>JASAOG010000003.1:8802500-10182500 GCA_030265305.1 Biomphalaria pfeifferi
AGAGAGACAGACAGAGAGAGAAACAGAGAAAGAGAGAGAGACAGACAGAAACAGAAAGAGAGAGAGACAGAGAAAGAGAGAGAGACAGACAGACAGAGACAGAGAGAGAGAGACAGAAAGAGAGACAGACAGAGACAGAGAGAGAGAGACAGAGAGACTAGATATTGCTGTAAATATGGAGTTCTTCTCCTTAGACAAGCTTTCTGTTGTTTTTTTTTGTTTTTTTTAAAGTATTTTCATATTTTGCTTGTTTCTGTTACTATTGTTTATATTTGGAAAGCCTAACGGGTTACGAGAGAGTCACGTGGCCTGCACAACGACCAACCGCCTTTACTCCCCCCCCCCCAAGTAAATCACTTGAGTTGGGTTGACTCTAACAGCAGAACTAGAGAGGAGGATCCTAACACACACACACACTCATAACAACACGGCAACCATCAGTCCATTGTCATCTCCATTGTAGACATACCTGCCAGGTTGTGCGGTATGCGCACTGGACTGACGTACAGTTGACTCGATGCCCCCGGGTACAAAGCCTGCCAGCGGCCATACCGCGTCGTCCTTTTGGAGGTTCGGACTAGGATGTAGATGTACTTCAATTCAACTCTAAAGGAACATCCGAAACATTGAAAACATTTTACTAACAAAACATTTGTGGTTAAGAAAAAAATAAATAAGATTAAAAGTCCTCCTATCCACCATAAGACTAAACGTCCTCCTATCCACCATTAGACTAAACGTCCTCCTATCCACCAAAGACTAAACGTCCTTCTATCCACCATTAGACTAAACGTCCTCCTATCCACCAAGACTCAAGTTTGAAACTGCTCTCTTTTGGGCAACAGCGACTTAAAATAGAAATAAAATTAAAACCTCACCACCCAGCTGAGTAAGATTGCAAGATTTAAAAAAAGTTTGAACAGTAGTGTAGCTAGGGTGGGGGAGGAGGGGGGATAATTTGAAAATCCCCCCTGTCCCCACTTGAGAAAGGAGTGATTTTTTACATTAAAAACTAAATATTACGCAAAATGCAGGGTCCCGAAGAGGTCAAGTCCCCGGGCTCACAAACGATGGGAAATTCCTAGCTACGCCCCTGAGTTAGAAAAGATTCATGATGTTTTGAACCTTCACCTTAGTCTGTTGTGTATTGTCATCGACTATGAATAAAAATGTCAAATTTGAACTTGATCCGAGACTGGGCAATGGGAGACAAAGTTGTGTTCAGGGTAAGATACGAGGGTCCCTTGATCAATGGGAGGCAGTCTGGTCCAAACACTAGGGACTGGTTTTGATTTCTGCTTGTTACGTTCACAGAGGAGTTAAAAAGTTGAACCGTTCTGTGGCTACATGCTTGCATTAGAACCAGGAGTTGTTTGTGATGTTGATTCTGAATAGTTTAAAAACAAAATTATTTTTTTCATCGACTGTTTTGTGGAAGGGTCGGCCTTAGGCATAAGCAAAGTAGGCAACATGGGACATCCAATTGATAGGGGCATCGCTAAGGACCCCAAAACAATTTTTGTTAGGGAATAAATAGCGAGAAATGTGCACAATGCTAGTGTTTGAGTAGACTAGATTTTAAATAGATAGCTTACTTGTATTATTAGCTGTTTACTATAATTTTTTTTTCTATTTCATTGAGACCACTAATTTCACTTCGCCTAAGGCCTCCAATTATCTAAGTGTAGTGTAACTGAGTCGATTTTCTGCGTGCGTCCAGCGTGTCAGAAGGCCATGTCCAGTGTGTGTGTGTTTCATGTCCAGTGTGTGTGTGTGTGTATAGTACTGCTTCAGTGTTATGCGAGACGTGCTGGTTTCATTCACTGTTTCCTGCAGTCTAATTGTGTCGACTAAAGCCATTGGTATTGGTAGTCTAGTCGTTATCATTTCATTAGACATAGGCAACTCCTCAATTAGGGCGAGCCTTGGTTCAAATCCTGCCCGCTGCCACCCCCCTTCGTCCTGCGGGAGAATTGGACTAGGAAGTAAATTATCTTCAACTCTAAAGGAACATTCGAAACATGTTAAACATTTGACAAACAAAGGTATGTCTCTCACCGATCGATACATTTTGGTGACCTAGTTTCTAGTTCTAACATAGAATTATTATTAAGCAAAGTTTAACATAGAAACTCCTCACACTGAAACACACAGACTTAAAGAAAGGGTTAAAATAAAGAAAGGCACGAATAAAAATAATTAAAAATATAAGCCAGTAAACACAATTAGGCAACTCATTTGCCAATCCGCTCCTCAACCTTGCCCCACGACATCATTGCCCACCTTTTTCATCCCAATTTGGGAGAAGTCTCTTTTTTTTTCTCCATTCTCCTCTCGTGATAATGAATTCATCTCTATAGCGCTGTGAACAGACTGAATGATAAGAAATGAAACAAAAGAAATGTCTAAAAGCAAAGGCAGGTCTAGGTGTTTTACTTGCATATGTAAAATAGGTTCATCTTAATTCGTTGAAGAACACCTTTAATTTGAACTATTCTAGAGATTCTATTTATACGACTAGTGTACACTATATAATTGTATAACCGCACGACATTCGTTGATTTAGTTCGATTACTTAATAAAAACGTTTTTTTTTGTTATAATTCTAATATTTTTTTTTGAAGGGTGTCCACTCAACCCCTTCTCTCTAAATCTTGTAGCTCATGACATGTTAACAAAAGAGACCCAAAGGTTTCTATTTTCTTTCACGGGATATATGATCTGGTGTATGAAGTGGGGCAGACTTCGCCCGGTTCCGCCCAAACTGTGACTCCCAATGCCGTCACTGTGGAGAGAGCGTCGAAACAGTGTCGCACGTCTTGTACGAGTGTCCCCAGCTCAGAGAGCTAAGGGGACGTGTCTAGACAGTCACTCGACTTGTATGGTAGCCATGAGGCACTAAGCCGGACAGCCCAGTTTCTTGCCAGAGCACTACGGGAGGATTGAGTCCTTTCTGCTCTGATTTTTCAATAGGAGTTCATCTCAGGGCATGTAGTAACATTTACTCTAAAGGCTATTTGAAGAAGTTATTAGTTCTACGGTGATGTGATCCCTTGTTAGATGTTTACTAGATTAAGTATATTAACGATCAGTTTCATATAATAGTGAGGTTAGTTTTAACAACCAACGGACGAGAGACCTTGTTCTATCATCTCGTAAATTAAAAAAATATGTGGCATAAATAACATAAATAGTGAGAGACTGTATCAGTTATTATACTAATACTTCTACTTTCTGGATGGATGATCTCTCACTCTGAAATCTACTTCTCGACTTCCTCAGGTAGAACTGGGTGATCATCGACTATCCCCGGGTACTTATCATAAGTGAGTGGTAAATCTACTCTGTTTAGATACCTATAAGAACTATGTTTTGAATCTTCTTTCCTCTAATAGTCATCAGAATTAGATGGTGAAACTAATTTTCTTTGGTGGTCATAATTAATGTGTGGTGAATTTCTATTTCCAAGTAGACGCAAGATAAGGGTGGTGAATTTCTTGACTTTGGTATTATAAGATCGATTTTATGAAACCTCTCTACTTTTATACTTATAAGATCTGCATCATGAATCTACTTTACTTTTATACTTATAAGATCTGGAGGTGAATCTATTAAATTTTGTACTTAAAAGATATGCTTGGGGAATCTATTTAATTTTGTACTTATAAGATCTGGGCGGTAAATCTATTTTACTTTGAATGGCTGCCTAGTCGTGCAGTTTATGCGATGGGCTGTCGTTTCGATTTTTCAATAGTTTCGAGTTTAAAACCTATCCGTTCCCACCCCCTTCGTCCTGCAGGAGGTTTGGAATAGGAAGTAAACTATCTTCAACTCTGAAGGAACATCCGAAATATATAAAACATTTTACAAACAAATCTGGGTGTTGAATCCACTTTACTTTGGTACACAGATCTAGATGGTGAATTTACTTTACTTTGGTACTTATCAGATCAAGGTGCTGAATTAACTTTACTTTGGTGGTCATTAGACCTGAGTTGTTTTTTCCTCATATGGTCATTAGAACTAATTGTTGCCTCTTATTCCCGCTGGGAACATGTTGGTGAATCAAATGACCTCTTTCTTTAACATTTACATTCGTAGTGCAAATATTTAAAGGGAGGTAATTTAAAAAAAATGAAAAGAAAAAGAAAACTGTATCTATAATAAAGGCTGATATATATGTATTCATTTCTATAGTTAACTCCACAATTATTTCTCTTTTGAAATTCAACTTTTAGTTATAAGGTAACTTATTAACAGATGTAAAAATATGGTCAGCAGAAGTGACCTTTTCAAACTCCTAAGGAAAATAGGTTGCCCTCCCAAACTACTGAAGTCCATTGTGTGCTTTCATGAGGAATAGAAATGTACTGTCAAATTCAGTGGAGCGTAAATCAACACCTTTTGAGGTTAGCAGTGATGTCTAGATGTCTAGAAGGAATGTGTGCTCGCACCTACACTGTTTGACATACACACAGACACACACACACACACACATATAAATATATATATATATATATATATATATATATATATATATATATATATATATATATATATATATATATATATATATATATATATATATATATATATGTCGTATCTAGTAACTAGACTTTTCATATCTAGGAACTAGACTTTTCATACCTAGGAACTAGACTTCTCGTACATAGAAACTAGACTTGTCGTATCTAGTAACTAGACTTTTCATACCTAAGAACTAGACTTTTCATACCTAGAAACAAGACTTCTCGTACCTAGAAACTAGACTTGTATTGTCTAGTAACTAAACTTTTCATACCTAGGAACTAGACTTTTCATACCTAGGAACTAGACTTTTCATACCTAGGAACTAGACTTCACGTATCTAGGAACTAGACTTGTCGTATCTAGAAACTAGACTTCTCGTACCTAGGAACTATAATAGCTAAGTGTCTAACAATACATACCAAGACTTTTGACTATATGTTTTAAAAAATACATTGACCGGCCTAAGGTTGTCGGGACCTCGCCATTAGGCAAAGACGTCTTAATATGTTTGGCAGGACTTTGGAGCCAACCCCCACTTTTTTTTTCTAAGTTTGATAAAAGCTGCATTAAAATGTATTACTGATATGTTATTAGAAAATAAAAATAAATAACGCCCGTACGACACAAATCTTTTACAACATAATTAATTTAGGTCTTTTAAATGTAAACTTCCGTAATTTATGATGGGAGATGTGGCGATGATGTATGCCTAAAGCTAATCTGTTTCGATGCCTGACTGTTCACGAGGGTAACCTATTGTCAACACAATGACCAAACTACTTGTATTCCCCGACGTATACCAGCTACCTTTTAGATTTGGGTGGACTCAGAGTAAAGTTCCCATTTCAGACCTTGTGATCTTTGGGGCAGAGGATGTAAAGATCATCTGTTTCTGCGGCCAACGGTTAACGATGATGTCACGAGACCAGCACAACGTCAAAACGCCTATACTTTTTCCCAATTAATGTCAGGACTCAGGCGTCCTAAAAATTCTTAAGTTAATAACCGCAGACTAAAAACCATTGCTTTAGAATCCAAGCGCTTTACCACTTAACCAAATCAACTTCTATAGAAATCATAATAACAGTTCGGTGCTTATTAAATAAGGCCAAGACTAAGACTGCTTTATTGATCCTTACGGAAATGTGTTGCCATTACAAGGACTCTTTTCTCATATAAAGAAAACACAACAGTGTCAGGATGTCTTCTGAGATGAACTCGAATAAAATAAGTAATCTAGTGCTAATGCTACATCAACTTGATAGTGTAATTGTCTTCTCAAGTATTACCCTTTTTTGTTCCCACCTCAAGCCTACGTGTTAAACTGTATGCTCTTATGGGAGATTTTTTTCCCATTTGGGAAATTTAATACGTATGTATTTCAGAGTAATGTTTTTATTTGCTTTAATAGTAGGAAAAAAAATGATCTAGTTTCTTGGAGGTCTAAAAATATATTAAAAAAATAATAAAGTTTCAAAAGACAAAGTCAAATAGATTATCAGCTAGTTACGCAGAACAAGGTAATAAATGTTTGGATAATCTTTGTAAATATGTATTTCATAATTCCTTGTTAGTCTGACATGACAAGGTTAAATCGTTCCAAAGATAGGAACCTAACAGATAGACTATGGAGTCCCACTATAGGGACCAAAAGTATTCGGCCATTAGTGTCCCATGAGATTAGAAAAGTAAATTCCCCTTTTCCATGACTTTTATTGATTATATCATGTTTTCTTTTAGGAGGGAGGGGGGGGGGTATTATTTATTTTTAATGGTAATTGCAAAAAGGAAGAACTCAAAACTGTGATCAGACGAAAACTGAGCTGGTTTGATCCTATTGTAAGACGCGACTCACTGTCAAAAGTCTTTCTTCAAAGTACAGGGGAAGAAGAAGGAATAATAAATTGTCCAAGGGAAAGCTGGCTGAATAACGTCAAAAATGGACCGACCTCTTCTGCTAAAAACAACTGCTGACCGGTGAAAAGTGGAGGGATTTGGTGACGCAAGAAAGTTAAGGGACAGATGAGATGCATTTTGTCAGTTTATCCATTTCCTTCCGTCTTTTAATCTTAACTTAACTTATCCTAGATTATATATTACAAACGTTACTTTACAGTACTGACTGACTACTTTGACTCATTGTAATCACACGTCACATCTTGACGTTACCACAATCACGTGACTGCACTCTTAGAACAAAGTTCTTATAAAGTTTCTGACGTTGGTCAGTTCCACTGCTGATGTCTTATTTTTCTTATCTTATAAAGTAAAGACATTTTTTACAAGAGAAGATGCAATCCATCCCACGGGGATCCCTGTGTTATCTAAACACGCATGCTAATTAGACCTATACTCTGGTAAGTCTTTGGTTTTTCTGTCTAGATGTGATTAATCCCTGCCTTTTATCAGTAACGCTGTTGCGATAGTTTCATCATTGCTGACTTTATGACCTAGCTTTGGGAGTTGGCTACTAAAATCGAATACATAATGATTGTTAAATAGCAGTTCGGGGGGTAGAAGCTTCGGTAGTGTTACTTTCTCCAATCAGGGCCAGCCTTATAAATAAGATTACTAGGCAGCCACCTGATACCTCCGATTAGTTGTGGCCTCGTATAGGACACAAATAATTCTTTTTATTGATTTAGATATAAGCATATATAGATTTAACGTATTTGTTGATTTAGATATAAGCCTATAATATAGAGGACTGTTTATAATTGCGTATTCTTCGGTCCCAATTTTGCGAAAACTAAAAACACGAAATTGCACTTAACAAAAACAAATGTAATGGACCTCACTCACCAATCATAAACAAACAACATTTATTAATTAATCTATTATCATTGATACAATTACACTTCGTATAAGTTTATTGATTGGAAATTTTTTTATTTTTTTTTAGGTTTTTCTTGATTTTTTTGTCACCTTGTTCAACTTCGCTTCTGAGTTTACTGAACTCTAATGAGTACCTAACATTTATTGTAGAAAAGTAAAGGCGGCTTGTTGTTGTCATGGATAAATGACACTCTGTTAACTGTGGGCCACAGAAACATATGACCGTTAATTAATCTGCCACGAAGATCACAAGAACTGAACTTTACTTAAATTCATATTTTTAAGTATTGTAGTAGGCTGCCTGGTCGTGTGGTATGCGCTCTGGACTGGCGTTCGATGGTCTTGATGATCCCGGGTTCAAAAATGTCAGTGGCGTAGCTAGGGTAGGTGTAGAAGGATCAAATTTTAATATTCCTCTAGATCCCTACCTCAGTTGGGTCCCAAATGAGTGTCCTACGCCATTATCTCATTTCATGATGTTAAATTTCTGAAACATGCTAAACATTTTAAAGTCTCCTCTGTCAATCTTATGGTTATTGGAGGGGCGTTGGCTAAGTGATAAATTTCTTTGCTACCCAGGTTGGAATCCTGGAATTTTGAATCATAAATCTGGAATCTTAAAGGCGCCTCTAAGTCCATCCAACTCTAATGGATAGGCCTGCTTATTGTTTGTTGAGAAAGGTATAGGCGGTTGGTCGTTGTGCTAGGCAACTGACACACTCGTTAACCCTGACCGCAGAAACAGATGACCTTTACATGATATGCCGCATAGATCGTAAGGTCTGAAAGGGAACTTTACTTTTACATACTTCTGATGTATAGACCAAGTTCTTGCAGTACAGTCAAGCATCAAAGGTTCTTTTTCTTAAGTATTATAGAAAAAAAGTGAGCTTCAATCAATCCAAACATCATTACAGTAGTCACTCAATAACTCTTGTAGTTATGTAAATGTTGTTTTTAATGGAGAAATACGTTCAGGTAATTGCCATTGTCTATCAGGATCAATACAACATTCTTGGTCTTGAGGTCTCGGATATTGAAATTTAGTGGGTGTTGTTTTGTTTTAATGAATTCTTTAATACCATGAACTAATTATCACAAATTATTTATTTGTTTCTTTACCAGCACAGCCTCCTAGTCGACATATTTTTAATAAGACTGTTAAAATATGATGCAGAAAATTAAATGTAAGTTTCTAAAGGTGCAAGCAAAGACAACTGAGTTTTTATTTTAAAAAGTTAGTATTTATTAGTTATCTCCCTCGAAAAATAAAACATGGCTGCTTGATAGAAAAATACCTTTAAAAAAATTAATATTAAATATCACTCTATAATTTTTTCTCGATTTATTTTTTTTTTATCATTGAAAACTTTTTTTGTATTAAAAATGCTTCCAAACTTTTAAATTACATTTTAAATAATAAAAAACAACAACCTAAGAACTATATCTAATAATTTGTTCCACAAACCTGATCGCCGAGAGCAAGTTCTAGATCTACACCTGGTAGATTTTGTTTGTATTTGAAGCGATTTCAATAATTGTAAATGTAAATTAAAAACCACAACATGGATAACAAGGAAAACAAAACATTGTAAATTTAAAGATAACATACACAATTTATTTACATAACTTAAGACTAAAGAGACATTTTAGTTTGTTGTTCAGAATGTCAAGGGTTCTCAAAGACATCTTTATGGCGAAGCTGGACAACTCACTAGACCATACCAACTCCACTGCAATTTAATCCAGACTTGAGACTTCCACTGTGGACAAGTTGAGGCCAAACCCAGTAGTAGTCTTTATATCCCAGAAAGTGGACTTGTGCTCCACTACTTCCTGGACATGTACAAGTTGTATAAGTAAACTTAGTGCTATCTTCATCCACCTCTATTCTGTCCTTCCATTGACCAACACTGACCTGTTTAGAACATCCATGAGGATGTGACACTATAAAGGTCAACTTGTGTTTAGATCTAGAGGCAAAGTATTTTTCCCGGACTTTCGCCCAGACATTTTCATAATGTTTCCACATTCCCATCAGTTTATTTCCTAAATTTTTATCACATGTCACACATTTCAACCTACACAAGTCATGCTCAATGTCTACTAAATAAACACTGACCTTATCAACACTGACCACTGGACTATCATCTTTATCATAAAACAATCTCAATGTCGTGTGGTTGGCCTCAATGTCATCAAAAACCACATGTGTGGCTGTGGTCACATAAAACCCCCACCAGACAGTACTGGCTGAGTTTGAACCTTCACATTTTCTACACCAACACTTTGTGTAGGCAGTTCCTCCAAAATCTCCATCTTGTGTGACTCCATCTTTAAACTTGTTTACATTCCACACACTTCCACTTCCTGTCCTCAAGTTTCTTCTCTCACTCATGTTATAAAATGGATATGGTTGAGTTGTCTTTGGCCAAAACTTTGGTCTGTCTGGACTTGACATTCTAACATCTACTTTAACTGTGTGGTCAGCTGTAACTTTAATGAGTTCATACAAATCATTGTCTTGATAACCTTTAGGTAAATGTTTCAAGATAAATGTATCAACAGGTATAAACTGGCTATGACCTGGATTCTTCTTACAGCCCACAAGATATTTGTGTAGATCAGCTTCTCCACCTTCTGACTCCTGAGTTTCATGATCACCTGGAGAACAAGGAAATAAATTTGATCCAATGTTTACAACACAATGTACAGTATTAAGTCTATCGAGAGATATCTATAAATAGATCAAGTCTAACTTATGTGTGGATCACTACAAAAGTTACCAATTAGTGGACCTACAACCTCATTAGACTGGACTTTGGACTGATCACTGGTGAAATGATAAGAATCTGAATGGATGAAAGTCAAATAATTATTATATATATTCTTTTTTTATTATTATTAAAAAATAGACTTATACAAAAACCTTTCTCTATCTAAACATTAACAAATCAAAAGTTTACCTGTATCTTGATTCTCATCCCCAAGACTGGATAAGTGTGCTAGGTCAGTCTGATCCTTTTGACAAACTGAAATAGTTGAAATATATGTGTCAGTCAGTTTATTTATTTATTTTTTTAAATATTTTTTTTCTGAAACAAAAAATATTTTTCAAAAACTGAATTTTTACATAGAGATAAAACTAAATATTTAAATTAAAGTTCTAGAAGCTGACCATACATCTAACATTACAATAACTTTAATTTGATATGCTACTTATATTGTGTTAAATTCTAGTGAAAAATTTGATAATTAAATAAAGCCATAAGACTAATTTTAAAGTTAGGTATTGTTTTACTCTGATTTCATACCATTAAGTAGAAAACACCAAACTGTGGGAGATAAGTGGGCAGAAAAATTAAAGAGGTGCAGATCTTAAAAAGGAACTGGAGATGGATTGGTCACACCCTTAGAAAAGATACCAGTAACAGAGCTAGGCAGGCCTTAGAGTGGAACCCCCAGGGAACAAGACCCAGAGGAACACCAAAAAAAACATGGCAACGCAGTGTACATGAAGAAGCAGAGAGGACCGGGAAGAGCTGGGACACCATTAAAAAGCTAGCAAGAGACCGTGGAGAGTGGCATGTTTTTGGTGAGGCCCTATGTTCCATGAGGAACTCAAAGGAGTGATGATGATGATGATAAGACTAGTGTTAAAGTTAGGTATTTTTTGTTTCACTTTGATTTCATACCATTAAGTCCACATGTGTCTTGAGGAAAACAAAGGTCTGTACTTTTCTGGAAATTAGAACAAAATATGAATATAAAGCTGCTTTCTTTTTTTTTTTTTTTGTTTATATAAAGAAATTTACATCAATAAATTATTTTTTGAAAAATCTTATTTCTATATCTTTTTGCTGGTACTGTAAAATTAAAGAAATATTTTGTTGTTTTATAAATTGCTTCAACTAAGATTAATTCCATTTTTTTTTCACTTAGATTGAATGTAATACATGTGAAATGCTTGATAATAAAATGTAAAAAAAAAAAATAATTAATTAGGCTTTATTAGTCTAGATTTCAATTTAGAGCTCCAATTGACTTTAAAACTACTTTTGGAGTACTAGATCTAGATTCTAATTCTAATTGACAAATTCCTTAAGATAGAAAACAAAAAAATAAAAATGAAAAGTAGCAATAAAAGAAAAAAATAACAGACAAATAACAAAAATGTAAAGAAACCACAAATAAAAAAATACATTAGTCTGGGATTTCTTATGTTTATTATTTTGAATAAGGATAATAGTATCCTTATTACAAAAATGGGGTATTTTTTATCTAGATCAGACAGCCTGGTAGTGTGATATGCTATAATAGTTGTCTCTCCATAGTCTTGGGTTTGAATCCTGACCGCTACGTCCCTAGTCATCCTGTCTGAATTTTTGCAATTAGAAAAAAAGTATGTAACTATATCTACATTTTAAAGTGTACATTTTAGAACCTATCTAGTTAATTTTATTTATTTTTTTAAACAAAGATATTTATAATTTTAGTATTAGTCTATAGATGATGTAGAACTACTTTCTGTTTATCATTTGTATTTTATATAGATGCATTAACTTTTATTTAAATCTAAGTAGGCCTATATCTAAACTCTTAAGATGGATAGATCTAGTGTAAATTAAATTGGTAATAAATCTAGACTAGAAGCTAATGTGAATTTAGATGTAGATATATATTTTCTACATTACCTAAGATATAATTAGCTATGGTAGTTTAAATAGATCTATACCAGAGTCTAACTTTTAGATTTAAATTTACCATTGTAGCTTAAGTTATTTGAATAGTACAGATGTTAATTTAAAAAAGAAGATAATTATGTTCTATGCATTTCAAGTGTCAATCTAGACATGCATCTTAATTATTGAACTAAGCTTCTGATAACATTTTTGGTTCTTCAGGCTCATTCGGGCAACCCATTCCATTCTTTACTGGCACTAATGAAGGAGCACTTGTAGTTGGTCGATGTGCTGGTAACAAGACACCCTCGTTAACTGTAGGCCACAATAAAAGATGACCTTAATAACATCGTCTGCACTACATATCTTGAATGCAGGGTCTGAAAGGAAAACTTTTTGCAAGATATACAAGTTTCTTAACACTAGATAGATCTATTTATAGGTCTATTCTGATTATGGATCTAGTAGAATAATATCTGAACCTATATCTATCATAAGATGATCTATAAATTGATTAGATAGGAGACATTATGATCTATTTAAGCAAATTTGATCTATTACGTAATAGATTTTAAATCGAAGTCTAATTTAATTTAGATATAGATCTAAATTTATATGCTTACAATATTTACTAGTGAATCTAGACATTTAGAGATCTATAAACGTAAAGGTTAATTAAGTCTACTCTAATTCTAGATCTAGACTCTACAGAAGCTAATCTAGAAAAGAAAGAAGAATGGATTTATCGGCTGCATTATTCGTTACTCGTAATCGGCACATTTATTTACGCTTACAATTAAAATCTATATAACAATAGGGACGAATACAATAGTCATTTGACAAATAGTATAAATCTAGGTTTTATTAAGATTTTAAAACATATAAATATATGATATATATGTATTACTGATAGACTATATTTTACAAACATCATTTAAATTTTATAGATATAATAGATCTATCAAGACTGCTAGTTTTAGATTCTAATAATTGAATTAAATTTCAATTCAAAAGTAATCGCATTCATGTAAAACCAGATTTTTCTGCACTTTAAAATTGCAACTTAAATTCTACATTGCTATTGTCTTTATTAGTATTATTATTGTTATTATATTAGAAACGGGGGAATTATCTATCTTAGACATTTCCATGGACGGTCTAGCTTCGTTAAAGAGAAACAAATATCATTGATGATTGTATTAATGACAATTAATATTTAATTTTTCATTGAAATTCAACCTGGCATGTCAAGGTTAAGCGTGAAGTGAAGAAAAAAATATGAGATGACAAAAAAGTTGTTTGTACATGTTTGATATTCTACTTCCTAGTTAAAACCTCACACAGGACGACGGGAGGCGGGTGTCATGCACTTATGGATTGCTTCTTCACTAGGTGTGTGTGTGAGTGTTTTGATTTTTTTAAACTATAATGGTGCGATGTTTCTAAGGACGCTCTACGTTGGCGTCATTGCTTCTTTTTGTTTTGCTTGGGTATCAGATTTTTGCTTAAATTTGTAAAAAGAGAAGCCTAAATAAGAAAACATTTTCTAGTTAACTTAAACAAATACAAACTTACTTTTTCTGTTTTGAATATTTTCGATAAGTTTCTATCTGTTTTAGTTTTTTTCTTGGAGGACATCTTGAAGAACATCTTGGACAACATCGTTGACGAGTTCTAAAAATAAATAAGAATCGGTTCAAAAAATACTTTTAACAAAAAATACAAGGGCAGATAACTGAATTATTATTTCCCTTTGCTACCCAAAAAGACTTTTTTATCATTTAATTCAAGAAATTACGCACACAAATATGAGTACTTTGTAGACCTTGTTGTAACTCATGTGTCACTTTTTTTTCCTCGCACATTTCCAAACATTAGCTGTGAACGTTTGTTGGTACAGTTTTGATCTGACTTTCGCCCAGCCCTTTTCTTTCTAACTATCCTGAAATGCCTTGATATGTCCTAAAGAGTTGTCTGCACTTGCTGTCGAGCTTTGGGATCTAGTTGTTTCTCACAGGAGAGTATTTTTTATGTTTATTTCTAAACATGTGTCTGCGGAATTTGACTAACATTACGTTAAGGAAGTAGAATTAAGTAAATTTGCAAATGACGAAAGAATGTATCAAACTTTGGTGTCTATTTATAATTTATAATATTTGGAATTTCGGATTTCTTATTAAATCTATATTTAGCAAGAAATTTGTTCAGTCATATAGTCACAAAAAATATGTGTAGACACTATTAAATATCACTATCTCATAAATTTAGTTTTCCCTTTACCACATCATTGGCGCTATACATCAAATTATAAACTTACATATGCAGATACAAACATATACTTGCAATTATAACCTTGGGTCCTGGGTTCGAATCTTAATGAAGACTGGTATTTTGAAATTGAAAAATCCATTGGGTACGGGTCGTTATGCTGGCTACAAGACCCCCTACTCGTTAACAGTAGGCCAAAGAAAAAGATCAACTTTTTTAACATCATCTGCACTTTAGAGTTTTTATCTTAAAAAAAAATGATTTGCCCAGTTTTAGATCTAAATATATACAACATATATATACAACATCCATACAAACCTAAATTCGTTCTAAAGTTCACTATTCTACTATTATATATTAATAGATACCTTATATAAATAAAATTTTACAAACGACTTTGAAATAGTTTGACTTACGTTTTTAAAATCTCTGTGCTTGTATTGACAACTTCGTGAGTTTTATTTATAGAAACACGGACAAAGACTAAAAAGTCATTCAAGGAATTTCCGATTATTTCTTTAACATCAAACAAATTTTCCCAAACTGTAAAGCCCCCTAGTATTTAAATTGATATCTTCGTATATATATTACCAGTGTCCTCACTGGGGGGTCGCCGTACCAGGTGACTACAAAGCAGGTCTGATGCACAGGGTCTAGAGAAAATCTTTTTTCGCTGAGGTTTAGTTGCAATGCGCTTAGGTATAAGTTTGAAGAGGTATGCACTATATCTACATGTTGTAAAACTTTCTATTTGAATGTTTCTCATCATATTGTAAAACAAAATCTAAAAGAGGAAATCCAATGATGATTGAAGGTTAAAATGTTTCTCTATTCACTTAGATCTTATCTTATTTTATATAATACAGACGTTACTTCAAAAAAGAAGATGATTACGTCCTACGCGTCATGCATTTAGTCATGCATATTAACCAATGACTTAAATTCTGCCAAGTCACTGGTTTTTCTGGCTAGCTCAGGCAACCCATTCCATGCTCTAATAGCACTAGGGAAGAAGGAGTATTTGTACAAATTTGTCCTAGCATAGGGGACAAGGAATGTGCCTTTATTTTTGTGTCTTTCAGAGTATTTTATTAAGTTTTGTTTTTGTATTTGAAGATTATGGTTCAGTGTTTTATGTATAATTGCTACTTTACTTTTTGAGTCTTCTGTCCTGAAGGCTTCCTAAATTTAGTGATTTTACTAATGGTGTTACTCTAGTCAAATGTGAATATTCGTTTGTTATGAATCTCATTGCTCTATTTTGTGTTTGTTCCAGTTTCTATATGTTTTCTTGAGTTGAGGGGTCCCAAACGGAGGATGCATATTCTATTATTGGCCTAACCAAGGTTAAATAACATTTTAGTTTTATGTTCTTATTTAATTTTTAGAAATTTCTTTTAATAAACCTAATGCTTTGTTTGATTTTTTTATAGTTTCATTAATATGTGGATTCCATGACAGTTTTTCATTTATTATAACACCTAGGTATTTTGAGTTTTTAGTCTGTGTTACTGGTTTGCCATGAATAAGATAAGTGGAATTTGGTAAATCATTTATGTAAATTAAAAATAATAGTGGACCCAAGACTGTTCCTTGAGGTACACCTGAGTTTACTGTTATTGGTGTTGATTTAGAGCCATTTATTATTACAGTTTGTTCTCTCCCTATCAGAAAATCTTTAATCCACTGATGCAGTGGACCATTAATGCCGAAATATTTTAATTTTTTAAGCAAACTATGGTGGTGAACTTTGTCAAAAGCCTTGGAAAAATCTAGTAAGATAGCATCTATTTGTTCACAACTCTTCAACTGTCTTTTTTTGTTGGTCTAAAATATAATTTTATGGACCAGTGGAAGGAGTTGAAGGTTCTATACTGACATTTCAATAACAATAGTCTCTCCATAACGGAAATTCAACAAGTTTTACCACTGTGCTAATTAATTGCTCACAAAATAAAACAACCGTTAAGTAAAATTTGTGGCTTGATTGTCACGTGTTGTCATTGTCGTCATTGACAATAAATACGCGTGAAAAGTTTGAACTTAATCCCAGAATGCAAAGCGGAAAAAATAAACTGTAAGAGAATGAAACCTTACAGAGCGACACATTATTAGATGTTACTATGGAACATTTTTGTTAATTTCTTTATGTGACGCTTGCCGCTTTTTACCCCTTTATAAACACACACCAATCCTAACCTTACAAAAATATAACACTTAGTTACATTGATAATTTTTTTGCAAAAACAAAAATCTAAATTGATTGGAATCTAGATGAAGTCTTTGATAACTACATAAGGTGCCACTTTCTAAAAAACGTATAGATCTAAATAATAATACATTAGAATATAGATACACAAAAAATAAATAATCATTGAACTTACGTTATTTAAATCTTATTCACATCCCAGTAGTCTCAACAACTTCCTAAACTGTTTCAACATATACTTCAATGTTGTTGGCTTCCTTTAGTCGTGACGACTATGTTTAATCTTGTAGAACATTTTGTCATGTGACAGTGGCGCTCTATTTTAGGAGACACTCCCATTCACGTAATAGGACATTGAGAACTTACGCTTGAGGAAATTCCCGATAATGTCCTATACTATTTACAGAGCAATACTTAAATGTTCGTAGTTGTAATTTTTATTTAAAAAAACGGCTTTTGTGATTTTCTTTGAACTTTCAATGTATACAAAAAGAAGTGAGAACAATTTTAACTCATTGGCCAGATCGTGAGAACTTGGCTCTCGACTGTTCTATTGGTTTAAACATGTTTCGTTACCGTCAAATTTATTTTAACTTTAAGTTTCTAAAAATCGAATTCCCGATCTCGTCCCTATAATTAGATAAACATGAACATAATATGTGAAGCGCAATCTAGGAAATCGCGTCATATAAAAACGTGGAGCTGTATTAGTAATGAAGTTTTACATTTATATTGTATTGTCAATGTACACTAAGAAATTCTTGGCACTGAGGACTGATTATCAATAAGTCTCCCAATTCCCTTCGACAGCAAAAAGCTGATAGCAACTTAGTCATTTTCAATATAGAAACTTAGCGGTTTTTATTCGCAATTTTGACCCAATAATTTTCTTTTTTGAGCCAACATTTAAATGTCTAAAGGCCCAAACTATATTTCATTGCCAAGAACTTATTAATTGTTTTTTGTGTGTGTGAAACTTTTTTTTTTTCCTAAATCTAGATCTTAAATGTAAAGCATTTCAGATTCAGCGAGATTATGAAAAAAAAAGTCAAATATAGACATAATCAATACTAATGTCAAGCATACAATATTGAGATATCTCTAGCCAACTAAATACCATTTGAAAAACTTAATTCATGTTACAAGATTAACAGAAGTACAAATGTGTTTATGTAGCGCTGCTAAAATTGCACAAAAAATTATGATTTAAACAAAGCTTATATCAACTCTGTCTGTCTGTCTGGCGTGTAGAGGTTAATAATTCCACACCCAATATGAGAACAATCTGAAATTTTGCGCAATTATGTCTAGCTTCTGACAATACAAGAATTTAAAAAAAGTTTCTTTATTTCATACAGGTATGTAATAATTTAGTTTGGCATCGAAGAAAGGAAAGAATATTTCCTTGACAGATGTGGTGGTATAAGTTGAATTAGTTCCTTTTAAAGGCCGACACCTAAAAGTTTGAAACTAACAATAGATAACAATAAAACCTTTACTAGCACAGCGGTAAGTATGTTGTCCTGACGACGCTTGAGCCCTTGAGCTCGAATTCAAGTCGTGCAACTTCATTTTATATAAAAAAAATGATACTAAAAAGTAATCACGCTAGCATTCACTTAAATACCCTCCCCCTTTTTTTCTCCCCTCTACGTTTTCCCAACTGGTCCAGACAAGTGTACATACAAGTTTTAGAACCCCTGTAATATTTGGTGACTAGTAATCACTGAACCATTTCGTGTACGTTAGCACGAGATTTTTCCTGGTCGGGACTGACCACGAGGTGGACACCTCAATTGATCTTAGATTCTTGTAGAAAGAGGAGTGTTATGGATATTTTTGATAATAGAGCAATGTACAAGTATGGAAGTTATTATAATTGATTTCTATTCAGGACACGTTTCCTTGGATGTAATTTGTGATGGCTGAAGTTGCCAATATCTTATGTGGATTATTTTATATGTAATAAAAACCATGTCTGCTACCAGCGAGTCTATTACTTATTCTAAATAATGTGGTCAGAGAGTTCAGCATGTTAGTGTTCTCACACACTAGCAAATCTAGTGCGCGAGTGAAAGTATTTATCTAAGAAGACAAATAATACTATATCATCTACAAGAGGTATCTACACCACGACATTCGCGTTATCACGCCTACAACAAAAACTAGGTTGTGACAACAAGTGATAGTATTTCAATCGCCCGGATCTGCTGTTCATCGATAAAAAAGAAAAAAAAAACGCTACCATTAACGATATCGCCGTACCACTGTCTCATAATTGAAGAAAAACTGAGATAGAATAACAAAGAAAATATGGGAACCTTGGCTTGGAGATTAAGCGTTTATCGAAATTGTCCAAAATAACAATATACCCCATTGTTCTATCAACCGAGGGGAAAAATTTAACTGACCTCAAAGACACCTTCAATGCCCTTAACATTCCTAGGAACATCTTTGTTGCCTGTCAGAGGGCGGTACTGCTGCAGACCTGCCACATCACCAGAAAATTCCTCAGTGGAAACTGTTAAAGGGACTACGAAGAATTTTGTTTCTCTTTAGCGAAACTCGACCCTCGTTAATTTCTAGCATAATAATAATAATAATAGTACTACTAGTAAGGTTTCTTGTCTAGGAAGTAAACTATCCTCAACTCTGAGGGAACATCCGAAACATGTCAGACATTTTACAAACATTTTTACAAGTCACTTGGTTTATAGGGTAGTTTATTTTATCATCCTGATCAGTTAAGAAGAAGCCTGATAAGTGCACTGAAAACAAAGGAGACCATGAACGTGTCGAAGAAAAGTATCATAGAAAGATACAGCAGTTGAAGAAGTGAAAATGTCTCTGTATGAGAGAAGTAGTGCTGAAGAGAATGGATAGAATGGACACTAGAAGGAGTGCACAGAATCTTCTTCATGCAGTGGAAAACTATGTTGCTTTTTTTTTGCTTATCTTGAATTCTGGTCAAATCTCTGCGCCCAATTAATTTAGTTCTAAAGATTATACAAAAAAAAAAACTGAACTGCACATAGGGAAGATGCTGAAGAAATGAAATCTCTTTCATGCTTTCAACAAAATGATGTTAAACTGACGAAACTGATCAGCCAATTCATCGAAAAAGCAAAAAAATATATTGATTGCCATGGATTTCCTGGAATCAAAAGAACCAAAAGAAAGAAAAGACTTGATGGGGAGTTGTGTTCGTTCCAAGACGTAATGTAGGATTGTCAATAGAACTGCAATGCTAACGTGTTGTGACAGAAGTGCTGCACAGACTTCATAATGAGATGAAGGACATATTCCAAAGGCTGGAAAACCATGTGGACACCTTTGGGTTTCTTCTTGACCAAGACACCTCTTGGAGTCTATGGATGATAACACGCATGTGAAAAACTCTGTTAATTTTTATTGTTTTTATGATGAAATACAAGTAAATCGCTTGCTCAATGATTTCATTGATGCACGAGCACTTTTCAACAGAAAACCAGTGCCACAATTACCAACTAACATATAGAGATAGCTGGCTCTGTAAGGGTAATAAATTGTGCTCAAACCTTGCAAACTCCATCCGAACATTGCTAACCCAGGCCACTTCCTTTGCGTCAAATAAGAGATCATTCTCAAAGCTCAAGCTAATCAAACACTATCTCAGAAGCACAATAACGCAAGAAAAGCTTAAATGTCAGTGGAATCACAAATGATAGACTGTATCGATGTAGATGATGTCATAGATGCCTTTGTTGCACAGAAAGCACGACGCGAAGAGACATAAATTGAGATTTGTCACTTGTGCATTTTTCGCCAATAAACAACGGTATTATTCATTAAAAGATTATTAATGATATTTTTTTGTTAATTTTACTAATATACTGTACCAATTTGAATGTAAGCTTAATTTGGAGAATGTTAAAACCACGACATGGCGTTAAACAAAAACCCATTTAATTACACGACTGATCCAAACTTATTGATACCATTACATTTCGTAGAACCTTTATGATTAGGTTTTTCTTGTTTTTTGGTAACTTGTTGGTTAATGATGATCACAATAAGTAATAGCACCTGTTTGTGAGGACCATAATAATTTTTACAGATGAATCTTTTAAAACTCATACTATGTAATTCGGCTCAAGAACAAACATCTAAATAATGAAAATAAACAAGTACTGTGCATAAAAGTACCGGATTTTAGTAAGTGAAAGTACTGGGCAGCATTTTTGTAAAGATCTATATCTACTTCAATATTATTTGATCTAAAAGTATGCCATATTTGCAGAGAAAGAGAGTAATTATCTCATTCTCATTTTACCAATGTTTAAAAAGTATAGCGCTATTTTGTCCTCACTATTTTGTTTGGGAACCACTGACTACAAATGACAATAAGAAACAGCTTCCTCACACTCTCACACCTAACACACTACAGCTCCTAACAAAGCAGACGTTTATGAATTATTATTTTTTGTTTGAAAACTTGCTTTTGTGTAACTCGTCTGTCATGCCATGTTAATTAATCATCTCTAATCATATCTCTTTTGTGTATCTCGCCTTTCATGCCATGTTAATTAATCCTCTCTAAAACATATCTCTTTTGTGTAGCTCGTCAGTCATGCCATGTTAATTAATCCTCTCTAATCATATCTCTTTTGTGTATCTCGCCTGTCATGCCATGTTAATTAATCCTCTCTAATCATATCTCTTTCACCCCAATAGAAAGGAAATTATATGGAGAGCTCCCTGATCTGGAAACCACTGCGCATTTCATCTCATGTATTCGTCTAGTCATCTGAACACTCCAACATAACAATGAGAACGAAGAAGAAGAAGAAGAATATCTCTTTTGTGTATCTGGTCTGTCATGCCAAATTAATTAATCCTCTCTAATCATATCTCTTTTGTGTATCTTGCCTGTCATGTCATGTCATCAGTGTTGTCACAAACCGCTGTGTGCCCACACCCGTTTGTGTGTGTGTAGCAGAACAACAGCCAAGGATCTCAGTTTGGTAAGTGCATTCGAAATTGTGTTTACATAGAACAGGAGTCCAGATGTATGAAGGGGATTATTATTGACATAATAATTCTTTTGATTCCCAGTCATTACGGTTAGGATGGAGCGTAGGGTCGAGACAGTAGCACCCTATTGGACTCAAGAGCCGTATTTGGACGTCAAAAAGTCCTTAGTTGGGCAATTTTTTTTTTGGGGTGGGGGTCTTTATAAGGCCAGAAATTCCTAAGTTAGCGTTAAATATTTCTTGGGGTCCTAAGTTGAAGCTTGTGCTACATATAGGTTAATTCCGCAGTGATTTTCCTCTGTTATGGGCCATACCCCAAAGCCGGGTCCAGTCCAAGGCTACCAGCTTTACTTCCTATTCTGCCGTTATAGTATAAGTCATGTTTTATTTTGTTCAAAATGAGAGTTATCTAGTCCTCTATTCGTATTGTTGTCTTTATAGTCAAATGTTTTGGCTTAGATACCTTGTGATGACTTTGACTTTTTTTATGTAAGTAGAAATGTATGTGTGTATGTATGAATGTATGTATGTGTTATTATGTAAGTAAAAATGTATGTGTGTATGTATGTACGTGTGTATGACTGTTTGTATGTATGTATATATGTGTGTATGTATGTACGTATGTATGTATGTGTGTGTGTGAGTATATCTATGTATGTATGTATGTGTGTGTGTGAGTGTATGTATGTATGTATGTATGTGTGTGTGAGTGTATGTATGTATGTATGTATGTATGTGTGTGTGAGTGTATGTATGTATGCGTGTGAGTGTATCTATGTATGTATGTATGTATGTATGTGTGTGTGTGAGTGTATGTATGTATGTGTATGTATGTATGTATGTATGTGTATGTATGTATGTGTGAGTGTATGTATATATGTGTGTGTGAGTGTATGTATGTATGCATGTGTGTGTGTGAGTGTATGTATGTATGTATGTATGTATGGATGGATAAATGGATGGATGGATAGATAGATAGATAGATAGATGGATGGATGGGTGGATAAATAGATAGATAGATAGACAGATAGAAAGATAGACAGACAGATAGATAGATATATAGACAGATAGACAGATGGATAGATAGATAGTTAGATAGATAGATAGATACATACATACATACATACATACATACATACATACACTCACACATACATACATACATACACATACATACATACATACATACACATACATACATACATACACTCACTCACACACATACATACATACATACATAGATACACTCACACACACATACATAGATACACTCACACACACATACATATATACACTCACAAACACATTGTATGTATGTTTGTATCTATCTAACTATCTAACTATCCATCTGTCTATCTATCTATTTATATGTCTATCTATCTATCTATATGTCTATCTATCTATCTATCTATCTATCTGTCTATCTATCTATCTATCTATCTATCAATCTATTTACCTATCTATCTATCTATCTTACTATCTGTAACAGCTACTCAAGCTAAAGTATTTCCTTTTAAAGTTAAGATGTTTATCATGTATGCCCAAACTAAGGCCGGCGGGTCATATACTATCCGTAACATAGTGCAATGCGGCACGCAGACACTTCTACCCACTATGTAAAATAACGCCACGGGAAATTTATATGGCCTAAAATATTTAGGCATCACTGCATTTTGTCAAGTTCTTAGTCATATAAAAAAATAATTTGTCCAGATACTTTTCACATAATTTGTTTTAAAATGTCGTTTCTAGGTCTCAGCATTAAACACCACCACTGCTACCCCGTTACTCTACGATAAGGAAACTCTTTTTCTTGTCATTAAAACTATCCAGCCAATGTTCTTGGCTTTCTTCTCAACCGGCTCGCTTTCCCTGGAATGTTTTAACGCATTTGACACGGTGGCCAACCCGTGGCTGCAGACACTTCTCCCAGTCTACTTCACAATGTTTGACACGAACCTGGACGGCAAGCTGACTGGCTCCGATGTTTCACCTCTAGGCGTTCTGGTCACGTACGTTTCTTTTCTCATCATGGGCGCTGATATCGGCAATGATTACGTCATCACATTACCGGAATTCAATGTGTTTCTAAACACGACGCCATATCAATCGAATCAAGTCTTAAAAAACGCCTTGCTGCTGTCGTTTCAGAATCTCGACCGAAATGGAGACCAGAGTCTCAGCTATTTAGATATTTTCCTAATTAATAGGTAAATTAAATTTTAGTGTTTGTGTTTCATGAATGTGTTTAATTTAGGGGTGCTCCGGATTGCTCCTACGGATCCAGATATTCGGCAAGTTTCCTGGCATTATCTGGCTCCGGCCGAATATCCGGCTGCGGTCGGATATGAAAAAGGGCTATCCGGTGCACCCCTAGTTTAATTTCTTGTAAGGTTTTATGGGTATATGTGTTTTTTATAATTATATTTATATGCTATAAAGTGCTATTCACAAACAGTGACTAATATGGGAAGAAAATTTTATTCAGTTTAAGCAAGATCAAAAGCATACGAATCGGCTCGAGCTAAATCTAGAATTACGAACCTTTAGTTTTCACTTGTATATAAGGTATATTTACAATACGCTTATTTAAAACATTAACTCTGACGAGATGCATTTAAAAAGAAACCTCAGCCCCAGCTATTTCCTGTAGAAATGCATTACCCTGGACTATACCTTCACGTGATCTCTTACAAAAAAAAGTTTAGCAGATGTAAAGGTTTATAATTAAAAGTACATAATTAACGTTTCTGAAAGAAAAAAAAAAGTAAGTCATTCTATTCAAGTAAATCTTTGGCAATGGCCGAGCTAAGGATTTGGGAGCCCTAAAGGATTGACCTCTTTAGGGGCCCCTGCAATTTGACATTCGATATCATGACATGACATAATGTCGTAATATTTAATGTAAAAAACAAGTTTCGGACATTCATTTCTGAGCCCCCCTTAAGTGGTACCCTGGGGGGATTTTCATCCCCCCCGTTCTCTTCACCCTTTCTACGTTACAGATCTTTGGTGAAGATTTTGGTATACATATATTGCTATTTAAACATGGCTTGTTTTCTTTTTATAATTTTATAGCCATCTTAGCGTCACATTCTATTTTGTAACAACTTTTGTATTATTACCATTTTTTTTTGTTCCACAGACAATAATAAACCTAATCAGTCTTGTAGTCTATATTGTGGATATTGTACGACACTTAGCAGAGCCTATTGTTATATTGAATTTGTTGCCAACTTGCCTATTTTACGAAAACACATTTAGCAACTTGTATTGCATTTAAGTTTAAGTCACAGTCTTATTTGAGACTAAACAAAGCCTAATGTTTAAACACAAAACACAATTTAATGTTTTAACTCTAAACGCAACCTAAAATTAAAACACTAAACCTAATATCTGAATACCAAACACAACCTTATATTTGAAAACTAAACACAACCTAATATTTGGATACTAAATACAACCTAAAATTTGAAAACTAAACACAACCTAATATATGAAAACTAAATACAACCTAATATTTGAGATTGAACACAACCTAATATTAGGACATTAAACCCAACCTAATATTTGGATACTAAACACTACCTAATATTTCGACATTATACACGACCTAAAATTTAGACACTTAACACAACCTAATATTTGGACACTAAATACAACCTAATATTTGGACACAAAACACAACCTTATATTCGGACACTAAATACAACCTAATATTTGGACACTAAACACAGCCTAATATTTGGACACTAAACACAACCTAATATTTGAAAACTAAACACAACCTAATAATTGAGTTCAGAAGCTATGACTTGCAGCGGTCAGGGTATGAACCCGGGACTATGTAGAGAAGTCCAGCTCGCATACCGCACAATCATAAGCAACAAGTAGAGGAATAGCTCGCTGTCACTTAAAGGTCTGACGTCACGACCTGTGACGTGACAATGGGCTATCTGTCCAAAGCGCCAACAGGTTGTTCGGGCATTCTATAACAGTAGCTGATGAGCTCACATAGTGTCTCGGATCGAATTGAATCGTTGCACAATGAGTCATTGTCCCTAACACATTAATAAATCAATCCAAAACAAAAAAATGAGCCAATTAGTGAACTTACTCGTTGTAATGAGTTAATATCGAAAAAGGACGATACCATCGTTGTTTTGACCTCATTAAATGAATGTTTTAATGTTATAAAATGTATTTTGTGTTCTATAAAAAGAGCATCCATTCCACTTTAATTCTATATCAAATAAAACATGTTATGATGACAAACAACAAAGCTATTGAAGCTTGATCGTAACAGGGGAGTGAAATAGTCATGATCAAAATGAAGAATTCGGTGGGAACGTGGAAAAATAATTACGCAGAGAAAGAGTTAAGTTTTGTTACGTTAAGCTTGTTATTCATGTTCTATTGGTCTGAGATTTAGCTGGAGAATAAGATAATCAGAAAAACGAGTGAGTCTCCCATTCTACAGGTTTCTAGTCTCAAGAACATTTCTCTTCTTATTTGATCTCAGTCTCTATACATTACAGTCAATTGTTACTTTCACAAAAACAAAAGAAAAGGAAAAAAAAAAGAGAATTACTTCCCACGCATTTCATGTGTCAATTTAGTCATACATGTTAATTAGTAACTTAAACTCTCATAAGTCATTGGTGGTTTGTCTGGCTGATTGAGGCAACTCTCTCCATTGTCTAATGACAGTAGGGAAGAAGAAACACTTGTACGAAAGTGTTCTAACTTTCGGGATAAGAAATGCGCTTTATGTGTTGAAACTTTCAAAAAAAATATAATCTTACAATTTTATATAGGTTTAGGTTTCCATTCAAAATTTATAAAAATGGAATTCTTATAGATTTATATCTATAATCCTTTTAGTTTAAAGTTGATCCGAGAATGGGTGTCGGAGAAATAACATGTACACACTTTTTACCATACAGACATTACTAGAGAGTCAGTTGATATAAGCTTTGTAAAAACAAGTTCTACTTCTAAGGCTACACTCACTAACAAACCATATAAACACTCATTTATACACATTCACACACTCAAACAAATAACACACATAATTATCTAAAATCAAAACTTTAGTTATGTACGCCATTTATATTAACTAGTTTTTGTCGAGGTTTATTATCGAATTTAGCTTATAAGTTGATGGTTATAAATCAATACAAAAATGTTCTTTCTGTTTTAGATCTTGACATCTGCAATCTGTAGATTGATAAAAAAATCTATATAAATAAGTGAATAATATTACGATTGAAGAAATAATAATTTGTAATTTATATTGAAATAATATCGCTTGAAAGGTAATATTTAGAAATAAGACTGAATGAATTAACATTTCTCTAAATGACCTTAACTAAGTAAATTTAGTACTTACTGCATATTCAGTCAGACTGTTCAACTAAAGTGTAAAATTTGTATAAAAGTAAAAACAAACAAAGAAGAAGAAGATGACCGATACAACAACATGCAGAGTTGATATTGGTTCAGTTCAACAAGTTTCAGGTCCAGTTCATTTAAGTACCATTTCGTTGATATGCCATGCCAAACGAATGTTGGGCATTACTGCCTTTAACAATAGCTTCATAGTAATACATTGTGATGGTTGGTACTATGTTTGTAGTACGAAAATATTTAAAGTGTTTCTGAACATATGTCGGTGACATGACAATACTTACTGATAACTATGTCAAAGGGTGATCATTCAGTCTGCAGAAGATAAGAAAATACAATTATACAAAGCTATGTTAACATTATTGATTAAAGGAAGGGTCCCCTATTGCATACACAACAGTAGTAGAATGAAGGGTGAATATGCAACGGCGCCTGGTGACCGCAGCTGTGTATCAAGGATTGGCCTCTTTAGTCACACAAGAAGTTGCAAAATGAAAAAAAATCATCTCTCAAGACGTAAAATGCCACAGATTGATTAAGAAACGCAATACATGCGTTGTAACCCTTTCATAGTACCCCACAGTCAAAGGTGTGAGACTCACCTAACTGCAGCACTCCAACAAAAGTGAAATATTATACAGTTCTCCATAACGGCGGAAATAAAAGGAAACAGATGACGTTGGGCAGGTCAGAATGCCACAGAACAGAGCAGCAACGAATGTCCCCCCAGCAAAAACCACAAGGCAGGCGCATTAATGGCAGACCACGAGTACGGTGGCTTGATGACGTAGAAAAGATGTACAACCGCACAAAGTCCGGGCCTGGGAGGCGTATAGTATGGGATAGATCAGAATGGTGAGAAGTGTGTTAAAGTAGGCCAGGGCACTCCGTGGGCTGTAGAGTCACTGGGATGGGTAATGTTAGATATTAATATACAAAATGTATCTTAGTCTAGTCTACAAGAGATACAATTATAGAACTATTTTTTGAAGCAATGAAACTCACGTGACTCTCAAAAGTAGAAATCACACACACGTGAAAGTCGGATCTTACAATTACAGACGCAGGACACACACATGTAACACTCACGTAGACGTGACGCTCACATGTTACACAGTTACGCACAAACATGACATCGCATGGTACTCAAGCACAGGTGGTCAGGTGGTCTATAGCAGTTGATTCTTACACATGACTGACACATACACACGTAACAAGTAATGTGACACACACTAGACAGTTGCATGTACCTCTCTCTCACACACCCAAGTGACAACTACATTTAAAAACACACGTGACATTCGCGCGTACCACACGCACACGCTTGACACGTGCAGCTGCCACAAACACACAGTCAACACATAGTATGTTATCAAAGTTTTTTGATTATTGTAATTATAATTTGTTTAGTGAATAAAGACAAGTTCCTTCGAGATTGGCTCTTCCAAAGACAAAGTTGAAATATTTCACTCCTAAGAGTTTCTAGAATTAAAAGGTCAGATAGTGTATATGTCAGTGCGTTTTATCATTATCATTTTATCATAGGAGGACACAAATAAGGGCAAAATCTTGCAAAGGAGGACAAAAGAAAACAACAAAGTCAACTTTATAAGCCGGACATCTCAGTCAAACATATAGTTAATACTAATACTATTAATACTAAGCTGTAATGTAACTTTACTACATAGCTATTTTCTCAGGATATTTTCTGCACATTTTACTTTGTGTACAGAATAGCTCTCATTGAGTCAATCCCAAGTTTATTTCTCTCTAGTGTCCTCTGTACAGTAATTATGGCATTATGCCCGGAAATACAAAAGTTCAAAAATTGTAAGGATTTCTTCAAACGGCAAGAACGTAACGTTCATTGGTTGATGCTATGTATTATGGGTAACTATCAAGTACATTTATCATTACACTCCATAGAAAGTTTATACAAATCAACAATGTGTACAAACATCTTAACAAATTTGATCTTCCTATTGTACTGGAATGTTAGTATTTAAACCAGAAAAAAATGAAATCATTCAAGCCCGCCGGACATTTTCACTCTTTTGGCTAATGTCGGCCGGCCTGGTAACCTTATTGTAATTATTAAAAGATGTTTAAAACGTAACTACAGTGTGTTCTACTCAACATTTGTTTCAATATTTCTTTCACCTCCATACTTGGACAAACAGAGAGAAAGTAAATTGTCTTTGAGAATATGGATTGTCTTCTTTCTCTTCTTCGCTCTCAGTGTTATGTTGGAACGTTCAGATGACTAGAGACCAATACATGAGATGAACTGCGCAGTGGTTTCCAAATCAGGGAGCTCTCTCTATAGTTTTCTTTCTATTGGGGTGTTTTAAGGCCAGTGTCTTGTTCGGGCCTCTCGGTCTCCCAGTTTGAGGTTTAATTAGGAATGTAGTATTTCCTGTGGGTACCCAGCCCAAGGTGCAATCTATATTTTTTGCCACATCCATCTCAGGCATAATCATTGTGCGCCGGTGATCGATTTAGAAAAAGAAACACATAACATAACATACATTTTCTTATTGTCTATAGCAAAACTAAACTAAATATTTTGATATTTTGCTACACGCAGTGTAATGTGTAAATAAAGTGTCCGAAGTAAGTCAATTTCGCACTTACCTCCCTTTCAAGATCTCTTTTACGCTGAAAGAAAAATGTTATTTATTAAAAATGGTAGAGACTATAATCTCAGTCTATTTAAAGAACACATCACTATGTAAAAAGTATTTTTTCCAAACTGTAATGCATCAAGCATCTTGCAATACTTTTGTAAACACTTTGATCAGAAAACAAGAAAAGTAGAATAAAATACAATGAAATACAAGACCGCATTTAGAAACGTCATAAGGATGTTTGTTTGCACCTCTATTTGATCGCTAGACTAAACAATAATGGAATTTTTCTACTATGACCCATGACCCCCCCCCCGAAAAAAAAATTATAGTTTAAAAAAAGCTTATCTAAGGAAAAAAAACACCTCAGCACCAACAACTATATATCTCAATACTGTAGACATTATTACCCTTTTCGTATTTAATAAAATAATTTATTAACAATTATTAATTGATTAATTGGCTTTTTAAAATTCATGTCTTGTTACGTTAAACACACTAATTAATTTTGTCAGGTTTCACTTCGATCAGACATTGCGTGTGGGAGAAATATCAGAGGGAACCCTACATATTTATGCGTAGCTGTGAATAATGAAGGATTAACTTCCATTTTTGATATCAAACAAAATAACTATATGCGAGAATTAATTGACTTATTCCTTAAGTTTTAAAAATTGATTTATTAAAATTAATAATATTTAATTAATAATAATTAATTAATATTATCTATACCAAAAGATAAAATGGGCAAAGTTTCAAGTCATTCCGAGAAAAGTTGTGGGAGAAATAATGAGTACTATTATTTTACCAGACAGACAGAGAGACAGACAGATAGTTTCAGATGATATAATAAACAAACAGAACTTACGTCTTGTGGGGATAATCTCCAGAAATTCCTTTCAAAGGATTAGATATATTATATATATATATATATAATACATATTATAATAGATTATAATAGATATACCTTATACTCTTTTCGTGTATACGGGGTACAGAAGATGGAAGCTTTGATAAACGAATGAAATTTACTTAATCTAATTTAACATACATAACATATTTTGATTTTAACTTTTCTCAGCTAGAAAAATCAAGTTTCTAATTTTTTTTTATAACACACACACACAAATATTCATTAGTTCTCAAGAGCTCGCTCAGTATGACGTCGTAATAACTTTTTGGTTCATCCATTTATAATTATCTTCTATTTCCTTCTCTTTTCATGTTGTTACATTTGGTTTCATTATATCATCCAGGCTCCATTATATCATCCAGGCTCCATTATATCATCCAGGCTCCATTATATCATCCAGGCTCCATTATATCATCGAGCCTCCATTATATCGCCAAGGAATATCAATATAAAGAACCATGATCTGGAAGCAGATGAGCAAGACATGGGACCATTGGAGAGACTCGCCCAGAAACAAGACACCTTGAGAAAGCAGTTTGGTGGCCCATGCACAAGACGGGTGGACCACAATAATAGATGAGAAGACGCTAATGTCTCTTTATATCGCTTGCTCTATTTTTGACAATTTTATTGAACTGTATTGTTTAGAGATCCTAAACGGGATATTAAAAACCAAAAATTAAGCCAAGTTGATTTGAGTGTGAAAATAAAGCTGAACATACCCTGACGCTATATGGGACTACAATCCATCTGTCTAGATCTATGTCGTCCTGTGTTTCAATAACATAGTAATGAGTATAAGCTGTAGTAGTAAACGAATATATTACATCTACTCATGCATAAATAATGAAACATATAGTGATCTAATTATAAGATAAGATAATATAAGATAATTTTTATTGATCCTATCAAATGGAAATTCAGTTTAACAATAGAGGTACAACAAAGAATTACTGATGTTACAATGTGTCCTTATTTTCCTTATTTCCTATAAGCTAACAATGTACGATTGTATACATCACGTGATCAATCGTCTGGAAAAATTCTGGCGTTAATTTATATAACAGACAAGTTTTCACAATAAACATGTTTTCTCGTTATACTATAATATATATTATATAATTCTTCCTCCTCCCCAATCCAGAAAAATATAAAGAAAAATATTTCGACTACTTTATAGAGGGGCCATTGTGGTTGAGCGATTAAGCGCTTTGGGTACTAAGTCTCTTTTATGTGAAGATGTTGAATTTCGGGATTCTCAGGGCGCCCTGATTCCACCCAACTCAAATAGGGTACATGACTTAAGTTGGGTAAAGTAAAGGTGGTTGGGCGTTGTGCTGGCCATATGACACCCTGCTCGTTAACCGAAGAAACAGATGCCATTAACATTATCTCTGCCCTATAAATCGTATAGTCTAAAAGAGGAGCTTAACTATTTTATAAATGTACATATCGAACTTTGGTGGTTCTTGTTCTACGGACTGGCGTCTCGAAACCATTCCTTACATCTCCCGCATTCGTTAAGGAGGCCTTGGGATATAATGTAATAATCTTAAATTCTAAACTAACACCCAAATTATGTTAAAATCTAAAAACTATGAAATTCCACATTCCTACCTAAAACCACGATATTAGCAGATATTAGCAAGCCCCCCCCCTCACTAAAACTACCCTCTTTCAATAATACGCGATGTAGTTCAAACGAAAATTCGACGGTTGCTGCTGGAAATTAATTGACTTTTTAGTTCTGACTTGGAGTTGACTTGGAGTCTGTTTTTTGGATTCAAATTTTTCAGTTGAATATTGCGTTATTTCTGCATATTTGGTTTTGAAATAAACTTGTGCATTTGAGAGATTGTGTTTTTATTAGTTGTATCAGTTTGATTTCGTTATTACGGAAATTATATATTTTAAGTAGGTCATTTGTTGCTATTTCAGCAATCATAAGATCTCAGGTTTGACTTGAATGTTGTATCACTAAGAGTAGTGTTTAAAGATATGGTTCGACATTGTTAATTTAAGGGAAGCAGATTAATTAATAAACATTTACAATGTAAAAAGGTATGCATTAAAGGTCCTAAATAAGTCACTTTAGTTACACTTTGGTACTCACCTCGTTTTCCAGATCCCTTTTACGCTGAAATTAAATTATATTTATAAACAATGGTACAGATTAAAATCCCAAGCTATTTAAAGAACGCCTTAGTTTGCAAAAGATATTCTTTCTAAAGTGCCATAGGTCATAGGTCAAGCAGCATATAAAGCATTTTGGTTTATAGAGTACTTTGTCCAAAAAAAAAATAACAAACAAACAAAAAAAAATAAAACAAGAAAAAAATAAATTTTTCAGTTTCTAAAAAAAAAATCATGCCTTGAATATATTTATGTATTATAATAATTATGTATAACTTCGCTACGTCGACCAGACATGTGGGATACAATGCACGCACGACAACTCTCTAACCCTCGATGAAAAATTCATGGAAAGATAACACTTTTATTTCTGCAGCTCGGGCTAGAGTTACCCCACGTAACTTTCGAAGCGACAGAGAGAAGTTGTAATCTAGCATCTTGTATCTTTTGATAGCTAATATAGTCAAGTCTACTGTTAGATGTTTACAGTATGGTTGAAAGTGTGATTAAACAAAACTTACTTCTTCTGGTGATAATCTCCGAAAATTCCTTGCAGTCTACAAAAGAAGGTTTCAATATTTTTAGAAAGAATATCAGAATGAAATTCTATAAAAATATATATGACAGAGAAGAATGTCAAAGAATGTTGACAGATCTTATGTGGTGCCCCAACGGTCCAGCAGACCGAGGGATATGTGAAAGTAAATGTGAAGTTAGATGTGAACCTGGCCTAACTGATGTCTTATAATGCGTATCTAAATATCTAACTGTTTTGTAAAGGGTTACTCTCTTATTCAAAGCCTCAAGAAAAAAAATACGTTGAATATGATATATTTTAATTTCGCCTGGGCTATGGTCAAGCAATAATATGAAAAACTACTATGTAATTGCTGTTTTAATTTATCTTCCACTATATAGATTTTTTTTCTTTAAAAAAAAGTAAACATTTTTGTAAATATAGTATTTAGTATAACAGAATTTATTTAGATATGCAATACAACTGTCTTTTATAAATGTGTTTAAAAAATTGCACATAATAGTCTTCCTTACTAAAAAGCTTCCTGTGTTTGTTACTATTAATAGTGAATAGGTGTAAAAATGGTGTAATTTTATGGAAATAAATTGCTTGCATAATTGATTTAAAAAATTGGATTTATCGCTTTCACAACAAAAAAACGTAGCCGTTGCATCAGAACTTTGAATAGTCTAAAATATAAAATAATATGATGTTAGATTTTCACTATCTTTTCTAGTTTACTAAATCTAAACGCGACAGACGCATAGAAGAACGGACAGACAGACCACACAAAACTAATAGCGTCTTTTCCCCTTTCGGGAGCCGCTAGAAAAAGGCAAGAAAGCGGGTGTCCAGAAAAGTAATAGTCAGAGGCTAAAAAAGTATGCTAGGTGTCTAACAATTTGCACGTAATAATGTTTTGAGGTGCTAGTTATAACGAGTATTTTTCTTTATCAGATCATATGATCATTTTTCCCATTGCTATTAGAGCAAGAAACGGGTTGCCTGAATCAGCCAGGAAAGTGAACTACATAGCAGAGTTTATGTTTCTAATTAACATACAAGATGTTGTTACTGGTTGTTGACTTGTAGCACCAAACTGCTGGGAGACAATTAAACCTTTGTAGGCGTAATATATCTTAACTAATAAAACTTCAAATAACTTGAATAACTTCCTTTTGTGTATGAAGCTAGATGGAACTTTATTTATAATATAGACATAATCAATTTGTGAAAAATGAAATAAATGTAGCAAACTTTAGTAATAATATTTTTTTAAAATTTTTTACAAGTCACATTCACTTACTTTTTCTGTATTCAGATCTCTTTCGACCTAAAAAATAAAAGTTATTAGGTATTAAATGAAAAATATACTACTGTCTGTATGATACAGTATGGTATACATCAAACGAGATTCCGAACACATCCAAGAGTGCACAACACTTAACTAGATATATATACTTAATAAAACTAGTGAAGACTTCAACTGATGTTTCGTTACAGGCGAATAAATTTGCCAAGAATAATTAGTAGTCTATTTCCCATACCTATAGCAACAAGCCCTAGGTATATTCTTCCTTCTTTATCATGTAGGCCTACCCCAAAAAATCTCCAATGTCATTAGGCGTTCTGTCTTCGTCACTAGATCTACATTTTATCGTCGCTAAAAACAATACACAATATATTTATAAACAGACCAACATAATCTCTAAACTAGGTTACTATAATATATGTAAAGTTCATCTTTTCTTTGGCCAATAGTTAATCAGGATAATGTCATGTGGCCAGCACAACGGCCAACTGTCATTTCTTTCAAGTATCCATTAGAGTTGGGTGGACTCACGAGAGCCCATAAAATCCCGAAGTTCAAAATCGCAGTCTTCACCCTCATTCGATCACAGGTTTTATCACTTAGCCATTGTTCCAACCTTTATTTAATTGGTGGATATTTTTGTTGCAATTATTTGAACTCTTTTGTAGTGGGCCACGAAATACAGAAAACAAAGGATTTAAGGCTTGTATCTGGTGTCGACAAATATGCATATTGCACTGGGCTTTGCGTGGTCATGTGAAACACTGCACTCATCCTTACTCTTAGGAATCGAAGGCATTGCCATAACCAATCGTTTATCTAAAGGAAATTCAAACTCAATTGGTTTACAAAGATATAGACTTACTCTAGAGACAACACGTTCATAGTCTCAAGAAATTGTTAAGTTTTGGAATAGTACCAACACCTTTCCCATTTGCAAGAAAGCTTAAGATACAATCAATGGAGTATGCTTTATAGCCCCTTTCTAATACATCCTTTATGACAGTAATAATAAATGGGTGTAAAAATGTCTAAATTTTTAAAGACATATATCAATTATTGCCTCAAAAGGTATTCATATATATATATATATATATATATATATATATATATATGTCGAATCTTGTTGCAGGCTTGGATTTATAATCCCTGGAACTTTGGGCGCCTCTGAGTCATTCCAGCTTTTATGTTTGCCTGACTTTGTTGGGAAAAGTAAAAGCGGTTGTTGTGCTGGACACATGACTGCCTCGTTAACCGTTGGCCACAGAAACAGATAAACTTAAAATCATCTGTCCTATAAATCGCAAGGTCTGATTTTTCAAACGGTTTTAATTTCTTTGCGAGGCATAAATACATACATATATACTCCTTACATTGTACTTTATATATTAGTTTTTTTTTTATTATTAAATATGTCTGTTACAATTGTTAAGCCATTTCTTTCACGAAACTACTAGCCGTTTTTAAAGGTATTTTATTAATCCATGCTTTCATTGTCCTATTATTGCTGAATGTTCTTAGATAGTTATGTCTATAGTTTAAGTTTAGAGTTAGGTAATGATTAAATGAATAATGAAAGAAAACTTACGTCTTTTTTAATAATGTCCCAGTATCTCTGTTCAGCCTTCACGAGATTAGAAATAAAATATAAATATATGTATGTATAGTAGATAGATAGACAGACAGACAGACAGATAGACAGACATATAGATAGATAGATAGATAGATAGATAGATAGATAGATAGATAGATAGATAGATAGACAAATAGATAGATAGCCGTAGAAATATTACTTTTCCAAATATAACAATACTTTTCAACAATGATCTCTTAGTGATATATATTATGTAATAATCTCATCTAAAGTTACAGATTAGCTGAGATAAAATGTGAGAATAACAGTTGGCTTTTATCTTAATAAATGTCTACAAGACGGAAGTTCACGGTGTGTAATGTGAATACAGATTTACTGTATTTATAATCCAGGTCTCGCAAAGCTGACGCTGCAGAGCTAGAAAGGAGGATTCTAGCAATGGAATTGAGATTTTGCAGAAGGCCCCAAGGTATCACATTTACTGACTGCATCACAAATGAAAATATTTAGAGACAGGGTTACTGCAGCGATTGGACGCCTCGATGACCAGCTAGCTATGGTAAAAAAAAAACACAAACTAAAATAAAAAGGCCTTCCTTTAGGGAACAGTACCAGGACAAAAGAACAAGAGCCAGACAGAGAAAGCGGTTGGAAAAAAACATGAAAAAAAATTAACGGGCCAGGATTAAAAGAGGTTCAATTCAAGGCATAAGACTGAGAGGAACGGAGAAAGACGGTCTACAAATCTTGTGTGGTGCCCCAACTGTCCAACAGACTAAGGGATAACTGAAGGTGATAAATGTAATAACGTTATGGGTGGTGACCTTTGATATTAGTAAGACACTGGTCTTCAGCTAAGCAGCATATATGTTATAAAAAGCTTGTGACAATAATTATAGAAAATATAATTTAAATTTATTAAATTATTCTTATTTCAGTTACAGAATTGTAGAGATTGTAGGCTCAAAGCGTACAGTAAACACACAAAATTTATAAACTGGCCAGTCCAAATATTTGTTTTTAATTGCTGAGAGGTATTTCCCGCTACGACTCGATGGAGAGTAAGTTTCAAACCTTTGGGCTGCTCACTAAATCGCCCAGCCAATCGTAAGTGTATAGGGAAACAGGATTTATTACAAAAAGGCCAGCCTTAGGTAACTCGAAGCCCTAGGCTATGTGAATTGGGCGGCCCCAAATATAATAGAAAAATAACAAATTAAGACAGGAAAATACACTATGCATTATAAACCTTCCTGTATTTTTCAGCTCAATCCAAGTCCCGATGCCTCGGATGTGCTTCATGGATGATCCATGATCACCAAAAGGAAGAAACAATGGTATTCTAACATCTGTACTCTAACAAGTAGATCTAGAAACAAAGGTCTTCTAACATCTGTAGTCTAACAAGTAGATCTAGAAACAAAGGTCTTCTAACATCTGTACTCTAACAAGTAGATCTAGAAACAATGGTCTTCAAACATCTGTAGTCTAACAAGAAGGAGTTTGTGAATAAACCTTGAATTATAGTAGAGACTTAGAGCTTGGGCGCTAGGCTAGTAGCTATACAGTTCTGCTATGTTTGAGATTTGATCCATGTTTCGCATTTTTTTTCTTGTAAAAAAAAAGTTTCCTTATGTACTAATCAGAGGCCCAGGAACTGTTGTCTAGTTTGCCTGTGCCTAAGGCAGAACCTGTTTTCAATTATTATATTTGGGCTCATGAAGCATAGTGACATAGGAAGAGATCAGTTCAGTAAGGTACGAGGGCTTCTCTCTTTTTCGTAAATGCACTGATACCACAGCATGGTAAGGCAAAGGAGAAGTAGCTGATTTTAGTCGATTTCCTGTGACAGAAGAGAAAAAAAAGAGAAACGCGAGGCAGAGAGACGTAAACATTGACAGAGAGAAAAAAAAAATGTAGACATGTCCTCCTTTTGCCGGACGTCTGGTAAACCTAGCTACACACTATCTTTCTGTACATAAAATTTTAACGATACCGGAGATAGTAGAATAGTTGTCTCCTAAAACTCAATCCTCCATCTAATAGCCTACATTGCCATACATTCATCTCTTCGAGATTACCAAAATTAGATCGAATATTGATTATTAATTATTGAACACAGAAAATTACATAAAATACTGCGGAGAGAATCGCGCAGCAGAACGTCAACCCAAGGAAGCAATCAAAGGGAAGTAAGAAACTATTGTTAAAAGTTCTGCAGAGTTATGGAACCTTTCCTACTCACCTCCTTTTCTTGTGTAGCCTCAGTGGCGAGGACCAACACAGTGCAACAAAACAGAACTGATGAAAACATTTTTTCTCCGTAAAGAAATAAAGTGGCAATCTCTATTCTTTCTTGACCTATTTATATCTACCCACTGACAAAGTAGGGGATAATTTATTATTTTACTTTTTCAATCAGATCGTAGTTTGGTGAGACAGAGCAGGAAGTGACATGGATAGCCAAGTAATATACAAGCTTTAGTTATATGCGGGCGTGGCTATAATTTTGAAACAGCATGTTCCATGGCTAATTGATTTAGGACTTCTGTAGGCGGATGTGTCCATATTACTATTTTCTCTTCTTATGCTTTCTTATTATCATTGAGACGACTAGTCCACTGTATCAGGTGATCTGCGAAGTGGTTTGCCAGATCAAGCAGCTCTCTCTCTAGTTTTTCTACATAAGTCTGAATTTTGGGCTAGTGTCTTGTTCGGGTTTCTTGAGTATACTGGAGGATATGGTCGGAATTCTATGGCGACACTCCTCAAGGTCTTATTTCACAACTCCCGATAATCAGCTTTAAGTCATGCAGTTGTCGTATCTTTATGGAATTGGAATTTTTTTTATCCTCACTTATTTAGCTTTTAATTTGATAAATGCAATAATTTTGTCGTTTTAAAAACATAGATACTATTTATAATAAAATGTTTCATTTTTTATGTTTCCTACGGCAAAACAAGTAAAATTTGTTCGAGATAGCGGCATTTGTGGAGGCGAGGGGTCCCGGGTTCGAATTCTGGTGTAGCCTTGGATTTTTATTTTCGGGATCCTCGGGCGCCTCTGAGTCTAAGCTATAATGCTACCTGAAATTACTTGGGAAAAGTAAAGGCGGTTGGTTGTTGTGCTGGCCACAGATGAAACAGATGACATTTACATCATCTGCCCTTTAGACCACAAGGTCTGAAAGGGGAACCTTACACCACATGACTATATTGCCTGAACTTATATCCTGAAAATTATTTCCACTAGACCTCGCTGTTGGCCATAGATACTTAGTAGGTATTTATCGCTTTCCTGATTAACTGCAAGATTAGAAAGTGGAAGATAACTCATGTTTTACAGTCGAACCATTTTGTCTTCAAGAGTAGTAACGAGACTATTACTGAGTGGGCATTGAAAATATTTCTTAGTAATGCACTCTAGATACATCATAGTTAGGCATTTAGGATACATCATAGTGAGGATCTAGGATACATCACAGTGAGACATCTAGGATACATCACAGTGAGGCATCTAGGATACATCACAGTAAGGCATCTAGAATACATCATAGTGAGGCATCTAGGATACATCATAGTGAGGCATCTAGGATATATCATAGTGAGGCATCTAAAATACATGATAGTGAGGCATCTAGGATACATGATAGTGAGGCATCTAGGATACATCATAGTGAGGCATCTAGAATACATCATAGTGAGGCATCTAGGATACATCACAGTAAGGCATCTAGAATACATCATAGTGAGGCATCTAGGATACATCATAATGAGGCATCTAGAATACATCATAGTGAGGCATCTAGAATACATCATAGTGAGGCATCTAGGATACATGATAGTGAGGCATCTAGGATACATCATAGTGAGGCATCTAGAATACATCATAGTGAGGCATCTAGAATACATCATAGTGAGGCATCTAGGATACATCATAGTGAGGCATCTAGAATACATCGCATTGAGACATCTGTCATGTTTAGGAGTTATTTGTGTTGTTAACTATCTGTATATAATTAAGGTCCTGACAAGAACATCATTTACACACAGTCGTACATAGAGTAACCAACTATGTGGATAGTTTAAATAACAAAAAAAAATGAATTTAATTGTATGATACTGATAGATGTATATGTACAATAAGAATGATAGAATGATGAATAGATAATAGATATATATAAAATATATAGCTAGTTATTATTCAATAATTCACATAAGCACCTTGCTACTGCTACCAACTTGTCACCATGGCTTCATAGTAAACCAGACGCAGACCGACTGACGTCACAACACTGCCAACATCAGCAATAATAAAGTTAGACCTCAGCTGATCCAAACTGATAGCAACTGATGTGTAACGGCCTTGACACTAAACGCCGTCGATGATCGCCAATGTGACAAGACACTCAAGACTGTAATATATATTTCTAAGACGACAAGCGACGCCCACACTAGCATAGACTCAAGCTCAGTATATATACAACTCCAACACTGGCACCCTATAAACGAAATAAACACAAAACTCAACTTCTATTCTAAAACTAGAAATAGTGACAACCTCAACCAACGTACAATAAGAGATATCACACACGAAGTATTTCACCCTAAACAGGGGTCAAAAAAGTTCTACTGAATAATAAGTCCAAGAAACTAGTACAGACTAATAATCATTTACGGACCAACACACCGTCCGTTTCAACCAAATTCAGAGGATCAACTGCCTCATGACAATGAATGACCAGTAAATGTCACCGGACTTTGTGACGTAGCAAAAACAATTCAAAACAAAACTACAAGACACTCTCGCCCCGTACAAGTACTACGAGTATAGGAAATAAAAACAGAGTTAGGAGAAACCAAAAGACACTTGTCTAAACTACGCGACAACATCTATGATACATCAAAGTGAGTCATTTAGGATACATCAAAGTGAGTCATTTAGGATGCATCAAAGTAAGTCATTAAGGATACATCAAAGAGAGTTATTTAGGATACATCAAAGTGAGTCATTTAGGATACATCAAAGTAAGTCATTTAGGATATATCATATTTTGACATCTAGGATACATCAAAGTGAGTCATTTAGGATACATCAAAGTGAGTCATTTAGGATACATCAAAGTAAGTCATTTAGGTTACATCATATTGTGACATCTAGGATACATCAAAGTGAGTCATTTAGGATACATCATATTGTGACATCTAGGATACATCAAAGTGAGTCATTTAGGATACATCATATTGTGACATCTAGGATACATCAAAGTGAGTTTATTAGGATAAATCATATTGTGACATCTAGGATACATCGAATTGAGTCATTGAGGATACATCATATTTTGACATCTAGGATACATCAAAGTGAGTCATTTAGGATACAACAAAGTTAGCCATTTAGGATACATCATATTGTGACATTTAGGATACATCAAAGTGAGTCATTTAGGATACATCAAAATTAGTCATTTAGGATACATCGTATTGTGACATCTAGGATACAACATAGTGAGTGTTTTAGGATACATCAAAGTGAGTCATTTAGGATAAATCATATTGTGACATCTTGGATATATCATAGTGAGTCAATTTGGATACATCAAAGTGAGTCATTTAGGATAAATAATATTGTGACATCTAGAATACATCCTAGTGAGGCATCTATGATATATTATAGTGAAGCATTTAGGATAAATCATATTGTAACATCTAGGATACATCATAGTGAGGCATTTAGGACAAATCATATTGTGACATCTAGGATACATCATATTGTGACATCTAGGATATATCATAGTGAGACATATAGGATACATCATATTGTGACATCTAGGGTACATCATAGTGAGGCATTTAGGATAAATCAAATTGTGACATCTAGGATACATCATATTGTGACATCTAGGATACATCATATTGTGACATTTAGGATACATCATATTGTGACATCTAGGATACATCATAGTGAGGCATCTAGGATACATCATAGTGATGCATCTAGGATACGTCATATTGTGACATCTAGGATACATCATAGTGAGGCATCTAGGATACATCATATTGTGACATCTAGGATACATCGTAGTGAGGCATCTAGGATACATCAAATTAAGTCATTTAGGATATATCATATTTTGACATCTAGGATACATCAAAGTGAGTCATTTAGGATACATCAAAGTTAGCCATTTAGGATACATCATATTGTGACATTTAGGATACATCATATTGTGACATCTAGGATACATCATAGTTAGGCATCTAGGATACATCATATTGTGACATCTAGGGTACATCATAGTGAGGCATTTAGGATACATCATATTGTGACATCTAGGATACATCATATTGTGACATCTAGGATACATCATATTGTGACATCTAGGATACATCATATTGTGACATCTAGGATACATCATAGTGAGGCATCTAGGATACATCATGTTGTGACATCTAGGATACATCATAGTGAGGCATCTAGGATACATCATGTTGTGACATCTAGGATGCATCGTAGTGAGGCATCTAGGATACATCAAATTGAGTCATTTAGGATATATCATATTTTGACATCTAGGATACATCAAAGTGAGTCATTTAGGATACATCAAAGTTAGCCATTTAGGATACATCATATTGTGACATTTAGGATACATCATACTGTGACATCTAGGATACATTATAGTGAGGCATCTAGAATACTCTTCTTATTGAGGCATCAGGAATTGTTTTTAGATTGGCATCTATTTTTTTTTCGTAGTGACACACCGTGATAATTCAAAGTGGGAAAGTCTGATTTAAGAATTCAAAGTTATAGAAAAAATAGATATAAAACTAGATTTTAACTGCTTTGTAGGTATGGTGAACTTAAACAAGTTTTTTTTTCTTTTTCTTTTTTACAATACCTCTATTCATGTCACAACCTCATGGAATCTTGGTGATTGGTGAGGCCAGAACAAGGATCCCAAATCTAAGTTAGAAGTTTAGGTAGATACACATTTACACAATTATAGCTTTGGTTTAGTAACTTAAGTCGTTGGGACATTGATCTCAAAAGCTGAATTTGATATCCGTTTAAGCAAAAAAAATATTTTTTTTAATTTATTTTTTGATACTTTATTTTATTTTAAGTTGTTAAATGTCTTTGTATAATTGTGTTTTTTAAATGCTTTTATTGTTTGTGTGTGTGTTTAATTTTTATAAGGTCAAACTTTTTAATCAGCTGGAATTCCTGAAGCTTTTAAACATTTAAGAAAGCAAAAAATGTTAATGTAATATTTTAATTTAATGTACACGTTTAACTTTCGTTAGTCCAATATTAGAATATGCATCCTCTGTTTGGGACCTTCGAATCAGGTCGAAACTAGAACTAAAGAAACTAGAACAAATACAAAATAGAGCATTGAGATTTATAACAAATACATTTTTAAATTTGACTAGAGTAACACCGATAGTAAAATCACTAAACTTAGAGACACTCCAGGACAGAAGACTAAAAAGTAAAGAAGCTATAATACATAAAACACGAAAACATAACTTACAAATAGAAAAACAAAACCTAATGAAATATTCAGAAAGACACAAAGATAGAGGCACATTTCTTATTCCATACACTAGAACGCATTCTTACAAGTGCTACTTCTTCCCTAGTGCCATTAGAGAACAGAATGGGTTGCCTGAATTAGCCAGGAAAACCAACGACTTGGCAGAGTTTAAGTCATTGATTGACATGCATGACTAGATTGACACATGAAATGCGTAGGACGTAATTATCTTCTTTTTGAAATAACGTTTGAAATCTATAAGATGGGTTTGGTGTGTGGATCATTATATGAAAGGGATATAAACATTAATAGTACTTTTCTCTGCATAAATAAAAAAAAAATGTGAAGAAAGACAATCTACAGAATGAATTATGACATTATTCAGGTATAAAACAAATTGAATAAATAAAAAAATGTCACAATAACATGTTTGAGTTTACTTTTTTCTCAAAAATGGTTTATGATATTTCGATACACTTTCTGACAATGTGAACTTCTAAATTGTGTTTTATATGTGAGAGAAAAAATCATGCGGGTGCTGAGTTATCTTTCTTCTTCTTACTATAAGGAAATAGTTAACATTGCCATTTATAATCACGCATGTAGTAATTCTATATTTCTTTTCTATTAATTGCAAAATGACTTAAATCTTTGCATTGAAAAGTATATGCAGCTGAGCTGGTTTGGTCCTATTCTAAGACATGACTCACTGTCAAAACTCATTCTTCAAGGTACAGTGGAGGGAGCACGAAGAAACGCATGTATTGTATAAGATAAGATAAGGAGATAATCTCCCTTGATATCCTGTTTAGAATAGCTCATGACTTGGAAGAGTGTTGGGATTTGGTTGCGCAAACTGTCGGCGCACTTCTACAACGAAAGAATCCGTCTGAAGTATCGGAGGTGGAAGATATTCAGTTGTTTTTTTTTCTTAGTGTTCATTTATGTCTATTTATTTAATTCAAAACTTTATGAAATAAAAATAAATTATTCAAATCCGTAATTCCCAATACGTTCAGAATTGACTGATTTATATCTGAAGATACTAGCTTAAAAAAGTATAACGTTCAAACCAAATTTTTCATGGTGACCAATTAGGTAGATTTGTAATCCCCAAATATAAACATGTCACGTATTTATGTGTGTATGTGTGTGTAATCAAGTTATATTTGTACGATTCATAAGAAATGTTTGAATGAATGACCGGAAGTGTGTAAGTTTACCTCGAGGAACACTTGCCAGTGTTTAATGAAACCAAGGTGCACTAAAGTTTGTGTTTAGCGATGTGATCCATTTATTTGATAGTTTTATAGTTACACCAAGAACCAAGGGTCAGCTAGAAGATTGCTCGTAAGCGTGGTCGAGGGCTTGGCTTGGCTATCTATGAAGGGTGCTCGAGGTTCGACACATGGCTGGAGCAGAGTTGTGTTTACTGAGCGCCTAAAGTCAGCACGGAATACCTTCTCCCAGATACCCCCTCCCCCACTGGTCCACTAAAGAGATGGGACAATAACGCTCTGAGCATGCTCTAAGGATAAAAGAAGCGCTATGTAAAAGCTATAATTATTTTTACTATTGAACCCATAACTATCATAGATACATGTACTAATTTCTAGGACAATAATTAGGAAATGTTTCAGTCCACTTATAAAGAGTTTGCAAGCCAATTAGAGGAATTGTGCAATGTCAGTTGTTTAAATTTCCTTTCGTATTCTGCGACTGTCTTTAGCAAGGGCTTTTCTTTGGGTTCCACAAGTGTGACCCGCGAGCTTTCAGAGTTCTCTAGCTTTCACTATCAGAGACTATCTGCTGCCAGCTGCTTTCCTCTATGCCAGGTAAGGCAAAATGGCACCTGAACTGATTTTTATTGCACAAGAAAAATTAAAAGCAAACATAATTAAAAAATAAATATTTTTCCAAATTCCTATTTTAAAAAGAAACGACGCGACAAATCTTGTAGGATTTTAAAATGCTAACATCTTCAACGTTTCACATTAATTTTATGTACGACAAATAATCACACTGTATCAACAAATGACGACACTTCATAAATACACAACATTACATAAGCTTTCTATTTTGCTATTAATACACTTGTCTTCATAAGTCAGAGACCAAATGAATTGCTGTGACTGTTTCTTTTGACAAAATAACCAGGATAAACAAACTCTAGGTTATGTCCACAACCCAAAGCATTCTGAAAAAGCAATCAATCAATTAATCAAATAATCCAAATAAAAAAAAATACTTAATAAAAATTGATTATCCTGGGAGTAAAAAGGCAAAATCACTGCCACATCTCTTAATATTGCAAGGTTTAACTCTATTTCTCTATAGTTTTAAATTTATTAAACTACAACTAATTCATTAGCTAATTGGTTAATCGTTTGAGTGATTCATATATTGTCATCGACGATGAATAATTTTGCGAAGTTTCAACTTGATTCGAGAATGGGAAGTGGAAAGAAAAAAAAAATAAGGTGATTCTACCCAGACAAACAGACAGACGGAGTGAGCTACTATAAGCGTTGTAAAGAAAGACAAGGCGAGATGTAAGGGTTATTTGCTCCTCGTTCCCTCGACAAGGAAACGTTAGCTTTTCGTAGGAGGCAAGGCGATCAGCCATCATCAAAGAACGAAGACCACACAATAAGTTGAGAATCAAAGCGGGACAACTCTACAACGTCCCGTGCCTTTTGTGCGGCCAAGTCTTCAAAGCAAAGATGGAACTCAATTGCCTTCTTCGAGTTTATAAGAAATAAGATTGCGATGTTGTGGGTTATTAAATTTCAGTAGTTCTAGTGGGTTTCTGTTAATTACGTCATTGGTCAGTCAATCTAGCCTATAGTTTTGAAAGTTTAACGATGGACATATGTAATTTTAGTTGATGTAATGTTTTTTCTTACAGTATGATGTGATGAAGTTTACAAGCACTAAAATGCAAATGACTTAACTTAGACACTATGTCACTTATGTGTCACTTCTGTGTATCCTCCCAAAGAACTCACGAGTGGTGGGGTTACTAAAACTATCTAGAGCAGGGGTGGGCAAATTACGGAACGCGGGCCACATGCGGCACGCCGAAGAGTTTTATGCGGCCCGCGGACACCTAAATAAAACAGGTGTGCCCAAACATTACACACATATAAAAATGCAAATATATTAAAACTAAATAATTGTAAATAACTATAGAAACTACTGAAACGTTTTGATTCTTATCAGTTATAATGAAGAGGCTAAAGAGACATTGTCTCTAAACGTCATTCTAAAATGTTTAAAGCAAACGAAGATTTTTTTAAATGGCTATATTTCGGAAAATTGAAATACACAAGTTCGCGACAGTCATTTTTTAATGCTATGAAGAAATGTGTTGAAATTGTTGGGTTGGCTTGTAAAAGATGGCAAGGGTAACAACTGATGGAGCCCGTGCTTTGACTCAGAAAATCAGGCTTTTTAATAAAATAAAGAACAATTTCCCAACCATAAACTCATAACGGGAAAGTTTACATAAAGCTGCATTGAATTACAATTTTGATGTATTGTGATGGTTGTAAATCCTAAAGCATAGGCAAACTATGCAGCTTCCCAGGGGCCCAAGATTGTTGGATGCCTCGCAATGAATGCATATTCCAGTAAAGAAGAAAAGAAAAGAGACACTTCTTAATGTAATCATTGAAGTACATGAGGATTTTTAATAACTTGCAAACCCTAAAGTTTTTTCGCTGTAAATTTTAATTTTTCTATTTTATTTTGGCAACCAAATTTACTTCGGCTAGGGCCTCCAATTATCCAAGGTTGGCCCCGACTGGCAGTTCCGATTTGATGAGGATTAATTGAATTCATAAATATTAAGATGGCATGATAAATTCATGATGATTAATGAAGATTTGGAAACAAAACATTTCAATGTTCGGTAACACAGTAGCAACCGCTGGCCTAGCATTAGAAGAACAAGGAAATCTCAAGGAAGACATTGTTAGGTTCCTTGAAGGACTGGGATCTTGTTACTAATATGTGTAATGAAGAGTTGAAGAAAGACTTCATGCTTATCATCCAAAGCCTTGCAATTTGTTGTTTGCACATGACATGTATGTGCATCTTAAATCTTTTCAAACAAAGCTATTCCATTTCTTAAGACCAGCAAGTGAAATCAGGTTTTGTCATTTTCATTGCTGAAAGGTGAAAATACTTCTAGTAAAATGGTTGAAAAGTACAAGACTTGTTTGGATTCCTTGATTATGGAATTTAAAAGCAAATTTCAAGACGTCAAGAATCTGGAACCAGTTTTCAATACCCTCACATCACCATTTAATGGAGAAACTGATTCAGCTCCAGAGGGCATACTTTAAAGCAAATTATGAACTGAAAAGGAAGTTTTCAGTCAGTTCTTACGCGGGAGTTTCATGGACGTCAGAAACTGTATAACCGCGCTTAAAAAAAATATTTTGCTGCTAAACTTTCACATTATTTGGAGCCACAATCATCTGTGAACGAGCTTTTTTTTTTTTGTTTGAAAATTATCAAGTGTTACAACAGATCGTTGCTGATTGACTGCATTTCACTGCAAGAAAAAACAACAACTCGTAAGCTAGTTCCAAGGTTTCGGAACGTTATACACGAGAGTAAACAGTTTTGTACTTCATATTTAGTACTACTCTACATTTGTGGTGAAATGTTGTGATGTAAACAGACAATAGCAAAATTTAAACAAATCTTTCGTAAAATTTGTTCAAGAAATTGCTTACTCTTGTTGTAATTTTGGAGTACAATATAATATATATATATGTAAATACTTTTTATATCTTTAATTATGCGGCCCTCCAGTCCCCAAATTTTTAATGCGGCCCTCGGTAGAAAAAGGTTGCCCACCCCTCATTTAGAGGTTAGATGTTGTAAATAACATGTTTCATGTAGCCAGCACAAAGACCTTTACTTCCTTAACATAGACCTGTTCTTAAAACTCCAACATTCAAAATCCCAGTCTTCACCTAGATTTGAACCAGAGACTTTTGTTTGGAAGTTAAGCGCTTCAACTCTCGGCCACCACCCCCTGATACACTACTGGGCTTAAATAAAGATATTTTGGGTTTTCAATGTGCCATAGTCACTATCACAAACCTCGAAGGTGTGATCTAAAGTACTTACTTAGACTTAGGTCCTCCCGCGCCGTTCGGCGCAATGAGCGGCACGCTGTCTCCATAAAGATCTGTCATTAGCAATGTCTGAAGCCTCCTCCCACCTGGTGTCCACTGTTCTGAGGTCTGAAGGTGTGTCGCCAAGTAATACGAGGACGTCCCTGTTTGCGCTTTCCTCGAATTGGCTTCAATGTTATCGCAACTCTTGGTGTGCGTAATTCATTTTGACGTAGAACATGTCCCGCAAACCTCATGCGATGCTCTGTCACAATTTCACAAAGTGTTCGACTCCCAGCTCGGAATAGGATTTCATTGACCCAAAGTAACGATACACATAATGTTTTACTTCATAGTTCATTTTCTTTAGTCTATTTTACAAAAAAAGTAGCTTATTATTCCTATTGACATTTTAATAATGTTGTAACCACGCCCCTGGACCGGCTCTATTAACGCCCCTGCGCACTATTCAACACGGGCTGAAGACATGGCTGTTGAGAGAGATAGAGTTGACATCCGCCTGAAGCTGCAAGAAGGAGTTTGGAGTTGGCGCTGCACAGAAGGGGTTCCCTGAAGAGTTAACTGTATGTGAAATCAAGGCTTCATAGCCGCTGCTTATGTTTAGTGTAACCCCTCACATCTCTCTTGATGTTATTAGCAGTATTTATATTTTCCGATGACCTCGTTAAGTTGCCTACATTAAAGTAATTAAAATACTTACATCATCTTTGTCCATGTCTGAAGGTACCGCCAGAAAACAATGTGCCAAGTTCAAACACAGTATCAGAAGATGAAGATTCATTTTGTTGTTTACCATTCTAGAAAAGAGAAATAAAGTTGGCGTTACATGAAGGTGCCACAACGTCAATGCACAACTCTAGGTCTTAGAAAGTAACTGACTTAAGATTTCTAAATGAAGATTTGTACGTCTCAGAGAAATCTCATACAGGGCTGCAGTGGCAGACATCTCGACGACAGCCCGAAGCTCAATGCGGCCAAGTTGTCATCTACTCCCCAATCTACATATAAAGATGTAGAGAGAGAGAGAGAGAAAAAGAAAGAGAGAGAAAGAGAGAGAGAGAAAAGAAGAAGAAGAGATAGGGAGAAATAATGTACTCTCTCTGTTGTTATTTAAATTTTATTATTATTATATAATGAAATGAATTTCATTAATTCCTGTTTTGGAAAATAATTTTAAAATTCCCAATGCAAGCTTTAAGCAGCTTAAGGATGGGAGGGGAGGGGGGATTCACAGTATGTAATAGATGCATAGAATTAAGACGAATGTTTCTCGTGTTGATAATTGAGACACAGGAGTCTCCACGGCTGTATAATGAAGTTAGTCTCAAGAGGGTTAACATCGCTTTGTATTTGATAACTTGAGACAATATAGGCAGTAATAATGAAAACGAAATGTAAAAGTCATATAAAGATAAAAGGGGGGTAACTGTATGAATTACCTAACAACAACGACATGATGGAGAAAAGGGGAACTAACCTGTATTTTCCTTATAATTTATGAGTTATTCCCCCTTCGCGTTCGAAGATGAGTACGATCTAATTTCCCCTGCGCTTTAAGATGGTTATGAAGTCCAAAATTGCGCTTTCAAAAGCCGATTGCGCACAAGGAGCGGGGTAAGCTGCGTCTGTTACTGAGCTGATAATTTTCTACTCACTTTTTTATGTTTAAATATCTCAATTCAAATCAGAACTTAATGGAGGGTGGAACCTGGATGCTGAACTCAAAAAAACGGCTCTAACGATTTTCCTACAAATTTAACAGTTGATTAATATGGCTGAAAAAATGTTATACTCCTGTGCAAAGCCCCACCAATTGATACCCACGCTGACCTGCTAACTGTTGTAACAAAAATGCAAACAAAATCTCTATGGCCATATTACAAGGTCTCAAAAGAGCTCTAAAAAACCTTCCTTCAGGGAACAGTACCAGGAAAAAGAAGAAGAGGAAGAAAGAGAAAGCAATGGGAAGACAACATCAAAAAATGGACAGAGAACGTGCCTGGTGCCATTGAAGGAGATTTCATCCAAGATCCTAGACAAAAGACAGAGAGGAATGAAGAAAGACCGTCGCCAAATCTTGCATGGTGCCCCAACGGTCTTACTTATAGGTGAAGTGATTAATTAATTTATAAATTTGCTTTAAATATCATTGTAAAAGTGTTCGCAAAGAGCAGTTTCTCGTGCATTTCTGAATCTTTCACGTCTGGCTTAAATCTTGGGTCCACGGAACCGCTACAATGAACAGAAGAAGGGGGGAGGGCGATTAACTGGCGCCTAAACCACTAAGCTTTGGGTAGAAGGGACTCATTAGCCTTCGCTTGCAACCCACCTAGCAGAAGGAAAACTGAATTCAAACCTTGCAGATATACTAAACACGGCGACCCTTATGCAGTTTGCAGCACACAGCGCTATGCCCTGTCAGAGCCTGCGACCTCGCTGATCCCAAACTGTATATGCTTTTAATGTGAACTTTATTTTTAGAGCTCGAACGTTGTTCAAACCTTTATCTTTTTATCAGGCTGGCATCGTCTTAAATTATTCGACAGCGTAATTATCTAGTCACCTAGGCAACCGCTTGTTTGACAAGGAAGGAATGCATCCCCATTTTCAATAAATATTATTTTTTTTTGTTTTGTTTTAAATGTAGACAAAATGAAGTTATTTAAATCTGTATTGAAATTAAATACACTAATTTTTCATTTGATTGCCTGGAATATTTAAAGAATTAACCAAAGTACAAATCATATATCCATAAATGAATTAATTACATTAATGGGGTGTGAAAATTAAAGTTACGACCTGCTTAAATGTAATCCATTATCGTAGACCCTAGTGGAACCCCTAATTTATTTTTTCACTTTCGTAGACCCCTGGGGCTCTATATAGACCGCTTTGGGAAGCACTGCACTACATAAATCATTTCAAAAAATTACACACTTTGACCAGTTAATTAATTTTTATACTACAATGGAAATTAATTGTTCAGTATTTAGATATATGGCAAAATATTCTAGGTTTTGTCCTCTTAGATGTTTATCCGACATCCATTCTCGGAACTTGTCGAAACTTTAATTATGCATTGTCCCTAACAAAACATGAATCAAGAAATCAACATTAACCAATTTGTCAAACAATTAATGTCGACTCAATATAATATTTGATATAAAAAGGGAAATAACTTCTTCATTGTGAGAGACAGAGACAGAGAGAAAGATATATATAGAGAGAGAGACAGAGAGAGAGACAGAGAGAGGGAGACAGAGAGAGAGACAGACAGAGACATAGACAGAGAGAGACAGAGACAGAGAGACAGAGAGAGAGAGATAGAGACAGACAGAGAGAGAGACAGACACAGAGAGAGACAGAGACAGAGAAAGACAGAGAGAGAGACAGAGAGACAGAGAGAGACAGACAGAGACAAAGAGAGAGACAGAGAAACAGAGACAGAGAGAGAGAGACAGACAGAGACAGAGAGAGAGAGACAGAGAGACTAGATATTGCTGTAAATATGGAGTTCTTCTCCTTAGACAAGCTTTCTGTTCTGTTATTTCTTTTTTTTTTTTTTTTTTTTTTAAGTATTTTTATATTTTGTTTGTTTCTGTTACTATTTTTTATATTTGGAAAGCCTAACGAAAGGGAAAAGAAACATATCTCTCTGCGCTTGAACTTGGCTTGTCCTGAGGTTCGACACCCGACTCGGCCAGAGTTGTGCTTACTGAGCGCCTAAAGACAGCCTAAAGGAAACCATCTCCTAGATACCCCCTCCCCCCCCCCCACTGGTCCACAAATGAGATTGGACCAAAGCGCTCTGAGCATGCTATAAGCATGAAAGTAGCGCTATATAAAAGCTATAATAATAATATCGTGGCAGAACACTCTCCAGAAACGAAAAGATAATGAAAAAGAACCTGCGTATCGCCAAGGGCAGTGCATCCTATGGCAGACTGTCTCAAAACTTCTAGAACAGACGTGGTATCCTAACCCATCCTCCCTACATTGCTCTATACCTCAGAAACATTCCAGGCTCACATAGGTCTCACCAGCCACATGAGGAGGCATACAACCCCAGTGCAAAACTAGGGATCTATCGAGCCGTCATCCTCCCTACATTGCTCTATGTCTCATAAACATTCCATCCTCACATAGGTCTCACCAGCCACATGAGGAGGCATACAACCACAGTGCAAAGCTAGGAATCTATCGAGCCGTCATCCTCCCTTCATTGCTCTATACCTCAGAAACATTCCAGGCTCACATAGGTCTCACCAGCCACATGAGGAGGCATACAACCCCAGTGCAAAGCCCTCAGCCAACCTGGATGACAAAGTGATCATCATCAAACCATGATGGACGAACTATATGTACACAGCTGAAAATCTGAGGACAGTTAAAAAAAAAATAACTGGATTTAAAACAATGGTACATTTTTCAACTACATACTAAATATCTACTGGTTATGAAAGATCTTAGAAATCACATACGATGACCACGTCAAAAACGAAGAGATATAGAGACAGACTTAGTAGAGCGATGACCTGTTCACTACTTGACAAAAAAAAGGTTAACTAAAACTTTATGGCCATATTACAAGCAGATGCGTAGTCATGAAGGCTTTGGGGGCACAATGTCATGGGCGCCACCCTCAGGAGGGCGCCACACAAAGCTTATATTTCTATGTGATGGTCCTAAAAATAGGGTGGGGGGCGCCAATAATGTACCTTGCTCAGGGCGCACGTTTTTCTCATTACGCCTCTGATTACAAGAACCTCAGGGCTCACAAAGACCCTCCTCCAGTACCAGGAAAAAGAAGAAAAGGCAGACAGATAAAGCAATAGGAAGACACAATAAAAGAATGGACGGGTCTGCCATTGAATAAGATTCTATCCAAGCAAAAGACAGAGAGGAATGGATAAACACAGAAAACAGATCTTGTGTGGTGCCCCAAAGGTCAAACAGACTAAGTGATAGGTGAAGTTGAAGGCGACGCTAAAGTATGTCTTCAGACTCAAGTTCAGAGGCACCTACTCCTGAACTTTTATTTAAACTAATTCCCTCTAGAGAACCAATGGAAATATTGACCAACTCTGAACTTTCACCTTTCACCTACATGTCAAACTCTTCTCCCTCTAACCTGCAGATTAAAATGTAGGTAAGTGAATCACATTTCTATTCCAGTGGTTGGTAATAAAATTATGAATATCTAAGTCATATCATATCATATCATATACTTTGTGCAATTAACATAATTATATATGTCAAGACGGTAAGCATGGAAATAACTTAATTGAGCAGATCAAAGTTAAAGTATATATATATATATATATATTTATATATAGACTACACAAGCTTACAGAGCTTTAACTTTGAGATTTTGAGATACTAGACGTTTCATCCACGGTCTGATAAATTCAGGTAAATTTTTCCACCTTATATTAAATTTTGAAATTGTTTTAATATCTGCAATCTTGGGTATATATACCACCTTTACTATGTACTGTAACATGTTCTTAAATCGTGTATGTCAGGACTATTATATAAGTTTATAGCTCACATATCGCACCAAAGGGCCTGGCTGAGGTTATAGGAGGCCCCAGGCATAGTGAATGAGAAGGCCCCAAAGAAATAGAATATAACAAAACATTAAGGCCGAAACAATACACAATGAATTTAAACTCTTCCTGTATCTATACGCAAATCAACAAAATATTTGAATTCATAAAACGTCGACTAAAAAATAACGTTTCTATCTTTCGTCAAAAGGAAGAAACACTGGTCTTCTATCATATGTTGTCTAACAAGAAGTTGTAAACACTTATGAAGTATCTTTACATATTAGAATAGACGGATAGCTGAACTAGTATTCATAGAGTTCTGCTTTGCTTACGATCTGATCAATATTTTGCTATTTATATCTAAAAAAAGTTCTTAGAGCCCACTACGAGACCCCACCAAAATCGAAGGCCCTAGACGGCTGCCTAGTTTGCCTATGTCCTGACACCAATAGCTAGCCTTCATTCTAATAAATACGCTTGGAATCTGTATGCATTGTTTTTATTCTTGATTCTTTTATTGTTGAGTTTTGAATTGGTTACCATAGCAGCACATCCCAAAGATGAAGGTTCTGGTTCTGATGCTATGTCTGGCCTTGACCTATGGTGTTCTGGCACAGCTTCCGGTGGTTGCAGATGTAAGTACAGACATATTGACTAAATAATGACTAATTGATGGAAAAAAAATTACAAAATGATGACAAATAGAAGTATTTCAGACCTATTAATAAATTTTTGTTGGGCAAATTAAAAAAAAACAACAATCAATATATATAGCTCCTCCTCTGTGATCGAAGATGAGCACATTTCTCATTCTATATGGACTCGAAGATGACAGTTAAGTCCAATCCTCGCTTTAAAAAGCCGGCCGCATACGAGGCAGGGGTAGATTTTGGTCAGTTGCAGATAGGCCTGCTTCTTCTCTTACAAATGGAAGATATTCATTTCTACCACTAGGACATTGTCCCATTCTTTTCCCATTATACTAAGACTATAAGGGGGCTTACCAGTTGAATGGTAATGCAATTAGCTTCCTGATCCGAGGACGACCTAAGCCAGAAATCTTCTTGTAAATACAAAACTTGTCATTAATAAACAAGTCTATCTTTAAGTCTAAATGTAGTAGTATACTCCCTCCACCATGGGCATGCTACCCTGCCTCATAGTGGCGCCCGGGTGGAAACGATCGTAGGAGGAAACGATTAGGCTAAAGGGTATCAAAACAAGACTCATGTGGGGGTGCCTAAGGGAGTGCGAGAGCATCCTCATTGCACTGCGCGGAGTTGTAAAAAAGCTCACACAACCTTGTCACAATCCAGGCGCTGTTCCTATAGGGGCCGTAACATAAATGGCGTGTCCCGCACGGTTAGCCTGGTATAGAAAAGGAAAATTATTGTACGCGGTCTCTTTCCGCGAGTCTGACCCACCCGTCAGGCCGGTGAGAGGGAGCTCTTGTTCACTTTTGCTGGCCTAGAGTTCCAAGAGTCGAGGGCTCAACTCTACCTGGCAGTTTAAAAAGAAGAAGAAGAACCCCCTCCACCAGAAATTTCACGATGTCAGATGATTTACATACTATCTCTCAGGTCAATAATATTGTAATGCTTTCACCAGCAAAAATATATTAAAAAATACGCTTGGAACAGCCATAGTCTTCACTTTCTCAGTCGTTTACCAGTCAGGACCTTTAGCAAGAGATCATTTCAACCTTACATGGCTCTCTCAAAAGGAGTTTATTATTATTATAGTTTTTATATAGCGCTACTTTCATGCTTATAGCATGCTCAGAGCGTTTGGCCCAATTTCATTTGTGGACCAGTGTTGGGGTATCTAGGAGTTGGTTTTCCGTGCTGCCTTTAGAGCTCAGTAAACACAACTCTGCCCGAGTCGGGTGTCGAACCTCGAGCCCCCTTCTAGGTAGCCAAGCCAATCCAAGTTCAAGTGCACTTGACCTATCGATTATGATGACACCTTCTATCCACTCATCTGTCTCAACACTGCTAAAAGCTACTAAGGGAAAAAAGGATGTCTCTATGTCTGTATTACCTATTATTTTAGGTTAGCCTGCAATCAGCCAGTTCTGATGTATCGCTTGAGACTGAAGACTTGAAGCGGGACAAACAAAGGAAGGAAGACAAAAGATCAGCCTATGACCAAAAAGCTGGTAAAAGGTTTTCTGTTCTATTTGCCTTATAGCCGTTCTGATGTAGCGATGGAGTCGGAAGTTTTTGACTTGAACCGGAACAAACTATGGAAGAGAGAGAGGAAGATATTTTGTCTGGTGTATGAGCGAATGCTGGTGTACTGGATGAACATGTTCTGGACTCTGGTCACTTTTATGTATGGAAAGAAAAATCTGGTTTTGGATAGTACGAATCTCTATTTCTTTGGTCAATTATTAAACCTATACAAATGTATGTTACAGAGACAAATAAAACTAATTGATGACACAAGAACAAGTGTACCTTTTTTTATAGATTTTTAGATTTGTATTACAAGAAGAACTAAGCTAGTTATTATTAAGCTTTGAAGTAGCCTTCTTCTTTCGTTGAGTTACCTCCCTTAAGTGACACTTGTATGTAGTCAATTCGTGTCAAATACATAACACAGCGTTCGTCTTTAGCACAGTCTCCTCATAAGTTTTCTTGACTTGGCGGAACTTTGTTATCTCTTTTCTAATGTCAACACCCTTCCTAGTCTCGTCTCAAACAGTGCGCTCCTTCTGCACTAGCTTAGATGGCGGTGTTATAACAATCTTTATTGCACTAGCTTGGATGGCGGTGTGATACCAATCTTTATTGCACTAGCTTGGATGACGGTGTTATAACAATCTTTATTGCACTAGCATGGATGGCAGTGTGATAACAATCTTTATTGCACTAGCTTGGATGGCAGTGTGATAACAATCTTTATTGCACTAGCTTGGATGGCAGTGTGATAACAATCTTTATTGCACTAGCTTGGATGGCGGTGTGATAACAATCTTTATTACACTAGCTTTGATGGCGGTGTTATAACAATCTTTACTGCACTAGCTTGGATGGCAGTCTTATAACAATCTTTATTGCACTAGCTTGGATGGCAGTCTTATAACAATTTTTAGTGCACTAGCTTGGATGGCAGTGTTATAACAATCTTTATTACACTAGCTTGGATGGCGGTGTGATAACAATCTTTATTGCACTAGCTTGGATGACGGTGTTATAACAATCTTTATTACACTAGCTTGGATGGCGGTGTTATAACAATCTTTAGTGCACTAGCTTGGATGGCAGTCTTATAACAATTTTTAGTGCACTAGCTTGGATGGCTGTGTTATAACAATCTTTAGTGCACTAGCTTGGATGGCAGTGTTATAACAATCTTTATCTATAATTCTCTTCATGGCCCAACCAAGCCTGACAGTGATCCAGGACCGCCGCTACCTTATGTACAATGTATTATCGGCAAAGTCTCGCTTTTAAAAGATTTATTTGACACACACAAAAGGGTATTTGTATCAATTAATACCGGCAAATTCAACATTTGAGTGAAATACAAGCATACAATCCTTAAATTCCTTGAAATTGTATAAACACACAAATACTTTCACCAAACATTTTTACATTGTACACCAGATACGTCTTATACCGAACCACTACTACTATTATTGCTTCTGTTTCTTATACACCTCATGTTGCATTACATGAACATTCTCTGGGGTTTTGACCAATTATTGATACAACTGGAGAAGGACTTTGTTACGTCCTAATAGAAAACAATGCAAAGTTAAAACTGGGAATAAAACATCAAAGAGTGCATGAGGTGATATGACAACGAAGTTAATATGAAATGAAAAAAAAAGGTATGATCTAAAAAAATGGATTTAAATTAACAGGCTCTTTTAGTACATGGTCCAGCTCAGTTGTAATACATATCTTTTTAGTTTTACGCACTCTGTTCGTCTGTGTGGTACAAAGTTTATACTCGTTATTTCTCCCATTCTCAGTTCAGGTTCGAACTTTGCACAATTATTTAATTAATTTGGTTGGTAATTAAATATGCTTTATATCTAAAATGGCTCTCTCTCCTTCTCTCTCTCTCTCTCTCTCTCTCTCTCTCTCTCTCAAGCTCTTTATTAAGATGATTCTATTTTTCTTTCCCTCAAATGATATTAATTTCTTTTGGAAGTGCTCTTTTCTCTCCTCCGTATATGCTGTCATGAGCTTCATAACATTTTAAACAAGGTTACAAAGACAGTTTGTGTGGAAACACAAAATCGGCCCCCAAAATGGTCCATTCACTCAGGTAGAAAGGCAGGTTTCAATATTTTCAGAAAGAATATCACAATGAAATTCAATCAAAGGCAAATGACAGAGAAGAATGGAGAAATAAGGTTGACAGATCTTGTGCGGTGCCCCAACGGTCCAGTAGACTAAGTGATAGGTTAAAGTTAAGTATACATTGATGTGAACCTGGCCTAACTAATAATAATAATAATAATAATAATTTTATTTATAAAGCGCTGTTAACAAACAAAATGTAGGCTCAAGGCGATGAAATGATATTACAAACACAAACACCAAAGCTAAAATGACAAACTTATCTAAAAAAGTTTTAAACAGATAGGTGTTAATGTCCTTCTTGAAAATAGTGTAGCATGTTGTCTGTCTGAAATCAATGGGGACTGAGTTCCAAACCTTTGGTCCGTGCACTAAAAAAGCCCGCAGACAATAGCTTTTGAGGGAGAACCACTACCACTAGAAGCATTGAGTCCATTGAGCGCAGGGCTCTCTGGGAACATATGGAGTGATCACTTCGCAAAGGTACAAGGGCATCTCATTGTTATATATATATATATATATGTATATATGTATATATACACATACACTGATGACAAAGTGCAGCCACCTTGATGTGCATCCGTTTTTGTTACTATTAATAGTAAATAGTTGTAAAAATGGTGTAATATTATGAAAAAAAAAACTGCTTGCATAGTTTATTTAAAATTTTTTTTTTTTTTTTGTTTTCAGAAATGAAAAAAAGTAACAGTTGCTTCGGAACTTTGTATGGTCTAAAATATCATGATGTCGGATTATCAATATCTTTTGAAGTTTACGAGATCTAAACGAAAGAACGGACAGACAGATAGACCACAGAAAACTAATAGCGTCTATTCCTCTTTCGAGGGCCGCTAGAAGAAAAAGCCTATGCTAAATAGGTTAGTTCTTATTTAAATACAAATCTTAAAACCTATAAAGTAAAAAACAAGTTACACTTCTTGTTTTGTTATCAATCAGTTTTATTTTTCTCTGTAACAAAAGCTGTGTAGGTTTTATAATTAACACAAAAAAAATTTTGTGAATATTTGAAATCTTGCGCTATTGACAACAAAATGCTCTCTTCAAGTCAAAGTCTCCCGTCTCAATCGATTCACCAGAACTTGCAGATTCCAGGCTAACCTAATATAACATGTAATTGACACAGTCATCCTTTTCCTTAAGTCTACAATGAAATAAATAGATATAAATGTTATAAAGGTTGTGTTTGTCAAGTGTTTGGTGTAGCCTTAAGCAGAATTAATAGGAATAAGTGTTACAAGGGTCATCACCATCATCAGGCTTCCTCTGTGTGAGGGCTGGAAAGGTTCAAGGCCTCTCTTGCGAAAGGTCCTGACATATAGATGCACGGGTGAGAAAGTGAAGACAGACCAAGGAGTGTTTTTACATTTTGTTGGTGAAAGCATTATAATGTTATTGACGTGAAAGATATTATTTAAATTATTAGATATCTTGAAATTTCTTGGAGTTTTTTTTTTATACTCCTACACTGAGACCAAAAGATAGACTAAAGGATACATTTTGTATGCACAAGAAGAGTCCTAGCTCAGTTCATAATAGTAAAGTAAAAGCTCCCCTTTAACACCTTTCGATCTATAAAGCTGATCATGTTAAGGTCATCTTTTTGTTTTGCCATCGGTTAACGAGCAGGGTGTCGTGTGGCCAGCACAACGACCAACCGCATTTACTTTCCCAAACTAACGTCAAGTACCCATTAGAGTTGGGTGAACTCATAGGCGCCCTAAAAAATCTAGAAGCACAAAATAGCAGTCTTCACCCAGATTCAAACAAAGGACCACAGGTTCGGAAGCCAAGCGCTTAACCACTTAAGTTAACGAGGTGGTCATATGTCCAGCACAACGAAATCCCAAAATTAAAAATCCCAGTTTTTAAACGAGATTCAAACCCAAGAGTCCTCGGAAGCCAAGCCTATAACCACTCAACCACATCGCCCCTTATATTCTTAGCACAATTGAAAGAGAAGAGAACAATGGCGTAGAGGTAGAAAGTTCATATATTCTTGAGTGTAAAATAGTCTTACAAATAATTAGCCCAATAAAAGTTTATGACTAGGTCTAAAATACTTCGTTTTGTCATCATTTTTTAACTTTTATTGGTCATCAGTTTGTCATTATTTGGTCAATATGTCTGTACTTACATCTCCAACCACCGGAAGCTGTGCCAGAACACCATAGGCCAAGGCCAGACATAGCATCAGAACCAGTACTTTCATCTTTGGGATGTGCTGCTAGGGTAATCAACACAAAACTCATCAATAGGATAATCAAAAATAAAAATATGTCTACAAATTATTTATTAGAATGAAGGCTCTGGGTTTTGATGTCAGGACATAGACAAAAAAGGGCAACCGCCTCCTAGGGTCTTTGATTGGTGGAATCCTTGCACATGAATCAAAAAAATATTTTTTAGAGTAAACAAATTGCAAATTTTGAATCAAATCTTAAGCACAGCAGAACTCTATGGCTCTATGTATTCTAGACTGGCTCTAAGTCTGTGTGATCATTCTAAATTTATACATAAATGTTTAGATCTATTTATTAGACTAAAGATGTTAGAAGACCTTTGTTTCTAGATCTTCTTGTAAGACTACAGATATTAGAAGACCTTTGTTTCTAGATCTCTTGTTAGACTACAGATGTTTGAAGACCTTTGTTTCTAGATCTGTTGTTAGACTACAGATGTTAGAAGACCTTTGTTTCTAGATCTTCTTGTTAGACTACAGATGTTAGAAGACCTTTGTTTCTAGATCTTCTTGTTAGACTACAGATGTTAGAAGACCATTGTTTCTAGATCTTCTTGTTAGACTACATATGTTAGAAGACCATAGTTTCTATCTTTTGGTGAAATCTGGAAATGTTATTTCTAGTTGACGCTTTTTGAGTTCAAATTAGTTGTTGATATATATTTATACAGGAAGAATTTTAATTCATTGCGTATTTTCGGCCTTCATTTCGTAGTTGTTGTTTTTTTAATTTCATTTTGGGCCTTCCTATTCACTTCGCCAATGGCCTCCAATTAACTAAGGCCGGCCCTGTTGGTGTGCCATATTTCAATTAAATGCTTATGAAATATTCCTTGAGATTAGTTTAAATGTTACACTAAATGCAAACGGTGGAAGATATATACAGGCTTGAAGATATTAAAAGAATTTCAAAATTTAATATAAGTTGGAAGAATTTACCGGAATTTATCAGACCGTGTGGATGATACGTCTAGTATCCCTAAGTTAAGCTCTGTAAGCTTTGTGCAGACTATATATATATACTTTATCTTTGGTCTACTCAATTGTGTTATTACCATATTAATTATCTTGCCAGATATTATCATATTTATTGCACAATTTCTATGGTCATTTCGACTTATTTATTCATAACTTTAATAACAACCATTAGAATACATTTTGATCTGCGGGTTAGGAGAACACCATGAGACAAGTAGGTAGAAGATGAACATTGGTAAAATAGTTAGTAAATATTTCAATTCGTTCTCTAAGGGAAAAAATTAAACTAAAAATTCCGGAGTAGCTGCTTCTGAGGACATACTTTAGCGTCTCCTTGCGCTTCACCTATTAATTAGTCTGTTTGACATTTGGGGCACCACAGAACATCTGTTTTCCGTCTTTAACCAATCATCTCTGTCTTTTGCCTGGATAGATTATCCCATTCAATGGCAGGCCCCGTCCATTCAATTATGTTGCCTTCCTATTGCTTTCTCTCTCTGCCTCTTCTTTTTCAAATACTAAAGAAAGGTCCTTGTAAGCCCTGAGAACCTTGTAATATGGCCATTGAGTTTTAGTTTGCGTTATATGACAGTAGTTAGCGGGTCATCGCTCTACCAAACCTGTCTCTTAACTATTTCTCTCCGTAATTATTTACCACATTCTGGTGGAATCAACGCTGTCAGGTAGGCGAGAAAGAGTTAATCTCTTCGTTTCTGATTCGGTCTCTGTATGTGATGTCTAGGATCCTTCTGTAGCCTCTCCTGACCAGTATATATTTTGTATGTATTGTTAAAAAAAACTAACTTTAATTCAGTTTGTTATGTTTTATACATTTTAAACATATCTACCTATTTTAAGATTATTACATCCTATCTTATACATTACAGTCGTTACTTCGTAACCGCTGAGCACAACGTACAGAGCATCTCATGTATCAATCTAGTCATGCATATTAATCAATGACTTAAACTATGCTAATCCGGTGTTTTTTCTGGCTGGTTCGGGCACAAGTAATAACATACTGCAGGAAGGCAGCGGGTGAAGTTCAAACTCGGGGGCATCGTGAAGTCAGTCCGAAGTGCTAATTACACGAACAGCCAGCCCTTTTTTCAGCTATTCTCTAATGTGTTTTAGGAATGTCTATAGAACATTGGAGACTATAATACATTTCGTAAAATAAATCTCGGCGCGACGCTTTACTTTTTCTTTACTTTATGGTGTTCTAAGTAAAATATATATATATATATGAAAAAAAAGCAAAATATGAAAATACTTCAAGGAAAAAAAAAAGCTTACCTAAAGAGAAGGACTCCACATTTTCAACCCTATATCTCAATAATGTAGAATTTAATTCTTTTTTTTCTTTTAAACTAAAATAATAAATCACTAAATAATTTGATCGATTATTCCCCTTTGATTTCCTTTCTTCATGTTTTATTTGTTTCAAATGTCATCTAGATCCGAGAATGTGTGCGAGAGAAATAACTTGAACCATTTTATTAGGGGACAAAACCCAAACAGATCTCAGAATACTGAAGAATTCATTTTCCCTGTGTTGTGGAAAAAATAATGCATTGCCTTATTGACTTATACATTGAATACGCCAATAAATAACTGTGCAAAGTTTCAACTTGATTCTAAAATGGGTGTGGGAGAAATAATATGTCGAAACATTTTACCAGTCAGAGAGACAGATTAAGTTCATGTATGCTTTGTAAGGTTGGTCTTAAGAACCCCGTCCCCAGAACCCACATCTAGGAAACGACATTTTTAACCAAGCTGGGTAAGTCAGGTTACACATCTTTTGAGAGTCATTGTAATGCCCAGCACTTTTAAATAACTGATCATAGAGCTGAACTATTTTATTATTCATTTCATTTAACGAGGCTCGTATATACTGCACGGCATGTCCTTTAGATAACAGGTGGATGGAGCACTTGTCTGACAACATAGGAAAGATACAGGTGGATAAATACAGTGCTCTATAGTGTGATACGTAACAGGAGCCACTTTTGTGATGCAGATATCTAGACCTACATAGCGCATTGCAGGGCCGGCCTTAGACATGGGCTAACTAGTCAGCCGCGTAGGGCCTGCTATTGGTGGGGGCCTTGCACAGGGGAAAAATATCGAAAAAAAAAATGTTTTTTTAATCCCAAATAGAGCAGAGATCTATATCTACTAGCCTAGTTGTAAGTTTCTTGTGTAATTTATGGTTTATTCGTACTTGTTTAGATATACTTGTTATGCTAAAATAATCTTGTTTATTCCAGTTGGTGAATATGTCAAAACGATATTTCGCTTGAAATTGCGTTTTAGTTTTATGGTGTATATTTTATTTTTTAATTTTATTTGGGCCCATCATATTCACTTCGCCTGGGGCCTACGATTACTTAGGGCAAGTCCTGCGCAGTGGTGCTTAAACATATTTCCAGGGTGCCACATTATAATGACCCAAATATCAAGGAACTAAGGCTCTCAAGATTCCCTTAATACGCTGTATGCTCAAGTTACCAGAGGCAGGATATCACGGCGACAATGGCCCGAGACCAATTTTTGACACAGTCTAGCGACGCACCATAGTTGACGGACTTTCAACGCGATAATTAGTAACATCACAGATAGTGGGGGTTGGTTGGTTTAATGCCATTTTTATTCAGTTGGTATTAGGACTTAATGTGATGACATCGATTACTGACAGAGACTAGACTGTGGCTTTTACGTATTACACTTTGTTCAAGTTATTCAACAGTCTGCATTGGTTCTTCATTGGCTATTGTAATTGTCTGTTAGATTGAGCTCATTTCATGCACCCTAACAAGACACTCAAACAAGGCGAGCTTATTACACCGTACCCTGGAAATAAGATGGTAGATTGATTTTTGTCACAGTGGAGGGCAACAGCTTTCTCTTTGTGTTAACTGGCTATGAAGTGGGCAACATCTTTTTCTTTGTGTTCACTGGCGATGAAGTGGGCAACATCTTTCTCTTTGTGTTCACTGGCGATGAAGTGGGCAACAGCTTTCTCTTTGTGTGAACTGGCGATGAAGTGGGGCAACAATAACCCAGCAGGCCACGTTGTAAAGTAAAAAATAAACACATTACTGGATGACGGGGTGGGATGGGGTGGTGGTCAATTGTCCATGGTACATGTGTAAAACTAACCGGAGAAAACTGTAACTGTCGTAAGCTGACAGTCGAGTTGCTGATGTCTTCTGACCAGTGAAGATACTTCCCACATTTTAAGGTAGCCAATAATGAACTGTCGTTTAATGTTTTTGTGTTGTTGTTAGGTCTTATGTACGTCTTGTGCACTCCAATAGTATTTCAACAAATAACAATGCTTTGACTGATTTGTAACAAAGGAGTTTCTTACTTTATACAATAAGGTTTTTAAAAAAAATTTGGTCATTTCTAGAAATGTTAATACGGTTATGATTTATATTATAGCTAGCCAATATCAACCTGGCTTTATAGTCCCTTAATATATGAGTAACATCAGACAGTTATTGGATATTTTTATATTGATTCTTGTTTTGTTTGGTACAAGAAATAATTGTTCGAAATTTCAGCTTTATCTGAGATTTGGTGTGATAGAAATAACAGGTACAAAGTTTGTACCAGACAGAAAGAGTGAAAAGGGTGCGCCACTCACAACCTATATATAATCCCGGAACATTCTGCTGCACACTGAGCATGTTTTTACAGCTGGAGCTTGTGTCGGTTGCCTTGATCTTTATTTCTGGCGCTTTTCTTCTGCCAGGTCTGTTCTTTCGTCAACTGTAATATTCGTGCAAGTTTTCTCAGCGTTTCGCCATAATGCTGTGTATAAATGTAATTTTATTTGTATTTTCTTGTTTTATTTGTAAATAAAAAAGTATAAACCATACGGTTTATGACTTTGTTATTTGTTTTACATGTTTCGGATATTCCTTCAGAGTTGACTTCCTAGTCAAAACCTCTCGCAGGACGACGGGGAATGGGAGCGGGCAGGGTTTGAACCCTCGACCTCAATAAATCCGAACGACAGTCCAGCGCGCAAACCGCACGACCAGGCAGCCACAGCGCACACTTCTTTTGTATTTCAGCAGTATATGAGGGTGGTAGAGAGCTTATTACAACAATTTATGTAACACTTTCTTTTATTTTTTTTTAAACTTTTTTTTATTACAAGAGGACATGACAAACACATAGGACATCTGCCTTGAGCATAGCATCTTCCTATTGGCTCTAGACTTGTGGATGCAGTTATCACAGGAGGAATACTCCCCTCACCTCAACGAGGCCCTCATGCTACACTTCTTTCAAAAAGGACATTAAGACCTACCTGTTTAAAATTTGTTAAGATTAGTTTGTCTTTTTAGCTCTGGTGTTTGTGTTTGTAATGTTATAACATAGCCTTGATCCTGCATTTTTGTTTGTTAACAGCAAATTATAAATAAAAGTATTATTATTACAGGCATAAATGAGCCTAAATAGGCATTAATTCATCATTAATCGAAATTTCAGCATTGGAAAATTTAAATCGAGGTCATTTGTGTCTGTCTGTCTGGTACAAAGTTTGTATACTTTTTTTCTCCCATACTCATATCCTTAAAGAACTCCTATTCACTGAGCTTGTGGAGGAAGTCCCCTATCCAAGGGCCTCCCGTTATTAATGTCTGCTAGCAAGACATGAGAACCACTGGCATTAACGAAAGTATGTTGAAGGAAATAGCCCAAGACCGGACAGCATGGAGATAGACTGTACGCGTTCGTACGATCCTCGCCGAGATCAAAAGATACGAAGCTGTGTTTGTCAAGAGAAAGAAAAAGAAAGCTGCCCTATCAGCTAGCCCTAAAACAGATGCATATAGATGCACGAACTGTGGCCAAAAAGCTTAATGAGTCACACCAGATTCTGCCCCGTCTCAAGGCGAAATCAAAGCCAGTTACTCATATATATATATATTTATTTATACATATTTATTTATTTATTTATTTATTTATTTATACTCTCGGTTCAAGTTGAAGTTTCGTGCAATTATTCATTGGCTTAGTGAAGACAAGAATCAATAAAACAAATTAGCCAATTAGTCGAATTCATTATTGGCAATCAAATAATGTGTATAAAATCCAATATGGGAAATAACTTCTACATAATTGAGAGATTGTTACACCAGTAAGCTGAAATAGCTTATTATTGTCAAACTGAATTTCAATTTGATTGGACCAATTACAATTATCTATGTATCTTATTTAGTAGTAAGTGCGGAGTTCTTCCCCTTACAAAAAATTAGGGCTTTGTTTTTTTTTAAAGAATTGTTAAAAATATTTTTCTTCTTATTTATTTCACAACCCTATCAGAAGCCGACCATTGATCCTACACTATATACCCATGTATGAGGTGGAGATAAGGTTTCTGTATGCAAAAGTGAAAAGAAAGCTTGGGAGAAAAACATTGAAATCTAAGATGTTTACAATGTAAAGGACTACAGGATTACAGATAATTAACCGATTTAAAAAAAGCACAAATTTTACTTTTTACACTAAAAATGCAATCGTGCTAATTTTTTAATCTAAGTGATTTTTTTAAATATATTTTTTTTTCTGAAATGATAACCTCCTTTATAGTAATTATCTCCCTTCTCTTGCTCTCGCATCAGTTTAAAGCGGTCAGTGATACAGTTTATTCAATTAAAACCCACAAAATAAAAAGTTGACATTTGAACAAATATTAATTATCTCGCTTTAAAAAGAAGAAAAAAAGAAATATCCATCGTTATAAAGCTAATAAATCAATCCATACAAGTAGACAACTTTTGTGAACTGAGCGTAGCTTCTTAATTGTTTCAAAAATTACATAACTCATTGTTTTTCTAAAGCTTATGTCAAACTCTGTCTGTCTGGGTGAAATTCTCTACACGTCATTTCTTCCACTTGTCATTCTTGGATCAATTTGCACAAGTATTCACATTGTCGTTGACCACACGTGAATAAAAAAAAAAATTAGCAGCAATTAGTCGTGATTAAATAATTTCGTTTTTTATAGCCAGAAATTACCACGCGGCCCGCGGGTCTTAATTAACGTATCATTGATATATTCACTGATATAGTGAAAAGATACAATTAAACAAATAATAATGCTATAAGTAAAGGGAATGCGTGAATATAAAATATTATTAATGGAGCTAAAAATTGCTAATCGACCTAATTCGACTTGTAAGTTTTCTGTTCGGCGCATGCGTGACATTTCGGTCGTGTCTAATGTAAGAAGCGCGCGATATCGAGCTTCTAGGTTAAGTCGCAGCTTTAGCGAACGAATGTATGTAAAAATGCTTAATCAAAACAAATTTGAAGATTTATTTGATTAAAGTATGAAATAAATGGACTACATTTAATATGTCCGTGTATGATAGTATAAAACTATCTTTTGCAATGAGTAGATCATCTTAGAATTGAATTTGATCTAGATCTATTAGTTCTATTCTTTGACAGATTTGAAGTTCTGTGCATGCGTAACCTTGCGGTTTTGTTTAATGAAAGAAGCGACCGATGAATGGGTATAATGAACGCCTGCACGACTCAATTCGCAGAAATAAGGAAATAATTGATGTAAAAGTGATTTTGGAACACAAATTCAAAGGTTTATTTCATAAAATAATGAAATGAATGGGCTATACTCAGTATTTTCATGAGTCAAAGTAAAAAACTATCTTTTGCAAAGTGTAGTTCTTAAAATGAGATCTAGATGGAAACTTACTCTTTGCGTGCGTGAGCTTTCGGTCTTGTCTTATTTAAACATTGCTATATGACCTAGATCCATAAAAAAAAGTAATACTATGATAGAGTTAGTCAAGTTTTTGTCTTTTTGAGTGTCTTGAGCATTAGGTCATTTGCTAAATATGTGAGACTAATGACAGATGACTGTAAAGCCTGCTTTCATAAGTACTTAATAGCTCAATAGGTGCACGATTTGTGAAACATAAGGAGGTCAGATGACTTGAACTATAACAATAGCTCAATAAGGGAAAAGGACTGCCAATGGTTAGGGAGTAGGCAAGGGGAGATAATCTAGTGAACTTTAGTGAAGATTTTGAGCGGTTTTTTTTTGGTCATTATTTTTTAACTTAATAAATTCAAAGGTTAAAGAATCGTATTGAACTAAAAAAAGTGTATGTTGTTAAACGATACCCAGATACTTTTTTAGAGACATGAAATATATTCAAACTTTCCACTACTGTAAATATTTTTTTTAATAAAATGTCAAAGTCGCAGAGGTTTTAATAGTGCAACACATGTCACTCCTTGATCCATATCACATTGGAATGAACATCCACATATGATCCCTATCATGATCTTTCATTATCTTTTTCATTATCTTCATCATCATTACCATCTTTATAATCATCATCTTTATCATTATCCTCTTAATTATCACCATCGTTTTCCTTTGCATTATCAATATGTTTATCATCATCATCTTCTTTTTCTTAATCATCTTTATGATCTTTATCAACATCATCATCTTCGTCTTCTTCATCATGATCATAATTATCAACATTATCTTAATTATCGTGATCATCATCATCCTCACCTTCAACATCATTATCATCAACATTGATTTGATTCGTTTGCTTACGGTAGCTGTGACGGTTCTTGTTACAAAATCTTTCCACTCCTCCTAGTCAGCAGCTGGTCCACTCCTACAAAATTATCAGCTGGTCCACTCCTCGAAGTTAGCAGCTGGTACACCCCTACAAGTTAGCAGCTGGTCCAATACTACAAAGATTATCAGCTGGTACACTCCTCCAAGTTCGCAGCTGGTACACTCCACCAATTTAGCAGCTTGTCCACTCTCCAAGTAAGCAGCTGGTCCACTCCTCCTAGTAAGCAGCTGGTCCACTCCTCCAAGTTAATAGCTGGTTCATTCCTCAAAGTTAGCAGCTGGTCCAATACTCCAAATTAGCAGTTTGTCCACTCCTACAAAGATTATCAGCTGGTCCAAACCTCCTAGTTAGCAGCTGGTACACTCCTCCAATTTAGCAGTTGGCCACTCCTCCAAGTTAGCAGCTGGTCCACTCCTCCATATTAGCAGCTGGTACACCCCTCCAAGTTAGCAGCTGGTCCAATACTACAAAGATTAGCAGCTTGTCCACTCTCCAAGTAAGCAGCTGGTCCACTCCACCAATTTAGCAGCTTGTCCACTCTCCAAGTTAATAGCTGGTTCATTCCTCAAAGTTAGCAGCTGGTCCACTCCTCAAAATTAGCAGCTTTGTCCACTCCTACAAAGATTATCAGCTGGTCCACTCCTCCAAATTATCAGCTTTGTCCACTCCTACAAAGATTATCAGCTGGTCCAATCCTCTTAGTTAGCAGCTGGTCCACTCCTCCAAGTTAGCAATTGGTCCATTCCTCCAAGTAAGCAGTTGGTCCACTCCTCCAAGTAAGCAGCTGGTTCACCCCTCCAAGTTGACAGCTGGTCCAATACTACAAAGATTAGCAGCTGGTCCACTCCTCCTAGTTAGCAGCTGGTATACTCCTCCAAGTAAGCAGCTGGTTCCTTCCTACAATTTAGCAGTTGGTTTACTCCTCCAAGTTAGCAGCTGGTCCACTCCTCCATATTAGCAGCTGGTACACCCCTCCAAGTTAGCAGCTGGTCCAATACTACAAAGATTAGCAGCTTGTCCACTCTCCAAGTAAGCAGTTGGTCCACTCCTCCTAGTAAGCAGCTGGTCCACTCCTCCAAATTAGCAGCTTTGTCCACTTCTACAAAGATTATCAGCTGGTCCAATCCTTTTAGTTAGCAGCTGGTCCACCCCTCCATGTTAGCAATTGGTCCATTCCTCCAAGTTAGCAGCTGGTCCACTCCTCCAAGTAAGCAGCTGGTACACCCCTCCAAGTTTACAGCTGGTCAAATACTACAAAGATTAGCAGCTGGTCCACTCCTCCTAGTTAGCAGCTGGTCCACTACTCCAAGTTAGAAGCTGGTACACTCCTCCAATTTAGCAGTTGGTCCACTCCTCCAAGTTAGCAGCTGGTAAACCCCTCCAAGTTAGCAGCTGGTCCAATACTACAAAGATTATCAGCTGGTACACTCCTCCAAGTTCGCAGCTGGTACACTCCACCAATTTAGCAGCTTGTCCACTCTCCAAGTTAATAGCTGGTTCATTCCTCAAAGTTAGCAGCTGGTCCACTCCTCCAAAGATTATCAGCTGGTCCAATCCTCCTAGTTAGCAGCTGGTCCACTACTCCAAGTTAGCAGCTGGTCCAATACTACAAAGATTAGCAGCTGGTACACTCCTCCAAGTTCGCAGGTGGTAAAATCCACCAATTTAGCAGTTGGTCCATTCCTCCAAGTTAGCAGCTGGTCCAATACTACAAAGATTAGCAGCTAGTACACTTCTTTAAGTTAGCAGCTTGTCCACTCCTCCAAGTTAGCAGCTGGTCCACTCCTCCTAGTTAGTAGCCGTCCATTCATTCACGCTGGTGGTACAATCCACCAATTTAGCAGCTTGTCCACTCTCCAAGTTAATAGCTGGTTCATTCCTCAAAGTTAGCAGCTGGTCCACTCCTCCAAATTAGCAGCTTTGTCCACTCCTACAAAGATTATCAGCTGGTCCACTCCTCCTAGTTAGCAGCTGGTCCACTCCTCCAAGTTAGCAGCTGGTACACTCCTCCAATTTAGCAGTTGGTCCACTCCTCCAAGTTAGCAGCTGGTCCACTCCTCCAAGTTAGCAGTTGGTCCATTCCTCCAAGTTAGCAGCTGGTCCAATACTACAAAGATTAGCAGCTAGTACACTTCTTTAAGTTAGCAGCTTGTCCACTCCTCCAAGTTAGCAGCTGGTCCACTCCTCCTAGTTAGTAGCCGTCCATTCATTCACGCTGTCCAGCCAGCTTTGCTTTGGACAACCCTTTCTTCGTACTTCTTCCACTGGATCTAAATGGTCGAAGTATTTCATTTTCATTGGAAAATCTCTTACACAAATACAACTCAGACTAATTCGTAAAGCGAACACAATCCCACGATCAACGCTCGACACTTGTTCAACAAAATATAGAAACGAATAGGCTTTGTTTTCTTCAAACTTATCAACTTATAAATAAAAACAACAACAACAAAGAACAACATAGCGGTAATTTTAATTACAATTTCATCAATTTTTTTAATCCTTAACTTTAAATAAATGCAAAAAAAAATATTTAAAAAATGTATAATTTTTTCGTTTACACGGAGAGAGAAAAAGAAATTCACTTTTTTAATGTACTGCTATAAAGATATTCATTTAGATGAGAAAAAATAAAGATTTTACTCTTTTTGAAAGTGATTGAAACATTTTTTCATCATAGCGTACATCAAAGTATTAAATATATTTTTACTAACCCCAAGAAGAACTAAAAATGAATAAAATATATATATATATATATAAATATATATATATATATATTTATTTTTTTTTTAAATTCTTATATAACAAACTTAACCATTACGAGCTAAAAATGTCTATAAATATATCAACACTAAGGAACTGTACAATACTAGAGTAGGAACAGGATTGAAGACAGATCTCTTCAGAAATTATATTACCTGTTTAACTCTGTATATCAGTATGGTGTGCTTAAATCTTTTGTTCTCTTTTCTCATTTTATGTTATCTAATTAGGGTGACGGCTAGCAACAGGACACAGCTCGCTTTACTCTCGCCTACCCACTCTACATTAGTCCAGGAAGAGACCTGTGAGGGCCAGTGTGGGCGCCAGATGAGGTCGAGTTGCTCCTGTGATGAAATGTGTTTCAAAGACAGCAACTGCTGTCCAGATTTTCTCAGCAAGTGTGAAGAAATGAAGAAAAGGTCGACAAAATTGGGTCAGACTTACGTCTTTCCGAAATTCATGTGCACAGAAACCAGAATAGTTATTATTTCAAGTTGTATAAGTAACATTAACCTAAACTACACTAGGGAGGTTCAAACTCGGGAAGCGACAGAAAACAAAGAAACGCTTTTTGAAAGAACTGACAATACTAATTTTTTCCCAGTCGTTGATCTAGCTACGGGTCGTACATTTCTCAACTGGGACATATTCATATGTTTTTCCCACCACTATTCAAAGCCAATCATCTTAGAGGCTTACGTTAAACATGTAACCATTCAAAAAAGGAATTCTTTTATTTATACACTTTTGTTGTACGAAGATCTACGCTCTGAATTTCCCAAGCCAACACCAGCTATTCTGTCGACATGCGAAGAATTTTCCGAAGACATTTTTAGCTCAAATGTATTGAAAGGCAACAACTCTACGAATGAAAGTTATTTTACAGATTGTGCAAAGTGCTCTGGACAATTAAATTCTACTAACGGTGATCCGGGCTACCTTGTCTCTATAATTCCAAAAGTGAGCAGTCTGTATTTAAAGTCAGAGAACAATTCAGACATGTGGTCAGAACTCATCTGCAAAGTTGATTTTGAAATCCAGCCAGTACAAACTTTGTCTAAACATGTGTTTTGTGTAATAATGCAGTATAAATCATCACTATTCGAAACATCAGATGATTACAGACACAAGTTGGCAGTCACAAAACTGGCATTCAAAGTCAAGCATGATATTAACATCCCAGCGGAAACATTTAGTCACATACTGAGATGTTTCTTACGAGACTACGCAAATATCAACATTTTGAGCATATGGCGATCTCCGCTGTTCGTGCAATCTCGAATGGTTGATCAAAAAATTGTTATTATTAAACTTCTGCTGTACAATTACACTATACTGCAGCCTTTGAATCGAACAGAAAACAGACCATTTCTTAATTCTATTTCAAGATTCAGTAACTTCCTGTACCAAGACGAAATGAGGAGTTACCTAAAAGGATTGACTAAAAAGGTTTCCAAAGAGGGTTCCAAAGAGGGATCTAAAGAGGGATCCAAAACAAGAGATGTGACGAGAATGATTGACGAGCTGCCAGAGCTGGACGAAGAAAAGTTTCTTTCCCTACTAAATGACCGTAAAAGTAACATTGTTTGCGCTTGTAGCACGACCCTGGAGGAGATCTATGCTGCAAAGTATCTAGACACCTGGATTTGTCCAGTGCAGTGTAAGTTGGTGACGCCCAGCCACAATTCTAGCGACAGCGATGACTTAATGAAAATTGTCAGAATGTGTTCTGACATCGAAACGTTATCGGGAACACGAAGTGCTCAGAGTGATCAATTGTGGTTTAGATTTCTAGTAGCGGTGTTCATTAATCAATACATTCAATTGATTAACCTAATCGATGATTTGTAAATTTCCATAACCTTCTCCTATCCCTTAGTCTCGTAAAACGTTGGGGCACCATACACGATCTATTGTCCATTTTTCTCCATTCCTCTGTATTAGCCTTAGATATAATCTCTTTTAACTCTTTCTCTCCGTAATTATTTACCACTTTCTGATGGAATCAACGCTGGTAGCGTCAGTTAGGAGAGAAAGAGTTAATGACAGGCCTTTCCATTTTTTATTTTGTCTTTGAAATTGCTATCTTTATCTGCCTCTTCGAATTTTTCCTTAAATTTTTTCCTAAAGGAAGATCTTTTCGGGCCCTGACAAATTGTGATATGACCTTAAAGTTTGGTTTAACTTTTTTTACAATGATCAGCAGGTCATCGTAGGGTTTAATTGCCGATCATGTTTCTGATCTCTTCATTTGTGATGCTGTCTTAGTATATGATACTTAATATTAGGCATGTTATTGACCAGGAAAGTTTGTGTAAATCTGCATTAAAAATTAAGTATGTTGTTCACCAGGAAAGTTTGTGTCAAGCTGCATTAAACATTAAGCATGCTATTGACCAGGAAAGTTTGTGTCAAGCTGCATTAAACATTAAGCATGTTATTGACCAGGAAAGTTTGTGTCAAGCTGCATTAAACATTAAGCATGTTATTGACCAGGAAAGTTTGTGTCAAGCTGCATTAAACATTGAGCATGTTATTGACCAGGAAAGTTTGTGTCAAGTTGCATTAAACATTAAGCATGTAAAACGAGTTCCTAAGATCAAAGCTTTTTATTTGGTACACACCCACGATTACTAATTGCCCATGCTTACAAATAAGTCTAAAATTAAATATATTAGTTAACGCTTTTACTACTAGGCCTAAGATTAATTATATTAGATTATGACTTTGATTAATAATAGGTGTAAGATTGGATATGTTAGTTTATAAAAAGGAATAATAATAATTTTTATTGTCCGTATGGAAATGTGCCTTACAATTTGTGCATTACACCAAACGAAAAACATTATAACTATAAGAAACCAACGTGTACATTCACACCAGACTCACTCATAATTTACATGTGACAATGTTTATACCAGAGTGTTCTTATTTAATGATTTGATTGCCAGGGGAACAAAAGAGTGTTTGTGTCTGTCTTTGCTATCGGAGTCTTGTATCTCTTTTGTGATGGTAAAATCACCAAATCCTGACACAAAGGGTGATTCTTTATTTCGAGGATCTTGTTAGCTTTTTTTAGAAGTTTGTCTCAAACAGCTGCCCAAATGGGGTTTGTTTTTTGCCAATGATTTTAACTGCAGCTTTTAGGATTCTATAAAGTTTATTTTTATTTTTAGTGCTCAGTTTGCCATACCAGGCAGTGATATTGAAACTTAAAATATTGCAGATGTGAGCGTGATAAAACATAGCCAAGGCCTTTTCGTCAACATTCGGTCTAACGGGCAGCTGATGTTAATTTATCTGGTTTTTACTTAAGTCAGGTACCCATTACAGTGGTATCGTCTCAGAGGCGCCCTAAAAATCCCGAAGTTCAAAACCCAGCCTTCAAGGAGATTCGAACCCAGCACAACAGGTTCGGAAGCCAAGAGTTTAATCATTCAGTCACCGCGACCCTCATTTATTTAATAAGTCAATATTTTTTATCTGATCTATCTTTATATTGAATCGTGGTGTGGCTAATCGAACTGATTCTGGAGCGCAAAGTGTCAAACATTTCGTGCATGTGTGTGCATCTGTTTAATAGAGCAGCTTTCACTTTTTGCAGCTTCGTTTTTTAACTCTCGGCAAGGTTCTGTCTCCACCCTGTCTGGTGTGGGGCTATTTCCTCCCACATACTTTCTTTGACATCTGTGGTTAATTGAATTAATTACAGTTAGGCAATCAACAGACAGACAGGGAGACAGAGTGATGTGATAAATGCTTTGTAATAATATGTATTTTATGATTTCTACTCCATTAATAGTTCACTTAAAGGACAACACATACAAATGTCACACACAAAAAATTGTTTTAAATGTCTAAACAAAAATATGTTGTTTTTAAGTCACAAATGTGTTTTGTTAGAGTATCAGATTCAAAGGTTAAACTGTCACCTTCAAAGTTGATTGCGCTGTTTTTAGAAATGCTTAGAAACTGAAAGAAAATGAAGCAAAAGTAACAAACCAACACAAAGCAAGTTACCTTTTTTTTTTTAAATGTAGAAATTTATAGAGTTTTAACCAAAATTTATGATACTATAATATATCGTAAAGTCAGAACCATATATTGAAACTAATACTTCTTTAGAAATCTATAAATGCTAATAGTAATATTAAGACTGAGACTAAGACCAAGACCAACAAGACCAAGACTAAGACCAAGACTAAGACCAAGACTAAGACCAAGACTAAGACCAAAACTAAGACCAAGACTAAGACCAAAACTAAGACCAAGACTAAGACCAAGACTAAGACTAAAACCTTAATCAAGACTAAGACTTTGGCCAAGACTGACACCAAGTCAAAGACTAAGACTTCTTTACTAATTTTTAATAAAAGTTTGTTTAAGGATTACATTGACTTTTGATTAATTGTAAACCAACAACATGCCACAATAGGGAGATAGAAACAACACATAAAGAAGTCCATTGAGCATCGGCGTATCTAGGCTGGGGGAGGAGGGTCCAAATGGGAAAATTCCCCGGGCTCCACTTGAGGGGACCCCCAAATGAGTGTGAGAAATGTGTTTTTACATTAAATATTACGCCATTATCTCATGTCAGGAGGCGCGGTGGCTGAGCGTTAAAGCGATTGGCTTCCGTACCGAGGTCCCGGGTTCGGATCCTGGCGAGTACTGGGATTTTTAACTTTGGGATTTTTGGTCGCCTCTGAGTCTACCCAGCTCAAATGGATACCTGACATTAGTTTGGGAAAAGTAAAGGCGGTTTGTCGTTGTCCTGACCACACGACACCCTCGTTAACCATGGGACACAGTAACAGATGGCCTTTACATCATCCGCCCCCATATATAGCAAGGTCTGAAAGGGAAACTTTACTTTTTTACTTTTATCTAATGTCTAATTGCAGGGGGTCATAAGAGGCCAAGACCACCCCACGGGCCTCCAAATTCCTGGCTTTTATTGACTACACACAGACGTCTTGGTCTTTTTTTATTCCACGTTGCCTAGTCGACGAGTAGCGCCGCTGTTAGTCTCTGATCAAGTACAGAACAAACTCGATGTTGTAGCATTCGGTTATAGCCTTTATGGACACTTCCTGACGACTTGACGTATTTCTAATGAGCGAGTAGCGGCTGTCTTCTATCATTTTTGGTCATCTTTTGGAAAACAGTTTTATTGAAAAGTTTATGGGATTTTTTTGCATTTGGTTTTTCACTCTCTTTTGATAAGGTCACCTAGGAGACACAACTAGTGTATTTTATTTCTGCTCTATCTCAACTTCTAATTTCCTTACGCGAAATTGCAAACGTGAAAAAATGTAATTTTATGATGTCTTACTATTGTACTAATGTAAGTATAAAATGGTGCGATAATATTGTATTGTAATGATGTGCTAATGTAATACTGTAGTGATCAATTGGTGTAATAGTTTTATTGAAAGATACAATAGACAGAAATATAGGAAAGAAAATAAAACAGGACATTTGACATCTCTTTTTATATAATAATAATAATAACAATAATAATAATAATAATAATTAAGCGTATATGGAAATTGTCCAAAATTTCAACATACCCCATTGTTATATCAACCAAGGGGATAATAACAACTGACCTCACAGACACCTTCAAGACCCTTAAAGTTCCTGGGAACATCCTCGTTGCCTGTCAAAGGGCGGTACTGCTGCAGATCTGCCACATCACCAGAAAATGTATCAGTTGAAACTGTTAAAGGGACTACGATGAATTTTGTTTCTCTTTAGCGAAACTCGACCCTGGCAGCGCCAGAGAATGACTACTCGTTCATTTCTAACATAATAATAATAATAATAATAAGGCTTGTCTTCTAGTCCAAAGATTAATGAGGACAGCTGTGTTTCCCGTGGAAAAGCAGCCCCAGCTGTTACCTACACATTTTGCCACATCCAGTGAAAGACCTATTTTATATTTGCAAAATTAAATCACCCGTCTAGAGATTAATAAAAAAAGACACATTTTCATGCCACTCGCCTATAATTGCAAGACAGCCATCCATATCCCTCATAGCCCCATAACACCGCCTCTTTTCTATTTCCCACGCTTAACACCAGCAACAATCTAGGACAGACAAGTTCCATAGCAACCCATTTTATAATGTATATTTTTTCTTCGTATTAGACTTACGAATGTATTTATTCCTTAGCTTCCGAAAATTTAACTGTCGACAGAGTCTCCTTAAAAGTATATATTTATATTGTATACATTGTATAAGCGGCACTGTCTTAATCTATGTACGTGAGACGACTCTAGTATGCCTGAGTATAATGACGTGTTTTCATTATAAGTCTAGATTTGTGTAACTGTCTTCTTTAAATATTTCAACTCTAATTGAATTTGTTTATATTCTAATAAAAGTTGGGGTTTATTTTTGTTCACAAAGAAGTTATTCAAATTATTTCAAGGTATTTCATGATTAAAAGTTAAAATACAATACGCCTTACACCTGTTTTGTTGTCTCTGTCACAGCTACGGCTATTATTCTAATGTACTTCTTTGTATATTTTGAATAATCATTAAAGTCAAAATAAAGTTATCCCGTTATGACCAACGAGCTAGATATTTTATCCAATAATATACAGCAACTATAAAATTTATTGGAAAATTATTGGATCGGTTATTGATATCCTTAGCCACCCAGAGTTTACCCACCCACCAAGGTTCCTCCTTGAAGCTATGATTTGAAAAGAGGTATTTAAAAAAAAGGAATAAAGGCCGCACACAGCAAACTACTATCATCTCTCTCTCTCTCTCTCTCTGATGTCTTCCTTCTATTCAGCTGGCGCGGTGGCTGAGTAGTTAATTAAGCAATTGGCTGCCGAACATGGAGTTGTGTGTTTGAATCTCGATGAGGAATGGGATTTTGTATTTCGGGACTTTAGGGCGCCCCTGAGTGCAGCCAATTTTAATGGGTAGCTGACTTTAATTGGGGGAAAGTAAAGTTGGCAGATCATTGTCCTGGCCACATGACACCCTGCTTGTTAACCGTTGGCCAAAGAAACAGATAACATTAACATTATCTGCCCTATATATCGTAAGATCTGAAAGGGAGACTTTACTTTTACTTCAAGTCAGCTTACAAAATCTTTCGTTATCCAGACTTTACATCAAAAACCTTGTCTATCATAAACAAAGAAATTCTGTGCCGAACTGGGAGTCGAACACTTAGTGAGGTTGTGACAGAGCGTTGGAGGAGGCTTTAGACATTGCCAATGACAGATCTTTACAGCTTGCCGCCCAATGCGCCGAACGGCGCAGGAGGATCTAAGTCTAAGTCTACCATAAAAGTAAAAATCCACAAAAATTTAAGAAAAGTGTTGTTGTTTTTTGGCCTTTTCGGTTATTTATTGTGAATCGATTTTTAGTTAAAATGTATTGATGCCCAGGTGCCTTCGTTATGGCAGAAACAAAAGTAATAAGTTCAAAGATGTTCTTTTTGAGTACATTTTTTTTTCAGCATTCAACTTTCATTTCAGAAAATGATTTTAAAATATTCATAGGCAATTTTAAAAAGTACATATTTAAATCCATTTTTTTGTCCTGTCCATTAACATAAACCTAGAACATTAATCATCCTTTACCTTAATCGTCACATTAAATATAGCTTGAAAAAGTTATTGAACATGTAGGCATATTTATTTATTGAAAACATAAGAGCATGTGATTTAACTAGATACTACAGGCTCTTGCTTAATTTACGTGAAAAAAGCTCCGCCATTAGTAATGTATTTTCATTATCAACATCTGCTGATTTATCTAGATCTAGTACTATAAAAGACTATGTTGTTTGTATTATATTTCATTTGTGTTGATGTGTGTTTTATATAGGTTGCACTACTCGGTGTTTGGGAGTAACATCCCTTGTAACTGTTGTTGTCAACCAAGATGGCGTAAGAGTAAACAGCTGATTTGGTGTCCATGGCTTATATCTACAGTTTTGTTATTATTCGTTCATGTTATTCAACAATCTCATACATACTGCCATAAAACTTCCTTTCTTTTATAATTCTCTGCTTGATTGTATAACGTTGATTTAAATAAAATAACATGCACACAAAGTAACAGTAAAAGTTATGTAGTTAGATCTAGGCATGTCAACAATTTTTTTTTTTTTTGCAGAAAAACATCTTAGTACAAATTTCGCTGTTTTCAGTCACTAATGTCGAAGAAAATTCCAAGATTTCGCACTACATGGACATAAGGAAGCTGGCAATTCGTGATAAAAAGAGAATCTGTGCTTTCAACTTTTGAGACGTTGTTCCGAGTGCCAATCTTAATTATTTCTGTCTTGTCTTCGTTCATCTTGAGCTTATTTTCAACCATCCAATCGCTCACCCTTGCAACGGTACCACTGATTTTCTCTGCCAGATGCGACACCTCTGAGGGTACTGAGGAATCGTATAACTGTGAGTCATCGGCAAAGAAATGGTATAAAGATGCCGGTTGGCCGTATGACACCGCTGAGTGGATACATAGTGAACAGTACTGGGCCTAGAACTGATCCTTGGGTTACTCCGTACTTCAAGAGTAAGCTTGTTGATTCCGTTCCGCTAACAACGACACTTTAGTCAGGTAGGATTCAAGTCATTTTAGGACGATTCCTGCTAAACCAAAAGTGGCAGAGAATCTGGCCATCATAATTCCACGGTCTAGCGTATCAAAAGCTGCGGACAAGTCCAGCATGGAAAGAATTGATAAGTGGCATATGTCGGAATTGTAAAGTAAGTCGTTTAGTACCCTGACCACTGCTGTCTCTGTGCTACGGCACTTCCTATATGCAGATTGAAATTCTTCCAAGAGACAGTGCTGTTCAAGATGAGAAAGAATTTACGCTAACACGATGCACTCCAGAAGCTTTGACAGGAAGGGAGATTTGATACGGGCGATAGTTTTTTAGACATTCCGGGTCAAGACTGGATTTCTTTAATAAGGGCCTGACAAGTGCATGCTTAAATTGCTGTGGTACAATGCCTGAAGTCAGTGAAGAGTTCACAATGTTAGTAATTGTGGGTACAAGCTCATCGAAACATTCAAGGAGCAAGAAAGTTGGACTGGGATCAAGGTCACATGACTTATTTGGCATCTTTAAAATAGTACTTTTGACATAATCTTCGGATACACGCTGAAACTCACAAAAAGGAGAATTTCTAAAGATTACTCATTATATTATATTGTATGCACAGGCGATAACTATAAATAAATACAGCTGTGACTTGAAAGAAAAATGCTAACATAAATTATTTATATATATATATACTGCCACGGTACAAACTACAGAAAACTCAAAGAACATTATTTACGACACATGCTATAACATTATGGCTCATTTAGGATGCATCAGTTGTGACTTGACCTTTTAGGTCCTTAGCCATGACTTGACCTTTTCGGGCATAAGCCATGACTTGACCTTTTTTATCGTTAGCTTAGATACTTATCAAACGATCGAATCAATATGTCTGATCCTTGTAAACATGTAAAACTGTCATTTTGAATATGCTGTCGTGAAATGATCGAGTTATTTCTTCTCGTTCATACGTCTATGTTCTTAATATGACAACAATATTGATGATAACATTAATAACAAACAATCAGAAAGACAGTTTATTTGTATCACACGTAGGCCCTAATCATTCGCCAAGAGAATTCACACAAATCTGTAGTGTTATAAGTTACAGTCCACGCACAACTTATCTACCCTTAGCTTAGTTCATTTGCTATATGAATTACAACTAATTGATTAACTATAAATTATTTGACTTTTTGATTGGTTAAAATGTTGTCATCGAGCATGAGTTTGTTTGCGACATTGGATGTCGATTGGATGAGTAGAAGTGTTTTAAAAAATTGACAAAATCAAAACATACAATAATCATCGAACTGACCTCCTTAAGTCGTGACTACGAACTCAAGGTGTAAAGTGCCCACAGGTTGCGACGTCACAGATCAGTGTTCAAGTCTTCTCTAACGATTGGTCTTGGTCTAACACCCGGCCACCTCACCGACTGACACTATCTCTAGATGTTTGATAACTAAACATAATAATGAGATTGACAATAACATATCAACAATTCTTTATTCATTCCGGTTTGCAATAAATAAATATGAACTTTGACCTATCAATGAAATTAGTTTGTGTTACTTCATTAATGACATTGCACAAATGAATAAAAAAAAAGCAAGTAAAATATATGTAAAAAATCTTTTATAGAAAGAACTCCGCACCTACAACTATATCTTTCAATAATGTAGAAGTTATTCCATTATTCAATATAAAAAATATTACCAACAATTAATTAATTAATTGATTGATTTTTACTTGGTTCATGTTTTTTTTAGGTTCAATCAATAATTGCTTACAAGTTCAACTTGATCCCCCAATGGCTGTCGAAGAAAAAGCGTTTTCAATTATCTAAGAGAACGAAATTCTGCATATTTAGCAGGATCTGTGAATGCTAAAGGATTTATTTCCCTTGTTGTTATCAAACAAAATGATAACTAGAAATTAATTCACAAATTGGCAATTTGTTTCATTGATTCATGTCTAGTTTTTACCAATGAATAATCGTACAAAGAGTCATCTTTATCCGAGAACGCGTAGGTGAGAAATAAGTAGTACACATTTTATTACCAGACAGACAGACAGAGCGAGTGGATATTAGCTTTTTTTTTTTTAAAAGTTTAACCTTTCACTAAAAAAGTTACAGTCTGTTGAAAATGATGTCGAAGAGTATCGTTTAGCGAGACTATATGATCACGACACAGCTATTTCCGAGTTCCCAGGAAATGAGATTATTTTTATATGCCACCACGAAGAGGAGCGAATTGATTTGTTGATTCTGAAAGTCGGTCAATATTCTGGTTAATCTGACAAGTTCCTGAACTTAATTCTTGCATGAATGCATCCATGTATGTATGAATGTATATATATCTATCTATATAAATATATATATATATTATTTCGAAAACGGCTCTAACGATTTTCTTTAAAATTTTAAGGTATATGTAAATAAATGAGAGAAAACAAATTCTGAACTCATTGGCCGTATTGGGAAAACTCGAGATCGACCGTTATATCGGCTTAAAAATGTTTCATTATCGAAAAATTAATTTTGGCTAGAATGTTTAATGAATGAAAACTGTCTGTGACGTCAAAGAAAAAAACAACTTGACACCGCTTACGTCACTGGGCACTACACTCAAACATTTCTTTGCAAACTAATGAATCAATAGACCTAATCAAGCATTTGTGCACCATTGTATCGTATGTGTAGGGTCTATTAGCCTTATCAAAAAAGTAAAGGCTACCTACACCGCTCTCCGCAATTAAAGTGTAATTAATTCATGAAGCTCACAAACCACAATAACCAAACAGTACGCAGCAAACTTTATAGTATCTTCTTTCATTTATAGTTCCATCATATACTAATCTACAAAGTGTTTGTAGGGGTCTGGGTTTTATTAAAGTACTAAATAAAAAGCGATGAATATTTATAAATTGCATTGTAATGATTGAATACCTTTTTTACAGTGCAAGTCTCATGTTTATAGTACTTCTGGTCCAATATATATAGCATCACGGTTGTGGGAGGGTTATCTGTACGCAGGTTTCCTTGATACCTTTCTATAAGCCTTGACTTCGAGTCCAAAGATTAAGAAAGAGTGCAGTATTTTAAGTGCCTATGCAGCCCCAACTGCGACCCACATAGTTTGCCACACCCAACATAAACATTATATGCCGGTGGTCGATTTACATTCTCTTTTCAATGTGTACTTTCCGCAGTGGATTTTCTTTTGGTCACTAAAGTGCAGGATCGCCTTAGGGCACTGCAACCTATGAGGCCGCAGTGGGCCCCGCACTTTCATTGGCCTCGCGCTAGAACTAGTTGTAAATTATTAAATTAAACCATTTTAACTTAACAGGGTTTACGCTGCCTCCTAATTTTCCAGGAGCTCCTAGAAATCTCCTGAAATTATAAAAATATCCTGAACACTCATAAAAATGTCATAAAAATAGATGAAATAGTCAATTTGGGGTGTCATTCAATGAAGAAAACGCCAATCCTACTCGCAATTAAACAAATGGCAATGTCAACTTTCATTTAATAAAATAATAAGTCTAATTTTAACCAAAACAAGAAGTTCCAATACTTTTTTTTACTGTAATAGTCTGTGGCATGTAAATATAGATCTAAATCTATCTCAATCTCTTAGAAAAAATCAAAAGCAATATTTTGCTAGTCGATAGTAAATCTAAAAGGCAGATCTGAATGTAAATCGGCTACTTATCCCTATCCAGACTAAGCCCCTCGCAATCCGTTTCGCATAGGGCCCCGCAATCTGTAGGACCGGCCCTGTTAAAGTGTACCCTTTGTAAATAAATATCTCCAGCTATCTCGTTCTAATGACGCATACAGTCAGATACTCTTAGTAAAAGCAAGTTGGTCATTAAAGCGTTTCTGTGGGACATCTCTGTTACGTCTACTATCTTTCAGCTCACAAAAATAAAATTTCCTTTTGCAAACGTTCGTTTCCCCATACGGGTTAGTGCTTTCTCCAGCCTAACTGTTGGACCATAAAAATTCCCTCTTAACTGTCCTTACCGGCGTTTGCTGGAACATCGCTGTTTGTAGTGCGGTCTAGCCACGGAATGTCTTTGACGAAGTGAAAACATCTTTGGTGAAAGCGTTCAAAAAGTCTTAGTTGCTTTCTGTAAAGTACCCATGACTCAGATCATTATAGAAGGGTTGCTTGGTAGATCCTGATTTTTGTAGACAGGCGGAGCGAATTATTCGCCAACTCATTCCTAGAGGCGTCCTAAAACACTTCTGACTTCGAGTATATATCCTTCCTTAAGACACTATTCAACCGAGCGAGGGTCGGTCACCATTCACCAGTATACTAAACATAATAATTCTATTTTTTTTTAATTCTTATTTCTAAGTCCAGATGACAAAAAAAACAAAACAATAACAAAAAATGGCGGCTTATCTAAAGGTCATGACATTAACTTTGTTACAAATAAAATACAATATCGACTTGAATTGTTTGTTGAATTTTCTCTTCAGGTTGAAACATCTTGAGCAGTTTTTTTCCATAATGTACAATTACGCATCCACTGTTCGGGACCTCTCAACTTTGCATAGAAAAAGAAACTGGAACAGACTCAAATAGAGCAGTGAGATTCCTAACACACGAATAGTCACATTTGACTAGACTAACACCTTCAGTAAAATCACTAAATTTATAAAGCTTTCAGGAGAGAAGACTTAAATGAAAATTAGTAATCTATACTAATAAAGGGCAAAGCCCTGACTCACTGACTCACTGACTCATCACTAATTCTGCAACTTCCCGTGTAGGTACAAGGGTGAAATTTTGAAATGTTAATGCAATAATCCTCCCGCTGCAAAGCGCGGGTATTTTGCTAGTTATACATAAAACAATGAACCGTAATCTTCAAACACAAAAATAAAATTTAATCAAATACTCAGAAAGACACAAAGATAAGATCGTATACTTCGTTCCGGCTAGGACAAATTTATACAAATGCTCCTTCTTCCGTAGTGCTATTAGAGCATGCAATGGGTTGCCTGAGCATGACGCTTAGAACGTAATCATCTTCTTTTTTGAAGTGACGTCTAAATTTTATGAGGTAAGGTTACCATTGCTGTAGGTCGTAGCACATTATTTGAAATTGATTTTTCTATTTAAAAATAACAAAGAATAAAAATGGTAATCAAAAACTGAATTTTTTCAATTTATTTTTATGTAAACACGGAAAAAATGTAATACCGAAAAAAAAAAACCTAATTGTGTCACTAACGCAATACTACCAGTCTCTCCGTACACAAATGTGATTCGTGAAAACAATCCGATTTTTTGATACCAGACATAAATCCAAATGGCAGCGAAAACATATAAAGACTTTGAAGGAAATTGGTTTTCCCTTTATCAAATTTAATGACTTAATATTAAATAAAATTCCAAAAATCCGACTTTGTATACATAAAGCCATAACAGCTGTTTAGTACTCTAGCTAATCATTGACTCAAACTGAAGAATTAATAAATGGGGGAATAAGCTGACCACGGTATCGAGATGCTACAGAAGGATTTTAAGTTCACTTAACAAGACAGCACCACAATGAGGTGGTCACACTGGCGATCAGGCCATGATGGCCTTGTTGCCATTGACGAAATAAGCAAGTTTTAGTCTTAACGTCTAAATAACTAGATTCTCAGGCCTCGCCTATAACAAGTGTCCAGTGAAAGAGAAACAAACAAACATGCTGATAGAAAACAACAGAGAATGTAACAGGCCTGGACTTGCTTTACTGACAGAGAAGAGAGCACTTGGCTGCAGGCGGTTTAGGAACGAGGCCGCCAATGGTCAATTGTTATGTCTGCACTGGATGTGCCAAAGTAGGTAGTTCGCAGCTCAGGCTGCGTGGCCATTGCATTCTTATGCGTCAGAACTGATCTTCGGAATAGAAGACAAGCTTCATTATGCCTGTAATGTACTTGATAGTGGTAAGATTATTTTTGAATAAATAAGAAATCTTAGTGCTTAACGGAAGGATACGGAAGGAAGCGTGGTCGGGAGGCCAAGTGCGCTTAAACTTGGCTTGGCTTGGCTACCTAGAAGGGGGCTCGAGGTTCGACACCCGACTCGGGCAGAGTTGTGTTTACTGAGCGCCTAAAGGCAGCACGGAAAACCAACTCCTAGATATCCCCTCCTCCCCACTGGTCCACAAATGAGACCAAAGCGCTCTGAGCATGCTAAAAAGCATGAAAGTAGCGCTATATAAAAGCTATAATAATAATAATAATAATAATAATAATACACGACACTAAAATCTAAGCGTTCAAAGCAGTGGCATAGCAAGGGATTTTGGGCCCCGATGATTGGCCTCCTTTGTCATTCGACATAAATGCTATGAAATTATGTTCTAATATGTGGAATACATAACCGCATGAATAGTAAGCTAACATGGCTTCGGCTTAATATTTAATGTAAAAAAAAATTGGGACGCTCATTTGGGGTCCAATCTTAACTTGAATAGATGAAAGCTTTTAGTTAGACTAGTACATCTTGGGCTAAAATGAAAAAGCGGGTGTGAAGACTGGACACTCCGGGTTCCTTTCAATATCACACAAGTGTCTTGCGGACGTCTTGCGTCTTTCAATTGGAAACGACATTCGTATGTCCTGGCCAATGCAATAGATTCAGATTACATCCCAATGTTTCGTGAAATGGACTTGGTCTTGCATGTATCACCTACCATGATAATCATATTATTTTATTGATGAAACTTTGTAAAACATCATATGCATCGCAATTGTAATGTAATGTTCAATTCATCCCTTGTTAATATATCGATGTGACGTAGACATTTTGCTAAATTATTCATTTTCTAAAAGTTAAAGTAAAAAATGTGGACAGTTAATCGGATGTGTTTCGCCATGTATATGATACCATCAGCACTTCTGGAGATTATTCCAAAGGTTATCTTTCCTCTCCAGGTCTATATATACGTTCATTAAAGTGCTGCATGTTACACTTCTGCTAAAAGCTTGTAAGTTTTACAAGTCAGGAAATTGGAGCTCTTAAGTAAGTTTCACTTTTTTTTATCAACCACTAGATTATAGAATAATATTTACTATGTTCAGACCAAACGTCTTCTAATAATGGAGCTTTCGATCATTGGTTAAAAACTTTATTTGATATCAACATCTCGAGATTGAACGCTGCTAGAAGCTATATTCTCTACTTTTATTTCTATTTATTTTTTTACAATTTTCGGACTTTCTTTGAAATAATTACATCCTAAGCGAAATTCTTGCAAGACTGAAAGGTAAGGACCGCTGTCAGGGCTCCAACTCGAAAAAATAGTGACATCAGTCCAAAGCGCACATCACATTATATGGCAGCTAGCCTTTACCAGACTTCCATCCCAAACAAGTTCGTTATTTAGACCAGGCAGCCATCATAGACAAGCGGCCATTCCAAAACAGGATGCCATCTTAGACCAGGCTAGCACCTTAGACAAGCAGCAATGTAGAGCGCTAATGGAACTAATAGAACTGTGTCTGCTCAAAGTGACATTCTTCTCAGAAGTACTAATTGAAACCTAACAAGAGCATTGACAGGACACAAAAGAAAAGAAAAAACGTAATTAGATTTAATAAAGAAATTCTATTCGGCTTCGCAACACAGAGAACTACAAGAACATGAAGAAGAACCCTAACCTAGGTAGCTCAGGTGTAGCAGTGTAGCCATGGAGAAGCTTACAGATACCATGACAATTCTCGAATAACTCCTAGCGAATTTCATCGTCACTTCCATATTTTACCAAGTCTGGGCTACATTTCCTCACGCTGTTCAATGAGCTCTAGTAAGTACTACGCGATCTAATCAATCATCTATCTAAAAGTTAACCAATGAGTGCAATCAACGTGTTTTGTATTTTAGATTTTGTGATATCTACTTCGAGTCCGCAGAAAGAATGAAGTCATTCTCAGCTCTGTTATGTTGTATTGTTTTGGTCTACCCCTGTAAGGCCAGTGTTCTGGGTGTGTTGGATCTTAATAACATTAAAGTAAGTTATGTACTTTCAATACATGTGTTGACACAGGAGGAAGCGCTAATGTGTTTCAGACATATAGATAAACAGGGCCGGATTTACACTTGCTAAGGCCCTAAGCTATTTGAGTTTATGGACCCCCTTGTAATCAATCTATTCCTTTGCTTTTTCTTCAAAGCAATATGTAAAACCCCTCAGATAAGTGGGGGCATAAGCTATAGTTTATGATGCCCTGAGGTAAATCTAGCACTGTAGATAGGAATGTTGTCTATAGGTAAACCTAGCACTGTAGATAGGAATGTTGTCTATAGGTAAACCTAGCACTGTAGATAGGAATGTTGTCTATAGGTAAACCTAGCACTGTAGATAGGAATGTTGTCTATTGGTAAACCTAGCACTGTAGATAGGAATGTTGTCTATCGGTAAACCTAGCACTGTAGATAGGAATGTTGTCTATAGGTAAACCTAGCACTGTAGATAGGAATGTTGTCTATAGGTAAACCTAGCACTGTAGATAGGAATGTTGTCTATAGGTAAACCTAGCACTGTAGATAGGAATGTTGTCTATAGGTAAACCTAGCACTGTAGATAGGAATGTTGTCTATTGGTAAACCTAGCACTGTAGATAGGAATGTTGTCTATAGGTAAACCTAGCACTGTAGATAGGAATGTTGTCTATAGGTAAACCTAGCACTGTAGATAGGAATGTTGTCTATAGGTAAACCTAGCACTGTAGATAGGAATGTTGTCTATAGGTAAACCTAGCACTGTAGATAGGAATGTTGTCTATAGGTAAACCTAGCACTGTAGATAGGAATGTTGTCTATAGGTAAACCTAGAACTGTAGATAGGAATGTTGTCTATAGGTAAACCTAGCACTGTAGATAGGAATGTTGTCTATAGGTAAACCTAGCACTGTAGATAGGAATGTTGTCTATAGGTAAACCTAGCACTGTAGATAGGAATGTTGTCTATTGGTAAACCTAGCACTGTAGATAGGAATGTTGTCTATAGGTAAACCTAGCACTGTAGATAGGAATGTTGTCTATAGGTAAACCTGGCACTGTAGATAGAAATATTGCCTATAGGTAAATCCTGCACTGTAGATAGTGAGGTTTGTTGTCGTCTTATGGAGATAGGAGTAGCTTGATACTACAGGGTGAGACGCTAGAGTTTTTACGACACACGACCTACGCATGTAGGATGATTAGCAGTAAACAAAATTCTTTATGAATGTCTCGTTTTTCAAGAAGAGCGATCGAGACAAGGATATGAGATTGAAGTGACCTGGCACACTACTGGTACACTTTACTTAAGAGACAATTGTATTTTTATTTTTTTATTTTTGGTTGAGGGTTTAAATAAGACATTGGCCCTTTACAAAACAATTACATCATTAAATAAATAATCATTCCAAAACATCACTGAGGCCAGGTTCATATGTAAGTTAATTTCACCTATTCTTTGGTCTGTTGGACCGTTAGGTCACGCACAATATCTGTCAACCATCTTTCTCCATTTCTCTGTGTCCTCTGACTTTGATAGAATTTCATTCATTCATTCTTTAATGTTGTCTTCCCATCGATTTCTCTGTCTTCCTCTTCATCTCCTTTCTGTTACTGTTCCCTGAATGAAGGTCTTTGCGTGCTCTAAGGACCTTGTCATGTGGCCATAGAGTTTTAGTTTACGTTTTTTGACAGTGGCTAGCAGGTCATCGTGGAGTCCAATTGCTGTATTAACTCTTTCTCTCCGTAATTATACCACATTCTGGTGGAATCAACGCTGGTATCTTCAGTTAGGAGAGAAAGAGTTAATTCTATTTCTAATCTCTTCATTCGTGATGCGATCTCTGAAAGTGACTACTAGGATTTAAATATATCTACATAGTTATCAGTTCATTGAATACATATGAATATTAACAATGTAATAATACTAATAACATTATAGATATCCGAATCCTACGGTATCAAGTCGTTAGTTGAACAATACAACAGTATCGGCAACACTTTTGACACGAGCACGTCTCTTATATTTGTATCGACGGAGATAGGGTTGTAGTCGTTGATAGTTTGTAGTCGTTGATTGTTTGTAGTTGTTGATAGTTTGTAGTCGTTGATTGTTTGTAGTCGTTGATAGTTTGTAGTTGTTGATTGTTTGTATAGTTTCTGATATTCTTACTGTAAAAATTGAGACATCCCTTTGTACTGCCTGAATGGACCACTTACACACATACTGACTTTGTAACCTGGTTTATATTTATTTTTTTGTGTTTTTACCCCAGGACACTGTTGGTAAAACAGTCGAGGGCGTGGTAAGTTTTTGTTATATTTTATACTGATTATTTTGTAAGAACATTTTAAGAAATAGGGTTACAATTATATATTTCGGTTTGAGTTGTTCAAACATGAACTCCTGATTCTGTTTCTTTGTATTCTACTCTACTTGTTTACTTCTATTTTTTCATATTATGTTTCTGAAAAAAAAAAAACAACATTCTATTTAAATACTCTTTGTTATTTCGATAGAAAATGCATATTAATTGATATTTAATTTTTGTATTAACAGCCAGTTGTCGGTGGAATCGCGGTATGTATTAAAATTCGGAAATTAATTTAAATATTGATATCAGAAGTAGTATCAGAAATATTTGAGATCTAAAGTCCATCTGTCTTGCAACCACATAAATATTACAGCAGCATATAAAAAGTGTTAAGCCCCCCCCCCCTTTCCCATTTCATTTGTAGTACCGGAATGGATTCCTGTTTGACGCCCCCCCCCCCCCCCCACCAACAACCTCTGGGGGCATGTGTGTATTATTAATAAACAACTATTTGGCTTTTTAACATGTGTAATTTAAAAAAAAACTATGGTATAAGAGTGAGAGAGAGAGAGAAAGAGAGAGAGAGAGAGAAAGAAATATGTGAGGAAATATTTAACCGAGAGGACGACAAAGAAAGAGGGTGAAAGAAAAAATGAGGATTGAAGAGAAGGAAAGGTGGTTAGTTACTTGAAAGGGAGTGAGATGGAGCGATTATAAGAGTGAAAAACAGGGATACAGACAGACAGACATGACCATGTTATAGAATAGTTTCTTAATAATTAAATATAACATTTGAAATGACCTCAATGAAGAAATTCACTTTTTTCTGGTCACTACTTTAACTTATTACAAACTTTTGAAATGAAAATTGTTTATTTATCAGAGTGGTGCTCTTAACACAGCTGGAGGATTGGTTAGTATATTTTAATCTTTGTTTCTCTATTATTATCTCTCTTTGTTTTTCCTTTGTCTCTTTCTCTTTGTCTCTCTTTCTCTTTGTCTCTCTTTGTCTCTCTTTGTTTCTCTTTGTCTCTTTCTCTTTGTCTCTCTTTCTCTTTGTCTCTTTCTCTTTGTTTCTTTTTCTCTTTGTCTCTCTTTTTCCTTGTTTCCCTTTTTTTCTTTTCTGCATCTCTGTTATTTTTTAATTCTCTTTCTCTCTTGGTCTTTCTCATTGTTTCTCTCCTTTTCTGTCTCTTTCTCATTCTCTTTGTCTCTCTAAGTCTTTCTATGTCTCTCTTCCTCTCTTTCTGTTTCTCTCTTTATCTCTGTATCTCTCTCTGTATTATTCCTTTTTTTTCACGTTGGTTTTTTATTCAATTTCCAGCAAATTTAAAATATATCATTATTTCATCGCCTAAATTAAGAAATTCAATTAGGTCAATACTCTCGCAACTTAGCTATCTGAAATAAGGTGAGTCATGATAGTGTCTGTCTATTTCAGACTGGTGTTGCAGGCAAGCGTGGAGAATTTGTGAGTACTTCTATTTTGTAATGATCCGGTTGATAAAAATATGCTATGTAAACCATTTCATTTAAAAATAATAATTTTGAACTAAAAACCTAAAATATGCAGCAACATGTCAACCACTATTTAAACAAATGTGGTACTAACGTAATTACAGCAATGAAGGTGTATTAGGTAACCGCACACAGCGTCACTAAAAATTTTAATATACTGAAAATTAATATGCTGTAGTAAAGTTGAATGTCTTAATTTTCAAGGTTAACCAAATATATATATATATTTATATATCTGAAATACAAAAATCAACAAAAACTGTACACTATGATATCAACTAGTAGTACTAATATTTTCTTTTTATTTAACAGCCTTTTCTTGGAGGACCTGTAAGTAGATAATGTCTATAAAACATTGTAATGCTGAATTATATATAAGCATATCTGTAATTACTCTCTTGTCTGTCGGAATGGATAGAATCTATATATAAATGTATGTATCTATCTGTCTATTTATCTGTCTGTTTGTCCCTCTTTCTGTCTGTCTGTTTATCTATCTATCGCTCTTTATATTATTTTAATATAAATTTTTTTGTCATTTGAATAGCGTTATAAAAAAATCCTCCAACTCAAACTTCTGTATTATCGCTTATTGAACTCGGTGTTTCTATACAGACTTCCTGCTTCTTACTCTTTAGTTAACCCTAGCTTCCCTGGTCTTTGATCTTTATAATTCAAGCTATCATCTTCTCTCGTTTTATGGTACTACATATCTGCAAACTGCAGCACCCTGTGCTACACCCCGACAGAACCTGTGACGTCGTTGACCCCAAACGACATCGTTCCGACCACAGCTAATGCCCAGGCATTCATCTCAATTCCAGTACGATCCAGTCGCTTCGCCACCGAAGGAGACCATAGAGCACATTGCATATTGGTTATTTGTTAAGGCTGTACAATTTACATTTTGAATTTATATTTTTAAGCTTAAATAATTTGAAATTCTTAATTTACAATTTTAGGGCAAAAGAGATGTGCCTGACGAAGAAGTGAGTATTAACAAAATATTGAGTTCAGACTTAATATAGAGGTGTACACTTCAATATTATGTTGATATGAACTTTGTTGACCAGTTAACACTGGAATTACGCGTATTTTGTGTTTTTTTTCCTGCATTTTTTGGTCAAATTTCAACAAATTAAAATTTCAATTCTTATGTTATGTAGGATAAACGGGCACTTTTTGACATGGTTCAGGGTTTAACGTTAGGTATAGCTCCACTAAGAACTAGCGTTAAATAACTTTTTTTTCTTTTTTGGTCTAGTTTTAATTAACATTTTGAAGATACACAAAATGATTATTACATTTATTTTGGTTGACGAACATGTCAAAGCGTTTCTTCTTTCTCCCCTACATGATACTGTTGGACAAACTCTTGAAGGAGTAGTGAGTACTGTTTTAGTAGAAAAGAAATTTGTAACTATAGAATAAAGCATAGTTCGTTTTTAACTTGTACCGACTGCTAATTGTCTAAACATTTGCACATCAATAAATACAACTTTGCAACTTCTCTTGTAGAAATTATATATATATATATATATATATATATATATATATATATATATATATATATATATATATATATATATATATATATATATATATATATATATATATACAAAAGACTGTTGTAATTTTTTCTGTAGAACTTATGATCATATAGTTGTTTTTTTTACATAGTTTATATCAACTCACTCTGTCTGCCTGGTCAAAAGGTTTTTATGACACCTAATCTCGGATCAAATTGAAATTTTGCGATTTTTTTTTCTTTTACCTGTTAACACATGAATCAATTTAAAAAAATAACCAATTAGTCAATTAACTACTGGAAATTAATTATTTTGTTTGGTATGTCGAACAAGGGAAAGGAATTGCACTTAACTGAAATGCTGGTGTTGACCGAATTAGTCCCCCTTTTAGGTCACCGCTTTAAAGCAAGTTTAAAAGAGACAATATATAACTGTTTCTATCTTGATATATCTTCACTAGCAGAGTGGTTAGTTTGTCAGCTTGAGCCACGAGTTTAAATTTAAGTCGTTCTCTCTATCTTTTTTTATAAATGGTTTTAAGAAAGCGATCATGCAAAATTCCCCCAAATATACTTCCCAATTTCCAACTGTACAAATAAGTGATAGGTTCACAGCACAGTGAGAAAGATTTAAGCATGAAGTGGCGCTAAACAAAAACTATTGGTAAACATAGTTCTCATCGCATAGATTTTATTATTCTTGGTCTAGATCTGTGTTTACCAAACTTTTTTCCTTAACGGAACACTTTTCACATTCTGAGCATTTAGCGGAACACTTTGCTTATTTTTTGAGAGAGATTAATTCACGTATTAGCTAACTAGTTAATTATTCCAGTAGTTCCTGGAACACCTATTCAGGTCTCGCGGAACACTGCGTTTCTGAAGAACACAGCTTGTAAATCACTGTTCTGAATATATTACAAATTTAATTAAATGACTGATCCAAACTAATTGCTACAATCGTATAACCTTGTTTATTTAAAGTATTTTTACAATTTTTTCTTGTTTATTCTTACAGCCAGTTTTCGGTGGACTTGCGGTGTTGCCTTTCTTTACAGTATACTTAGACTGTAACACTCCCACACCATTCTGATCAAAGGGCTTCAGTTTTCCCCCATAGAAACCACTCCGGACATTGTTTAAAACCTCTTCCTTAAAGTAGGACACACGGCTCGAGGACTGACCTGTTTGTTTAAAACCTCTTCCTTAAAGTAGGACACAAGGCTCGAGGACTGCCCTGTTTGTTTAAAACCTCTTCCCTAAAGTAGGACACAAAGCTCGAGGACTGTCCTGTTCATACGTTTTCCTCGTATCGGCTACCATGTTGTTGGTATATTCAGAGGACATGTTTTTCTAAGTAAATTTAAAACAAAATCTATGCTGCTTTCACTCACCACTTTAATTCATTTGTGAGTGTTCATTGTAAAAAAAAAGGTAAAGTTCCCTTTACAGACCTTGCGATGTGTAACTTTAATGATGCAAAGGTCATCTTTTTCTGTAGGCCACGGTTAACGCTGGTGTGATGTGGCGAGCACAACGACCAACAGCTTTTACTTTTCTCCAATGACTTAGAGGCTCCCTAAAGATCTTGAAATTAAAAATTATAGTTTTCACCAGGATTCGAACCCGGAAGCCTCGGTTTGAAAGCCAGGTGCTTTACCACTTTGCCTCCGCCTCTTTTGGGTGCCTATTGACAAATCATAAATGATCCTTTCTTTATTGGCAGTATGGTATATGAGTATAGCTACTGATATGATCTTTTAATGATACATTTTGGTTATTTTTTTTTTTTTGGTACGATATTTATTTATTGACCACACTCAATGTATGGAACATGAGAGAGAGAGAGAGAAAGAGAGACAGAAATAGTGAGACAGAGAGACATATGACAAAGATAAAAAAAGAGAAAGAGAGAGGGAGACAAAGACAGCGTGAAAGAGAGAGAAAAGATAGATAAAGAGAGAGAGAGAGAGAGAAGATCTAGATAAATTCTGTCAACCCAAGGTAAACATGAGATGCTTGACACAGTGACACCTAACCTTTCAAGTCTTGCTAAAGGTTACTAGGTTACGAATAGCATTTTTAAGTATAAATCTATTTGTTTTGTTTATTTTATTTTATTTTTGGTTTAGGTTTTAAAGAACAATGTCAATATATAGAAGAAATCAAGTGTTTAGAGATAGGCTGTTAAAAGATTAGCGTTTAGGAATTGGTAGAATGTTTCCACTGAGAAGTTTTGGACCTTTTTTTCTTGTATACTGACATCAACGATGTACACATAGTCTCTTCTTCATTGAATTAAATGTTCTGAATTATCAGCACTCTTGATTACCTTTTGATTACCTTTTGACCACCTCTTGATGTACACATAGTCTCTTCTTCATTGAATTAAATGTTCTGAATTATCAGCACTCTTGATTACCTTTTGATTACCTTTTGACTACCTCTTGATGTACACATAGTCTCTTCTTCATAGAATTAAATGTTCTGAATTATCAGCACTCTTGATTACTTATTGATTACCTCTTGGTTTTTTTCTTGATTACCTTTTGATTCCTTTTTGATTACCTCTTGATTATCTTTTGATTACCTCTTGTTTATCTCTTGATTTCTTCTTCATTACCTCTTGATTACCTCTTTCCATTGTTGTCCTTCACCTGTTCTACTTGTAGTATAGGAGTTTGTGTCACCTCCGCTTTAACTTGTTCACTACTCTGCACAAGACAGAAGGGAGGTTCCTAGCAGGGTCCAAAAGTTTGTGCATTAATGTAATTCGGAATTTGGGTTGTGTTTGCTTAACGCCCTTACCCTCTTCCAGATAGCCTCTTCCCCTATGTATCCAATATACATTTGACCAGGAAACACTGAGCATCATAAAACATGAAATAGACAATTACTACAAATACATATTTTAAAAAATTGAGTACAATTTGCTTTAACTATATCGATATATCTACCTATCAGGACATTTTAAAAAAAATTATACAGGTCTCTGTCACAGGTGTGATGCTATTTTAGAGTTAAATTATTGAGTTTATATTTCTATTTAAATTTTTTTGGACAATTTTCCTAATGTTTCGTTTTATCCACAGTCTGGTATAGTGACTTTTGAGGTAGCACCTCTCGAGTTCTGAGAGCGACATTAGCCTAGAGGAACTCAACAGGTGACCGATTTTCAGTTATTGTAAACATATTATTTGCATAATTATAGTAATTAGTTAGTAATAAATTCGCAAAATATAATAGTTGTATTTTTAGCACCACAGCTAACGTACAGTCGAAATGACCGTAGTAATGCCTCAATAAACATTTGAACATGAGACTCGATAGTGTCCAAAAATTATTTTAATAAATATCTACCTAAGGATTTGAAAATTGTATACAGTTACTGTAATATATCCGTACGCTTGTCTAGTGCAAATAAAGGGAGGCAATGACACACGTCACATTAGACAAACGTTAATCTCCCTTTTTAATCGCTTTTTTGTCTTTTTTTTTTGTATTGACGGGTAGGAATTAAGCTTGGGAAAGGGGTACTGAAGATTAAAACTGAAAAAAAAAATTACAAATAGGCGTCTCTAGGATTGAGGACCCCATTATTCTCCCCCTCATAAAGCCTTTCTACACCCCCCCCCCCCAAAAAAAAAAAGGCTAAATTCTATTTTTGATTATTCTTTTGTTGATGCATTATGAAACAAAGCTACTTATCAACATTTAATTAGTATTACAAAACTAATATGTGCCGATTTTTATTGTTACACACTGGAATCATAACCATTGTATCCTTTTATTGTCTAATGGGTGATATCCGATGCGGCCCGCACCCCTTGCGCTCTCTTAGTGACGCCACAGCTAACAAAATTTGAGATAAAATCATTAGTGCGCAAGATGTGGAAAAATATGTTGATTGCTATAATCTGGGGCTGCGTAGACACGGGAAATGCAGCATTCCTCATTAATCTTCGGACTCGAAGACAGGCCTTATTATTATTATTATTATTTATTGTACAAAAGATGTTTAATATAACATATATAACATCTAACAATATAATATATATATATATATATATATATATATATATATATATATATATATATATATATATATATATATATATATATATATATATATATATATAATATAACTATATTTGTTTTTCAGATTTGGACCTTATAATGATGCAGTAATAAAATGGACGTCCCATCTATAATCGTCCGAAATGAAAGATAATGCAAATTATAGAATAACTTGTGTAGAATGTCTGACAATAATAAATGTTCCATAAAAGTCAGATCTGTTGTATTTTGTGTGGTGGTGTTTTGTCTTAAGTTATCTTTATGAGAGTGGAATAGATCTCATTGCTTACTAAAGAAAATCAATCTCTATCAAACAGTGGTTCTCAACATGCACGACTATGGGACTAGGGCGCTCTATATAAGGGGTCTAGGACTCGTAGGAACCTTCCCTCCATAATGAGCTTACGTCGTAACGAAGACTAACATATACTTACAAATCTCAATTTAGGCACCATTTTATCATTGCTGGAATAAAAGAAATCTATACCCAGAAGAGAACACACATATAAACATATAAGACACTTAAAAGGGTACTTTTACCAAAGACCCAATAACCTCTCTTCAAAAAAAAACGTTAGGTCTAGTCCAAATAGAACTTCCAGCTTTAAAACTCTTCACATTGGCTATATTTGACCATGAATTCTAGTATCTCTTTACTCGCCCTCCCTCTCTCTCTCTCAATCCCTAAAAAAAATTCAATTAATTTGGATGTATTTTATTAGGGGAGCGTTAACATGGTCTGTGAGTGTTCATACGCAGGTTAATTAAAAAAAAACAATCAAAACATAAAACATACTTTAAAAAAAATAATTAAAATGTATCAGAGGGTAGGAATCGCAAAATCAATGCAATTTATTTGAATACTGAAAGGTTTATTTTCCCCTTTTTGTTTAAACAAATATTGATCAACTACCACTAATTAATCAACTTATTGGTTAATTTTGGATTGATGTCAACATGTGACCAGCACAACGGCCAACCACTCTTGACTTTTCTAATGTCAACATGTGATCAGCACAACAAACAACCACTCTTGACTTTTCTAATGTCAACATGTGACCAGCACAACAAACAACCACTCTTGACTTTCTAATGTCAACATGTAACCAGCACAACGAACAACCACTCTTGACTTTCTAATGTCAACATGTAACCAGCACAACGAACAACCACTCTTGACTTTTCTAATGTCAACATGTGACCAGCACAACAAACAACCACTCTTGACTTTTCTGATGTCAACATGTGACCAGCACAACAAACAACCACTCTTTACTTTTCTGATGTCATGTGGAATCTTGGACGTCATCAAAATGCCAAAATATTCAAAGTTTTAACCATCAGGGCAAGTAGAAATCTGAATCCAAACTGATAATGCTTCGTGAATGAACGTAAATATGAGTCTTAGAAGACATCAGGAACTGCTCACCTAGACCTAAATGCTAAGTTACTTCCACACTTCTGACACCAAAATGTATTTTCCCTTGAACCAATGAGCAGAGAGGCAAAAAGAAGAGAAGTGACAAAGATCCGAGCAGAGATGTTTTGTCAAATGTTTGTACATATTTGTGAAGCTCCTTCAGAGTTGAAGATAATCTACTTCCTAGTCCAAACCTCCCACAGGTCGACAGAGGATGGCTGCGGGCAGGCTATGAACCAGGGACCATCGATACGACCGAATATCATTCAAGCGCACATACCGCACGACCAGGCACATCAGATAATGGCCAGGTTTTCTTACACTGAGAAATTTGCCATTAATTGCTCTAGGTCTGAATTTTTAAAAAAAGTTTTAGTAGGCATTAAAAATAAATTTGGTAACAACATGTTAATCTGTTGTTTTGCACTTTAATGGAGAAACCTGGTGTCTCTCATCTCTCAATCTATAACCCATGTCTCCATAATGTCAAATTCTTCCTTAACCTGTCATGTACATAACAAAGTGTTGATATCATTTCCTAGCAAACATTGTGCGTAGAAAACTCTACTAATACATGGTCACATCTAAACTTTAAAGCTATGATATATCGATGTACGGCAAAAAAAAACAACGCTTGACTACCTAACAAAAGGGCATGAGTTCGAATCTCGACTCGAGAAAAGTTCATGTTAAGCGCTTAAAAGGCAGCAGAGAAACCTTCTCTCTCAATTGGCTTATAAATTAGATAGATAAATGCTGAAAACATTACAACATAATATTATTGTACATACTTTGCTGGTTGTTTTCAATTGTGTCTGAGACCAACAAGTCATGAGCCTATCCAATGACAAGAGGCTAAAACATGCCCACGTTGTTTTTGTTTCTTATAGTACATCTACAACCATATACATTCGTTCAGGACATTGAACTTTAAAAAAATGAATTTTTATTTTTTTAGAGGTTCAAACTAGTAAATAATACTTTGTAATGGATGACCTTAATTATCTAGAAGTAATCAACCAAGATATTTAAAATAAAAATAATTTTAATTGCTAGCTTTTTAACTTTCTCGAGGCGTTATATTGTCCAAAATAATAATTATTTATCTATTATTTGAAATTGTCATTGTGACCTAAACTATATGCTAAATTGTTTTTTTTAATGTCGATCATCCCACAAGTTATCATAAGACTTGTGACCTATAAATAGGCTTCAGTAATATAGTACTGTATCTAGGCTTCTACCATTGACTGACGTCAAGTAATTTTAGCACTCTGGTAAGCTAACCTTGGCTTTTTATATTGTGAAATGTGGCGAGGTGCTAAAAGAAACGTGTATTTTGAACTTTTAACAATCAGTTTTAGGGTTAGAGTTAGGGTTAATGTTTAAGCATAGCGCAGAGTTTGAATGCTCTATGTCACATTTTTTTTGGCTATTTTTGTTTAAGTTTGGGACATTTTTAAAGACTTGAAGATTATTACTCTCTCCCCTAAGGGCGTAAACACACTAGACGGTTTACGCCGTGAAGCGAAAAAAAAAATAACGGACCATTGAAACTATTAAGTAAACCATATTGGCTTTCACATTAGCCTACATCAGGGGTTATCAACCTGTTTGTCGCGACCCCCTTGGGGGTCGATTGACGATTTGCCAGGGGTCGCCTGAGACCATCAAAAATATGGTTTATTGTCTATTTTTCTATTGCTCTGTGTGTGTGTGGGGGGGGTGGCGGCAGAGTGGGGGATTGTAAAAAGGGGTCGCCGAGCTTAAAAGGCTGAGAACCGCTGGCCTACATCGTGACAGTAAAATGGCAATACGGTGCATTGAATGAAACGTCTCTTGGCCTTGAACTTTACGGTTCAAGGGCGACGTGTTGACCCACGTGACAAAATATCTTCTCTTTTTCCAGTCTATAATGCACTGCTACGAATAAGTTGGGTTTTGAGTTAATTTTACTTAGCCATACCTAGACTAATCGTTAATAGCATGCCTTAACACTGACCTGCGACGACGCAACCTGTGTACTTAGTGAATACAAATAACTCGTTTCCACGTTGTACATCCTATATATCAGGCAGCCATCTTATGTTGGTGCTGATATGTCACATGGCGACAAAGATTACGGCTATTAAAAAAATGTCATCCGAGTTAATGTAAGCAAAAAAGCCTTCTCAATATTTTACCATGTTGTCAACTACAGTATTTGAAGTTTAAACATCGATGCCTAATAAGTCAATTTGAACATAAAGAATAACACTAAAATTGTCAAATGCTGCTAGTAAGATCATAGGCACATATTTGAGATAAACATTGCAAAGAAAGTAATACAGACTTTAAGTATAAAAACAACAACCTCTTCTTCATGATCTTTACATTTTGTTATCACCAGGAAGATATAGGACACAACATACAGACACAAAAAACTATTTTGTTCCTTTGACAATGAAATCATTGAACAATCTGTAACTTTCTGTTGTAAAGTTCGCATGTAATGTTAAAGAGAAACTGGGCTATGTACGTCTATCTTGTGTGCTATCGTACACATTGTTTGCTCTAATCATGTATTGTCTTTTTGTAAAGCACAATTGTAAGACCAATTTCCTCACGGATACTAAAGATTATTATTTCCTTAACATTGCCAACAAATATTGATTTTTACAAATGTATTTTCTGAAATACTAAAAACATATATTAATAAATATCGTATTTTCTAAACATTGACAAATACAAATATAAAGTAGTGTATGGTTAATATGTAAAGTAAGGGAAACCACTAGCATAAGTTTAATCAAGCGAAACTTTTAAAACTTTACAATAAATGTAATACGCTACAAAAAAATAAACGAAATTTAAAGGTTGCATATTGGGCTGCCAAAATGACTCCTTGCGAATTTCAACCGTCGTTTGGTGAACTTTATAAATGTACTTAACTGAACATGTGGTAACAGTTTCAATTGATGTATACAAATATATGTACAGTGCAATAGGCTGTTCCTTTAATACATAATCATATTTGTGTAAGTTACCGTTACCTTTACCTATCCCTTAGTCTGTTGGACCGTTGAGGCACCAAGCACGACTCATCGACCATCTTTTTCCATTCCTCTCTGTCTTTTGTCTTAGTTAGAACCTCTTTCAATGTCAGGCCACGTCCATTCTTTTATTTTGTCTTCCCATCGCTTTCTCTGTCTGCCTCTTCTTCTTTTTCCTGCTACTGTTCCCTGAAGGAGGGTCTTTGCGAGCCCCGAAGTTCTTGTTATATGGCCATAGATTATAAGCTTGCATTTTGTAGACATATCTAGCAGGTCATAATGGGGTCCAATCGCTGCAGTCTTTAATCTCTTGGTTTGTGATGCGGTCTTTGAATTAATTATCTTTTTTTGCTTCTATAATATCAGATAAAACTTGATCCAAAAAGAATGAGGTTCTTATCTGCACTGTTATGTTTGACAGTACTGGTCAACACCATGAAGAGCAGTCCAGTGGCTCCTGATGGCTACGAAGTAAATGAACTACTTTGAATTACATGTTCATAAAGACTTGATTATTGCCCTTTCTTGGACTATTTTTGTATAGATAGAAAAATAGATAAATAGATAGATAGATAGATAGATAGATAGATAGATAGATAGATAGATAGATAGCTATACATAGAGAGAGAGAGAGAGAGAGGGGATAGATAGAGAGATAGATAGATAGATGTCGACATTTGTAATACATATATTTCATATTTTAAAACCTTCAAACAGCCTGCTGTCGGTGGTAGAGCCGTAAGTATTCAAACTAGACATGAGTACATCTTTGTATCAATAAATATCTTGTTGAATTGTCTTGTACTACTCTATAGTTTAAAAGGACTTTCGTGTATTTATGAGTCTCTTGAAGAGATTTATTTAGATATTATTGTAAAAAAAAAGTTAGAGGTATAGAAATATAAATAGACAAATATAAACTCAGAGAGAAAGAGAGAGAGAGAAAATAATTTTGTAAAGTTAGCGATCTTTTTCTCTATTTCTATATCTTTTTTCTATATTTTCTCTATATCTCGCCATAATTATCTAATGTCTTAAGAATTCATTTATCTGCATTTTCTCAAACTATGGACTTGAACACAATATTTGTAACTACTCTAAATTACAACTACATTGAACTACAAAATGCAGCCCTCGCTCTCGGCGCTCTCGTTTCAGTTTCGTAGTCCTATACTCTTAAGCGAGCAATTCTTGTATGTATGTATGTATGTATATATATATTTACAATTTATTTCGAAAACGGCCTTAACGATTTTTTTTTTATTTCAAGGTATGTGCATATTAATGAGGACAAAAATTCTCAACTCATTGGCCACATCGGAAAAACTCGAGGTCGACCGTTATATCGGTGGGAAGCGTGGTCGAGAGGCTAAGTGCCCGCTTGAACTTGGCTATCTAGAAGGGGGCTCGACACCCGACTCGGGCAGAGTTGTGTTTACTGAGCGCCTAAAGGCAGCACGGAAAACTAACTCCCAGATACCCCCCCCCCCCCACTGGTCCACAAATGGGATTGGACCAAAGCGCTCTGAGCATGCTATAAGCATGAAAGTAGCGCTCTATGAAAGCTATAATAATAATAATCGGTTTTGTCTCATTATCAAAAAAATTAATTTTGTCTAGAATGTTTATGAATGAATGTTTTTTTCATAACGTGAAAGGGAATAAAAAAAAACTTGACACCGCTTAAGTCACTAGGCTCACAGCAATACACTTCGCAATCAAGAAAAAGTTTTAATGAATGAATTGTCCTAATTAAACATTTACAATCTTATTGTAGATTGATCTATTATGTAAAGATGGAAGAAAAATAATGAAATTAAATTTGTCGATGTATGATTAGTTATTGTGTTTTAAAGGCTTGTTTACACTTTAATTGCGTTCTACATAGTTTGCCACAACTAAAGCAACCATTGTTCGCCAGATGACAATTTACACCTTCTTCCGTTTATTTCGGCATGGTCATTTCTTTTAGCCTCCCCTTGGCATTTAGCAGTTCTCGACAGCTGTCTTGATCAGAGAACAGCCTCAAGCTTTGCCAATGTTATATAAATACAGTATTAGTCATGGACTAATACAAAGTAGTATATTTACATTCTGCTTTCAATGTCTTGCAGGTCAGAGGAGGAATCTTTGACATCCCATCTCAAGTGACGGTAAGTGTCGTTAGTTTATAAATAATCGGCTGACTGTTCAATGAATAAGAGACATGCACATCGGACATAAATTATTATAATAATCTTCTATTTTTCTCTCTTCTTGCTTTTGCTTCTTTCTTATTACAGTTATTGTCTTTTCTCTACTTCTGTTCTAATTATGTTACCTTCTCTCTATCACTCTCGCTGTCTCTCGCTCTCATCCGCATTCAGCTCTCTCCCGGACTATTTATCTTCTTTTTATCTTTATTTTCTATGTCCATCTGTTTCTCTCTTTGTTTCTCTATATCTCTCTCTTTCTCTGTATCTTTTTTCTCTCTCTGTCTCTCTGTCTCTTTTTCTCTTTCTCTTTCTTTCTACCTCTCTTTGTCTCGGTCTCTGTCTCTCTCTCTCTCTCTCTACATTCTGTCTCTTTTTCTCTTTCTCTTTCTTTCTATCTCTCTTTGTCTCTGTCTCTATCTCTCTACATTCTGTCTCAATCAGTCATATATTTTCCCCATTTTAAACAAAGTTATACTTCATGATCACAATGTTTAAACATACCCTGACCAGACATGGAAACCCTCGCTCTATCATCCTCGCAAGATTTAAATCTTTATTTGTTTGTCTTAATAATAGCGTTGTTTCATTACAGATTGGCGAACCAACCAATACCAACGTTATAGTAAGTTATTATAAACTATTATCATTTAGAAAACTTTAACATTATTTATATGAGCACTATAAAAAAAATAATAAAAGAAAAACAATACCACCTTTACACATTTAATGAAGCGATTTATTTTACTCTTGTTTAATTGTTGTTTAATCCTGTGCACTCCCAGGGGAGCATAGGGCCGCATTCACACCTCTCCACCGAACTAGTTTCTGAGCAGCTTTCTTCATCTGCTCCCATGTCATTCCGGTACCCTCAGCTTCACTGATGACTGACCTCTTCCAGGTTTGCTTGGGTCTGCCCACTTTCCTTGTGGGCTCCAGTCAAGTGCCTGCCTTGCAATATTGGTAGCTGGTTTTCGCAGGGTGTGTCCTATCTAGCTCTATTTTCGTTTTATGATGTATTGGGCTATGGGCTTTTGTCTAGTTCTCTCCCACAAATCGATAATAGTCATCTTTTCTGGCCACCTAGATCTTAATATCCGGCGTAGGCATCTGTTAACAAAGGTCTGGAGCTTTTCCGTATTTCTTTTAGTGACTCTCCACGTTATTTTACTCTTAATAGCTAATAAATGTTCTTTGAGTGACTCTCCAAGTTATTTTACTCTTCATAGCTAATAAATGTTCGATTTTAAACAAGGGAACTTTACCACTCCCATTCCCTACCCCACTACAGCCGGAAAAAAATTCTGGTTAAACGATGTATTATGCTATAGGTTGTTATAATATTCTAATAATGGGCCTTAAAATGTGTTCTCAAATGTTCTTTATATAACCTGAACATTTAGTAGCAATAAACAGGAAACAATAATCGCTGGGTAATTTGACTAGAATAGAAGTAGTCTTTAAAAAAATCTGTTATTTTTTGTTTTTCTTGTTTTAAAAGTTATCAATATTGTAATGACTTATAATATATTCAGTTTAGTTGTATTCAATATTCTTCAACAGGTACCCAACGGAGACATTACAGTATGTAGCTCAGTACTATTAACCATCGTAAACTATTGTATATAAAAAATTATATGCTGAATATTATTATTTATTAAAAAGTATTATTGGTTAGAGAAAAAAAAAAGTAGAGCCGGTAACTCGCATATAAGCATTGATTATGTTTATGTAAATTATTCGTAGACAACACTTTATGTTATTGGTTTAGTAGAGCGATAGATGTGCTGACTGCGTTTCTGGATTCGTGTAACCTCTGGCAGGGAAGACAAGTAGATAAACCAGGACAAAACTCCCCCACCCCCATCCAAAAAGTTTTATACGTTAGAAAGATAAAAGACAGGCTCCAGCGAGGGGTTCGTCTTGCGGTGTCTTTCTCGGTTAGGGATGGTACATTAATAGGATTTCGTAGCAACCTCTCATGAGTCAAGCATCCGGCCTCACTGGCATAGGGAAACCAGGCGGGGCTTAAGAGGTTGTGTCTCACAATAAAACAGATTTGATTAAAGGGGTATCTGGGTAAAATCCTTCTTAATAGTCCAATGCTTTCCCTGTTATTTGTTATCCCTTAAATATCTGCTTGTTAAATCTTTATTATGGACGTGTACTCCTTTAAAGTAGTTTATCTTTTTCTATTGTCTAAATAAAACTGTATGCAATCCCAAGAATGAACTGTTTAGAAAAATTAAACAATATTAAAATAACTTATGATATAAATACTAAGTAATGCTTTATTAAATATTTATCAACAGCCAGTGGACGGGTCCTTTAAAGTAAGTAAACAAAAATATTAATTATTGTAAATTTGTTTATTAAATAAATGTTGTGTTAATTATCAAAAAAAAATATGCGTTATAAAGAATGTTATTGTTTTTAAAAAATCGATTATGCGTGTTATGGATATCATTACATCTACAACAATAGTCATGTACTATTTTTGTAGTATTGATAAAAATCTTATCAAAATTGGTTGGGCGTCCAGAGACATTAAACTGCGATGATTTTTGTATGGCTTTTTTTTAGCTCCAAAGTGCCCAAGCTTGTCTGTCAATGTGTCAGCCTTCTCTTTTCCTCAGTCTGACTTCATTAGTCATCACTCTGTTTCTTTTTCTTTATAAAACATCTGTTTGTCTACAGACCGGTTCGTTAGCCATGGTCTGCAGTAGGTAATGGGGATAAAGAGGTCCTGGTAATTTCGAGGATGCCTACCTAAGGTTAATGCAGCACAGTGCTTTGGTTCTGAGTTCCTGTAGACCTAAGGACCAGAAGGCCTTTTTTATGTGTCTTCGCCCTGTGCTGGGTGTCGTTGTGTAGAGGGTAAATCAGGACGCTGCTGTATCGGACACATGCAGTTGATGTGTAGCCCTGGCGAGCTTATTCTGGACATCAAAATGTCTCGTCCCCTTGTTGGATTCAGTGGCGGGTGGGGAGCACAGCTGTGAACAAGTGCCCAAACTAAAAAAAGAGATCTTCCTTGAACATTCTCCCATCTAGCTGATGTGTATAAAGCTAGAAGGCCATTACTCCCTGTAAACCAAAGACAACATGGCTGACTCTGGTTCTCTTTGGAGAATCCAGCCAAACACACCAGCCTCTAGATTGATAGATAGATAGATAGATAGATAGATAGTTAGATACATACATACATACATACATGCATGCATAGATAGATAGATAGATAGATAGATAGATACATACATACATACATACATACATACATACATACATACATACATACATACATGCATGTATAGATAGATAGATAGATAGATAGTTAGATAGATAGATAGATAGATAGATAGATAGATAGATAGATAGATAGATAGATAGATGGATAGATAGATAGATAGATGGATGGATAGATAGATAGATTGTGAGCTTGCGCTCCTAGATCTAATTTAATTTATATTATTTACATAGGCCAGGGCTATGATGTTTGTTATTTAGTGTCCTTTTTTATTTTTATAGTTCAGTGCTGATTATTTTGTAGTTTCCGCTATTTATAACTTTCTGCTAGTTTTAGTCTTTTTCTGTTATTTGTGTTTTACCCGTAGAGGAAAAGTAGTTTTTAAAATAGTTAACTAGCCTTGGAGCTGTGGATGTTATTTTCTATTTTTTGTCCCAGGTTAGTTCTGCTTATTTTTGTCTTTGGCATTAGTGTTGGAATAGTTGTTATTTTTTTATATCAGTTTATGTGCAGGTCTGTAAACGGTATAGAGCCCCCATATGAGTCTAGAATAGAAATAACTTTTTATCTTCTTTTTGTATTTTTATAGGATTTAAATTTTAAGATTCTCTTTTTAATGCTGTTTAATTTGGTATATAATGTTGTGTAGTCCGTGTCTTTAGTAATTTTCTAGGTTTTATTGTTGTGTAAGGCTAGGTACAAATTAGGGAAATAGGTAGTCCAGTTTAGTTTTAAATAATTAGTGTGACGTCATGCTCTCCGATACGTTCGCGCTGACCAGTTATAGCTGGCTCCGGGACCACGTTGAATTCTTTTTTGTCTCGACCAGTGGTCAGTGCGGACAGTGGTGTTTGTGTAGAGTTAGTTTTGTGTAGTGCTATTTCGGCTGGGACCGCCTGTAAGTTGTGAATTGTTTTTATTTTTGCTTTCTTTTATTGTATTAGTATTGATTGTTTCTGCATCTATTGCTATAGTCTAGATGCAGACTGATTAGTGTAGTGGCGTCACTGGCTAGTTAATTAGCCATGATTGCCTCTGATGGAGCCGGAAGCTCTGTAGACTTGGGTAGTGTCACCCAATTGCCCCAGCTTTAATGCTTTTGTTTTTCTATACTATGTCTATGTGTAAATATTTTATTATTTTATGTTTCTTAAATATTTTTATCGTTAGGATATCCCCTCTATTGAAGTTGTCATCTTGTCCTATTTTTTTATGTAAAAGATGGCTGCGGCCTAAGCATCGCTGTCATGGCGGCTTGTTTAGTGTTAATAGTATCATTTAGATCTAGCTTGTGCATTGTAGTCTAGCCTGACCTGTGTTGGTTGTGGCTGAGACTTTAGTAATTCATGTATTGCTTTTATTAGCTACATGTAGGTAATTGAAATTACCTCATGCTTGTATTGTGAGTATGCACTAGACTAGACCTAGACCAGTCCAGTCTAATATAGCGTTATAGTACATTCTTATTTTATTTTGTAAATATTGTTTTATGTTTGTTTATTTTGTAATTGCAGGCTATAATTCCTGCCAAACTGCATAGCTGCTACTGCACAGCTGCTACTGCCAAACTGCATAGCTGCTACTGCCAAACTGCTGTATTGTTACTGCATAGCTGCTACTGCATAGCTGCTACTGCATTGCTGTCTGCCACAGTTATTACTGTATTACTCCCTTACTGTATTACTGCATAGCTGTCTGCTGTAGTTCTCAGTTACAATAGTTTATTGTTTTGTAGGTTATTTTAGTGGTTTATTGTCTTGTAAGGTATCTTGGTGGATTTTGGGGAATCAGGTTAACTAGTGGTTTTATTTGGGTTTGGTTTGTTGGATAGTGATTGTAGTTGTAATAGTATAAATTAAGTAGAGTTGATTAGTCGTTTAGTTTTTTGTTTATCTAGTTGTTTACGTATATTTTCTTTTGCACATATATTTTTATTGATTTGTTTTTTCCTCGTGTAAATAAAGTGTATATAAGTTCATTTCAATCTTAGTTTGTTTTTTAGTTAGCTAGTTTAGTTTAGTTTAGTTTGCTTGTGCTGTCTGGTTGCTTAGGCTACTATAGCCCCTTGGTCACCATACCGAGGTGCACAGATTGGGCCCACCCAGTAGAGCTACCATCTGCCTACTGTAAAATGAACAAATGTTGAGCAGCAAGTAACAAAAAAAGGAGGCCTCACTCAGGTAGCGCCACCCTGACCTGCTCACAGATAGATAGATAGATAGATAGATAGATAGATAGATAGATAGATAGATAGATAGATAGATAGATAGATAGATAGATAGATAGATAGAGAGAGGTATTTAATGGAATTATATATTTTTATATTTCAAAACCTTCTAACAGCCTGCAGTCGGCGGAAGAGTGGTAAGTATTCAGAATATACTTGACGATATTAAATCTTTCTATTGATACATTTCTTGCTAAATACAAATACTCCTTCTTCCCTATTGCAATTAGAGCATAGAATGGGTTGCCTGAGCTAGCCAGGAAAACCAGTGACTTTGCAGAATCAAAGTCATTGTTTAATATGCATGACTAAATGCATGACGCGTAGGACGTTATCATCTTCTTGTTTGAAGTAACGTCTGTATTATATAAGATAAGATAAGACTGTTTTTTTATGACTCTTGAAGAGATTTATTTCGATAATATTCATTTTCTTAATATTTGGAATTGAAAACAATATTTGTAACTGCAACTACATTCCACAATAAACTCCTGGAGCTATCGCTTCGTTTCCTTAACAAAAGTTGATCAACAAGAAGCCATCGCAAAATTCACCACTGATACCACTTGTTACTTTAGTTTATAAACACTGCACACAACTCAAAACCTCCCATCTCGGGGCTTAAAATAACGTGATTAGTGTAATAATGTTGTTGTTTTTTAATTATAATTAACTATACTAAATGTATACCTTTAATCGCTGTACATCACTTGAACCGGCCACAGTACATTGAAGAAAATGCGTGAAATGCTTATATTGCTGTATTTTGTGATTTAAAAGGCATTATCTTCTATCCTAGAGATTACTTAAGTGTTCAGTGTTTCACGTAACGACGCTATCCCAGTTGCTATGCATGTGTTCCATTTATTGGCCTCCTTCAGTGGTAGAACGACTGCGGTTCATCTCGAAAACTTTTTTTTATATGGCTGTGGAGCCTATTTCCGGAAAGACACACTTTACATGTCTTGCAGGTCAAAGTGTCTTTCGCTATACTGGTGGAGGAGCTGGTCATTTTTCGTATAGCACGTTTTTTTTTAACAACTGAAGCCCATGGTTTCTCGCTGTCCATAGTGTCACCATCTCTCTCCAACTAGTGAGGGTCTAGAGCTATGTCTTCCCAATGATCAGTATCAATGTTCACTGACTTTGCATCTCATTTCATGACATCTGTGTTACATAACAGCATAGGATATTGGCAAATAATAATTTTTGTGTCTCCTATCCATACCACGCAGGTCAGAGGGGGAACCTTTGACATCCCAGCACAAGTGACGGTAAGTGGCATTGGTATAAAGAACTATGTTTATAAAAAGAAATATTACAATTTTTAGGAATACTAAGTTCACTAAGAGCATGTGACTAATCGACTTACTGTATAACGTCTAGGGTAGAGTACGTTAAATGCGTGCACAGAAGACAGTACTAATTATATTTTATTTTTCTCTTATTTATTTCTCGTTACTTTTTGCCTCTTTCTCTCTACTTTTACTCTCTTTTCTCTACTTCTGTTCTAATTATGTCACTTCTCTCTCTCTCTCTCTCTCTCTCTTTCTCTCTCTCTCTCTCTTACTCTTGCAATCTGCAGCAACCTCTCTCACTCTCTCTTTCTCTTTCTGTCTTTCTCTATGTTTCTTTCTCTTTTCCTTTCTATCTCTCTTTCTCTCACTCATTCACTCTTTTTCTTTCTCTCTTCGTTCTGTCTCAATCAGTCCTATACCTCAATCAGTCCTATACCTCAATCAGTCCTATACCTCAATCAGTCCTATACCTCAATCAGTCCTATACCTCAATCAGTCCTGTACCTCAGTCAGTCATATACCTCAATCAGTCCTATACCTCTTACCCCCTTAAAAAATCGATCCTTCGTCATCAGACTTTATATACCGTACCCTTACCAGAGATCCAAACAATCATTATGTGTGAATAGCAAGGTTTAAAATATTCATTTTATTTATAAAGATAGTATTGTCTGTGTTTCAGATTGGCGAACCAACCAATAACACCGTAGTAAGTAATCTTTTTCGAAAATTCAACATTAAAGCAACTCCTTAATACGTTACGTATTGCGATTATTATACTCTTAATAACTAATGAATATTAAATTTAAATAAAAAATTCCCCCCTTTTTCCACTCCCCCCCCCCCTTTGCCAGATAAAAATCTAGATAAGCGAATGTAAAAATCTGCTTAGTTGTATAATGATTATAATATTTTGCCTTTAGATGTAGACTTAAAAAAAATGTTTGAATCTCATCAATGTACAGTGCCTACATGTGCAGATAACAAAAGACTCATAGTCTGTTCAAGATAAAGATTTCTATCTCTAGCCAAATTTAAATTATTCTCTTTTTATACTTAGAAAAATCATTACGGTCAAACTAGAGATTTTACCAGTGTGGCAAACAAAGTACTAATTCTTTTTCCAACGATTTACACTTGCATCATTTTTCGAGGAAAATAGAGCCATTTTTGAGAATGGTGTCCACCTACTTATCACACATTTTCGACTTTGAAATGATGACTTAAATAAAGATATTGTAAAACAAAAAAGGTTAATTATGTGCAACAAACAAACTGCCTTTGGACACAGATTCGAGAAAACCCTATTTATGGACGAATTTTACGTCACGAGAGACGCTCTTTTCCCTTGCCAACTTCTTGTGTGACTAATGAGGCCAATTCCTAATACACAGCTGCAGTCGCAGGTTGGGCATACGTAATCACCAGGCGCCTTTGCATTTTCGCCCTTCTTTCTGCTTCTGTTGTGTATGGCATCTGCAGTCCGTGACCCTTCCTTTATGCTCTCTCTCCGTGTGGATCTATCCAGGGCCACCTCTTCCCAGCTACTAGTGTCGATTTTGAAGAGCTTCATGTCACGTTTGCGTACATCCGTATCACCCAAAGGTGGGCGACCAGCGGCTCTCGTGCTATCTGATAGATTGCCATACAGAATGTCCTGTGGAAGTCGATCTACAGGCATTCTATAAGGCGTCTGCTGCTGATAACACAGAGAATGTCCTGACACCCTGCTCTTCGTAGCACTTCCTCATTGGTTATCTTATCTTGTTTATTGTTGAACAAATGAACTAATTACCAGGGTCGATTTTAGTTAAAGAAAAACAAAGTTTAGTAAAGTCCCCTTAACAGAGTCCACTGAGACATCTTTTGGTAATATGCAGGTCTAAAGCAGTCCTGCCTTCTGACAAGTAACGAGAATCTTCTTAGGGATATTTAAACTGTGTTCAATTTTCTTTTCTATTATAAGCAGCATGAAAAACACTTTGCCCAGATGAAAGTAGCGCTATATAAAAAGCTATTATTTTAATTTAACAACAGGGTACATATACTGTTATTTCAATCTCTTCTGTTAATAAAAAGTAGACCCTGTTTATTAATTATCAGCTTTGACTCAATTATTAGTCAATCAAAAAGCCCCAACTTTTTCGCGTCTAGAGTCGTCACACTATTTTGTAATTAAAAAAATGCATCCTTTTCAAAGCATCATTATGCACACATCAATCCATAATATAATGACTTAATGTACAATGTATTCAATATCATCTAACAGGCACCAAATGATGACATTGCAGTAAGTAACCAATAACTAGTAATCATTGTAAATTATTTTATGAAATCAATGTCGTATTTATTATAAAAATAATATATTGCAATCGACTTTAAAAAAAAAGTATCTGTGCTTAGAGATACATAAGTAGCTACCATGTGTGCAGTGGGTTTATGAACGTTTTAAAGCATTTCTGGAACAACATTTGTATGAAATTGAATTTGAAGGGCCAATGTTGTGCTGATTGCGTTTCAGGCCTCGTGAAAACGTCTTATATAAAACGTCTGATAAAGGGAGACGTATTGGGACGTAGCACGTTTTAGAAAAAAAAAAAAGCATTACACGTGGAAAGAAGATAAGAAAGGCTCTGCTAAAACGTCCTGTCTTCAAATGAGGGCCATAGGCTTTCGATGACTTTCAAAGTTAGGGACGATTTATTATAGGATTTCGTAGCAATCATGTGCTTGGCCTCCAACCCTGCATGTAAAACCATGCGGGGCTTAAGGAGACGTGCCTCACACAATAGTTTTGATTAAATAATCAAATAGTTCTTAGGTGGTCTTCTAGCCATGTGGTATCTGGTCAGATAGTTCTTAATTAGTCCAAGGCTTTTCTCTCATTAAAGACTATAACCTTTCTATTGATTTTTGCTGTGTTATGACTTAAATATTTGAGAGTTGAATCTTTATTAGTTACCGAGTATTCCTTTAAAAAGTTTTTTTTTCTATTATGTAATTGAACATGCATGCAGTTCCAATTATAATTGTGATTGGAAACTGTAACACTATTAAAATGACTTAGATATAAATATTAAGTAGAGCTTTATTAAATATTATCCAACAGGCAGTGGGCTTTTCCATTAAAGTAAGTAGCCAATAACTATTACTTATTGTAAATTTGTTTCTTATATACATTTTGCAATTATTATAAAAGAATTACATATTATTATTACCTTTTAAAAAGCATTACTGCTTTAGAAGAAGTATGTAGCAACTGTGCAACGGATGCCATTCCATCTATGTTTCCGATGTTTCCCAATAATATTAACAGACAGACCGACAGACAGACAGACAGATAGATAGATAGATAGATAGATAGATAGATAGAAAGATAGATAGATAGATATATAGATAGACAGACAGACAGATAGATAGATAGGAAATCATTAAAGTCTGTTAGGCGCTTCCACCCTGCATCTTATGCAGATAAGTCAAACGGAGGTAACTCTCAAATAACACAGGCAAAAGGCCAACAATATAACATAGTCGACGCTGAAAGCGAATGTCGAATAAAACGTTTAATAATAACGAAGGTAACTGTCGAATGTCGTCTCTATGTCCAAAAAAAAAATAATAAAGCTGCCTCTCTCTAAGGCCCGTCCTAAGCAGTCTGTTGACATAATGGTATTCTTCCGCAAATCCTAGGTTGTTGTTTTTTTTATATAATCCACATTCGTAACGCAGTGCGGGTGGTTTAATTTTTTTTTTATGAAACAAATAACTTATTCACAATCGTATGATAACAAGTCTTTGATGTCTCGAATAATAATAATAACAATAAAAAGAAATAGATCTAAAGTAATCTCAACTGCCTAAAAAAAACATAAGGAATAGATCAATGTTTTTTTTGGCTAGTAATGCTGCTCTTCGACCGAGTTAAAAAGGAAGCGGAAATGAAGTAAGGCAAATAAAAAAAAATATGCTTTAAAAATACAAGAAGTCTTTATTTGTGTATTATATCTTTGTGCACTTAATATATAGACTAAGGTCTTTATGAGAAATACCGACAATAAAATACAAAGGTTTAATAGAAAGCTTGTGAATTTTCGAAAATCGTGGAGTTTAGGGCTTCGAGTCTGTCCAAACAGTGTCGTAGTGAGTGCCTAAGAGGGTAAAAGGAACCTGCGAACGAAATTTCATATGAAAGCTTTTGATAGCTTAAGAGATCTTTCGCACATACATAAATGATATATTGCGCTTAAAACATATATTAAAATAGTTTAAACATGTAAAGAAAATGTATTCCATGTCTGTTTTCATGATTCTTTAATCAGATTAGCCTTAAAATTCATTCGCTCAATTTTTCATTTTAGGTCTAAAGATGCCTGGCAGATAAAGTAGTAAGTATTTAAACAAATATAAATTTTAGATCTTGAATAGCAGTCCTGCCTAAATTATTACGATCTGGGTGTCGGTGGTGCGCAATTATAATTTGGTTTGCACCAGTTTTTTTATTCGATTAAGCTGAACTTCGCAACAATAATTTGTTTAAAAGAATCAATATTTTAAAAAGTAACAAGTTAGTTACACTATTGATAATTAAATATTTTGTTTGGTATCTTGAACACGTACTCGACAGATGTGGCGGTACAGGTCGTATTTGTATTGGTCCCTTGTAATAGACTCGTGAACAATTTAAAAAAGGAGATCATGTAACTATTCACCAAGATACCCATTGCATCCTCCTAGTGACGCTACTGCTGTTAAAATATATCATAAGGAAGTTAATGAAAGATTTCTCAATATTGATAGTACAAAAAAGGTTGGTGACTTTTATATAAAATATTTCGTTTGACAAAATAAAACATTAATATATAAATGTACTTGTCTTTTACAGAACTAGGTCAAATATGATATCAGAAAACTTGACATTCCATTGGCTTTGTGCTAAACTTAAGTGAAATTGAAATATATCCTACACTGTTTAAAATCTTCTCTGAAAACAATAAATTTTGAAGAATGAAGATCAGATGTGTTGTGTTTTGGTATTGGTTTTAAAATGTATCTCATTAATAATTATCTCATCATTGCTCTTCAAATACAAAAACAAAATCTAATAAAATACTCAGATAGACTCAAAGATAAAGGCACATTCCTCGTTCCATATGCTAGGACAAAGTTGTACAAATGCTCCTTCTTCCCTAGTGCTATTAGAGCATGGAATGGGTTGCATGAATCAACCAGGAAAATCAATGACTTGGCAGAATTTAAGTCGTTGGTTAACTTACATGACTAGATGCATGACGCCTATGACGTAATCATCAATTTTTTTTTGAAGTAACGTCTGTATTTTATTAGACAAGATAAGATACAAATATTACTAAACGGTGAATCGTTCTTGTAGAACTAATTCTTATAAAAGGGCTAAAAATTCTAGATCGTGTGTCCTTTAAATCAAGTAATTATTAGAAAAATAATTGTATTATTTTAAGGAATAAGTTTTCATTCTCTGGCACTGCCAGAGCTTTATTAAAGGGGGAAAAATCAATGTATTTTCTCAAAAGTGCCTACTAAGGAATTTCCTGATGATGTGGCAGGTCTGCAGCATTACTGCCCTATGACAGGTAGAGAGAATCGTCGTAGGGATGTTAAGGTCCACAAATGTGTTTGCGAGGTCAGTTGTCATTATCCCCTCAGATGATATTAACAACAGGGTATATATTTGTTTTAGAATTCAAAAGAAAATTTACATTTGACTAGATTGACAACATTATTAAAATCACTGCCATGTATAGTCGGTCACGATACAAGACCCCAAGAAGCAATAATGTACAAATCACTGAACCATAACTTTTCTTAATCTTAAAATAAAAAAAATTAAAAAAAATCTAATAAAATACTCTGAAAGACACAAAGATAAAGACACATTCCTCGTCCCATATACTAGGACAAATTTGTACAAATACTTTTTCTTCCCTAGTGCTATTAGAGCATGGAATGGGTTGCCTGAGCTACACAGGAAAACCAGTGACTTGGCAGAATTTAAGTCATTGGTTAATATGCATGACTAAATGCATGACGCGTTGGACGTAATCATCTTCTTGTTTGAAGTAACGTCTGTATTATATAAGATAAGAAGATAAGAAGTGAACCAGAATAAAAAAAAAGATAAACATAAACAAAATGATAAAAGTTCCTTTTTTTTATTCCAGATGCTAGGACATAATTTTGTAAGTTCTCATTTTCTCTTTCGCTGTTAGATCAAATCACTGGTTGCCTGAACATGACAAGAACATTGATTTAGTACAGTAAAAGTAGCTAATTAACACGCCTGGCTAGGGCCTTATTATTTTTTAAGCAATTATGTAATTTATAAGATAAGAAACAGCTTTAAAACTAATACTAAGTGTACTACTTAATTTCTTTTCAATATTAAAATGACCTTTGCAACATGACGTATGAAGTGTTACAAATGAAGGTGTTGGATAGTTGGGTTTTTTTGTTTCTTTTTTTGTTTGTTTTTTTACAAAACTTATATTAATTCAGTCCGTTAGTTTGCTAAAAGTTAAGTTAGATATTTAATTTTCTAATAGATATTTTAGTTTTCAAATTTAAATAAATGCTTCACTTGAATAGAGTGGATGTGTTATAAGTTTATATCTTTATAAGTTTATAGTTTATTAGTGCTATAAGATGACATTAGTATAGAAACTTTTTAGAATAGAGATCCTATATATGGGACGCCTCAACTCAAGAGAAAAAAAACGCAAAATAGAACAGACGCAAAATAGCACAGACGCCAAATAGAACAGACGCCAAATAAAACAGAGGCCAAATAGAACAGATGCCAATAGAGCAGACGCCAATAGAGCAGACGCCAAATAGAACAGACGCCAAATAGAACAGAGGCCAAATAGAACAGATGCCAATAGAGCAGACGCCAAATAGAACAGACGCCAAATAGAACAGACGCCAAATAGAACAGACGCCAAATAGAACAGACGCCAAATAGAGACCAGTCAGGACAGAAGGCGTAAACATAAAGTCGCACTAATGCAAAAAACACTGAAATCTTATTTACAAATACATCAAACGAAACCTAATAACATACTCAGAATGACACAACGATAAAGAAACACTCCTTGTTGGGGAATCGGAGGCTGAGTGGTTACGCCTTTCGCTTCCAAACGTAGGGTTCTGGAAGAACGCCCCTGAGTCCACCCAGCCCTTATGGGTACTTGATTTAAGTTGCGGAGAGTAAAAGCGGTTGGTCGTTTTGCTGGCCACATGACACCCTGCACGTTGACCATAGTCCAAAGAAACAGATTCTTAAGCATCAATCGCCCTATAGATTGAAAGGTCTAAAAAACGTAACAGCTTTTACATTTCTTATTACATATGCTAGGACAAAGTCATACAAGAGTCCCTTCTTCCCAATTGCTGTTATATCATGGAATGGGCTGCCTAAATCAGCCAGAAAAACCATTGACTTAGCAGAGTTTTAATCACTGATGAAAGTGCATGACTATATTAAACAGGGATAATCGTAGGACGTCATTATTTTATCTTTTTTTAAAAAAGCGTCCGTAATTTATAAGAAAAGTTATGTAAAGTAAGTGTACTGACCGACTCGCTACTTGAACTGTCTTCCTATTGAACCAAAAAAAAAATACGCTTCTTAAAATTTTATGAATAAAACAAACTGAAACTTTTATGTTTATGATTATGTTGATGTAAGTGAAAATATATGTTTAATAAATACTAATTATCCATATATATACTCCATGGCTGTTCTTGAGATATATTGATATGATACGGAGTGGCATACGAGAAAGTAGTCCGCCTCAAAGGGATTCCCATTTAGAGACGGACCACTTTTGATTCCGTGCGTGCTAACGTCTTTGACAAGAGTCGCTATAATATTAAGAAGCACTTACGGATCAAAAATTAGTTATTTTTATGGTTCTCCGTCCTTCGAATGCAATAAAGAAACAATATTTGTTAAAATAGTAAAATGACTATGTCTAATTGGTCATTGGCTTTTTTGAACTAAAAGAGTATTAATAAATAAATTCTAAGTGTTCAGGATATATTGACATGACGCCATATTAAATTATTAATTGTACATTATTTTATATAGCTAAAATGGTTTTGAAATAAATAATGTACTGACCAATTCAGAAGAACACGGGCAGAAGTAAAGCCGTCCCTGAGAAAATAAAATGTGTTTATTAGTTTTATGTATTTACTCGTATGTATTTCAATGTTAAAAAAATAGAAATATTTAAATTACTTTTATCAATATATGTATATGTATATATATGTATGTTGCCATTACCGGAAGTGGTAAAGGATATAAGCACTCCACTACCTTTAAATTGAGCATCTAATTGCATGCGTTTCCAATAGCCTCTGACAATCAGTCCAACTCCTGGATTTCATGTGTGCCGTAACAGTTTTCTTTAACAGGAGAAGGTGCGAAGACAAGTAAGTGGAGCCTAATCGCCCGGGTACGCTATTCTGCCTCAACGTGGCAATCGGGTGGAAAAGATCATTTGAGGAATTAATTAGCTAATTACAACATAGGAAAATGGCAGAGGCTCCCTGTGTACTCGGCCTTCGGCCACGCAAACTAGTCCATGCTCCCGGAGTGCCAGATATATCGGAAATAGCAATGCTTTACATAGACATTGACTTGGATCTCTTCCAGATAGAACGGTTGTTCAAGCAGGCTTACACGCCTAGAGCTCGAAGAGACTTCAGCTTAGCTCTTTTGACAATCAAACGGAGCCTAAACGAGTAAGGGTTTAATTAGCCTTGGCAGCTACCCACTTTTACCTATCCCTTAGTCCGTTGGACCGTTGGGGCACCAAGCAAGATTTGTCGACCATCTTTCTCCATTCCTCATTGTCCTTTGCCTTGTTTAAAACCTTTATCAATGGTAGGCCCGTCCATTCTTTTATGTTGTCCTCCCATCGCTTTCTCTGTCTGCCTCTTTTTCGTTTTCCTGGTACTGTTCCCTGAAGAAAGTTTGCAAGCACCGTGGATCTTGCAATATGGCAATATATTTTAAGCTTGCCTTTTTTTTACAATAGTAAGCAGGTAATCATAGGGGTCCGATCGCTGCAGTAACCATGTCTCTAATCTCTTGGTATGTGATGCGGTTTTTAAAATAATGCCTAGGATCCCACTATATAATCTCCTTTCCACTGGTAGGATCCTCATATCTAGCTCTGCAATCAGCGTCCAAGACCTGCTCGTTTACTGTTGGCCTAAAAAACAGATGACCTGAACATCCTCTGCCCTATGGATAGCAAGGTCTATACACCTTTTTTTTTACATTTCTTATTCATACAAATGCTCAGTCTTCCATTCGAGCATGGAATGGGCTGCCTGAATCAGCCAGGAAAATACATGATTTGTCAGAGTTTACGTCACTGATGAAAGTAACACGTAGGACGTAATTATTTTGTCTTTTAAAAAAACGTCTGAAATTTATAAGATAAGAAGAGAAACAAAGTAAGAGTACTGACCGGCTCGCTGCTTGAACTCTCTTTCTGTTGGACAATAAATAATTCGTTGTTAAAATTTTTGAATAAAATAAACTAAAAATTTTGTGTTCATGATCACGCTGCCTTAAGTAAAAAATAAATGTTAAATAAATACTAATTATCCATATGTAAATTTCTCCATGTCAGTTCTTGAGAGATAATTATATCATACAAAGTGGCGCACGAAAAATGTGTCCATCTAAAACAGTAGCTATTAAACTGTGGGGTCGTGACGATTTGCCAGGGGTCGCCTAAGACCATCAAAAATAAGGATTGTTATTGTCTTTTCTTCTATTGCAGTGTGTGTCTATTGGGGGGGGGGGGTCGCGGCAGAGTAGTATATTGTAAAAAGGGGTCACCAAGCTTAAAAGGTTGATAACCGCTGATCTAAAAGATATAAATATTAAGACTGACTACTTTTTCATGTGCTTCCTTGTAACTAACCATATGTTACAATAACATTACAAGAACTTACGGATTTAAAAGTTAATATCTGTAGTAATTGTTCGTCATAAACAAAAACAAAAAAATTCGAATTCAATAAATAAAAAATGTCTGGTAGGTCATTGAATGTTAAATGTTTTTAAGATGTATAAATAATGTACTGACCGAATCAAAAGAGCATATGCACTCAAAATTCCAATCCTGACAAAATAAAATAGGTATATTAATTGTATTCTTTAACTGAAAAATATTTGTATGTTATAAAATATTAGAAAGATTAAAGAAACTGTAATCAATATATATATATATATATATATATATATATATATATATATATATATATATATATATATATATATATATATATATAATAGATAGAAAGATGAATAGATAGTTTGATAGTTTTATAGATAGATAGATAGATAGATAGATAGATAGATAGATAGATAGATAGATAGATAGATAGATAGATAGATAGACAGATATAGATATAGATAGATAGATAGAAAGATAGATAGATAGATAGATAGATAGATAGATAGATAGATAGATAGATAGATAGATAGATAAATAGATAGATGGATAGATATAGAGAGATATAGATATAAAACCCTGCTCGTTAACTATTGGCCAAAGAAACTGATAACCTTAACATCATCTGCCCTAAAGACCGCAAGGCTGGAATGAGGGACTTTTTAGAACATCTTAGTAATGGTTTGGAAAGGAATCTTAAAGCGGCTTGCTTAGGTGTCGGCTGCACTATGGGAGGAATAGTCTCAGCGAGTTTTTCGATGGACAGCGAAGAAATGAGAATCTCATCAGACAAGAAAAAAAAAACATTTTAACAAATACCTTTTGAAAAAACAAACAAACAAGACTATTATATTAAGTTTAGTATTTTATCAATTAGTTTGGATCGTTCATAGAATTACATTTGTTATAGATCTAGACCAACATCAATAAATCTGTGCGATTAGAAATAGTTTCTACCAATTGTGTTTTGCTAATACAGATAATGACTTTACTTACAGATTCGCTGCTTGCCCCCTCTCTCTGTTAGACAAATAGTATTACTTTAATTATAATGTTGGAACTAAAGTTAGGATCTAAAGCTAGGAACTAAAGTTAGGAACTAAAGTTAGAAAGTAAAGTTAGAAAGTAAAGTTAGGAACTAAAGTTACGAACTAGAGTAACGAATTAAAGTTAGGAAATAAAGTTAGGATTATACCAAATAAGTGAAATAATGTATAAACAAAGACGCATCCAGCCCGATTAAAAACAACAAAATAAAATACAATAGTAAAAAATCACACAAATTAAGAAAACGACCATAGGAAGCGAGACACGCTACTGTCTCGTCTCAATATCAAGTAAAATATAAAATCACTTTAAAAAACGCTGATATAAAGTTGTATCAATTAGTTTGGATCAGTCATGCGATTAACTTTGTAATACATCTAAACTGACAATAAAAAATAAGCATTTGAAAGAAGGGAACGACATAAATTTAAACTCGTGGGCTAAAACCTTTCTCAAGCTTCTTAAGCTAGGCCACTCTTCTAGTGAAAAGTTTATGGGTGTAAAGTTCGCTATTATTGCTATAGTGTTGTCCTCTTTCATGTTTGTGTACACTAAGACCTAAGCAACTACATATTAAGGGGACTAATTCAGCTTAAACCACCACAAAAGTCAAAAATAGGTTTGTTCCCCTTGTTCGAGTTACAAATCAACATAATAAATTATCAATCGTTAACTAATTGGTTGTTTTTGGTTTCTTTGTTGTATTTTTAATTGATTCTTGTGTTGTCAGGTAAAAGAGAAAATTGTGCGGTATTTCAACTTGATTTTCGGTTTCCTGCATTAGATAATGTTTTTTTAATTCATTGTTGCCGACATTTTAATTTTGATCTAAGGGCCATATACCTTTCGAGAACATGTTTTACGGACAGTATCATAGGAAGCATCCAATTAATCGTTAGCGCCTACACATACAAAGGCTCTATATCCAAATAGGGCTTGATTTGACCCGCAGGCTGAAGTTTGTTTGTACTTGTTCAAGTAAATAGTAGTAAATTATAAAATTAAACAATCTATTAAATGAAATACTCTAATGAAAAGATTTGAAAATTGTCAGAAAATACTAGTTCTATGTCTTCCTGTCATAAAATTTAAAAAAAAGGCATTTATGTAATTCAATATCTTAAAAAAAAACTATTAAACGCATACAATTATCTGAGTACAACAGTTTTTACGAGGAATGTTCCAATTTCAGCGACGTTTTAAACACTGATAGCTAGTTTGCTGACGTCCTACTGAACATTGAATTTTTAACAATGTCGGGCTTCTGTCATAGGACTCATTCAGCCAGTGGGCAGCAAAATCAAAATATTACTCTATAATACTATCAGCTGTCAGTGGATAAATCTATCTTTTTTATTGTTGGCTAGCATTTCGGGAGTAGATAGATAGATAGATAGATAGATAGATAGATAGATAGATAGATAGATAGATAGATAGATAGATAGATAGACAGACAGACAGATACATAGATATATAGTTAGTTAAACACATAAATATATTGATCTAGAGTTAGATCTAGATCTGGAATTAGATCTAGATCTAGAATTAGATCTGGTCTAGGTCTATATTTTGAATAAACCATTTGATTGTCATTGTAAATTAGCTTTCACTTTAGACTTAGACTTAACTTAGGCCATCTTAGGCATTTTTAACCTTGAAGTAGAATTAGACTAGACTTTAAAAACTAAAATCAACAACAGTCATCATGAAATTGCTCTGTCTATTTATCCTAATAATTACTAAATACACACTAGCTGAACACAGAACTAGATCTACCTCAGTCAACACTAAACTTAAAAAGGAAAAAACAGTCATAATCAATCATCACACTTGAGATCAATGCAACTTCAAAAATAACCTAACATACACATCCATAACATTAAAGAAGATTACCCATCACAAATGGAAGTTCTCAATCAGACACAGTAGAAATAAATACCTATCACTTTTAATATTAATAGCAAGAGATGTAGAGTCAAATCCAGGGCCTAGATCTAAAGATAGATGCAACATCTGCATAAAAGTATGCACCATGAAACAGAAAGCCATTCAATGTGACACCTGTGATGAATGGTACCATGCATCATGTCTCCATATGAATACACCTGTGTCTTATGCCTTAGGCAACAAAGATGCATCATGGCATTGTGTACCGTGTGGGTTACCTCAGTTTACATCAGGACTGTTTGATTCCTTTGATGCGGACACTTCTAACCCATACAACATCCTAAACACCATCACAAAACAAACTCACCAACCACTAGCCAGATCGACTCCTTTTAAACCTAAATCTACTAAAATTAATACAGCAGCCTCGCTAGACAGACCTGCTAAAGAAGTAATACCAAAATACCTTAAAACCTTAGTAATAAATTTTCAAAGCATTAGGAACAAAACAGCAGACTTAGAAATTTTATTAGAATGTGAGAAACCAGACATAATTGCAAGAACAGAAATTTGGCTACATCCTGAAATTTATAATGCAGAAATTTTCAATAGTGATTATGAAATTTTTAGAAAAGATAGGGCTGATAATCATGGAGGAGTTCTTTTAGCAATAAAAAACACTCTTATAGCAGAAGAAATTACCTTACCTAACTCAAAAAATATAGAATCTACATTTTGTAAAATTAATACCACCTCAACATCCCTAATAATAGGCAGCATTTACAGACCACCAAATTCTAGTTTAGAATACATACAGGAACTATGTAATCAGATTACTACACTTAAAGAGACAAATAAAAATGCAGTTTTTTTGGATTATGGGTGATTTCAACCTACCTGATATAAATTGAGAAACACTAACCATAGATAAACACCAAAACCTTAAGGACATAAATGAGCTTTTCATAGAAACTTTACACAACCTAAGTTTAGATCAAATCATTAAAAAGCCAACTAGATTAAACAACACATTAGATCTCTTCTTAACCAACAGACCTGGATTAGTAGTTGATTATGATATTATCCCTGGTCTATCAGACTATGAGATCATAAAAATACACAGTCAGATAAAAGCAGTAGCCAATACAAAACCCAAAAGAAAAATCTTACTCTGGAATAAATGTAACCTAACACAACTACACCAAGCTGCATTAAACTTTCAACAAACATTCTTATTAGAAAAAGACATTAACCAACCAGTCGATGACCTCTGGAATTTCATTAAAAACCACCTTAAAAGCATTATAGAAAATCATATACCAACTAAATACACATCAAACAAAATAAATAAATGCTGGTTTAATAATAGACTAAAGAAGCTTTGTAAACAGAAGGAAAACCTATATAAAAAAATTAAAGAAACCAAAACAGAAAGAGTTTACAAAAAGTATATAAAAATTAAACACCTAACCCAAAAAGTAAGCAGACAGCTGCAGAGTGAATACATAAACAATGTAATATCTAAAGATAACAACAAAAACCTATGGTCATACATTAAGTCTAAGAAAATGGAAACAACAGGCATAGCGCCATTAAAAGATGAACATAACATAATACATAATGATAATGAAACTAAAGCAAACATCCTAAACAAATACTTTGCATCAGCATTCTCAGCCCCAGTAGACAAAGACATAATTCTTAATTTGAACCAAGTATGCAACATAGAAGATTTAGTAGTACAAGAAAATGGAATTCAAAAACTATTAGCCAACACCAAACCAAATAAAGCCTCTGGACCTGATGGTATTCCAGCTAGATTACTCAAAGAACTAAGCAATGAGCTAGCCCCAGTGTTCAAAATACTCTTTCAGGCATCGCTTAACCAGAGCAAATTACCAAAGAACTGGAAAGAAGCTAATGTCACCCCCCTATTTAAAAAAGGAGAAAAATCAGACCCAGGAAACTACAGACCAGTATCACTTACCTGCATCACATGTAAAACCCTAGAACACATAATATGTAGCAACATCATAAACTACTTAGACAAACATAATGTCTTCAACCCCTACCAACATGGCTTTAGGAAATATAGATCATGTGAAACACAACTAATAGGACTAATTGATGATTTTTCAAAAGGTTTAGATAATATTGAACAAATAGATGCTATCTTACTAGATTTTTCTAAGGCTTTTGACAAAGTTCACCACCATAGTTTGCTTAAAAATATTTCGGCATTTATGGTTCACTGCATCAGTGGATTAAATATTTTCTGATAGGTAGAGAACAAACTGTAATAATAAATGGCTCTAAATCAACACCAATAACAGTAAACTCAGGTGTACCTCAAGGAACAGTCTTGGGTCCACTACTATTTTTAATTTACATAAATGATTTACCAAATTGCATTAGTTCAGGAACAAAAGTCAGATTATTTGCAGACGATTGCATAATATATAGAACAATAAAAACAATACAAGACACAGATATTTTACAAAGAGAAGTAAATGGGAATAAAATTGGAACATGTCTTTCCACCCAGAAAAATGTCAGTTGTTAAGAGTAACAAAAAAAAATAATTAATTCCACTTATCTTATTCGTGCCAAACCAGTAACACAGACTAAGAACGCAAAATACCTAGGTGTTATAATAAATGAAAAACTGTCATGGAATCCACATATTGATGAAACTATAAAAAATTCAAACAAAGCATTAGGGTTTATTAAAAGAAATTTTTATAAATCAAATAAGAACATAAAACTAAATTGTTATTTACCCTTGGTTAGGCCAATAATAGAATATGCATCCACCGTTTGGGACCCCTCAACTCAAGAAAACATTAAGAAACTGGAACAAACACAAAATAGAGCAGTGAGATTCATAACAAACGAATATTCACATTTGACTAGAGTAACACAATTAGTAAAATCACTAAATTTAGGAAGCCTTCAGGACAGAAGACTCAAAAGTAAAGTAGCAATTATACATAAAACACTGAACCATAATTTTTAAATACAAAAACAAAATCTAATAAAATACTCTTAAAGACACAAAAATAAAGGAACATTCCTCGTCCCATATGCTAGGAGAAATTTGTACAAATACTCCTTCTTCCCTAGTGCTATTAGAGCATGGAATGGGTTGCCTGAGCTAGCCAGAAAAACCGGTGACTTGGCAGAATTTAAGTCATTGGTTAATATGCATGACTAAATGCATGACGGGTAGGACGTAATCATCTTCTTTTTTGAAATAACGTCTGTATTATATAAGATAAGAAGATAGATAGATAGATAAATATTTTGTTTCCGTAAACTATCTTTGTAACCTTGTTACATTTTTTCTTTAGTTTTTTAGCTTTCTATGCAACAGACAGACGGACAACACAAAATGGGCAGATTGGCTACAAAAAAAAATAAAAAATCAGCTTCTCCCCTAAACTTACTTAACTTAAAGTATCATATTCATTTAACGCTATGAGGAATCTTTATCAGTTATAAAAATGTCCCTTTTAATTGCTTGGTCTAAGATCATCATCCCCCTTTCTCTCATTATCAGTTCTAAAAATCTTAAAATTCAAAATCCAAATCTTCATCTAGATTCGTACCAGTAACCCTCAGTTTGGAAAGCCAATCGCTCTACCACTCAGCCACCAAGCCCCGATCTAATCTTATCCCCAATATTTACTAATAAGAAGATAATTTTCTGATGACTACTATGCAACACTACTTCACTTACCGGTGATGGCTTCGCATTAGCAATGGAGAGTACCAACATGCATAGAATTAAGTGGAAGACCTTCATGATTTAAAAACTGAGTGTAACTACCTATAGCCAGAGCTTTCAATAAACCCAATGACAATTGTAAAAACTCCTATCGTTATAAAAAGTTACCTTGCTTAATTAGAACACACGACGAGTTAATTACTGTGCATTAATGAGAATCTAAATACAGAACATTATGTACATAAGAGTAGTTTTTCTGAGGGAAAATGAACATCAACTACTGGTAGACATATGGAGGTGAATTCCTGGACTTGTCGAGGCGCGATTGGCTTCAGAACCGGGGGTCCCGGGTTCGAATCCTGGTGAAGACTTTTAATGTGGGTATCTTAAGGACGTCTTTTATTCCACCTTTTTGTAATGATCAAATAAATGTTAACAACTATTTAGTTTGTACTTGGGACTACCATATCTCGATGTGAGTCCTAACTCTAACTGACCCTGATTGCAACTGACTACAACAGAATCCAAAAACTAGATTATATTCCTTATAATCTCCTCCCCAAAACTACTATAGCATTTTTTTCCAAGATCACGCCATTTTGAGCCTTCACCTATCTTTTTTTGTCACCCAACCTAACTCATGCAAGTGGATCTGCACTCATGATCTTCGAATCATCCGATCATGAGACGTCATGTCCTTGCGACTAGCCTTGACCTTGTTCTGCTTACAAGCTTCAGCGTTTCAAGCATCTTGCTTTTTTTTTATCTTTCAGACAAAAAAAAATATTTTATAAATAATATTACAAGAAATTAAAAAGACCTCACAGAGAGTTTAATACCTCACTAACTCAATGAAAGACTACATCGAATACTGAACAAGAAATATATGAAAAGGCAAAATATTAACTACACATTCTAAGAGAGACACAATGTTAAACGATCATTTCTTATTCCATATGCTAGGACAAACTCGTCCTTTCTTTATAAGTACCATTAGAGCTTCAATAAGGATGTCTGAAGCATGGATATGTCGGACCGTCATTAATTTACCTGAGCAAGGACCCGATAAGATTTTATAACTTTCTGTAATTTATGAGATAAGAAAAACAAAATAAAATATGGCAAAGTTGTGCATTGACTTGTTTCGATTAGGATTCATTTTATGAACAGAACAAAATATAGAAAATATTTTTCAATAAACAATTATTTTTCTAAAAGGAAGAACCGCAAAATCACTACCATATATATCAATAATGCAAGGTTTTAACTCCCTTTTTTAAATAGAAAAAGAAAATTAGTTAGAACTAGTTGATTAGCTGATTAGTTAATGTTTGGATTTATTCGTGTATTGTCATCGACGATAAGTAATGACTCGAAATGTCAACTTGATTCGAAATTGGGGGGTGGGAGAAATTAACATACTGAAAATTTGTACCAGGAGGGCAAAAGGAGTAATTGAAAAAAAAAAAAAGCTTATACGAAGTGCAATTGTATCAATTAGTTTAGATCAATCGTGTAATTAAATGTGTAATAGATCTAGACCTTATCTTATCTTATATAATACAGACGTTACTTCAAAAAAAAAGATGATAATTACGTCATTCGTGTCATGCATTTAATCATGCATATTAACAAATGACCTAAATTCTGCCAAGTCAATTATTTCTTTTACCTCAGGCAACCCATCCCATGCGCTAATAGCACTAGGGAAGAATGAGTATTTGTACAAATTTGTCCTAGCATTTAGAACGAGAAATGTGCCTTTATCTTTGTGTCTTTCTCATCAACACTAACGTTGTGCGAATAGAAATATTTGTACCAGTTATTTTGTTGATCACTATTTCATGCCCTAACAAAGTTGTCATCATCAAACCACGATGGAGGAACTAAATTTTTCATGCTTTTAGCTATCTCAGTGCCCTATGTCCTATCGCCTGTTTGGACCAGTTGGGACAATGAGTTGGGTGAGGGGGCTTAGATATCTAGTTGAATTTTACGGTGATCGCTTTTTTATAAGCATTTATAAAAAAAAAAAGTGAGGGAACGACCTGAATTCGAACTCACAAATCAATCCTCCTCAAGCCGACACACTAACCACTTTTGTAGTGATGAGATATGAGAATAAAAGAATGTATTGTCTGTTTAAAACCTACTTTCAATAGGCGACCTATCAAGGGGACTAATTCAGCTTATACCACCACTTCAGTCAAGTACATTTTTTCCCTTGTTTGAGATTCTTAACAAAATAATTAATTATAAATAGTTATTTGGTTTTTATTGTTGTTTTGTTTTTACTGATTTTTGTGTTGTCGAGTAAAATAAATAATTGTGCGAAATTTCCGTTTGATCCGAGATCGGAGAGAAATAACGCTTACAAACTTTTTACCAGGTATATTTAGTTGATATCAGCTTTATAAAAAAGTGAGGACTACTCATTACAGTATAGTACATATCCACAGCAAGGAATCAAAGTTTAACTTTATTTCAAAGTACAAAATAAGCTGTCTCTAGCCTGACCCATTTACATTACATATTCAGCAGATATTTTTGTTCTAAAGAGAAATTGATAAGTTTAAATTTGAAGATGCGGGCGCTCAGTCGGTATTTCCACTTATTAGCATAGGCCTAGACTTGACAATTATTGATCTCTTTTTACATGTCATCGGTAAAGAAAGATTTGATATAGCCAAATATATAGATATATACATTGTCAGTTCCCCTATCCAGGCTCTGTGCAAACACTGACCACACGACACTACCAATTCTAAGAACTTGACAACACAGGGGTTCCAAGTAACGTTAGTCTTTCATCTTGACCTTCACCTATCCCTTGGTTGAACCGTTGAGGCACCATTCAAGATAAGTTGACAGTCTGTGTCCATTCCTCTCTGCCATTACTTCAATGATTGGCTTGTCTATTCTTTTATGTTGTCTTCCCATCGCCTTCTCTGTCTCTTCTTCTTTTTTTTCTGTTACTGTAACTGTTCCTTGAAGGAAGGTCTTTGCAAGCACTGAGGACCTTGTGATGTGGTGATAGAATTTAGGTTTGCGCTTTTTGACATGTCATCGTATGGTCTAATTGCTGTATTAATCCTGTTTCTAATATCTTCAATTGTGATGCGGTATTTGTAAGTGACGCCTAGAATCTTTCAGTAGCTCCAAATATCTATCTTGATCATCTCTTGATGACCAGAATGAATACCAATATTTAGGAATCATGTCAATAGTAAAAAAAAAACAACAAATATTAAATAATTAACCAGAAAAAGATCTTTAAAACATTAAAAATACTTTTTTTTTTCAAAAAGTCAATTGCTCTAATAAACTACTGATAGAGCGATTGATTATATTTCTCTTAATAACTAATGAATGTTAGATTTTTTAAAACGTTCCTTGACATTAATTTATTAAATTCTTGAACGAATGCGGAAATAACCGAAGAGCTGTAGTCCGTTTAATATAGATATTTTCTAGTTTTTCGACGGCGAACTATGTCTTCAATAAAGGTATTTTACTGGGTCTCAAAGGTATTTCACTGGGTCTCAAAGGTATTTCACTGGGTCTCTTTGCGAGAGCTCTCCAACTGTCCTGTCTCATGCGGTCGTGTCCCATGCGGAATAAGTGTTTGACCCAGGTGCAGCTATCGAATGGTAATTAGTGCTTCTATATTGTCCACACTGACCTCCAGCATTGAGACTGTGTGAAGTGGTCTAGTGCCTAGCACATTCATTATCTTCAGACCAAACGTGTCTAGTCCGTACATTGGAGCTAGGAACGAATCCCTAAACGTGATGGGCGACTCGTAACGGGCACAAGAGAAGCTGGTCGCCTCCGCCTCCGTTACATAGACGTAATCAAAGTAAGCTTCAAGAGGTAGAAACAGATGCAAACGCTTAGAAAGACATAGATGATAGAACGAACTCTTCACTAAAATACAAGTAATGAAGAGCTTGGTAAGAATGATCTAAGCCACATAGGAAAACAAGCAAGATGGGAAAAAAAAAACTGGCTAGTTTAACATTCATTCGCAATTTTTATTCAAGTTTTATGAGGCCAAAAAAATCCTCGAAAATTAGCTAGAAATAAGGCATTAGATAAGCCTTTCTTTATTCACCGAGCAGATTAGTTTAAGCCAGAGGATACTTGTATCATTTATCTGTCTTACTGGTTTCAATAGTTAGGTAGTATGTCTTTGATATTAAATAGTATTTCTATTATTATTATTATATTTTTAGGTTAATTACTTTTCAATTGTTTATGATTTAATACTTGTGAATTATGAGAACTTACAAATAAAAACCTATTTTAAAAAAAAAGCCCACAAAAGAGACAAGATGGCCCATAAAGAGACACATAAAGCCCTAAATAGAGGCCTTAGACCCAAGGATTCCTATGATGATAAAGCTAAAATTGAATAGCGCAAAAAAAAAAAACAACGTGTGCTTTATTTGTACTGGGGACTATTTAACAAAAAAAAAATTCAATAAATAAATAAAAATTGCTCACAGATACTATATTTTATCTTTTCAATCTGTGGTGATTTTAACAGAACTCCAGGACCTCTCGGTGTCAACTGGGGGAGATTAGTTGTCCCGGGACTTCATTGGGAAAAAAATTATCGTCAGACCAGACATACTGGAATGCATTAATTTATCTAAATTTATATGTAGTCCTCTAAGTTCCTCATGAGCTCACTGTAATGCTGTATGTCCTCAATCTTTGGTTGACGACAAGTTAACATCAGGAAACCGGTACCGGTCTGTAAACTTGTGGAGGTTTCTGTACTAGTGATTTGGAAACGCGTTCATACTAATAGAGTTCAGCCTGTATACAATGGCGTGGGACTTATGACTGAGTGATGTACACGAACAATGTTTTGTGTTGATTAGCTCCCTTTGTGGTACACAACAGTTTCAGGAGAATTCAATGGCATCAACAAAAACATATATTTCTTGGAACCTTTGGGGCTTTCATAGGAAATAAGGACAGATCCTTCCGTAAGAATCCCAATAACTTCGTCCGTCTACAACACAGGACAATGGACAACCCAGTGATCGTAAAGTTTGGACAGTATATGAACAATTTTAACGTGAACTGTTGTGTAAACCGTAATCTGTTCAGTACTGAATTTAAAAAAAGTAATTGTGGAAAGACAAAAAATACTATGAAATTTAGGCAAATATAAATTTTATGTCATTATGCCTTGATGTACAAATATGCCAATTAAAACAAACAGAAGCTAATTGATAATGTAATGATGCATAAGAGACAATTTTCTTTCACAAAAATGTAACATTGAAGATCAGAAATTTTTATCAAGTTTCTTTTTTAAATTTTTATTCTTTGGATAAACATGTTTTGACTGCTTTTTCAAAGACCTCTTTTAGACCTTCTTGGGTAAGGGCAGAGCACTCGACATATTTCACTGCTTTTAAAGACTTTCTGGTCTTCTCTCCCTCTGACTTTGATACAATCTGTAAAAAAAAATGCATTATTTGAAATTTTAAATATGCCTACATAAATTAACCCAATTCTGAAATAGTAGCCTACTTCCTGGCATACATAGCATGTAGAGGCTGGGAGACTTTACGCAGTACGATATTGTTACATATATATGGGAGACAATTATATGTTTAAAAGCATGCACACTATGTGATCTCATATACTTGTCTGACCTGGATCATGATTCGAAGTTGAGATAAGTACACATACATGTTGCCGTAATTCTTATATATCTTATCTTATATGATACAGACGTTACTTCAAAAAAGAAGATGATTAAGTCTTCATATATATATATATATATATATATATATATAGTGATTTTCAGTTAGGGAACATTATTTTGTATTCTGTTAGAGATGATTTTATGTTATTGTACATATATTACTGGATTCAGTAGGAGTTACATGACTGTTGTGATCACTTTTTTTGCAAGGTATTCAGCAAGTTATCTAATATTTATTCAAAAAATGGAAATGTTTCTAATAGAAACGTAGAGTGTATTATGCTTCATATGCCTACAGTCTGTACCCTAATCTCTGTATATATATATATATATATCAATATCTATCTATCTATCTATGTATATATATATATATATATGTATATATATATATGTATGTATATATACAATCAACTTATGAGTTCACAAATCCTTTATTCATTTTTATATTCCTTATTTATAGTATTTTTAAAAAGAATAAGTATAGTTTCCATTTCAAACCTTGCGATCTAAAGCGCAGATGATGTAAAGGTTTCTTTGGATTAACAAGCAGGGTGTCATGAGGACAGCACAACAACCAACATCCTTTAATTTCCCCAACTATAGTTGAGTACACATTAGTGTTGAGTGGACTCAGGGCGCCCTAAGAAATCCCAAAAATTAAAAATCCCAGTCTAATCCGAAATTCGAACCTAGGACGCTAGAATCGGAAGCCAAGCACTTTAGCTTCTCAGCCACGGCTCCTCCTATATTATTGTCACAATACTCTTGGAGGATAAAAATAGGAGGCCAAACATTTTATGTTCCTTGAACATTTTAAACTGTGCTAATACTTACATTGCTAGGGTCCTTCTGTTTGGATGTATCCTGTCTAACATCTAGCATCGTACCCACTAGAATGATTGGTGTATTGGGGCAGTGCTGCCGTATTTCAGGGCACCACTTGAAATATAAATAGTACAAATAAACGCTTTAGATATTTACACATGGAAGGAGATTTTCTGAGCCTTTGCATGGCTAGCTACCAGAAGAAAGAAAATCTGAGTTCAAACCTCTTCAGCCTTCCAGCTTTTCCCAAATGTGGAAGGGGCTTTGAAAGTCAACCCTGAGAAAAAAATCAGAAGCAGTTAAGCCTTAGGAAGCTTGCAGCACAATGCTATACCCTGGCAGAGCCTGCCGCCTGTAGATCCCAAACTGTATTGGCACTAGCCTCTCATTCCAAACATCAGCTGCATTGAGAGCTGGGAACTGCTTTATAGAGTACATTGTTCTGACAATAGCTAATTCCTCGGAATTCATCTCAAATTTTAAGTATGTTTATAGAGAAGTTCTTATATCAATAATCATATCCTACCAATAACAACCTTACGGAACCACAATAATAATAATAACAATTCACAAATACAAATTAAAAAATCAGGAATTATCATTCTTATGTAAATTTCTAGCTTTTCATTGATTCGACAAGCATCATTGTCAACAAACATGGTTTCTGTAGAAATCCTGAACAAAAACCATCTTTTAACACAAACTATCATGTATATCTGTTTCCTACCATGGCAACGTATACCTTAAAAGTTAACTCTGTGGTCTCCGAAAAAATTCAACAAACACACCAGAGTAGACCAAAGATGTATCTTGGCTAGAACGCTTTTATATGTAAACTCTTTTTGGTGCTCATTTTTTCATGTGTTAACTAATCGAGAGAAATTATCTCTATTTTAGACTTGATGGTCAACTCTCTGATGTCTTTAGACTACGTAGAAACAATAATTAGAGCAAACATTGTAAGACACACATTTTTGCAGATGATGCGTTGAAATTGACACAGACGCATAGGAAGTATTCCACTCACTAAAATTCCATTTCTTTTATGCACGAAATGAGTATGGGCTAAAATTCGCTCTAAAGCGTGTATTGTAAAGGGACCGCTCAACCCATTGCCTACTTAGATGGATGTCCTGCACAAAGTGTGCTACTTTGGGTCCACAAATCAAGACTATCTTTACCTGGAAGAGAATCTCAAAAGGCGTATTGGGGAAGCTTCTTCAACATTTACTAGATTCTTCCTTGGAGTGTGAGAAAACTAAAAGCAAACCCCAGAAACAATGATAGAGGTCTATTTGGTGGAGGTCTACTGGTGGGGGTCTACAGGAGGAGGTCTCCTGGTGGAGGTCTACTGGTGGGGGTCTACAGGAGGAGGTCTACTGGTGGCGGTCTACTGGTGGGGGTCTACAGGAGGAGGTCTACTGGTGGAGGTCTACTGGTGGAGGTCCACAGATGGAGGTCTACAGTTGGAGGTCTACAGCTCATGTATCATTTATGTACCATCTGTACGGCAGCGAAGCATGAACCACATATGCGACGAAGAGCTTAAACTCCACAGTCTGTGTCATTCAACGTCTCAAGAGACAATTTCTTTCTTTGGAATTTTGCATATGACTTAAGAGGGCATTCCTAACTGCGGTCACTGTTTGGGTCACAGATTGGACATCTGGAATCACTAGTCGCCGCAATAATCTGCCCCTTATCTTATACTTCTGGTGTGTGTACCATCCGCAAGTCAAATTTATCTAGGACCCTTCCTTCGTGCTTGCATGCTGTGGATCTATCCAGTGTTCCTGTCTTCTATTAGATCACCATACAAAATATTTGTGGGAGTCAGCCTAGTGTTGTCTCCACTGTACTTCGAAAGTAACAAGGCAAGGCTTACTCTGTTTTGTTCAACCGATGTTTTTAACGCGTTTTGCTGATTGTGATATTTCAGTTCAACGGAAATTCTAACTTCTAAATGAAAAGCAATAAAAAGGAAGATACAAACTTTGTGCTGAACGCTGGCTAGACTCTCCTTGTTAGAAAGGGAAAAACACAAGAGGAAGCAATCCTGAAAAAAAAAAATAAAGAGTTATCCACGCTGAGTTATCCATGCTGGGTTGGTATTGTCTGCCTATAACCAAATCTCTCCAGCTCTAATGGGTATAAGACAGGGAAATGTAAAGGAGGTTGGTCTTTTCTGATGTTGTCAAAATACATGTCACATTTTAGGAGTGGAACCTTTGGTTACTGTTAGGTTGGACGCGCTTTTCGAAAACGGCTCTAAAAGATTTTAAATCGTTCGAAAGTGGATGCATTTCTTTAGGAAGAGAATTACTATCTCGTTGGATGCACTAGAAAAACTCTACTGGGAACGTAAACCTTTTTTAAGTATAAAAACAAAAACTAAAATTTTTCTACAGGACTAGAAATTTTTAAACTTGAACAGAGTTTTAAATCTTCGGGTATTTCCAGATGTAAGCGCTATTCAAGAGAGAGCTTATTAAATTAAAGTTTAATAATCAAAGATATATATTATATCTAGACTGGAAATGGAAATCTTTAATCACTAGAAAAAATGTCGTGAATTTTTTTTTTTAAAGTTGAAACAAAGGCGTTGTTCTGTAAAGTAGTCATTGGAAGTAAAGTAGTGTTTTTTTTTCTCTCCTCTCATAATTATTATTTTACAATATTTTTATACATAATCTAGAAAGATCTTGGTGATCAATTTATTTAAATATACATAAGATGATTAAAATCAACAGACATGAATTATTGCTATCTAGGATTTTTAAAACATCATATCAATGGAAACTAACAAGAAATGACGTTGTTTCAAATGTTTGCGTGTATATATAGTTCTGTGATTAATAGCCCATTCTTAAAAAATCCGAGAAATGATTTTGCATTATTTCTAAACTTTGAAAATTAAAGATCATTAGTTTTCTAAGATCGAGAAGTTTAATTTTCCTAGATTTGGGCGACTTCCCTTACAGCTTGAAAAAGAGTTACGTACATAAATATATATGAATATATATATATATATATATATATATATATATATATATATATATATATATATATATATATATATATATATTGGTCTGTGAATCGATCTATTGCGGGTAAGAATTTATTTCCGATTTCCAGTCTAGATACAATATATATATTAGGTCTATGTTAGGAACATTTTGCGCACCATCTTCCAAGACTAAGAGGCACGGTAGCTGAGTGGTAAAGCACTTCTGAAACGGGGATCTCGGATTTGAATCCTGGTGAAGACTGGGATTTTAGATTTTGGGATATTTAGGGCGCCGCTGCGTCTATCCAGCTTTAATGGATACCTGGTAGTTGGGGAAAAGTGGAGGCGGTTGGTCGTTGTGCTGGTTACACGACACCCTTTTTAAATGCATGATCTGATAGGGAAATTTTACAATTTTTAAAAATTTACTATGCAGTAAAAAATTAGTATCAATAAATTGGTTATAATCTTAGTTATATAGCTCCCAGTATATGTGTTTGTTTTGTCTTAAACATAACTTGTATCGTTACTTTCTATAAGCGCCATTTAAATAATACTACAAATATACAAGGGAGGCGCGGTGGCTGAACAGTAAAGCGATTGGCTTAATTTTTAATTTCGGAATCTTCGGCAGCCTCTGAGTCCACCCAGCTCTAATGGGTACATGACATTAGTTGGGGAAAAGTAAAGGCTGTCGGTCATTGGGCTGGCCACATAACTCTCTCGTTAACCGTAGGCCACAGAAACATATGGCTTTTACATCCTCAGCTTTATAGACCACAAGATCTGAAAGGAAACTTTTTTTTTTATTTTACAAATAAAAATAATACTGACCGTTTCAGGATATGCTATAACTCTAACTGCGTCATAACCACTTAATCCTGTGGTATCGTGTAGGTATAATTTCACCTTTTGACCTTTCACTGTGACCTCTGTACTTTTTATATCGAACCTATAAAGAAATAATTTTTTTTTTAAATGAAGCAATTCTTTTTTTAATCTGGCATTGTGATTAGAGAATGGAATGGGTTGCCTGAATCATCCAGGAAAACAAACGACTTGGCAGAGTTTAACTCCTTGATTAACTTGTATGACTAGATAGAGAAATGATAGATAGATAGAGAAATGATAGACAGATAGATAGACAAATGATAGACAGATAGATAGACAAATGATAGACAGATAAATAGACAAATGATAGACAGATAGATAGACAAATGATAGACAGATAGATAGACAAATGATAGACAGATTGATAGACAAATGATAGACAGATAGATAGACAAATGATAGACAGATAGATAGACAAATGATAGACAGATAGATAGACAAATGATAGACAGATAGATAGAGAAATGATAGACTGATAGATAGACAAATTATAGACAGATATATAGACAAATGAAATGCGTAGGATGTAATTATCTTCTTTGTTGAAAAAACGTCATCAGAACTTTAGGTCTAGCGTTAAACTTAGATGTCCATTTAACGACCACAACAATATATAATCGCCTAATTATGTCTTCCACCTTCCTCGCTGGCCGAATCAGAAAATGAGTAATTTCTAGCAGATGAAGGTATCACAGGTTCGATACCAGAATTGAACCAAACATTTTTTAAAAATTATTTTTTAATATTATTTTATTATATTTGAAGTTCAGTAATGGATGTATTGTCTTTGGTTTTAAATGATATTTTTTTTTGTTTGATCCTAAGACCGTATGACAAAAAGATGTGCGTGTTAATCACATGAAGACTACAATAGAGAAAGAGGAGGAAAGAGTGAAAGATTTAAAAAAGAAGAAAGAGAAAGAGCGAAAGAGAGAGGAAAATATAAATTGTAAAATCTTCCACTCACACTGTAGGAACATATTCTAAAGGAAAAACTCCTTCAATGAAAGTTGTCAACAAAGGTGTTTTCCCAACTCCACTGAAATTAAAATCATAATATATGGCCAACACAGCTATTTAAGTAAAGAATAAGCATAAGTACAAGAACAAATATAAACATGATTAAAAACAAAAAACAACATTATCTATGTAGAAGAAATCCACATTTACAACTATATCTCTCAATAATGTAAAAGTTATTTGCATTTCAACATCAAACGTAATAAAAAAATACTAATAATTTAATCGACAAGTTGTTTAATTGTTAAATTGACTCATGTTTTGTTAGGTGCAACAAATAATTCTGTAAAGTTTCGACTTGATCCGAGAATGGTTGTGTGAGAAATAACGTGTACAATTATCTAAAAGGGACACAATTCCACATATTTAGTTACATCTCTTAACAGTAAAGAAGTAAAGTTTCCCCTTTCAGACCTTGTGATCTATGGGGCAGATGATGTTAAGGTCATCTGTTTCTTTGGGTGGTTGGTTGTTGGGCTGGCCACATAACACCATGCTCGTAACTGCTGGCCGAAGAAACAGATGAAACAGATATCTCTTAATACTGAAATATTAATTTCCTTTTTGGGTCTCAAACAAAATAATTAATTACCATTAATTAATTAACAAAATGCTTAATTCTCTTATTTATTAATGATAGAAAAATAAATACTTTTGTAAAGTTTCAACTTGATGCGAGAATGCTTGTGGGAGAAATAACGTGTTCAAAATATGTACCAGACATACAGACTGACAGACAGAGTTGATATAAGCTTTGTAACAAGAAACAACTATTTACCTGTCTCCGACTATAACAAACTTCATCTTTCATAAAACTGTAAGATAAAATAGCATCACTTTATCGAGGACAATGGTACATATAATAAATACGCAATATTAGGAATTGAAGAAATTAGTTACTCCCGATGTGTGATACACAGACTATTATCAGCAGGTCGCTTAATTGAAACAAAGCTGTCATCAAAAATATTAAACGACACTAAAATGTTATAAGTTAAATTTTGTTATATATAAACAAGCAACTTGATTTACAATTCTATAAAAACAACAACAACTAGAAGTAGATCTTATTGCATGCCAAATGAAAAAGTTGGAACTTAATTCCAACACTAGCTAGAATAACGAGGTCAGATACAGAGTGGGTTCTGTTGTTTGGTTTGCATACATTGTGTCAGTTTGGTCTGTGTCACATTTGTGCTGACATCCTGTTGCAGTGTGTATCCTCTCAGCACAAGTGTGTACGTCCGCTTTCCAACCTGTGTGTAAAGTCTTAGTGAGGGACTGCGGGGGTCTCCAACCTGAAAAGAGCACTCATTTCTCGTAATGCGTGCACATACGCATCTTCATTCAGACCGATATTTTAAATGTAGATTCTTTTTTGTATGTGTCATTATCTTCTTTCGTGTATAATGTAAAAAAATATATTAAAATATCATTCACGATAGATTAACACTCGTAGAACTTATTAATATTTGTATAAAAGAACGTATGTAAATTATAGAATAAGATAAGAAAGATAAGATGAGATCGGATTAGATTAAATACCCCAGTCATCCGGGGCCGCGGTTGCTGAGTAGTTAAGCGTTTGGCTTCCAAACCTGGGTTTCTGGATTGGAATCTTGGTGAAGACTAGGATTTTGAATTTCTGGATTTTTAGGAAGCCCCTTTAGTCCAACCAGCTCCAACGAGTACCTGACTAATTGAAGGCGGTTGGTTGCTGTGCTGACCTCATGACACCCTGCTCGTTAAGCGTTGGCCAAAGAAATAGATGAACTTAACATCATCTGCCCTTTAGATCGCAAGGTCTGAAAGTGGAAACTTAAACCAGTCACCCACACAAATGTTGAGCTCTATTTGGAAACAAAAAAAAAATGAGCTGCTGATTGACATGTAAACTGGATCTCTCCCTGGCGCAGGTAATCCTTATGACGTCACGGTGTCGTCCTCTGTGGTAACCAGGTTCACTTTAATTTTTGTTTTTAATTTATTTTTGTTTGTTTTTTCTAGAAGCTAATAAGCCTTAATTTACGAAACAAGCATCCAAGACTATTAGACAACTGGATAAGACATCACTTACTCTATATTCCACTTCTCTCATTTGGATTTCGAACTTCTTCCGAAAAATGTCAATGTCCATTTTGTCTTCGTTGAATATCAGATTTGAGGCCAAAAGAAAGTCCGCTGCCGGACGCAGACGGCGAAAAGAAAATCTTAATCGACCAACGGCGAACTGTAGTTGTGCTTGCCCGGATGAGGCAAAATATGTAGGTCACAGCTAGGTCTGCGTTGTTACCTGGAATACAGCTCACTTCTTATTAACCTTCGGACTCGAAGACAAGCTTTATTACTATTATTAATCAATCATTTTGTTTCTTATCAAAAAAGAGAAATATGTGCTACTTGTTGAGAGATTTGGATGTGTATGTAAAATTATTTCCCTTATTACATTATCGTATACGTTCATTCTTCCACCTACTTTTGTCGAATTAAGTTAAAAATTTGATTAATTATTTATAATTATTAACAATAAATAAATCAATACAAAACTAAGATATAAGCTCATCAATTGGTGGTAATCAATTAATTTTGTTTTGCATAGAAATAAGGGAGCTCACCTCTGGAGGTGGTGATATAGATGGAAATTATTTGTTCCCACTTAGATAAGATTTCTTAATTCTTTGTTTTCTTTTGATTTTTTTAAATATTTTCTGTTTATTTTTTTTCCCTACAGACTCAAGTCATTTGGGATTTCATCGAAAGGTTCAACTTTTTGTGAGAGTTTTGATCCTGTTAAATTCATTGTTAAAATGTTCAGTGCTAAAAGTAAAAATACATTTTGAAACTATGAAAGTTATTTTGATTCTCTCCTTTTGTTCCAATTCCCACTAAAAAATCTGGGATTACGTTTTCTGTAAACTAGTTTAGTCAAAGTAGTAGTGTTAAGTTTCGGACTCTTGTTTTTATACGATATTTGTGTTGTTATTTGTTAGTATTTGGAGGCGCTGTGGCTGAGAGGTAAAGCGCTTGGCTTTCAAATGAAAGGGTTCTAGTTTCGAATCGTGTTTAAGACTGGGAATTTTAATTTCAGATATTTAGGTCACCTCTGAGTACACCCGGCACTGTGCGTGTTTTGTTGTCAAGAATATTGTGTGTGTGTGTGTGTGTTTAACGTCACACCTTAGTTCTTGTATTTTTCTTTAGCGGAGAAGACGTTCTGACTGCATCTCTTTCTGCGCTACAGTTTCTACTATTTCCCATTTTAAACGGTTCATAAGTACTTAAATGTATCAATCAGGTTGACATTTTTGGTACTCGCTTTGTTCACGAAGGTTCCTGATTAAGCGTCATCGCTACATCTAGGATTATTTCAGTGTGTTAGGCTTGGTTCTACGATGTAGTGTGTGGTTCTGTGCGCGACCTTGGAGCCGTGACTGACCCAGGTCTTTGGCAGGTCGAGCCTTGATGTATTAATTAAAGTTATTGATCAGTGCTTGTGACCGAAAATTGAGTGTGTGTGTTAAGTTGTTTTATTTGGCATAACAACTAAAGAATACTGTATGGAAATGACTATGCACACTTGTAACTATTTTGCAAGTCAAAGTTGCTGCATTTTAATATTAAATTTAGAGTCGTTTACAGTTCGTTAACATATATTTTGATGTCGTTATTTGCTTTAGACATTAACCAGCCGAAGTTGGGAAGCAGGTTAACTATATAACATCCCCTAGTGCAGGGGTCCTCAACCTGTGGGTCGCGACCCCTTGGGGGTCGATTGACTATTTGCCAGGGGTAGCCAAAAATCATTGAAAAAATGGATTGTTATTGACAATTCTTCTATTACTTTGTGTGTGCGGTGGGGGGGGGGGGGTCGCAGCTAAGTTGGGGATTGTAAAAAGGGGTCGCCGAGCATAAAAGGTTGAGAACCGCTGCCCTAGTGAAACCTTAAAACCCACCTTGACATATACCTCGATGAAAAGGCTTTGATTTAGCTGTATTGTGAATATATACTCTAGCCATAGCAGTTACAAGTTAGCCCTATCTATCAATACTGTAATATTTATTTCCCAAAATAACAAAATCATCTCTCTCTAATTTCTCTCCCTCTCTCTATGTCAGACAACATGCTACACCACTTTTAAGAAGAACATTAAGACCTAACTGTTTAAAACTTGTTTAGATTAACTGTCATTTTAGCTTGTGCGAAATTTCAGCTTAATCCGAGATTGGGTGTCTGAGAAATAACTTGTACACACTTTTTTTCTAGACAGACAAACAGACAGAGTGAGTTGATATTAGCTTTGTAAAAAATGCACGTGTTTGATTATAAGGGGCCCCATATCTAAAATAGCACAGGGCTTTATCAAATTTAAGTCAGGCTCTGATCCTATTACTTGTAGGATTTAATTCTTGGACGGAATTTTGACGTATACTGCTCTACTCCTATGTAAGTCAATATTATTTATTGTACGTACTCTTACAAGTAGATTGTTACTGAATGATACTTTGTTTAAGTGTTACAAACTTTGTCTTTGAATTCAGGTGAAAGGTAGAGCATTTTATCCCCTATTGACATTTTGAAATTTGACTCGTCTGCCATGAATTTTGGAAAAAAAAAAAGGAAATTCTTATTAAGATTTTCTAGCTTATTATTTTTTTTGTCTGGAGGAATAATATATTCTGCATTGATTTGGTTCAAAATTATTTTTGTATCTACATTTATGTTTTTATACGTATCTCCTCCAGGCATCTTTCCAACGAAGCTTTTTTTTATAGTGTTGGTTTTAATTTAAAAGTATGGTTCCCCTTTTACACCTTACGATGTATAGGGCAGATGATGTGAATGTCATTTGTTTCTGTGGCCAAAGCTTAACGAAGATTACATGTGGCCAGCACAACGACCAACCGCATTTACTTTTCCCCAGCTAATGGTACCCATTACAAGTAGGACGACTCAGAGGCTCCCTAAAAAATCAAACCCCGAAGCTAAAAATCCCAGTCTTTACAAGGATTCAAACCCGGGACACACGGTTCAGAAGCCAAGCACTTTACCACTCAGCCACCGTGCTTTAATGAACTTAACATAAAACATTGACCTAAAGTAAAAATAACACTTACAAAGTTTAAGGCCATATAAAAGAAATACATTGATTAATAAAAAAAATAATAATGATAAAGTATTCGATTCCGAAGATTAAAGATTTATTAGCTTGTAAATAAAAACACAAAGTGAAAACGTTGTCATCTTAATTTATTTCCTCCTGTTTATAAATACATTGGTGACTACATTGTTGACTACAATGGTGACTCATAGTAAGCTGTTGGTGTCACTGATACTTCCAGAACGCGCACCTTTTCAAGCATTTCTTTTCTTCTGAAAAATATAAGAGATTAGAATAAATATATCATTTCCAAAGTGTATCCTGTAGCTAAGTCTCAATTTATTAACTTAAAAGTAAATTTCCCCTTCAGACTAAAATCAGGTACCTATTACAACTGGCTGGACTCAGAGGTGCCTTAAATATCCCGAAATTAAAAATCGCACCTAATTGTCACTTGTTTATGTGGCCCACGGTTAACGAAGATAAAGTGTGGCCAGCACAACGACCAGTGGCATTTACTTTTCCCAATGTATTGGTACTCAATTAAACTGGGTGGACTCAGAGGCGCCCTAAAAATCAAAATTCCGAAATTTAAAATCCTAGTCTTTACCAGGATTTGAATTCGGGATCTCTCGGTTTAGAAGCCCAGTGTTTTGCCACCCAGGTACCGCGCCTCCTTATTAAATTTTCGATAATTTTTTTTTTTTTTTTCAGTAAGAAGCCCGTGACAAGTTTGTCTGAAACATATGTTATCTATAGGCTGAAAGGGTATAAAATCAATATTAATATATGTAACCTCTCTTTCGTAAGGACTCTGTGATAAAGATTCTCCTATAGGAAATCTCTGATAAGGACTCTCTGGTAAGGACTCTCTGATAGGGACTCTCTGCTAAACATTTTAGCTAGTTCTAAAATTAAATTGACATAACATAATGTTGACTATGGAAGAAGAATTATATTTGCAGACTAGCTGTTTCATGTCCGTATGGCTCCTGGAAAGAAATACACCCAGATGAGTCACTGGTTTTACTTTCTTCTTGAGTCGGGACAGAATCTGGTGTGGCTAATCAATCCGTTTCTATAGAGGAAAATGTTCGGTCATGTAAGTGCATCTGTTCTAGGTCCATTTGATGGGGCAACTCTCATTCTCTTGTCTATGAGCACATTTTTGTTTCCTTTAGGCTCAAGGTAGGCTCTTACCTGCACTCGCAATGTGTCCCCATGCTGTCTGCTCTTGAAGACACGATCCCTCCAGGAGATACAGCTTATGCGTCACTGGCTGTGCAAGTGAAAACTATTAATGTATTTCTTATGTTTACGTCCAACACATTCAATATATTTATGGCGACTTTGTTACTTTTAGGAATTCGTTGAGATTTGACCATATGTTTTCTTCAAACGTAAGGTACATAGTTACATAGCATATATTTACGTAGTACAATTACATAGATGTATTATAGAACATCCAGATAGAAAACATTCTTAACACAATATTATTTATGTTAATTGTAACACCAGAGACGCCAACATGATTCTACAGTTTCCATAAGTGGAGCTTTGATCTATCGTGCAAGTAAATATATTAACTATATTTTCTTTACACAATTGTTTCATAAATCAGGCAGCCAGTTATCTCCCATTCCTACGAAACCAGAACGTTCTTTTTTACATCGCTTTTACATTGTTTATCCTCTCAGAAGACCCTTATTATTACCTGAATTTAAATAGTATGTATATATATATATTAATTGTAAATACTTACAAATCCGACTGAAAATATTCTCTTCATTTCTTGTACTAGATATTTCTGAGAAAAAATTAAAAAAAAACATTGTCATACTTCTACGGACCTCTAAAACAGAAGAAGAATGCAATTCATTTGAATTATTTATTTTATTTTTCAAATCAGACATTACAAACTATTGGGCAGATGATGTTAAGGTCATCTGTTTCTTTGTCCAACGGTTAACGAGCAGGGTGATATGTGACCAGCAAAACGACCAACCGCCCATACTTTCCTCAACTAATGTCAGGTACCCATAAGAGTTTGATGAACTCATGGGCGCCCTGAAAATCCTGAAATTCCTAAATCCAGTCTTCACTGAGATTTGAATCCATGAACCCAGGTTCAGAAGCCAAGCGCTTAACCACTCGGCCACTAGTAAAAAAAGTGGTTCTGATGTGTAGAATTTCAAACCTTAGTGATCTAATTCATATCTTGCAGTGTTTTTTCTTACTATTAATCTGCTAGAAATCTTTAATTTCTTTGTTTAATAAAGCACAACATTAAGTGAATTAACTTTTATTGTAAAATTACTTTAAATTAAAATTAGTTTTTCTTTTCAAATAAATTTGTAAGCACTTACGATTCTAAGTGAAAATATGTTCTTCAATTTATATCTCTGAAATCACAAAGAGTTTCTGTTTATAGATATATATATATCAAACATACAACGATATCAAGTATATATCACCTAGAATACTATAACAATGAAAAAAATGTGAACCATCAATCTTCAAACGAAAACCCAATCAACCACAGCGTTACTCTAAACCGTTCCTTTGGTTAAAGTTATAAATTTGTATGTATAACATTAAAAAGTTAATTTTTTTTTTTTAATTGCTTTCAGTGAAAAGCTCTCAGACTTCTGTGCTACTGTGAACTGCATTTAGCTTAAAGAGTGGTATTGGTCTGCGCGAGCCAATTATCATTTTAAAAATACTCTGCGCAGGCTGGGGGCAATACAGTAATTAGCCCACAAATCACTAGTCACAAACGAGTCAAAAAAAGGGTGGTTATGGTTGCCCTGGATGTGGCAAAATATGTAGGTCATAACTGGGGCTGCGCATCAAAGGAAAATACTGCATTCCTCAATAATCTTTGGACTCGCAGACAAGCCTTGTTATTAGTCCACTAATTTAACTCTTTCTCTCCGTAATTATTTACCACATCCTGGTGAAATCAACGCTGGTATCGTAAGTTAGGAGAGAAAGAGTTAAGACTTTCTTATGACAACTCGAAATAAAAATATCCCAATTACAATTGGTGTCAGTTAACTTAGAAGACTCTCTCAGAGGATATATCAGACGGACAACATATTAGATATCACTTTTCGGACATTGTGATCTATAGAGCAGATGATGTCCTCTGTTTCTTTGGCCAACGGTTAACAAGCAGAACGTAATGTGGCCAGCACAACGACTAACCGAAACTAAAGGTGGGTAACCATTGGAGTTGGGTGGACTAAAGGGCGCCCTAAAAATCCCAAAATTAAAATCTTCAGTCTTAAGTGAGATTCGAACCCAGGATCCATCGGCCACCACACTTCTTGATAAATCACTTTCACTTGTCTTTTGTACCGTTAGGGCACTGCACATGATCTAGTGCTGTTTATCTCCATTGCTCTCTATCTTTTGACATAATTAGAGTCACTCTCAATGGTTGGCCTGTAAATTCTTTGATTATTGATAATTAGAACAAAGAGAAATCGGAAGGAAGACCATGTACTACTCTTATCAGTTGAGATCAAATGGGCCTTACTAGAGAGAGATTTATAATACGTATTTCACAGTACCAGAAAAAAACCCAGCTTATCCATTGAGAAAAATCATTGGTGTCCTCTTCCTCATCCTGTGAACAAGATAAGATAATCTATGCGTTAAACTTATATTGTATACTTTGCCATGCTGAACTGCATATTTGGTGAGAAAAAGGGTTTTAAACAAAGTACAAAGAGAGCTGTACTTTCCAAAACCAAGAGATCAAGTCAAAGCATTTAATTAACTGCTTTCCCAATTAGACAAACTAATACAAGAATAAACAGCTGTAATAACAGAACAAATATATATTAACTTATAACGTCAAATTACATCTCAATCCTAACCTGTAAGCATTAATATATATGTCTTCCTTCCATTGGCTACCTAGGGATTTGGGGGCTAGTGGGGCTTGACATCTTTAGGGGCCCATGCAATTTGACATTCGAAATCATGACATGAGATAATGGCGTAATATTTAATCTAAAAACGTTTCGGACACTTATTAGTGGGGACCACCTCAAAAGGGATCCCGGGGAGTCAAATTTGGACGCCCCTCCCCCGCCCTAGCTACGCCACTGCTTCCTTCTGTCGCGAAATGACTATGGCTCTTCTTTATAAGAATGAGATGAAAGCCTGGGCATTAATTATGTTCGGAACACAGTCGTACAGCAGGTCACCCCCTTTCCACGAAGCTGGTGTGCCCAAAGGAACGGCAAGTTCCAATACAGTTTTCAATCAGGGTGTAGCACTGCCCCCAATTTTCCGACAGTATTCACTACTGAAGCCTTTGTCCTGTTGCCAAAGAGTTTTCCTTCTAGGTGGGTAGTCAGGCAGGTAGCTAACAAGTCACTATTGAGAGACGATAAGTTGAATGACACTAATGTACACGTTTACACAATCGGTTTAGTTATACAATGAGAAAACTGTTGCTAATTTTTAAAAAAAGCGTGCTCAAACCATTTTTAATAGACATACATTGTACAGCTACAAAAGTCGATACATGGTTTTACTTTTAACTTTATTTTCTATATGCAATACGCGATGGCCTCAAAGAAAATCTGGTTGACCCCACCTCCGGTAAATGGATGTGGTTAGCTCAGGCAACTCATTCCATGCTCTAATAGCACTAGGGAAGAAGGAGTATTTGTACAAATTTGTCCTAGCATATGGGACGAGGAATGTGCCTTTATCTTTGTGTCTTTCTGCGTATTTTATTAAATTTTGTTTTTGTATTTGAAGAATATGGTTCTGTTTTTTATGCATAATAGCTAGTTTACTTTTGATTATTCTATCATGAAGGCTTTCTAAATTTAGAGATTTTACTAAAGGTGTTACTCTAGTCTACTCTAGGTGTTACTCTAGTCAAATGTGAATATTCGTTTGTTATGAATCTCACTGCTCTATTTTGTGTCTGTTCCAGTTTCTTAATGCTTTCTTGAGTTGAGGGGTCCAAAACACGGGATACATATTCTATTATTTTCCTAATCAAGGTTAAATAACATTTTAGTTTATGTTCTTATTTGATTTATAGAAATTAATTTTAATAAATTCTTATGCTTTGTTTGATTTTTTGATAGTTTCATCCATATGTGGATTCCATGACAGTTTTTCATTTATTATAACACCTAGGTATTTGACGTTTTTAGTCTGTGTTACTGGTTTACCATAAATAAGGCACTATAGTCAGATGAAAAAGTGTTCCAGCAGATTCTGTGACTGAAGGATGCCAATGTATACCTTAAATTCGTTTGTAATACCATTTATGATCACATTTTACATGAATCCAGTATAAACATCATGTAAATAGCGTTGTACAACTATTTGACTTTCAGAAATGAAGAGTGCTAGATCCTATCCACACCCCAGGGACTACTGTAGGGGATAGTGGGGGCTAGATTTTAAACACGACATCATCTGGTCATAACATCATGTTGCTTAGAAAAAAATTTTGAAAGCCCTTGGGTCATATCTTTTTTTTCGAGTGTTACCTATAGTTCCCCTTTCAGACCATGTAATTGAAATGGCAGATGATTTAAAGGTTATCTCTTTCTGTGGCCCACGGTTAACGAGGGTGTCATGTAGCTAGATCAACAACCAACCACCTTAACTAGCTCTTACTTATTCCTGGTTTGAAAACTCTTTGTGACAGGCACTCATTTCAGTTTTGTGGACTTGGTTGTGCCAAAAACTCATATTCCAGACTTCAACAGGATTCATACCAGAGATGATCAGTTCAGAAGCCAAGAACTTTACCAAAAAGCTTCCACGCCCGTCTAATGTTGCTTACAAGAAAAAATAAGAACAGTATAATTCTTAAGAGCTAAAACACTCTCGTTTTATATTGTTTACGCTTCTATACATTTTAAATATTCTTTTTAAAAATATTTACGTCAGGGCCGCCGTATATAAATGGATGTCCTAGGCGAACTGAATTCGCTGGCCATAAATGTAACAGAAAACTAAAAGAAATAAAAAAATTTCGCATTTTTTTAAAACCTAGTGTAGGCCTACTAAAACAACATTGGGCACAAGTTTCGCTATTTCTTCCCTAAAAAATTTCATTCAGGTCTGTGCGAGGCCCCCAGAAAATAGGATGCCCTAGCCGGCTGCCTAGTTTGCATATGCCTAAGGCCGGCTCTGCTGTTTTACAAGTTTCATATGTTCCTTCAGAAATGAAGAGTGCTGATTACTAAACCCTCTGCCTAATGTAGGATGACACAAAAGGCAAAGTTGAGACCCAAGAAGCACTTGGTGGCTGAGTGGTAAAACGCCAGGGTTACAAACTAAAGGGTCTCGAGTTAAAACTTCAGTGAAGTTTTTGAAATTCCAGAGTCCTATTACCTCTGTGGCATTTTACGTCTCAAGAGATGATCTTTTCCCTTTGCAAGTTGGTAAAAGTTAAGGCGTTGTGTTGGCCACATGACACCCTCGGCCAAAGAAAAGTATGACCTTTACATCATCTTCCTTTAAATATGGTAGATGATTACATCATACCTGTATCCATATCTACGTGTTTTAGTCAATGTAAAGGATGTACTTACTGAATCCAAAGTGTTATTACTGCAGAGAACTCTGTTATCGCTGCTTACATCCTCGTCATCGCTGCTGACATCTTCATTATCGCTGCTGACATTTTTGTTATCGCTGCTTACATCCTTATCCTGCGAAAAGATTGTAAAACATTTGCTAATTAACGTGTGTTTAATCTAGGTCATGTAGGTTGATTAGAGGCTTTGTAATGTTGTTTGATTTTCACTAGCACTAAAACATGACTATGCGTAAAAGTAAAAAAAAATCCTCCCTTTCAGACCTTACGATCTATAGGGCAGATAGTGTAATGGTCATAACGAGGGTGTCATGTGGCGAGCACAACAAACATCCACCTTAACTTTTCCCCAACTTATGTCAGGTATCCAAAAAAGCTGGGTGGAATCAGAGGCGTGAAAAGATACTGAAATTAAAAATCTCCAGCAGGATTCGAGCCCAGGACAAGACAAAAAATCTAAGTTAACATAAAAAAGCTTTCAAAAATGCTTATATTAAGGAAGGAGCAGCACAGTTAGTTACAACCATATCTCTCAATACAGCAACATCTGTTTCTTGTTTTTAAATTATTAAAAAAAAATGTATTACCATTAATTTTTTGATAATAAGTAATTTTTTAAAATTGATTCATGTTTTGTTAGGGACAATGAACAATGGTGCAAAGTTGTAACTTAATCCAATAATAGGAAATGGGAGAACAAACGTGTACAAGATTTTTGCCAGAATGACGGAGTGACTTGTTACAAGCTTTGTACAAAGGACATAAAAGTTGAAAAGTAAATTACTACTCTAAGAGCAATTTCTAATTATCTTTTCTTTTTAAGGTAAGAAACTCTTTACTTACTTTTTCAGGATTTTCAGTAGCAGTTACATTGTCCTGGGAACAAAACAATAGTAATACTCTTTGTGATTTCAAATATTTTGTAATTTGATTATTGTTTCCCTTAAGTAATGATATTCAAATAAGACTAACAACGATTTTCGAAAAGTAGTTTTTCTGTATTGATAAATAATAATTGTTCCATACGCTAGGACTAATTTGTACAAATATTCCTTTCTTCCCTAGGGTTATTAAAGCATGGAAAAGGTTGCCTGAGCCAGCCAGGAAAACCAATGACTTGTCATTGATTAGCATGCATGATTGACCTGGGAAAACATGTAGGAAGTAATCATCTTCTTATTTAAAGTAACTTCAGTATTTTAAAATATAAGATAACTGATGAAACTAAAAGATTTTCTTTAATTGGACCATTTGCTTATTACTTGTATTTTGTACTATCAGGTCATATTATGGGACTTTTCATTGTTGTTACCTATCTTTTAATATGAAAATTCTGATACCCGCCTCTCTATCTACAGTACTTACCAAACAGGTGACCCATTAGTGAACCCCTCAGCGACCGCATTAAAGTTTAAAGCTAATTCTTTGGAACAGCACTCCCAAACACATGCCGTACATAAATTTAGCTAAATAGTTTTATATATCCTTTCAGGAAAAAAGAAACCAAATATTTACCAAATAAATGTTAGTGGCGTTGGCTGTCACTTCCTGTGAAAAACACAAGAACACAAGAGATAAGGTTTGAATCTATTTTTAGAATTTATCAAAGACATAGTTATATCATTGAAATACGTAGTCAGCGGAATTTGTAAAAAAAAATAATTAAACAGTCTGTCAGTTTGGTACAAATCTTGAAATCAAATAAGTCTTGAATAAATCAAACAATTAACAAATTAGTTAATTAATTAGTTCTATTTAATTAAATATGTGTTATAGTGAAAAGTAGATTAATATTGTTGTATTTAGATAAAGACAGTAAATGTTTGGTTATTTCTCTTACATAAGCTTTGTTTTTTCAAAAGTATTTTTATATATTTTTCTTTTTCAAATGTAATAACTGTAAAAAAGCTGGCACTCGACCATTTCAAATACTGTGGACAATAACTGTCTCGTGGAAGTATGGTGAGAATGAATGTTACTTTGATATTTTGATATGTTAGTTATATCCCTTTGTCATGTGAATAGTCTTGCAGTGTTATGAACTGAATGGTTAAGTTTTCATTGAGTATGCGAAAGAGTGTGTTAGTCATTGAGGTCTTGTTCCCGGTTCAGGAAGGTTGGACGTTTACTTCCTGGAGTGGTGTTTGTATTATTTCTTGAGAGTGATATAATTGTGTGCTTTATTTGATATTAAAGAGTTTTTGGTATTCATGGAGAGCTTGAGTTGAAATATATTAAGTAGTGGTTGTTCTTATTCCTGTAGCAAGTATTTATTAATTGGAATTATTCAATTGTGTAAACCCCTAACGAGCCTAAGGAGCCAAAACAAGCAAAACTAAGAAATGAACCCTGACATCTGAGGGCATCGTCCGGGCATGTATCGTGTCTGTTGTACCTGTCAGTCGTCACTTTGATGAAGTATATAAAATAAGAATAAAGAATAAGACAAGCAAGCAAAAGCAAATTTGGGAGTTGTCCTTGTCAGCAAGTAAACGTATTCAATAGATTCAATGGAATTATTGATAAAATTTCATTCTAACAATACGCGTGTATCATTCTTTTTATAAAATACAAAGGCAGAGAAGAAAATTCAACATACATCCTGGTGTAAATAAATAAGAGATACATTCAACCGAATGCAGGGCTTTTTAAATTTGCGGTCACAACTTGTTATATACTGATAGACAACTTATTTTATGTCTAAGAACAACTTTTTAACTTACCGATTGTGTTTCATTGCTGGCTGCATCTTCCTGGGAACAAAGAGAGAACATTAGTGTTAATTTAGAAACTTTTTGTAAACAATACATTTTGTAAAGCTTTTATGATTATTAATTCCTTTCTATTGAACCCTCCGCCCCCCCCCCCCCAAAAAAAAAAACACCTGGCAACGCCCACAGTTATGTTGGTATACAGCGTTCATGGAAATTTGATTTCAATAACTAAAAAATTATCACGTTAATGAATTTACATCAACTGTATGTTGAAAAATCAAATGACTTAGCACATGAGAGAAATACTCTTCGAAAGTATCTACAACACTATACAATTTTATACCCTTAGAACAGTGTTTTTCAAATAGGGGTACGCATACCCCCAAGGGTACTGGAAGACTTTAGAGGGGGTACGCGTTGAACTTCATTAACGCGTGCTGAATTAGTTTCAAAATTCATATTTATTTAGTTCTGTTAATAAATTAAAGGGGGGGGGGGCAAGGGGTACCCAACATTAAAAAAATTATAAAAGGGGTACATTCAGGTCAAAAGTTTGGGAAGCACTGCCTTAGAATATGGGATAGAAGACTTCACATTGTCAGATTAATAGATTTACAAATTGTACATTGTGATGCAGCCTCATTAAATAACTTTTCGAGGCCGAATTCCTAATCGTGCCATAACAAGATAGATTGACGCCCAAGCTACAGCCTGCGGGTCAGATCCTACCCGAGACGCGGAACTCTACGCCCTTTTAATCTTCCGTCCACAATGTCTAGTAATTAAATCGAGTATCGATTCCATTGGGATCAAAAATCTTTAGCAATGATGTGAGACAGTTTGCCAAAAATAAAGGATAAATAGTTTGGCGCCAGTGATTCAGACCATATTCCTCCAAGATTAAGTGTTTTATACCGAATTATTGTTTTGAAATGAACATTTTAATATTTTGAAATATGTTTTCAATTTACGTGATCAAGTAAACAAGTTACGTATTGAAATGTCAATGTTAACGTCACTTTCATCTTCCTGTGAACATAAACACGAACCTCAATTCAGTATACACAAAATTACTACTTTAAGAGCAATTTCTAATGTATCTATTCTTAAAGGTGAGAAACACTTTACTTACTGTTTCAGGATCCTGAGTAGCGGCTACAGCATCCTGGAAATAAAACAATAGTAATACTCTGTGATTTTAAATATTATTTAATTTGATTATTGTTTCCCTTAAGTAATGATATTCAAATTAGACTACCAACGATTTTCTAAAAGTAGTTTTTCTGTATCGATAAATAATCCTTGTTCCATATACTTCTTTCTTCCCTAGTGCTATTAGAGCATGGAATAGGTTGCCTGAGCTAGCCAGAAAAACTAATGACTTGTCATTGATTTGCATGCATGATTATATTGGCCAGAGGACACATGTAGGAAGTAATCATCTTCTTATTTGAAGGGACTTCAGTATTTTAAAATATAAGATAACTGATGAAACAAAAAGATCTTCTTTAATTGGACCATTTGTTTATTAATTGTATTTTGTACTATCTGTTCATATTTTATGACTTTACATAGTTGTATCTTCATATCTTTTGATATGAGAATTCTAAAACCTGCCTCTTTATCTCTACATTACTTACCATAAAGGTGACCCACTGGTGGATCCCTCAGGGACCGCATTAATGTTTGTGTGAAAAACACAAACTCTATTTGTACTTTCATTCACTTCTTAACAAACCATATAAAGCAAAAAATGCTCGTCAATTTAGAATATTTTTCTCCTGATGTTAGTGTAACGTATTAAATAAGTAAACATTGATACCATTGGGAAGACATAGCTCTAGACCGCATTAGTTGAAGAGAGGCGAGGACCAAGAAAGCCATACAAAAAATGACCGGCTCTCTACCTCCAAAGCGAAAGCCACCTTGACCTGCAATATATGTGGACAGGAGTGTCTCTTCAAAATATGGCTCCACAGCCACATGAAAAAGTGTTCGAGATGAATCATAGTCGTTCTACGACTAAAGTAGGCCTATATATATAGAGAAGAGAATTATGTCTAAAGCAGATTCCTGTGTTAATCGTGCATGTAAATAGACAATTTAACTCAGCTAAGTCGTTGCATTTCCTTGTAGATTCAAGCAACCCATTCGATGTTCTAAAAGCAATACGGAAGAAAGAACACTTGTATGAATTTGTCTTAGCTTGTACTAGTTTGTCTTTCTTTGGACTTTGTTTTTTCTTATTAGTTTAGTAAACATAAAAATATATATAAAGCTAATTCTTCAGATTAGCACTTCCAAACATATGCCGTATGTAAATTTAGTTAAATAGTTTTATATACCATTTAAAAAAAAAAGAAAACAAATATTTACTGAATCAAGGTCAGTGGCGTTGGCACTCACTTCCTGTGAGAGACACAAGTACACAAGAGATAAGTTTTGAATCTATTTTTAGAATTGGTCAAGGTAGACATAGTTTTTTCATTGAAATAGTATCGAAATTTGTAAAAAATTAAATTTTTTTAGCAGTGTGTCTGTCAGTTTGGTACAAATCTTGAAATCAAAAAAAAGTCTTAAATAAATCAAACGGTTAACAAATTAGTTAATTAATTAGTTCTTTTTCATTAAATATATTTTATAGTAAAAAGGAGATTAATATTGTTGTATTTAGATAAAGACTGTAAATGTTTGGTTCTTTCTCTTACATAAGCTTTATTTTTTCAAAAGTATTTATTTATATTTTGCTTTTTCAAATGTAATAACTTAAAGCTGGCACTCGACCATTTAATATACAGTGAACAATAACAAACAATTTGGGAGTTGTCCTTGTCAGCAAGTAAACGCTGTAGTCAATAGATTAAATTGAACTATTGATAACATTTCGTTCTAACACTAAACGGGTATCATACGTTTAATAAACTACCTAGGCAGAGTAGGAAATTCAACATTTGTCCTGCTGTAAATAAATACGAGAGACATTCAACCGAATGCGGGGCTTTTTTATTTGCGGTCACAACTTAATATAAATTGTTAGACAACTTAATCAATGTCTAAGAACAACTTTTCACTTACCGATTGTGTTTCATTGTTGGCTGCATCTTCCTGGGAACAGAGAGAGAGAACATTAGTGTTAGTTCACAAACTTTTTGTAAACAAAACAGTATGTAGAGCTTTTATGATTATTTATTCATTTGTATTGAACCCTTCCCCCACACCCCCACCCCCAAAAAAAAATCCTGCTACGCCCACAGTTATATTGGTATACTGGTCATGGAAATTTGATTTCAATAACTAAAAAAATTATCGTGCTAACAAATTTACATCAACTGCATGTTGAAAAGTCAAATGAATTAGCGCAATAGAGAAATACTCTTCAAAAGTAGTAATATAAAGTAATACAATATAATTTTGTACCCTATAGAACAGCGATTTTCTTAATAGGGGTAAGCATACCCCCAATGGTGCGGGAAGACTATAGAGGGGGTACGCATTAATTCATTGAGTGCTGTGTTGTTGTTTTTTTTTTAAATAAGAAAATGTTCCAAACTAGCCTAAAACAAAAATTTATTATTTAAGTACCAATGAAGCTAAAGTAACATATTTGCTATCAAAGTAAAGGTAAATGAATGGAGAATGTGAAAATGTAAACATCTTTCTATTTAAATATAAGATAAAAATTATAATCTAAATAATATGACCCTCAAAAAAAAAATTGATGCCAGCTTTAGAACTTCTGAGACCTAAATATAGATTTTGATCTTTGCATTACTGTTGAAACATCATATTAAACTATTGACATCTTTTTCAAAAAGAAATGTGATAAAACAGTCAATAAAAGATGATGAATCACTGATTATATTATTATTTTTACATGGCTTTTTAGTCAGAAAAGGGAAAAAATATTGCAACATTTCTACCAATAACAATAGATACTAGTACTAAATCTATCAATCAAATGTACTCAAATATTATGTACATTTGAATCAATGGGATATAGATCTAGATTTATCTTCTTTATATTTGCCTAGAACATCTTTCATTCTAATACTAGACCAGTGCAAGACATAGGCCAGCGAGAGATCAAAGCCTAAATCTCTAACTAACTGAAGGACAATAAAAATTATAATTCATTATACCTAAGATCTAGACCTAGATCATTATTACTATTCCTTTGTAATAAATTATGGATCTAGAATAGTTTTATATTTTCACTTTTATTTAGTAGTAAACCTTTTGGAGTACTTACAAGACAGGGTGCAACTCGAACCCCTATAAGTAGACCTATAGTCATGGTGATGGTTTTTATAGATAAACAATACTAAATAACAATAGCTACAAAATATACCAAGAAAAAGCCCAGCATGGTGGATGAATATTGGATTTAGATCTACCATTTCTGTTGTTTTCATTTATCTTAGGCTTAGATCTATAGGGATCTACCCAGGTGTAAAGATAAAAGCATAGATCTAGTCAACCTTTATCTACATTCCAGACCTAGCCTTAGCACAATACTTGATCTAAATCTAAATGCTAATAATGTCCAAGTTGGACCAAGTCTGTTTCATCCTATGCTAAATGTTGATCAAGATCTAAATCTTCATTATTACTATTCATTGAAGTATAAATAGATTAATTATAAAGCTACTTCAGTTGTAAAAATTGTGGGTGTGTCTTGGACAAGCATAGCCATGATGTAGATTTTTACAGATAAACAATACTAAAAAAAAAAGAAAATGGGCAAAAAATGCCCACAGTGGATGATTATTTGATGTAGATCTACCATTTCCTTTCTTTTTATTTATCATAAGCTTAGATCTAGAGATATATCTTATCTTATATAATACAGACGTTACTTCAAAAAAGAAGATGATTACGTCCTACGCGTCATGCATTTAGTCATGCATATTAACAAATGACTTAAATTCTGCCAAGTCACTGGTTTTTCTGGCTAGCTCAGGCAACCCATTCCATGCTCTAATAGCACTAGGGAAGAAGGAGTATTTGTATCTAAGAGTCTAAATCTAGAGATAAAAGCTTAGATCTAGTCAACTCAATCTCGATCTATACTCTGACTCTACGCCTAGCCTACTGATAATAAATATACCATACCAGCAGGTGATTGAAAAGCTAATTAGACTGCTGATGGTTGCTGTATAGAAACGTTTAATTATTGTTTTGTCGATTTCCTGTAAGAGAAAGTGTTTTATACCGAATAATTGTTTTAAAATGAACACTTTAATATTTCAAAATATGTTTTCAATTTACGTGTTCAGATAAACAAGTTATGTATTGAAATGTCAATGTGTAAAGTCGCTTTTATCTTCCTGAGAACATAAACACGAACTTCCATTCAGTCTACAGTAAATTACTACTTTAAGAGCAATTTCTAATGTATCTATTCTTAAAGATGAGAAACACTTTACTTACTGTTTCAGGATCCTGAGTAGCAGCTACATCGTCCTGGGAACAAGAAAATAGTAATACTCTGTGATTTTAAATATTTTTTCATTTGATTAATGTTTCCCTTAAGTAATTATATTCAAATTAGACTACCAACGATTTTCGAAAAGTAGTTTTTCTGTATCTGGACTAGAGTGTCTCTCAAAATTAGGCCTCCAAAGCCATATGAAGTGTTCGAGAGGAACCATAGTCGTTCTACGACTAAAGGGGGCCAATATATATAGAGAAGAGAATTATGTCGAAATCGGATTCCTGTGTTAGTCGTGCATGTAAATAGACACTTGAACTCTGCTAAGTCATTGGATTTCCTCGTAGATCCAAGCAGCCCATTAAATTTAAACTAAATTAAATAATGATTAATTAATTATTTGTACTTTTAAAAAAATGCAGCCTATGTACTTAAACATTGAAAGTTTGGTTCTGTTTATACGCCTGGAGTCCGCAGAGGATAAGTTGCATTGTTACTGAGCCCTATAGAAAAGCCTTTGCGAGCTCTGAGGATCTAATGATAGTACATACTTGTCTTGGGTAATGTTAAGAATGGGGAAAACACCAATGATGATCCTGTTTTGGATTTCTGTGTTTGTGATGCGATTTGTATTTGTATGGGATAAAGAAAAATAAAAATAAAAAAGAAATTGTTCCTCGCAAATGTTACGTTCAAACTTTTTAAAACTTTATGGTCACGTGTTTCCTTTTAGTATTTATCTTCTTGTCATCACGCATCCTCGTTTCTGTTGTCCTTCTGTTAATGATACTTTTCTTACTAGCAGGTTTGGCCCCGGACAATTGGAGGCTGCCTAGTTTGCCTATGCCTAAGGCCGGCCCTAATACTAGCTATGACTTATGAGAAAAGGTTTTGTTGGAGGACGCTCGCATACGAGAATATCTCGACCATTGCTGGGACACTGCATTCTATTCTTCTACTTATCAAAATATAGTAGGAATAAGCTTCTGTCGAACCATCACAATATGCAGCAGCTTATCAACAAGTGGACCAACACAATAAGGAACAGAATCTGTATCAACAAGTTGACCAATACAATAAGGAACAGAATCTGTATCAACAAGTTGACCAACACAATAAGGAACAGAATCTGTATCAACAAGTTGACCAACACAAAAAGGAACAGAGTCTGTATCAACAAGTTGACCAACACGATAGGGAACAGATATTGTATCAACAAGTTGATCAACACGATAGGGAACATATTTTGTATCAATAAGTTGACCAACACAATAGGAACAGACTATGTATCAACGCTTTAACCAATTCAATTTGTGGTACAGTAATCACTTTAAGACGCTCTTTATCACAATAGTTTCTACGCTTTAAAGAATACAAAAGAAATGTTCAGAATACGGGCAACTAGCAAGATAATTCCCAAGATTTTAGAGCCATGTTATTGGTAATATTTCGTTTCATGCTAAACGAATAACATTCCTTTTATACAATGCTTAGACAGAGTAGGAAATTGAACACATTTTCTACTATAGCTCAATTTGACAGACATTCAAACGAATGTGGGCTTTCCCGTTCGCGGTCACAACTTGAGAAATACTGATAGATAACTTATTTAATTGGTAAGAAAAACTTTTGACTTACTAATTCAGATTTATTGTTAGCTGCATCTTCCTGTGAACAGAGAGAGAGAGAGCGTTATTGTTAGTTTACAAACTTTTTTTTAAACAAGACATTATTTAGAACTTTAAGGATTCCTAGTTCATTGTATTAAAGAAACATCCATTAAAATTGGTTACATCAGTTTGCAGCTATCATGGATATTTGATTTAAATAATCAAAATTATCACGCTACGAGTTTACAATCAAATTACTTAGTGCCTGAGAGAAATACTCTTCAACAATATCTACAACACAATATTATTTTATACCCTTTAGAATTAGAGCAGTGTTTCCCAAAGCTGGGTTTGCGTACCCAGGGGTACCGGAAGACTTTGGAGAGGGTAATTGTTGAACCTTATTATCTATGCTGATTTTTTTAAAATACCTATTTATTTTGATCTATTAATAAATTAAACTGTGTGTGTGGTAAGTGGGGAGGGGGGGGGGGCGAGGGGTACTCAACATAAAAAAAAATTATAAAAGGGGTATATTCAGGTCCAAAGTGTGGAAAGCACTGCCTTAGAATATGGGATAGAAGACTTCACTTTGTCAAATAAATGTACAAATTGTACATTGGAATGCATCCTCATCAAATAACTTTTCGAGGCCGAATTCTTATCGTGATAGAATAATGCCCAAGCGGACCACATCTTGCCCGAGACGCGGAACTCTCTGGCAACTTTAATCTTCTGTCCAAAATGTAAAAAAAATAATAAAAGGGGCATCGATTCTATTGGAATTAAGGATTTTCAGCAATGATGTGGCCCGCGAGCCGCTTTGCTAAAAAAAATGGCGATAAGTAGTTTGTGCGACTGATTCAGACTTTTAGCCTCAAAGACTAAACATGTTCTACCAAAGAACTTGTTTTGAAGAGAACAACTTTAATAGTTCCAAATATAGGTTTTGAACTGTCATGGTCAAATAAACAAGTTACGTACCGAAATGTCAATGGAAACGTCACTTTCGTCTTCCTGTTAACATGAAAAATACATTTCTATTAAGCATATAGCTTTTTTAAATTTGTTTTCTTGAGATACATTTTTAACATCTTTCTCTTTAAAAAACAACATAGATTAATATACATTTATAGATTATAAAACTATTCATAAAAAAAAAGGTTAAATTGGAATCAAGCATGGCGTTAGGATCAAAGGCTGCAAGGCGTCCTTACTAACGGAAACATGAGAATAGAAACAACTGTTTTGTAATTAAAAGTAAATTTCACCCAAATCTACCTCGCGTTACTTTTGAAGACTTTAAGTAGACTATATTCTTCTTCTTCTTCTAGCCAGCATTTGCTGCTGAGCTGTTAGCTCTTGTGCAGATTGTGCCAAGGAAAAATAGTGTGCTGTTAACTTCAGTTGTTCAGCACATCAGTACAGGGTGTTGATTATGTTGTGCTGTATTCTATATTCCTCAGTTCTCGAGAGGATTAATTAATATGAAAGGCTAAACAATCTCCTTTTAGGCCTTGTAAGCTGTTAGGGAAAATGATATTACGATCAGATGGTTAATCCAGGCGTCATTTTCGGAACCAATGAAGGCTACAAGTATACTGGAATGTGTGGCCGAGAGGATTAAGCTAAGGGGTCCCGGGTTCGAATCATGGGGAAGACTGAGGTTTTAAATTAGGGCGCCTCTAAGTCCGCCCAGCTCTAATGGGTACATGACAATGACATTAGTTGGGCAAAAGTAAAGGCGGTTGGTCGTTGTGCTTTCCGTACTGGGCCTCATCTGCCCCATAGATCGCAAGATCGGAAAGGGGAACTTTACTACTTTACTACCTATCCATTGGGGCTGGAGTTTTAATCCCGACTGGAAAAGATGTGTGTTTACTGAGCGTGTACATGCAGTACGGAGAACCCTCTTCCATGTAGCCCCTCTACCTTCTGATATATACAAGAGATTGGACCAGAGAGCTCTGAGCAAGAAAGTAGCACTACTTAAAGTTATTCAGAATCATTCAGAGATTTGAAACATCAAGAAAAGACAGACAGAATAACCAATAGACACACTTTGAAGCTAAAAAAAATTGGAAATATGGAAATATAGTCAGCTGTTCCCTTTTAGTGACCTATATCTTTTTTGAAATCGAATGTGTTTGTGCATGTTTTATAAAGAGTCTATAAAGAGGATAGACATTTATGAAATAGTACAAAGCACAATAACTCCTTTACATAAGAAATCTCGTAGTTACCGGACTTGGTCTCGCCTTTACAAGTCCGAAATTATAAGAAACGACAAATATGCATAAAATTACAAATATTTGTTTCATGGTTGTGTTTTTCCAATTTCAACCTGAGGGGAAAAATACATAAACATCGATATAAATATTAATAATAATAATAATAATGATAATGTTACATTTCTTGGTAAATATAAGCAAAGAGTTAATAAAATCCTCAAGACCAAACTGTCTGGCAGTAATCTCATCACTGCAATAAACAGCTGGGCCGTCCCAGTGCTCCTTTACACGTTCGGTGTGATCAAATGGACCGACACTGACCTACATGACATTGACAGACTCACTGGAAATTACTAACCAAATTTCGATGCCTACACCCCAAGTCCATAATGTTATACCTGCCCAGGAAGGATGGGGGTCGTGGATTGCAGAGCATCTTCAAATTGTGTAGGATGCAAGTTTTAAAAATACGATCAAAACTGCTCGCCTCCAGCAATCAATTAGTTTCCTTTCTACGCAAATATGACTCCGAAGCAACCCATCTAAACCTAAACAATGTTGATGTTAATGTCGGTTTGGACGACGTATGGCATGAGATTCGCCAATGGGAAGAAAAAACACTCCACGAAAAATTCCCGGCTTTATTACATGGGGACAACACCGACAAGGCTGCTTCCTTAACATGGCTCAAAGCAGGTCATCTCTACCCTGAAACAGAAGGCTTTGTTATAGCAATACAGGACTGAGTAATCAGAACAAAAATTACGAGAAGCATATCCTGAAACTCAATGTTGTCGACAAATGCCGAAAATGTGGACATGTGGGCGAGTCGATTGAACACATTATGGCAGTATGTCCAGCCCTATCAGAATCTGCCTACCTAGGTCGCCATAGCCAAGTTGCAAGGTTAATACACCAACACTTGGCTTTGACGCACAATTTGATATGTAAGGACACTCCTCCTTATTATAAATACTCGCCACAAGAGGTCGCGAGTCTACTGAACATCTGCTGTTCTGGGATAGGCCTATTCTGACCGACAGAACGGCAGATTTCAATCGCCCTGATCTTCTGTTCGTTGATAAAAAAAGAAAAAACCGCTCCCATTATCAACATCGCCGTACCACTGTCTCATAATTTAAGAAAAACTGAGATAGAAAAACAAAGAAAATATGGGAACCTAGGCTTGGAGATTAAGCGTCTATGGAAATTGTCCAAAAAAAACAATATACCCCATAGTTATATCAACCGAGGGGATAATAACAACTGACCTCACAGACACCTTCAAGACCCTTAAGATTCCTAGGAACATCCTCGTTGCCTGTCAGAGGGCGGTACTGCTGCAGACCTGCCACATCACCAGAAGATTCCTCAGTGGAAACTGTTAAAGGGACTACGATGAATTTTGTTTCTCCTTAGCGAAACTCGACCCTGGCAGCGCCAGAGAATGATTACTCGTTCATTTCTAACATAATAATAATAATAATAACTCAACCCTGGCAGCGCCAGAAAATGAATTATTCGTTTCTAACAAGAATAATAATAAGGCTTGTCTTCCGAAACCTAAGAGGAATAAAAAGTGCAATATTTCATGTGGCTACGCGGTTCCTACTCTTTTGCCAGAACCCATGCAGACATAACAATAAATATAAATATGTATAAATGTAGTATTGTCATTTATTAATATTGTTAACTAATAGCAATTGTATATCTAGCATAACATCTAACATTGATTCTTCAAGTTTGACTTCTGTAGATAGAAAGTCTTATAAATCCGTCAGTCCCATCGTTACATCCATAATTCCTATGTAATACTCATCAAAACAGGTCAGAACAAACAGTTGATCTGAAAGCTGCTAAATCTGAGCATACATGAATACTAGCTACAGACACAATGTTACCTTTAACTTTCTAAAGCTACATCTGTTAGGTAAATTAATACTAGCAAAATAGTCAATACTATATTAACTATATGTTTCCCAGACAGATGTTTTATACTATGTGTAACAACCTGATCTGCTAGCCTGAAGTCTTTGATGAGACTGCTTGCAATAGCTTTTATACGGTTACAGTATTATATGCGTTGCAACGAGTGATTAAGCAGCCATCTGGCTAGTCCCGAAACAATGATATATCTTAGGAACTAATATATCCGTCAGTGTAGACATACAGTTATTGAGTAAGTGCATGCATAAATTCATTGGCCGCGTTAATGTTATTCTCGAGTTTTAATCGAATTGGAATGAGATTTGGAGATGAGTGCACCATTAGGTACAGCTAGAGATAATGAATAATATTTGAGATGACGTGGAATAAAGTAAGCTAAGCTAACTTAGAAAATTAGAATATAAGATAAACCATCCATTGTAATCCAGATAAGAAAATAAGATAAACCATCCATTGTAATCCAGATAAGAAAATAAGATAAACTATATATTGTGACCCAGAAAAGAAAATAAGATAAACTATATATTGTAACCCAGAAAAGAAAATAAGATAAACTATATATTGTAACCCAGAAAAGAAAATAAGATAAACTATATATTGTAACCCAGACAAGAAAATAAGATAAACTATACATTGTAACCCAGAAAAGAAAATAAGATAAACTATACATTGTAACCCAGAAAAGAAAATAAGATAAACTATACATTGTAACCCAGAAAAGAAAATAAGATAAACTATACATTGTAACCCAGAAAAGAAAATAAGATAAACTATACATTGTAACCCAGAAAAGAAAATAAGATAAACTATACATTGTAACCCAGAAAAGAAAATAAGATAAACTATACAATGTAACCCAAGTAAGAAGATAAGACAAACTTTAGAAAATGAAGTGGAAATGCAGTCCGACACATTAGTAGAATAGTAAAATACGTGGTGGGCTGGTATTTTGCCTGTTTGGTTAGTATTTTGCCTGTTTAGCTGGTATTTTGCCCATTTGGCTGGTATTTCGCCCGTTCTACGTTAGTACTAAATAGGGTTAACTGTAGAATTTCAATACAACCGCCAGGCTCCTCCTCTCCAGTTCTGCTGTCAGCGTCCAGGATTTGCAAACATACAAGAGTATGGCCAACTGTAAAGATATACTTTTGATAGAACAGTAATAAATACCAATGAATGGTCATTCACAAAAACAAAGTGTCATACCCACACACACACACACATACCGCTCGAAAACGCTAAAAGCGTTTTCACTGTTTCCTGACAACTACAGCTTATTATTCATCATATTTTAAAAGGACCTTTTGAATAATGTTTTTGCTTGAAAATTTTTCTAATATGATTTGTAGGCCCTTACCACATTACAAATACAACCGATTAGTTCCTTGAAAAGATAAGAAGATATCCCACAGATTTAGATTAAGGTTTTGTGGATCGCCGCCGAAAAAAAAAAACTATTCGAAAACAAATATTTAAAAAAAAGCTCATTTGTAAATGATACATTTTGTTCAATAGGCAGGTTTGTAATTTTGTTTAGTTACGGAACTAGAATTCAAAGCTATTAACAAAAAAAAAATCGGAAGTGGGAGGCAAATTAAGTGTACCAATTAGATTCTACTCTAGTTTTATTGTTATGTTAGGATGCCAACATATATTATAAGTAATGGTCCCAAATTTATTTCACTAGAAAAATATCACATTAAGTGAAGGTTGGAAAAAGGCGACGCGAAAAATATTATTTGGGTTCAGAACTCATCTCAATTATTACTCTTTAATTGACAAATTTCTTATTAATTTTAAATGTTCAAAACAATGTCTTTCTTAAAATAATTATGATAAACTCATGTGCAATTACATAAACTATATATTAATTATATTAGTGACAGATTTGTTTAAATTTTGTAAGTTTTTAATTAAAATATTTTTAAAAAGTATTGGTTTGTCCGATGCATGTATCGCCCCTCGCGCCTGGTACAACCTTTTTTCATTTGATATTTACTAATGATAAAATTTGAGATTAGAGTGTGGTACGACATAATATACAAATGGGTTCAAATATCAATGTGTAGGTCATATTATATAGATATTCTAATTTTGTTCTCAAACTATGATTTCTCCATAAAAAAGGACCGCCCCCCCCACTCAGAGGGCCAGAGTGAAGAGGGCTGTAGATGCAATCCCCCCCTCCCCACACACCGAATCGGCTCGGATACCAGAAGGGAAGCGACATAATATAAAAATTATATAGAAATTCACCTTTTTTTTTACAAACTATGATTTCTCCATTAAAGTAAGACCGCCAGTCAAAGGGTTTAGGTAGGAAGGGCAGTAAATGTATTCGACCCTACCCACACACACACACCCAATCAGCCAACAGGAGAACGACATGATATAAAGATCGGTTAAAATATCAATTACAAGTTTTAATCATATAGATATTTAATTGATTCTGTTAGCAAGCTGTCATTTCTACAACTAAATTTGACTGCCCCACCCCACTCAAAATTTATGGTGAGGGGGCGGGATTGATGCCATCGCCTCATCCCCACCCCACCAAATCGGCCAACATACTAGAGGGGGGAAGGTGAAATAATCTGAAAATAGGTTGGAATGTAAACAATTAGTATATATTATTTGCTTAATAAATTGGTAAACTCATTGTGACATTTCTATACTAAAATTCGTCCGCCCCCCCCCCTCTGAAGAGGGGACTGAGGGGGGAGGGGCGATTGCCTCTATCATACTTCCTACCTGGATCCGCTAGTGGTTCGATGCCTAGTGGGGCAGCTTCTATCAAAATAATCGAAATAAAACAGTTTGAGTTTAAGTTTGATGCCTGTCTGGTTGGTTAAGTTTGATGCCTGTCTGGGTGGTTAAGTTTGATGCCTGTCAGGGTGGTTAACTTTGATGCCTGTCTGGGTGGTTAACTTTGATGCCTGTCTGGGTGGTTAACTTTGATGCCTGTCTGGGTGGTTAAGTTTGATGCCTGACTGGGTGGTTAAGTTTGATGCCTGTCTGGGTGGTTAAGTTTGATGTCTGTCTGGGTGGTTAAGTTTGATGCCTGTCTGGGTGGTTAAGTTTGATGCCTGTCTGGGTGGTTAAGTTTGATGCCTGTCTGGGTTGTTTAGTTGATGGCTATCTGGGTGGTTAAGTTTGATGCCTGTCTGGGTGGTTAAGTTTAATGCCTGTCACAAATTGATGCCCCGTATTGCCTGCACCACACGCACATCGCTAGGTACGCCTCTGTAAAAGAAAAAGAGATACAAACTACGAATGGAGGTGAATGTAAACCATTATAGCAATGACACACTCTGACAACAGGTGAAAGCACATTCAATGACCTTTTTTTTTAACAATGGTTCTCAATTTCTAATGCTACGACTTCCTAGTCCAGATCACGATATCGTTGTGACCCTCCCAATACAAATGGGTTTCCCTTATCACAGCACTGTGATGCCCAACCTCATTTGACCTGCGGGCCATTTAAATTTCCAACACTCGTGTCGTGGACCACATGTACGAACAGGTACATAAACAAAATGAAATTAACCTGAAACTATTACATTAGAAGCGTGTGTGTCTAGTACTTACACTAATAAATGAGAGATTTGAAGTTCATCTTTTTTTTCTCGCGTTAAAAAATTGCTTTCAATTCTTCACTTCAAATATGAGCAACACTGTAGCTCGCTTTACCACCTACTCATTCTTTTGCCTCTTTTTGGCAAATATTCAAATCAATCTTCTCCAATTTCTAGGCGTAGTTCAACAATCTTTTTATTCGCTGCTCAAACCAAGAACGAGCCGTAATTTTTGTTTTATAATACCGCCGGGGTATATGTTGATCTTGTTTTTTAAAGACACACTTTTTTTTACAAAATAAATATGTTGGCTTAGTATCATGTTCCACAAAGAAGTAAATATCGGTTCACTTTTCTTGGTAGATTCTACATTCAGAGTCCAAGTTCAGACACCCAAAATTTTTAAAGGTCATGGTACCAATTCATCAGAGAAACATTCAGGTTGGTAAAGATATATTCGCCACCTTTTTTTTTTTTTGGAGAGGGGGGGATTTTCTACTTTTTATACCGACATTTTGACGGGCCGGATCTTGCCCCAGACCGTATTTTGGGCATCACTGACATATCAAAGACTATTGGAGTCGTCAACGAATCAAGTTTGAGAACTCTTGAGCACCATCTGCTATGTTATCGATAGACTAATTAGCATTCACTGGGGCATGTCTATGTCAATGAATAGCAATAGAAATGTCACGAAAGCCTATGACCTACAGCCGCCAGACATTTACTTCCTTATTTTAAAGAACGTGTGCCATTGAATATTCCATTCTGTATTTATTAACAGCATGCACTGGGGAAAAGCAATGAATAATAATGTCGATTTATCACATACCTAGTTAGCAAATCATGTTTTAGAACTAAGCATATCATGTTTTAGAACTTAGCAAATCATGTTTTAGAACTTAGCAAATCGTGTTTTAGAACTTAGCAAATCATGTTTTAGAACTTAGCAAATCGTGTTTTAGAACTTAGCAAATCATGTTTTAGAACTTAGCAAATCATGTTTAAAACCTTAGAAAATCATGTTTTAGAACTTAGCAAATCATGTTTTAGAACTTAGCAAATCATGTTTTAGAACTTAGCAAATCATGTTTTAGAACTTAGCAAATCATGTTTTAGAACTTAGCAAATCCAGTCGCTGGCACATATTTTATTTTAAACTATTCGGATGTTCCTTCAGATACGCACATAATTAGAAGGTAGCCCAAACTTTCCACAAGACGTCGGGTGGTGGTGGTTGCAGGATTTGAACCCAAGACATATTACATTAAACAGAGATACTAGACTACAAGTCACAAGATCAATGCAAAGTTTAGATCACATGACATATAACGTGAACTTGCTAACATTTCTTGGTATAAAAATATTTCTTTTATAAATATAAGTAAAAAAAACAATAACTGTCCAAGTCTGTTTTTTAAAGAAAGTCAATCGTTGCAAATAGTCTTAGAGCTTAGGAACACTAATTGTTGTTGGCATACATCAGTCGTAAAACGACTCTGGCTCATCTAGTGTAGAACTAGTTCAGGTGACTGTAGAGCCCTATTCTGGAGAGACATTCCTGTCCATATACAACGCTTGTGAAAGTGTCATTTGCTTTGGAAGTAAAAAAGTCAGCCATTTTTTCATTGGACTCTCTTCTTCCAGGGATTTGTATCATGAATTGGGTGCATTTAACGATATTTTCTGTGTGACCAAAGATTGACAAAGAGACATAAGACTAACATTTGACCTCAAGCTACTTACTGATCTTTTGCAGAGAAAAAAAAATAGGTACTCTTCAGAGAAGGTGGGGACACACGTCGCAAGCCTGCAGCAGCCTTCACAACAAACCTCACCTAGAACTTCCAAAGAAACAAGGAACGGCCTAGACATGCATAGCGCTGAGGATGACAGGCAGGTGGCCAAGACCTGGGGACAGAACCAAGACGTCTGACGAAACTGGATGGTGACCTACAAGCAGAGATCAGATCTGTTCTTATCATCTCTTCTCTAGTGGAAGGAAATAATCAAGATATTGATTGAAGAGAGCACATTGTTTTTTTTTTTGTTTTAAATAATATAATACTGTAAAGATGTTTAGTTTGTCCACACAATCTTATTTAGCTGTTTTTGTTTTCTACGTTTCGGCGCATTGGTTGAGTGGTAAAGCGCTTAGCTTCTGAACCAAGAGGTCTCGGGTTCGATTCCAGGTGAATACGTTAATTTTTTAATGTCGGGATCCTCAGGGAGCCTCGAGTCCACCCAGCTCTAATCTGTACTTGACATTTAATGGGGAAATGTAAATGTTTCTGCTCGTTGTGCTGGTCACATGACACCCTCGTTAACCGTTAGCCACACAATCAGATGACCTTTACATCACCTAGATTATAGATTGTAAGGTGTGAAAGGAGAACATTTTGTTTACTTTCTACTTTTCGGATTTCAAAAAGGAAGATTATAATGTCCTAGCCAGACTTAGAAAAAGGAAGAAAATGGCAGCCGTAATAGTTTTGAACTTGGCCTCATTTAGGCGAAAGTCTAAGGCGCACAAGGACTACGCCACGACCATGCATCCACTAAATCAAGCTACTAGATCGGCCTCACTAAGTTTGAGCATTAGTGAAGTTAAATATATTAGATATGTTAGGAAAAACAAGTTTACTAAGAGAGGTTGTGTTATCACACAAACTCACAGGCGCCCACGACGCTTCCACCCATTGCTAAATATTCTTTAACCAAGCTGTCAGTATTTTCATTCTTAAATGTTTGCTTATTTTTATATGAATGTGACATTTGTATGGATACCTCCAAACCCTAATTATTGACCTTTGTTATGTATGACCCCTCAATGTTATTTGTGAGAATGATCAGTGTGTAGTGGGATGTGTAGGTCAAGTAACCCTGTGACTCACAGATGGCACCAGTGTTGGCTTATGCAGTATTTCTGTTGTATTCATAAACTGTATTCTAACCTTTATCAGTTCGGTTTCTATCCACCTTGAGTTACTAGTTTCTTAATCTTGCCCATGATATTTTAGAAACTATAGCTTATTAATACTATTATACTATAAAGTTTCTTTACTTTTTAGTATATTTAGGGCCAGTGTCTTTGTGACCTTCTTAACCCCTAAAAAATGTATTTCAACTTATCTTGCACTCTAAGGCCAATAATTTCTGATCAGCAAGGGACAACCAGAACAAAATTGTTCATTTAATATTTCATGTTGGGTTAAACAGACATTCTTTTGTCAGTCCTTCGAGTGTGCTTCCTCAATGGTATAAGAAATGAGTAAGCTCCCCCTTTTTCAGACGTTGAGATCTATAGGGCAGATGATGTAAAGGTTATGTTTCTGCGTCCCACGGTGAACGAGGGTGTCATGTGGCCAGCCGAGCGATCACCCGCCTTTATTTTTCCCCACCCAATGTCAGGTACCAATTAGAGCTGGGTGGACTCAGAGGCGCCTTAATAAGATCCCAAAATTCGAAATCCTTGTCTTCACAGAGATTCTAATCTAGGATCCCCCATTTCTTTTTTTTTTGTTTTTATAATAGATTGCATAGTAGTCATATCTTCCTCAGAATAGATTAACAATATTTTAGAAATTAAAGAATAAATACTTTTAAGCCAGCTTAAATTTTGAACTAGGTCTAGATATTGATACTAAAAAGACTGGATCTAGACTAGAATATGGAAACAATGTGTCATGTATGGCTGGCTGTATGTTGATGAGCGTCTTCTGGTTATCGTCAATTAGGTCTCGGGCATAAATAGGAACACACAAAACTAGAACTCCAGTCTAAGACATAGCCATGAAGTAACCTTACCAGACAACAAATAAATGCGTACTTGCTCATTAGCGCAGGGAAATAGCGTGTTACAGTAAAGGGACATAGCAAAAATAAAGGCATGTAATTAGGTGTGGGTTTTGTAGATTTAAAGTTTGATAAGTTCTTACTCTAAATATTGTAGGCAGTAATGAACATTGTGACAGTCTAGAAACATGAAACGGGTATTTGTATAATATAGATATAAATACTATTTAGGCAGAGAAATTTGAAACGTGACCCTAATACTTCTTCCTATAATAAGAACACATTTCTTGTCCTCTGGATATGTATTTATAAACTGTCAGCACTAGCGCCTATTTGACATAGTATCTTACTACGTAGAGGGTTTATGCCTCATCTTATCCAATACCGAGATTTTTTCACACAAAAAAAACAACAACAACACAAGATGCTTACGCGTGTTCCTAGGTCAATTCTGACGACTCATTGATTTTCCTGGCTGGCTAAGGCAACCAATTTCTCGCTTTAATAGCACTTGTGCAGAAATTGCGTTAATCACAGTAATCTGCTCTTGTTTACAATCTGATGCATGTGTATGTATGGTGGGGTTGAGACAGAGGTTTATGAATTCCTAATAAAAACTATAAACATAAATTTAGGATGATTGTAAAGTTTTGAAATAAATAGTAAAAAACAAAACTATGACGCTGTAAAGAAATTCATTGTTCCCTGCTAATTATTTAAAAGTACTACTTGCTAGAAAAGAGAAAAGAAATGCGATTCTCCGGCGCTAAAAAATGCGCAAAAATTAGTATACATATATACTACTATTTGAAATACATAACCACATGGGGCTCTCTAGTTCTGTTTATAGGGACACCAAAAAAAAAAAGAATAAATAATACAAGCTTAACATTTTAATAATGGGCACCATGTGTATCTACTTGCAATTATTATTATATTTCAGTTACCGGTAATTTGAAAATTATCAATACAAAATGTGTGTGGCTTGCATGCACTGCTTAAAAAATTGTTGTGTTCAGATTGATTTCATGTACTTTAACTTTGCAAATGAATAATGTGATTCATATTAAGTTATACGTGTACATTAGTTCTCTTTGTTTTAACACACACACACACACCTAACTGAAAAAAGGCTGCAGGCTCACAGTGGCATTTGCTCGAATGCCAATATAGCCAGTCCGTCCATAATAATACATACTAGTATGGAGAAGTAGCGAAGAGACTGTGGATATTTTCGATGAAATGGGATATTGAGTTGTCTAACGAAATATGACTTGGACTTAGGTCTTCCCGCGCCGTTCGGCGCATTGGGCAGCAATCTGTCTCCATAAAAATCTGTCACTGGCAATGTCTGAAGCCTCCTCCCACCTGGTGTCCACTGTTCTGAGGTCCTCCATGAAGGGGTGTCGCCAAGTAATACGAGGACGTCCCTGTTTGCGCTTTCCTCGAATTGGCTTCAATGTTATCGCAACTCTTGGTATGCGTAGTTCATTTTTTCGTAGAACATGTTCCGCAAACCTCATGCGACGCTCTGTCACAAAACCTTACTAAGTGTTCGGCTCCCAGTTCGACAAAGGATTTCCTTGTTTAAGACCCGAAATATAAACAAGTTCTAAACTTTAATGGCATTTCTAAGGAAATATAAACAAGTAATATATTCCTATTAGGCTATCTAAGGAAATAATGAACAAATTCTGAACTAATGTTGTTCTAATAAAATATAAACGAGTTAAGAACTGCAAATAAGCTGTCTTATCTTATAAAATACAGACGTTACTTTAAAAATGAAGATAATTACATCCTACGCGTGTTCGTAGGTCAATCTGGTTTGTGATTTTACTAAAGGTGCTACTCTAGTCAAAAATGAATATTCGTGAATCTCACTGCTATATTTTGTGTCTCTTTCAGTTTTTAAATGTTTTCTTTTGTTGAGGGGTCCCAACACAAATAGTAACAAAATACACATTAATCGGTATGAAATTGATTCTGGATCTCTAGAAATGTCATTGGTCAATTTAAATAGTAAAGTTTTGTGGGGTGGACAATTGACAGAGTTAAAAATCAAGTTGGAAGAGTTGAAGGTCCAGAAATGTAGGTCACGCAACAAAAGTGGACAGCTTTAAAAGGATTTATATAATGGTGGACAACGGCTTTGTCTGCACGAGATGCGTAAAAATATGCAGGTCACAAACGGGTTTGCGTAGTGATGTGAAACACGGAACGTATCCTTAATCTTCGGAATCGAAAATATTGCTATTATTATTATTATTCTTGTTGTGAGAAAATTAAAGATTTCTCAAAAATAACTTGACCTCCTCAAGCCATTGTAAGGCTGTTAAAATATTTGTAGGCTCTTGTGTAAGCGGCGAATTCTAACGAAAAAAGAGTGTAATCCACAGAATATTTAGCCAAATACGATGAATGTACAGCAGCATCTTGTTAACAGCATCTTGTCAGTGTTAAATGTTAATGTTACTGTTAAATAATCAAGTGTTTCCTCTTTCAGCCACCCCCCCCCCCCTCCCCCGACTTAACATTTTTACTTGCAAAAAAAAAAGGCAGGGGAGAGAAGAGAAAAGTCAAGATCTAAATTACTTATTTTTTTCTTGTTATTTCCCTTGCTTCAACAATGAGTGTGATCAGAAATACAATCCAATAAAAGCTGTGTATGTTAATACCAATTGGAGGCTAAATCAACGAATAATACAAACATATTATCTATATATATATATATATATTAAGGGCATCAGTAGGAACCCAACTTTTATACAGCTGCAATGGACAGGCCACATCTGCTGAATAGAAAATTTTCGCACCCCTACAAATCTTTACGCAAAGCTAACGAAAGGGAAGCGAACCCTAGGCGTTCAAGGAAAACGCTTAAGGGACACACCAAAAGTTTCCCCGAGAACCTTAAATATGGACCCAGCCACGATAGAGCACCGTGGCGTTTCGCTTTGAAAACTGGCGCGAAAAAGAAAAAGTCGTGAGTGCATGAAGAGAATCACCAGAGATTGTGATCAAGGCAACTCACACCAGAGATTGTGATCAAGGCAACTCACACCAGAGAATGTGATCAAGGCAACTCACACCAGAGAATGTGATCAAGGCAACTCACACCAGAGAATGTGATCAAGGCAACTCACACCAGAGAATGTGATCAAGGCAACTCACACCAGAGATTGTGATCAAGGCAACTCACACCAGAGATTGTGATCAAGGCAACTCACACCAGAGAATGTGATCAAGGCAACTCACACCAGAGAATGTGATCAAGGCAACTCACACCAGAGAATGTGATCAAGGCAACTCACACCAGAGAATGTGATCAAGGCAACTCACACCAGAGATTGTGATCAAGGCAACTCACACCAGAGATTGTGATCAAGGCAACTCACACCAGAGAATGTGATCAAGGCAACTCACACCAGAGATTGTGATCAAGGCAACTCACACCAGAGAATGTGATCAAGGCAACTCACACCAGAGATTGTGATCAAGGCAACTCACACCAGAGAATGTGATCAAGGCAACTCACACCAGAGAATGTGATCAAGGCAACTCACACCAGAGAATGTGATCAAGGCAACTCACACCAGAGAATGTGATCAAAGCATGTCACACCAGATAATGTGATCAAGGCAACTCACACAAGAGAATGTGATCAAGGCAACTCACAACAGCTTAAGTTCGAATAACTTTCCAGGTGTGCAGACGATTGTTGTGGAGGTTGTTGTTTTGTTGCACCAAACCGCTGGTAGACAACTAAACCTATCTAGGCGTATTAATATCTTAACTAATAAAACTTGAAATAACTTGAACGACAACTGAGAACATAATTTAATACAACTCACTCTTCTATTTGTACAGAGCAAGCGATGGGAGGACAACATAGAGGATCGTATGTGGTGCCCCAACGGTCCAACAGACTAAGGGATAGGTAAAGGATAAAGCAGGTGATGAGCTACTATGCTCTTACCTTCTAGAGTTTCAGTGGTCGTCAGTTAGGAGAGAAAGAGTTAACAAGGACGTGGAAAACAGTTGGAATAAACTGAAGGACTGTTATTGACGGTCGTTGACTTATAGTACCATTGACTGGTAGACAACCAAACCGATGTAGGCGTATTATAGCTTCACTTATACAACTTGAATAACTTCTTTGTGATGAATACTAAATATACATTTTATTATAATATTGATAATATCAATTTGATATGAATTGAAGCAAATGTAGTAATAATTATAATTTAAAACCCACTACAATAACACTACCTTTCAGTCCTGTGTTCTGGAGTCGTCTGTCCTAACTAAGACCAATGACGACAATGTCACCTATCTTGCAGCATTCGCAACCCATCTAAGCTCTTACAACCGTCACCATACAAACACACACACTGAATAACAATGGCTCTCTGGCTAGCGGTGTTCTCGGTCATCCAAAACGGAATCCCCAAGTCTGGTACGACACAAAATAACTTGCAAGTATAACAGCTGGTAAACACAATCAAATCTGCTACAAGGCCTATCGGTCCGATCCAGCTTGTCCCAAAATCAGACAACACTTATGCCAAAAGAGGGATCAAGACAAACCTCATTAAGGAGGACTTGATTAGCCTGTGGGGAGGAAATCCAAACCGTTAGATAACTTCCGTACAGGCGGTATTCGGTAAATCATGTATTAATTTGGCAACTGTGGTGATTATGTTTTGTATATAATATTGCAATCGGCACTTCATAGAAACCTGGGTTGTAAGACCTAAAGTATTCTATGTTTATTTATTATTTTTACTATTATTTCAATGGTCATTTGAATGAGACAGAGACACAGCGCTTGAAGTTTCTTATTGTTGTTGGCTGAGGCCTGAGTCATGGAGCCTTGTCGTACGATATGAGTAATATAGAAGTCAGTTTTTATAATTATGTGTATATTCATTTAGTTAACGTTTGATGCGTTGTCCTCAGCTACAGATACCCTGATTACTTTTATTAAAGTTATATTTTTGTTGTTAATTCATCTCTGGCGTCTCTTTGAGTTATTGAAAGAAGTATTAGTACGTTATGTCTCAAGTATAATTAAACTATAATCCCAGTAAGGAGCTCACAACAATCACAACAGCCACCTAGATCGGTATACAACAGCGATGCGCCAATTTCATTATGACAAGCAAGTGTGAGTCTAAGATAACTTTTGCTGTCTCAAAAGAGTGAAGCAAGGATGTCTTGCTGGCTCCAATTCTTTCAGCTTCATGTTCACCGCCATATTTAAAGATGCTTTTCGCAAAAAAAAATGAGTTGACATGCGATATCGCACTGCCGCGAAACTATACAATGTTCAAAGACTTAAGGCGAAGACCAAAGTAACTGATTTTGCCCCAAATACCTCAAATAAAGGGAACTTGTTCCTCTTTGCCAACACCGCAAAACTTTTAGTTTCAGCATTAATGTAAAAAAAAAGTGTTGCACCACCGTCCTCCAAGTAATTTATTCACAGAACCAGGCATTCTCACAGATGGTCACAAAACTAGCAAATGTTAAAAAAGTGTGTCCCATATCAGCCAACGCCAACCTAGATGACGAGGTTGACTTCCTTATTAATCGTGCCAGTGTTGCTTTTGGCAGACTTCAAGGACAAGTGTGGCAACGTGGAGGACTCAGCATATCTACACAACTGAAAGTCTACAGTGCTGTAGTGGTGCTCCTTTAACTGTTACATGCTTCAGAGTCTGGGTCCTATATTCCCGCGACATCGAAAAGCTCAACTCCTTCCAACTAAGCTAAGAGAGGTGGTCGACAGGTCATGTATGGGATATATAAGGTCATTTGTACACTGTATGTTATGTTTTTGCTTACAATATTGTATCACTTTCTATTTATTTGTAAACAAAATGAGGACTTTTGTATAAATGCTTAGCTACAAATACAATTAACGTCGTCTGTAATAATATTTGTCATTTCGAGAATTGTATTGTTTCCAACATTAAATTTTAACAAAGTATATGTGCCAGATTTGCGAACCACTTTAAGGACAATATTACTTAATGTTTAAATTAAAATTTAATGATATAAATTTGGTGTCAAAATATCTGTAAAATGTTTTTTTATTGATGAATATGATAACAAAGCTATCTATTAAGATTAACACTGAGTGCAGTGTTTTGCATGAGATTTTAAAGCCAGTTGCAAGTTGCAGCCTACACATTTTTCCTCTACTGTTTGCAGTCAAAGCCGTTGTCTGCCGGCGGTGTATTTAAGATTTTTTTTTCTTTTTATTACCTCAACAAGAGCTTTTCTTTTGGGTTTCAAATGTGTTTGCCGCGGCCTTTGTGATAGTTCTCTAGCTCTTTCAGAAGCCATCTGCTGGCTGATATTTTCCTTCGTCCCAGTAAGGGTCAAGTTGGGCCTCAGTTGATCTTTATAGAGACTTTTATAACTGTATGCTCTATTAATGTTTTGAATTGTTGCATTTCGTGTATGTTACCTGCTTGAATGCTCTCCTGGGTATATTTCTTTATATTTAGAAAAAATACACATTTACCCATCAAATACATATTTCCGTCCTGGGAATACGCATTTCCATTGTGCCAATGTAGGCGACTCTGCATCTGTCCTACACGTGTAATGGCAATGTCATCGATCCCAAAGATTAAGAATGAGTGCAATGTTTCACACGGCCGCTCAAACCCAGTTGCGACCCGCATATTTCCCCGCATCTTGTGGAGACAGCGTTTTCCGTCCGTGGTCTATAGATACCAAGGTCTGAAAAGGGTACCGTACTTTACTTTTTGTTTACTTTTATGTAAAGGTATTACAATGCTAGGTTTATAAGATAAGTAATATAGGGTGGCAAGTTTTCTTCACAGAAATCGGTCACATAGCCTTTTACCAGTTAGCACCTAAGGGTTTTAAATCTCCCAAAAAATGCGATGAAATGTTAAATGGAGACGGCCCTGTTTTCGTTGTTTAGCTTCATGTCTACGTTCTATTGCTTTCTTATCTTATATAATACACCCTCCCACAAAAAAAAAATTAAATAGGTTCTACATGCAATCTGTGACTGTTATCCGGTTTCTCCATTTCATATAGACTTATGTAGTGTATTCTATGTTGCCTTTCTGAAGGACATATAAACAGTTGATGTACCTCTCTAAACTTCCACGATTTTATTGGTGCTTGTGTAATACCCATGCCAACCATAAAAGACTGGACGGGCAAGTCGTTGACAGAGATTCTAATCAAAGCAAAATACAGAGAGGTTTGGAGAAAGCTTGTCGACAGATTATGTGTGGTGCCTCAGCAACACATTAAAGAATAATTTAAGATGACGGAAAAAGATTACATATCGTCAATATTATTAATTTAAACATGATATATAAACTATTTATAACAGAGAAGATAACACATCACAGGGATGTTTTTTTGTTTTTTTTTGAAAAGAACATTTTTAAATTATGGGAAGCGTGGTCGAGAGGCTTGAACGTGGCTTGGCGTCGAGGTTTGACACCCGACTCTGGCAGAGTTGTGTTTACTGAAGGCCTAAAAGCTGTACTGGAAAAACCATCTCGCAGATACCCTCTCCCCCCACCCACTGGTCCACAAATGAGATTGGAACCATAGCGCTCTGAGCATGCTATAAGCATGAAAGTAGCGCTATATAAAAGCTATAATTCATTCATTATATCATAATTTTACACCAATCTACGTTATTAGATAAATTTTTGGAGTTTATAATAAAAGTTGGAAATGATATTAGCAAATAGAAGTATAATCTAGCGATTTATTTTCATCAATCTATCATATAACAATAGTCCAATATTTTAATTGATGAGTTACTCTTATTGACATAATTATAAGACATGCATCTTTTTTTTTTGTCTCTTTTTACAAATATCTTTTTTCTTTTACACAAAAAAAAGATTTCGCTACGGGTTAATAAAGATTCTATATACATAGATGTTTCAAAAGACGATTTCAAATCTCAATACTTTTATAATATGAATCATTGATATAATCATAGTGAGTTTCTTGTTCTATCAGGTTGTAGATGTGGGGCAGTCTTCTGGAGTATTTCTTCTTACAAGGACCTTTACCTGAAATAGATATTGTAGTTCAGAATTATAGGATTCCTTGTTTATTCTTTAATGTTTTTACAAAGCTTATATCAACTCACTCTGTCTGTCTGTCTGGTAAAAAGCGTGTACACGTTATTTCTCCTAAACCCATTCTCGGGTCAAGTTGAAATTTCGCAAAATTATACATTGGCAAAGACAAGACATGAATCTATATACAATAGGTAACCAATTAGACAATTAATTACTGGTAATTCATTATTTTGTTTAATAACAAGGTAAACTTATAAATCAGTATTCTCAGGAATCGCTAAATTTGTTGGGTTTAGTCTATTAATTAATTAACTCTATTTCTCACTCACGCATTCTCCAATTACGTTGAAACTTTAAACAATTATTTATTGTACCTAACGAAACATGAATCTGTAAACAAAAATCTAATGTCAATTAAGTATTGCTAATTAAATATTTTGTTTGATATCGAATAAGAGGAATAACTTATACATGATTGGTAGATATCGTTTAAAGGACGAAGTTCTTTACTTTTAGATAAGCATTATTTTTCTAAAAAATGTTGTTTTTTTTTTTTTTGTCATAATAAAGTTTGCATAGCGAATTTTATTGTTACTTAAAATGCCCATTTATGAGTTCTAAGAATCGTATCAGCCTTAACCACTTTATCTTAAATTGCGAAACAATGTTTTTAAAGTTTGGAATCGAAAATAGACTTTCGACCTACCACAATAGTAATCCGTCACTTTCTCTCTCTTCCTCTTCTTTTTTTTTCTTACTTTATTTGGTGTAACAAGGGCTAGATACATGCATGTCGGCGCCCATCCCTCTCTCCATGCTTGACCACAGCCGAGTACCTCCAATTAGGAATTAGGTGGTTCGCCTTGGTTCTGAACATGTGGCTGTTGTAGTCCATCCTTGGACTTTTGCCCTGGCCGGTGACTTAAGTCAAGAAGACCTTTCCCCAGTGGTGCCATGTTATCACCCCCCCACCCACATGGTTTAGTCCGCCAGCTGAAACTAAAGGTGCAGCATGCCGGACCCCCTTCCAGTACCCCCTAAGCCCCAGAGAAAGCGATTCTGAGACATTAAAGAAAGGACGGGCCTGCCATTGAAAGAGGCTCTATCCAAGGCAAAAGACAGACATGAATGGAGAAAGACAGTCGATAATTCTTGCCTAGTGCTCCAGCGGTGCAACAGAATAGGGGATAGGTGCAGGTTATGTTAGCAAAAACCTTTTCCCAAGTAGCAAACGTGACTAAGCCGAGGGTTCAAACCACCAAACCACCACAGTGTCTAGAACATTAAACATGTAACAGCCAGGAGTAATAACAAAATATTTTGTGCGAAGTCATCAATGGTCTGGTAGATACAGTCAATAAAATCTTAGTAATTCTATGAATCGATATTGTATTTGAGGTTGTTTTATCAAACGACCACACAGTCACACTTAGAAATAGTTTTAAACTGCCAACTTGAAAGCAAAATTAGACATGTCAATTTTTTTTTGGACATTATAGATTACTCTAATTACCTTGGGCTCTTCTGATTAGAAAGATAATGGCAACAATCAGTACTATTATAATAGCTGACACAATAACACCTGTGGATAGAAAAGTGGGGATAGTAAACAAGTAGGGCTTTTAACAAAAAGAAAGATGTGTTTTTTTTTCAATACTACAGTTACGGCCTTAGGCATAGGAAGTCTCCAAGGGCCTCGGAATGGTGATGGTCTCACACAGGACTCAAAACATTTATTTAGAGAAGAAATAGCGAGACTTGTGTTATTGTTGGAGAACATTAGCCAAAGTTTTAAATAAATGGCGTAATTATATTTTTTCGCTGTTTATTTTATATTTTTCTTTGTCATTTGGGGCCACCAAATTCACTTCGCCTAGGGCCTCCAATTATCTAAGGCCGGCACTGATATCTACTATAAACACAGGCGCAATTTCGCTTTCACTGACAGAGGAGAGCAGCTGGCAGCTGATAGTCTCTAAATAAGACAGCTAGAGAGCTCTCGCGAAGGTCGCGATTCACACAGAAGGGCATTTGTCGAAGACAGACGCATAAATCAGAAACTTTCATTTCAAACTTTGCCTAGATCAAAAGGACCAAATTATGAATGTGTAGTTTCCATTAATTTATTCATGTTTCTGTATTACCATTATGTAATTGTTTTAAGATAATGAAAACCCTTAGTCTGTTACAAAAAAAAATCACGCAACAAACAATTTTTTCATTACAAGGTATAAGTACCTGGAAGTACTTACGGTCTTAAGAATCCTAACGTTTTCTTCTTACTAAAATGACCAAAGTATGCCTTGAACAAAATTACCAATATGCCTTGACCAAAATGACCAAATATGCCTTGACCAAAATGACCATACTATGCCTTGACCTTGGTTATAAGGCCATAATCCCGAGATCGCCCTCTCTTAAGATGTTCACTGGTTCTTTGATTGTTTTTCGAATCTTAGACATTGCATCTCTTTATTTCATGAATGTGCCTTTTTTTTTTTTAAATTTTGAGCAGGCCAAAAAACAAAGGAACATTTTTTATTGCGAGCCTAAATTTTAGAAATAAATTTTAGAAAGTTTGCATGAAATCTGAAATTATCACAATGAAGCTATTTCAACCATCCCAGTGGCGCTACAGCCCATGTCCTACTTTAGAACATCTCATCATTTGGATTTGTCCTGGGCTTTACGTCTCCATGCGGGGCTTTTAGCTGTTGTAAATCTGCCTCTACATCATCAAGCCATCGTTCTCATGGTCTCATTTTGTGGCGCCTGACTCAGGGTTTTTGTCGGTGAACATTCTTTGCTCCTCTGTTCTCTGGTATTTTTTCGAAGTGACCTGCCCCCCCCCCCCAACATGATCTGTTCCTTTTATTTCCGTCCCTATTGAGGGGGTCTTCATAGAGCTGGTCTATTTCTTGGTTTCTACAAGCCCTCCATCCCGTTTCGTCATTGATGTTGTACAATTTTTCTGAGGATTTTCCTTTCCAAAGTATTTAGCAGATTTTCTGTGGATGTTGTCAGCTTCTATTGCTATGTATAAATTCAAGCTGAGAGTATCTTGATAATTGTTTATCGCAGCCTATTTCAAAATTAAAGATAGTTATTCTCAAGAGTGAACGATGGCGTCATCATCAATCTATTTCTCACACAGATTTTTCTAGACTACAATAATAAATATAGGAAGATGCCAAAATTACACCTTCTCAACTTTAATTTTGGAACATTGTTTCGTATATTCCTTCAGAGTTGTACATAATGTACTTCCTAGATGAAACCTCCCACAGGACAAAGAGGGATGTGTTATGGTGTGTTTTTGTTAAAATGGTGACGCTAGTAAGAGGATAGCGATTGGTTATGAATGGTGAAACATAGGTGGCATTGTCGTCACTTGGTCTAAGGGCAGACGACACTAGAACGTAAGACTGTAAGGTTGTGTTATTGTAGTGAGTGAGATTTTGTCAAGAAATATTGTAACTGAAGTCTCCTATATTTTTTCAATTTGAAATTAACTTGATTTTATCTTTATTATAAAATAAAGTGTTATCTAGGTTGTTCACAAAAGCAAGATATTTAAGTTATTTGAAGTTTTATTGTTTGTAAAAATGTTTTACATGTTTCGGATGTTCCTTCAGAGTTGAAGATAATTACTTCCTATTCCAAACCTCCCGCAGGACGACGGGGGATGGGATCGGGCAGGGTTTTAACCCTGGACCATCGATACATCTGAACGACAGTCCAGCGGCATAACGCACGACCAGGCAGCCCCCATTGAGAAATAACTGCTAGAGTTTCATTAATTCTTGCTGCACCTCACTACATCACAATATTCACTAAAAAGATCTCAAGCCTTTTCAATAGCACAGCATTCTTCAAATCTTGTTTCAATCTCTATGACAGAATATGAGTCGGGCCGGATGAAGCTTCTCCGCGGGCTTACTTGGCCCGCTGACTGTAGTTCGCCCATTACTTCTCTGGCTAATACATTCAGCTGAACGTGCTCTTTTTCTTAGATTTGCCACTTGAAATAAAGAATATTGTTTGCAAATCATTTCTGACACTTGTATAGGAGTGTAGGAATGTAGGCGGATCTTTCAAGCCAGCCTTTGTTCAGGCGTAAGTTAGCAATGTATTAGAATCATCGCTTTACGACATCTTACTGCATTAATTACTTTTATTTTCTTATCAGTAGCGTTCATTATACAGACAGCCAACAAATATACAATTATTACCAACTGATAACATTGAATGAACTTATTTCAGACAATACTTACCCATGGCTATCATGGATACTATACTACTGCCTGTGAAAATTTAAATGTCTTGGCGTAATATTTAATTTGTATATAAGTGACTTACTTTAAAATATAATAGGGAATCGGTTGGGAGGGGGGGGTATGTATTTTACTAAATAGAAATACAAAACAAAATACAATAATGTACAGTCATTATATCGATGTGTGGTGGCTATGCCAAATGCTTGACTTGCGTACCCAGGGATCTTGAGTTCAAATGCCGGTAAAGACTGAGATTTTGAACTTCGGAATTTTTAGGAGGGCCACGAAATTTCATTGGCGCTGGGGAAGTAAAGGAGAGTTATTGTTGTGCTGACTGCACGGCACCCTCGTAAAATGTCGGCCATCGTATGGTCTGAAATGGGTACCTATACCTTTACTTACATGGATACAAGGAAAGGTTAAATTCTACAGTTAAGTGGCGCAATAAGCGCCTCGTTAACGGGAATGATTCCAATGCTATACTTTTTGAATTACAGAACTTAGGCTGTGGGTGTGGCTCATTTCATCTATGCCTATAGACCCGTATGGTGCGTAGGCCACCAACCAGCTCCAGGTGTCTTGATTCTTATATAGTCTGTCAAACTGCCCCCCTTCCCCACGTTTTGCATTGTATCTGCTTTGTATCTGCATTGTGACTGTTTCCATATCTTGGCGCCATGTTTTTCTGGGCTGTTTATTTCTTTCCTTTAGGAAGATCTGTGTATTGTAGTATGCAGGTTTGCGAAGAGAGTGTGGCCTATTTAGTTTGGTAATAATGGCTAAACAATTGCATCGAAAAGCTTGAATTGTTGGCATTACTTAAAAGGGTTTCGAAGATTTTCATATCTCTGGAAATGTGACTCAAACTTATCTCTTTCGGATCTATCTTTTTTTTTTGTTGTGGTAAGCGCGCAATTTTTTTTTTCGATAATGCTTTTTTTTTTTAAGCATTTAAGATACATTGAGCTAATAAATAATCAAACTTGTACACGAAGGGGCGAGAGCAGTCCATGAAAGTACAATAATAAAAATGGGCGTCATCTTTTCATAGGGGCTTCTTATTATATCAACATTTCAGTTTTCTTTTTCTTAACTCTTTCTCTCCGTAATTTTGTTTCTCGTTCCTATAGTAGTATTCGTTTTTTCTCATTTTTATTTCATTTTTCTGTTAGGGTTAAACTTCAATATTTTTTTTGTCCTGAGAAAATGTTCTATTTGGTATTGAATTGTAAGAGAATGCATGCTCTTTCGACAATAAACACAAATTATTTTTATGAATCCAAAAATCAATTTAGTTTAAAGGGAGTTAAATCAACATTGGCATTGTTAATTAGGAGAGAAGGTGTTAAACCCTGCCTCAAGTAACCAACCAAGCAATTGTACAGACATGTTTTCACACGCTTTACGGTTTCGTAGTCCAAACCTCTTGATCTTTTTCACGAGTAGCTCTGATACAATTAGACAGAGTAAGGAATACATGAGTTCTTTTAAAGTTCAGTTCTTGCCTAAATTGACTGACGTCGCCCATTTCCAGGCACTTTGACCTAGTCTAACAGAGCCTGTCACTGTTCTGATATGATTATTCGAATGTACTATTATTATTGTTATGCAAATTAAGTTGTAAAGGGTTAAACACTCAATCTCAATTTATCACTGCGTACATTTCAAAGCGTGGTTTTCACGAGCCTTTGTGTCGCTGTTTTATAGAGGCATCAATTATACTCAAGCAGAAGACATCATTTGAATTAATTCTAAAGAAAAAGAAAAAGGAAAATTATATTTGATTTTAGAGGATCTTTCTGGTAACGGAATAAAATCTATAACAGCATAACAATGAAATTTGATTTATTACTTTATGTAACATATTCCTTTCTTACATAAAAATAAATATGTACAAACCTTGAACCGAATGTGTATTGACTGTGAAACGATGGGACTTTCTTAGTGGTAAAGCCATTGGCTTCCTAAGTGAGTGGCGTTATGTTCGAACCTCGGTGAAGACTGGAATTTTAAACTTCGGGATTTTTATAACGCCCCTGAGTCCACCCAACTCTAATGGGTACCTGACATTAGCTGGGGAAAGTAAAGGCGGTTAGTCGTTGTGCTGGCCACATGAAACCCTCGTTAAACGATTGCTAGGTCTGAAAAGTATATTTTATTTGTTATCTTCATGATTTCAATAGACAGTGTTCGCAATTTTTAAGCATTTCGAGAGTTGAGATGTAATGTGTACGTGTATTTGTGTGTGTAGATATATATGTGTATAAGCGTATGTCTGTCACGCAGTTCTAATTGCTTATATCCTTTTGGATTTGTAGCATCAAAATATTTTTGTTACTTTATTAAAAAATATTGACACAATATTTCATTAACAGATATCTAAGTGTAGACAGAACAAAGATCTTTATTTTGAAGTCTGGACACTTTTATAATAAGAATCATTAATATAGTCGTAGTGTGACTCTGCTACTGGCTGGTCATAAGTGTGCGGTTCTCTTTGAACTGATTTTTTTCATGCAGGAGCCTTTACCTGAAACAAAGACAGATGGTTAAAATCATTGACTGCATCTTAATGATCGATGGTATTTACTTCTTAATGATAGATGGTATTTACTCCTTTGATGATTGATGGTATTTACTTCTTTAATGATTGATGGTATTTACTTTTTTAATGATTGATGGTATTTACTTCTTAATGATTGATGGTATTTACTTCTTAATGATTGATGGTATTTACTTCTTAATGATTCATGGTATTTACTTCTTAATGATTGATGGTATTTACTTCTTAATGATTGATGGTAATTACTTCTTAATGATTGATGGTAATTACTTCTTAATGATTGATGGTAATTACTTCTTAATGATTGATGGTAATTACTTCTTAATGAGTTCATCATATTCACTTTGTATCATGTATGATATTGTAACTCCAAAAATTCTTATTGATAAAAGTCGATAGTTTGGCGACGAGTAGACGTAGTTACAATGGAGAGGGTGGCTGTTTCCTCTAGAAACTTTTGAGACATCTTTGATGAAAATGTTTAAATCTAGTAGGGTTGTGAGACTAATGTTTCGTATGGTCCGTTGAGTTAATGCATCAGCTAAAATCAGACCAAATCTCCTGCAGAAATGCAAAATTGACTTCCACCAGAGTTTCATCTCACCACCTTTGCAATAATTGTCTATAGCATAGACCAGTTTTACTCAACCTAATTCGACCTGTGGGTCATTTAAATATCCGTCAGGGGCAACATGAACAAAAAGGTAAAAAAAATGAAATAAAAATTCACCTGAAACTATTTAAAATATTGGATCTAGTATCTACATTAATTAAAGAGATAAGTAAAGTCTATCCTTTTTTATGCGTCTGGAAATGGCTTCATTTCTCCAATTAAAATGTGAGCACTATTGTAGCTTCCTTTACCAACTTTTTTTCCTGTATTTTTGGGTAAATATCAATCCTCCAATCTCTAGGTATAATTAAACTGTCTTTTATACGCGGCTTAAACCATTTGTTTTTTTAAAAACAGCCACAAACTCTTTACAAATCAAATATGTTGTCTTATTATCATGTTCCACAAAAAAGTAAAGATCCGTTTTTCCTGTTAGATTCCCATTTCATAAACTCTTAAGCGTACAATTGTTAAAGGTCATGGTGACTAATCCATCAGAGAAAAAGTGAGGGCCCTAATGAAGGTAAATATACATTTTCAACGTTTTGGAAGGGGGGGGGGGGTCTACTTTTTGTTCCGACGTTTCGGCGGGCCTGATGTAACAACGTCGGGGGGCCGATTCTTGCCCGCGAGCCGTACTTTGGCCATCATTGACTTTGGTATCTAATTAGGATTATTTTTTTTCCTTCAATATTTTGTGAACATTTGAACTCGTGGTTGACAGATTATTAGAGTCTAGATCCATCCTATACAATCAAAGAATCGAGAGTTGTGCTCCTCTTGTAATTAAGCGTGTAGCCAATCACACAAAGACACGCTGATGTAAAAGGTGTTTGGAGCCTCCATGGTCGTGTGGTAAGCGCGCTTGAGTTTCGTTCAGTCGTCTCGATGGCCAAACCCAGCCCTTTGCCTTCCCTGGTCGTCCTGAGGAAGGTTTTGATCGAGTAAGTAAATTATCTTCAAGGAGGATCCGAAACATTGTGAAACATTTTACAAACACTTTTACAAAAGTGACATCCTCTTCAAATGACTCCTAGTTACCTTGATTTCTTCGATTAACGAGGAGGATGACAACAAACTGTACAATTATGATTGCAGATAAAATAACACCTGTGGATATAGTGTGAGTATGGTTATAAGGGTTGAACATTAGAAAGTATGTAATTGAGATTTTTTTTTTTATATTTGAAATTGTTTTCACAAATGTAAATATTCATTAATTATATATATATGCCAGACAAACGCCTTCCCAAACGACTTCTGTATGGGGAGTTGTGTGCAGGAAAGCGCTCCCACGGAGGCCAATACAAGCGCTAAAAGACACTCTCAAGAGCTCCTTCAAGAAATGCGATATCGACATTCACAGCTGGGAAGCACTAGCTCTCGATCGCTCCTCACGGCGTGAAGCTGTGAGTCTCGGAGTCTCAAGATTTGAAGCAAGAAGAGTGGCCAGGTTGATAGAGCGCCGAATCAATAAAAAGCTGAGTGAAGAAGAAGGCCTATCTGCAACTGACCAAACCCACCCATGCCACGTATGCAGCCGGCTTTTTAAAGCGAGGATTGTACTTAACAGTCATCTTCGAGTCCATAGGAAATGAGAAATGTGCTCATCTTCGACCACGAAGGAGGAGTTATATATATATATTATTAGAGACATCTTTGATGAAAAAGTTTAAATATTGTTAGGTTGTGAGACTAATGTTTTGTATGGACCGTTATACATGTATGTTTGTGTGATTGAGTGTGTGTGATTACGCGCGCGTGTGTGTAAGAGGCAGGTAGCTCCATTAATTTCAAGTTCTAGTCGCGCACACATCAAACCAAAAAAAAATACATATGACAAAAAAATCAAATGATATATTAGTTTACAGTCTCCTTACCCATAACTATCATAGGAACTGTGTTACTGTCTGTGGAAACAAAAGAATCATATAAAACATTTTTATAAGAAAAGTAATTGTTTTAAACCAAAGATTGGAGTTTTAGTATTCATTTTATCCAATGATACAGCAAGCTGATTTTTCTTTCTTCTTTTTCAATAGATAATATATATACACAGACGAATGGCCCCAGGAACTCTTCATTTTCAGTATTTGCTTTTAAATATTCCTTGGCTTTTGATAAGGGGTGTAATCAAGACAAATCGTTATAGAACGCCTGTCACCTGGGAACGAGCTAATCGTCTTAACTGCCTACAGACTGTGACGTTTGCAGGTCAGTGTTGAGGCCTTCTATAACGATTGGTCCCGGTTTAGTGAATTGCGCATGCGTCCTAGTCTCTCTTCTCTTTCTCTCTTCACCTCGCTAGTGTGATCCAATGAAATGCTGTGCAATATTTAGGGACCAAATCAGCGTGACAAATCGTCTGCTGAGCAATAATAATCGACCTCATTAGATTATGCACATGGTATTACATTTATTTCTTGCCATGTTAATCGCCATAACACGTAAATGATGTGTGACTGTGTAGAGATTAAAAAAAAATATTTTAGAAATAAAAAAAATTGTCTTAATGTAATGAAAACAGAACTTACCGGTGTCGGCAACTCTTTCTAAAGTATTCAAAATATTTGGCTGTGTTCCTGTTGTTGGTTTTGTCACAGCGGATATAAGAGTTCTGTTTGTTGTTTTTGTCGTTGGAGTAACCGTGTTTGTCGTTGGGGTAACCGTGTTTGTCGTTGGGGTAACCGTGTTTGTCGTTGGGGTAACCGTGTTTGTCGTTGGAGTAACCGTGTTTGTCGTTGGGGTAACCGTGTTTGTCGTTGGGGTAACCGTTGTGCTGACAATGTCTGTATTAAAAGAGATATACATACTTATGCTGGCATTCATTAAAAATAATAAAATCATTAAACAAATGTCATACATATATTCTTATCATCATCTCATCATCTGTCCCTTGACTTTTGTCCTAGGGGTGCTGTGAGTCACCAGATCGATCCACCTTTTTCCCGTCAACAGCTGTACTTAGCAGGATATCAAAGAGAGAGATCGATCAATTCTTTATGTATACAGCAAGCTTTTATTCGGACGACCCTTTTTTCGTGCTCCCTCCACAGTTCCTTGAAGAAAGACTTTTGACAGTGAGACATGTCTTATAATTTGACCAAGCCAGCTCTGCTTTAGTCGAGTTGATAAAAGCTTAGTAATACTTTAAAAAAACTGTAGAAACCAGTACGGCTTCTAAACATATTGAAAAAAAAAATCTAAGATAAGATAATTTTTATTGATCCAATCAAATGGAAATTCAGTTTGACTACATTTGACAACCTCAGAGTAACTACTCTACAATAATAACAGAAAAATTCGAACAACATTCACACACGAAACACATACACACTCACAACCAGCGCTTTATGAATTAGACTTCTATGTACTTCTCGATGACGACAGCTGATCTTGTAACACTCTGACCGAAAGTGGGATAAAAGGAGTTTTTAAATCTTATTGTTTTAGTCCTAATGGAAAGGAGACGACCACTTCAGATCTAATGTAACAGTGGTTTAATGGGTGCAGGTTGTCTTTAAAAATCGTGAGTGTTTTGGAAAGGCATCTTTCATGACAAAAAAGCACTTTAAGAGATGGTAGCTGTATTCGAGTGATATACGATACTTGTTAACCTTCACTTTAACATACATGTTATAAGAAAATACTTTTTACTTTTTAACTATTTAGTTGATTTATTAATTAGAAAAAAGAGAATCATGGTCAAATGTTAAAGTACTTTTTAACTCTAACCTTAAATAATACTTACATAGAATACTGACAGTGTTTGTTAAATTACACAGTTGAGTTGTTGAATTGGTGCAGAAATCGTGGGCTATTGGCTGGATATCTCTATTTGTAACAAAACAGGCGATACTGATATTTGGATTGTTTCTGCTTGATCTCAGAAGAACATTGCTTCGATTCCGTACTGTACATCTGTCATCTCCAGGCTTGGACAACTAATATAAAGTATACAATCAAATGTTTATATTTAACAACATCTGATTTTTTAAAAACTGGAGCTTATAATGAAGACCCCAAAAAAAAAAGATTGATTATAGAAACAAATACAAGCAATATCGGCCTCATTAAAGTCGGCGCTGCTTAATAAGGCCTCATGTTTCAAAAGCCCCTCGAATTAACCTTTCGAAGAATATGCTATGTTAAATAAAGCTGGTCATCGTGTACTTTATAACTATAAAGTGGGGTGACCCGATAAAATAGCGCGGTCAAAATAGCGCCGACAAAAAGCGCCGTCAAAACAGCGCCGACAAAATAGCGTGACATTTCCCGACAAAAAGGGCAAGACAAAATAGCGCGGACTTCTATTTGATGTGTATAAAAGTACCGGATTTATGTAAGTGAGCGTCCTGGACAGTATTTTTGTTGAGATCTCTGTCTTCTTAAATTTTATTAGATCTAGAAGTAGGCCAAATTTGAAGTGAAAGAGAGTACATATTATTTTATTTCATTCTCTCAGGATTAGTTAAGCTGGCGATCACTTATCTCGCCAAATGTTTGTTTAATCTCATTGGTTCCACCTGCAGATGTAAATACTGCGAAGATCTAGATGACCCTTGATGTTGTAGGGAATTAGTATGACTAGTGGGTGGACAACTGTATTGGTCGCCAGAGACGAACCCGCAGAGTGACTCCAAGATTTCCGATAGCATTATGGAATGTTAGAGATCGAGTACAGACAATCTACCACGAACAAACAATTCAGTGGCGGGATGGCATCGTCCATTTCAGCTGTCCATTGACACTTTTGAAAAATATCAATTACATTATTCAAGCCTGTAACATCCAACGAAAAAAAAAAGACACCAATCTGGAAGTTTGCCAAATGTCACCTTAACTTTCTTGATCCTTCCTTCTAAGCTACTTCTTCTTCTTGAAACTGTCAGATAGAGTTGAGCCTTCAGCTCTTGGAACTCTAAGCCAGCAAAAGTGAACAAGAGCTCCCTCTCACCGGCCTGAATGAGAACAGTGTACACTGTTCTTTCTGACGGGTGGGTCAGACTCGCCGCAAGAGGCCGCATACACTAAGAGCCCCGCCATTTTCCTTTTCTATACCAGGCTAACTGTGCAGGACTCGTTATTTATGTAAAGGCCCCTTGAGGAACAGCGCCTGGATTGTGACGAGGTTGTGGGAGCTTTTTTACAACTCCGCGCAGTGCAATGAGAATGCTCTCGCACCCCCTTAGGCACCCCCACGGGAGTCTTGTTTTGCTACACTTTAGCCTAATCGTTTCCTCTTACGATCGTTTCCACCCGGGCGCCACTATGAGGCAGGGTAGCATGCCCCATTGCCCGGGTCTTCTAGGTTACAATCTTGATCCATTCAAGTCGATTTCAATTAGGAAATAAATTTTTACAAGCACCGCTTAGGTATAAGCCCTTTTCAATAATTATCGCGTTAATTACTGACAGGAATCCAACTCTAATAAAGAGTATGAAAAGCCATAGAAATGTAAAATTTAAATTACTTTCATCGTACCATAAGTGCTGCTAACAATGTCTAAAGGTGACGGAGTAAATGGTATTCCATTCTGGTAAGTTTTCCAAACAATCTGTCCCACATTTGGATAGCCTAGAGTTGCAGTGCATGAGACATTGATGTTTGAGTTTTTATAACCTCTGTCTGATCAATGGTTAACTCCGGAATTGAGGGAGGTACTGAAGATAAAAAAAAAGTTTCTATAATGCAATTTCATTTTATCATTTATTTCAAGTATATTTGAATTTTAAACATTGTTCTGTTACTTCTGGGCTTGTTTTTTTGTTTGCCAGCCACGTTATCATCACTTCTTAATTATTCTTGAATGGCAAAAGTTAATTAAGCATTATCTTATCTTATATGATACAGACGTTACTACTAAAAAGAAGATGATTACATCCTACGCCTCATGCATTTAGTCATGCATATTAACCAATGACCCACATTCTGCCAAGTCACTGGTTTTTCTGGCTAGCTCAGGCAATCCATTCCATCCTCCAATAGCACTAGGGAAGAAGGAGCATTTGTACAAATTTGTCCTAGCATATGGGACGAGGAATGTGTCTTTATCTATGTGTTTTTCAGAGTATTTTATTAAATTTTGTTTATGTATTTGAAGATTATGGTTCGGTGTTTTATGTATAATTACTACTTTACTTTTTGAGTCTTCTGTCCTAAAGGCTTTCTAAATTTAGTGGTTTTACTATAGGTGTTACTTTATTCGTTTGATATGAATCTCACTTCTCTATTTTATGTCTGTTCCAGTTTCTTAATGTTTGGTTGAGTTGAGGGCTCCCAGCAGAGGTTGCATATTCTATTGTTGCCCTAACCAACGTTAAGGGCAGGTGAAACTTGGAAAAAACAGTTGTTTTTTTTCAAAATCATGTCAACTGAGTTCTTACTATAATAAGAAACTGTAACCAATTCTGAATAATAATCTGGAATTAGCTTTCAGAAACAATGTTAATAAATATTTAATATAAAACATGACAAATGTTTACTTTGCCTCATTAAATATGCATAGACAGTGTCTAGTTTTCAAAACACTATAACTTTTTTCTAATTATCCAATTAAAAATTTTTTTTCACTGTTACAGTTACTTTATTAAGTTAAAATATATTTTTTTTAAAAGACTTATTTTAGTTGAAAGCTTAAATTTCATTAATTGAAATTAATTAATCTCTCTATCCAACCAATCAGAACGTTTCTTACAAAGCCTCTTTGGCAGCCATTTTGTTGACAAATTCTCTACACGTTTTTTGTGTCATGTTCTGTGACATTTCATTTCTCTACATGTGTGTTCATTTTTTTTTTGACTAATTTACCTTATTTTTTGTAAGAAATTTCACTTTTTTAAGGTGATTTTATTTTGAAGTATTTTTTTCATCATTAAATGATCCCATCCAAAGATATAGACACTTAAATAGTGACAGATTTGTTGATATTTCAATTTGGAGGTTTAACTTGCCCTTAAATAACATTTTAGTTGTATGTTCTTATTTGATTTATAGAAATTTCTTTTAATAAACCCTAATGCTTTGATTGTTTTGATAGTCTCATCAATGTGCATTTCAATACAAATATCTACTTCAGCCTTATAAAATAATACTTTTGAGAATATTTCTATGTCAGTGTTTGAAAAAATGAGCGCATGCAATGTTAGAAGCACTTTAACATTAAAATTGAGTTCTTCCAGTTTTTTGACCATACTGAGAATCTATAGCTATAGCTCGTTTTGTTTTATACGCTTTAAATCAAGGGATATAACTCTATTATTATTGCTAGCATAGTAAACACTGAGTTATCGATGATAAAATAGAAGTATGTCATTGATCAGAAGGAGCAAGAAATTGAAAATGTGAGTCGATTTAGTCTGTTTCAGAGGGGTAGATCTAATTGTATAGTAGAGAAGATTTTGTTTGTGTTCACGGAAGAAGATGGAGTTTGTTATTGTGATTTAGTACAACAACAGCTGTTGAAAGTGGTCAAAAAGCATGTACTTGTATAGTTGTAAAATGTTTTCCATGTTTCGGATGCTACCTCAGAGGTAGAGATAATTCACTCCCTAGTCCAAACCTCTCGCAGGACGACGGGGGTTGGCAACGGGCAGGGTATGAACCCTGGACCAGCGTGCCTACCGCACGATTAGGCAGCCATTTAAATATATGTCCAAAACATTTGAAGGAAATATCATTTTATATCAATAGAGATCTCTGTTGCAGGCTTTTTTTTGTTTCTGGTTTATATGCATTTATAGAATGAAAGTACAGCTGCAGCAAAGAGAATTTCTAATATCGATCACTATAATTAAATAAACGATAGTAATGATAGTAATGAATGTGCGACATCGCCTGAATTTAAATTTATATAACATTATGGGATAAAAAAAGGTTTATTTTTTAGTCTTAAAAAGCCATCTGCTTGTTTGACTCCAGCTGCGTGAGAAAGTACAACTTAACAGGTGTAGGTTGATTCGTCTGAACATTCTAAGCTGTCAATATTCATGGAAATATCTCCAAGGCTGTTAATAGTTATGGTGAACCTATCTGGCGCTGGCTGAGCGGTATAGCCCTTTGGCTTCCGAACCAGGGGTTCCGGGTTCGAGTTCTTGTACAGACTGTTTTTATATATATATATTTCTGAGTCTTTGGGCACCTCTAGTGTCCACCCAGCTCCAATGGGTTCATGGCATTTGTTGTCGAAAAGTAAAGGAGGCTGGTCGTCGTGCTGGTCATATTGACAACATTGAGGCCACAGAAACAGATGACCTCTACATCTGCCCTATAGATCATAAGGTATGAAAGGGGAACTTTTAATTATTTTGTTTGTTATCAATACGGTACATCCTTCAGTAATGATAGATATGATTCTTTATTGTGAAATCTTTTAGATAAGCTTTGTTTTTCAAACAGAATTTGTTATATGTTTTCTTGTTTTACATAATGTGAACACGTCTTACAAATATCAGAAAATGGTGAAATGTTTTTTGTTTTATGAGATAGTGATTAAAAATAACCTAGCACTACACTCTAGTAACTCAACGACGCAAGTACTTAAACTGATCATCTGCAAACGATGTTCCAGTGATTGACTAGATATATCATTCCTCTTTTATGAATTCTATCTTTTGAGGTGCTCTTCTTCGTTATCTTGTGTAATGCACACATTGCCTCTAGGTTAATAAAGATAGTATTATTATTATTTTATTGAAAGGGATTAATTTTCATTCTTTGGCACTGCTAGGGTCGAATGTGTCTGTGAAGTCAATTGTTATTATCCCCTCGGTTGATGGGTGAATTGTTGTTTTAGATAGTTTCTTTAGTCGCTTCATTTCTAAGCTTTTAAGTTTTCAAATTCTCTTCGTTGTCAGTGTCAGTTTTCCTTCTATTGCGAGATAGTGGTGCAGCTATTTCATTGATGGTTGCGGACTTCTCTTTTTTTAGTTGATAAACAGTAAATCTGAGCTATAGGTCAATCATATTATAGAAGGTGATCGGTTGACTCGAGGATCTCCTGTGGCGAGTATTTGTGGCAAGGATGCGTATCTTTCTTAATCATATTATCAAAGTCAGATGTTGATGTATTTATTTCTCTTCTTGATTTTCTTTTAAAGATAAGAGCTAATACTAAATTCTCTGGCACTGCCAGGCTGGAATTTAGTTAGAGGGAAACAATATTCATTTATTTATTAATGCTGCAATTATTATTATTATTATGTCAGAAACGAACGAACGAGTAGTCATTCTCTAGCGCTGCCAGGGTCGAGTTTCGTTAAAGGAAACAAAATTCATCGTTGTCCCTTTATCAGTTACCACTGTGAAATTTTCTGGTGATCTGGCTGGTCTGCAGCAGGACCGCCCTCTGACAGGCAACGAAAATGTTTCTAGGAATGCCAAGGGCCTTGAAGGTATCTGTGAGGTCAGTTATTATCCCCTCAGTTGATATGAAAAAGGGGTATATTGTTGATTTAGACAAATCTTATAAAGGCTTAATCTCTAAGCCTAGGTTCTTATTTTTTCGTTGTTTTTTCAGCTCAGTTTTACTTAAATTATGAGACAGCGGTACGGCGATGTCGATAATGGTAGCGGCTTTATCTTGTTTTATCAATGAGCAGCAGATCATGGCGATTAAAATATACCTTTTTTTTAGTCAAAAAAGGGTATTATTATTATTATTAATATTATTATTATTTAGTTAGAAATGAACGAGTAGTCATTCTCTGGCGTAGTCTCTTTAACAGGTCTACTGAGGAATTTTCTGGTGATGTGGCAGGTCTGCAGCAATACCTCCCTCTGACAGGCAACGAGGATGTTCCCAGGAATGTTAAGGGCCTTGAAGGTGCCTTTAAGGTCAGTTGTTATTATCCCCTCGGTTGATAGAACAATGGGGTATATTGTTATTTTGGACCATTTCCATAGACGCTTAATCTCCAAGCCTAGGTTCCCATATTTTCTTTGTTTTTCTATCTCAGTTTTTCTTAAATTATGAGACAGTGGTACGGCGATGTCGATAATGGTAGCGGTTTTTTCTTTTTTATCAACGAACAGAAGATCCGGGCGATTGAAATCTACCGTTTTGTCGGTCGGAATAGGGCTATCCCAGTAAAGCAGATGTTCAGTAGACTCGAGAACCTCTTGTGGCGAGAATTATTATTATTATTATCATTATTATTATTATTCAAATAGTAAATCTATAGCTATTACATTTGACACATGTACAATGGGATATTATTTATTTTAAAATTCAGTATCACATTGAAACGAACAAAGGAAAGGCTAACTTACCAGCTAAAAATATTTTGAAACACATAAAATGTTCTGACATGATTAGAGCTCCTTATCTCTATGGCTCTATTGCACTGTAAATCATTGCTGAGATTTCCGATTGTATATGAAGTTTGCATGGACACATTCTGAGGCACGACACATTAAAACATTTTATGAACTTTTATCCCCTCAAAAAAAAACTTGTAGTTGAAAATAATCCGGATTATATTTATCATTTAGTGAAACACAAATATATCAAGCTCAAAGAAAACAAAATAAGTGATAACTTCGGCACATAGAAAACAAAATGACTGATAACTTCGGCACATTGAAAACAAAATGACTGATAACTTCTGCACATAGGAAAAAAATGATTGATAACTTCTGCACATAGGAAACAAAATGATTGATAACTTCGACACAAAGGAAACAAAATGAGTGATAACTTCGGCACATAAGAAAACAAAATGATTGATAACTTCGGCACATAGAAAATAAAATGACTGATAACTTCGACACAAAGGAAACAAAATAACTGATAACTTCGGCATATAGAAAAGAAAATGACTGATAACTTCGGCACATAGAAAAAAAAAGGACTGATAACTTCTGGACATAGGAAACAAAATGTGTAATATCTTCTGCACAAAGAAAACAAAAGGAGTGATAACTTCGGCACATAGAAAACAAAATGAGTGATAACTTCGGCACATAGAAAATCAAATAAGTGATAACTTCGGCACATAGAAAACAAAATGACTGATAACGTCGGCACATTGAAAACAAAATGACTGATAACTTCTGCACATAGGAAAAAAATTATTGATAACTTCGGCACATAGGAAACAAAATGATTGATAACTTCGACACAAAGGAAACAAAATGAGTGAAAATTTCGGCACATAAGAAAACAAAATGACTGATAACTTCGACACAAAGGAAACAAAATAACTGATAACTTCGGCATATAGAAAAGAAAATGACTGATAACTTCTGGACATAGGAAACAAAATGTGTAATATCTTCTGTACATAGGAAACAAAATGACTGATAACTTCTGCACATAGAAAATAAAATGACTGATAACTTCTGCACATAGGAAACAAAATGACTGTTAACTTCGGCACAAAGAAAACAAAAGGAGTGATAACTTCGTCACATAGAAAACAAAATGAGTGATAACTTCGGCACATAGAAAATCAAATAAGTGATAACTTCGGCACATAGAAAACAAAATGACTGATAACGTTGGCACATTGAAAACAAAATGACTGATAACTTCGGCACATAGAAAACAAAATGACTGATAACTTCGGCACAAAGGAAACTAAATGAGTGATAACTTCGGCACATAAGAAACAAAATGACTGATAACTTCGGCACAAATGAAAACAAAATGACTGATAACTTCTACACATATGAAAAAAAGGACTGTTAACATCGGCACATAGAAAACAAATTGACTGATAGCTTCGGCACATAGAAAATAAAATGACTTAAAACATCGGCACATAGAAAAGAAAATTAGTGATAACTTCGGCACATAGAAAACAAAATGAGTGATAACTTCGGCACATAGAAAATCAAATGAGTGATAACTTCGGCACATAAAAATACAAATGAGTGATAACTTCGGCACATAGAAAATCAAATAAGTGATAACTTTGGGACATAAGAAACAAAATCACTGATAACTTCTGCCAATAGGAAACAAAATGATTGATAACTTCTGCACATAGAAAATCAAATAAGTGATAACTTTGGGACATAAGAAACAAAATCACTGATAACTTCTGCCAATAGGAAACAAAATGATTGATAACTTCTGCACATAGAAAACAAAATGATTGATAACTTCGTCACAAAGGAAACAAAATGATTGATAACTTCGGCACATAAGAAACAAAATGACTGATAACTTCGGCACAAAGGAAACAAAATGAGTAATAACTTCGGCACATAGAAAACAAAATGACTGATAACTTCGGCACATTGAAAACAAAATCACTGATAACTTCTGCCAATAGGAAACAAAATGATTGATAACTTCTGCACATAGGAAACAAAATGATTAATAACTTCGACACAAAGGAAAATAAATGAGTGATAACTTCGGCACATAAGAAAACAAAATGACTGATAACTTCGGCACATAGAAAATAAAATGACTGATAACTTCGACACAAAGGAAACAAAATGACTGATAACTTCGGCATATAGAAAACAAAATGACTGATAACTTCTGGACATAGGAAACAAAATGTGTAATATCTTCTGCACATAGGAAACAAAAAGACTGATAACTTCTGCACATAGAAAATAAAATGAGTGATAACTTCGGCACAAAGAAAACAAAAGGAGTGATAACTTCGGCACATAGAAAACAAAATGAGTGATAACTTCGGCACATAGAAAATCAAATAAGTGATAACTTCGGCACATAGAAAACAAAATGACTGATAACGTCGGCACATTGAAAACAAAATGACTGATAACTTCTGCACATAGGAAAAAAATGATTGATAACTTCGGCACATAGGAAACAAATGAGTAATAACTTCTGCACATAGGAAACAAAATGAGTAATAACTTCTGCACATAGGAAACAAAATGAGTAATAACTTCTGCACATAGGAAACAAAATGACTGATAACTTCTGCACATAGAAAATAAAATGACTAAAAACTTCGGCACATAGAAAACAAAATGACTGTAAACTTCTGCGCATAGGAAACAAAATGACTGATAACTTCTGCACATAGAGAATAAAATGACTGATAACTTCTACACATAGGAAAAAAAATGACTGTTCAGTACGGTTCGGTGCAGTCATTCAGATGGTTAGGTTCTGAGAAGAGTGAAGGCACCTCACAAATAGGTATATTAGTTTACAGTATCACAGGAATGTATCTTATCTTATCTTATTTAATAGACACGTTACTTCAAAAAAGATGATTACGTACTACACGTCATGCATCTCGTCATACATATTAACCAATGACCTAAATTCTTCCAAGTCACTTGTTTTCCTGGCTGGCTCAGGCAACCCATTCCATGCTCTAATAGCACTAGGGAAGAAGAAGCATTTGTACAGATCTGTCCTAGCATAGGAAACAAGCAATGTTCTTTTAGCTTTGTGTCTTTCTTTCACTAGATTTTGTTTTTGTATTTCAAGATTAAGGTTCAGTGTTTTATGTATAATTGCTACTTTATTTTTAAGTCTTTTCTCCTGAAAGCTTCTAAATTGAGTGATTTTACTCAAGGTGTATCCCCATCGTGTGAGTGTGCCAAAGTCATTTTCTTACTTCCTTGTGTTGTGTTGGACGTCTAGTATAAAAATGTTTTTAAAGTGTGACATTGTAATGTGATTACCCGCTGATACACTACACTTTCAAGGATCAAATCCTACCAATACTGTACAATCGATAACATGTAACTTTTGACAGTACAAATGCTTCAAAATGGATAACCGTACCGCCGTTTCAACTATTTGCACCGCTGTATCAAGTCTATCGTCCAAGAGTTGCAATTACATCAACTGTTCCGTACTGACTTCACACGTTGGCCTCGCTGTATTGGACTTGATCGTAGATTGTGACTTCGCCTCCTATTTGTGAGGTGCCTTCACTCTTCTCAGAACCTAACCGTCTGAATGACTGCACCGAACCGTACTGAACAGCTTTGACAGTGAAACCTTCGTTCACGCTTAAGCGCTCATCTAATGCTAGCCTGTGTAATTTGCGTCACCTGGCTAGCTAAACACACACAATGGACCTCATTCACCAATCGTAAACAAATAACATTTAGTCACGTGATCTTATTGATAAAAAAATGGAAAAAAAAAACTGTCACGTGACAGCCATCATGAATTAAACATGAGATCGTAAATTATATAGAAGAGATAAAGCAACACGTGGCTAAATGTTGTTTGTTTACGATTGGTGAATGAGGTTCATTATCCTAAGGATTTTTATGGCAGTGTCAATAGGAGCACACTTATAATGTACAATAAAATACAATCACTTAACACGCACCTCACACTTATTTAACTTGACCGTACGTCTAAGGCCAGTACAAGCTGCAGGAGCAGAACATCCCTGAAGAACCTCTATAATTAATTTTTACGTTTTGTTATATTTTACAAATAAAACTTTATTCGACTGACATATATATAATTTTTACATGCAGCAACATTTTTAACATGAAAAGTGCTTAGTGAATTATATAGTCTTAGCAGAGTTTTAGTCTATAATTGACATGCAAAACTAGTTTAACACATGGATACACGAAGAACGTAAGTTTCTCTGTTTGGATATTCTCTTATTTAGATAAGAAATACGTGCATGGTTAGCAATCATTGGTTAATATTGAATAGTTGTTATCGACTCTAAGATAAACTCTGAATCAAAACATCTACTGCCTTTTGGCAGTCCCATAGAAATATCAGGAGCTGGCGACTCTTAGACAGCTTTCAGCATACAGTGTTACACCTTGACTGAAGCAGTATCAACACCTGCCGTTCCCGTTATCTGTATAGGAGGGGGGGGGGGGAGGGGATCGGTGTAGGTGACATCATTCCAATTATAGCCAATGACAATTCAGGCTGAAGGTGTTTGTTTTTTTCACTTGTAAACCAAATACTATTCGTTAAAATATTAATGCGATTTTACTATTAACATATTTAGTTTTATAATTAAGCAAAGCTCAACTTACCAACTAAAAAAGCTCTGAAATTTACAAAACGTTCTGTCATGGTAAGATGTACCTAGTCCTTATAGAGCAATATTCAAACGCCACAATAGTCATAGCTGATTTTTCCGATTCTATAATAAGCTAACTTCAACAGATTACCTAGGACAGAATTGGTGTTTTGCAAAAGAAACCGAATAGGGTGGTGAATGAATACAGGTGTAAATATCGGCTGTGTTGTGACAGAAAGTACAGAGAAAAACAAAACAAGAAATACATTAAAAAATACTCTTTAAAAAAAAACTGTTAATAGCTCTATTAAAGCGTAGGTGTATCAATTAGTTTAGATCAGTCATGTACAAATTGGTTAGCATGCATGACTAGATTGACCTAGGAACGCGCGTATGACGTAATCATCTTTTTTTTTTAACTAACGTCTGTATTTTATAAGATAAGATAATTAAATTTTTTAATAGATGAAGTCTAACGATAATGTGTTTTTGTTTAGCTCCACTCTCATGCTTTTAACTTCTCATTACGCTATGATCCTATCCATCGTCTGCGACACTGTTGACACTATTTTCTACAAGCATTATATCAATTCACTCTGTCTGAACCATAGTCGTTGCGAATGAAGAAGACCAACTATATATCACTTATTGATATTTTAACCCATTTATTAATTATGACCACTTATACTTAAAATTCAAATTTCATCATTAAAATGACAGAGGGTTGCCGGTACCCAGATTGGTCATTTCCTTTCAGGGGGAAGGGGCGGATGTATTTTTTGTATAGGAATCGCATAATCTGTGTAAACAAAATGTCACTATTACGTTATGTATGCTATATATTACATTATTATATCTACCCCCCCCCTTTTTTTTTTCTCCCTCCCCCCCCATCCCCTCGTCCCGTGTCAAATGCAATCATTGAAATAAATTAAACATGGAGCACCCGTACATGATTAATTTTTCGCATACGTTTTTATGTAATTCATTAGGTGCTACAATTTGTATTTTCTGGCATGAATTTGTCGCCATTATTTAATGTTGCCTATACTGAATGACTTTCAGGGTGCGATTGTCCATCCATCAACTTCAGGAAAAGTGCAGAGAACAAAGGATGACTTTGTACATTGCGTTCATTGATCTGACTTAGGACTCTGATATGGCATCTTTAAAATTTTTACAGATAATAGGCTCTCCACCCAGGCTGCTAAATGTAATTGTCTCCTTTCACAGAAATATGATGGGTACTGTGCAATTCAACGGCGCCTGCTCCTAAAGTTTCAACATAAATCACAGAGTTAAAGAAAGATGTGTCCTGCCTATGTGTGTTGTGGTTCTCCTTGAGCGAAGGCCTTTCTCTGATTCTGGATAGACTCGATCAGCGAGTTTTGTGTAGCCTTGAAAGTATTACTCGAGCAAACACCGGAAAGTTTTTGATAAGTTTTGTTTTAATACAGATTGTTTTAATATAACTATAAACAAAAAAAAACTCCAATTTAAATCTCGACACTTTTATAACAGGAATCAATATAATCATAGTGAGATTCTTTATTGGGCTGGTCATAGATGTGTGGCTTTCTTTCACCTGATTTCTTCACACATACCGCTGAAAGAAAAACGTATGCTTAGAATTATTGACTACGTTAATTTTATTGTTGTATGTTATCATAATTTAGTCTGTATCTTCGATATGCCAAAAAGCTATTTTAAATTTAAAAAACGTAAATGTCCCAGATAAGAAATCATCTTTGGGCCACACAATGCTATCTATATATGATGTAGACCTGACTTAATATGACAACTAAATCTGACGGTAACTAAAATTTGGACTTTTGCAATGACAGTCTATAACTTATGGAAACATGGACTAAATTCTTTAAAGTGTTTCTGGATATTTGACCACAATTGATAGTGGATGAAGGAATGTTTTAGGAACATAGTAATCTTAGTAATTCTTTTGATGGATACTTGTATTGAAGGCTGTTCAGACGATCAAATAAAGCCACACTCATATACCGTTATACTCATCTTGACCTACGGACACGTGTAGGACCTAATCGTCTTTTTCAAGTGACGTCTGTATTTTAACGATTTCTTTCCCAATTGACGATACCAACGTTGATTTGACCTCATTAAATTAATTATATTTGTTTGTTTGTTTTAAAAATGTTTTACGTGTTTCAGATGTTCCCTCAGAGTTGAAGACAGTTTACTTCCTAGTCCGAACCTCCCGCAGGGCGACGGGGGATGGGAGCGGGCAGGTTTTGAACCCTCGACCGTCGATAAATCCAAACGACAGACGACAGACAGCTCGCAAACCGCACGACCAGGCAGCCATCCATTTTTAGTTGTAAAAACTTTAATTATTATTATATTAAAATAGCATGCATTATTCTATCATTCTATGCCTGATAAAAAATAAAAATTTTCTGGTAACAGAAAAAGTTATTGAAATTTAATTATAACTGGGTAGTGAAACAAAAAAAAGCAAAATGACTAACTTAATCGGAAAGAGAAAGAGTTAAGCTAAAACTGCACACATCAATATTGAAAATCAGATTTATTTACCTTGACTTTTTCGGATCACAAAGATGATGACAACAAACTGAACAATTATAATTGAGGATAAAATCACACCTTGAGGGATAGAAGTAAAAATATTTAAAATGTAGAGAGTTGAGCATAATCAAGTATTTTTAAACATGTGTACATATAACTTCACTAGAGCTTGTGTACACAATTATAAGCAACTGATGACAATTAATGTAACATTTGTATACCTTACTTACCCATAACAATCATGGCGACTGTATTTCCGTCTGGAGAATAGAAATGTATTCATTTATTCAATAAATAATTTTGCTTTATATTTTTTAAATATAAAATTAGTTTACTTACAGATTAAAATTTTCAAAAGATTGATATCAGCAAACATTTCACCAACCAACACTGTATTACAATATAAACTCATTTCTGCATGGTACAATAGAAATGTGTATTTCCAGATCTGGAAATGTGTATTCCCAGATCTGGAAATGTGTATTTTGAGAGGCAACTGTGTATTTTCCTAAATGTAAAAAAATATACTCAGGAAATACTAAAAATCTTTCAAGCACGTAAATACATGAAAGGCAGCAATCCCAAAGTAAAAACATCCTCAAGTTCAATAAGACACAGTGTGTACATTTGTCAACATATTTACACGTTTAGTCTTTGTCATAGACTTTTCTAGACTATGTCAGAATGATGCCGTTTATGTGACAAAGCAATGAATTTATGATCATAATGCCTCTTGTCACGAGTCGAGTCTGTGACCTATTTCGACCAGTTTTTAGAAGCTCGAGTTCAAACTAGTGCAAGTGTCCAGCGTAAACAAGTTAATTTTAGATATCCAATCAAAGAAAGAGGTTAAGGGAAAAAATAGCACACGTCAGCTTCTAGAAGGTCAAAGTTACTAAAATAATTATCGGAGAAGGTTCCAGGATTCTGGAGCGTACGATCAAAGAAAAGATAAATTAAGGGAAAGTGAGTTAGACGGGGTCCTCGCATAGTAGTAGTTCTTGTAGAGCGTTGGTCCTCGCTCAGTCCTCGATGAATAATACGTTTTATGATATTAGCGGGTCCATTAAGTTAAAGTTTTATTAGTTGAAGTTGAAGTTATATTAAGTAAAGTTTTATGTATCATTTACGTTTTATTTATGAAGTATCAAGTCAAGTTGTTATCGAATTAAGAAGTTAATTTGATGTGAAAGTTGAAGAAGTTATTAAAGAAGTTTGAAGAAAATACAGAGAGATGTTTCTTTCTTCATTTCATTGAATTGTCAAGTTTGATAATATAATCCCCGGCAAGTGTGATCATCACAGTTACGACACAAAATTAACAAATAACAATGAAAATATTTCTGTGAGCTGCATGACATCAAAAATATATCCAGAGGCACATTGTAAATTTGGTGTAAGTAATACTCATGCAAAATGAAGTATACATTCTTCTCTATATTATTTGTCTGTTAATGTTGAAACTGCATTTAGTGTTACCAACCTCACTTGTCCCTTAGTCTGTACATCATATAGGATCTGACCATTATTCTCTCTCCGTTCTTCATGATGTCTTTTGCTAGGAGTAGCCTCTTCCATAGACAAGCCTGTCCATTCAATAATGTTGTCTAACCATCACTTCTTTTTAGTGGTGTAGCTAGCCATGTACGAGTGGTGCGGTCAGCACGGGACATCAAGTGGTGTGGGGCATCAAACTAAGGATAATTTTTTCAATAAAATAAACACATTGTACATTCATAAACAAAGACATGTATTGAATTTTGAAATTATTCTATAAATTAATTACTTAATTAATCAATCAATTATGTTCTTTCTTAAATTAAACCTAAGCTGTTAACCAGGTTGAATAAAGTTTACTAGATTTGTTTAAATCTCTAAAGGCAACCCACTTTTACACGCTTACGCAATTTTGTTACTCCATTGTTCAGTGCCTTAGTTTCATCTAGATCTAGAGCTTATAAAGAAATGTCTTAAAATCTAAAATAGCAGAATTTGGCACTTAATGGTTATCGCAAACAAGTTAAAGAAGAATGAGAAAGACTAAAATCTAGGTCATTTTTAGGGATTTGTTTACTATTACTATTCAGGTACAATCCACTCCTGTGAGAACATTTGTATCAAACTAAGCTTAGTTCCAAACAAAACACGTACAGGCCTCCACAAATACAAAACAATCCTATTGTAATATTGAATGATAATGAACGAAATATTTTTCGATTTTTTAAATAGTTCACCTGACATCACAAAACTAGATCGATTTAACCAAATGTTTAGTTAATGTTGTCATGGATAATGACGGTGTACTATTTTTTTAGTCTTTCATTGATACAGTCTTTAATTGATATCATCCTAATTAATTATCTGCTCGATCATTCGCTAAGTTTGGTTGAAATTTGGGCTAAAGCTGAAATCTATTCAGTATCATTTTTCGGTAAACCGGACCATTTGCATTCCTTTATATCGACTTGAGCACACTGTTAGGACGTCCTCAACAAGAAACAACTGAAACTAGCCTTAAGCGCTTGGCTAAAACATGCTGGAGCGCCAGAGGAGGAGTCGTTAAGATAGTTATGGATTCAATTTCAAAAATTATAGAAACTCTAGAGACATTGACTAGAACAGAAGAAAACTTTTCTACTAGGTCTGAAGCAGACAGATCGTTAGTTTCTATGCAGTCTTCATTCAATCATCTACCGGTACCTTGGGTTTTTGACCACTGTGTTAACTGAATTTAGGACCCATAAGTCTACCTTCAAAAAACAAGAGATTGTCAATTCAAGACTGCGCACTAAAACGGAAAACGTTAAACAACTTCCTAAACTACTACTACTAAACATCATTAGTAACTAAACTACTTAGGTCTCCTAAAGGAATTAGTTACAGTCTCATGATCCTAAAGCTGCCATTACAAAATGGAAAGAAACATTTTTTCATTGTTAGTTGTTACACAACATCCATAATCAACACAGATGAAATCATAGCAACATTTTACGAATAATTAAATTTCACCATGCTTGATATACCTAAAACAGATATTGATAAGCTTCTCATTCTCTGTGACTTCAACGCAAGATTTGGCTTTGACCATGGAAAGGAGTCGTAGGCAAATTCAGGATAGGTCAGTGCAACAGCAAAGGTCTATTGCTACTCTGTACTGAACACAAGCTGCTCTTATCAAACGCAATATTCAGACTCCCAACGAGAAAGCAAACTTCCTGGATGCATCCCCGTTCAAAACATTGGCACCTTATAGACTACGCCATCACCAGACTATCATACTGCCAGGACATAAATTTCAACAAAATTTGCTGTGTTGTTAAATGTGGAACAGACCACTGGCTTATCATAAAACTAAACTTTTGGACACTACCAAAAAGACGTTCGCAGAAATCTAAACCTTAGGAAATGCTAAACACGGCCAGACTAGCAGATGACAAAATTGAAAAGTTGCTTACAGATGAAATAGAAGACTGTCTCTGTCCACTGTTTAGTTGAATGAGATGTAGACGAATGCTGGAAATGTTTCAAAGAAGCTATTCATAGCACAGCACTAAGCATACTTGGACCTATGGAGAGAAAGCATTATAACTGGTTTGATAAAAACAGAGTTACTGAGATGATGAGATGAGAAAACTATTACATGAAAAGTACAAGCTCCATAAACTGTATCTGAACAATCTGAAGTCTAGTCCATTAAAGATGCATATACAAACATACTTAAAATTGTACAACATGCATGACACTTGGCTGAGCAAGAAAGAGGAAATGATACAGAAATTCTCTGACAAGCACAACATGACATAAATGAGGTCTATAGACTCACAAAGTCAGGCTCATCCCCTCTACTACATGCTGATGGGACAATACTTTTGACAGATAATCCTGACAGATAATCCTGAAATGAGGTCTATGGACTCACAAAGTCAGGCTCTCCCCTCTACTACATGCTGATGGGACAATACTTTTGAAGAAATCCTGAAATCTTATCTTATCTTATATAATACGGACGTTACTTCAAAAAAGAAGATGGTTACGTCCTACGCGTCATGCATTTAGTCATGCATATTAACCAATGATTTAAATTCTGCCAAGTCACTGGTTTTCTGGCTATCTCAGGCAACCCATTCCATGCTCTAATAGCACTAGGTAAGAAGGAGTATTTGTACAAATTTGTCCTAGCATATAGAACGAGGAATGTGCCTTTATCATTGTGTCTTTCAGAGTATTTTATTAAATTTTGTTTTTGTATTTTAAGATTATGGTTAGTGTTTTATGTATAGTTGCTACATTACTTTTAAGTCTTCTGTTCTGAAGGCTTTCTAAATTGAGTGATTTTACTAAAGGTGTTACTCTGGTTAAGTGTGAATATTCGTTTGTTATGAATCTCACTGTTCTATTTTGTTTCTGTTCCAGTTTCTTAATGTTATCTTGAGTTGAGGAGTCCCAAACGGAGGATGCATATTCTATTATTGGCCTGCTTAATTGAACACTTTGAAAGGTTCTCAATACACCTTCCAAGCCGCCATAGACAGGCTAAAGCAAGTACCAATAAATGAGAAAATGGATGACCTTCCAACACAAAAAAAAATAGTGGATCAGTCCTTATGAGCTGTTCTTTTAATTATGTGGGAACAAGAGCCAATATCATGAGACGTTACAATGCCACAATTGTCCATCTATACAAACAAAAAGAAAACTGCCAATTTTGTAAACAACCACAGAGAAGTATCTCTTTTCTCTTTCACGCATCCTACTAAATCGGCTCATGCATTATTACCAGAAAGGCTTCAGAAAGGAGCATGGAACCATTAACTTGATCTTTGCAGCAAGGCAATTGTAGGAAAAATGCTAAGAACAAAATGCTGACATTTTCTCAATACATGTTGACCTAACAAAACACTGCTAGCAGAGAAGAACTGTAGAAGATCCTGTCAAAGTATGATCCACAAAAGTTCATATCCATGATGAGACTATTTCATGATTGATGAAGGCTCGTTTTAAGAAATATTGAGAACCATCAGAGCCTTTTAAAGTATCAAAGCGGGTAAAACAAGGCTGTGTCTTAGCATTTACGTTGTTTAGTATTATGTTTTCTGCTATGCTGACAGATATGCATTCACAAATAGAGATAATAACGGGATAAATATAACACATAGGCTTGATGGTGGCCTATTGAACCCTATGCGGCTCATAGTTAAATCATACACAAATTCAGTAGTAATCAGGGACCTGCAATTTGCTGACGTCTGTGCCCTAAATGCCTGCTCTGAAAACTATCTGCAGAGCATCGTCAGTGACTTTTCAACAGCATGTTTAGACTATGGCTTTACTATAAACACACAAAAGACCGAAGTCTTATTGTCACCTATCAATTTAAAATAAACCCAAGTATAGGTTAATTAATTTAACATGTCCATTCCTATAACGTAAGCAGACACCCGTCTATCACTTGTATGAAATGTATGACACTTGACAGGAAATTATTTGATTGGTTGAAGGAAATGATTTCATTGGTTAAGCCAAGTGTCAAGATTTAAGATTAGAAAAACGCGCGAAGAAAAAGTCTGTCTGGATGTACATTTTATAGAGATATAGTAGTAAATTTTAATATTTTATTACTGTACTTAGTGATGGGCAAAAGTTAACTAAAAAGTTGCTATCTTTTAGTTTAACTAAAAAAAATTAGTTAAGGCCAAAGTTTAAAAAAAAGTTTAGTTAAAATCCTAGATTAATTAATTTTTTTTTTAGTTACAAACTAAAAATTTAATTAGAAATTTTACAAACTTTTTTAACATACATACCAATAAATATTTAGATCTATGTAATTTGGAGAATATATATAATGAATAATAGAGATGAGAATAAACTAGAGGATGCACTGATCAATAGAAAGCCTTTTGACCTTTACCCTATAATGGCCGCTATTCCCGCCAATTCAAGGTATTTGAAAGTCGAGAAAAATAAACGTGTTCATTATATTTCTAGCAAGTTTCGCTGCTTGATAAATCCTGATTCTATAGATCTACATGTTGCTGCTTTTTATTAAACACCAGTGTATTCCTGTATAGCTGCAGTCAAAGAATTTCGCTTTACTATAGATGTAAAAGAAATGTCGACTCTTTGTATTTTAAAACTTTTTACTACATCTAGAGTTAGAGTCTAGTGACGTCTAAGTCTATATACATAGACTATTAGTATTAGTCTATTACTACTGAATACTACTATTAGATCTATAGTCACAATAGTCTATATTTAATTATTTTAGTCTCTTAGTCTTAAGTAGTCTAAATTTTAGTAGTCTTAATCTTAGATCTAGATGTAAATTTTAAATTATAAGTCAATAATATAGATCTATTATAGTATTAACTGAAATCTATATTACTTTACTTTATAAGACTAGATCTATTAGTTTAGAGATTCTACTATTCTAGAATTAGAGTTCAGAACTCTAGATTAGATCTAGATATATCTAGATTCTAGTAGATTACTTATGCTACTAAGACTAAGACCTAAGGTACATAGATGATAGATCTATAATACTAATAATTTTTTTAATAGTCGTCACTAGACTAGATTTAGATCTAATACTAAATGAACTAAATCTAGACTTAGTCTAGATACTAGATCTACTTCTATTATAATTATACTTATATCTAGATCTAGTATTATCTACTAGAGTATATACTATAGATCTAAATACCCATACCTAGATATAATTATAATAATCTAAAATCTCTAGATCTAGCGTTACTAAGATATCTACTAGACTAGAATCTATCTAGATTTTAGATCTAGTAGTAGTAGTAACTAGTATTTCTTAGATTATTTTTAGATTGAAATATTAATTATTTGATCTATGTCTAGATCTAGTAGCTAGATCTAATTCTAGATCCTGATTATATTTCTGATCATTTCGTTTGTAGAAGATATTAGATCCAGAATATTCTAGAATGTAGAGTCAGTTAGAGAGTCAATTTGCAGTTTTATCATTACTTCTAATGGTAACTTATATTAGAACTTGGACACTTACTTCTAGTTTCTTTCTATAATAGTATCATTCTAATGATTATATTAAGAGCTACATCTATCCCATAAAGACATTTAAATCTTTTTTCATGTGCACAAATAAATGTCTATTACATTTGGCTAAAGAGATTGGTTGTGCTTTATACTTTTTATTTTTCATGTTTGGCTGTTTCGTCCTTAAAAAAGGTCAAAATAGTTAGTAAAAGTTAAACTAAAGTTTCTTAGTTTTACTTAGACTTAGGTCCTCCCGCGCCGTTCGGCCCATTGGGCGGCAAGCTGTCTCCATAAAGATATGTCACTGGCAATGTCTGAAGCCTCCTCCCACCTGGTGTCCACTGTTCTGAGGTCCTCCATGAAGGTGTGTCGCCAAGTAATACGAGGGCGTCCCTGTTTGCGCTTTCCTTGTTTTGGCTTCCATGTTATCGCAACTCTTGGTGTGCGTAATTCATTTTGACGTAGAACATGTCCCGCAAACCTCATGCGACGCTCAGTCACAACCTCACCAAGTGTTTGACTCCCAGTTTGGCATAGGATTTCCTTGTTTGAGAACCGATCTGTGTAACTGACTCTCAAAATCCGTCTCAGCCATCTCTGTTGAGCCACATTTAGTCCTTTCTCAATTTTGACAGATGACTTCCACGTCTCACATGCATATGTAGCAGTTGGAATGACGATTGTGTTGAGAAGGTGTATTTTTGTCTCGAGTCCAATGGCTTGGCTAGTCCAAATAGGCTGCAGCCTTTTGAAAATGCTTCCTGCCTTTCCTATTCGACATGGTAAGCATCTCCATCATTTGTTATGATGCTGCCAAGGTACGTGAACTTGTCCAGCTCTTCAAGCTTTGACTCGCCAAGAATAACGGAGACACCCTTTGTCTTACATCCCACTCGCATAATTTTAGTCTTATCCAAGTTTATGCGGAGACCAATTTAGGGTGCCTCTCTGTCTAGGCTCTCCGTCATTTCTTGAATGCATTTATTTGTAGCCCCGAGTAGTGCAACATCATCAGCAAAGTCCAAGTCCGTCAATCGGAGCTGTTCATGCCATAGAATACCAAAGGCAGTCTGGTTCATTGCTCTCCTCATTATGTAGTCGATGGCTAGGAGGAAAAGGAAGGGAGATAAGATGCACCCCTGTCTCATACCTGTCTCGATTGTAAAAAACTCTGTTGTTCCCTCTTCTGTTTTAATGCAGCAACTAGATTGACTGTAAAGGTGTCGTAGGATCTGGACGAATTTTTCTGGGATACCGTATTCTCTATTTATTTTCCATAGTGATTCTCGGTGGACACTATCAAACGCTTTTTTGAAGTCCACGAAACTGATCGTTAGCCGTTGTTGGTACACAAGACTTTGTTCTATGATATTTCGTAGAACGAAAATCTGCTCTGTACATGATCTGCCTCTTCGGAAACCTGCTTGTTCTTCTCTGAGCCTGTCATCTACAGACTGTTGAAGCCGTCTCAACAAAACAGTGCTGAAAACTTTGCCCAGGACAGAGAGGAGAGTCTGCCAAGTTGCCCTTTTTGGAAGCTTTACAATCACTCCCTTTTGCCAGTCCTCTGGGACGTTTGAAGTTCGCTAACAGAGATTTAAGAGATCAGTCATTCTGTTTACAATGCACTGTCCCCCATATTTTAGCATTTCTGCTGATATCATGTCTAGCCCTGGTGCTTTGTTATTCTTTAACACTGCAATGGCCAAGGTAACCTCCTCAGCAGTTATTGGGTCTGTCATGACCTTGAGATCATTGTCTGGAGAGGGGTCATTGAATATGTAAGTTTGGTCTGGCGAAAGTTGGTTAAGGGTCTCTTTAAAGTGTTCTACCCATTTTGCATCCTGTTCTCTTTCGTTAACAAAGTTTTGCCTTGCTTGTCTTTTATCGGTGCCCCATGTCCACTCTTTGCTCCAGCGAGATCTCGGACAATACGATGGAGGGTTTTTGTGTCATTTCTGCTTGTGACTCTTGTCCCATCTGCTCAATCCAGTCCCGTTTATCTCGCCGACAACTTCTCTTTACTTTCAGATCTGCTTCCCTATAGGCTTCTTCCGCTAGGCTGCGATCCTGTGTTTCATTTTTCTGATCTCGTATACGTTTGGCCTCTTTCCTCTCATCTATCAATTTCCATGTTCTGTCTTGTATCCACCGTTCCTTGTATGAACCTCGCCTCCTTCCGATAACTTCTTCCGCGCACCCAATAGTGGTATCTTTGAAGTTGGCCCACTCTTCTTCAAGGGTCAATATATCTGCAAAAGTCTCAAAGCGGTTCGTTTCAATTGGAACACTGCTGCAGTATTGCCGTCTTTAAGCTTCTCTACATTAAATGGGCGGGGTTGTGTGGCTCGTTTTGGTTGGCGTTTCAATCGGAGCTTACATTTGCCACTGACAAGGTAGTGGTTTGAGCAGATATCCGCTCATCTGCGGGTTCGCACGTCTAACAGAGATGACCTCCATCGTTTGGAGATGCAAATGTAATCTATCTCGTTGAAGGTTTCTCCATTTGGTGATCGCCATGTTTTTTTGTGTATTTGTTTGTGCTTAAAATATGTGTTTCCAATTGAAAGGCTGTTGGATGCACATAGAGAAATCAAGCGCTCGCCATTATCACTGATGTTTTCTGCAGAGCGATATGGTCCCATTACATATTCAAAGCCAGTTCGGTTGGGATTGATTTTGGCGTTAAAGTCTCCCATCATTAGAATTAGGTCGTGAGTAGTTGTTTCATCAAGAGTGGTTTGTAGTTGGTTATAGAAATTATCTTTGATGGTATCTTCTGTATCCTCTGTAGGGGCATATGCTTGGATGGTAGTGACTTTGATTTGCTTTGTTTGGAGTCGAGCTGTAATGATGCGGTCACTGACCGGCTTCCAAGCAATTAGCGCTGAAGCTGCTATTTTAGACATGATGATTCCTACACCACCAATGTGCTCCTTATCATGTCCTGAATATATTATTGTCCTGCCATCCTTGATTATTTGTCCACTTGATGTCCACCGCATCTCGCAGATCCCAAGGATGTCCAGCCGATAAGAGTCAAACTCTCTTAAAAGTTGGGCCAGTTTACCGCATTGATTCAGGGTTCTTACATTCCACGTGCCTATAAGAGTCGGTTTCCTTGCGGAATGACAATAATACTAAACATTTCGTCTTTATAATCGTCCAAATTTTGATCAGTGTTTCCCGAAACCTTTGAACAATGTATACCTTTTTATTATTTTCAAACTAATTTTTATTTAAGACCAAAAATTTTTCTTTTATTTAGCCCTTTTTTAAAAACCTCATTGTCCACAAATGCTTACAAAGTAATTTTAAAAGATAAGATAAATGTAAGAACATTGCCTGTTTAAAACACATAAACATGTTGCATTTGTAACGGATTGAAGATTAGGTACACTACTTAGATTTTTCCGAATACTGCAAATCTTCTGGGATAGATGTTTAGTAAATGTTAAACGGATATCTCATCTATTAAATATTTATTGTTCAATCAGAAACATTGTTTTTAAAGCTCAATCGCAATGTCTCCAAATGATGTGTAATCCATTTCAATATATGCATGCATTAATTTTTTTTTTTTTCAATGACATCCGTCATTTCAATTTTTTGGTTAATTAACGGCTTATAATTATAAATGATAATTAATAATATTATACATGATTTTTTTTGGTTTTCAGTATATTTTTAAAGTATTTATAAAATTTTGATACTTAGAAAGTTTTAGTTATAATTAATTTCAATATTATGTAATTTGTTAGACAAGAGATAATATATATATATATATATATATATTTACAACCTTCAACAATTTTAACAATTTTAGTGTTTGAACATTCTGTTTAGTCCTCCCATAATATTTATAATTTTGATGAAGACATATAAGAATTGTGAATATTGTGAATATCTTGTTTGCGTTAGAAATATAATTGTTCAAAAACAACAACAATAGTTTAGGCCTACATTATTTAATACTATAAAAAGCTCAGACTATCTTGTATTGCACACAAAGTTTTAAAAGTAGTTGATACTATTGTTTTCTGTGTATTTATAATTGCTAATAAAACTTGTACACTTTTACTCAACTCTTGATTTTCTATGTTGGTTCAATTTTCATTTTGCATCATGCGTTGTTTTTATTGTCTTTTCTTCCATATTTGAAAATTTATATAAAAGTATTGGAATGAATAAGAGTTCTGAAATCCTTTTTATTCACAATATTAATTTGGGCAATAGACCATTGACTTTGGAAAATGAACTTTGCCTCTCCTGTTCTGCATGCTATAGGCGACACATACACATTTGATAGAAGAAAAGAATAAAACAGTTTCTAAACTTTAAACAAAAAAGCAACAAAAACCACCACCAACAAAACCAACAGGAATTAAAATGAACCAAAATGTCCTGGACTGTAAACAAACATTTAGATTGAAGAAGATGTATTTGAAGAGATTTATTTATTATTATTAGTATCATATTTGAGATGAGGTTCTTAAAATAAAATGCCACTTAATTAAATATCCTTTGTTTTCAAACGCTTGGAAACCTCTCACGGATATTTGCTTTAAAAATTTGACTCGACTTGAGGAGTTGTATTGACTTAGCGCCTAATGGCAGCACAAAAAACTTTTTCCAGATACCTCCAAACCCAATGTTCCTTTTCTTGATTATTATTTGGTTAAAGCTGTCATTCTATTAAAACAAAAAAATAAAAAAAAAATAAAGTCAATCAGTGAAGCTGAGGGTACTGGAATGACAAAAGAGCAGATAAATAAAGCTGCTTTTAACCGAATTCAGTGGAGAGGTGTGGTTGTGACCCTATGCTCCCTTGGGAGTGCACAGGATTAAGTCAAGTAAATGAAGCCGGTGTGTACTACTAGTAATACAATACAATTAAAAATAAAATGTATTCACCTACAGCCATACAATAACACAGTGTAGAAAATAAAAAAACAGGGTTACAATTTGTGGTGGAGACGTAGCAGGTCAGGCATCGTACATTCATTACAGTGGCAAGAGATGTCTGAAGAATGGACAGTGTCCACGTTGTGCCTTTATGCGCGGACGCAAGACGCCATATGTGTGTCTGTGTGTGTAAATTATCGAATATCAAAAGACCAAGTGTGTTGCATGATTTTAAAATATACTTTATGTTTCTAACTAAATCAAAATCAGCTTTCTATGTAATAGCGTTAAACTAATGTACAAACAAACATAGAATGAGCATAAATATTTCAAAGTATCGGTTCATCATATACTTTATTGAACCAGTGCCAGATTAATTATCAAAGTTTGTTGCTATCTTATCTCATCTTTCTTGACTTTCGTCGTAGAGGTGCTGTGACTGTTAAATGAACTAAATCCCTACATATTGATCAGCAACTGTTCTAATCAGGATAGAGGCCGGTCTATAATTGTACTTGATTCAGCCAGCTTTTCTTCGTGCTTCCTCCACTGTACCTTGAAGAATGACTTTTTATAGTGAGTTATGTTGTATATGTCCAACCAGCTCTCTTCACAGTATTGAGGAGTTCTTTCTTCTTGCCAACCGGAGTGTTCACTATTTAAAGTACAAAGTAGTCTTCTGTATCTTATAACTGATATCCATCATTTTTCTGTAACATTTACTCTCAAAAAATTGAATTCTTCTTTCCTCTTCAGCGTTCAGTGTCCAACTTTAACAACTATTTTGGAATATAGAGACTACTAGCAGCTATACATTTTAGGAAAATGAAGAACTACCTTGTGGGACTAGTTCTAAGGCGTTCTATTAAAAATATAATATTCCATTCAAGTTAACATTTGAAATATCTATTTTATTGAATTGCGTTTAGAAGCATTAAACTATATTGAATTAGTGTATCCAGGTGGTAGTGTGTAGAATAGATCGATAGGCAGCTCCAAATGCACGTATCTCATATGATTGTGGTGACTGTGCAGATCTCTCCAAAAGCATTATGAATATATGAGATGTATTTACTTATATAAATACAAGAAAAAGAGACAAAGAAAACATTTTGTATTTTAGGACTTTTGCTTTGTATTACTTTAACATTACCCAACAGAAAACAGCAACCCCAATCATTGAAATGTTCTTTTTTTAAAGGGCATGTACGATTACAATGATTAAAACACTTGCAATAGTCTTGGTGCTTCTGCATTGCAAAGATGTAGGTGAGTATGTTTCAATTATTATAATTTATAGAGTACGATGTCGTGGTGATTATATTTAAAAAGTTATTTTCATTTAATGTTAGCGTTATTGTTATGTTTTAAAGTTGTTATTTATTTCTACCAGCGAGAGGTCGCTTCATTAACACTCTGGGTATTGTTGTTATGAAATCGAATTGCTTAGAAGTGGGTTTCCTGAGAGGGCAAAAGTTAGATTTTATTGAACGTTTCTTTGCTCCTTTTTGAATATCCAATTTCAATGTAACTCTATCTGGGTGTTTGGAGTTGGTGCTAAGGCACACGTTCCTTATTTAGTACACTGGAGCTAGCTGTGAACAAATCTCAGAAATTTGCCTATCTATAAAGCTCCACTTTTTGTTGTACCGTATCGATATGTGTTGTTACAATGTAGTGACTGTCAACATTCGTTTTTAGCTATGTGCACTTTAGTTTAATATTTGATTACAAATGATATGTCAAAAATGTATGCCTGAATTTAGTACTTGGCATTATCCGCTCACTAAAAGTCAATGCAAACACAATGATTTTGTCTATTTGTTTTTCAATCCAGCACTACAATTGTACCAGGTGAGCTGTTTGGAAGCATTGCTATTGTTAAATGGAATTTCATCTTGTGTCTGCTTTTTTTCTAAATATAATGCCTATCTTTATTATCTTTATTACCGATATTAATTACTTCAAAACCTCTCATGATGTTCCATGGATGCCAATACTTCATTGCTAGATACTAAATCTTGTCTATTCATTAATAATTTCTATTTATTTATAACAATGTTCCTCAAATTCATGTCAGCCATTAAAGTAACTGTAGTGTCAAGAGAGACAAAAACAACTACAACTTTAAAATAACTCTGAAACTAGATGGAAAGAAATTATAAAAAAAAAATTCAAAATATCCACATAATTAAAATATATAATTTTGTATAGTTTCTAGAATGTCAACTAGTGAGATTGATCATTTTATAAACTATTTCGATTAACCCCAATCGACTGTAACAAATAAATTAATTATAATTATACTACTAAAAGTTATTTGCATTGTGTCAGTACAATAATATTTGAAAGATACGTTTTATTTGGTTAAAAATGGACAATTACTATTGATTTTTTTCAACAGAATCGCAGATTATTTTAGTAGAAAACGATCCTTTAAGAGTGAATTTTTCTTGTCCTACAAACACTGCTTCCATTTTGGACTTCAAATTTTCAGTTTTGATAAAAGGCAGAGATTTACAAACTTGGTGGATGCACAACATCATCTTGTTGGACTACATCAACGATGACAGAAATGACAACAAAAAATATAAATTCTGTTGCTAGAAGTGTTCAAGGAGCTACTGTTCAACAAATAAGAAATATTTTCTTCTATTATTTGCACATTGGATTAGAATAGACACACAATTCTCTTTTGCTGTGTTAGATAAGTTGTAAACATTAAATTATCATATGTAACATGGACATGTTAAGAAAGTCAGGAGTTCATCACCCTCTATTTGTCATGTAACAGTTGTCTCTTAAATATAATATGTTCTTCTTAATCACCTAATTTTACACATTTTTGTTGGGTGTACATTTTGTCACTCTTAAAAACAGATATAAGAAATAAAAAGCTATTTTGAAACTTGTCGAAGGCATTTCACATTTTTTTTTCTAGCTATACCAACGAGTTCAAGTTGTGAGCCACCAAAGTTTACTGAGGACAAGAACAATGTTTCTTTGACATGTAAAACGACAGAAGTATTCCCACAATCAAAATGTTTATTTGAATTTAATAATCGGGCATGATTATAAGTTATAGCTTAGACATTTAAATACAGTAAATTATATTTACGATTAACTAGATACCAATATGTCAAAAGTATGGTGCCATAGTAAAAGAAACACCGAAGCATTTAGACATGTGTATACAAAAAAATCAAATTAAGTGACCATGGATCATATCATAGAAATGTTTTGAATGCATATGCATTAGCTATGGCTGGAACTATGTCGCCCATACAGCCGCTCCAATCTCTGCTTTCAGCTAATGTGTCCAAATAAACGGCAATTTCAGATGCAGATAAGGATCAGCGGCGTTACAGGCTGTGTCGCCAGCAATAACGGCACTAATGGAACCACATATTTAGTCATGTCTATATCTCTACAACTATTTTTTTAATTACATAAAATTAAAAATCGATCCATGTCTATACCACAATAGAAGTAAGTGTTTATTATTTTCTCTATTTATTGTTAAAATCTTTGTTAAAGTAATACTATTAGAAATACATATTTCATTTATTAGATTTCAATCGCGCATGGAATTGTAACCTACAAACATCAAGAAATATCTACGTGTCCTATCTATTACGAGTCTGAATGTACATGGACTTCATTCCTTTCCAATATCGAGGCTGGTTATTACAATTTCTATGTTTCTATTCTACCAAATTTAACTGACAACAGAATGTATGGACAAAATGTGACATCTGGATTAAGTGTAAACCTAAGTGAGCTCGCATTTATATAATCTAAATTTATACTTAAAATGTAAGATCAAGTTATATGTTTTAAATATTAGTTCTAATTAATTAATTAATTATTACCTATTAATTTATTTATAATAGTTTATTTTTTCCAGCACTACCCACTGTACTTATATCAAATGAGTGTTATAATACAACCATTGTAGTTGATGGATACATTTAACCAGATACAACGTTTACCTGCCAATGTTATTTAGACCAAATAGGAAACCCTATATAATTAATATATATATATATATATAATTTATGTCATTCACGTGGTCTAAACTGTCTAATTTTTTGAAAATACATCGTAGATATTATTTTGACAATACTGACATTATTCGATGTTGCAGTAGAATCATCCTAGTACCCTAACCTCTGTACGTCAAATAAGTTCCTATAACGCTAGGGATGTTTTGGCGAACTTAGTCTGTACATGAAAAGTAGTATAAGTAGAATTCCTTTGAGATGTTCTAATCTAGATCTACTGGAGAGAATCGTATACTTTCTTACTAGATCCATGAATGTCTGCTGTATAGCATGTCAGCTTATTTTAGTGACGGCATGTGATATACCACATCTGTCTATGGCATTTGCAGTCTTTATAATTTTACTTCTATTCAATCCCGCTATGTTGTGAATAAGATTTAATCTATGATCATATCATTCCCTCCCCCTGTATATCTATATATTTTTCCCGTTAATATTAAATGATTCATATAACGTTGCCCACTAAAGATGTATGCAACTTTTTTCTTTTCTGTTGGTTTTATCTGCTTATATTCTTGTTCACTCTTTAACGTTTTTCCTTGGTTATCTCCCTTATTTTGTTTTGTTTTATATAATTTTCGAAGTTTAAACCTATTGTTTATTTGTATGATCATAACATCATGGCTTATTTTACTTATAGCCTCACGTATTGCTTAATGTAGTTATTTCCCCTGTTTTATTTGTTAAATGTATTCATTGAACGGAATGAGCTCTATGCCTCACATGCACAATCTGATTGATTGCATGTCATACGAGAGTTCCTACCTATTGCCATGAGGAAGTTTCTAAGTGCTTCTTTCTTTTCAGCCTGGTTGTTATTGGTGGTGCAATATCACGCACACTAGACTCGCAGTCTTTTCACCACAAGATCTGCACTGTCTACACCTGTTAGATCGTCAGCTTCGACTGTATCAGCAGCGTCACCAAACCTGAGCCTACAACGTCTGAACTCACCCCCCCCCCTTTTTCTGTCAGCGAGAAGGAATCTCAGTAGTGCCCACTACAAACGGCCCTTAAGCCCAGTGTCCACTATCAATTGCCTACGGTCCAGTGCCCAGATACTTGCCCAGTGTTCAGCGCCTACTGCCCAGCTTAAACTGCCCAGTCCAGGCTCCAGCTGTCTACTGCCCACTACCTAAGGCCCTGAGAATACACTTCCCACCTTTCGCTACAGACATACTCCTGTTCGACTCAAGTCTCATCCATCTACAAGAAGAGTCAGCTCCGAGTCCCTCCTGCATCTACCAGACAAGCCCAGCTTACGTGTGAGCGGGGAAACTCAAAATTACTTCCCCTAGAGTAACGAACCAAAATAATTTTTAAAATCTTAAAACCTCGCCACACACAGACGTCCTTTAAAATGTTTATTTTGTAATTATTTTGTGCATATAAACTATATGTTAAACTAAAACGCTACACTTAATAATTATATCAATGACATACAATTCCAGGGGCGTAACTAGGGATTTGGGGGCCCGGGGGGATTGACCTCTCTGGGGGCCCCTTGCATTTTGACATTCGACATATGACATGAGATAATGTACGCAAAAATATATAGGCCCAAAATCAAATTGGTTCAGTATTTAAGTAAACTTAACAAAAAATAATCATTAAGACTCTTTTAATAAATAATACCGTTGTTTATTAGTTAAATAATGCACAAGTGACAAATCTCAATTCATATCTCTTCACGTAGTGCATTCTGTGCAGCAAAGACATCTTTAACATCATCTATATCGATACTTTCTAGTATTTGTGACTTCACTGACATTAAAGCCATGATAAGCCTTTATTGCGTCATTGTGCTCCTGAGATAGTTTTTGATGAACTTGAGCTTTGAGAAGGATCTCTCACATGAAGCAATGGAAGTGGCCTGAGTTAGCGGTATTCGGAGGGAATTGCAAGGTTTGATCACATGTAATTACCATATGAAGCCTGTTTCCTCAATATGTTTATTGGTGATTGTATTACTGCTTTGTTGATGAAAAGTGCTCGTGCATAAATGACCATTAAAAAACCGATTTGTCATTTATTTCATCATACACACTGCAAAAGTAGCACAGTTTGTCATAAGCGTGTCTTCATCTAACAGGTGTTTTGGTTCAAGAAGAAACCTAAAGGTATCCATTTTCTTTCCAGCCTTTGTAATCCGCCTTTCATCGCCATATGAAATCTGTCCAGCACTTCTGTCGCAACACGTTTGAATTGTAGTTCTAATGACAGTCCTACATTAGAACTCAACTTCCCATCAAGTCTTTTCTTTATTCTGATTGTTTTGATTACAGGGAATCCATAGTATTCACTACCTTCTTTTGCTTTTTCGATGGATTGGGTTTTTGTCAGTTTCTCATCATTTTGCAGAAAGCATGAAAGGGTACTAATTTCCTCAGCAGCTTCCCGTATATGCAGTCCAGACTTTTGTAGTTTCTTCTGAACTATATTAATTGGGCGCAGGAGCTTTGACCAGAACTCCAGATAGGCAAAACAGTCTTAATTTTCCACTGCATGAAGAAGATTCTGTGCTAATATTATAATGGGATTACGTCATTTTTTGTTTTGTTTTGTGCGAAAGCAAAAGGATTCAGAGCATGCAAATGTGGGAAAGATCCATATCTCGTTATGCTCGAGTATAGAGATACTCCGATTAGCGGACTGCCGTATTCACCATCACAACTGCTGACGAGTAAAAGACTCAGGGATATCATTCCAACTGATCCCAAGCTATTGAAACCATCGGTAGCTGAAAATGCAGAGACATTACTCAACGAATAACGGATGAAAAGCAAAGGGAAATATGATGCAGAAGCGAGACTACCTAAAGATGGAGAGTTCGTCTAGGACAAACATGGCAGAAAGCTGTTGTCATAAAAAAAAACATTCAGCACCCAGATCTTACATCATAAAGACAAATGACGGAAAAACATACAGAAGAAATCAACGCTTTTTGATACCGATAAAGATAATAAACAGCAAACTGTTGGAACAAACGAAACAGACAGTTATAGACCAACGTTTAGAGAACTTGTTGTGCCAGTCAAGACAACCAGAAGTGGACAATATGTTAAAGTTCCTAGTAGATATCAGTTCTAAGAACTTTAAAAGAAAGGATGTAATAATAACTCCAAAAGGAAGGATGTGCTAATATTATATGATATTACGTCATTTTTTTTTGGTTTATGTTTTGTGCGAAAGCAAAAGGATTAGATGGAAATAAAAAGAGAGTTTCTATTGGATTGAGGAAAGATGAGTCGAGGGGTAATAACTCGATTGTGAAGTTTAATTCTGAAATTATAGACGTCAAACCCAAATAATGGAATATTCTAGCGTTATTAAGAATAACTTTTGGATCTGTTATACTCGATTCTGTAAATTTTGCTTCAAGGTTAATTAGTGTAGCCATAAAATACTCGCCATTTCGATCTATTATTAGTTAAGGTTACAAGATACCTGGAATTCGCTGTATATCATGCAATTTAATTCGTGGCAACAAAGTTTAAAATGTAAAACTAACTTTAAAAAAAACAACTTTGATCTCTGTGGGAAAAAATAATTTTTAAAATGTCAACAATGTCAACGTACTGATAGACCTAGATCTAGGTTTAGTCTTTATTATAAATTTAATCCATAAATGTTGAAAAAAAAAGACACCCGTTGGCACTATTTGTCAATCGAATATATTAATTTATGTGTTTACAAATAAATTTCGGACACCCATTTGGGGGCCCCAAACTTAACTGTAAAACTGTGCACATAGAATGGAGTCAAATGGGTTGTCGACATAGGTTTGATAAGACTAGGAATAGAATAAAATGTTCTGAAAATTGGGGGGGGGGTGTAAAACACTAGGTATGGAGCCATATATCCTAAGAATGTAGGGCTTAAAAGACGCCATGAATGGAATCAATTGTTCTTTGGATGTTATGGTGGTAAGCTGCCCAATTAAAAGACTTGTACTGTCAGACTGTCACCTTGTTTCTTCACTAGTTCTGTATTCTCTGAGGGTAACGTTGGTGTTAACAGTGACAAGTGTAGATCGTCATCTTTCTGTTGGTGGTGTAGGCATTCACCAGAAATACACAGTCTCATACGCCCAGGTTTTAAAAAACGTTCTTCCCACACAAAGAAGATAAAATGTAGTGGGGTAAAGACATGTTGACAATGCTCTGCAGTCTGATCAAATGTAGTGGGGTAACAAGACTGTAGGGGGGGGGAGTAACTGTTAACAATCAGCTCTGTTGCAGTGCTGTTTTCAAATTTAACGCGCATCGTGCAACCAAGAGTGACTTAAAGGCGATACAAGAAAGTAATGCCAGTTGTTAAGGAAAAAAACAATACAGCAGACTTGTGACTAGAGCTGATAGATTCACATTGTCTCAGACTAACTAGCACACTGATGTTTCCTTCTGGTCGCTAGATCAAAAGTCACTAAGTAAAAATATTATGCTTAATATTTCGACACAGGTATGTTCACTTTGTTTTTCAGTCACAGGAGCTAAAAGTAGTCTTCACACACACACAGTCGGCTACAGTATGTATATAACTCTCTCTCTCTCTTTGACCGTGACCTTGGAGTATTGTCCAAACTATACTATTAGCTCAACACATATGTATCTTCAAAATACATGCACATTATAGAAGAAGGGCAGTCTTGAATTTCTCTACCACAGTCAATCATCGCTATACTGGAGCGTGCACTGCCATCATAAACTAGTTGTGAAATCTTTCTCTCTGTGATCTCTAGTAAACGAACAAGTTCCCTTTTCATCCTCTATAACTTTGAGGGTTTCTGTCAGATTTTCACAGATGTCTGGACATTTAAACAAAATATGTCTATATGATCCACAATATATGCATCTCTTCTGTCAATTAAGACAAGAAAACAGCGGTACAAAAACTCGTGCGTACTTTACTAGGTCGGACTTTATCAACATCACAAGAAACATGAAAAGTATCAATATGGCTGTCGTTGAATGAACTCTTTAATATGTGTCTGTTCTATTTATCTGTATGTTTCAGTTGTGTTGTCTTTATATGAGAAAAGAGTCCTTGTAATCACACAAAATTTTTATAATGATCAAAAAAACAGTCTTAATCTTAGAATTCATAAAATGCGACTTGCGTTTTGTAACAAATGACCTTTTCAACGTTCACAGTTTAATAAAAAGCTCACTCTAGTAGTAGAGCTCAACAAAATCATACACAAAACGACAACCTTCACGATCTCTCGAATCATTGCTAAATTGCATACATGTTCAGCGAATTTCGGCATTAAAGTTGATGTGTCACAGGATAGACTGGATATAAAAAAACATTCATAATTAGAAGTGTGAAATAGAGATTGCAACATTTACAGATAACTTTAAATTTTAAACTTTGTAAGCAAAGCTTTGCACGTGCGATAGACAACAGAAATTCTTCTATTTAGTCCTCTACATGACAAGAGAGCAAAGAATGCGTTTTACATTGAGTTGATATAAGCCGTAAATATAATCAGTAGAGATTTGCTTTTAAATAGTTTGTCGATACGTTTCATTTTTGTTAGATAAAATATAAAATTATTGCTATAATATTTCAGGTCCTTTACAACTTACTTCCAATGAAATTCAACAGAGTTTTAGTCTTCAATAAGGAAAAAAGTTTTCCTACAAATTTACTGTGTATGGATATCCAGATAAGATTACAATTATCAAATCTAATCAAGTCTCAAACAATGTTATAGTTACAAATTCATCACTGGAGCCTCCCTATGTAAGAGTAGAACTCAAGGTTTTCCGCCTGTCTTCTGCAGATTTCGGTATTTACACACTTATTATGTTTCAAAATGGATTACAGACTTTGTCGTTTATCTTCATTATAAATGAAGGTAAGATTTTTGAGAATCCAAGGTGCAGTAAAAATATTTTTAAACTCTTTTTATACCAAAGAAATTGATTCATACCGCATGCAATAAATGATTTTAATTAAATCTTAAATTACATTTGTCACTAACATTGTGTCTATCTAACATTGTGTCTATCTAACATTGTGTCTATCTAACATTGTGTCTATCTAACATTGTGTCTATCTAACATTGTGTCTATCTAACATTGTGTCTATCTAACATTGTGTCTATCTAACATTGTGTCTATCTAACATTGTGTCTATCTAACATTGTGTCTATCTAACATTGTGTCTATCTAACATTGTGTCTATCTAACATTGTGTCTATCTAACATTGTGTCTATCTAACATTGTGTCTATCTAACATTGTGTCTATCTAACATTGTGTCTATCTAACATTGTGTCTATCTAACATTGTGTCTATCTAACATTGTGTCTATCTAACATTGTGTCTATCTAACATTGTGTCTATCTAACATTGTGTCTATCTAACATTGTGTCTATCTAACATTGTGTCTATCTAACATTGTGTCTATCTAACATTGTGTCTATCTAACATTGTGTCTATCTAACATTGTGTCTATCTAACATTGTGTCTATCTAACATTGTGTCTATCTAACATTGTGTCTATCTAACATTGTGTCTATCTAACATTGTGTCTATCTAACATTGTGTCTATCTAACATTGTGTCTATCTAACACTGTGTCTATCTAACATTGTGTCTATCTAACACTGTGTCTATCTAACATTGTGTCTATCTAACATTGTGTCTATCTAACATTGTGTCTATCTAACATTGTGTCTATCTAACATTGTGTCTATCTAACACTGTGTCTATCTAACATTGTGTCTATCTAACACTGTGTCTATCTAACATTGTGTCTATCTAACATTGTGTCTATCTAACATTGTGTCTATCTAACACTGTGTCTATCTAACATTGTGTCTATCTAACATTGTGTCTATCTAACATTGTGTCTATCTAACATTGTGTCTATCTAACACTGTGTCTATCTAACATTGTGTCTATCTAACATTGTGTCTATCTAACACTGTGTCTATCTAACATTGTGTCTATCTAACACTGTGTCTATCTAACATTGTGTCTATCTAACACTGTGTCTATCTAACATTGTGTCTATCTAACATTGTGTCTATCTAACATTGTGTCTATCTAACATTGTGTCTATCTAACATTGTGTCTATCTAACATTGTGTCTATCTAACATTGTGTCTATCTAACATTGTGTCTATCTAACACTGTGTCTATCTAACATTGTGTCTATCTAACATTGTGTCTATCTAACATTGTGTCTATCTAACATTGTGTCTATCTAACATTGTGTCTATCTAACATTGTGTCTATCTAACATTGTGTCTATCTAACATTGGTGTACACGGAAAGGGATGAGAAGAAAAAAAAATCCAAACTGTGGGAAATAGAACTATCTATGATCGGAGAAGTGTATTCTTTAAACAAACATTTATTTTAATTTATATTTTGTATGGGATTATCACATTTTAAGTTAATCCCACCAGACTGGCCATTGTTTAGAAATCTATTAATTTACTGTTTATGTTATTTAGTCAATAAAATTATGTGGCAGAGAAAAAGATGAAAAGAATTAGGAAGAAATGTGTTGGCTATGTAATGAAAGCTATAAAATATCCAAATGAAAAGAGGAAGATAGGAGGAGATTTTATAATAACAGACAGAAAATCAAGCGCGCTTTTATGAAAGATCACTGTTGCCAATTTATAGGCCTACAAATATTTGCGCTACAAAGTAAAGCTAGAAATTTGATTCTAGATTGCTTAAATAGCAAAAAAAAAATTAAAAAAAATTGCGTTGCTCATAAACAATTTGATTTTTAAAATAAAAGAAATAGGTATTTCAAAAAAAAAGATCAATTATAAGACTGCAGTTAGACCAGGAGAGGCGCGGGTTCGAATCCTGGTGAAGACTGTGATTATTTAACTTTAAAATCTTTGGACGCCTCTGAGTCCACTCAGCTTTAATAGGTACCTGACATTAGTTGGGGAAAAGTAAAGGCGGTTGGTCGTTTTGCTGGCTACATGACACCATCGTTAACCGTAGGCCACAAAAACAGATGAACTTTACATCATCTGCCCTATAGACCTGCCTTTTTACCTGCCTGGGTGGACCACTTCAGGGGCCGATTTTGAGTTTGTGTTTTCACACAAACTGTCTTTTGTAACCTTGTTTTAAATACTGTACAAATATCACAAGTGACTTTGTCATGGTCATACTCTCGTTGTTAAAAGGGAATCCCCAATAATATATTAGAAAATCCAATGTGCCTGGTACTTGTTGTTGCTGTATAGACTCTCTCTCTCTCTCTCTCTCTCTCTCTCTCTCTCTCTCTCTATATATATATATATATATATATATATATATATATATATATATATATATATATATATGAGATGTTATGTTCTCTCAGAGGTTCTCTGTTCTTTATTTAAGGTGTCTTAAAAGTTAATGAGACTAGGGGGGAGGGCAATATAGCACGCACCTACATATAAACCACACCTTACATTACAGACACATACTGAGTACAAAATTCAATACCAGTTTCAAGCAACCGCATTCGGAGCATCAGAACACATCCACGACCCTAGGGATCCACCGACAATTAGTCACAAGGCATTAGTTCACTTAATACTTAATATAAATAAGACTAAAAACTTCAAAAATCTTTCACGCGACGTCAAGAAACCAGCAAACTCATATTATTCAAGGTACTATTTCATAACAAAACACTAGGGCTCACACTTTAAACTGTACAATACTTCCACACGACCCCAAGACACCAGCAAACTCATATTATTCAAGATACTATTTCAGAACAAACGCTAGGGCTAGACACTTTACACTGTACAATACTTTAACGCGACCCCAAGACACCAGAAAAATCATATTATTCAAGACATTATTTCATAACCAAATACTAGGGCTCACAACAAACTCATATTCAAGATACTATTTCATAACAAAACACTAGGGCTAACACTTTAAACTGTACAATACTTCAACACGACCCTAAGACACCAGCAAACTCATATTCAAGATACTATTTCATAACAAAACACTAGGGCTAGACACTTTACACTGTACAATACTTCCACGCGACACAAATAAACTCATATTTAAGGTACTTATTTACAACAAAACGCTAGGGTTAGATTAATAAACTGTACAATAATTTCATGCGAAACCAAGACACCTCCATAATCTTTTATTATAGATAAAGATATTACTTGAAAAAATTACAAATTACAGCACGCGGGCAATATCTTGACGCGACTTAGTGATATTCGGCCCTTTTCAATGTCGGCACGAAGAGTAGAAAATCATAAAAAAAACTAGATTACAAAGACAGGCGGCCCCAATCGAATTCACCAATAAGCCAGGAATAATCAAGTCTTGTTTTTTTAGCGGCCCCCTAAATAGGAAAATACGCTATTAATTTTGTCTGGCCTATCTGTCCGTCCGTTCATCCCGTTTAGATCTCAGGAACTAGAAGTGAAAATGAAAATCGGACATCATGATATTTTAGTTATTAAAATTATCTGTGCAAGCTGATTTTTCCAAGAAATACACTTTTAAATTATGTCCAACTTATATGCATACAAAATATATTTTTTCTCGTTAAAAAAAGTATCTAAAAATGTGTGTATATGTAGTAGTTAGTATGACAGAATTAATTTAACTTAATAAAAGAAATGTAAACTTTTTTTTTTACATAAATCTAAAACCGTTTGAATAAATGTGTTAGAAATATGGTAAATAGTCATCTCCCCAGCTAAAGAGCCTACCGTATTTGTTACTTTTAATAGTGAATAATTGTAAAAAGTAGTTTATTTTTATGGAAAAACAAATGCAAGCATTAGTTATTTTAACATTTAGATTTTTTCGCTTTCAGAAAAAAATAATGTAGCCGATGCATCAGAACTTTGAATGGTCTAAAATACTGTGATGTCGGATTTTCACTCTCTTTTCTAGTTTACGAACTCTAAACAGGACGGACATACAATCCACACAAAAATAAAGCGCCTTTTGCCCTTTTCGGGGGCCGCTAAAATATTTTTAATCGCACCGATTTATTATAGTTAGTCTTGGTCTTTTACAAATGTAATTATATGACTGATCCAAACTAATCGATACAATTGCAATTAATATAAGATTAGTTGTTTTTTTTTTTTTTTGTATTTTCTTAGCCGCCCCCGAAAGAGGAAAAGACGCTATTAGTTTTGTGTGAGATGTCTGTCCGTCTGTCCGTCCGTCCCGTTTAGATCTCGTTAACTAGAAAAGATATTGAAAATCAGACATCACAATATTTTAGACCATTCAAAGTTCTGATGCAACGTCTACTTTTTTTTTAAACTTCATTTTTTACACTTTCTTTTAAAATAAAAGAAATAAGTATTTCAAAAAAAAAACAGATCAATTTTATAAGACAGCAGTTAAGGAGAGGCGCGGGTTCGATTCCTGGTGAAGACTGTGATTATTTAACTTTGGAATCTTTGGGCGCCTCTGAGTCCACTCAGCTTAAAATAGGTACCTGACATTAGTTGTGGAAAATAAAGGCGGTTGGTCGTTATGCTGGCTACATGACACCATCGTTAACCGTAGGCCACAAAAACAGATGAACTTTACATCATCTGCCCTATAGACCTGCCTTTTTACCTGCCTGGGTGGACCACTTCGGAGGCCGATTTTGGGTTTTGTGTTTCCACACAAACTGTCTTTTGTAACCTTGTTTATTGTCGAATATTAGATTTTTTTTACTCCTTTTTCCTATATAAATAAATACACATTTATATTTATAAGGGCCCTGATTAATTCATTACTAATATATCGCTCTTAGACTTGCACTGCACACAATTAAAGAAAGTTTAACCAATTATTACTTTTCGTGTGCCTAGGACAATTAAGAAACTTTTACGATCGAAAATTTACTAAATGCGTAAGTTAGACCATTAAGATTTTAAAGCCTACATATAAGAAAGTACACGATTGGAAATTTTATTCCATTTATATGCATTATTTAAACTTTTTTTTTGTGCGTACTTTTCTCTTTCTATTGTGACATGTGTACTTTGCTGTTGTGATGCCGAATGTGTTAATTAGGTAGTAGTAGTCCAATAGCTTGGCTTGTCGAAACCGGCAGGATATAAATACAATAAATACATAAATTATTGATTTTATATAGCGCTGATTTCATACTTATAGCTCAAAGCTAGGTCCAATCTCGTGTGTGGATTAGTGGATGGAGGGGGTATCTGGGAGAAGGTTTTTCGTGCTGCCCCTAGGCGCTCAGTAAACACAACTCGAGTCGGATGTTGAACCTCAAGCCCCCTTCATAGGTAGCCAACCCAAGCTAAGTTCAAGCATACTTAGCCTCTAGACCACGCTTCCCATATGTATACTTTAGGTTCCCTGCCTTTCCTTATTGGCAAGCTATGTGATGGTATGACTAAAATATTTAAAAATATATATATATATATCATGGGAGTAGTCAGGTAGGGGTGGGGATAAAACCGAACTAAATTCCAAACCCCCCCCCCCCCCGAAATGAGATCCGTGCGTGGGGGGGGGGGGGGGTGGAATTTAGTGACTTATTTTTTCCTTTCATTTTGTTTATTTTAGGTGAGATTTTAATACTAAACTACTACTTGCCCTAGCACAGCAAACGACGTTTTGAGTTTAATACCCCCTACCAGGGGTTTTTGAGTTTAAAACCCCCTACCACGGGGCGGTTGATTTAAAAACCAGGGGTTTTCGCAGTTAAATTCCCCTCTTCTATAAGACAAATAAAAAATGCAAACAACAATCCCCCAAATTTCACGAGCACAGTTAAGGAAGATTTTGATTTTTAAACCCCTTCCAAAATTTCCGATAAACGCTCTCTTCATTATAAAAAAAAAGAAAATTACACACTCAAAATTCTATGAACGTAACCAAAGGGGTTTTGAGTTAACCCCCACCCCCTCTTCAGTAGGGTTTGAAGCTAAAAATACCTCTTCAATAAAAAAAAAGAAATCTAAGAGCGTAGCCAAAGGGGTTTTGAGTTTAAACCCCCCTTCAGAGTGGTTTGATGCTAAAAAAATACCTCTTCAATAAAAAAAAATGCAAATTACACACTCAAATTATTTGAGCATATTTGAGTTTAAATCTCTCTCCTAGAGATGGATTTTTTCAAAGTTTAAAACTCCTCCATATGGTTTTGAGTTTAAAATCCCTCTACAGAGCGTTTTGAGGTGGAAAACCTCTATTTTCAATATTTTCTAAAGCAAACTACAGTTACTAATTTAAATTCTTTGTCCATACCTAAATTGGGTTTTGAATTTAAAAAAAACATAACTCCAGAGATTTTTTAGTTTAAAACCCCCAACAGATGATTTTGACGATAACACTTCACTTTTCGATATAAAATCTAAAGATAACTAATGTCATTTAATTCCAAAAGCGTAATCAAGAGATGTTACACATTTCTACCAGTGGCGGGGCTCAATTAATAAGTGCAGTGAATAGTCATCTGCCGAAATTGAAAAACACTAAATGTGGCTCAACATAGATGGCTAAGACAGATTTTAGGAGTCAGTTATAGAAATCGGGTCTAAATCAAGGAAATCCTATGACGAACTCGGAGTCGACACCTTAGTAAGATTGTGACAGAGTGTCGCATGAGGTTTGCGGGACATGTTCTCCGACAAAATGAATTAGGCATAAGAAGAGTTGCGATGACATCCTAGTAAAACTTGGCGCCACACATTCATGGAGGTCTTCAGAGCAGGTGGGAAGAGGCTTCAGACATTACCAGTGACAGATTTTTGTGGAAACAGTTTGACTGCAAATGCGACAAACGGCGCTGGAGGGTCTAAATCACTAAGAATAGCACATTAGTTTTTTTTAAATAAAACTTTTTAATAGCAGAAAAATGCATTGTAAATACCTCAGAATTTGCATTTTATTGGCTTTCAATATCATAAATAGCGATCCCCCAGAACCCCTTGTTGGCATTGGCCGGGGGTCTGCAATTTTCCCACTAATTCCATGAAGAACCTGATCTAGGGCACAAAAAGCGTATTCCAAAAGAATGATGGGTCAAAATGTAATCAAGATTATGTACACACACACACACATGATATATATATATATATATATAAAGAGTCACTGAACAAATCCTTATGGAGAGTAAGCATAAAGGGAGTGTCCTAGAGTGCAGATGGCATACACTCCAAAAGTAGAACGGTGCAACAATGCCTAGTTCATACAGAAGACCAATGTGTGAACGCAGATTGTATTAAGGATTTTTTTTAACATACAAAGGCACATACAAAGTTGCAAAAGGAATAGATTATCTTTCAGCACGTTAAATTCCAAAGGATTTCTCTCACTCTCTCTCTCACTCTCTCCCTCACTCTCTCTCTCACTCTAACTCTCACTCTCTCTCTCACTCTCTCTCACTCTCACTCTCTCTCTCAATCTCTCTCACTCTCTCTCATTCTCTCTCTCACTCTCTCTCTCTCACTCTCTCTCACTCTCTCTCTCACTTTCTCTCTCACTCTCTTTCACTCACTCTCTCTCTCACTCTCTCTCTCTCACTCTCTCTCTCACTCTCTCTCACTCTCTCTCACTCTCTCACTCTAACTCTCTCACTCTCTCTCTCACTCTCTCTTTCTCTCTCTCTCTCACACACACACATACACACACATTTATTTATATATAAATATATATATATATATATATATATATATATATATATATATATATATATATATATATAATTTTATATTGCTTTAGATTTTATATCAAAAGGGGAGGTTTTATCGTTAAAACCATCTGTTGGGGGTTTTAACATTTTTTAAAAACAAACTCTAAATATATTCATACAATTAGATGACTGTTTGCTTAAAATAATATTGAAGAAAGGTTTTCAACCTCAGAACTATCTGTAGGAATTTTTTTTAAACTCAAAACCATATGGAGGGGTTTTAAACCTAAAGTCCTCTGGAGGGGGTTTAAACTCAAAACCCCCTTTGGAAACGCTCATGGAATTCGGTAACTGTCTCGGGGGGATTTTAAACTCAATACCTTCATGGATGCGTTGGGGCAATTGATGGTTAACCCTTTAAAAATAAGTTAAGCAGTTAAAAATATGGGAAAAACGTATTTGGGCCTATGAAGTCTAAATCCAAGTTGTATGTGTATAAATAGATGTAGGTCCAACTGAAATTTAGTAAAATTCCGATAGTCTAATCCTATAAAAACCATACAATGTATTAACAGTGCAGGTTGTCATATCTTGTTGTTTTGTTGATTTCAAACTATTGAATAATTGTACAACCAGCACGATGTGTAGGCAACTGTAGAGTTTAGGCCTAGAAGTTTTTGATGCCATCTTGACATTCTCTGTCAATTATTATCTCGAAAAATCCCGTATTTTTTTGTTTTCAAATTTACTAATTAAATTTAATTCAAATTCTTAATTTCCATGGAATTGTAATTTATGAATATTTTAAAATACATGTATTTTTGCTTTAAATAAATTTGCAAAACTTGATAACGGTAACTATTTTGTCGTAGTCTGTCACCAGTTCATTATTAATTTGATCCAAAATCTGTTTCTTTTTAAGTGGTTGTTCTATCACTTCATACAGCGTTAGCTTCTTAATCAAATCTCATTTTAGGAGTCACTAGTACGAATCCGATTAGGACAGAGCTATGTTTCATGGTTTCCTCGTGGTCTTTTTCAATGTTAAAATATGATGATATATCGGGTTAGGTATAGATCATAACATAATGCATGTGCAGATATATTTGCGCACATGCACCTTCACGATGTGGTGAGGATAGGGTTATAGTGAGAATTCTAGGTGCCCGAGAATGGATTGGGAATGTTTCCTACTCATGTAATGCATTGGATAGGATGTAAGATAGGTTATATATGAACCTGGATCTTGATGAACATGGGAATATTGGATAAAGTGTGCAGGTGCAGTGTGCACATGGAATGGATAGGTGCACAATGTACAAAATGTGAGGATGTCCATTCTATAGGTTAGGATTATGTAGAGGATAAAGAATACCTGTGTACATTGGAGTGATGGACATGGCGGGTTAGATAAAGCGTGCACGAGGGTGTAGTGATGACCATTATGAGAAATGTACATGTGAGGATCGTATAGGTTGGAAGTGTAGGTTGCGTATGTGCACTTAGAGGTACACGTGAATGGGAGGGACCGATTGAGCAAGTGGGTGATGCACATGGGAGTGATGAATGTGCTGTGCACATTTACGAGCATTTTTAATTATTAATTTATTTTTTAAGGAAATTTAGGTTTCTTCTTGTCTCCGCGCTTTTTCTGCTTGGGGCGACGGTGAGACAAGTGGACGTAGATCTGAGCAGAATGTTGTCTTGGGACGTTATCTGGAAAATCAAACAATTATCATACCTATTGTCAAATACAGCTCTGTTGTCATAAATAATCAATCTAATCCTCTAGATCTGAGCTGAGTAGCGTTACTTTTTTTTCCAAATTATATCATTGTTTTTTTGGGGTAATATATTTCTACTATAGCGTCACTAAAAAAAAGTTTGGGACTTTTTCTTTTGGCGGATTTGCAGTCTACTAACTAACCACCTGGAAAGGATATTAAACGTAACCACCCCCCTTTGGCTGTGCTTGGGCAAGTGGTGGTTTAATATTAAAATCTCACCTAAAATAAACAAAATCAAAGCTGAAAATCAGTCACAAAATTCCACCGCCCCCCCCCCCTGCGGGGGGATTTCATTTCATTTCGTAAGAACACCCCTCCCCCCCCCCCCGGTTAGGCCCATGCGTCTGAAGTCCTAACACCAACTGACTTTATTTACATAATTAATCTTTAACCCAAATTAGTCGTAAGTCACTAAAAATCGCGTTCAAAGTCCTTCAACTTTGGTGCGTCTCTATACAAACTAATATATATATATATATATATATATATATATATATATATATATATATATATATATATATATATATATATATATATATATATATATATATATATATATATATATATATATATATATAGGTATGCATATATATATATATCCCCGCCGCCAAGCACTATTTCCGGTATTGAAAGCCTACAAAATGCATTTTCTGAGGTATCTACAGTGCATTATCCAGCTATTAAAATGTTTTATTTTAAAACTTCATGTGCTATTCTTACTGACAAAGACCCTTCCGCGTCGTTCGGCGCATAGGGCGACAAAATGTTTCCACAAAAATCTGTCTCTGGCAATGTCTGAAGCCTCTTCCCACCTGCTCTGAGGACCTTCATAAAAGTGTGGCGCCAAGTTGTACTAGGATGTCCCTCTTTGCGCTTTCCAATAGCCTCCATGTCATCGCAACTCTTATTATGCGTAATTCATTTTGTCGGAGAACATGTCCGGCAAACCTCAAGCGACGCTCTGTCACATACTTACTAGTTCGGCATAGGATTTCCTTGATTGAGATCCGATTTCTATAACTGACTCCTTAAGTCCGTCTTAGCCATTTGTTGAGTCACATTTAGTCTTTTTCAATTCACTAAACTTTAATAATTGAGCCAGCCACTGGTAGAAATTTCTAACCTCTCTTGGCTATACGCTCTTGGAATTAGGTGGCTGTAGTTCGTATTAGATTTTATATCGAAAAGAGAAGTTTTATCGTCAAAATCTGTGGAGTTTGTTTTTATTTAATTCAAAACCCCTTTACCTAGAATTTGGTGACTGTAGTTTGCTTTAGAATAAAACTGAATAAAACCTCAAAACTCTTTGTATGGGGGTATTTATACTCAAAACTACGGGAAATACTGTATTCCTCAATCTTAGGACTCGAAGACAAGACTTATTATTATATACAAATGCTGTACAGAACAAGAAGATCTTGGAAGATATCAGCGTATCAGTCAAACGCCAACCTATATGATGACGTAGACTTTCGTGTTGCTCGCGACAGTTTTGCTTTTGTCAGACTTCAAGGACTAGTGTGGCAACGGAGAGGACAAAACAATACTGAAAGTCTACAGTACTAGTGCATCAGAGTCCTGGACCTTATATTCCCGCCACATCAAAAATCTGAACTCCTTCCACCCACGCTGCCTAACTCATATGGTGCATTGGTCTGACCACATACCAGATACTGGAATCCTACAAATGTTCAACATGAACAGTATCAATGCAATCGTAAAAAGGTCCCAATTTCGATGGGTGGGACATGTAGTCCGCATGCCAGACAATCGCCTTCCCAAACGACTTCTGTACGGGAAGCTGTGTGCAGGAAAGCCTTCCCATGTGTGTGTTGTGTGTGCATGTATATGTATACAGCTCCTTGATTTTACCATCAATGGTGTAATGTATATTTTGGTTTTCTATAGTTATAATGTTGTTGTTTTTTTTTCTTGGTGCAGTGCAGAAATCATAGAACAACTTTATTATAGGATAATAAAGATTATTATTTATTAGTATTTGTATTATTATTAAACACATATAGGCCTTCTATATTGTGACAACGTGGGAGTGTACTAAAGAAAATAACTCACATATTCTCAGGTAGCTGAGTTCTGATGACAGAATCACAATCCAACTATAATCAGTCAATACTCCCAGTAAAAAACAACACTTTTACCACAATCCTAATCTTAACACAGGCACACACTACAAAACAAAAATCACCCTACTTCGCACGTGGAAATAAAAGGTTAGTTACATTTCTATAGGGTAGGTAATATTAAGGTCATCTGTTTCTTTGGCCAACGGTTAACGAGCAGGATGTTATGTGGCCAGCACAAAGACCACCCGCCTTTACTTTTCCCAAATAAAGGCAGGTACCAATTAGAGTTGAGTGCCCTACAAATCATAAAATTCAAAATCCTAGTTTTCCTCGAAATTCGAGCCCAGGACCCCTAGGAAGTCAAGCGCTTAACCACTGATCTATATATGAGTTTCTTTATAACTAATTTGCTTTGTTAACAATAAATACACTTACATATATTTTTAAATATATCTATTGTTTTTCCCAATAAATATAATGAAAAACCACAGAAATCTATATAATAATTGATGTTCAGACTACTTAGACCAAATATAAAGCTGCAAAAAGCTGTCCTCCAATCTAAATGTATTGTGCCTTGCATGCATTTTGAGTGTATGTGTGCAGTAAAGCTCATGCAGTGTAATGAATATGCAACATTATTTGAAAAAAAAATTAAATAGGCTATAATTAAATGATGATAAATTAAAAATAATTCAGCAAGTTCTTATTTAAGTCGATGTGATTGGCTGGTTCAAAACACAGGTGTAGAAAATTTCCTAAATGTGTTTGTTTGTTCTCATCACTGAAAATACTAATTTAGATTTATTTTCTATAGTGACCTTCAAATTTGATAAAAATGCTGAAAAAAAATCCAAATTTTTGGGAAGTGTGCAAAGTTTTATAACAATACATTAATATTTAAATAATACTTCACAGAATACTAAATTTTTTCTCTATGGCGGCCATATTGGATACATAATAAGCATTTAAAAAAATAATACTTTTTTGTTTAATAGTGTACAAGCTATATTCAACATGATAGATTAAAAAAAAACATTTTTTCTTAAATTTTGTGGTGCCATGGCTCAGCAGTAAGTTGCTTGGCTTCTGATTTGGGGGGGGGGGGGGCCCAGGTTCGATCCTGGGATTTTAATTTCTCTTGGTTAGTGCGTGTCCTCTACCCTGTTTCATTCTGTATTGATTTTCCTAAGAATTTTCCGTTCCCAAGTATTAAGTAAATTTTCGGATGTCTTAGTGTCCAGGTCTCACTTCCATACATTGCTGCTGGTCTTATTATGGTTTTGTATATTATTTTCTTGGTTTTTCCTTGAAAATGGTTAATTTTAATTACAAAGCTAATAGCAGTATTCCCCCCCCCCCTTTTGTTTTTTTTTTTGGAGGGGGGGAAGGGATGATTTTATTTTGGTTAATTTATTTGATTTGTATTTTTTTTTAACCTACCTACAGACATCTTTGTAATTAATATTGATTTTTTTTTCCTTTCGCTAATTATTAATGAACTTTCATTGTGTACTGTATATTTGTGAATGTATTGACTGATCATTTTGTTATTTTTTTAACAATTATTTATGATGGCAAAATGATTAACAATTAATGAAATTTTAAAAAATTTTAAAGTAATGTTTTACTTTCTTTTTATGTGTAACTAAATACCAACTATATGTTTGCAATATGTGTTATATTATATAATATAATAAAAACTAATACAATATGATTAAATAACAAACAAAAGAAGGATCATTTTATTAATTTAATATCTAAATCATTTGTAGAAATTTTCAAATCAATTAAATATCTAATACATTTGTAGAAATTATCAAACAATTTAATATGTTTGTAAAATGTTTTACATGTTTTAGATGTTCCTTCAGAGTTGAAGATAATTACTTCCAAGTCCAAACCTCCCGCAGGACGACGGGGGATGGGAGTGGGCAGGGTTTGAACCCTGGACCATGGATAAATCTGAAAGACAGTTCAGCGAGCAAACCGCATGACCAGGCAGCCATCCATTTGTAGAAATTTACAAAAAATTTAATATCTAATGTTTTACTTTCTTTTTGTGTAACAAAATATTATTTTTTAAATCCAACTACATGCTTGCAATATGTTTTATATTATATAATATAATAAAAACTAATACAATATAATTAAATGACAACAAAAGAAGGATCATTTTATTAATTTAATATCTAAAACATTGTAGACATTTTCAAAACTTTAATTTCTAATACATTTGTAGAAATTTTAAAAACAGTTTAATATCCAATACATTTGTAGAAATTTTCAAAACAATTTAATATCTAATACATTTGTAGACATTTTAAAAACTTTTTAATATCTAATACATTTGTAGAAATCTCCAAAAAGTTTAAAATCTAATGTTTTACTTTATTTTTGTGTGTGTAACAAAATATCATTGTTTTTTTAATCCAACTACTTGTTTGCAATATGTATTATATAATATGATAAAAACTAATACAATATAATTAAATAACAAACAAAAGAAGGATCATTTAATTAATTTAATATCTCTTTTTAATACATTTGTAGAAATTTTCAAAACAATTTAATATCTAATACATTTGTAGAAATTTTCAAAACAATAATATCTAATACATTTGTAGAAATTTTCAAAAAAATTAATATCTAATTGTCACAGCTGTAGATGCCTGAACATGTAACAGGTTTAGTTTTACTTGAAGTCAGCTGATAAGATTAGTTAAGCTTTACTTGATGTCAGCTGATAGGATGAGACTGTGACGTGCCGGGGATTCTATATAATGTCTAGATCTAAATGTTAACTGTTAGTTTCAATGAAGAAGATCCTTTTGATTCAAACACAGAAAATTTTAATTCCTAACTTGAAAATAGGAACATATAATACAGCTTTTACAAACTGAACTGTATCAAGAATACGAAATATTTAAATTAACTAATAGATTTAGTATAGATATAAAACTGTTCTCTAGTAATTATAACTCGAGAATAATATACGTCTTGCCAGATTCAATCCACGACTGACGATATTAGACTCCACTTCTTTGTTCTGCCTTCATGTCTGTCTTGACCTTTAAATTAACATAATTGCCTAACCAATCAAATACTTTTCAATCAAACATTACATGCATGATCACTGGATGTTTGCAACGTCATTGGAAAACCTGGCAACCTTGAACAGAATTTAATTTAATTTAATATTTTAAATTACAACTTGGCCTTGATACGTGACAATGTTTTATCAAAACAAGAAAATATTGTTATTGTTAAATTACTGATTTAATTTCTTTCTATTCCTTAATAACACTATGGCCATAGGAAAAAAAAAGATTAATTGCACTCTGTGCTCCAAACTGTCAATGGGTCACCAGCTCCTGATTTTTCTTCAGAGAGGAATCCAAATTCTTATTTTGGGGTATTTTGCAAGGTAGCACAGGTTTGGATTCAAAGTTTTCCAAAGCTAATGACCCTCTCCTACAAGAAGCTTTACTGATTTAAGCTACTCATGTTAATGATAACAGTTCTGCCAGTCCAAATATCTGAGCCACTCATGAACAAAGGCTGTTAGAGACGCATGCCAATAGGAAGCATTTTACATCCATTACCAGTGACATCAAGATTAATTCATATTAAATAAAATAAACATAGAATTACAAAAATGAAGACAGATTGGAAAATTAGAAATTAAAATTGGAAAGTCAGTCTTTAATATGTGTCATTTTTCAACGAGCAGTTATAAATGCTCAACTTTTGAATTTTAAAATTGTATAACCATACTAAGACATTTCCATCTTTTATAGAAATAAAAACATAAATCATCATTTTGAAAAAAAATTTCCTTTAAAAAAAAAAAAGGTAGTAAATTTGACACTGAACATTTTGATTAGTAAAAAACAGATTTCGCTCATGTATTTAGACAGTCAGCCAAGACTGTTGTCCGGGGTGTGGCACGAGGAGCCATACATGAGCTAGGTAGATGGGAATTTAAAGCTTTTGACTATTCTAAAGAATATTGTTGTCAAATCACCTTTAAGGCTTCTGACTATTCTAAAGAATATGGCTGTCAATTCATTTTTCCCATCACCCTACACCCCATGTCACAAACAGTCTGTCTCCCTAAATGTGATGGAAGTTTATTGTCAGGTCAACATAGAATAAGTCACAGCGGAAGTGTATTGTCAGATCAAAACATGAACAGACTAAGATGAACAAAAACAAAACTAGACACAAACAAGATGACATAGGACATTAGAATATGCTCTAATAATTTAAAACTAACTCCACCTTAATCACAGCATCCCAGTGACATGTTGATTTCTCTATGGACGTTTTCATCTTCTTGCTAAGACTTGGAATGGGAACATCATCTGAAATTATACTTTCAAACTCAAAGAATTAGAATTATTATCATAAACAAAACTTAAGGGAGACAACTTAATAAACAGCAGTCTGACAAACAGAGACAAGATAAAAACAAGTCTTTGGACACGTCCACAAACATGAACAGAACAAGATGAACAAAAACAAAACTAGACACAAACCAGATGACATAAAATATGGTCTAATATTTTAAAACTAACTCCACCTTAATCACAGCCTCCCTTCCTGCTAAGACTTGGAATGGGAACAACATCATCTGAAATTAAACTTTCAAACTCAAAGAATTAGAATTATTATCATAGGGATTAAAACCAGAAAACTAAAATAGATTCTAGAACTAAATCAGTTAGACATCCACAAAACAAAACTTTGGACAGGTCCATAAACATGAACAGAACAAGAAGAACAAAAACAGAACTAGACATAAACAAGACAATATAAATACATTTAAAACACAGTCTAATTACTTAAAAATAACTCCACCTTAATCAAAACATCCCAGTGACATGTTGAGTTCATCAGTGTTCTTGCTAAGACTTGAAATGGGAACAACCTCATCTGAAATTAAACTTTCAAATTTAAAGAATTAGAACTATTATCATTGAGATTTGTACCAAAAAAACTACAATAAATTAAAGAACTAAACTAAAGGGAGACAACTTAATAAATTTTCAAACAGGCACAGACAAGATGAACAACATTCTATCATCCACAAACAAGACTCATATAATACACATTAAACAATGGTTTAATAAATCAATTAATAAGTTTAAACAATTCCACTTTAATCTCGGTGATATGTTGAGTTCTCTATAGATGTCATCCATGTTCTTATTTGAAGGTGGAACTTCATCTGAAATTAATACTATGTGTGAATTAGACTGGCTTCTAGGGGCCACTTAGAAGTTTGTGTTTCATAATTTCTAATTTGATATATAGTATAACTAGCAATTATTAACTAAATGTTGAACTTCAGATTGAACTCCATTTAAAAAATGATATCTTACTTGTATGATCTCCTTTTCTTATGTTTTGTATTCATATACCACTTAAGCTTTCACAAGCTGAAAACAAACTTTCTAAATCAAAATTAGAATAGTGTGCACTAGTTGGGTTACTATGGTTACCACTTGATCTTTTATCCTTGACTCTTGTCTTGATGGGAAACTGAAAAATACTTTTAAAAATTTGCGTATTATTAGATTTTTTAATACAACTCTATATTTACTAATTTAATATTTAATCTAATCTTAATAAAATAGGAAAAAGTTAAGAGAAATCAACAGGAAGATGGAATACAGAATGACACACAAATGTTGAGGAAATTGAGAAACACTTAAGCGTTCTTATCTATTCTGTGTTTTTTCATAACCTTCAGAGGTCCCCATCCAAAATACTGGTGCATAAGTAACTTTACCAGCAGGAATCTTAAACCCTCAATTAGATATTGATAAACCTAAAGCAGTGCTCAGCCAGATGGTCAGGCACCAGCCAATCAATGGTCATCTTCTTGAGAAAGTATAAGTTCATACATCATGCACTGCACACAACACTTACCATGGCCACTGATGGGTGAGGATTGATTACATGCTGAGGACAACCTAATTTTGGACATCTTGAATTATCACCTGGCACTGAGGATGTGGTGGGCACATGTCAGGTGAAATATATTTTGATTTTGTTGTTCAACATTCATGCCCTTCTGTTGTTTTTTTTAAATTAAATCACAAAATCTGAAGGCACATTCATTTCTGTTTTCATTACCAGCCATTTTAGTTACAATATTGGTATAAATTATTATCTGACTGCTGAAATAAGAATTCTCAAGCTTGAATCCTAATGGTGGCTAGAAATTTTAATTCATGACTTAAGATGTTTTTTAAGCATTTTATTATTGCCAGCCTTTTAGTTGCAATATTCCATTAAATCTTGGATTTATTTTTCATTAATTGGTAAAAATTATCTGGATGCTAAAATAAGAATTCTCAAGTTTGAATCCTAATGGTGGCTAGAAATTTAAATTCAAGATTGAAAGATGTTTTTCAGCATTTAAATTCAGCAGGAAATTTCTCACAGGTTTTCCTTTCAACTAGAATGTTTAAGAGATTCTGTCAGAACTCACATTATAAGCTATAAAAGAGTGAAGGCTTGCAGTGCAAAAGAAAAATTTTAATGTCAATGTTGTACAAAAAAACAGACTGAACAATGAGAGCAAGCAGCTAGATCTAGCTTCTGGAATTTCTATTAAGTCCTTAAAATAAATTTTTGAATTAAAGAAAATTGAATTGAAAGTTGTTTTTTAAATGAACCATACGACATTTATTTGATAATTTGACTTTTTTTGTAAATCCCTAAAATTCTGCAGATTACTGCACATGATTTAATAATAATGGTTTCTATTGACTCTTTCTATGACATAAACCATGTATTTATTTCTATGATTTAGAGTTTTAGACCATTCACACTAAGGTCTCACTGTAAGAAAAACAAAAAAAAAGAAAACAAATTAGAACTATAAGATGAAAATGTGAAAGACAATTTTTTTAATCTGAAACGTTTTCACTTTCCAGCATAACAAAGTAATAGAATAGATAATGTTGAAAGGGTATGCCTTGAAAATAACAGAAACACTGAAAGTATCAGCAAATAAGTAAAATGTAATCAAGAAGAACCAAGTTCCAGTTCTAGTAGGATAGACCTAGGAAGTAAATGTTTTGTAGTAGATAGGCTACAATTGAAAATGTTGAAGACCATCTTTCACTTGAGAAGTGCTCAGCATGCCATAAACAGAATTTCAGAATTTAGAGAAAAGAAATTAATGTTGGAAGAAAATGTCATGAAGATAATGGAAACATTGAAAACAGCAGCAAGTGTTTTTCAAAGAGTAAATCAAACAAAGAAGATACACAAGTAAGGATGAAAGGCTTTAAGAAAGTACATGACTAGTTGGATAGTAAGGCTAAACTATAAGTATTTTAATTGATCTTAAACTTATTTTTTATAAGTAAGAACTTGTGATGGTCAAGAAAGAAAGACAGAACCTTTTATTTAAGTCAAAAGTAAGTTCTCTTCAATAGAGTAGTGCCGATAGTCATTAAAATTTGTCATAAAGTGATTAATGGACTTAAGACATTTTCTAATTTAGTTTAAAAAAAACATCTTTTCTATACCAATAAATGTCCACACTCTCAAGAAAAGCAGAAAATTAATTTAGACTTTTTAAAAATGTATTGAATAAACTGATCATCCTGGTAAGATGTGTTGGTTTTGAAATATATATTATGATACAGTATTCTGTTTCAAATTTTCTTTGTTTTAGAAAAAAGAATTACTTGTTCCTTGCATAAACTTCTATAGGTCAGTAGTCTTTAGCTTTGGCTCTGAAAAGAACCTTTCTTTTGGAATTTTATAACCTATTCTGGTTATAATTGGATCACAGTAAATGGTTTTCTTTTGGCCCTGAAAAGGGCCCTTTTAATTTCTGTAGTTGTTAATAAATATATTTCAATTTATTTTCTCAGTCTTTATCTTGATCAGCTTCAAATGCATTGAGCCCTCAAAAGGACTTGTTTGACTTCCGTGGTTGGTAATAAATATATTTCAATTTATTTTCTCAGTCTTTATTTTATCTTTATCAGCTTTATATTGAGCCCTCATAAGGACTTGTTTAACTTGTATAGTTGTCTAAATTATTCTACTCTTCATCAAGAGATGTAGCCAACATATCATTTGAGACTAAGCTAACAAAAACCTGTTGTGAAGTTATGATGTTACATCATGCTACATCTTTATGGGTCATTTACATAAAATATAACATGTTGTCTTAATCATCAGAAAAAATCCTAAAAATGCAATAATGTTCTTTTAAGAGTCTAAGTTGGTCAGAACTGCTCCTCCCCAAGAGAAGAAAAGATCAACAAAGAATCAAAGTAAAAAAAAAAAAAAAAAAAAAAAAAAAAGACATTTGGCACATCTATAGAAAATAGGCCATTTCACCTACAACAAAGCATTGAGGAAAATGAATAGATTGAAACTCAGAGTCTAAGTTGGTCAGAACCACTCCTCCCCAAGAGTAGAAAAGATCAACAAAGAATCAAAGAGGACAAATAATAAAAGAAATGATATAATTAGTAATAATGAATCAAATTTTCGAATATGGTTTAAGGCACAGAAACATAAACCAAGCCAATTCACTTACAAGAAAAGATCAAGAAGAAGAAATAGATTAAAATTCACAAATATCAATGATCTAATCTGGGTTTAAAGACAAGAGTCAACACAGATACTGAAATACTGAAAGAAAAAACTTTACCATCAATACTGAAATTCAGAATAAAAGAACAATTTTTCATGTTAAACAGATTTCTTATTTAAGAGTTTATAGTTAGAACTGACTGCAAGCAAATGAACTGAAGCAGTCATAGACGAGGAAAAAGTAAGCAGCACTATCTTATAACCTGGAGACAAAAACAGCACTTTGTATAAACTGAAGAAAATATTAGCGACACCAAAATTGGTTTGTTTGGTCACAGCATAGGAGAGGCAACTAGCACAGCACATCAATTATGTATATGAACCCATTGTCTTTCAAGACACACTAGAGAACTGTTTAAGTTTTTTTAATAATCCTCAGAAAAAAAATCTTTTACTTTGTTTTTCAAAGAACTAAATACAGATAAATGTAATAGAAAATTCTAATGACTAGGATATAGTAAACCATGTTATTAAATCCTCTATATTTAATAAATTCTTGCTTTAATAACCCTTTCAAGGCATCGTTTCAACTTCTGTAGTCTGATTTTGGTTAGAAAAATATCAATTTCTCTGCCTGGTGACATTATGATCACTGTCAAATAACTGCATGAGAATTAAGAGAACCTCAGGACTTGCAAAGACTTTTCTGCAGAGAAAAAAGAAGGAAAGGCAGGCAGAAGAAGTGGTGGGCCTGTCTATGGAAGTGACTTTAAACCTGGCAAAGACAAAGAGGGAAGGAGAGTTGGTCAATCATGTTGTGGTGTCCATTTTTATGACCACCAGACTAATGGATAGGTGAAGGTGAGTAGATCAAAACACCCTTCTGAAATGATGTTCACAGACTAATGGATGGGTGAAGGTGAGTTGGTCAGAACACCCTTCTGAAATGATGCAAAGATCATTTACCACTTCATTAAAAAAAAAGATACAGAACCAAGCTACAGAAAAAATGAAAGAGAACAAACAGATAAGGTGTGTGACCTAGTTTGTATAGCTCATTTCATGCTCTTAAATAATGATTCAAATAATTCACATTTTAGTTTTTAGCCAACAATTAACAAATTATTAGGATTCAAACTTGAGGTATTCAGTCTCAAACCTAATGGCTCTACCCCTCGAGCAATTATTTTTTTCATCATTAACAATATTGTAAAGCTTTAAATTAGTAAATGATAGCCCTTACTGACAAAATACAAAAGTTGAAGAATTTTTTTCTCTTTAATAATAAAGCATTAGTTCTTATTAATTCTTAATAGCTAAGACATCTCGGGAATTTCAAAGATGAGAGAAAAAAATCTTTGGTACCATAGAAAAAAATGTATACTATTATTTCCAAGGTACATTTGTAAAGCAATTTGGCTGGCCTGAGCTTGTTTGGGAGCAAGTTCCAAACATTAGTTGCCATATCAGGCAACATGTTAAGGACAGTGGTGAATGAAAAAAAAATGCTATATGAATCTTATCTGTATAGAGAACTGGGACCTTGTATTCATGAGTAATCTGGACATTCGCTTCAAGATACATTTGTGGTTCAAGTCTACAATAGGGAAGACAGAATGTTTTGAAGACATTTGAGAAAAATTATTCCTTGGTAAAATGCATAAAATGAGAATGATCAAGGTAAATAGATCAAGCTTGTTTCACACCTTCTGACATGCACAAAAAACTCGACAGCCAAAAGCATTTAGTCTGTTGCTTTTTTCATCCTTTTTCATCGGAGGAAGACAAGTGATTTAAATCTACAAATACATTTTGTCATTGCTTTGGCAAATGAAATCTAAATAGTTAGATGAGATGTGTCTGGGCCATCCAGTTTTGATATAATTAAGTATGACATGCTGAGAGTTCACATGAACAGTAACAATGGGAAGAAACAAATCATTGTCACCATGAGAATGAAAGAAAAAAGGTCCAGGTAGATGGTGAAAGCATATGGTGTGTTTTGAGAAATGCTTGTGGCCTTACAGTTTATGAGGTAGCCAAACAAATCATTCTTAATTATAAGAGGTACCAAAGAAGTGAATAAAATGATTTTTAAAGGACATGGTTGAATCAAAGAATTATATTGACAGTCGAATCAAAGAATTATATTGAAAATTAGGATGCTACAGTCTAATATCAGATTTAGGTGAACTCTGGAGCTTCCTAAAACTACAGAACCTCAAAATCTCAGTCTTCAATGGTTTGGAAACTGATCACTTTATGGAGGCACATGATTGAGTGTTTGGTAGCAGATTTCATACAATAACACCACTTGTTCTGAATTTAATCATTTCTTTCCCATATATATTGGTTGCAAGTCATCTTCATCATCAATCAATGCCTTTTGAGTATGGGCTTGAGAAGTTTAAATCCTCTCTTACAACAGCCCTGGACAGGAACCCTATGTGTAAGTGCAATGGTGAGTTAGTAGACATTTGAAGGAGATATTGTACAGACAGGAGTTGATCTTGAAGAAACGGTCTAACAAAAATGAAATGATGCATGTACAAAGGCTGCAGACAAGTCAGCTTGATAGATGGGGGTGGGACTGTTTTGTATCTGTTCTACCACTCTACCACAAGAACTACTTTTGAAAGGATGTTTATTTTGATTTAATTTTTTCATTACTTCGAGTGTAGATTAAAGTTATTTAATAGAGGGCTAACCAAGAGTCTTATCAAAAGGCTCTGCAGTTAAAATATATATGATCTGGTTTTCGTCTCCTGATAACCTAATGGGGGAGGGTAGCAACTGATCCATAAAACTGTTTTAGTATCTGTTCTACCCTATACCACATGAACTACTTTTGAAAGGATGTATATTTTGATTAAATTTTTTGATTACTTAGAACATAGATAAAAGATGTTAAATAGAGGGCTAACCTAGAGCCTTATCATATGGCTCTGCATGATCTGGTTTTCTTCCCCTGATAACCTAATGGGGTGGTGGTAGCAACTGTTCCATAAACTGTTTGGTATCTGGTCTACCACTATACCACATGGAACATGGACTACTTTTGAAAGGATGTATATTTTGATTTAATTTTTTGAATACTGTTATGCATTTATGTTACTTGTTGTGTGTTGTGAACTGATCTGTTCTAGTGTGTCAAAACGTCTTGGTGTCCAGGTCAGCTTGTGTGTAGGATCAAGACATGTCGACATGTCTTCTTGTAGTGTTTCATTAGGTTACAACAATTTATTGAACAAGAATCTTGTGGATTAATTGTGCTTCAAACTTCAAGTATGGATCGTTTTCTAAAACCTGAACAATTGGTGGTGGATCCTAATGATTCAGACACTCAAAGGATCTGGAAGCACTGGCCTCACACATTCGAAAAATTTGCATTAAAATTAATCAGAAGGTGAGAAGTTCGATCTACTAAGTAACTTTATCTCACACGGTGTGTATTTATTTGATATCTGACTGTATCAATTTTGAAACTGCTGTAACTACATTAAACAAACTCTATGTCAAACAAACCAATGAGGAAACGGGACAGAGTGTTGAAAGGCAAATTCAAAGATGTCATCACCAGAGATTAGGCAGAGACTTTTAGAGTACCCTACTCATCTCTGGACCTCCCAAAGTCATTGGAGGTAGCTAGATCTCTTGAGATGGCACAGAAACATTCTTTGACACATAACTCGCAACAAGCCACTACTTTTCAAACACCACAAGCACAACAATCCACTACGTCGGAATAGCCGCTTTGCTCTGCTGTAGAGGACAAGATTGATTCGACACTCGTTACCATAGCAGCAGCTCAAGGCAAGTGCTACTTTTGTGGAGGTGCTATCCATTCTCGTAGCAAATGCCCCGCTAAAGATGCAATCTCTAATAAATGTGGTAAAAAGGGACACTACAAAAAGGTATGCAAATCAAAACTTTCTACAGTTTACAGACCTAACTCTGATTCAGCAGCGTATACAATAACAGCCGCCTCTTTGTTTTTTTTTTAATCTCGTGTTGTAACGAAAATTTAAGTTAACAACATTGCACTTGATGCCCTCATCGATACAGGTAGTTCGGACAGTTACATTTCTGCATCGGCTTTCAGAAAGTATAGATTTAAAATTTTTCACAAATCAAAACTTATATGTATGGCCAACACGAACCTAACTAGTTATACTCACGGCCATGTCAATGCTGACATTTAGAGTAAAGGCTCCACTTATAAAGACTTCAAGCTACACATACCTGACAAACTCTGTGAGGATGTTATTTTAGGCCACGACTTCCTTGAACAATATGAGAGTGTACAGATCACTTTTTTTTTTCAAGGACCTAAACCAACAATGGTATTAAATGGAATAAAAGCTGCTAATGTTGAACCCGCTTCTCTTTTCCAAAATATTCTTAAAGAGTGTCGACATATCGCCACAAAATCCAGACGTTAGCAGCAAATGACACTATATTCATCAATTCAGAGGTTGACAGACTCTTGAAATATGGCATCATTGAGGCCTAGTCATCTCCATGGCGGGCTTAAGTCTTAATAACAACTAACGAACGACACAAACGAAGAATGGTAGTGGAGTACAGCCAAACTGTTAATCGGTTCACACTTCGGAATACTTATCCCTCACCTCGCATTGATGATACCGTCTCTCTAATAGCTAAATACGAAATATTTAGAACACTTGATCTTCGCAACGCATACCACCAGATCCCTCTAAGGAAGACTGATCGCCCTTATACTGCCTTTGAAGCTGGAGGAAAGTTATACCAATTCTGTAGGATACCCTTTGGAGTAACTAACGGAGTAGCTTGTTTTCAACAGACAATTGACAAGATCATAGAACAAGAGTGGTAAGAACAGAGAAGAGCATGACAAAAATCTTCTTAACTTTCTTGGGGCTATAAAAATATGGACTAACTCTTAATGAAGAAAAGTGTGCATACACTTCTTCAAGTATTAGATTACTAGGGTATGAAGTCTCTCATAACGAGATGAAGCCAGACCCCAACAGACTATTGCCCTTGCGTCAGCTTCCGAGAACCTAAATGCACAAAGACGAGCTGTGGGTCTATTCTCCTACTATGCCAACTGGATAGGACATTTCTCAGATAAGATCCATCCTTTGCTACACAACAAAACTTTCCCACTCCCTGAGAGAGTCAAAGAAACATTTCAAGCGTTGAAAGAACTAGAAAAGGCTGTTGTCACTAATGTAGACCACAAATCGCCGCTGGAAGTTGAAACAGATGCATCGGTTATTGCTATATCTGCTCTACCTTATCACAGAACAAAAGACCAGTTGCTTTCTTCTCCACAACACTATCTCCTAGTGAGAACTTTTCTATTAGGGTCGAATTTCAAACTCACCACGGATCAAAGGTCTGTATCCTTCATCCTTAACCCTCGTCACCACGGTAAGATTAAAAACGACAAAATTCATAGGTGGAGAATAGAACTATCATTGTACAGTTACCAGCCGTGGGCTGACAACATGGCCGCCGATGCTCTTTCTCATGGTTTCTGAGCAAGTACAACCACCACCCCCCCTAGGTCTTTGGAAGAACTTCACAACACACTTTGCCACCCTGGCATAGTGCGAATGCTCCATTTCGTCCGGTCAAAGAATCTCCCGTATGCAGTTGAAGAAATAAGAACTGTATCAACCATCTGCCGGCAGCTTAGTAAATGCCACATCACCATTCGAGAGACTTTAAGGGACCACTAAAAATAAATATTTATTGACAATTATTGATGAGAACTCAAGGTTTCCTTTTGCATATGCATGTCCTGGTTAGGGTCAGCTTGTGTGTGTGTGTACTGCATTATTTTAAACTGTTTTGTCATTCTTGTTCAATAAAGCCTAGGATCAAGTCCTAACTGGATCAGTCTAGCCATTTGAAATATTGCTCTCTAATAAACTGAGAAACTGGTTTCAGAGGCGTAGCTAGGGTGGGGGGAGGAAGAGGGAAATTTGAAAATCCCCCTCAGGTCCCCTTGAGGAGCCCCCGACTTGAGGGGGACCCCCAACTTGAAGGGGCCCAAACATGAGAGAGCCTTAACTTGAGAGAGGGCCCCAACTTGAGGGGGGCTGCCAAATGAGTTTTTTTTACATTAAATATTACTCAGTAGCCCCTAAAGAGGTCAAGCCCCCCTTCCCCTGGGCACCCAAATGATGGTGAATTCCTAGCTACGCCACTGACTGTTGTCCAGAAGCTCAGGAGAAGAAAACCAGACTCTAAATACACTGCACCCTATATGTACCCACCACTAGCTCAGCAACAGGTAACAAGACTTGATATCCAAAACAGAGATGTTGATAGCATGCTTTCAATCCTTATCCAAGAGTAACTATGATAATAGTCACTGAGTACAAAATGTACTACCACCTTCATCAAGAAAAAAATACTGATGATCTTTGAAGGGTTGGCTCCCATCTAGTCTGCCACTGCAGGTTCATCAATACCCACAGAGGGTAAAGACCCTTACTGATAAAGCTACTATATGCCACCAGCATTGAGGATGGTTCCCTCCAATCAGATTATGAAAAAACATCCAAAAAGATAAGATAAATATTAAGTGAGTCTCTACCTGATCAAACTTGAGAACAAAGAAAATGCAAATGAGGAGTGATAGAAAAGAATGACAAATGAAGAATTAAATGGAAGATAGTTAGTAAAACACTTAACACTAAAGAAATTAATGTTAACAACCCTAAATACTATGTGTTAGTACAACAACCCAAACACTAGAAGTTAGTGAAATGACCCCAAACACTACAGCAATTAGTTAACAACCCTGTACACTATCTGCTAGTGAAACAACCCTAGACACTGTGTGTTAGTGCAACAACCCTAGACACTATGTGTCAGTGCAACAACCCTAGACACTATGTGTTAGTGCAACAACCCTAAACACTGTGTGTTAGTGCAACAACCCTAGACACTATGTGTTAGTGCAACAACCCTAGACACTATGTGTTAGTGCAACAACCCTAGACACTAGCATTTAGTGCTACAACCCTAAACACTAAAAGTTAGCACAATAAACCTAATGATACTGTAATAAACTAAAGTACAGGTTTACGCAATAAAATTAAATTCATGCAACTACCTAAACCTGTGTCAGAGGTATAGTAGAAATAGCAAACAGAAAGAAACAGGCAAAATAGTTTGATCGGTTTGACAAACAAATGTGTGCCAAGATGTAGCAATCTTAAAAGAAGAAAAGCAGACAAAGTTTAGTAGACTTATTCTAAAATTATCTTTAATATTATATAGAAAATGTTTAACATGACCTTTAGTTTTCAGCACTTCTTCAAACCTCTTTTAAAAAGTTCCTCTCAACTTGGATAGATCATCTTGTCATTAAGTTCCTATCAGCTTGAGTAGGCAGGCTAACAACTCATCAAAAAGTTCCCAAAACATCTGAAATATGAAATATTAAGATTAATTTTGTGATTAATTTGTTTAAGCTTCCATGTACACAGTAATTAAAGAGGTTTACAAATCAGTAAAGCTAGCAAGTTCTTGTGGTCAGTCAAAGAACAGTAAAAATTAAAAGAGAATACAAGTACTATAAAATCGGTGAATATTAATTAGTCTATGCAGAGATTTGTGGACAGGATTTTAAAAATCTTGCTCAGTAAGAGATAAAAAATAAAAAGCGATATGATTTAATGTGGTGGTAAGAAATGGAAACCAAATGAAAACCATAAATCTGCCAGAAAAAGTAACAAAATGAAAACAAGAGAGATTTTTTAATAAATAATGTCAAAACGTCATAAAAAAGAGATCACAGTTGGCAACTAAATAAACATTTTTAAAACCAAATAAAAATTTATTTTTTGAGAACACAGAATATCTGTATGAAGGCACGAGTATGGTAGTTTCTATGGGCAAAGGTTAACGATGGTGTCATGTTGCCATCCTTTATTTTCCCACTAAGTCAAATACATAGAGTGGACTCATAGGCATAAAAAATCCGAAATTCAAAATCCTACTCTACATCAGGATTTGAACCCAAGCCCTCTTGGTTTAGAGGCCAAGCATTTAAACACTCAACAATTACATACACATATTTAAATAATAATCATAATTATAAAAGCGCTGTTAACAAACATGATGTAAGCTAAAGGCACTGTAACAACATTACAAACATAAACATGAGAGCAAAATGACAAACTAATCTAAAAATGTTTGTAACAGATAGGTCTTAATGTTGTCTGTCTGAGATCAATGAGTAAAGAGTTCAAACCTTTGGTCCGAGTACTGAAAAAAAAACAATTTTTTGAGGAAGAAATGTGGCATCACTAGAAAGGTTGAGTACCTGGAGGACAGTGATCTCTGAGGAATATATAGAGTGATCAGCTCAATTAGGTACAGGGGCACTTCTTTATCAAAGATGCACTGATGACAAAGTGTGGTCACCTTGTAGTCGATTTTTGCTTTCACAGGAAGCCAATGGAGTGCGCACAAGAGAGCAGTAGGAGAATCTCGCCTTGTTTTAAATAGGGCAATTATTCTTAATTCTGCATTTGGCTATTTCATAATCAGGTTTACCTGCTAGCACAGCATTGCAGTAGTCAAGGAATGTCACAACTAGTTTTTTAGTTGACTTGGTTGTCAAATATGGTCAGATCTAGCTAAATCTGCGCAGTTGACGTATGTGTGGTTTGAAAGATATAGTATTGATTCAAAGAAAACTCTTAAGAAGTGGTATAAGATGCCTGTTAGATGTATTACACCTCTAAGTAAGTATGTATACAAAGTGACAATACTGGGCCTAGAACTGATCCTTGGGTACTTCAAGAGTAAGCTTGTTGACTATGTACATTATCTACAACACTTTTGGTGTGTTCATTCACGTAGGATCCAAGCAACTTTAGGACTTACCTTCTAAACCAAAAGAGGCAGAGAATCTCATGGTCTAGCATACAAAAGGCTGAGGCCAATTCCAGCATAGGAAAAATGATATGTGGCCTATGTCAGAATTATGTAGTAAGTCATTTAGAACGCTGATCACTGCTATCTTTGTCAGATGGGCAGTCGAGACAGAACAATTAAAAAAAAACAAGACATTTTACAAATGTTGAACAATGTTAAAATAACTTTACCTTAAAGGTAATGCCACACTGACACGTTCAGTTTTGGAGAATACCACTTCACTGTATTGTTTCTTGATCTGAAACAGAATTGACTAGTAATTAAGTTTAAAATAAATCATTATTTTTCTTTGCACTTATAGAATAATTTTATCTCAAAATAATTTTAATTGAATCATGGGGCTAAATAGTGTCTAAAATTATTTAAATATATATTTTCTAAAAAAAAAAAAAAAAAAAGAAATAAAAAAAGAAATAACAAAAAGATCTCACCTGTTTCACTTCCAAATACAAATGTCTTTGACCTTAATCCTCTGAAAAAATACTTTCAAACACAAAAGTATTAGACATTTTCTCCAAAGAATTAAAGCATAAACTAAACTGATAAGATCAAACAAAACTTTGCAAATTCCAAACAATAAAGTAGGCATACATTAAAAAAGATATTACAAAAAACAATTCACAGGCAAAAAGGGAAATTTTACAATTGTTGAATAATGTTTCAATAACTTCCCTTTAATGGTAACGTCACAGTGACATGTAGAGTTCTGAAGAGCTCTCTTCACATTCTTGTCTCTTCATCTGAAAAAGAAAAGACAAGTTATTGTGTTGGAAACAATAAAAAAATCATTGGGCTAACTATCGTCTAAAAATAAAAGTTTCCCCTTTCAGACCTATAGTGCAGGTAATGTTAAGTTCATCTTTTTTATTTGGCTAATGTTTTTGATCAGGGTATTATGTGGTTAGCACAATGACCAACTGCCTTTACTCTCCCAAAATAAAATAAGTTACCCATTAGAGTTGGGTGGACTCAGGGGAGCACTAAAAAATACTGCAATTTAAAATCCTAATGTTCAATAAGATTTGAACACAAGACACTAGGTTAAAAAGTCAAGGGCTTAACCACTCAGCCACCACATCCTTAACCCTTAACTAGTGTCAACAAATATTTAAATATATTATTTCTAGAATAAAAAAAAGGAAAAAGTAGAAAGATCTCACCTATTTCACTTCCATATAAAAATGTCTTGGACAGGAAACCTCTGCAAAAGATACTTTCAAACTAAAAGAATTACAATTTTTCTCTAAAGCATTTAAACTAAAACTAATCTAAAAAGATGTAACTTCAATGTACAGTTTTAATAGGATTTTATGGCTATTTAGAAATAAAGATTTATAATCAATCATTAACTTTAGTCTATACATTTTGCTTAAAAAAGTAAGTTATTAATGTTTCAGTAATTTATTTATTTGTTTTTATTTTATTTCTTATTTTGTCTATAAAGTTTAAATAAAGTTTACATTTGGATTAAACTATAGATTAGTTGTGTTTATGTGTGTTGGTGTGTGTGGGAAATTTATTTAAATTTATGCATATCTTCATTAATTTTTTTTTATTTATGTACTAAATCTAATTTTAAAAATCTTTATGAATAAAATGCCATTGCATTGCTTTGGCTGTCCAACACAATGACATTTTAAATTTTAGGTTTAAAATCTACTTTTAGTTTTGCACTATGTTTTATGTAATAATTAATAGAAAGTTAAAGGCAGACATGATGATAGAAAAGAAGATGGGCACTTTTGAGCTCCAAAGTGCCAAACAGGAGCGCAGTTTAACGACATGTCTCGGGACATTAGGCCTACAATTATTTTAATGCAATTTTTTAAAATTTTAGTTCCTACTTTGTCTAATCAGTTTAGATTACGTTTACATTAAGATTAAACTATAGATTGCTTTTGCTGTGTTTATGCGTGTGGGGATTTTAATTAAATTTATGCATATGTTCGTTATTTTTTAAGAAACTTTTTGTATAAAATATAATTTTAAAAATCTTTATGAGTAAAATGCCATTGCATTGCTTTGGCTGTCCAACACAATGACATTTTAAATTTTAGGTTTAAAATCTACTTTTAGTTTTGCACTATGTTTTATGTAATAATTAATAGAAAGTTAAAGGCAGACATGATGATAGAAAAGAAGATGAGCACTTTTGAGCTCCAAAGTGCCAAACAGGAGCGCAGTTTAACGTCATGTCTCGGGACATGAGGCCTACAATTACTTTAATGAAATTTTTTTAAATTTTAGTTCCTACTTTGTCTAATCAGTTTAGATTACGTTTACATTAAGATTAAACTATAGATTGCTTTTGCTGTGTTTATGCGTGTTTGTGTGTGTGGGGATTTTATTTAAATTTATGCATATGTTCGTTATTTAAAAAAAAAAAATTTGTATTAAATCTAATTTTAAAAATCTTTATGAATGAAATGCCATTGCATTGCTTTGGCTGTCCAACACAATGACATTTTAAATTTTAGGTTTAAAATCTACTTTTAGTTTTTCACTATGTTTTATGTACTAATTAATAGAAAGTTAAAGGCAGACATGATGATAGAAAAGAAGATGGGCACTTTTGAGCTCCAAAATGCCAAACAGGAGCGCAGTTTAACATCATGTCTCAGGACATTAGGCCTACAATTATTTTAATGCAAGTTTTTTAAATTTTAGTTCCTACTTTGTCTAATCAGTTTAGATTACGTTTACATTAAGATTAAACTATAGATTGCTTTTGCTGTGTTTATGCATGTTTGTGTGTGTGGGGATTTTATTTAAATTTATGCATATGTTCGTTATTTTAAAAAAAAAAATTTGTATTAAATCTAATTTTAAAAATCTTTATGAATGAAATGCCATTGCATTGCTTTGGCTGTCCAACACAATGACATTTTAAATTTTAGGTTTAAAATCTACTTTTAGTTTTTCACTATGTTTTATGTAATAATTAATAGAAAGTTAAAGGCAGACATGATGATAGAAAAGAAGATGGGCACTTTTGAGCTCCAAAATGCCAAACAGGAGCGCAGTTTAACATCATGTCTCAGGACATTAGGCCTACAATTATTTTAATGCAAGTTTTTTAAATTTTAGTTCCTACTTTGTCTAATCAGTTTAGATTACGTTTACATTAAGATTAAACTATAGATTGCTTTTGCTGTGTTTATGCATGTTTGTGTGTGTGTGGAATTTATTTAAATTTACGCATATGTACGTTATTTTTTTTTAAACTTTATGTATTAAATCTAATTTTAAAAATCTTTATGAATGAAATGCCATTGCATTGCTTTGGCTGTCCAACACAATGACATTTTAAATTTTAGGTTTAAAATCTACTTTTAGTTTTGCACTATGTTTTATGTAATAATTAATAGAAAGTTAAAGGCAGACATGATGATAGAAAAGAAGATGGGCACTTTTGAGCTCCAAAGTGCCAAACAGGAGCGCAGTTTAACGTCATGTCTCAGGAAATTAGGCCTACAATTATTTCAATGCAATTTTTTTAAATTTTAGTTCCTACTTTGTCTAATCAGTTTAGATTACGTTTACATTAAGATTAAACTATAGATTGCTTTTGCTGTGTTTATGCTTGTTTGTGTGTGTGGGGATTTTATTAAAATTTATGCATATGTTCGTTATTTTTAAAAAAAATTTCTGTATTAAATCTAATTTTAAAAATCTTTATGAATGAAATGCCATTGCATTGCTTTGGCTGTCCAACACAATGACATTTAAAATTTTAGGTTTAAAATCTACTTTTAGTTTTTCACTATGTTTTATGTAATAATTAATAGAAAGTTAAAGGCAGACATGATGATAGAAAAGAAGATGGGCACTTTTGAGCTCCAAAATGCCAAACAGGAGCGCAGTTTAACGTCATGTCTCAGGACATTAGGCCTACAATTATTTTAATGCAAGTTTTTTAAATTTTAGTTCCTACTTTGTCTAATCAGTTTAGATTACGTTTACATTAAGATTAAACTATAGATTGCTTTTGCTGTGTTTATGCATGTTTGTGTGTGTGTGGAATTTATTTAAATTTATGCATCTGTACGTTATTATTTTAAAACTTTATGTATTAAATCTAATTTTAAAAATCTTTATGAATAAAATGCCATTGCATTGCTTTGGCTGTCCAACACAATGACATTTGAAATTTTAGGTTTAAAATCTACTTTTAGTTTTGCACAATGTTTTATGTAATAATTAATAGAAAGTTAAAGGCAGACATGATGATAGAAAAGAAGATGGGCACTTTTGAGCTCCAAAGTGCCAAACAGGAGCGCAGTTTAACGTCATGTCTCAGGACATTAGGCCTATAATTATTTTAATGAAATTTTTTAAAATTTTAGTTCCTACTTTGTCTAATCAGTTTAGATTACGTTTACATTAAGATTAAACTATAGATTGCTTTTGCTGTGTTTATGCGTGTGGGGATTTTATTTAAATTTATGCATATGTTCGTTATTTTTATAAAAAAATTTTTGTATTAAATCTAATTTTAAAATACTTTATGAATGAAATGCCATTGCATTGCTTTGGCTGTCCAACACAATGACATTTTAAATTTTAGGTTTAAAATCTACTTTTCGTTTTGCACTATGTTTTATGTAATAATTAATAGAAAGTTAAAGGCAGACATGATGATAGAAAAGAAGATGGGCACTTTTGAGCTCCAAAGTGCCAAACAGGAGCGCAGTTTAACGTCATGTCTCGGGACATTAGGCCTACAATTATTTTAATGCAAGTTTTTTAAATTTTAGTTCCTACTTTGTCTAATCAGTTTAGATTATGTTTACATTAAGATTAAACTATAGATTGCTTTTGCTGTGTTTATGCGTGTTTGTGTGTGTGGGGATTTTATTTAAATTTATGCATATGTTCGTTATTTTTTTTTTAAATTTTTGTATTAAATCCAATTTTAAAATACTTTATGAATGAAATGCCATTGCATTGCTTTGGCTGTCCAACACAATGACATTTAAAATTTTAGGTTAAAAATCTACTTTTAGTTTTTCACTATGTTTTATGTAATAATTAATAGAAAGTTAAAGGCAGACATGATGATGGAAAAGAAGATGGGCACTTTTGAGCTCCAAAGTGAAAAACCGGAGCGCAGTTTAACGTCATGTCTCAGGACATTAGGCCTACAATTATTTTAATGAAATTTTTTAAAATTTTAGTTCCTACTTTGTCTAATCAGTTTAGATTACGTTTACATTAAGATTAAACTATAGATTGCTTTTGCTGTGTTTATGCGTGTGGGGATTTTATTTAAATTTATGCATATGTTCGTTATTTTTAAAAAAAATTTTTGTATTAAATCTAATTTTAAAATACTTTATGAATGAAATGCCATTGCATTGCTTTGGCTGTCCAACACAATGACATTTTAAATTTTAGGTTTAAAATCTACTTTTCGTTTTGCACTATGTTTTATGTAATAATTAATAGAAAGTTAAAGGCAGACATGATGATAGAAAAGAAGATGGGCACTTTTGAGCTCCAAAGTGCCAAACAGGAGCGCAGTTTAACGTCATGTCTCAGGACATTAGGCCTACAATTATTTTAATGCAAGTTTTTTAAATTTTAGTTCCTACTTTGTCTAATCAGTTTAGATTACGTTTACATTAAGATTAAACTATAGATTGCTTTTGCTGTGTTTATGCATGTTTGTGTGTGTGTGGAATTTATTTAAATTTATGCATATGTACGTTATTTTTTTAAAAACTTTATGTATTAAATCTAATTTTAAAAATCTTTATGAATAAAATGCCATTGCATTGCTTTGGCTGTCCAACACAATGACATTTGAAATTTTAGGTTTAAAATCTACTTTTAGTTTTGCACAATGTTTTATGTAATAATTAATAGAAAGTTAAAGGCAGACATGATGATAGAAAAGAAGATGGGCACTTTTGAGCTCCAAAGTGCCAAACAGGAGCGCAGTTTAACGTCATGTCTCGGGACATTAGGCCTACAATTATTTTAATGCAAGTTTTTTAAATTTTAGTTCCTACTTTGTCTAATCAGTTTAGATTACGTTTACATTAAGATTAAACTATAGATTGCTTTTGCTGTGTTTATGCGTGTTTGTGTGTGTGGGGATTTTATTTAAATTTATGCATATGTTCGTTATTTTTTTTTTAAATTTTTGTATTAAATCCAATTTTAAAATACTTTATGAATGAAATGCCATTGCATTGCTTTGGCTGTCCAACACAATGACATTTAAAATTTTAGGTTTAAAATCTACTTTTAGTTTTTCACTATGTTTTATGTAATAATTAATAGAAAGTTAAAGGCAGACATGATGATAGAAAAGAAGATGGGCACTTTTGAGCTCCAAAGTGCCAAACAGGAGCGCAGTTTAACGTCATGTCTCAGGACATTAGGCCTACAATTATTTTAATGCAAGTTTTTTAAATTTTAGTTCCTACTTTGTCTAATCAGTTTAGATTACGTTTACATTAAGATTAAACTATAGATTGCTTTTGCTGTGTATATGCATGTTTGTGTGTGTGTGGAATTTATTTAAATTTACGCATATGTACATTATTTTTTTTTAAACTTTATGTATTAAATCTAATTTTAAAAATCTTTATGAATAAAATGCCATTGCATTGCTTTGGCTGTCCAACACAATGACATTTGAAATTTTAGGTTTAAAATCTACTTTTAGTTTTGCACAATGTTTTATGTAATAATTAATAGAAAGTTAAAGGCAGACATGATGATAGAAAAGAAGATGGGCACTTTTGAGCTCCAAAGTGCCAAACAGGAGCGCAGTTTAACGTCATGTCTCGGGACATTAGGCCTACAATTATTTTAATGCAATTTTTTTAAATTTTAGTTCCTACTTTGTCTAATCAGTTTAGATTACGTTTACATTAAGATTAAACTATAGATTGCTTTTGCTGTGTTTATGCGTGTTTGTGTGTGTGGGGATTTTATTTAAATTTATGCATATGTTCGTTATTTTTTAAAAAAATTTTTGTATTAAATCCAATTTTAAAATACTTTATGAATGAAATGCCATTGCATTGCTTTGGCTGTCCAACACAATGACATTTAAAATTTTAGGTTTAAAATCTACTTTTAGTTTTTCACTATGTTTTATGTAATAATTAATAGAAAGTTAAAGGCAGACATGATGATAGAAAAGAAGATGGGCACTTTTGAGCTCCAAAGTGCCAAACAGGAGCGCAGTTTAACGTCATGTCTCGGGACATTAGGCCTACAATTATTTCAATGCAATTTTTTTAAATTTTAGTTCCTACTTTGTCTAATCAGTTTAGATTACGTTTACATTAAGATTAAACTATAGATTGCTTTTGCTGTGTTTATGCGTGTTTGTGTGTGTGGGGATTTTATTTAAATTTATGCATATGTTCGTTATTTTTTTTTTAAATTTTTGTATTAAATCCAATTTTAAAATACTTTATGAATGAAATGCCATTGCATTGCTTTGGCTGTCCAACACAATGACATTTAAAATTTTAGGTTTAAAATCTACTTTTAGTTTTTCACTATGTTTTATGTAATAATTAATAGAAAGTTAAAGGCAGACATGATGATAAAAAAGAAGATGGGCACTTTTGAGCTCCAAAATGCCAAACAGGAGCGCAGTTTAACGTCATGTCTCAGGACATTAGGCCTACAATTATTTTAATGCAAGTTTTTTAAATTTTAGTTCCTACTTTGTCTAATCAGTTTAGATTACGTTTACATTAAGATTAAACTATAGATTGCTTTTGCTGTGTTTATGCGTGTTTGTGTGTGTGGGGATTTTATTTAAATTTATGCATATGTTCGTTATTTTTTTTTTAAATTTTTGTATTAAATCCAATTTTAAAATACTTTATGAATGAAATGCCATTGCATTGCTTTGGCTGTCCAACACAATGACATTTTAAATTTTAGGTTTAAAATCTACTTTTAGTTTTTCACTATGTTTTATGTAATAATTAATAGAAAGTTAAAGGCAGACATGATGATAGAAAAGAAGATGGGCACTTTTGAGCTCCAAAATGCCAAACAGGAGCGCAGTTTAACGTCATGTCTCAGGACATTAGGCCTATAATTATTTTAATGCAAGTTTTTTAAATTTTAGTTCCTACTTTGTCTAATCAGTTTAGATTACGTTTACATTAAGATTAAACTATAGATTGCTTTTGCTGTGTTTATGTATGTTTGTGTGTGTGTGGAATTTATTTAAATTTATGCATATGTACGTTATTTTTTTTAAAACTTTATGTATTAAATCTAATTTTAAAAATCTTTATGAATAAAATGCCATTGCATTGCTTTGGCTGTCCAACACAATGACATTTGAAATTTTAGGTTTAAAATCTACTTTTAGTTTTGCACAATGTTTTATGTAATAATTAATAGAAAGTTAAAGGCAGACATGATGATAGAAAAGAAGATGGGCACTTTTGAGCTCCAAAGTGCCAAACAGGAGCGCAGTTTAACGTCATGTCTCGGGACATTAGGCCTACAATTATTTTAATGAAATTTTTTAAAATTTTAGTTCCTACTTTGTCTAATCAGTTTAGATTACGTTTACATTAAGATTAAACTATAGATTGCTTTTGCTGTGTTTATGCGTGTTTGTGTGTGTGGGGATTTTATTTAAATTTATGCATATGTTCGTTTTTTTTTTTAAAAATTTTTGTATTAAATCCAATTTTAAAATACTTTATGAATGAAATGCCATTGCATTGCTTTGTCTGTCCAACACAATGACATTTAAAATTTTAGGTTTAAAATCTACTTTTAGTTTTTCACTATGTTTTATGTAATAATTAATAGAAAGTTAAAGGCAGACATGATGATAGAAAAGAAGATGGGCACTTTTGAGCTCCAAAGTGCCAAACAGGAGCGCAGTTTAACGTCATGTCTCGGGACATTAGGCCTACAATTATTTCAATGCAATTTTTTTAAATTTTAGTTCCTACTTTGTCTAATCAGTTTAGATTACGTTTACATTAAGATTAAACTATAGATTGCTTTTGCTGTGTTTATGCGTGTTTGTGTGTGTGGGGATTTTATTTAAATTTATGCATATGTTCGTTATTTTTTTTTTAAATTTTTGTATTAAATCCAATTTTAAAATACTTTATGAATGAAATGCCATTGCATTGCTTTGGCTGTCCAACACAATGACATTTTAAATTTTAGGTTTAAAATCTACTTTTAGTTTTTCACTATGTTTTATGTAATAATTAATAGAAAGTTAAAGGCAGACATGATGATAGAAAAGAAGATGGGCACTTTTGAGCTCCAAAATGCCAAACAGGAGCGCAGTTTAACGTCATGTCTCAGGACATTAGGCCTATAATTATTTTAATGCAAGTTTTTTAAATTTTAGTTCCTACTTTGTCTAATCAGTTTAGATTACGTTTACATTAAGATTAAACTATAGATTGCTTTTGCTGTGTTTATGTATGTTTGTGTGTGTGTGGAATTTATTTAAATTTATGCATATGTACGTTATTTTTTTTAAAACTTTATGTATTAAATCTAATTTTAAAAATCTTTATGAATAAAATGCCATTGCATTGCTTTGGCTGTCCAACACAATGACATTTGAAATTTTAGGTTTAAAATCTACTTTTAGTTTTGCACAATGTTTTATGTAATAATTAATAGAAAGTTAAAGGCAGACATGATGATAGAAAAGAAGATGGGCACTTTTGAGCTCCAAAGTGCCAAACAGGAGCGCAGTTTAACGTCATGTCTCGGGACATTAGGCCTACAATTATTTTAATGAAATTTTTTAAAATTTTAGTTCCTACTTTGTCTAATCAGTTTAGATTACGTTTACATTAAGATTAAACTATAGATTGCTTTTGCTGTGTTTATGCGTGTTTGTGTGTGTGGGGATTTTATTTAAATTTATGCATATGTTCGTTTTTTTTTTTAAAAATTTTTGTATTAAATCCAATTTTAAAATACTTTATGAATGAAATGCCATTGCATTGCTTTGTCTGTCCAACACAATGACATTTAAAATTTTAGGTTTAAAATCTACTTTTAGTTTTGCACAATGTTTTATGTAATAATTAATAGAAAGTTAAAGGCAGACATGATGATAGAAAAGAAGATGGGCACTTTTGAGCTCCAAAGTGCCAAACAGGAGCGCAGTTTAACGTCATGTCTCGGGACATTAGGCCTACAATTATTTTAATGAAATTTTTTAAAATTTTAGTTCCTACTTTGTCTAATCAGTTTAGATTACGTTTACATTAAGATTAAACTATAGATTGCTTTTGCTGTGTTTATGTGTGTGGGGATTTTATTTAAATTTATGCATATGTTCGTTATTTTTTTTTTAAATTTTTGTATTAAATCCAATTTTAAAATACTTTATGAATGAAATGCCATTGCATTGCTTTGGCTGTCCAACACAATGACATTTAAAATTTTAGGTTTAAAATCTACTTTTAGTTTTTCACTATGTTTTATGTAATAATTAATAGAAAGTTAAAGGCAGACATGATGATAGAAAAGAAGATGGGCACTTTTGAGCTCCAAAATGCCAAACAGGAGCGCAGTTTAACGTCATGTCTCAGGACATTAGGCCTACAATTATTTTAATGCAAGTTTTTTAAATTTTAGTTCCTACTTTGTCTAATCAGTTTAGATTACGTTTACATTAAGATTAAACTATAGATTGCTTTTGCTGTGTTTATGCATGTTTGTGTGTGTGTGGAATTTATTTAAATTTATGCATATGTACGTTATTTTTTTTAAAACTTTATGTATTAAATCTAATTTTAAAAATCTTTATGAATAAAATGCCATTGCATTGCTTTGGCTGTCCAACACAATGACATTTTAAATTTTAGGTTTAAAATCTACTTTTAGTTTTTCACTATGTTTTATGTAATAATTAATAGAAAGTTAAAGGCAGACATGATGATAGAAAAGAAGATGGGCACTTTTGAGCTCCAAAATGCCAAACAGGAGCGCAGTTTAACATCATGTCTCAGGACATTAGGCCTACAATTATTTTAATGCAAGTTTTTTAAATTTTAGTTCCTACTTTGTCTAATCAGTTTAGATTACGTTTACATTAAGATTAAACTATAGATTGCTTTTGCTGTGTTTATGCATGTTTGTGTGTGTGTGGAATTTATTTAAATTTACGCATATGTACGTTATTTTTTTTTAAACTTTATGTATTAAATCTAATTTTAAAAATCTTTATGAATGAAATGCCATTGCATTGCTTTGGCTGTCCAACACAATGACATTTTAAATTTTAGGTTTAAAATCTACTTTTAGTTTTGCACTATGTTTTATGTAATAATTAATAGAAAGTTAAAGGCAGACATGATGATAGAAAAGAAGATGGGCACTTTTGAGCTCCAAAGTGCCAAACAGGAGCGCAGTTTAACGTCATGTCTCAGGAAATTAGGCCTACAATTATTTCAATGCAATTTTTTTAAATTTTAGTTCCTACTTTGTCTAATCAGTTTAGATTACGTTTACATTAAGATTAAACTATAGATTGCTTTTGCTGTGTTTATGCATGTTTGTGTGTGTGTGGAATTTATTTAAATTTATGCATATGTACGTTATTTTTTTAAAAACTTTATGTATTAAATCTAATTTTAAAAATCTTTATGAATAAAATGCCATTGCATTGCTTTGGCTGTCCAACACAATGACATTTTAAATTTTAGGTTTAAAATCTACTTTTAGTTTTTCACTATGTTTTATGTAATAATTAATAGAAAGTTAAAGGCAGACATGATGATAGAAAAGAAGATGGGCACTTTTGAGCTCTAAAATGCCAAACAGGAGCGCAGTTTAACGTCATGTCTCAGGACATTAGGCCTATAATTATTTTAATGCAAGTTTTTTAAATTTTAGTTCCTACTTTGTCTAATCAGTTTAGATTACGTTTACATTAAGATTAAACTATAGATTGCTTTTGCTGTGTTTATGCATGTTTGTGTGTGTGTGGAATTTATTTAAATTTATGCATATGTACGTTATTTTTTTTAAAACTTTATGTATTAAATCTAATTTTAAAAATCTTTATGAATAAAATGCCATTGCATTGCTTTGGCTGTCCAACACAATGACATTTTAAATTTTAGGTTTAAAATCTACTTTTAGTTTTTCACTATGTTTTATGTAATAATTAATAGAAAGTTAAAGGCAGACATGATGATAGAAAAGAAGATGGGCACTTTTGAGCTCTAAAATGCCAAACAGGAGCGCAGTTTAACGTCATGTCTCAGGACATTAGGCCTATAATTATTTTAATGCAAGTTTTTTAAATTTTAGTTCCTACTTTGTCTAATCAGTTTAGATTACGTTTACATTAAGATTAAACTATAGATTGCTTTTGCAGTGTTTATGTATGTTTGTGTGTGTGTGGAATTTATTTAAATTTATGCATATGTACGTTATTTTTTTTAAAACTTTATGTATTAAATCTAATTTTAAAAATCTTTATGAATAAAATGCCATTGCATTGCTTTGGCTGTCCAACACAATGACATTTGAAATTTTAGGTTTAAAATCTACTTTTAGTTTTTCACTATGTTTTATGTAATAATTAATAGAAAGTTAAAGGCAGACATGATGATAGAAAAGAAGATGGGCACTTTTGAGCTCCAAAGTGCCAAACAGGAGCGCAGTTTAACGTCATGTCTCAGGACATTAGGCCTACAATTATTTTAATGCAAGTTTTTTAAATTTTAGTTCCTACTTTGTCTAATCAGTTTAGATTACGTTTACATTAAGATTAAACTATAGATTGCTTTTGCTGTGTTTATGCATGTTTGTGTGTGTGTGGAATTTATTTAAATTTATGCATCTGTACGTTATTTTTTTTAAAACTTTATGTATTAAATCTAATTTTAAAAATCTTTATGAATAAAATGCCATTGCATTGCTTTGGCTGTCCAACACAATGACATTTGAAATTTTAGGTTTAAAATCTACTTTTAGTTTTGCACAATGTTTTATGTAATAATTAATAGAAAGTTAAAGGCAGACATGATGATAGAAAAGAAGATGGGCACTTTTGAGCTCCAAAGTGCCAAACAGGAGCGCAGTTTAACGTCATGTCTCAGGACATTAGGCCTACAATTATTTTAATGCAAGTTTTTTAAATTTTAGTTCCTACTTTGTCTAATCAGTTTAGATTACGTTTACATTAAGATTAAACTATAGATTGCTTTTGCTGTGTTTATGCATGTTTGTGTGTGTGTGGAATTTATTTAAATTTACGCATATGTACGTTATTTTTTTTTAAACTTTATGTATTAAATCTAATTTTAAAAATCTTTATGAATAAAATGCCATTGCATTGCTTTGGCTGTCCAACACAATGGCATTTGAAATTTTAGGTTTAAAATCTACTTTTAGTTTTGCACAATGTTTTATGTAATAATTAATAGAAAGTTAAAGGCAGACATGATGATAGAAAAGAAGATGGGCACTTTTGAGCTCCAAAGTGCCAAACAGGAGCGCAGTTTAACGTCATGTCTCAGGACATTAGGCCTACAATTATTTTAATGAAATTTTTTAAAATTTTAGTTCCTACTTTGTCTAATCAGTTTAGATTACGTTTACATTAAGATTAAACTATAGATTGCTTTTGCTGTGTTTATGCGTGTGGGGATTTTATTTAAATTTATGCATATGTTCGTTATTTTTTTTTTAAATTTTTGTATTAAATCCAATTTTAAAATACTTTATGAATGAAATGCCATTGCATTGCTTTGGCTGTCCAACACAATGACATTTTAAATTTTAGGTTTAAAATCTACTTTTCGTTTTGCACTATGTTTTATGTAATAATTAATAGAAAGTTAAAGGCAGACATGATGATAGAAAAGAAGATGGGCACTTTTGAGCTCCAAAGTGCCAAACAGGAGCGCAGTTTAACGTCATGTCTCGGGACATTAGGCCTACAATTATTTTAATGCAAGTTTTTTAAATTTTAGTTCCTACTTTGTCTAATCAGTTTAGATTATGTTTACATTAAGATTAAACTATAGATTGCTTTTGCTGTGTTTATGCGTGTTTGTGTGTGTGGGGATTTTATTTAAATTTATGCATATGTTCGTTATTTTTTTTTTAAATTTTTGTATTAAATCCAATTTTAATATACTTTATGAATGAAATGCCATTGCATTGCTTTGGCTGTCCAACACAATGACATTTAAATTTTAGGTTTAAAATCTACTTTTAGTTTTTCACTATGTTTTATGTAATAATTAATAGAAAGTTAAAGGCAGACATGATGATAGAAAAGAAGATGGGCACTTTTGAGCTCCAAAATGCCAAACAGGAGCGCAGTTTAACGTCATGTCTCAGGACATTAGGCCTACAATTATTTTAATGCAAGTTTTTTAAATTTTAGTTCCTACTTTGTCTAATCAGTTTAGATTACGTTTACATTAAGATTAAACTATAGATTGCTTTTGCTGTGTTTATGCATGTTTGTGTGTGTGTGGAATTTATTTAAATTTATGCATATGTACGTTATTTTTTTTAAAACTTTATGTATTAAATCTAATTTTAAAAATCTTTATGAATAAAATGCCATTGCATTGCTTTGGCTGTCCAACACAATGACATTTTAAATTTTAGGTTTAAAATCTACTTTTAGTTTTTCACTATGTTTTATGTAATAATTAATAGAAAGTTAAAGGCAGACATGATGATAGAAAAGAAGATGGGCACTTTTGAGCTCTAAAATGCCAAACAGGAGCGCAGTTTAACGTCATGTCTCAGGACATTAGGCCTATAATTATTTTAATGCAAGTTTTTTAAATTTTAGTTCCTACTTTGTCTAATCAGTTTAGATTACGTTTACATTAAGATTAAACTATAGATTGCTTTTGCTGTGTTTATGTATGTTTGTGTGTGTGTGGAATTTATTTAAATTTATGCATATGTACGTTATTTTTTTTAAAACTTTATGTATTAAATCTAATTTTAAAAATCTTTATGAATAAAATGCCATTGCATTGCTTTGGCTGTCCAACACAATGACATTTGAAATTTTAGGTTTAAAATCTACTTTTAGTTTTTCACTATGTTTTATGTAATAATTAATAGAAAGTTAAAGGCAGACATGATGATAGAAAAGAAGATGGGCACTTTTGAGCTCCAAAGTGCCAAACAGGAGCGCAGTTTAACGTCATGTCTCAGGACATTAGGCCTACAATTATTTTAATGCAAGTTTTTTAAATTTTAGTTCCTACTTTGTCTAATCAGTTTAGATTACGTTTACATTAAGATTAAACTATAGATTGCTTTTGCTGTGTTTATGCATGTTTGTGTGTGTGTGGAATTTATTTAAATTTACGCATATGTACGTTATTTTTTTTTAAACTTTATGTATTAAATCTAATTTTAAAAATCTTTATGAATAAAATGCCATTGCATTGCTTTGGCTGTCCAACACAATGGCATTTGAAATTTTAGGTTTAAAATCTACTTTTAGTTTTGCACAATGTTTTATGTAATAATTAATAGAAAGTTAAAGGCAGACATGATGATAGAAAAGAAGATGGGCACTTTTGAGCTCCAAAGTGCCAAACAGGAGCGCAGTTTAACGTCATGTCTCGGGACATTAGGCCTACAATTATTTTAATGCAATTTTTTTAAATTTTAGTTCCTACTTTGTCTAATCAGTTTAGATTACGTTTACATTAAGATTAAACTATAGATTGCTTTTGCTGTGTTTATGCGTGTTTGTGTGTGTGGGGATTTTATTTAAATTTATGTATATGTTCGTTATTTTTTTTTTAAATTTTTGTATTAAATCCAATTTTAAAATACTTTATGAATGAAATGCCATTGCATTGCTTTGTCTGTCCAACACAATGACATTTAAAATTTTAGGTTTAAAATCTACTTTTAGTTTTTCACTATGTTTTATGTAATAATTAATAGAAAGTTAAAGGCAGACATGATGATAGAAAAGAAGATGGGCACTTTTGAGCTCCAAAGTGCCAAACAGGAGCGCAGTTTAACGTCATGTCTCAGGACATTAGGCCTACAATTATTTTAATGCAAGTTTTTTAAATTTTAGTTCCTACTTTGTCTAATCAGTTTAGATTACGTTTACATTAAGATTAAACTATAGATTGCTTTTGCTGTGTTTATGCATGTTTGTGTGTGTGTGGAATTTATTTAAATTTACGCATATGTACGTTATTTTTTTTTAAACTTTATGTATTAAATCTAATTTTAAAAATCTTTATGAATAAAATGCCATTGCATTGCTTTGGCTGTCCAACACAATGACATTTGAAATTTTAGGTTTAAAATCTACTTTTCGTTTTGCACTATGTTTTATGTAATAATTAATAGAAAGTTAAAGGCAGACATGATGATAGAAAAGAAGATGGGCACTTTTGAGCTCCAAAGTGCCAAACAGGAGCGCAGTTTAACGTCATGTCTCGGGACATTAGGCCTACAATTATTTTAATGCAAGTTTTTTAAATTTTAGTTCCTACTTTGTCTAATCAGTTTAGATTATGTTTACATTAAGATTAAACTATAGATTGCTTTTGCTGTGTTTATGCGTGTTTGTGTGTGTGGGGATTTTATTTAAATTTATGCATATGTTCGTTATTTTTTTTTTAAATTTTTGTATTAAATCCAATTTTAAAATACTTTATGAATGAAATGCCATTGCATTGCTTTGGCTGTCCAACACAATGACATTTAAAATTTTAGGTTTAAAATCTACTTTTAGTTTTTCACTATGTTTTATGTAATAATTAATAGAAAGTTAAAGGCAGACATGATGATAGAAAAGAAGATGGGCACTTTTGAGCTCCAAAGTGCCAAACAGGAGCGCAGTTTAACGTCATGTCTCAGGACATTAGGCCTACAATTATTTTAATGCAAGTTTTTTAAATTTTAGTTCCTACTTTGTCTAATCAGTTTAGATTACGTTTACATTAAGATTAAACTATAGATTGCTTTTGCTGAGTTTATGCATGTTTGTGTGTGTGTGGAATTTATTTAAATTTACGCATATGTACGTTATTTTTTTTTAAACTTTATGTATTAAATCTAATTTTAAAAATCTTTATGAATAAAATGCCATTGCATTGCTTTGGCTGTCCAACACAATGACATTTGAAATTTTAGGTTTAAAATCTACTTTTCGTTTTGCACTATGTTTTATGTAATAATTAATAGAAAGTTAAAGGCAGACATGATGATAGAAAAGAAGATGGGCACTTTTGAGCTCCAAAGTGCCAAACAGGAGCGCAGTTTAACGTCATGTCTCGGGACATTAGGCCTACAATTATTTTAATGCAAGTTTTTTAAATTTTAGTTCCTACTTTGTCTAATCAGTTTAGATTATGTTTACATTAAGATTAAACTATAGATTGCTTTTGCTGTGTTTATGCGTGTTTGTGTGTGTGGGGATTTTATTTAAATTTATGCATATGTTCGTTATTTTTTTTTTAAATTTTTGTATTAAATCCAATTTTAAAATACTTTATGAATGAAATGCCATTGCATTGCTTTGGCTGTCCAACACAATGACATTTGAAATTTTAGGTTTAAAATCTACTTTTCGTTTTGCACTATGTTTTATGTAATAATTAATAGAAAGTTAAAGGCAGACATGATGATAGAAAAGAAGATGGGCACTTTTGAGCTCCAAAGTGCCAAACAGGAGCGCAGTTTAACGTCATGTCTCGGGACATTAGGCCTACAATTATTTTAATGCAAGTTTTTTAAATTTTAGTTCCTACTTTGTCTAATCAGTTTAGATTATGTTTACATTAAGATTAAACTATAGATTGCTTTTGCTGTGTTTATGCGTGTTTGTGTGTGTGGGGATTTTATTTAAATTTATGCATATGTTCGTTATTTTTTTTTTAAATTTTTGTATTAAATCCAATTTTAAAATACTTTATGAATGAAATGCCATTGCATTGCTTTGGCTGTCCAACACAATGACATTTAAAATTTTAGGTTTAAAATCTACTTTTAGTTTTTCACTATGTTTTATGTAATAATTAATAGAAAGTTAAAGGCAGACATGATGATAGAAAAGAAGATGGGCACTTTTGAGCTCCAAAGTGCCAAACAGGAGCGCAGTTTAACGTCATGTCTCAGGACATTAGGCCTACAATTATTTTAATGCAAGTTTTTTAAATTTTAGTTCCTACTTTGTCTAATCAGTTTAGATTACGTTTACATTAAGATTAAACTATAGATTGCTTTTGCTGAGTTTATGCATGTTTGTGTGTGTGTGGAATTTATTTAAATTTACGCATATGTACGTTATTTTTTTTTAAACTTTATGTATTAAATCTAATTTTAAAAATCTTTATGAATAAAATGCCATTGCATTGCTTTGGCTGTCCAACACAATGACATTTGAAATTTTAGGTTTAAAATCTACTTTTAGTTTTGCACAATGTTTTATGTAATAATTAATAGAAAGTTAAAGGCAGACATGATGATAGAAAAGAAGATGGGCACTTTTGAGCTCCAAAGTGCCAAACAGGAGCGCAGTTTAACGTCATGTCTCGGGACATTAGGCCTACAATTATTTTAATGCAATTTTTTAAAATTTTAGTTCCTACTTTGTCTAATCAGTTTAGATTACGTTTACATTAAGATTAAACTATAGATTGCTTTTGCTGTGTTGATGCGTGTTTGTGTGTGTGGGGATTTTATTTAAATTTATGCATATGTTCGTTATTTTTTTTTAAAAATTTTGTATTAAATCTAATTTTAAAAATCTTTATGAATAAAATGCCATTGCATTGCTTTGGCTGTCCAACACAATGACATTTAAAATTTTAGGTTTAAAATCTACTTTTAGTTTTGCACTATGTTTTATGTAATAATTAATAGAAAGTTAAAGGCAGACATGATAATAGAAAAGAAGATGGGCACTTTTGAGCTCCAAAGTGCCAAACAGGAGCGCAGTTTAACGTCATGTCTCAGGACATTAGGCCTACAATTATTTTAATGCAAGTTTTTTAAATTTTAGTTCCTACTTTGTCTAATCAGTTTAGATTACGTTTACATTAAGATTAAACTATAGATTGCTTTTGCTGTGTTTATGCATGTTTGTGTGTGTGTGGAATTTATTTAAATTTACGCATATGTACGTTATTTTTTTTTAAACTTTATGTATTAAATCTAATTTTAAAAATCTTTATGAATGAAATGCCATTGCATTGCTTTGGCTGTCCAACACAATGAAATTTTAAATTTTAGGTTTAAAATCTACTTTTAGTTTTGCACTATGTTTTATGTAATAATTAATAGAAAGTTTAAGGCAGACATGATGATAGAAAAGAAGATGGGCACTTTTGAGCTCCAAAGTGCCAAACAGGAGCGCAGTTTAACGTCATGTCTCAGGACATTAGGCCTACAATTATTTCAATGCAATTTTTTTTAATTTTAGTTCCTACTTTGTCTAATCAGTTTAGATTACGTTTACATTAAGATTAAACTATAGATTGCTTTTGCTGTGTTTATGCGTGTTTGTGTGTGTGGGGATTTTATTTAAATTTATGCATATGTTTGTTTTTTTTTAAAAAAATTTTTGTATTAAATCTAATTTTAAAATACTTTATGAATGAAATGCCATTGCATTGCTTTGGCTGTCCAACACAATGACATTTTAAATTTTAGGTTTAAAATCTACTTTTCGTTTTGCACTATGTTTTATGTAATAATTAATAGAAAGTTAAAGGCAGACATGATGATAGAAAAGAAGATGAGCACTTTTGAGCTCCAAAGTGCCAAACAGGAGCGCAGTTTAACGTCATGTCTCGGGACATGAGGCCTACAATTATTTTAATGAAATTTTTTTAAATTTTAGTTCCTACTTTGTCTAATCAGTTTAGATTACGTTTACATTAAGATTAAACTATAGATTGCTTTTGCTGTGTTTATGCGTGTTTGTGTGTGTGGGGATTTTATTTAAATTTATGCATATGTTCGTTATTTTTAAAAAAAAAATTTGTATTAAATCTAATTTTAAAAATCTTTATGAATGAAATGCCATTGCATTGCTTTGGCTGTCCAACACAATGACATTTTAAATTTTAGGTTTAAAATCTACTTTTAGTTTTGCACTATGTTTTATGTAATAATTAATAGAAAGTTAAAGACAGACATCATGATAGAAAAGAAGATGGGCACTTTTAAGCTATAAAGTGCCAAAGTGGAGAGCAGTTTAACGTCATGGCTTGGGACATTACAATTATTTCAATGCAAGGTTTTTTACAATTTAATTCCTACTTTGTACAATATGTTTAAATAAAGTTTATATTTACATGAAACTATAGATTGTTTTTATTGTGTGTGTATGTTTGGGGGGGGGGAATTCATTTAAGTTTATGCCTATTTTTAGTTTATCGATGCAAAAATATGCGCATTTTATCTAATTTCAGAATACTTTATGAATGCCATTGTATTGCTTTGGCTGTCTAACACAATGAATTTTAGATTTGAGATTTTAGATATTTATTACTTTTTTCTAGTCTCAATTTATTTTTTTTTTAAATATTAAAATTTAAAAATTTTAACCCTTTATTTATTATTCATATGTTTTGACATTTACTTTTAATCTTAAGTTTGTATTAAGATTTTATGGCTATTTTACGATTGTTGAATAATATTTCAATAACTTCCCCTTAATGGAAATGTCATAGTGACTTGAGTTCTGACTAGTTCTCTTGACTTTCTTGTTTCTTGACTGGAAAAAGAAATGACATGTTATTGTGTTAAAAACAATATAAAGATATTTATTTACACTTAGATAAAAATTTTATCTCAAAAAATGTTTTGTGAAATCATGATGCTAAATACAGACTTAAAAAGTTCCCCCTTTGAGATCTAGAGCTCTATAGGGCAGGTTAAGTTAAGTTCATCTTTTTTATTTGGCTAATGTTTTTGATCAGGGTATTATGTGGTTAGCACAACGATCAACTGCCTTTACTTTCCCAAACTAAAGTAAGTTGGGTGGCCTCAAAAGTGCACTAAAAAATACTGGAATTTAAAATCCTATTGTTGAACAAGATTTCAACACAAGACCCAACGTTCAGAAGCCAAGGGCTTAACCACTCACCCACCACATCCTTAGTGTCTACAAATAGTTAAATATATTATTTCTAGAATAAAAAAGGGAAATAACAAAAAGATCCCACCTATTTCACTTACATATAAGTATGTCTTGGACAGGAAACCTCTGCAAAAGATACTATCAAACTAAAAGAATTAGACTTTTCTCCTAAGTTTAAGCAAAAACTAAACTGAAAGATCAAACTAAACTTTTTAGAGACATGCATTAAATAGAAGGTACAAAGATGTTAAATAAAAAAACTCATTTGACATCGTCATGACAAAACAAGGCACAAACACACATGGCTTGAAACAACTACATAAACAAAATCAGTCGTCAGACAGCTGTAATGACAAAACAATTCACAAACAAAAAACATTTTACAAAGGTTGAATAATATTTCAATAATTTCACCTCAATGGTAATGTCACAGTGAAATTTAGTGTTCTGAAGAGCTCTCTTTACTTTCTTCTTTCTTGATCTGAAAAAAGAAAAGACTAGTTATTGTGTTGAAAATAATATAAATATATTTCATTGAACTTAGAAACTAATTTTATCTTAAAATAATTTTAGTGAAATCATGGAGCTAACAAAAATCTGAATTAAAAAAAGGTAAGTTCCTTCTGTCAGACCTTGAAATCTATAGAGGCAGGTAATGTTAAGGTCATCTTTTCTATTTGATTACAAGGTTTATGAGCTGCGTATCATGTATCCAGCTTAATGTTCAACTGCCTTTACTTTCCTCAACTTAAGTCAGGTACCCATTAGAGTTAAGTGGACTCAGGGGTGCACTTAATAATACTGTTATCTAAAATTCCAGTGTTCACCGAGTTTCAAACCCAGGACCCAAGGTTTCGAAAAGCAAGTGCTTAACCAATCAGCCATCACACCCTTAACTTAGAAAAAAAAAAGGGAAAAACAAAAAGATCTAACCTGTTTCACTATAAGAATTGGTGGACTGGAACCTCTGCAAAAAATACTTTTAAACTAAATGAGGATTAATACAAAAACTAAAATAAAAGGATCAATTTAAACATTTAATATTTAATAAGTTAACTCTTTTTATTTGTAATGTTTAAGATTTAGTTTAATCTTGCTAAAAGCATAGTAAGAGTTTAGACACTAAAATTTAAAAAGAAAAAAAGTGATGGAAGAATGTAATAGTTAAAATCGATTATTAAGTTTAGTTTCTAGACTGTGCTAAGTAGAGAAGGTTATAATTATTTAAGTTATTAATTTATCAAATAAGTTTAAATAAAGTCTTATTCTAATGCAAGTTTTTTAAATTTTATTTCTTACTTTGTCAGATAAATTTAAAAGAAGTTTACATTTAGATTAAACTATAATTTGCTTTTAGATTTTTTGGAAAAATAGGTTAATTTAAATGTATGCTTAAATTCAGTAATGTACTTTGTAAGTTTATGTATTAGATATAAATTTAGAAATCGTTATGGATAAAACCTCTTTCATTGCTTAGCTCCAAAAGGGTCAAAAAAGATGAGCGCAGTTTAATGTCATGTCTCTGGGACATTACAAATATTTTAGTGTTCACTATATTAAACCTGCATTTATTTACTAGTTTTATATTATGCTAACATTTTAGTTTCAATTTGTGTTTTATTTCTACTACATTTTGTTTAAGTTAATACTATATTTAGTTTTAAATTTTAGTTAATTTTTACTTTAAACCTACTTATATTTACTAGTTTTTATTATGCTAACATATTAGCTAATATTACATTTAGAGAGGAGGCAGACATCATGATGGAACAGAAGAAAGGCTCTTTTAAGCTCCAAAAAAGCCAAAAAAGAGGAGCGCAGTTTAACGTCATGTCTCGGGACATTACAATTATTTTAGTGTTCACTATATTAAACCTGCATTTATTTACTAGTTTTATATTATGCTAACATTTTAGTTTCAATGTGTGTTTTATTTCTACTACATTTTGTTTAAGTTAATACTATATTTAGTTTTAAATTTTAGTTAATTTCTACTTTAAACCTACTTATATTTACTAGTTTTTATTATGCTAACATATTAGTTTAAATCTTTTATTTTAATTCTACTACAGTAGTTATGATTTTATATTTTATTTTTAATTAGAATATCTATTAAATTAGTGCTAGCATTTAGACATTTTTTTAAATTAGATTTATAAACTAACTACTGTTTACAACCTAAGCAAACAAAGGCATTGTTGACAGCAAAACAATGACAATGTAGATAGGTTACAGGCTATAAAGATTTTAATTCTACTACATTTAGGTGTAAGTTAAACTACATTCAGTTTTAAAGTTTAAATTGTTAATGTCTACTTTCAAACTACTTATATTTTCTAGTTTTATATTATGCTAATATTTTAGTTTGAATCTGTGTTTTATTTCTACTACATTTATGTGTAAGTAAATACTACATTTAGTTTTAAATTTTAGTTAATTTTTACTTTAAACCTACTTATATTTACTAGTTTTTATTATGCTAACATATTAGCTAATATTACATTTAGAGAGGAGGCAGACATCATGATGGAATAGAAGAAAGGCTCTTTTAAGCTCCAAAAAAGCCAAAAAAGAGGAGCGCAGTTTAACGTCATGTCTCATGGGACATTACAATTATTTTAGTGTTCACTATATTAAACCTGCATTTATTTACTAGTTTTATATTATGCTAACATTTTAGTTTCAATTTGTGTTTTATTTCTACTACATTTTGTTTAAGTTAATACTATATTTAGTTTTAAATTTTAGTTAATTTTTACTTTAAACCTACTTATATTTACTAGTTTTTATTATGCTAACATATTAGCTAATATTACATTTAGAGAGGAGGCAGACATCATGATGGAACAGAAGAAAGGCTCTTTTAAGCTCCAAAAAAGCCAAAAAAGAGGAGCGCAGTTTAACGTCATGTCTCGGGACATTACAATTATTTTAGTGTTCACTATATTAAACCTGCATTTATTTACTAGTTTTATATTATGCTAACATTTTAGTTTCAATGTGTGTTTTATTTCTACTACATTTTGTTTAAGTTAATACTATATTTAGTTTTAAATTTTAGTTAATTTCTACTTTAAACCTACTTATATTTACTAGTTTTTATTATGCTAACATATTAGTTTAAATCTTTTATTTTAATTCTACTACAGTAGTTATGATTTTATATTTTATTTTTAATTAGAATATCTATTAAATTAGTGCTAGCATTTAGACATTTTTTTTAATTAGATTTTTAAACTAACTACTGTTTACAACCTAAGCAAACAAAGGCATTGTTGACAGCAAAACAATGACAATGTAGATAGGTTACAGGCTATAAAGATTTTAATTCTACTACATTTAGGTGTAAGTTAAACTACATTCAGTTTTAAAGTTTAAATTGTTAATGTCTACTTTCAAACTACTTATATTTTCTAGTTTTATATTATGCTAATATTTTAGTTTGAATCTGTGTTTTATTTCTACTACATTTATGTGTAAGTTAATACTACATTTAGTTTTAAATTTTAGTTAATTTCTACTTTAAACCTACTTATATTTACTATTTTTTTTTATGCTAACATATTAGCTAATATTACATTTAGAGAGGAGGCAGACATCATGATGGAATAGAAGAAAGGCTCTTTTAAGCTCCAAAAAAGCCAAAAAAGAGGAGCGCAGTTTAACGTCATGTCTCATGGGACATTACAATTATTTTAGTGTTCACTATATTAAACCTGCATTTATTTACTAGTTTTATATTATGCTAACATTTTAGTTTCAATTTGTGTTTTATTTCTACTACATTTTGTTTAAGTTAATACTATATTTAGTTTTAAATTTTAGTTAATTTTTACTTTAAACCTACTTATATTTACTAGTTTTTATTATGCTAACATATTAGCTAATATTACATTTAGAGAGGAGGCAGACATCATGATGGAACAGAAGAAAGGCTCTTTTAAGCTCCAAAAAAGCCAAAAAAGAGGAGCGCAGTTTAACGTCATGTCTCGGGACATTACAATTATTTTAGTGTTCACTATATTAAACCTGCATTTATTTACTAGTTTTATATTATGCTAACATTTTAGTTTCAATGTGTGTTTTATTTCTACTACATTTTGTTTAAGTTAATACTATATTTAGTTTTAAATTTTAGTTAATTTCTACTTTAAACCTACTTATATTTACTAGTTTTTATTATGCTAACATATTAGTTTAAATCTTTTATTTTAATTCTACTACAGTAGTTATGATTTTATATTTTATTTTTAATTAGAATATCTATTAAATTAGTGCTAGCATTTAGACATTTTTTTTAATTAGATTTTTAAACTAACTACTGTTTACAACCTAAGCAAACAAAGGCATTGTTGACAGCAAAACAATGACAATGTAGATAGGTTACAGGCTATAAAGATTTTAATTCTACTACATTTAGGTGTAAGTTAAACTACATTCAGTTTTAAAGTTTAAATTGTTAATGTCTACTTTAAACTACTTATATTTTCTAGTTTTATATTATGCTAATATTTTAGTTTGAATCTGTGTTTTATTTCTACTACATTTATGTGTAAGTTAATACTACATTTAGTTTTAAATTTTAGTTAATTTCTACTTTAAACCTACTTATATTTACTATTTTTTTTTATGCTAACATATTAGTTTAAATCTTTTATTTTAATTCTACTACAGTAGTTATGATTTTATATTTTATTTTTAATTAGAATATCTATTAAATTAGTGCTAGCATTTAGACATTTTTTTAAATTAGATTTATAAACTAACTACTGTTTACAACCTAAGCAAACAAAGGCATTGTTGACAGCAAAACAATGACAATGTAGATAGGTTACAGGCTATAAAGATTTTAATTCTACTACATTTAGGTGTAGGTTAAACTACATTCAGTTTTAAAGTTTAAATTGTTAATGTCTACTTTCAAACTACTTATATTTTCTAGTTTTATATTATGCTAATATTTTAGTTTGAATCTGTGTTTTATTTCTACTACATTTATGTGTAAGTTAATACTACATTTAGTTTTAAATTTTAGTTAATTTTTACTTTAAACCTACTTATATTTACTAGTTTTTATTATGCTAACATATTAGCTAATATTACATTTAGAGAGGAGGCAGACATCATGATGGAATAGAAGAAAGGCTCTTTTAAGCTCCAAAAAAGCCAAAAAAGAGGAGCGCAGTTTAACGTCATGTCTCATGGGACATTACAATTATTTTAGTGTTCACTATATTAAACCGGCATTTATTTACTAGTTTTATATTATGCTAACATTTTAGTTTCAATTTGTGTTTTATTTCTACTACATTTTGTTTAAGTTAATACTATATTTAGTTTTAAATTTTAGTTAATTTTTACTTTAAACCTACTTATATTTACTAGTTTTTATTATGCTAACATATTAGCTAATATTACATTTAGAGAGGAGGCAGACATCATGATGGAACAGAAGAAAGGCTCTTTTAAGCTCCAAAAAAGCCAAAAAAGAGGAGCGCAGTTTAACGTCATGTCTCATGGGACATTACAATTATTTTAGTGTTCACTATATTAAACCTGCATTTATTTACTAGTTTTATATTATGCTAACATTTTAGTTTGAATCTGTGTTTTATTTCTACTACATTTATGTGTAAGTTAATACTACATTTAGTTTTAAATTTTAGTTAATTTCTACTTTAAACCTACTTATATTTACTAGTTTTTTTTATGCTAACATATTAGTTTAAATCTTTTATTTTAATTCTACTACAGTAGTTATGATTTTATATTTTATTTTTAATTAGAATATCTATTAAATTAGTGCTAGCATTTAGACATTTTTTTAAATTAGATTTATAAACTAACTACTGTTTACAACCTAAGCAAACAAAGGCATTGTTGACAGCAAAACAATGACAATGTAGATAGGTTACAGGCTATAAAGATTTTAATTCTACTACATTTAGGTGTAGGTTAAACTACATTCAGTTTTAAAGTTTAAATTGTTAATGTCTACTTTCAAACTACTTATATTTTCTAGTTTTATATTATGCTAATATTTTAGTTTGAATCTGTGTTTTATTTCTACTACATTTATGTGTAAGTTAATACTACATTTAGTTTTAAATTTTAGTTAATTTCTACTTTAAACCTACTTATATTTACTATTTTTTTTTATGCTAACATATTAGCTAATATTACATTTAGAGAGGAGGCAGACATCATGATGGAATAGAAGAAAGGCTCTTTTAAGCTCCAAAAAAGCCAAAAAAGAGGAGCGCAGTTTAACGTCATGTCTCATGGGACATTACATTTATTTTAGTGTTCACTATATTAAACCTGCATTTATTTACTAGTTTTATATTATGCTAACATTTTAGTTTCAATTTGTGTTTTATTTCTACTACATTTTGTTTAAGTTAATACTATATTTAGTTTTAAATTTTAGTTAATTTTTACTTTAAACCTACTTATATTTACTAGTTTTTATTATGCTAACATATTAGCTAATATTACATTTAGAGAGGAGGCAGACATCATGATGGAACAGAAGAAAGGCTCTTTTAAGCTCCAAAAAAGCCAAAAAAGAGGAGCGCAGTTTAACGTCATGTCTCGGGACATTACAATTATTTTAGTGTTCACTATATTAAACCTGCATTTATTTACTAGTTTTATATTATGCTAACATTTTAGTTTCAATGTGTGTTTTATTTCTACTACATTTTGTTTAAGTTAATACTATATTTAGTTTTAAATTTTAGTTAATTTCTACTTTAAACCTACTTATATTTACTAGTTTTTATTATGCTAACATATTAGTTTAAATCTTTTATTTTAATTCTACTACAGTAGTTATGATTTTATATTTTATTTTTAATTAGAATATCTATTAAATTAGTGCTAGCATTTAGACATTTTTTTTAATTAGATTTTTAAACTAACTACTGTTTACAACCTAAGCAAACAAAGGCATTGTTGACAGCAAAACAATGACAATGTAGATAGGTTACAGGCTATAAAGATTTTAATTCTACTACATTTAGGTGTAGGTTAAACTACATTCAGTTTTAAAGTTTAAATTGTTAATGTCTACTTTCAAACTACTTATATTTTCTAGTTTTATATTATGCTAATATTTTAGTTTGAATCTGTGTTTTATTTCTACTACATTTATGTGTAAGTTAATACTACATTTAGTTTTATATTTTAGTTAATTTTTACTTTAAACCTACTTATATTTACTAGTTTTTATTATGCTAACATATTAGCTAATATTACATTTAGAGAGGAGGCAGACATCATGATGGAATAGAAGAAAGGCTCTTTTAAGCTCCAAAAAAGCCAAAAAAGAGGAGCGCAGTTTAACGTCATGTCTCGGGACATTACAATTATTTTAGTGTTCACTATATTAAACCTGCATTTATTTACTAGTTTTATATTATGCTAACATTTTAGTTTCAATGTGTGTTTTATTTCTACTACATTTTGTTTAAGTTAATACTATATTTAGTTTTAAATTTTAGTTAATTTCTACTTTAAACCTACTTATATTTACTAGTTTTTATTATGCTAACATATTAGTTTAAATCTTTTATTTTAATTCTACTACAGTAGTTATGATTTTATATTTTATTTTTAATTAGAATATCTATTAAATTAGTGCTAGCATTTAGACATTTTTTTAAATTAGATTTATAAACTAACTACTGTTTACAACCTAAGCAAACAAAGGCATTGTTGACAGCAAAACAATGACAATGTAGATAGGTTACAGGCTATAAAGATTTTAATTCTACTACATTTAGGTGTAGGTTAAACTACATTCAGTTTTAAAGTTTAAATTGTTAATGTCTACTTTCAAACTACTTATATTTTCTAGTTTTATATTATGCTAATATTTTAGTTTGAATCTGTGTTTTATTTCTACTACATTTATGTGTAAGTTAATACTACATTTAGTTTTAAATTTTAGTTAATTTTTACTTTAAACCTACTTATATTTACTAGTTTTTATTATGCTAACATATTAGTTTAAATCTTTTATTTTAATTCTACTACAGTAGTTATGATTTTATATTTTATTTTTAATTAGAATATCTATTAAATTAGTGCTAGCATTTAGACATTTTTTTTAATTAGATTTTTAAACTAACTACTGTTTACAACCTAAGCAAACAAAGGCATTGTTGACAGCAAAACAATGACAATGTAGATAGGTTACAGGCTATAAAGATTTTAATTCTACTACATTTAGGTGTAAGTTAAACTACATTCAGTTTTAAAGTTTAAATTGTTAATGTCTACTTTCAAACTACTTATATTTTCTAGTTTTATATTATGCTAATATTTTAGTTTGAATCTGTGTTTTATTTCTACTACATTTATGTGTAAGTTAATACTACATTTAGTTTTAAATTTTAGTTAATTTCTACTTTAAACCTACTTATATTTACTATTTTTTTTTATGCTAACATATTAGCTAATATTACATTTAGAGAGGAGGCAGACATCATGATGGAATAGAAGAAAGGCTCTTTTAAGCTCCAAAAAAGCCAAAAAAGAGGAGCGCAGTTTAACGTCATGTCTCATGGGACATTACAATTATTTTAGTGTTCACTATATTAAACCTGCATTTATTTACTAGTTTTATATTATGCTAACATTTTAGTTTCAATTTGTGTTTTATTTCTACTACATTTTGTTTAAGTTAATACTATATTTAGTTTTAAATTTTAGTTAATTTTTACTTTAAACCTACTTATATTTACTAGTTTTTATTATGCTAACATATTAGCTAATATTACATTTAGAGAGGAGGCAGACATCATGATGGAACAGAAGAAAGGCTCTTTTAAGCTCCAAAAAAGCCAAAAAAGAGGAGCGCAGTTTAACGTCATGTCTCGGGACATTACAATTATTTTAGTGTTCACTATATTAAACCTGCATTTATTTACTAGTTTTATATTATGCTAACATTTTAGTTTCAATGTGTGTTTTATTTCTACTACATTTTGTTTAAGTTAATACTATATTTAGTTTTAAATTTTAGTTAATTTCTACTTTAAACCTACTTATATTTACTAGTTTTTATTATGCTAACATATTAGTTTAAATCTTTTATTTTAATTCTACTACAGTAGTTATGATTTTATATTTTATTTTTAATTAGAATATCTATTAAATTAGTGCTAGCATTTAGACATTTTTTTTAATTAGATTTTTAAACTAACTACTGTTTACAACCTAAGCAAACAAAGGCATTGTTGACAGCAAAACAATGACAATGTAGATAGGTTACAGGCTATAAAGATTTTAATTCTACTACATTTAGGTGTAGGTTAAACTACATTCAGTTTTAAAGTTTAAATTGTTAATGTCTACTTTCAAACTACTTATATTTTCTAGTTTTATATTATGCTAATATTTTAGTTTGAATCTGTGTTTTATTTCTACTACATTTATGTGTAAGTTAATACTACATTTAGTTTTAAATTTTAGTTAATTTTTACTTTAAACCTACTTATATTTACTAGTTTTTATTATGCTAACATATTAGCTAATATTACATTTAGAGAGGAGGCAGACATCATGATGGAATAGAAGAAAGGCTCTTTTAAGCTCCAAAAAAGCCAAAAAAGAGGAGCGCAGTTTAACGTCATGTCTCATGGGACATTACAATTATTTTAGTGTTCACTATATTAAACCGGCATTTATTTACTAGTTTTATATTATGCTAACATTTTAGTTTCAATTTGTGTTTTATTTCTACTACATTTTGTTTAAGTTAATACTATATTTAGTTTTAAATTTTAGTTAATTTTTACTTTAAACCTACTTATATTTACTAGTTTTTATTATGCTAACATATTAGCTAATATTACATTTAGAGAGGAGGCAGACATCATGATGGAACAGAAGAAAGGCTCTTTTAAGCTCCAAAAAAGCCAAAAAAGAGGAGCGCAGTTTAACGTCATGTCTCATGGGACATTACAATTATTTTAGTGTTCACTATATTAAACCTGCATTTATTTACTAGTTTTATATTATGCTAACATTTTAGTTTGAATCTGTGTTTTATTTCTACTACATTTATGTGTAAGTTAATACTACATTTAGTTTTAAATTTTAGTTAATTTCTACTTTAAACCTACTTATATTTACTAGTTTTTTTTATGCTAACATATTAGTTTAAATCTTTTATTTTAATTCTACTACAGTAGTTATGATTTTATATTTTATTTTTAATTAGAATATCTATTAAATTAGTGCTAGCATTTAGACATTTTTTTAAATTAGATTTATAAACTAACTACTGTTTACAACCTAAGCAAACAAAGGCATTGTTGACAGCAAAACAATGACAATGTAGATAGGTTACAGGCTATAAAGATTTTAATTCTACTACATTTAGGTGTAGGTTAAACTACATTCAGTTTTAAAGTTTAAATTGTTAATGTCTACTTTCAAACTACTTATATTTTCTAGTTTTATATTATGCTAATATTTTAGTTTGAATCTGTGTTTTATTTCTACTACATTTATGTGTAAGTTAATACTACATTTAGTTTTAAATTTTAGTTAATTTCTACTTTAAACCTACTTATATTTACTATTTTTTTTTATGCTAACATATTAGCTAATATTACATTTAGAGAGGAGGCAGACATCATGATGGAATAGAAGAAAGGCTCTTTTAAGCTCCAAAAAAGCCAAAAAAGAGGAGCGCAGTTTAACGTCATGTCTCATGGGACATTACAATTATTTTAGTGTTCACTATATTAAACCTGCATTTATTTACTAGTTTTATATTATGCTAACATTTTAGTTTCAATTTGTGTTTTATTTCTACTACATTTTGTTTAAGTTAATACTATATTTAGTTTTAAATTTTAGTTAATTTTTACTTTAAACCTACTTATATTTACTAGTTTTTATTATGCTAACATATTAGCTAATATTACATTTAGAGAGGAGGCAGACATCATGATGGAACAGAAGAAAGGCTCTTTTAAGCTCCAAAAAAGCCAAAAAAGAGGAGCGCAGTTTAACGTCATGTCTCGGGACATTACAATTATTTTAGTGTTCACTATATTAAACCTGCATTTATTTACTAGTTTTATATTATGCTAACATTTTAGTTTCAATGTGTGTTTTATTTCTACTACATTTTGTTTAAGTTAATACTATATTTAGTTTTAAATTTTAGTTAATTTCTACTTTAAACCTACTTATATTTACTAGTTTTTATTATGCTAACATATTAGTTTAAATCTTTTATTTTAATTCTACTACAGTAGTTATGATTTTATATTTTATTTTTAATTAGAATATCTATTAAATTAGTGCTAGCATTTAGACATTTTTTTTAATTAGATTTTTAAACTAACTACTGTTTACAACCTAAGCAAACAAAGGCATTGTTGACAGCAAAACAATGACAATGTAGATAGGTTACAGGCTATAAAGATTTTAATTCTACTACATTTAGGTGTAGGTTAAACTACATTCAGTTTTAAAGTTTAAATTGTTAATGTCTACTTTCAAACTACTTATATTTTCTAGTTTTATATTATGCTAATATTTTAGTTTGAATCTGTGTTTTATTTCTACTACATTTATGTGTAAGTTAATACTACATTTAGTTTTATATTTTAGTTAATTTTTACTTTAAACCTACTTATATTTACTAGTTTTTATTATGCTAACATATTAGCTAATATTACATTTAGAGAGGAGGCAGACATCATGATGGAATAGAAGAAAGGCTCTTTTAAGCTCCAAAAAAGCCAAAAAAGAGGAGCGCAGTTTAACGTCATGTCTCGGGACATTACAATTATTTTAGTGTTCACTATATTAAACCTGCATTTATTTACTAGTTTTATATTATGCTAACATTTTAGTTTCAATGTGTGTTTTATTTCTACTACATTTTGTTTAAGTTAATACTATATTTAGTTTTAAATTTTAGTTAATTTCTACTTTAAACCTACTTATATTTACTAGTTTTTATTATGCTAACATATTAGTTTAAATCTTTTATTTTAATTCTACTACAGTAGTTATGATTTTATATTTTATTTTTAATTAGAATATCTATTAAATTAGTGCTAGCATTTAGACATTTTTTTAAATTAGATTTATAAACTAACTACTGTTTACAACCTAAGCAAACAAAGGCATTGTTGACAGCAAAACAATGACAATGTAGATAGGTTACAGGCTATAAAGATTTTAATTCTACTACATTTAGGTGTAGGTTAAACTACATTCAGTTTTAAAGTTTAAATTGTTAATGTCTACTTTCAAACTACTTATATTTTCTAGTTTTATATTATGCTAATATTTTAGTTTGAATCTGTGTTTTATTTCTACTACATTTATGTGTAAGTTAATACTACATTTAGTTTTAAATTTTAGTTAATTTTTACTTTAAACCTACTTATATTTACTAGTTTTTATTATGCTAACATATTAGCTAATATTACATTTAGAGAGGAGGCAGACATCATGATGGAATAGAAGAAAGGCTCTTTTAAGCTCCAAAAAAGCCAAAAAGAGGAGCACAGTTTAACGTCATGTCTCATGGGACATTACAATTATTTTAGTGTTCACTATATTAAACCTGCATTTATTTACTAGTTTTATATTATGCTAACATTTTAGTTTCAATGTGTGTTTTATTTCTACTACATTTTGTTTAAGTTAATACTATATTTAGTTTTAAATTTTAGTTAATTTCTACTTTAAACCTACTTATATTTACTAGTTTTTATTATGCTAACATATTAGTTTAAATCTTTTATTTTAATTCTACTACAGTAGTTATGATTTTATATTTTATTTTTAATTAGAATATCTATTAAATTAGTGCTAGCATTTAGACATTTTTTTTAATTAGATTTTTAAACTAACTACTGTTTACAACCTAAGCAAACAAAGGCATTGTTGACAGCAAAACAATGACAATGTAGATAGGTTACAGGCTATAAAGATTTTAATTCTACTACATTTAGGTGTAGGTTAAACTACATTCAGTTTTAAAGTTTAAATTGTTAATGTCTACTTTCAAACTACTTATATTTTCTAGTTTTATATTATGCTAATATTTTAGTTTGAATCTGTGTTTTATTTCTACTACATTTATGTGTAAGTTAATACTACATTTAGTTTTATATTTTAGTTAATTTTTACTTTAAACCTACTTATATTTACTAGTTTTTATTATGCTAACATATTAGCTAATATTACATTTAGAGAGGAGGCAGACATCATGATGGAATAGAAGAAAGGCTCTTTTAAGCTCCAAAAAAGCCAAAAAAGAGGAGCGCAGTTTAACGTCATGTCTCGGGACATTACAATTATTTTAGTGTTCACTATATTAAACCTGCATTTATTTACTAGTTTTATATTATGCTAACATTTTAGTTTCAATGTGTGTTTTATTTCTACTACATTTTGTTTAAGTTAATACTATATTTAGTTTTAAATTTTAGTTAATTTCTACTTTAAACCTACTTATATTTACTAGTTTTTATTATGCTAACATATTAGTTTAAATCTTTTATTTTAATTCTACTACAGTAGTTATGATTTTATATTTTATTTTTAATTAGAATATCTATTAAATTAGTGCTAGCATTTAGACATTTTTTTAAATTAGATTTATAAACTAACTACTGTTTACAACCTAAGCAAACAAAGGCATTGTTGACAGCAAAACAATGACAATGTAGATAGGTTACAGGCTATAAAGATTTTAATTCTACTACATTTAGGTGTAAGTTAAACTACATTCAGTTTTAAAGTTTAAATTGTTAATGTCTACTTTCAAACTACTTATATTTTCTAGTTTTATATTATGCTAATATTTTAGTTTGAATCTGTGTTTTATTTCTACTACATTTATGTGTAAGTTAATACTACATTTAGTTTTAAATTTTAGTTAATTTTTACTTTAAACCTACTTATATTTACTAGTTTTTATTATGCTAACATATTAGCTAATATTACATTTAGAGAGGAGGCAGACATCATGATGGAATAGAAGAAAGGCTCTTTTAAGCTCCAAAAAAGCCAAAAAAGAGGAGCACAGTTTAACGTCATGTCTCGGGACATTACAATTATTTTAGTGTTCACTATATTAAACCTGCATTTATTTACTAGTTTTATATTATGCTAACATTTTAGTTTCAATGTGTGTTTTATTTCTACTACATTTTGTTTAAGTTAATACTATATTTAGTTTTAAATTTTAGTTAATTTCTACTTTAAACCTACTTATATTTACTAGTTTTTATTATGCTAACATATTAGTTTAAATCTTTTATTTTAATTCTACTACAGTAGTTATGATTTTCTATTTTATTTTTAATTAGAATATCTATTAAATTAGTGCTAGCATTTAGACATTTTTTTTAATTAGATTTTTAAACTAACTACTGTTTACAACCTAAGCAAACAAAGGCATTGTTGACAGCAAAACAATGACAATGTAGATAGGTTACAGGCTATAAAGATTTTAATTCTACTACATTTAGGTGTAAGTTAAACTACATTCAGTTTTAAAGTTTAAATTGTTAATGTCTACTTTCAAACTACTTATATTTTCTAGTTTTATATTATGCTAATATTTTAGTTTGAATCTGTGTTTTATTTCTACTACATTTATGTGTAAGTTAATACTACATTTAGTTTTAAATTTTAGTTAATTTTTACTTTAAACCTACTTATATTTACTAGTTTTTATTATGCTAACATATTAGCTAATATTACATTTAGAGAGGAGGCAGACATCATGATGGAATAGAAGAAAGGCTCTTTTAAGCTCCAAAAAAGCCAAAAAAGAGGAGCGCAGTTTAACGTCATGTCTCATGGGACATTACAATTATTTTAGTGTTCACTATATTAAACCTGCATTTATTTACTAGTTTTATATAATGCTAACATTTTAGTTTGAATCTGTGTTTTATTTCTACTACATTTATGTGTAAGTTAATACTACATTTAGTTTTAAATTTTAGTTAATTTCTACTTTAAACCTACTTATATTTACTAGTTTTTTTTATGCTAACATATTAGTTTAAATCTTTTATTTTAATTCTACTACAGTAGTTATGATTTTATATTTTATTTTTAATTAGAATATCTATTAAATTAGTGCTAGCATTTAGACATTTTTTTAAATTAGATTTATAAACTAACTACTGTTTACAACCTAAGCAAACAAAGGCATTGTTGACAGCAAAACAATGACAATGTAGATAGGTTACAGGCTATAAAGATTTTAATTCTACTACATTTAGGTGTAGGTTAAACTACATTCAGTTTTAAAGTTTAAATTGTTAATGTCTACTTTCAAACTACTTATATTTTCTAGTTTTATATTATGCTAATATTTTAGTTTGAATCTGTGTTTTATTTCTACTACATTTATGTGTAAGTTAATACTACATTTAGTTTTAAATTTTAGTTAATTTTTACTTTAAACCTACTTATATTTACTAGTTTTTATTATGCTAACATATTAGCTAATATTACATTTAGAGAGGAGGCAGACATCATGATGGAATAGAAGAAAGGCTCTTTTAAGCTCCAAAAAAGCCAAAAAAGAGGAGCGCAGTTTAACGTCATGTCTCGGGACATTACAATTATTTTAGTGTTCACTATATTAAACCTGCATTTATTTACTAGTTTTATATTATGCTAACATTTTAGTTTCAATGTGTGTTTTATTTCTACTACATTTTGTTTAAGTTAATACTATATTTAGTTTTAAATTTTAGTTAATTTCTACTTTAAACCTACTTATATTTACTAGTTTTTATTATGCTAACATATTAGTTTAAATCTTTTATTTTAATTCTACTACAGTAGTTATGATTTTATATTTTATTTTTAATTAGAATATCTATTAAATTAGTGCTAGCATTTAGACATTTTTTTTAATTAGATTTTTAAACTAACTACTGTTTACAACCTAAGCAAACAAAGGCATTGTTGACAGCAAAACAATGACAATGTAGATAGGTTACAGGCTATAAAGATTTTAATTCTACTACATTTAGGTGTAAGTTAAACTACATTCAGTTTTAAAGTTTAAATTGTTAATGTCTACTTTCAAACTACTTATATTTTCTAGTTTTATATTATGCTAATATTTTAGTTTGAATCTGTGTTTTATTTCTACTACATTTATGTGTAAGTTAATACTACATTTAGTTTTAAATTTTAGTTAATTTTTACTTTAAACCTACTTATATTTACTAGTTTTTATTATGCTAACATATTAGCTAATATTACATTTAGAGAGGAGGCAGACATCATGATGGAATAGAAGAAAGGCTCTTTTAAGCTCCAAAAAAGCCAAAAAAGAGGAGCGCAGTTTAACGTCATGTCTCATGGGACATTACAATTATTTTAGTGTTCACTATATTAAACCTGCATTTATTTACTAGTTTTATATTATGCTAACATTTTAGTTTGAATCTGTGTTTTATTTCTACTACATTTATGTGTAAGTTAATACTACATTTAGTTTTAAATTTTAGTTAATTTCTACTTTAAACCTACTTATATTTACTAGTTTTTTTTATGCTAACATATTAGTTTAAATCTTTTATTTTAATTCTACTACAGTAGTTATGATTTTATATTTTATTTTTAATTAGAATATCTATTAAATTAGTGCTAGCATTTAGACATTTTTTTAAATTAGATTTATAAACTAACTACTGTTTACAACCTAAGCAAACAAAGGCATTGTTGACAGCAAAACAATGACAATGTAGATAGGTTACAGGCTATAAAGATTTTAATTCTACTACATTTAGGTGTAAGTTAAACTACATTCAGTTTTAAAGTTTAAATTGTTAATGTCTACTTTCAAACTACTTATATTTTCTAGTTTTATATTATGCTAATATTTTAGTTTGAATCTGTGTTTTATTTCTACTACATTTATGTGTAAGTTAATACTTCATTTAGTTTTAAATTTTAGTTAATTTTTACTTTAAACCTACTTATATTTACTAGTTTTTATTATGCTAACATATTAGCTAATATTACATTTAGAGAGGAGGCAGACATCATGATGGAATAGAAGAAAGGCTCTTTTAAGCTCCAAAAAAGCCAAAAAAGAGGAGCGCAGTTTAACGTCATGTCTCGGAACATTACAATTATTTTAGTGTTCACTATATTAAACCTGCATTTATTTACTAGTTTTATATTATGCTAACATTTTAGTTTCAATGTGTGTTTTATTTCTACTACATTTTGTTTAAGTTAATACTATATTTAGTTTTAAATTTTAGTTAATTTCTTCTTTAAACCTACTTATATTTACTAGTTTTTATTATGCTAACATATTAGTTTAAATCTTTTATTTTAATTCTACTACAGTCGTTATGATTTTATATTTTATTTTTAATTAGAATATCTATTAAATTAGTGCTAGCATTTAGACATTTTTTTAAATTAGATTTATAAACTAACTACTGTTTACAACCTAAGCAAACAAAGGCATTGTTGACAGCAAAACAATGACAATGTAGATAGGTTACAGGCTATAAAGATTTTAATTCTACTACATTTAGGTGTAGGTTAAACTACATTCAGTTTTAAAGTTTAAATTGTTAATGTCTACTTTCAAACTACTTATATTTTCTAGTTTTATATTATGCTAATATTTTAGTTTGAATCTGTGTTTTATTTCTACTACATTTATGTGTAAGTTAATACTACATTTAGTTTTATATTTTAGTTAATTTTTACTTTAAACCTACTTATATTTACTAGTTTTTATTATGGTAACATATTAGCTAATATTACATTTAGAGAGGAGGCAGACATCATGATGGAATAGAAGAAAGGCTTTTTTAAGCTCCAAAAAAGCCAAAAAAGAGGAGCGCAGTTTAACGTCATGTCTCGGGACATTACAATTATTTTAGTGTTCACTATATTAAACCTGCATTTATTTACTAGTTTTATATTATGCTAACATTTTAGTTTGAATCTGTGTTTTATTTCTACTACATTTATGTGTAAGTTAATACTACATTTAGTTTTAAATTTTAGTTAATTTCTACTTTAAACCTACTTATATTTACTAGTTTTTTTTATTTTAACATATTAGTTTAAATCTTTTATTTTAATTCTACTACAGTAGTTATGATTTTATATTTTATTTTTAATTAGAATATCTATTAAATTAGTGCTAGCATTTAGACATTTTTTTTAATTAGATTTATAAACTAACTACTGTTTACAACCTAAGCAAACAAAGGCATTGTTGACAGCAAAACAATGACAATGTAGATAGGTTACAGGCTATAAAGATTTTAATTCTACTACATTTAGGTGTAGGTTAAACTACATTCAGTTTTAAAGTTTAAATTGTTAATGTCTACTTTCAAACTACTTATATTTTCTAGTTTTATATTATGCTAATATTTTAGTTTGAATCTGTGTTTTATTTCTACTACATTTATGTGTAAGTTAATACTACATTTAGTTTTATATTTTAGTTAATTTTTACTTTAAACCTACTTATATTTACTAGTTTTTATTATGCTAACATATTAGCTAATATTACATTTAGAGAGGAGGCAGACATCATGATGGAATAGAAGAAAGGCTCTTTTAAGCTCCAAAAAAGCCAAAAAAGAGGAGCGCAGTTTAACGTCATGTCTCGGGACATTACAATTATTTTAGTGTTCACTATATTAAACCTGCATTTATTTACTAGTTTTATATTATGCTAACATTTTAGTTTCAATGTGTGTTTTATTTCTACTACATTTTGTTTAAGTTAATACTATATTTAGTTTTAAATTTTAGTTAATTTCTACTTTAAACCTACTTATATTTACTAGTTTTTATTATGCTAACATATTAGTTTAAATCTTTTATTTTAATTCTACTACAGTAGTTATGATTTTCTATTTTATTTTTAATTAGAATATCTATTAAATTAGTGCTAGCATTTAGACATTTTTTTAAATTAGATTTTTAAACTAACTACTGTTTACAACCTAAGCAAACAAAGGCATTGTTGACAGCAAAACAATGACAATGTAGATAGGTTACAGGCTATAAAGATTTTAATTCTACTACATTTAGGTGTAAGTTAAACTACATTCAGTTTTAAAGTTTAAATTGTTAATGTCTACTTTCAAACTACTTATATTTTCTAGTTTTATATTATGCTAATATTTTAGTTTGAATCTGTGTTTTATTTCTACTACATTTATGTGTAAGTTAATACTACATTTAGTTTTAAATTTTAGTTAATTTTTACTTTAAACCTACTTATATTTACTAGTTTTTATTATGCTAACATATTAGCTAATATTACATTTAGAGAGGAGGCAGACATCATGATGGAATAGAAGAAAGGCTCTTTTAAGCTCCAAAAAAGCCAAAAAAGAGGAGCGCAGTTTAACGTCATGTCTCATGGGACATTACAATTATTTTAGTGTTCACTATATTAAACCTGCATTTATTTACTAGTTTTATATTATGCTAACATTTTAGTTTGAATCTGTGTTTTATTTCTACTACATTTATGTGTAAGTTAATACTACATTTAGTTTTAAATTTTAGTTAATTTCTACTTTAAACCTACTTATATTTACTAGTTTTTTTTATGCTAACATATTAGTTTAAATCTTTTATTTTAATTCTACTACAGTAGTTATGATTTTATATTTTATTTTTAATTAGAATATCTATTAAATTAGTGCTAGCATTTAGACATTTTTTTAAATTAGATTTATAAACTAACTACTGTTTACAACCTAAGCAAACAAAGGCATTGTTGACAGCAAAACAATGACAATGTAGATAGGTTACAGGCTATAAAGATTTTAATTCTACTACATTTAGGTGTAAGTTAAACTACATTCAGTTTTAAAGTTTAAATTGTTAATGTCTACTTTCAAACTACTTATATTTTCTAGTTTTATATTATGCTAATATTTTAGTTTGAATCTGTGTTTTATTTCTACTACATTTATGTGTAAGTTAATACTACATTTAGTTTTAAATTTTAGTTAATTTTTACTTTAAACCTACTTATATTTACTAGTTTTTATTATGCTAACATATTAGCTAATATTACATTTAGAGAGGAGGCAGACATCATGATGGAATAGAAGAAAGGCTCTTTTAAGCTCCAAAAAAGCCAAAAAAGAGGAGCGCAGTTTAACGTCATGTCTCATGGGACATTACAATTATTTTAGTGTTCACTATATTAAACCTGCATTTATTTACTAGTTTTATATTATGCTAACATTTTAGTTTCAATGTGTGTTTTATTTCTACTACATTTTGTTTAAGTTAATACTATATTTAGTTTTAAATTTTAGTTAATTTCTACTTTAAACCTACTTATATTTACTAGTTTTTATTATGCTAACATATTAGTTTAAATCTTTTATTTTAATTCTACTACAGTCGTTATGATTTTATATTTTATTTTTAATTAGAATATCTATTAAATTAGTGCTAGCATTTAGACATTTTTTTTAATTAGATTTTTAAACTAACTACTGTTTACAACCTAAGCAAACAAAGGCATTGTTGACAGCAAAACAATGACAATGTAGATAGGTTACAGGCTATAAAGATTTTAATTCTACTACATTTAGGTGTAAGTTAAACTACATTCAGTTTTAAAGTTTAAATTGTTAATGTCTACTTTCAAACTACTTATATTTTCTAGTTTTATATTATGCTAATATTTTAGTTTGAATCTGTGTTTTATTTCTACTACATTTATGTGTAAGTTAATACTACATTTAGTTTTAAATTTTAGTTAATTTTTACTTTAAACCTACTTATATTTACTAGTTTTTATTATGCTAACATATTAGCTAATATTACATTTAGAGAGGAGGCAGACATCATGATGGAATAGAAGAAAGGCTCTTTTAAGCTCCAAAAAAGCCAAAAAAGAGGAGCGCAGTTTAACGTCATGTCTCGGAACATTACAATTATTTTAGTGTTCACTATATTAAACCTGCATTTATTTACTAGTTTTATATTATGCTAACATTTTAGTTTCAATGTGTGTTTTATTTCTACTACATTTTGTTTAAGTTAATACTATATTTAGTTTTAAATTTTAGTTAATTTCTTCTTTAAACCTACTTATATTTACTAGTTTTTATTATGCTAACATATTAGTTTAAATCTTTTATTTTAATTCTACTACAGTCGTTATGATTTTATATTTTATTTTTAATTAGAATATCTATTAAATTAGTGCTAGCATTTAGACATTTTTTTTAATTAGATTTATAAACTAACTACTGTTTACAACCTAAGCAAACAAAGGCATTGTTGACAGCAAAACAATGACAATGTAGATAGGTTACAGGCTATAAAGATTTTAATTCTACTACATTTAGGTGTAAGTTAAACTACATTCAGTTTTAAAGTTTAAATTGTTAATGTCTACTTTCAAACTACTTATATTTTCTAGTTTTATATTATGCTAATATTTTAGTTTGAATCTGTGTTTTATTTCTACTACATTTATGTGTAAGTTAATACTACATTTAGTTTTATATTTTAGTTAATTTTTACTTTAAACCTACTTATATTTACTAGTTTTTATTATGGTAACATATTAGCTAATATTACATTTAGAGAGGAGGCAGACATCATGATGGAATAGAAGAAAGGCTCTTTTAAGCTCCAAAAAAGCCAAAAAAGAGGAGCGCAGTTTAACGTCATGTCTCGGGACATTACAATTATTTTAGTGTTCACTATATTAAACCTGCATTTATTTACTAGTTTTATATTATGCTAACATTTTAGTTTGAATCTGTGTTTTATTTCTACTACATTTATGTGTAAGTTAATACTACATTTAGTTTTAAATATTAGTTAATTTCTACTTTAAACCTACTTATATTTACTAGTTTTTTTTATGCTAACATATTAGTTTAAATCTTTTATTTTAATTCTACTACAGTAGTTATGATTTTCTATTTTATTTTTAATTAGAATATCTATTAAATTAGTGCTAGCATTTAGACATTTTTTTTAATTAGATTTTTAAACTAACTACTGTTTACAACCTAAGCAAACAAAGGCATTGTTGACAGCAAAACAATGACAATGTAGATAGGTTACAGGCTATAAAGATTTTAATTCTACTACATTTAGGTGTAAGTTAAACTACATTCAGTTTTAAAGTTTAAATTGTTAATGTCTACTTTCAAACTACTTATATTTTCTAGTTTTATATTATGCTAATATTTTAGTTTGAATCTGTGTTTTATTTCTACTACATTTATGTGTAAGTTAATACTACATTTAGTTTTAAATTTTAGTTAATTTTTACTTTAAACCTACTTATATTTACTAGTTTTTATTATGCTAACATATTAGCTAATATTACATTTAGAGAGGAGGCAGACATCATGATGGAATAGAAGAAAGGCTCTTTTAAGCTCCAAAAAAGCCAAAAAAGAGGAGCGCAGTTTAACGTCATGTCTCATGGGACATTACAATTATTTTAGTGTTCACTATATTAAACCTGCATTTATTTACTAGTTTTATATTATGCTAACATTTTAGTTTGAATCTGTGTTTTATTTCTACTACATTTATGTGTAAGTTAATACTACATTTAGTTTTAAATTTTAGTTAATTTCTACTTTAAACCTACTTATATTTACTAGTTTTTTTTATGCTAACATATTAGTTTAAATCTTTTATTTTAATTCTACTACAGTAGTTATGATTTTATATTTTATTTTTAATTAGAATATCTATTAAATTAGTGCTAGCATTTAGACATTTTTTTTAATTAGATTTTTAAACTAACTACTGTTTACAACCTAAGCAAACAAAGGCATTGTTGACAGCAAAACAATGACAATGTAGATAGGTTACAGGCTATAAAGATTTTAATTCTACTACATTTAGGTGTAAGTTAAACTACATTCAGTTTTAAAGTTTAAATTGTTAATGTCTACTTTCAAACTACTTATATTTTCTAGTTTTATATTATGCTAATATTTTAGTTTGAATCTGTGTTTTATTTCTACTACATTTATGTGTAAGTTAATACTACATTTAGTTTTAAATTTTAGTTAATTTTTACTTTAAACCTACTTATATTTACTAGTTTTTATTATGCTAACATATTAGCTAATATTACATTTAGAGAGGAGGCAGACATCATGATGGAATAGAAGAAAGGCTCTTTTAAGCTCCAAAAAAGCCAAAAAAGAGGAGCGCAGTTTAACGTCATGTCTCATGGGACATTACAATTATTTTAGTGTTCACTATATTAAACCTGCATTTATTTACTAGTTTTATATTATGCTAACATTTTAGTTTGAATCTGTGTTTTATTTCTACTACATTTATGTGTAAGTTAATACTACATTTAGTTTTAAATTTTAGTTAATTTCTACTTTAAACCTACTTATATTTACTAGTTTTTTTTATGCTAACATATTAGTTTAAATCTTTTATTTTAATTCTACTACAGTAGTTATGATTTTATATTTTATTTTTAATTAGAATATCTATTAAATTAGTGCTAGCATTTAGACATTTTTTTAAATTAGATTTATAAACTAACTACTGTTTACAACCTAAGCAAACAAAGGCATTGTTGACAGCAAAACAATGACAATGTAGATAGGTTACAGGCTATAAAGATTTTAATTCTACTACATTTAGGTGTAAGTTAAACTACATTCAGTTTTAAAGTTTAAATTGTTAATGTCTACTTTCAAACTACTTATATTTTCTAGTTTTATATTATGCTAATATTTTAGTTTGAATCTGTGTTTTATTTCTACTACATTTATGTGTAAGTTAATACTACATTTAGTTTTAAATTTTAGTTAATTTTTACTTTAAACCTACTTATATTTACTAGTTTTTATTATGCTAACATATTAGCTAATATTACATTTAGAGAGGAGGCAGACATCATGATGGAATAGAAGAAAGGCTCTTTTAAGCTCCAAAAAAGCCAAAAAAGAGGAGCGCAGTTTAACGTCATGTCTCGGAACATTACAATTATTTTAGTGTTCACTATATTAAACCTGCATTTATTTACTAGTTTTATATTATGCTAACATTTTAGTTTCAATGTGTGTTTTATTTCTACTACATTTTGTTTAAGTTAATACTATATTTAGTTTTAAATTTTAGTTAATTTCTTCTTTAAACCTACTTATATTTACTAGTTTTTATTATGCTAACATATTAGTTTAAATCTTTTATTTTAATTCTACTACAGTCGTTATGATTTTATATTTTATTTTTAATTAGAATATCTATTAAATTAGTGCTAGCATTTAGACATTTTTTTTAATTAGATTTATAAACTAACTACTGTTTACAACCTAAGCAAACAAAGGCATTGTTGACAGCAAAACAATGACAATGTAGATAGGTTACAGGCTATAAAGATTTTAATTCTACTACATTTAGGTGTAAGTTAAACTACATTCAGTTTTAAAGTTTAAATTGTTAATGTCTACTTTCAAACTACTTATATTTTCTAGTTTTATATTATGCTAATATTTTAGTTTGAATCTGTGTTTTATTTCTACTACATTTATGTGTAAGTTAATACTACATTTAGTTTTATATTTTAGTTAATTTTTACTTTAAACCTACTTATATTTACTAGTTTTTATTATGGTAACATATTAGCTAATATTACATTTAGAGAGGAGGCAGACATCATGATGGAATAGAAGAAAGGCTCTTTTAAGCTCCAAAAAAGCCAAAAAAGAGGAGCGCAGTTTAACGTCATGTCTCGGGACATTACAATTATTTTAGTGTTCACTATATTAAACCTGCATTTATTTACTAGTTTTATATTATGCTAACATTTTAGTTTGAATCTGTGTTTTATTTCTACTACATTTATGTGTAAGTTAATACTACATTTAGTTTTAAATTTTAGTTAATTTCTACTTTAAACCTACTTATATTTACTAGTTTTTTTTATGCTAACATATTAGTTTAAATCTTTTATTTTAATTCTACTACAGTAGTTATGATTTTATATTTTATTTTTAATTAGAATATCTATTAAATTAGTGCTAGCATTTAGACATTTTTTTAAATTAGATTTATAAACTAACTACTGTTTACAACCTAAGCAAACAAAGGCATTGTTGACAGCAAAACAATGACAATGTAGATAGGTTACAGGCTATAAAGATTTTAATTCTACTACATTTAGGTGTAGGTAAAACTACATTTAGTTTTAAAGTTTAAATTGTTAATGTCTACTTTCAAACTACTTATATTTTCTAGTTTTATATTATGCTAATATTTTAGTTTGAATCTGTGTTTTATTTCTACTACATTTATGTGTAAGTTAATACTACATTTAGTTTTAAATTTTAGTTAATTTTTACTTTAAACCTACTTATATTTACTAGTTTTTATTATGCTAACATATTAGCTAATATTACATTTAGAGAGGAGGCAGACATCATGATGGAATAGAAGAAAGGCTCTTTTAAGCTCCAAAAAAGCCAAAAAAGAGGAGCGCAGTTTAACGTCATGTCTCATGGGACATTACAATTATTTTAGTGTTCACTATATTAAACCTGCATTTATTTACTAGTTTTATATTATGCTAACATTTTAGTTTCAATGTGTGTTTTATTTCTACTACATTTTGTTTAAGTCATTACTATATTTAGTTTTAAATTTTAGTTAATTTCTACTTTAAACCTACTTATATTTACTAGTTTTTTTTATGCTAACATATTAGTTTAAATCTTTTATTTTAATTCTACTACAGTAGTTATGATTTTATATTTTATTTTTAATTAGAATATCTATTAAATTAGTGCTAGCATTTAGACATTTTTTTAAATTAGATTTATAAACTAACTACTGTTTACAACCTAAGCAAACAAAGGCATTGTTGACAGCAAAACAATGACAATGTAGATAGGTTACAGGCTATAAAGATTTTAATTCTACTACATTTAGGTGTAAGTTAAACTACATTCAGTTTTAAAGTTTAAATTGTTAATGTCTACTTTCAAACTACTTATATTTTCTAGTTTTATATTATGCTAATATTTTAGTTTGAATCTGTGTTTTATTTCTACTACATTTATGTGTAAGTTAATACTACATTTAGTTTTATATTTTAGTTAATTTTTACTTTAAACCTACTTATATTTACTAGTTTTTATTATGCTAACATATTAGCTAATATTACATTTAGAGAGGAGGCAGACATCATGATGGAATAGAAGAAAGGCTCTTTTAAGCTCCAAAAAAGCCAAAAAAGAGGAGCGCAGTTTAACGTCATGTCTCGGGACATTACAATTATTTTAGTGTTCACTATATTAAACCTGCATTTATTTACTAGTTTTATATTATGCTAACATTTTAGTTTCAATGTGTGTTTTATTTCTACTACATTTTGTTTAAGTTAATACTATATTTAGTTTTAAATTTTAGTTAATTTCTACTTTAAACCTACTTATATTTACTAGTTTTTATTATGCTAACATATTAGTTTAAATCTTTTAATTTTAATTCTACTACAGTAGTTATGATTTTATATTTTATTTTTAATTAGAATATCTATTAAATTAGTGCTAGCATTTAGACATTTTTTTTAATTAGATTTTTAAACTAACTACTGTTTACAACCTAAGCAAACAAAGGCATTGTTGACAGCAAAACAATGACAATGTAGATAGGTTACAGGCTATAAAGATTTTAATTCTACTACATTTAGGTGTAAGTTAAACTACATTCAGTTTTAAAGTTTAAATTGTTAATGTCTACTTTCAAACTACTTATATTTTCTAGTTTTATATTATGCTAATATTTTAGTTTGAATCTGTGTTTTATTTCTACTACATTTATGTGTAAGTTAATACTACATTTAGTTTAATATTTTAGTTAATTTTTACTTTAAACCTACTTATATTTACTAGTTTTTATTATGCTAACATATTAGCTAATATTACATTTAGAGAGGAGGCAGACATCATGATGGAATAGAAGAAAGGCTCTTTTAAGCTCCAAAAAAGCCAAAAAAGAGGAGCGCAGTTTAACGTCATGTCTCGGGACATTACAATTATTTTAGTGTTCACTATATTAAACCTGCATTTATTTACTAGTTTTATATTATGCTAACATTTTAGTTTCAATGTGTGTTTTATTTCTACTACATTTTGTTTAAGTTAATACTATATTTAGTTTTAAATTTTAGTTAATTTCTACTTTAAACCTACTTATATTTACTAGTTTTTATTATGCTAACATATTAGTTTAAATCTTTTATTTTAATTCTACTACAGTAGTTTTGATTTTCTATTTTATTTTTAATTAGAATATCTATTAAATTAGTGCTAGCATTTAGACATTTTTTTTAATTAGATTTTTAAACTAACTACTGTTTACAACCTAAGCAAACAAAGGCATTGTTGACAGCAAAACAATGACAATGTAGATAGGTTACAGGCTATAAAGATTTTAATTCTACTACATTTAGGTGTAAGTTAAACTACATTCAGTTTTAAAGTTTAAATTGTTAATGTCTACTTTCAAACTACTTATATTTTCTAGTTTTATATTATGCTAATATTTTAGTTTGAATCTGTGTTTTATTTCTACTACATTTATGTGTAAGTTAATACTACATTTAGTTTTAAATTTTAGTTAATTTTTACTTTAAACCTACTTATATTTACTAGTTTTTATTATGCTAACATATTAGCTAATATTACATTTAGAGAGGAGGCAGACATCATGATGGAATAGAAGAAAGGCTCTTTTAAGCTCCAAAAAAGCCAAAAAAGAGGAGCGCAGTTTAACGTCATGTCTCGGGACATTACAATTATTTTAGTGTTCACTATATTAAACCTGCATTTATTTACTAGTTTTATATTATGCTAACATTTTAGTTTGAATCTGTGTTTTATTTCTACTACATTTATGTGTAAGTTAATACTACATTTAGTTTTAAATTTTAGTTAATTTCTACTTTAAACCTACTTATATTTACTAGTTTTTTTTATGCTAACATATTAGTTTAAATCTTTTATTTTAATTCTACTACAGTAGTTATGATTTTATATTTTATTTTTAATTAGAATATCTATTAAATTAGTGCTAGCATTTAGACATTTTTTTAAATTAGATTTATAAACTAACTACTGTTTACAACCTAAGCAAACAAAGGCATTGTTGACAGCAAAACAATGACAATGTAGATAGGTTACAGGCTATAAAGATTTTAATTCTACTACATTTAGGTGTAAGTTAAACTACATTCAGTTTTAAAGTTTAAATTGTTAATGTCTACTTTCAAACTACTTATATTTTCTAGTTTTATATTATGCTAATATTTTAGTTTGAATCTGTGTTTTATTTCTACTACATTTATGTGTAAGTTAATACTACATTTAGTTTTAAATTTTAGTTAATTTTTACTTTAAACCTACTTATATTTACTAGTTTTTATTATGCTAACATATTAGCTAATATTACATTTAGAGAGGAGGCAGACATCATGATGGAATAGAAGAAAGGCTCTTTTAAGCTCCAAAAAAGCCAAAAAAGAGGAGCGCAGTTTAACGTCATGTCTCGGGACATTACAATTATTTTAGTGTTCACTATATTAAACCTGCATTTATTTACTAGTTTTATATTATGCTAACATTTTAGTTTGAATCTGTGTTTTATTTCTACTACATTTATGTGTAAGTTAATACTACATTTAGTTTTAAATTTTAGTTAATTTCTACTTTAAACCTACTTATATTTACTAGTTTTTTTTATGCTAACATATTAGTTTAAATCTTTTATTTTAATTCTACTACAGTAGTTATGATTTTATATTTTATTTTTAATTAGAATATCTATTAAATTAGTGCTAGCATTTAGACATTTTTTTAAATTAGATTTATAAACTAACTACTGTTTACAACCTAAGCAAACAAAGGCATTGTTGACAGCAAAACAATGACAATGTAGATAGGTTACAGGCTATAAAGATTTTAATTCTACTACATTTAGGTGTAAGTTAAACTACATTCAGTTTTAAAGTTTAAATTGTTAATGTCTACTTTCAAACTACTTATATTTTCTAGTTTTATATTATGCTAATATTTTAGTTTGAATCTGTGTTTTATTTCTACTACATTTATGTGTAAGTTAATACTACATTTAGTTTAATATTTTAGTTAATTTTTACTTTAAACCTACTTATATTTACTAGTTTTTATTATGCTAACATATTAGCTAATATTACATTTAGAGAGGAGGCAGACATCATGATGGAATAGAAGAAAGGCTCTTTTAAGCTCCAAAAAAGCCAAAAAAGAGGAGCGCAGTTTAACGTCATGTCTCGGGACATTACAATTTTTTTAGTGTTCACTATATTAAACCTGCATTTATTTACTAGTTTTATATTATGCTAACATTTTAGTTTCAATCTGTGTTTTATTTCTACTACATTTATGTGTAAGTTAATACTACATTTAGTTTTAAATTTTAGTTAATTTTTACTTTAAACCTACTTATATTTACTAGTTTTTATTATGCTAACATATTAGCTAATATTACATTTAGAGAGGAGGCAGACATCATGATGGAATAGAAGAAAGGCTCTTTTAAGCTCCAAAAAAGCCAAAAAAGAGGAGCGCAGTTTAACGTCATGTCTCATGGGACATTACAATTATTTTAGTGTTCACTATATTAAACCTGCATTTATTTACTAGTTTTATATTATGCTAACATTTTAGTTTCAATGTGTGTTTTATTTCTACTACATTTTGTTTAAGTTAATACTATATTTAGTTTTAAATTTTAGTTAATTTCTACTTTAAACCTACTTATATTTACTAGTTTTTATTATGCTAACATATTAGTTTAAATCTTTTATTTTAATTCTACTACAGTAGTTATGATTTTATATTTTATTTTTAATTAGAATATCTATTAAATTAGTGCTAGCATTTAGACATTTTTTTTAATTAGATTTTTAAACTAACTACTGTTTACAACCTAAGCAAACAAAGGCATTGTTGACAGCAAAACAATGACAATGTAGATAGGTTACAGGCTATAAAGATTTTAATTCTACTACATTTAGGTGTAAGTTAAACTACATTCAGTTTTAAAGTTTAAATTGTTAATGTCTACTTTCAAACTACTTATATTTTCTAGTTTTATATTATGCTAATATTTTAGTTTGAATCTGTGTTTTATTTCTACTACATTTATGTGTAAGTTAATACTACATTTAGTTTAATATTTTAGTTAATTTTTACTTTAAACCTACTTATATTTACTAGTTTTTATTATGCTAACATATTAGCTAATATTACATTTAGAGAGGAGGCAGACATCATGATGGAATAGAAGAAAGGCTCTTTTAAGCTCCAAAAAAGCCAAAAAAGAGGAGCGCAGTTTAACGTCATGTCTCGGGACATTACAATTTTTTTAGTGTTCACTATATTAAACCTGCATTTATTTACTAGTTTTATATTATGCTAACATTTTAGTTTCAATGTGTGTTTTATTTCTACTACATTTTGTTTAAGTTAATACTATATTTAGTTTTAAATTTTAGTTAATTTCTACTTTAAACCTACTTATATTTACTAGTTTTTATTATGCTAACATATTAGTTTAAATCTTTTATTTTAATTCTACTACAGTAGTTATGATTTTCTATTTTATTTTTAATTAGAATATCTATTAAATTAGTGCTAGCATTTAGACATTTTTTTTAATTAGATTTTTAAACTAACTACTGTTTACAACCTAAGCAAACAAAGGCATTGTTGACAGCAAAACAATGACAATGTAGATAGGTTACAGGCTATAAAGATTTTAATTCTACTACATTTAGGTGTAAGTTAAACTACATTCAGTTTTAAAGTTTAAATTGTTAATGTCTACTTTCAAACTACTTATATTTTCTAGTTTTATATTATGCTAATATTTTAGTTTGAATCTGTGTTTTATTTCTACTACATTTATGTGTAAGTTAATACTACATTTAGTTTAATATTTTAGTTAATTTTTACTTTAAACCTACTTATATTTACTAGTTTTTATTATGCTAACATATTAGCTAATATTACATTTAGAGAGGAGGCAGACATCATGATGGAATAGAAGAAAGGCTCTTTTAAGCTCCAAAAAAGCCAAAAAAGAGGAGCGCAGTTTAACGTCATGTCTCGGGACATTACAATTTTTTTAGTGTTCACTATATTAAACCTGCATTTATTTACTAGTTTTATATTATGCTAACATTTTAGTTTCAATCTGTGTTTTATTTCTACTACATTTATGTGTAAGTTAATACTACATTTAGTTTTAAATTTTAGTTAATTTTTACTTTAAACCTACTTATATTTACTAGTTTTTATTATGCTAACATATTAGCTAATATTACATTTAGAGAGGAGGCAGACATCATGATGGAATAGAAGAAAGGCTCTTTTAAGCTCCAAAAAAGCCAAAAAAGAGGAGCGCAGTTTAACGTCATGTCTCGGGACATTACAATTATTTTAGTGTTCACTATATTAAACCTGCATTTATTTACTAGTTTTATATTATGCTAACATTTTAGTTTCAATGTGTGTTTTATTTCTACTACATTTTGTTTAAGTTAATACTATATTTAGTTTTAAATTTTAGTTAATTTCTACTTTAAACCTACTTATATTTACTAGTTTTTATTATGCTAACATATTAGTTTAAATCTTTTATTTTAATTCTACTACAGTAGTTATGATTTTATATTTTATTTTTAATTAGAATATCTATTAAATTAGTGCTAGCATTTAGACATTTTTTTAAATTAGATTTATAAACTAACTACTGTTTACAACCTAAGCAAACAAAGGCATTGTTGACAGCAAAACAATGACAATGTAGATAGGTTACAGGCTATAAAGATTTTAATTCTACTACATTTAGGTGTAGGTTAAACTACATTCAGTTTTAAAGTTTAAATTGTTAATGTCTACTTTCAAACTACTTATATTTTCTAGTTTTATATTATGCTAATATTTTAGTTTGAATCTGTGTTTTATTTCTACTACATTTATGTGTAAGTTAATACTACATTTAGTTTTATATTTTAGTTAATTTTTACTTTAAACCTACTTATATTTACTAGTTTTTATTATGCTAACATATTAGCTAATATTACATTTAGAGAGGAGGCAGACATCATGATGGAATAGAAGAAAGGCTCTTTTAAGCTCCAAAAAAGCCAAAAAAGAGGAGCGCAGTTTAACGTCATGTCTCATGGGACATTACAATTATTTTAGTGTTCACTATATTAAACCTGCATTTATTTACTAGTTTTATATTATGCTAACATTTTAGTTTCAATGTGTGTTTTATTTCTACTACATTTTGTTTAAGTTAATACTATATTTAGTTTTAAATTTTAGTTAATTTCTACTTTAAACCTACTTATATTTACTAGTTTTTATTATGCTAACATATTAGTTTAAATCTTTTATTTTAATTCTACTACAGTAGTTATGATTTTATATTTTATTTTTAATTAGAATATCTATTAAATTAGTGCTAGCATTTAGACATTTTTTTTAATTAGATTTTTAAACTAACTACTGTTTACAACCTAAGCAAACAAAGGCATTGTTGACAGCAAAACAATGACAATGTAGATAGGTTACAGGCTATAAAGATTTTAATTCTACTACATTTAGGTGTAAGTTAAACTACATTCAGTTTTAAAGTTTAAATTGTTAATGTCTACTTTCAAACTACTTATATTTTCTAGTTTTATATTATGCTAATATTTTAGTTTGAATCTGTGTTTTATTTCTACTACATTTATGTGTAAGTTAATACTACATTTAGTTTAATATTTTAGTTAATTTTTACTTTAAACCTACTTATATTTACTAGTTTTTATTATGCTAACATATTAGCTAATATTACATTTAGAGAGGAGGCAGACATCATGATGGAATAGAAGAAAGGCTCTTTTAAGCTCCAAAAAAGCCAAAAAAGAGGAGCGCAGTTTAACGTCATGTCTCGGGACATTACAATTATTTTAGTGTTCACTATATTAAACCTGCATTTATTTACTAGTTTTATATTATGCTAACATTTTAGTTTCAATGTGTGTTTTATTTCTACTACATTTTGTTTAAGTTAATACTATATTTAGTTTTAAATTTTAGTTAATTTCTACTTTAAACCTACTTATATTTACTAGTTTTTATTATGCTAACATATTAGTTTAAATCTTTTATTTTAATTCTACTACAGTAGTTTTGATTTTCTATTTTATTTTTAATTAGAATATCTATTAAATTAGTGCTAGCATTTAGACATTTTTTTTAATTAGATTTTTAAACTAACTACTGTTTACAACCTAAGCAAACAAAGGCATTGTTGACAGCAAAACAATGACAATGTAGATAGGTTACAGGCTATAAAGATTTTAATTCTACTACATTTAGGTGTAAGTTAAACTACATTCAGTTTTAAAGTTTAAATTGTTAATGTCTACTTTCAAACTACTTATATTTTCTAGTTTTATATTATGCTAATATTTTAGTTTGAATCTGTGTTTTATTTCTACTACATTTATGTGTAAGTTAATACTACATTTAGTTTTAAATTTTAGTTAATTTTTACTTTAAACCTACTTATATTTACTAGTTTTTATTATGCTAACATATTAGCTAATATTACATTTAGAGAGGAGGCAGACATCATGATGGAATAGAAGAAAGGCTCTTTTAAGCTCCAAAAAAGCCAAAAAAGAGGAGCGCAGTTTAACGTCATGTCTCGGGACATTACAATTATTTTAGTGTTCACTATATTAAACCTGCATTTATTTACTAGTTTTATATTATGCTAACATTTTAGTTTGAATCTGTGTTTTATTTCTACTACATTTATGTGTAAGTTAATACTACATTTAGTTTTAAATTTTAGTTAATTTCTACTTTAAACCTACTTATATTTACTAGTTTTTTTTATGCTAACATATTAGTTTAAATCTTTTATTTTAATTCTACTACAGTAGTTATGATTTTATATTTTATTTTTAATTAGAATATCTATTAAATTAGTGCTAGCATTTAGACATTTTTTTAAATTAGATTTATAAACTAACTACTGTTTACAACCTAAGCAAACAAAGGCATTGTTGACAGCAAAACAATGACAATGTAGATAGGTTACAGGCTATAAAGATTTTAATTCTACTACATTTAGGTGTAAGTTAAACTACATTCAGTTTTAAAGTTTAAATTGTTAATGTCTACTTTCAAACTACTTATATTTTCTAGTTTTATATTATGCTAATATTTTAGTTTGAATCTGTGTTTTATTTCTACTACATTTATGTGTAAGTTAATACTACATTTAGTTTTAAATTTTAGTTAATTTTTACTTTAAACCTACTTATATTTACTAGTTTTTATTATGCTAACATATTAGCTAATATTACATTTAGAGAGGAGGCAGACATCATGATGGAATAGAAGAAAGGCTCTTTTAAGCTCCAAAAAAGCCAAAAAAGAGGAGCGCAGTTTAACGTCATGTCTCGGGACATTACAATTATTTTAGTGTTCACTATATTAAACCTGCATTTATTTACTAGTTTTATATTATGCTAACATTTTAGTTTGAATCTGTGTTTTATTTCTACTACATTTATGTGTAAGTTAATACTACATTTAGTTTTAAATTTTAGTTAATTTCTACTTTAAACCTACTTATATTTACTAGTTTTTTTTATGCTAACATATTAGTTTAAATCTTTTATTTTAATTCTACTACAGTAGTTATGATTTTATATTTTATTTTTAATTAGAATATCTATTAAATTAGTGCTAGCATTTAGACATTTTTTTAAATTAGATTTATAAACTAACTACTGTTTACAACCTAAGCAAACAAAGGCATTGTTGACAGCAAAACAATGACAATGTAGATAGGTTACAGGCTATAAAGATTTTAATTCTACTACATTTAGGTGTAAGTTAAACTACATTCAGTTTTAAAGTTTAAATTGTTAATGTCTACTTTCAAACTACTTATATTTTCTAGTTTTATATTATGCTAATATTTTAGTTTGAATCTGTGTTTTATTTCTACTACATTTATGTGTAAGTTAATACTACATTTAGTTTAATATTTTAGTTAATTTTTACTTTAAACCTACTTATATTTACTAGTTTTTATTATGCTAACATATTAGCTAATATTACATTTAGAGAGGAGGCAGACATCATGATGGAATAGAAGAAAGGCTCTTTTAAGCTCCAAAAAAGCCAAAAAAGAGGAGCGCAGTTTAACGTCATGTCTCGGGACATTACAATTTTTTTAGTGTTCACTATATTAAACCTGCATTTATTTACTAGTTTTATATTATGCTAACATTTTAGTTTCAATCTGTGTTTTATTTCTACTACATTTATGTGTAAGTTAATACTACATTTAGTTTTAAATTTTAGTTAATTTTTACTTTAAACCTACTTATATTTACTAGTTTTTATTATGCTAACATATTAGCTAATATTACATTTAGAGAGGAGGCAGACATCATGATGGAATAGAAGAAAGGCTCTTTTAAGCTCCAAAAAAGCCAAAAAAGAGGAGCGCAGTTTAACGTCATGTCTCATGGGACATTACAATTATTTTAGTGTTCACTATATTAAACCTGCATTTATTTACTAGTTTTATATTATGCTAACATTTTAGTTTCAATGTGTGTTTTATTTCTACTACATTTTGTTTAAGTTAATACTATATTTAGTTTTAAATTTTAGTTAATTTCTACTTTAAACCTACTTATATTTACTAGTTTTTATTATGCTAACATATTAGTTTAAATCTTTTATTTTAATTCTACTACAGTAGTTATGATTTTATATTTTATTTTTAATTAGAATATCTATTAAATTAGTGCTAGCATTTAGACATTTTTTTTAATTAGATTTTTAAACTAACTACTGTTTACAACCTAAGCAAACAAAGGCATTGTTGACAGCAAAACAATGACAATGTAGATAGGTTACAGGCTATAAAGATTTTAATTCTACTACATTTAGGTGTAAGTTAAACTACATTCAGTTTTAAAGTTTAAATTGTTAATGTCTACTTTCAAACTACTTATATTTTCTAGTTTTATATTATGCTAATATTTTAGTTTGAATCTGTGTTTTATTTCTACTACATTTATGTGTAAGTTAATACTACATTTAGTTTAATATTTTAGTTAATTTTTACTTTAAACCTACTTATATTTACTAGTTTTTATTATGCTAACATATTAGCTAATATTACATTTAGAGAGGAGGCAGACATCATGATGGAATAGAAGAAAGGCTCTTTTAAGCTCCAAAAAAGCCAAAAAAGAGGAGCGCAGTTTAACGTCATGTCTCGGGACATTACAATTTTTTTAGTGTTCACTATATTAAACCTGCATTTATTTACTAGTTTTATATTATGCTAACATTTTAGTTTCAATGTGTGTTTTATTTCTACTACATTTTGTTTAAGTTAATACTATATTTAGTTTTAAATTTTAGTTAATTTCTACTTTAAACCTACTTATATTTACTAGTTTTTATTATGCTAACATATTAGTTTAAATCTTTTATTTTAATTCTACTACAGTAGTTATGATTTTCTATTTTATTTTTAATTAGAATATCTATTAAATTAGTGCTAGCATTTAGACATTTTTTTTAATTAGATTTTTAAACTAACTACTGTTTACAACCTAAGCAAACAAAGGCATTGTTGACAGCAAAACAATGACAATGTAGATAGGTTACAGGCTATAAAGATTTTAATTCTACTACATTTAGGTGTAAGTTAAACTACATTCAGTTTTAAAGTTTAAATTGTTAATGTCTACTTTCAAACTACTTATATTTTCTAGTTTTATATTATGCTAATATTTTAGTTTGAATCTGTGTTTTATTTCTACTACATTTATGTGTAAGTTAATACTACATTTAGTTTAATATTTTAGTTAATTTTTACTTTAAACCTACTTATATTTACTAGTTTTTATTATGCTAACATATTAGCTAATATTACATTTAGAGAGGAGGCAGACATCATGATGGAATAGAAGAAAGGCTCTTTTAAGCTCCAAAAAAGCCAAAAAAGAGGAGCGCAGTTTAACGTCATGTCTCGGGACATTACAATTTTTTTAGTGTTCACTATATTAAACCTGCATTTATTTACTAGTTTTATATTATGCTAACATTTTAGTTTCAATCTGTGTTTTATTTCTACTACATTTATGTGTAAGTTAATACTACATTTAGTTTTAAATTTTAGTTAATTTTTACTTTAAACCTACTTATATTTACTAGTTTTTATTATGCTAACATATTAGCTAATATTACATTTAGAGAGGAGGCAGACATCATGATGGAATAGAAGAAAGGCTCTTTTAAGCTCCAAAAAAGCCAAAAAAGAGGAGCGCAGTTTAACGTCATGTCTCGGGACATTACAATTATTTTAGTGTTCACTATATTAAACCTGCATTTATTTACTAGTTTTATATTATGCTAACATTTTAGTTTCAATGTGTGTTTTATTTCTACTACATTTTGTTTAAGTTAATACTATATTTAGTTTTAAATTTTAGTTAATTTCTACTTGAAACCTACTTATATTTACTAGTTTTTATTATGCTAACATATTAGTTTAAATCTTTTATTTTAATTCTACTACAGTAGTTATGATTTTATATTTTATTTTTAATTAGAATATCTATTAAATTAGTGCTAGCATTTAGACATTTTTTTAAATTAGATTTATAAACTAACTACTGTTTACAACCTAAGCAAACAAAGGCATTGTTGACAGCAAAACAATGACAATGTAGATAGGTTACAGGCTATAAAGATTTTAATTCTACTACATTTAGGTGTAGGTTAAACTACATTCAGTTTTAAAGTTTAAATTGTTAATGTCTACTTTCAAACTACTTATATTTTCTAGTTTTATATTATGCTAATATTTTAGTTTGAATCTGTGTTTTATTTCTACTACATTTATGTGTAAGTTAATACTACATTTAGTTTTATATTTTAGTTAATTTTTACTTTAAACCTACTTATATTTACTAGTTTTTATTATGCTAACATATTAGCTAATATTACATTTAGAGAGGAGGCAGACATCATGATGGAATAGAAGAAAGGCTCTTTTAAGCTCCAAAAAAGCCAAAAAAGAGGAGCGCAGTTTAACGTCATGTCTCATGGGACATTACAATTATTTTAGTGTTCACTATATTAAACCTGCATTTATTTACTAGTTTTATATTATGCTAACATTTTAGTTTCAATGTGTGTTTTATTTCTACTACATTTTGTTTAAGTTAATACTATATTTAGTTTTAAATTTTAGTTAATTTCTACTTTAAACCTACTTATATTTACTAGTTTTTATTATGCTAACATATTAGTTTAAATCTTTTATTTTAATTCTACTACAGTAGTTATGATTTTATATTTTATTTTTAATTAGAATATCTATTAAATTAGTGCTAGCATTTAGACATTTTTTTTAATTAGATTTTTAAACTAACTACTGTTTACAACCTAAGCAAACAAAGGCATTGTTGACAGCAAAACAATGACAATGTAGATAGGTTACAGGCTATAAAGATTTTAATTCTACTACATTTAGGTGTAAGTTAAACTACATTCAGTTTTAAAGTTTAAATTGTTAATGTCTACTTTCAAACTACTTATATTTTCTAGTTTTATATTATGCTAATATTTTAGTTTGAATCTGTGTTTTATTTCTACTACATTTATGTGTAAGTTAATACTACATTTAGTTTAATATTTTAGTTAATTTTTACTTTAAACCTACTTATATTTACTAGTTTTTATTATGCTAACATATTAGCTAATATTACATTTAGAGAGGAGGCAGACATCATGATGGAATAGAAGAAAGGCTCTTTTAAGCTCCAAAAAAGCCAAAAAAGAGGAGCGCAGTTTAACGTCATGTCTCGGGACATTACAATTTTTTTAGTGTTCACTATATTAAACCTGCATTTATTTACTAGTTTTATATTATGCTAACATTTTAGTTTCAATGTGTGTTTTATTTCTACTACATTTTGTTTAAGTTAATACTATATTTAGTTTTAAATTTTAGTTAATTTCTACTTTAAACCTACTTATATTTACTAGTTTTTATTATGCTAACATATTAGTTTAAATCTTTTATTTTAATTCTACTACAGTAGTTATGATTTTCTATTTTATTTTTAATTAGAATATCTATTAAATTAGTGCTAGCATTTAGACATTTTTTTTAATTAGATTTTTAAACTAACTACTGTTTACAACCTAAGCAAACAAAGGCATTGTTGACAGCAAAACAATGACAATGTAGATAGGTTACAGGCTATAAAGATTTTAATTCTACTACATTTAGGTGTAAGTTAAACTACATTCAGTTTTAAAGTTTAAATTGTTAATGTCTACTTTCAAACTACTTATATTTTCTAGTTTTATATTATGCTAATATTTTAGTTTGAATCTGTGTTTTATTTCTACTACATTTATGTGTAAGTTAATACTACATTTAGTTTAATATTTTAGTTAATTTTTACTTTAAACCTACTTATATTTACTAGTTTTTATTATGCTAACATATTAGCTAATATTACATTTAGAGAGGAGGCAGACATCATGATGGAATAGAAGAAAGGCTCTTTTAAGCTCCAAAAAAGCCAAAAAAGAGGAGCGCAGTTTAACGTCATGTCTCGGGACATTACAATTTTTTTAGTGTTCACTATATTAAACCTGCATTTATTTACTAGTTTTATATTATGCTAACATTTTAGTTTCAATGTGTGTTTTATTTCTACTACATTTTGTTTAAGTTAATACTATATTTAGTTTTAAATTTTAGTTAATTTCTACTTTAAAACTACTTATATTTACTAGTTTTTATTATGCTAACATATTAGTTTAAATCTTTTATTTTAATTCTACTACAGTAGTTATGATTTTCTATTTTATTTTTAATTAGAATATCTATTAAATTAGTGCTAGCATTTAGACATTTTTTTTAATTAGATTTTTAAACTAACTACTGTTTACAACCTAAGCAAACAAAGGCATTGTTGACAGCAAAACAATGACAATGTAGATAGGTTACAGGCTATAAAGATTTTAATTCTACTACATTTAGGTGTAAGTTAAACTACATTCAGTTTTAAAGTTTAAATTGTTAATGTCTACTTTCAAACTACTTATATTTTCTAGTTTTATATTATGCTAATATTTTAGTTTGAATCTGTGTTTTATTTCTACTACATTTATGTGTAAGTTAATACTACATTTAGTTTTAAATTTTAGTTAATTTTTACTTTAAACCTACTTATATTTACTAGTTTTTATTATGCTAACATATTAGCTAATATTACATTTAGAGAGGAGGCAGACATCATGATGGAATAGAAGAAAGGCTCTTTTAAGCTCCAAAAAAGCCAAAAAAGAGGAGCGCAGTTTAACGTCATGTCTCGGGACATTACAATTATTTTAGTGTTCACTATATTAAACCTGCATTTATTTACTAGTTTTATATTATGCTAACATTTTAGTTTGAATCTGTGTTTTATTTCTACTACATTTATGTGTAAGTTAATACTACATTTAGTTTTAAATTTTAGTTAATTTCTACTTTAAACCTACTTATATTTACTAGTTTTTTTTATGCTAACATATTAGTTTAAATCTTTTATTTTAATTCTACTACAGTAGTTATGATTTTATATTTTATTTTTAATTAGAATATCTAATAAATTAGTGCTAGCATTTAGACATTTTTTTAAATTAGATTTATAAACTAACTACTGTTTACAACCTAAGCAAACAAAGGCATTGTTGACAGCAAAACAATGACAATGTAGATAGGTTACAGGCTATAAAGATTTTAATTCTACTACATTTAGGTGTAAGTTAAACTACATTCAGTTTTAAAGTTTAAATTGTTAATGTCTACTTTCAAACTACTTATATTTTCTAGTTTTATATTATGCTAATATTTTAGTTTGAATCTGTGTTTTATTTCTACTACATTTATGTGTAAGTTAATACTACATTTAGTTTTAAATTTTAGTTAATTTTTACTTTAAACCTACTTATATTTACTAGTTTTTATTATGCTAACATATTAGCTAATATTACATTTAGAGAGGAGGCAGACATCATGATGGAATAGAAGAAAGGCTCTTTTAAGCTCCAAAAAAGCCAAAAAAGAGGAGCGCAGTTTAACGTCATGTCTCGGAACATTACAATTATTTTAGTGTTCACTATATTAAACCTGCATTTATTTACTAGTTTTATATTATGCTAACATTTTAGTTTCAATGTGTGTTTTATTTCTACTACATTTTGTTTAAGTTAATACTATATTTAGTTTTAAATTTTAGTTAATTTCTTCTTTAAACCTACTTATATTTACTAGTTTTTATTATGCTAACATATTAGTTTAAATCTTTTATTTTAATTCTACTACAGTCGTTATGATTTTATATTTTATTTTTAATTAGAATATCTATTAAATTAGTGCTAGCATTTAGACATTTTTTTTAATTAGATTTATAAACTAACTACTGTTTACAACCTAAGCAAACAAAGGCATTGTTGACAGCAAAACAATGACAATGTAGATAGGTTACAGGCTATAAAGATTTTAATTCTACTACATTTAGGTGTAAGTTAAACTACATTCAGTTTTAAAGTTTAAATTGTTAATGTCTACTTTCAAACTACTTATATTTTCTAGTTTTATATTATGCTAATATTTTAGTTTGAATCTGTGTTTTATTTCTACTACATTTATGTGTAAGTTAATACTACATTTAGTTTTAAATTTTAGTTAATTTTTACTTTAAACCTACTTATATTTACTAGTTTTTATTATGCTAACATATTAGCTAATATTACATTTAGAGAGGAGGCAGACATCATGATGGAATAGAAGAAAGGCTCTTTTAAGCTCCAAAAAAGCCAAAAAAGAGGAGCGCAGTTTAACGTCATGTCTCGGGACATTACAATTATTTTAGTGTTCACTATATTAAACCTGCATTTATTTACTAGTTTTATATTATGCTAACATTTTAGTTTGAATCTGTGTTTTATTTCTACTACATTTATGTGTAAGTTAATACTACATTTAGTTTTAAATTTTAGTTAATTTCTACTTTAAACCTACTTATATTTACTAGTTTTTTTTTATGCTAACAGATTAGTTTAAATCTTTTATTTTAATTCTACTACAGTAGTTATGATTTTATATTTTATTTTTAATTAGAATATCTATTAAATTAGTGCTAGCATTTAGACATTTTTTTAAATTAGATTTATAAACTAACTACTGTTTACAACCTAAGCAAACAAAGGCATTGTTGACAGCAAAACAATGACAATGTAGATAGGTTACAGGCTATAAAGATTTTAATTCTACTACATTTAGGTGTAAGTTAAACTACATTCAGTTTTAAAGTTTAAATTGTTAATGTCTACTTTCAAACTACTTATATTTTCTAGTTTTATATTATGCTAATATTTTAGTTTGAATCTGTGTTTTATTTCTACTACATTTATGTGTAAGTTAATACTACATTTAGTTTTAAATTTTAGTTAATTTTTACTTTAAACCTACTTATATTTACTAGTTTTTATTATGCTAACATATTAGCTAATATTACATTTAGAGAGGAGGCAGACATCATGATGGAATAGAAGAAAGGCTCTTTTAAGCTCCAAAAAAGCCAAAAAAGAGGAGCGCAGTTTAACGTCATGTCTCGGAACATTACAATTATTTTAGTGTTCACTATATTAAACCTGCATTTATTTACTAGTTTTATATTATGCTAACATTTTAGTTTCAATGTGTGTTTTATTTCTACTACATTTTGTTTAAGTTAATACTATATTTAGTTTTAAATTTTAGTTAATTTCTTCTTTAAACCTACTTATATTTACTAGTTTTTATTATGCTAACATATTAGTTTAAATCTTTTATTTTAATTCTACTACAGTCGTTATGATTTTATATTTTATTTTTAATTAGAATATCTATTAAATTAGTGCTAGCATTTAGACATTTTTTTTAATTAGATTTATAAACTAACTACTGTTTACAACCTAAGCAAACAAAGGCATTGTTGACAGCAAAACAATGACAATGTAGATAGGTTACAGGCTATAAAGATTTTAATTCTACTACATTTAGGTGTAAGTTAAACTACATTCAGTTTTAAAGTTTAAATTGTTAATGTCTACTTTCAAACTACTTATATTTTCTAGTTTTATATTATGCTAATATTTTAGTTTGAATCTGTGTTTTATTTCTACTACATTTATGTGTAAGTTAATACTACATTTAGTTTTATATTTTAGTTAATTTTTACTTTAAACCTACTTATATTTACTAGTTTTTATTATGCTAACATATTAGCTAATATTACATTTAGAGAGGAGGCAGACATCATGATGGAATAGAAGAAAGGCTCTTTTAAGCTCCAAAAAAGCCAAAAAAGAGGAGCGCAGTTTAACGTCATGTCTCGGGACATTACAATTATTTTAGTGTTCACTATATTAAACCTGCATTTATTTACTAGTTTTATATTATGCTAACATTTTAGTTTGAATCTGTGTTTTATTTCTACTACATTTATGTGTAAGTTAATACTACATTTAGTTTTAAATTTTAGTTAATTTCTACTTTAAACCTACTTATATTTACTAGTTTTTTTTATGCTAACATATTAGTTTAAATCTTTTATTTTAATTCTACTACAGTAGTTATGATTTTATATTTTATTTTTAATTAGAATATCTATTAAATTAGTGCTAGCATTTAGACATTTTTTTAAATTAGATTTATAAACTAACTACTGTTTACAACCTAAGCAAACAAAGGCATTGTTGACAGCAAAACAATGACAATGTAGATAGGTTACAGGCTATAAAGATTTTAATTCTACTACATTTAGGTGTAGGTAAAACTACATTCAGTTTTAAAGTTTAAATTGTTAATGTCTACTTTCAAACTACTTATATTTTCTAGTTTTATATTATGCTAATATTTTAGTTTGAATCTGTGTTTTATTTCTACTACATTTATGTGTAAGTTAATACTACATTTAGTTTTAAATTTTAGTTAATTTTTACTTTAAACCTACTTATATTTACTAGTTTTTATTATGCTAACATATTAGCTAATATTACATTTAGAGAGGAGGCAGACATCATGATGGAATAGAAGAAAGGCTCTTTTAAGCTCCAAAAAAGCCAAAAAAGAGGAGCGCAGTTTAACGTCATGTCTCATGGGACATTACAATTATTTTAGTGTTCACTATATTAAACCTGCATTTATTTACTAGTTTTATATTATGCTAACATTTTAGTTTCAATGTGTGTTTTATTTCTACTACATTTTGTTTAAGTCATTACTATATTTAGTTTTAAATTTTAGTTAATTTCTACTTTAAACCTACTTATATTTACTAGTTTTTTTTATGCTAACATATTAGTTTAAATCTTTTATTTTAATTCTACTACAGTAGTTATGATTTTATATTTTATTTTTAATTAGAATATCTATTAAATTAGTGCTAGCATTTAGACATTTTTTTAAATTAGATTTATAAACTAACTACTGTTTACAACCTAAGCAAACAAAGGCATTGTTGACAGCAAAACAATGACAATGTAGATAGGTTACAGGCTATAAAGATTTTAATTCTACTACATTTAGGTGTAAGTTAAACTACATTCAGTTTTAAAGTTTAAATTGTTAATGTCTACTTTCAAACTACTTATATTTTCTAGTTTTATATTATGCTAATATTTTAGTTTGAATCTGTGTTTTATTTCTACTACATTTATGTGTAAGTTAATACTACATTTAGTTTTATATTTTAGTTAATTTTTACTTTAAACCTACTTATATTTACTAGTTTTTATTATGCTAACATATTAGCTAATATTACATTTAGAGAGGAGGCAGACATCATGATGGAATAGAAGAAAGGCTCTTTTAAGCTCCAAAAAAGCCAAAAAAGAGGAGCGCAGTTTAACGTCATGTCTCGGGACATTACAATTATTTTAGTGTTCACTATATTAAACCTGCATTTATTTACTAGTTTTATATTATGCTAACATTTTAGTTTCAATGTGTGTTTTATTTCTACTACATTTTGTTTAAGTTAATACTATATTTAGTTTTAAATTTTAGTTAATTTCTACTTTAAACCTACTTATATTTACTAGTTTTTATTATGCTAACATATTAGTTTAAATCTTTTATTTTAATTCTACTACAGTAGTTATGATTTTATATTTTATTTTTAATTAGAATATCTATTAAATTAGTGCTAGCATTTAGACATTTTTTTAAATTAGATTTATAAACTAACTACTGTTTACAACCTAAGCAAACAAAGGCATTGTTGACAGCAAAACAATGACAATGTAGATAGGTTACAGGCTATAAAGATTTTAATTCTACTACATTTAGGTGTAAGTTAAACTACATTCAGTTTTAAAGTTTAAATTGTTAATGTCTACTTTCAAACTACTTATATTTTCTAGTTTTATATTATGCTAATATTTTAGTTTGAATCTGTGTTTTATTTCTACTACATTTATGTGTAAGTTAATACTACATTTAGTTTAATATTTTAGTTAATTTTTACTTTAAACCTACTTATATTTACTAGTTTTTATTATGCTAACATATTAGCTAATATTACATTTAGAGAGGAGGCAGACATCATGATGGAATAGAAGAAAGGCTCTTTTAAGCTCCAAAAAAGCCAAAAAAGAGGAGCGCAGTTTAACGTCATGTCTCGGGACATTACAATTTTTTTAGTGTTCACTATATTAAACCTGCATTTATTTACTAGTTTTATATTATGCTAACATTTTAGTTTCAATGTGTGTTTTATTTCTACTACATTTTGTTTAAGTTAATACTATATTTAGTTTTAAATTTTAGTTAATTTCTACTTTAAACCTACTTATATTTACTAGTTTTTATTATGCTAACATATTAGTTTAAATCTTTTATTTTAATTCTACTACAGTAGTTATGATTTTCTATTTTATTTTTAATTAGAATATCTATTAAATTAGTGCTAGCATTTAGACATTTTTTTTAATTAGATTTTTAAACTAACTACTGTTTACAACCTAAGCAAACAAAGGCATTGTTGACAGCAAAACAATGACAATGTAGATAGGTTACAGGCTATAAAGATTTTAATTCTACTACATTTAGGTGTAAGTTAAACTACATTCAGTTTTAAAGTTTAAATTGTTAATGTCTACTTTCAAACTACTTATATTTTCTAGTTTTATATTATGCTAATATTTTAGTTTGAATCTGTGTTTTATTTCTACTACATTTATGTGTAAGTTAATACTACATTTAGTTTAATATTTTAGTTAATTTTTACTTTAAACCTACTTATATTTACTAGTTTTTATTATGCTAACATATTAGCTAATATTACATTTAGAGAGGAGGCAGACATCATGATGGAATAGAAGAAAGGCTCTTTTAAGCTCCAAAAAAGCCAAAAAAGAGGAGCGCAGTTTAACGTCATGTCTCGGGACATTACAATTATTTTAGTGTTCACTATATTAAACCTGCATTTATTTACTAGTTTTATATTATGCTAACATTTTAGTTTGAATCTGTGTTTTATTTCTACTACATTTATGTGTAAGTTAATACTACATTTAGTTTTAAATTTTAGTTAATTTCTACTTTAAACCTACTTATATTTACTAGTTTTTTTTATGCTAACATATTAGTTTAAATCTTTTATTTTAATTCTACTACAGTAGTTATGATTTTATATTTTATTTTTAATTAGAATATCTATTAAATTAGTGCTAGCATTTAGACATTTTTTTAAATTAGATTTATAAACTAACTACTGTTTACAACCTAAGCAAACAAAGGCATTGTTGACAGCAAAACAATGACAATGTAGATAGGTTACAGGCTATAAAGATTTTAATTCTACTACATTTAGGTGTAGGTTAAACTACATTCAGTTTTAAAGTTTAAATTGTTAATGTCTACTTTCAAACTACTTATATTTTCTAGTTTTATATTATGCTAATATTTTAGTTTGAATCTGTGTTTTATTTCTACTACATTTATGTGTAAGTTAATACTACATTTAGTTTTATATTTTAGTTAATTTTTACTTTAAACCTACTTATATTTACTAGTTTTTATTATGGTAACATATTAGCTAATATTACATTTAGAGAGGAGGCAGACATCATGATGGAATAGAAGAAAGGCTTTTTTAAGCTCCAAAAAAGCCAAAAAAGAGGAGCGCAGTTTAACGTCATGTCTCGGGACATTACAATTATTTTAGTGTTCACTATATTAAACCTGCATTTATTTACTAGTTTTATATTATGCTAACATTTTAGTTTGAATCTGTGTTTTATTTCTACTACATTTATGTGTAAGTTAATACTACATTTAGTTTTAAATTTTAGTTAATTTCTACTTTAAACCTACTTATATTTACTAGTTTTTTTTATTTTAACATATTAGTTTAAATCTTTTATTTTAATTCTACTACAGTAGTTATGATTTTATATTTTATTTTTAATTAGAATATCTATTAAATTAGTGCTAGCATTTAGACATTTTTTTAAATTAGATTTATAAACTAACTACTGTTTACAACCTAAGCAAACAAAGGCATTGTTGACAGCAAAACAATGACAATGTAGATAGGTTACAGGCTATAAAGATTTTAATTCTACTACATTTAGGTGTAGGTTAAACTACATTCAGTTTTAAAGTTTAAATTGTTAATGTCTACTTTCAAACTACTTATATTTTCTAGTTTTATATTATGCTAATATTTTAGTTTGAATCTGTGTTTTATTTCTACTACATTTATGTGTAAGTTAATACTACATTTAGTTTTATATTTTAGTTAATTTTTACTTTAAACCTACTTATATTTACTAGTTTTTATTATGCTAACATATTAGCTAATATTACATTTAGAGAGGAGGCAGACATCATGATGGAATAGAAGAAAGGCTCTTTTAAGCTCCAAAAAAGCCAAAAAAGAGGAGCGCAGTTTAACGTCATGTCTCGGGACATTACAATTATTTTAGTGTTCACTATATTAAACCTGCATTTATTTACTAGTTTTATATTATGCTAACATTTTAGTTTCAATGTGTGTTTTATTTCTACTACATTTTGTTTAAGTTAATACTATATTTAGTTTTAAATTTTAGTTAATTTCTACTTTAAACCTACTTATATTTACTAGTTTTTATTATGCTAACATATTAGTTTAAATCTTTTATTTTAATTCTACTACAGTAGTTATGATTTTCTATTTTATTTTTAATTAGAATATCTATTAAATTAGTGCTAGCATTTAGACATTTTTTTTAATTAGATTTTTAAACTAACTACTGTTTACAACCTAAGCAAACAAAGGCATTGTTGACAGCAAAACAATGACAATGTAGATAGGTTACAGGCTATAAAGATTTTAATTCTACTACATTTAGGTGTAAGTTAAACTACATTCAGTTTTAAAGTTTAAATTGTTAATGTCTACTTTCAAACTACTTATATTTTCTAGTTTTATATTATGCTAATATTTTAGTTTGAATCTGTGTTTTATTTCTACTACATTTATGTGTAAGTTAATACTACATTTAGTTTTAAATTTTAGTTAATTTTTACTTTAAACCTACTTATATTTACTAGTTTTTATTATGCTAACATATTAGCTAATATTACATTTAGAGAGGAGGCAGACATCATGATGGAATAGAAGAAAGGCTCTTTTAAGCTCCAAAAAAGCCAAAAAAGAGGAGCGCAGTTTAACGTCATGTCTCGGGACATTACAATTATTTTAGTGTTCACTATATTAAACCTGCATTTATTTACTAGTTTTATATTATGCTAACATTTTAGTTTGAATCTGTGTTTTATTTCTACTACATTTATGTGTAAGTTAATACTACATTTAGTTTTAAATTTTAGTTAATTTCTACTTTAAACCTACTTATATTTACTAGTTTTTTTTATGCTAACATATTAGTTTAAATCTTTTATTTTAATTCTACTACAGTAGTTATGATTTTATATTTTATTTTTAATTAGAATATCTATTAAATTAGTGCTAGCATTTAGACATTTTTTTAAATTAGATTTATAAACTAACTACTGTTTACAACCTAAGCAAACAAAGGCATTGTTGACAGCAAAACAATGACAATGTAGATAGGTTACAGGCTATAAAGATTTTAATTCTACTACATTTAGGTGTAAGTTAAACTACATTCAGTTTTAAAGTTTAAATTGTTAATGTCTACTTTCAAACTACTTATATTTTCTAGTTTTATATTATGCTAATATTTTAGTTTGAATCTGTGTTTTATTTCTACTACATTTATGTGTAAGTTAATACTACATTTAGTTTTAAATTTTAGTTAATTTTTACTTTAAACCTACTTATATTTACTAGTTTTTATTATGCTAACATATTAGCTAATATTACATTTAGAGAGGAGGCAGACATCATGATGGAATAGAAGAAAGGCTCTTTTAAGCTCCAAAAAAGCCAAAAAAGAGGAGCGCAGTTTAACGTCATGTCTCGGGACATTACAATTATTTTAGTGTTCACTATATTAAACCTGCATTTATTTACTAGTTTTATATTATGCTAACATTTTAGTTTCAATGTGTGTTTTATTTCTACTACATTTTGTTTAAGTTAATACTATATTTAGTTTTAAATTTTAGTTAATTTCTACTTTAAACCTACTTATATTTACTAGTTTTTATTATGCTAACATATTAGTTTAAATCTTTTATTTTAATTCTACTACAGTAGTTAGTTATGATTTTATATTTTATTTTTAATTAGAATATCTATTAAATTAGTGCTAGCATTTAGACATTTTTTTAAATTAGATTTATAAACTAACTACTGTTTACAACCTAAGCAAACAAAGGCATTGTTGACAGCAAAACAATGACAATGTAGATAGGTTACAGGCTATAAAGATTTTAATTCTACTACATTTAGGTGTAGGTTAAACTACATTCAGTTTTAAAGTTTAAATTGTTAATGTCTACTTTCAAACTACTTATATTTTCTAGTTTTATATTATGCTAATATTTTAGTTTGAATCTGTGTTTTATTTCTACTACATTTATGTGTAAGTTAATACTACATTTAGTTTTATATTTTAGTTAATTTTTACTTTAAACCTACTTATATTTACTAGTTTTTATTATGCTAACATATTAGCTAATATTACATTTAGAGAGGAGGCAGACATCATGATGGAATAGAAGAAAGGCTCTTTTAAGCTCCAAAAAAGCCAAAAAAGAGGAGCGCAGTTTAACGTCATGTCTCGGGACATTACAATTATTTTAGTGTTCACTATATTAAACCTGCATTTATTTACTAGTTTTATATTATGCTAACATTTTAGTTTCAATGTGTGTTTTATTTCTACTACATTTTGTTTAAGTTAATACTATATTTAGTTTTAAATTTTAGTTAATTTCTACTTTAAACCTACTTATATTTACTAGTTTTTATTATGCTAACATATTAGTTTAAATCTTTTATTTTAATTCTACTACAGTAGTTATGATTTTCTATTTTATTTTTAATTAGAATATCTATTAAATTAGTGCTAGCATTTAGACATTTTTTTTAATTAGATTTTTAAACTAACTACTGTTTACAACCTAAGCAAACAAAGGCATTGTTGACAGCAAAACAATGACAATGTAGATAGGTTACAGGCTATAAAGATTTTAATTCTACTACATTTAGGTGTAAGTTAAACTACATTCAGTTTTAAAGTTTAAATTGTTAATGTCTACTTTCAAACTACTTATATTTTCTAGTTTTATATTATGCTAATATTTTAGTTTGAATCTGTGTTTTATTTCTACTACATTTATGTGTAAGTTAATACTACATTTAGTTTTAAATTTTAGTTAATTTTTACTTTAAACCTACTTATATTTACTAGTTTTTATTATGCTAACATATTAGCTAATATTACATTTAGAGAGGAGGCAGACATCATGATGGAATAGAAGAAAGGCTCTTTTAAGCTCCAAAAAAGCCAAAAAAGAGGAGCGCAGTTTAACGTCATGTCTCGGGACATTACAATTATTTTAGTGTTCACTATATTAAACCTGCATTTATTTACTAGTTTTATATTATGCTAACATTTTAGTTTGAATCTGTGTTTTATTTCTACTACATTTATGTGTAAGTTAATACTACATTTAGTTTTAAATTTTAGTTAATTTCTACTTTAAACCTACTTATATTTACTAGTTTTTTTTATGCTAACATATTAGTTTAAATCTTTTATTTTAATTCTACTACAGTAGTTATGATTTTATATTTTATTTTTAATTAGAATATCTATTAAATTAGTGCTAGCATTTAGACATTTTTTTTAATTAGATTTTTAAACTAACTACTGTTCACAACCTAAGCAAACAAAGGCATTGTTGACAGCAAAACAATGACAATGTAGATAGGTTACAGGCTATAAAGATTTTAATTCTACTACATTTAGGTGTAAGTTAAACTACATTCAGTTTTAAAGTTTAAATTGTTAATGTCTACTTTCAAACTACTTATATTTTCTAGTTTTATATTATGCTAATATTTTAGTTTGAATCTGTGTTTTATTTCTACTACATTTATGTGTAAGTTAATACTACATTTAGTTTTATATTTTAGTTAATTTTTACTTTAAACCTACTTATATTTACTAGTTTTTATTATGCTAACATATTAGCTAATATTACATTTAGAGAGGAGGCAGACATCATGATGGAATAGAAGAAAGGCTCTTTTAAGCTCCAAAAAAGCCAAAAAAGAGGAGCGCAGTTTAACGTCATGTCTCGGGACATTACAATTATTTTAGTGTTCACTATATTAAACCTGCATTTATTTACTAGTTTTATATTATGCTAACATTTTAGTTTCAATGTGTGTTTTATTTCTACTACATTTTGTTTAAGTTAATACTATATTTAGTTTTAAATTTTAGTTAATTTCTACTTTAAACCTACTTATATTTACTAGTTTTTTTTATGCTAACATATTAGTTTAAATCTTTTATTTTAATTCTACTACAGTAGTTATGATTTTCTATTTTATTTTTATTAGAATATCTATTAAATTAGTGCTAGCATTTAGACATTTTTTTAAATTAGATTTATAAACTAACTACTGTTTACAACCTAAGCAAACAAAGGCATTGTTGACAGCAAAACAATGACAATGTAGATAGGTTACAGGCTATAAAGATTTTAATTCTACTACATTTAGGTGTAGGTAAAACTACATTCAGTTTTAAAGTTTAAATTGTTAATGTCTACTTTCAAACTACTTATATTTTCTAGTTTTATATTATGCTAATATTTTAGTTTGAATCTGTGTTTTATTTCTACTACATTTATGTGTAAGTTAATACTACATTTAGTTTTAAATTTTAGTTAATTTTTACTTTAAACCTACTTATATTTACTAGTTTTTATTATGCTAACATATTAGCTAATATTACATTTAGAGAGGAGGCAGACATCATGATGGAATAGAAGAAAGGCTCTTTTAAGCTCCAAAAAAGCCAAAAAAGAGGAGCGCAGTTTAACGTCATGTCTCGGGACATTACAATTATTTTAGTGTTCACTATATTAAACCTGCATTTATTTACTAGTTTTATATTATGCTAACATTTTAGTTTGAATCTGTGTTTTATTTCTACTACATTTATGTGTAAGTTAATACTACATTTAGTTTTAAATTTTAGTTAATTTCTACTTTAAACCTACTTATATTTACTAGTTTTTTTTATGCTAACATATTAGTTTAAATCTTTTATTTTAATTCTACTACAGTAGTTATGATTTTATATTTTTTTTTTTAATTAGAATATCTATTAAATTAGTGCTAGCATTTAGACATTTTTTTAAATTAGATTTATAAACTAACTACTGTTTACAACCTAAGCAAACAAAGGCATTGTTGACAGCAAAACAATGACAATGTAGATAGGTTACAGGCTATAAAGATTTTAATTCTACTACATTTAGGTGTAAGTTAAACTACATTCAGTTTTAAAGTTTAAATTGTTAATGTCTACTTTCAAACTACTTATATTTTCTAGTTTTATATTATGCTAATATTTTAGTTTGAATCTGTGTTTTATTTCTACTACATTTATGTGTAAGTTAATACTACATTTAGTTTTAAATTTTAGTTAATTTTTACTTTAAACCTACTTATATTTACTAGTTTTTATTATGCTAACATATTAGCTAATATTACATTTAGAGAGGAGGCAGACATCATGATGGAATAGAAGAAAGGCTCTTTTAAGCTCCAAAAAAGCCAAAAAAGAGGAGCACAGTTTAACGTCATGTCTCGGGACATTACAATTATTTTAGTGTTCACTATATTAAACCTGCATTTATTTACTAGTTTTATATTATGCTAACATTTTAGTTTCAATGTGTGTTTTATTTCTACTACATTTTGTTTAAGTTAATACTATATTTAGTTTTAAATTTTAGTTAATTTCTACTTTAAACCTACTTATATTTACTAGTTTTTATTATGCTAACATATTAGTTTAAATCTTTTATTTTAATTCTACTACAGTAGTTATGATTTTCTATTTTATTTTTAATTAGAATATCTATTAAATTAGTGCTAGCATTTAGACATTTTTTTTAATTAGATTTTTAAACTAACTACTGTTTACAACCTAAGCAAACAAAGGCATTGTTGACAGCAAAACAATGACAATGTAGATAGGTTACAGGCTATAAAGATTTTAATTCTACTACATTTAGGTGTAGGTTAAACTACATTCAGTTTTAAAGTTTAAATTGTTAATGTCTACTTTCAAACTACTTATATTTTCTAGTTTTATATTATGCTAATATTTTAGTTTGAATCTGTGTTTTATTTCTACTACATTTATGTGTAAGTTAATACTACATTTAGTTTAATATTTTAGTTAATTTTTACTTTAAACCTACTTATATTTACTAGTTTTTATTATGCTAACATATTAGCTAATATTACATTTAGAGAGGAGGCAGACATCATGATGGAATAGAAGAAAGGCTCTTTTAAGCTCCAAAAAAGCCAAAAAAGAGGAGCGCAGTTTAACGTCATGTCTCGGGACATTACAATTATTTTAGTGTTCACTATATTAAACCTGCATTTATTTACTAGTTTTATATTATGCTAACATTTTAGTTTCAATGTGTGTTTTATTTCTACTACATTTTGTTTAAGTTAATACTATATTTAGTTTTAAATTTTAGTTAATTTCTACTTTAAACCTACTTATATTTACTAGTTTTTATTATGCTAACATATTAGTTTAAATCTTTTATTTTAATTCTACTACAGTAGTTATGATTTTATATTTTATTTTTAATTAGAATATCTATTAAATTAGTGCTAGCATTTAGACATTTTTTTTAATTAGATTTATAAACTAACTACTGTTTACAACCTAAGCAAACAAAGGCATTGTTGACAGCAAAACAATGACAATGTAGATAGGTTACAGGCTATAAAGATTTTAATTCTACTACATTTAGGTGTAAGTTAAACTACATTCAGTTTTTAAGTTTAAATTGTTAATGTCTACTTTCAAACTACTTATATTTTCTAGTTTTATATTATGCTAATATTTTAGTTTGAATCTGTGTTTTATTTCTACTACATTTATGTGTAAGTTAATACTACATTTAGTTTTAAATTTTAGTTAATTTTTACTTTAAACCTACTTATATTTACTAGTTTTTATTATGCTAACATATTAGCTAATATTACATTTAGAGAGGAGGCAGACATCATGATGGAATAGAAGAAAGGCTCTTTTAAGCTCCAAAAAAGCCAAAAAAGAGGAGCGCAGTTTAACGTCATGTCTCGGGACATTACAATTATTTTAGTGTTCACTATATTAAACCTGCATTTATTTACTAGTTTTATATTATGCTAACATTTTAGTTTGAATCTGTGTTTTATTTCTACTACATTTATGTGTAAGTTAATACTACATTTAGTTTTAAATTTTAGTTAATTTCTACTTTAAACCTACTTATATTTACTAGTTTTTTTTATGCTAACATATTAGTTTAAATCTTTTATTTTAATTCTACTACAGTAGTTATGATTTTATATTTTATTTTTAATTAGAATATCTATTAAATTAGTGCTAGCATTTAGACATTTTTTTAAATTAGATTTATAAACTAACTACTGTTTACAACCTAAGCAAACAAAGGCATTGTTGACAGCAAAACAATGACAATGTAGATAGGTTACAGGCTATAAAGATTTTAATTCTACTACATTTAGGTGTAAGTTAAACTACATTCAGTTTTAAAGTTTAAATTGTTAATGTCTACTTTCAAACTACTTATATTTTCTAGTTTTATATTATGCTAATATTTTAGTTTGAATCTGTGTTTTATTTCTACTACATTTATGTGTAAGTTAATACTACATTTAGTTTTAAATTTTAGTTCATTTTTACTTTAAACCTACTTATATTTACTAGTTTTTATTATGCTAACATATTAGCTAATATTACATTTAGAGAGGAGGCAGACATCATGATGGAATAGAAGAAAGGCTCTTTTAAGCTCCAAAAAAGCCAAAAAAGAGGAGCGCAGTTTAACGTCATGTCTCGGGACATTACAATTATTTTAGTGTTCACTATATTAAACCTGCATTTATTTACTAGTTTTATATTATGCTAACATTTTAGTTTCAATGTGTGTTTTATTTCTACTACATTTTGTTTAAGTTAATACTATATTTAGTTTTAAATTTTAGTTAATTTCTACTTTAAACCTACTTATATTTACTAGTTTTTATTATGCTAACATATTAGTTTAAATCTTTTATTTTAATTCTACTACAGTAGTTATGATTTTCTATTTTATTTTTAATTAGAATATCTATTAAATTAGTGCTAGCATTTAGACATTTTTTTAAATTAGATTTTTTAAACTAACTACTGTTTACAACCTAAGCAAACAAAGGCATTGTTGACAGCAAAACAATGACAATGTAGATAGGTTACAGGCTATAAAGATTTTAATTCTACTACATTTAGGTGTAGGTTAAACTACATTCAGTTTTAAAGTTTAAATTGTTAATGTCTACTTTCAAACTACTTATATTTTCTAGTTTTATATTATGCTAATATTTTAGTTTGAATCTGTGTTTTATTTCTACTACATTTATGTGTAAGTTAATACTACATTTAGTTTTAAATTTTAGTTAATTTTTACTTTAAACCTACTTATATTTACTAGTTTTTATTATGCTAACATATTAGCTAATATTACATTTAGAGAGGAGGCAGACATCATGATGGAATAGAAGAAAGGCTCTTTTAAGCTCCAAAAAAGCCAAAAAAGAGGAGCGCAGTTTAACGTCATGTCTCATGGGACATTACAATTATTTTAGTGTTCACTATATTAAACCTGCATTTATTTACTAGTTTTATATTATGCTAACATTTTAGTTTGAATCTGTGTTTTATTTCTACTACATTTTGTTTAAGTCATTACTATATTTAGTTTTAAATTTTAGTTAATTTCTACTTTAAACCTACTTATATTTACTAGTTTTTTTTATGCTAACATATTAGTTTAAATCTTTTATTTTAATTCTACTACAGTAGTTATGATTTTATATTTTATTTTTAATTAGAATATCTATTAAATTAGTGCTAGCATTTAGACATTTTTTTAAATTAGATTTATAAACTAACTACTGTTTACAACCTAAGCAAACAAAGGCATTGTTGACAGCAAAACAATGACAATGTAGATAGGTTACAGGCTATAAAGATTTTAATTCTACTACATTTAGGTGTAGGTAAAACTACATTCAGTTTTAAAGTTTAAATTGTTAATGTCTACTTTCAAACTACTTATATTTTCTAGTTTTATATTATGCTAATATTTTAGTTTGAATCTGTGTTTTATTTCTACTACATTTATGTGTAAGTTAATACTACATTTAGTTTTAAATTTTAGTTAATTTTTACTTTAAACCTACTTATATTTACTAGTTTTTATTATGCTAACATATTAGCTAATATTACATTTAGAGAGGAGGCAGACATCATGATGGAATAGAAGAAAGGCTCTTTTAAGCTCCAAAAAAGCCAAAAAAGAGGAGCGCAGTTTAACGTCATGTCTCATGGGACATTACAATTATTTTAGTGTTCACTATATTAAACCTGCATTTATTTACTAGTTTTATATTATGCTAACATTTTAGTTTCAATGTGTGTTTTATTTCTACTACATTTTGTTTAAGTCATTACTATATTTAGTTTTAAATTTTAGTTAATTTCTACTTTAAACCTACTTATATTTACTAGTTTTTTTTATGCTAACATATTAGTTTAAATCTTTTATTTTAATTCTACTACAGTAGTTATGATTTTATATTTTATTTTTAATTAGAATATCTATTAAATTAGTGCTAGCATTTAGACATTTTTTTAAATTAGATTTATAAACTAACTACTGTTTACAACCTAAGCAAACAAAGGCATTGTTGACAGCAAAACAATGACAATGTAGATAGGTTACAGGCTATAAAGATTTTAATTCTACTACATTTAGGTGTAAGTTAAACTACATTCAGTTTTAAAGTTTAAATTGTTAATGTCTACTTTCAAACTACTTATATTTTCTAGTTTTATATTATGCTAATATTTTAGTTTGAATCTGTGTTTTATTTCTACTACATTTATGTGTAAGTTAATACTACATTTAGTTTTAAATTTTAGTTCATTTTTACTTTAAACCTACTTATATTTACTAGTTTTTATTATGCTAACATATTAGCTAATATTACATTTAGAGAGGAGGCAGACATCATGATGGAATAGAAGAAAGGCTCTTTTAAGCTCCAAAAACGCCAAAAAAGAGGAGCGCAGTTTAACGTCATGTCTCGGGACATTACAATTATTTTAGTGTTCACTATATTAAACCTGCATTTATTTACTAGTTTTATATTATGCTAACATTTTAGTTTGAATCTGTGTTTTATTTCTACTACATTTATGTGTAAGTTAATACTACATTTAGTTTTAAATTTTAGTTAATTTCTACTTTAAACCTACTTATATTTACTAGTTTTTTTTATGCTAACATATTAGTTTAAATCTTTTATTTTAATTCTACTACAGTAGTTATGATTTTATATTTTATTTTTAATTAGAATATCTATTAAATTAGTGCTAGCATTTAGACATTTTTTTAAATTAGATTTTTTAAACTAACTACTGTTTACAACCTAAGCAAACAAAGGCATTGTTGACAGCAAAACAATGACAATGTAGATAGGTTACAGGCTATAAAGATTTTAATTCTACTACATTTAGGTGTAGGTTAAACTACATTCAGTTTTAAAGTTTAAATTGTTAATGTCTACTTTCAAACTACTTATATTTTCTAGTTTTATATTATGCTAATATTTTAGTTTGAATCTGTGTTTTATTTCTACTACATTTATGTGTAAGTTAATACTACATTTAGTTTTAAATTTTAGTTAATTTTTACTTTAAACCTACTTATATTTACTAGTTTTTATTATGCTAACATATTAGCTAATATTACATTTAGAGAGGAGGCAGACATCATGATGGAATAGAAGAAAGGCTCTTTTAAGCTCCAAAAAAGCCAAAAAAGAGGAGCGCAGTTTAACGTCATGTCTCATGGGACATTACAATTATTTTAGTGTTCACTATATTAAACCTGCATTTATTTCCAATTTTTCTATTATGCTAACATTTTAGTTTGAATCTGTGTTTTATTTCTACTACATTTTGTTTAAGTCATTACTATATTTAGTTTTAAATTTTAGTTAATTTCTACTTTAAACCTACTTATATTTACTAGTTTTTTTTATGCTAACATATTAGTTTAAATCTTTTATTTTAATTCTACTACAGTAGTTATGATTTTATATTTTATTTTTAATTAGAATATCTATTAAATTAGTGCTAGCATTTAGACATTTTTTTAAATTAGATTTATAAACTAACTACTGTTTACAACCTAAGCAAACAAAGGCATTGTTGACAGCAAAACAATGACAATGTAGATAGGTTACAGGCTATAAAGATTTTAATTCTACTACATTTAGGTGTAGGTAAAACTACATTCAGTTTTAAAGTTTAAATTGTTAATGTCTACTTTCAAACTACTTATATTTTCTAGTTTTATATTATGCTAATATTTTAGTTTGAATCTGTGTTTTATTTCTACTACATTTATGTGTAAGTTAATACTACATTTAGTTTTAAATTTTAGTTAATTTTTACTTTAAACCTACTTATATTTACTAGTTTTTATTATGCTAACATATTAGCTAATATTACATTTAGAGAGGAGGCAGACATCATGATGGAATAGAAGAAAGGCTCTTTTAAGCTCCAAAAAAGCCAAAAAAGAGGAGCGCAGTTTAACGTCATGTCTCATGGGACATTACAATTATTTTAGTGTTCACTATATTAAACCTGCATTTATTTACTAGTTTTATATTATGCTAACATTTTAGTTTCAATGTGTGTTTTATTTCTACTACATTTTGTTTAAGTCATTACTATATTTAGTTTTAAATTTTAGTTAATTTCTACTTTAAACCTACTTATATTTACTAGTTTTTATTATGCTAACATATTAGTTTAAATCTTTTATTTTAATTCTACTACAGTAGTTATGATTTTCTATTTTATTTTTAATTAGAATATCTATTAAATTAGTGCTAGCATTTAGACATTTTTTTTAATTAGATTTTTAAACTAACTACTGTTTACAACCTAAGCAAACAAAGGCATTGTTGACAGCAAAACAATGACAATGTAGATAGGTTACAGGCTATAAAAATTTTAATTCTACTACATTTAGGTGTAAGTTAAACTACATTCAGTTTTAAAGATTAAATTGTTAATGTCTACTTTCAAACTACTTATATTTTCTAGTTTTATATTATGCTAATATTTTAGTTTGAATCTGTGTTTTATTTCTACTACATTTATGTGTAAGTTAATACTACATTTAGTTTTATATTTTAGTTAATTTTTACTTTAAACCTACTTATATTTACTAGTTTTTATTATGCTAACATATTAGCTAATATTACATTTAGAGAGGAGGCAGACATCATGATGGAATAGAAGAAAGGCTCTTTTAAGCTCCAAAAAAGCCAAAAAAGAGGAGCGCAGTTTAACGTCATGTCTCAGGACATTACAATTATTTTAGTGTTCACTATATTAAACCTGCATTTATTTACTAGTTTTATATTATGCTAACATTTTAGTTTGAATCTGTGTTTTATTTCTACTACATTTATGTGTAAGTTAATACTACATTTAGTTTTAAATTTTAGTTAATTTCTACTTTAAACCTACTTATATTTACTAGTTTTTATTATGCTAACATATTAGTTTAAATCTTTTATTTTAATTCTACTACAGTAGTTATGATTTTCTATTTTATTTTTAATTAGAATATCTATTAAATTAGTGCTAGCATTTAGACATTTTCTTAAATTAGATTTTTAAACTAACTACTGTTTACAACCTAAGCAAACAAAGGCATTGTTGACAGCAAAACAATGACAATGTAGATAGGTTACAGGCTATAAAGATTTTAATTCTACTACATTTAGGTGTAAGTTAAACTACATTCAGTTTTAAAGTTTAAATTGTTAATGTCTACTTTCAAACTACTTATATTTTCTAGTTTTATATTATGCTAATATTTTAGTTTGAATCTGTGTTTTATTTCTACTACATTTATGTGTAAGTTAATACTACATTTAGTTTTAAATTTTAGTTCATTTTTACTTTAAACCTACTTATATTTACTAGTTTTTATTATGCTAACATATTAGCTAATATTACATTTAGAGAGGAGGCAGACATCATGATGGAATAGAAGAAAGGCTCTTTTAAGCTCCAAAAACGCCAAAAAAGAGGAGCGCAGTTTAACGTCATGTCTCGGGACATTACAATTATTTTAGTGTTCACTATATTAAACCTGCATTTATTTACTAGTTTTATATTATGCTAACATTTTAGTTTGAATCTGTGTTTTATTTCTACTACATTTATGTGTAAGTTAATACTACATTTAGTTTTAAATTTTAGTTAATTTCTACTTTAAACCTACTTATATTTACTAGTTTTTTTTATGCTAACATATTAGTTTAAATCTTTTATTTTAATTCTACTACAGTAGTTATGATTTTATATTTTATTTTTAATTAGAATATCTATTAAATTAGTGCTAGCATTTAGACATTTTTTTAAATTAGATTTATAAACTAACTACTGTTTACAACCTAAGCAAACAAAGGCATTGTTGACAGCAAAACAATGACAATGTAGATAGGTTACAGGCTATAAAGATTTTAATTCTACTACATTTAGGTGTAGGTAAAACTACATTCAGTTTTAAAGTTTAAATTGTTAATGTCTACTTTCAAACTACTTATATTTTCTAGTTTTATATTATGCTAATATTTTAGTTTGAATCTGTGTTTTATTTCTACTACATTTATGTGTAAGTTAATACTACATTTAGTTTTAAATTTTAGTTAATTTTTACTTTAAACCTACTTATATTTACTAGTTTTTATTATGCTAACATATTAGCTAATATTACATTTAGAGAGGAGGCAGACATCATGATGGAATAGAAGAAAGGCTCTTTTAAGCTCCAAAAAAGCCAAAAAAGAGGAGCGCAGTTTAACGTCATGTCTCATGGGACATTACAATTATTTTAGTGTTCACTATATTAAACCTGCATTTATTTACTAGTTTTATATTATGCTAACATTTTAGTTTCAATGTGTGTTTTATTTCTACTACATTTTGTTTAAGTCATTACTATATTTAGTTTTAAATTTTAGTTAATTTCTACTTTAAACCTACTTATATTTACTAGTTTTTTTTATGCTAACATATTAGTTTAAATCTTTTATTTTAATTCTACTACAGTAGTTATGATTTTATATTTTATTTTTAATTAGAATATCTATTAAATTAGTGCTAGCATTTAGACATTTTTTTAAATTAGATTTATAAACTAACTACTGTTTACAACCTAAGCAAACAAAGGCATTGTTGACAGCAAAACAATGACAATGTAGATAGGTTACAGGCTATAAAGATTTTAATTCTACTACATTTAGGTGTAGGTAAAACTACATTCAGTTTTAAAGTTTAAATTGTTAATGTCTACTTTCAAACTACTTATATTTTCTAGTTTTATATTATGCTAATATTTTAGTTTGAATCTGTGTTTTATTTCTACTACATTTATGTGTAAGTTAATACTACATTTAGTTTTAAATTTTAGTTAATTTTTACTTTAAACCTACTTATATTTACTAGTTTTTATTATGCTAACATATTAGCTAATATTACATTTAGAGAGGAGGCAGACATCATGATGGAATAGAAGAAAGGCTCTTTTAAGCTCCAAAAAAGCCAAAAAAGAGGAGCGCAGTTTAACGTCATGTCTCATGGGACATTACAATTATTTTAGTGTTCACTATATTAAACCTGCATTTATTTACTAGTTTTATATTATGCTAACATTTTAGTTTCAATGTGTGTTTTATTTCTACTACATTTTGTTTAAGTCATTACTATATTTAGTTTTAAATTTTAGTTAATTTCTACTTTAAACCTACTTATATTTACTAGTTTTTTTTATGCTAACATATTAGTTTAAATCTTTTATTTTAATTCTACTACAGTAGTTATGATTTTATATTTTATTTTTAATTAGAATATCTATTAAATTAGTGCTAGCATTTAGACATTTTTTAAAATTAGATTTTTTAAACTAACTACTGTTTACAACCTAAGCAAACAAAGGCATTGTTGACAGCAAAACAATGACAATGTAGATAGGTTACAGGCTATAAAGATTTTAATTCTACTACATTTAGGTGTAGGTAAAACTACATTCAGTTTTAAAGTTTAAATTGTTAATGTCTACTTTCAAACTACTTATATTTTCTAGTTTTATATTATGCTAATATTTTAGTTTGAATCTGTGTTTTATTTCTACTACATTTATGTGTAAGTTAATACTACATTTAGTTTTAAATTTTAGTTAATTTTTACTTTAAACCTACTTATATTTACTAGTTTTTATTATGCTAACATATTAGCTAATATTACATTTAGAGAGGAGGCAGACATCATGATGGAATAGAAGAAAGGCTCTTTTAAGCTCCAAAAAAGCCAAAAAAGAGGAGCGCAGTTTAACGTCATGTCTCATGGGACATTACAATTATTTTAGTGTTCACTATATTAAACCTGCATTTATTTACTAGTTTTATATTATGCTAACATTTTAGTTTCAATGTGTGTTTTATTTCTACTACATTTTGTTTAAGTCATTACTATATTTAGTTTTAAATTTTAGTTAATTTCTACTTTAAACCTACTTATATTTACTAGTTTTTTTTATGCTAACATATTAGTTTAAATCTTTTATTTTAATTCTACTACAGTAGTTATGATTTTCTATTTTATTTTTAATTAGAATATCTATTAAATTAGTGCTAGCATTTAGACATTTTTTTAAATTAGATTTATAAACTAACTACTGTTTACAACCTAAGCAAACAAAGGCATTGTTGACAGCAAAACAATGACAATGTAGATAGGTTACAGGCTATAAAGATTTTAATTCTACTACATTTAGGTGTAGGTAAAACTACATTCAGTTTTAAAGTTTAAATTGTTAATGTCTACTTTCAAACTACTTATATTTTCTAGTTTTATATTATGCTAATATTTTAGTTTGAATCTGTGTTTTATTTCTACTACATTTATGTGTAAGTTAATACTACATTTAGTTTTAAATTTTAGTTAATTTTTACTTTAAACCTACTTATATTTACTAGTTTTTATTATGCTAACATATTAGCTAATATTACATTTAGAGAGGAGGCAGACATCATGATGGAATAGAAGAAAGGCTCTTTTAAGCTCCAAAAAAGCCAAAAAAGAGGAGCGCAGTTTAACGTCATGTCTCATGGGACATTACAATTATTTTAGTGTTCACTATATTAAACCTGCATTTATTTACTAGTTTTATATTATGCTAACATTTTAGTTTCAATGTGTGTTTTATTTCTACTACATTTTGTTTAAGTCATTACTATATTTAGTTTTAAATTTTAGTTAATTTCTACTTTAAACCTACTTATATTTACTAGTTTTTTTTATGCTAACATATTAGTTTAAATCTTTTATTTTAATTCTACTACAGTAGTTATGATTTTATATTTTATTTTTAATTAGAATATCTATTAAATTAGTGCTAGCATTTAGACATTTTTTTAAATTAGATTTATAAACTAACTACTGTTTACAACCTAAGCAAACAAAGGCATTGTTGACAGCAAAACAATGACAATGTAGATAGGTTACAGGCTATAAAGATTTTAATTCTACTACATTTAGGTGTAGGTTAAACTACATTCAGTTTTAAAGTTTAAATTGTTAATGTCTACTTTCAAACTACTTATATTTTCTAGTTTTATATTATGCTAATATTTTAGTTTGAATCTGTGTTTTATTTCTACTACATTTATGTGTAAGTTAATACTACATTTAGTTTTAAATTTTAGTTAATTTTTACTTTAAACCTACTTATATTTACTAGTTTTTATTATGCTAACATATTAGCTAATATTACATTTAGAGAGGAGGCAGACATCATGATGGAATAGAAGAAAGGCTCTTTTAAGCTCCAAAAAAGCCAAAAAAGAGGAGCGCAGTTTAACGTCATGTCTCATGGGACATTACAATTATTTTAGTGTTCACTATATTAAACCTGCATTTATTTACTAGTTTTATATTATGCTAACATTTTAGTTTCAATGTGTGTTTTATTTCTACTACATTTTGTTTAAGTCATTACTATATTTAGTTTTAAATTTTAGTTAATTTCTACTTTAAACCTACTTATATTTACTAGTTTTTTTTATGCTAACATATTAGTTTAAATCTTTTATTTTAATTCTACTACAGTAGTTATGATTTTATATTTTATTTTTAATTAGAATATCTATTAAATTAGTGCTAGCATTTAGACATTTTTTTAAATTAGATTTATAAACTAACTACTGTTTACAACCTAAGCAAACAAAGGCATTGTTGACAGCAAAACAATGACAATGTAGATAGGTTACAGGCTATAAAGATTTTAATTCTACTACATTTAGGTGTAGGTAAAACTACATTCAGTTTTAAAGTTTAAATTGTTAATGTCTACTTTCAAACTACTTATATTTTCTAGTTTTATATTATGCTAATATTTTAGTTTGAATCTGTGTTTTATTTCTACTACATTTATGTGTAAGTTAATACTACATTTAGTTTTAAATTTTAGTTAATTTTTACTTTAAACCTACTTATATTTACTAGTTTTTATTATGCTAACATATTAGCTAATATTACATTTAGAGAGGAGGCAGACATCATGATGGAATAGAAGAAAGGCTCTTTTAAGCTCCAAAAAAGCCAAAAAAGAGGAGCGCAGTTTAACGTCATGTCTCATGGGACATTACAATTATTTTAGTGTTCACTATATTAAACCTGCATTTATTTACTAGTTTTATATTATGCTAACATTTTAGTTTCAATGTGTGTTTTATTTCTACTACATTTTGTTTAAGTCATTACTATATTTAGTTTTAAATTTTAGTTAATTTCTACTTTAAACCTACTTATATTTACTAGTTTTTTTTATGCTAACATATTAGTTTAAATCTTTTATTTTAATTCTACTACAGTAGTTATGATTTTATATTTTATTTTTAATTAGAATATCTATTAAATTAGTGCTAGCATTTAGACATTTTTTTAAATTAGATTTATAAACTAACTACTGTTTACAACCTAAGCAAACAAAGGCATTGTTGACAGCAAAACAATGACAATGTAGATAGGTTACAGGCTATAAAGATTTTAATTCTACTACATTTAGGTGTAGGTAAAACTACATTCAGTTTTAAAGTTTAAATTGTTAATGTCTACTTTCAAACTACTTATATTTTCTAGTTTTATATTATGCTAATATTTTAGTTTGAATCTGTGTTTTATTTCTACTACATTTATGTGTAAGTTAATACTACATTTAGTTTTAAATTTTAGTTAATTTTTACTTTAAACCTACTTATATTTACTAGTTTTTATTATGCTAACATATTAGCTAATATTACATTTAGAGAGGAGGCAGACATCATGATGGAATAGAAGAAAGGCTCTTTTAAGCTCCAAAAAAGCCAAAAAAGAGGAGCGCAGTTTAACGTCATGTCTCATGGGACATTACAATTATTTTAGTGTTCACTATATTAAACCTGCATTTATTTACTAGTTTTATATTATGCTAACATTTTAGTTTCAATGTGTGTTTTATTTCTACTACATTTTGTTTAAGTCATTACTATATTTAGTTTTAAATTTTAGTTAATTTCTACTTTAAACCTACTTATATTTACTAGTTTTTTTTATGCTAACATATTAGTTTAAATCTTTTATTTTAATTCTACTACAGTAGTTATGATTTTATATTTTATTTTTAATTAGAATATCTATTAAATTAGTGCTAGCATTTAGACATTTTTTTTAATTAGATTTATAAACTAACTACTGTTTACAACCTAAGCAAACAAAGGCATTGTTGACAGCAAAACAATGACAATGTAGATAGGTTACAGGCTATAAAGATTTTAATTCTACTACATTTAGGTGTAGGTAAAACTACATTCAGTTTTAAAGTTTAAATTGTTAATGTCTACTTTCAAACTACTTATATTTTCTAGTTTTATATTATGCTAATATTTTAGTTTGAATCTGTGTTTTATTTCTACTACATTTATGTGTAAGTTAATACTACATTTAGTTTTATATTTTAGTTAATTTTTACTTTAAACCTACTTATATTTACTAGTTTTTATTATGGTAACATATTAGCTAATATTACATTTAGAGAGGAGGCAGACATCATGATGGAATAGAAGAAAGGCTCTTTTAAGCTCCAAAAAAGCCAAAAAAGAGGAGCTCAGTTTAACGTCATGTCTCATGGGACATTACAATTATTTTAGTGTTCACTATATTAAACCTGCATTTATTTACTAGTTTTATATTATGCTAACATTTTAGTTTCAATGTGTGTTTTATTTCTACTACATTTTGATTAAGTTAATACTATATTTAGTTTTAAATTTTAGTTAATTTCTACTTTAAACCTACTTATATTTACTAGTTTTTATTATGCTAACATATTAGTTTAAATCTTTTATTTTAATTCTACTACAGTAGTTATGATTTTATATTTTATTTTTAATTAGAATATCTATTAAATTAGTGCTAGCATTTAGACATTTTTTTTAATTAGATTTTTAAACTAACTACTGTTTACAACCTAAGCAAACAAAGGCATTGTTGACAGCAAAACAATGACAATGTAGATAGGTTACAGGCTATAAAGATTTTAATTCTACTACATTTAGGTGTAAGTTAAACTACATTCAGTTTTAAAGTTTAAATTGTTAATGTCTACTTTGAAACTACTTATATTTTCTAGTTTTATATTATGCTAATATTTTAGTTTGAATCTGTGTTTTATTTCTACTACATTTATGTGTAAGTTAATACTACATTTAGTTTTATATTTTAGTTAATTTTTACTTTAAACCTACTTATATTTACTAGTTTTTATTATGCTAACATATTAGCTAATATTACATTTAGAGAGGAGGCAGACATCATGATGGAATAGAAGAAAGGCTCTTTTAAGCTCCAAAAAAGCCAAAAAAGAGGAGCGCAGTTTAACGTCATGTCTCGGGACATTACAATTATTTTAGTGTTCACTATATTAAACCTGCATTTATTTACTAGTTTTATATTATGCTAACATTTTAGTTTCAATGTGTGTTTTATTTCTACTACATTTATGTGTAAGTTAATACTACATTTAGTTTTAAATTTTAGTTAATTTCTACTTTAAACCTACTTATATTTACTAGTTTTTTTTATGCTAACATATTAGTTTAAATCTTTTATTTTAATTCTACTACAGTAGTTATGATTTTATATTTTATTTTTAATTAGAATATCTATTAAATTAGTGCTAGCATTTAGACATTTTTTTAAATTAGATTTATAAACTAACTACTGTTTACAACCTAAGCAAACAAAGGCATTGTTGACAGCAAAACAATGACAATGTAGATAGGTTACAGGCTATTAAGATTTTAATTCTACTACATTTAGGTGTAAGTTAAACTACATTCAGTTTTAAAGTTTAAATTGTTAATGTCTACTTTCAAACTACTTATATTTTCTAGTTTTATATTATGCTAATATTTTAGTTTGAATCTGTGTTTTATTTCTACTACATTTATGTGTAAGTTAATACTACATTTAGTTTTAAATTTTAGTTAATTTTTACTTTAAACCTACTTATATTTACTAGTTTTTATTATGCTAACATATTAGCTAATATTACATTTAGAGAGGAGGCAGACATCATGATGGAATAGAAGAAAGGCTCTTTTAAGCTCCAAAAAAGCCAAAAAAGAGGAGCGCAGTTTAACGTCATGTCTCATGGGACATTACAATTATTTTAGTGTTCACTATATTAAACCTGCATTTATTTACTAGTTTTATATTATGCTAACATTTTAGTTTCAATGTGTGTTTTATTTCTACTACATTTTGTTTAAGTTAATACTATATTTAGTTTTAAATTTTAGTTAATTTCTACTTTAAACCTACTTATATTCACTAGTTTTTATTATGCTAACATATTAGTTTAAATCTTTTATTTTAATTCTACTACAGTAGTTATGATTTAATATTTTATTTTTAATTAGAATATCTATTAAATTAGTGCTAGCATTTAGACATTTTTTTTAATTAGATTTATAAACTAACTACTGTTTACAACCTAAGCAAACAAAGGCATTGTTGACAGCAAAACAATGACAATGTAGATAGGTTACAGGCTATAAAGATTTTAATTCTACTACATTTAGGTGTAAGTTAAACTACATTCAGTTTTAAAGTTTAAATTGTTAATGTCTACTTTCAAACTACTTATATTTTCAAGTTTTATATTATGCTAATATTTTAGTTTGAATCTGTGTTTTATTTCTACTACATTTATGTGTAAGTTAATACTACATTTAGTTTTATATTTTAGTTAATTTTTACTTTAAACCTACTTATATTTACTAGTTTTTATTATGCTAACATATTAGCTAATATTACATTTAGAGAGGAGGCAGACATCATGATGGAATAGAAGAAAGGCTCTTTTAAGCTCCAAAAAAGCCAAAAAAGAGGAGCGCAGTTTAACGTCATGTCTCGGGACATTACAATTATTTTAGTGTTCACTATATTAAACCTGCATTTATTTACTAGTTTTATATTATGCTAACATTTTAGTTTCAATGTGTGTTTTATTTCTACTACATTTATGTGTAAGTTAATACTACATTTAGTTTTAAATTTTAGTTAATTTCTACTTTAAACCTACTTATATTTACTAGTTTTTTTTATGCTAACATATTAGTTTAAATCTTTTATTTTAATTCTACTACAGTAGTTATGATTTTTTATTTTATTTTTAATTAGAATATCTATTAAATTAGTGCTAGCATTTTGACATTTTTTTAAATTAGATTTATAAACTAACTACTGTTTACAACCTAAGCAAACAAAGGCATTGTTGACAGCAAAACAATGACAATGTAGATAGGTTACAGGCTATAAAGATTTTGGCACATACCATACTTATATTTTCTAGTTTTATCTTATGCTAATATTTTAGTTTGAATCAGTGTTTTATTTCTACTACATTTATGTGTAAGTTAATACTACATTTAGTTTTAAATTTTAGTATATTTCTACTTTAAACCTACTTATATTCACTAGTTTTTATTATGCAAACATATTAGTTAAAATTTTTTTTTTATTCTTATGATTTTTTTTTTTTAATTAGACTGTTTTAAATTAGTGCTAGCAATTAATAATTAATTAATATTATTGAATAATTAATATGCAACTTAATTTTCCACTCCACCAGACATCTTGAGCAATCACAACACAAGTCCTTGAGCTAAAAAAAAAGAACACAAACTGTTATAATATATTTTTTATTAAAGTATTTAACTTATGAAAACATATAACACAAGGAATATATTTTAAAATGATATAAACAAGCTAAAGAAATAATAATGTAAAACATTATAATTAATGACATTTTTAGATTTACATAATTTAATATTTATCACAGTTTAATATAATTAATTTATATAACTGTAATTAAACTATTAATGTTTATATTAATTTATATCATAACTTTGTGTTTGATAGCTAAAATAGTACAGTTAGCTTATAATATAATATTTAATTGTTTAAAATAAACTTTTTATAATACTGTGACTTTTTTTTACATTTGATATTATGATTATATATTAGATACTAAGCCTGGCTAAACTGCTCTTACTATTAGGTGAAGGGGTGAAGGTGAATACCTGGTGCTACAAAACCAGGAGCTTCAGGCAGATGGAGCTCATTGGCCTAGTAAGGCAATTCATCAAGGAGAGTGGTACACTGAGTTCAAACCCCCACTGCTTTGATGTACTTAGGCTTCAGGAGACAATGTTGAGGAAAAATCAGGAGTAAAGCCCCTTAGGTAATGGGAGTATCAACTAAGACATTCCCTCCAGCAGCTTCTGCAACTAAGCATGTGCCAAATTTAATGAGAAGCGTTAGTTTGGATTACATAAGCAAGCTTTAGAGAGGGACCATGAGCCCTTTAACTAAGGTCCAGGAATGCAACCTGGAGAGGAAACTCTGGTGCTGCCCCAAAGTGGCTAAAACAACAGTTATGGGTTATAAGTCCAACTTGATTGGCATAATATATGGATGCCACAGGTTGTTTCTGACAGTTGAGAAGTCTTCGCGCCTGTGTTATGAGCACTCTTCTTTATAGCAGTGAGAGCTGGTCAACATGCATGTACCAAAGCAAAGATTGAATAGTTTCCACTTCCACTGCCTAGGATACATAATCATGTCTTCAACCAGGAAGTTTTGAAATAGGCCAATATGCACAGCATCTATGTCACCCACACTCTAGATGGCAGAATCCTGAAAGCGTTCTTATATGCTGAGATTGTGGAGGCAGTCAGACCAAAGGGCTGCCCAAGGCTAACCTAGAGAAATGTCTACAAGTGAGACATGAGAACCACAGGCATGAATGAAAGTATGTCGAAGAAAATATTCCAAGACCAGAGTGCAAGGAGACTGACTGTGCATCTGTCAGAAAATTGCTAAATGTTTATGTGTAGCTGTATGTTATAAATTATTTCCATGCTATATGTTAAATAAAATGTATAATGATGTGTTTTTTTTTTATTTTTACTACATTTAGGTGTAAGTTAATACTACATTTAGTTTTAAAGTTTAAATAGTTAAATAGTTTGTACTATTTTTATTATTAGCAATTAATTATTTAAGACTTTAGGTCATTCTTGGAATTCACTCAGCACTAAAGGATACTGAACATCTGTCATAGATAGTAAATGTGATTTATCAGTGCGCTTTTCACACAGACAAAACTTGTCATATCTCAGAATACAAGTTGTTCATTCTTGTTTATGTTAAACTTTTTGAAAACATTTTAGATTATAATTTGGTTCATAACATACCAATAATAGAGTTGAAAAAAAAACTAATAAGAGGATGAAGGTAAGCAGATAAGAAGGAAGATAGATGAGAAAGTTACAAACAAGACAGCAGTTATTTGAATATATATAGATCAGTGATTGATAGGAATTTGTGTACAGCTTGGTTTAATACTATATTAAATTTTTATTAACAATTTTTTTGACCAAAGTTAATCATTAAAAAAGGGAATTTAAATCTACTACTATTTCAGGACATATATTTTGATTTTATTGGGTTTTGGCCCATCAGCACAATTCGCCTACTGGTTCAGGACAATATGTTAAACTTATTTTTAAAGTGTTTAAACTTACTGGTTTTTGTTTGGATCAGATTATGTGTGTAAGCCTAAGTAAGATTTTTTTTTACCAACCGAGCTGCTGATTATGTAGTCCTAAGAAAGATTTTTTTTTACCAATCTAGTTGCTGATTATGTAGGCCTAAGAAAGATTTTTTTTACCAATCTAGCTGCTAGGTACTAGTTAAATCTTGACTATAAATTTAAGCTTATATTTCAGATACTGCTCAAGAACGTGCAAAATTTCATGTTTATTAATGTTTGTTTAATACAAAAGTAATTTTTTTTTAAGATAACATTTAACATTTAGTACAAATTAAGTTTTAAAAAGCAACATTTTTCTTAACAATAATTAAATTATGTTAATTAAAATGTTCAAAGTGATCGTCATTAAACTACTATGTTTTACCTAAGTTTGATAAAAACCATTTTAGAAAATAAGATATGTTTCAGATATGTACCTAATAATTAGATTAAATTTCATCAGGTACTTCTACAACAGACAAACATTCCCAAATTATTTAACAAGTTAAATGTACAACTAGTTAGCTTAAAGGCAATTTTATAATTAGTTAGTTACTGCTTTTATAATGAAATAGTTTCTCCATGAGAGAACTAAATCTGGTACTTGTACATCAGATAAGCTTTAATTCCCTAGTACTATTAGAGCATGGAATGGGTTGCCTGAGCTAGCCAGGAAAACCAGTGACTTGGCAGAATCTAAGTCATTGGTTAATATGCATGACTAAATGCATGACGCGTAGGACGTAATCATCTTCTTTTTTGAAGTAACGTCTGTATTATATAAGATAAGATAATTCAAACCTAAATAATATAATGTCCTAATGTAAAACTGTATACTTAACATGCCTATATAATATTGGCATTTTAAACTTATGTTGGAGTTTTTCAGTAATAAATTCTAAATGGAATAACACATTTCTGTCCATTAAAACGCTAAATAAATGTGATACTTGTACTTAAGATATATAGTACTATCACTTAAAACTAACAAATTAATATACTAGTTATAATCTTCATTTTCTAATGTCCAATTCACTGATGTATTAACAGAAGAGATCTGTGGTACTACTAAATAATATGTAAAATACAAACCATCCATTAAAATGCCAACTAAATTTGGTACTTGTACATCTGATAAACATCAGTACATTCCAAACAATTAACAAGTTAATGTAAACCTAGTTATTAATGTAGTTTCCAATGTAAGCTATTTACTGCCTAAATAAATGGAAGATATTTGTGGTATTGCTAATTTATTTATATGAATATTGTACACTTAAATGCCTAATGATGACAAAGAAGTTAATGTACACTAGTTATTTGCCTTAAGCTTCAAATCTCAATTATTCACTTCCTAACTTATAAAACAAATAGTTCACTTAAATGCCAACTAAATTTGGTACCTGTACATCTGATAAACATCAGTACAATCCCAAATGATTAACAAGTTAATGTACACTATTTATTTACCATAAGCTTCTAATCTTAATTATTTACTACCTAACTTTAACGAAGAGATGGTTTTACTAATTAATATATAAAACAAACAGTCGACTTAAATGCTAACTAAATTAGGTAACTGTACATCTGATAAACATCACTACAATCCCAAGTTAATGTACACTATTGATTTACCTTAAGCATTTATCTAAAATATTTGCTAACTAATGTAATGGGAGAGATCGGCAGAATGGATAACTCAAAACAAACGGTACACTAAGGTCCTAACTAAATTTAATACTTTCACATTTGATACTAATGAGTGATAAACAGCATTACAATCCCAAATGGGACAAAGAGGCCAGATTAGACACAATGGTGCCCTTTATGATCACTTCCCAATAGAAAATGGGGTGAAGCAGGGCTGTATACTAGCCCCTACTCTATTTGCTATCTTCTTTGGCGTAATGCTGGGTCAAATGAGGCAGTGATTGCATGAAGGCATCTACATCTGGTTTCATTCTGACAGCAATGTGTTTAATCTCCAGCGTCTACTATCCCATACAATAACAAAGGAGATGGTCATAACGGAGCTTCTCTATGCCGATGATTGCACCCTGCTAGCTCACAATGAACATGACCTCCAGAATACGATAAACGAATTTGCATATGCTGCCGCCTCTTTCGGTCTATCTATAAACCTCGGGAAAACAGAAGTCATGTTCCAGAAGTCACCCAATGAAACATATTCAGCCCCAAGGCTCACAGTAAACAGACAGCCCCTTAATGTGGTAGACCACTTCACATATCTAGGTAGTATAGTGTCAAATGATGCCTCACTTTCAAGGGAAGTTGATAACCGTCTGGCCAGGGCTAGTAGTGCTTTTGGACGCCTTCAAGCGAGAGTCTGGAAGAACAAATCGCTCCGCCTGCCTACAAAAATCAATGTTTACCAGGTGGTGGTTCTCTCAACTCTTCTATATGGCGCTGAGACATGGACACTATATAAAAAACAACTAAGACTTCTTGAGCACTTTCACCAAAGATGCTTGCACTCCATCATGGACATACGGTGGCAGGACAGCACTACAAACAGTGATGTTCTTGCGAACTCCGGTATGGACAGTATAGAGGGACTTCTTATGGTCCGACAACTACGCTGGGCAGGGCACGTATTCCGTATGAGAGATGAAGGTATGCCAAAGGCAGTATTTTTTTTGTGAGCTAAAAGGTGGTCAATGTAACAGAGACGCCCCACGGAAATGCTTCAAAGACCAGCTTAGGCGTCACTTTTCCTTGGCTGACATAGAAGAGAGCACCTGGCTGCATGCGGCATCAGAACAAGATAGATGGTGGTCACTCACTAAGGCCGCGGGATACACATTTGAGACCAAAAGAAAATCTGCTGCCGAGGACAAAAATAGACGACGGAAAGAAAATCTAAATCGACCACCTGCGGACAATGGTTATGCTTGCCCTGGATGTGGCAAAATATGCAGGTCACAGCTGGGGCTGCGCAGCCATGGGAAATACTGTATTTCTCATTAATCTTCGGACTTGAAGACAAGCCTTATTATTATTAGCATTAAGCTTTTTAGGTTTTGAAGCATTATCCAAAGTGTATAATGGTATTGCTAATTAATTGGCCCACTAAAATGCCAACTAAATAACATACCTGACATCTTATAAACATCAGCACAATTCCAAGTGATCAATAAAAAAAAAAAAAATTAAACTACTAAATTAATTTACAACTGGTTTACCATCATGTGCTCCTACTATTAGTTCTATAGTGTGTATAAGAATGGAGTATTTCACCCTAATACTAAATTTGGTACTTAATCATCAGTTAATAATATTAATCACAAAACATTTTTGCCTTATATTCTTTATGTAATGTGTATAAAAATGTGGTGAATTGAGCAGAATTAAACTGAGAAACACAAATCGGTTTACTAAGTTGCTAACTTAATCTGATATTTGTACATCAGATTAACAATCCTTCTTTCTAAAAGACCAAACTGTCTGAAGTTTTTCACCACCATGGTGATTTTATTTACTTATTTCCATGATCAATGACTAATGAGGATGTAATGTGGTCAGCACAAATCACCTTTATTGTCACTAATGAGTGTCAAGTACCCATTATGCTCAATAAAAATAAGAAGACCTTTTAGCCATAATCTCATAATGTATGTGTCAATTTGAATACACACTCTGCTTAAGAAAATCTTATCTTATATAATACAGATGTTACTTCAAAAAAGAGATGTTTACATCCTATGCGTCATGCATCTAGTCATGAATGTTAACAAATTACTTAAATTCTGCCAAGTCACTGGTTTTCCTGGCTGGCTCATGCAACCCATTTCATGCTTTAATAGCATTAGGGAAGAAGGAGTATTTGTACAAATATTTCTTAGCATATGAAATGAGGAATGTGCCTTTATCTTTTTATCTTTCTGAGTATTTTATACGACTTTGTTTTTGTATTTGAAGATAATGGTTCAGTGTTTTATGTTAAGTTGTTAAAGCTAGCATAAAATATACTTTATTTTATAGTTTATAATATTTCATAAATTCTAAAGAAAGTGTAATACATTATTACTTTATTTAGTTTTTAGTATTTTGACCTTTTGTTGATACCAACATTTAATACTTTAAGAAGAACTGTATTAAAATTATCTTTTATACTTGTATATATGCTATCAATTCAAGATAACCTGTCTCTAGAAGAGGAGATTAAAATCGCATAGAGAAGGCCGCATTGATGTTTGCTGGACTATGAACAAGAGTTTAGGACAACCAAAAGCTTACTACAGCAACCAATATGAAGTTCTACAAGGCATGCTTCCTTAGTATGATACTGTACAGCTGTCAGTTGAACTGCCTTCGAAGAATCTTAAAAATCACATGGCACGAGAGTGTGTGCAATACTGAGATCCTGACACGAATGGGGCCTTCCAAGCATATTTACAATCCTCAGACAATGCTGTCTGTTCGCTGAATGGAGGACAATCGCATCCTGAAAATCTTTCTCTATGGGCAACTCGAGTCTTGCTTAAGAAAAACTAGCCGTCAACACCTCTGTTACGAGGATGTAATAAAACAAGACCTAAAAACAGTGAACATTGATATAAACCATTGGGAAGACATAGACCCAGACGGCACTAGTTTGAGACAGTGACCTAGAAAGCTTTGGACATTGAAAAGCATGCAATACAAAAAATGTCCATCTCCTCTATCACCCACAGTGAAAACTACCTTAACCTGTGTTATATGTGGATGTGTCTCTCCAAAATAGGGCTCACAGTCACAACAAAAAGTGTTTGAGATGAACCATAGTCGATCTACGAAATCTAAGAAATTATTCTGATACTATTCATTATATCCATAGTACTACATAATGTGAATGTGTATTATTTAAAATAATTGTATGATAAATAATTTCAAAGTATATTAGACAAAAAGGAATGTAAAAAAATCTATCCTCTTGCCAATACCATTTCAAAGCACTCCAGACATCAGAAATCGTCATTGCATACTATCATTGACATAAAAGTATAAAAAATGACCTAAACCACAATTCAGAACCAATTTTTTTTTTAAATTTAAAGATATAAACTAATGTATTTAAAACATTTTATATTAGGGAGATTCACAAATATTGATTTTTACTGTTGTTAAATCTAAGTTCACTATTGGCAAGGTGCATGGATACTAAAGTGAAAAGAAAAGATTTGCATGAGGAGGGACGAGGCCAAGTATTTGAGACCAATCATTAGATTCATTCACAGGTTTAACACCATGCTTAATATTATTTTTAATGGGTTTTAGCACTTTATTGTTCACAGTTTATTGCATGTAAGCACTAAATAGATTTTATCTTATTGCTATGTTTGAAATTTTAAAAATATGTTTATGATTTTGTTTTAATACGAAACACTAAGTTTAAGATTTTCTCCTTCTAAAATACATATGCTGCCATAAAAAAAGAAGCTCTTTAATATGTCCTACACATGTCCAAGTGTCAATCTACAGGTGCATGTTAATTATAAGACTAAACTCTGCTTAGTCGTTAGTTTTCCTGGCTGATTTATACATTGTCTTTAAATAATTTATTTGGTTGTTTTTGTATTGATAAGTTATGATTCAGTGTTTCATTCATTTTTACTACTTTACTTTTTATTTTCTGTCCTGAAGACTATCTCAAAGTTAAATGATTTAAAGAATGGTGCTACTATAGTCATATGTCAATATTTATTCATACTCTCAATTTCTTTGTTTTTGACTGAAGACTATCCCCTAGTTAAATGATGTAAAGAATGGTACTACTATAGTCAAATGTGAATATTCATTCATGTTCCTACTTTATGTTTTGATATTTTTTAATTATTATAGCTTTTATATTATTATACCTTTTATATAGCGCTACTTTCATGCTTATTGCATGCTCAGAGCGCTTTGATCCAATCTCATTTGTGGTGGTGGGGAGGGGGTATCTAGGAGTTGGTTTTTCGTGCTGCCTTTAGGTGCTCAGTATTCGCAACTCTGCCCGAGTCGGGTGTCAAACCTCGAGCCCCCTTCTAGGTAGCCGAGACAAGCCAAGTTCAAGCGCACTTAGCCTCTTGACCACGCTTCCCATTGATTCGATTAATATTTTCTAAAGCCATGTTGGTATGAAATATAGACATAATGTTTATCCAAGTTGTTTTTGGTGTTGCTACATATTAATGTGTTCTAATATTTTACATGTCAAGCTGGTGAGTGATATCTTATATAATACAAACATTACTTAAAAAAATAAGATGATTACATCCTACGTGCTATGCATTTAGTCATATTGTTACTTTATTACTGTTTAATATTTTGTTGAAGCAAATGTTACTGCAATGTTTTAAGTTTTGTTCAATATTACAAGAATTTATTTAAATTAAAGATTTTAAAAAGTTCAAAAGACTTTAATTTCTTTTTATCTTTCAATATATCTAAGATAATATTTAAGTAAGGTAATTAAAAAATATTTACAGGCAAATTAAGGACATTTTTAAACAATATTTAACTCTACCAGACCATAAGACCACCTTAAGGAATTTTTTTTAGATACCTATATCTGTAAATTCTGTAAAGAGGGGATTTTTCACCTCAAGAATTTTTGTCAGAATCTAAAAAAAACTAAGAACTTGTACCTAAACTATTTTAATAAGATATTGCAAATGGCTACATCCATGTTGTAAAATTGAATGTGATTTTATGTGGAAAATATATGAAAAATTCACAATGAAAGTATGATTAATAAACCAGAACTTCAACAAGAAAGTGAAATAAAAACATTGTCTCACATCTATAACTTTCGATAGGATAGAAAAGTTCCATTCCTGGATCAATCATAGCCAATGAGTTAACTAGCTGATGTTAGCTTTATTTTGCTTTAAATGCTCAGGAGCTTATTAATATAAACAATTAAGTTCAAGGACTCTTGGCTGGTGGGATTAAGACATTGGTTTACAAATAGAGATTTCTATTTAAAACTTTAAATTTTCAGTGTGACAAGAATTAGGGATAATAAAGCATACAAGAGGCACATGTCTTATTCTATACACTAGAACAAAGTGCTCCTTCTTCCCTAATGTCATTAGAAAATGGAATGGGCTGCCTGAATCAGCAAGGGAAAACCAATGACTTAGCAGAGTCTAAGTCAGTGATCAACACATGACCAGATTTACACATGAAATGTGTAGGACAAAATTATCTTTTTTTGAAGTAATGTCTGTAGTTTATAAAAAAAAGACAAGAAAACAGAAAATATAGACAATTAAGTATTTGAGATTATTAATTACATTCAAATACATTTAAATACATGCACTGTTTCTCATAATGTTTTATTGTTCATGTTTTTTACACATTAGCACAGAGAACAAAAAAGAAGCCAAAAGACCTGTCTGATTTTTCTATTTGATGAAATATTTTTGTTATATGACAAGTTTTTTTATTTTTCTTAAGTTCTATTGTCAGGCAGATTATGTAGGCCTGGTGTAAAACTACAGGGGGAGAAGATCCTCGATGCAGAACACTTTACTAAACTAAGAAGAAGATTTAGTTTGAGTTTTTTAGTTTGAGTTTTGAGTTTTTTGGCACAACTGCACACTTTTGGCCATGTTGTGCCCATAACCCCAAAAAGGTTACTCTCCCTTCATACCACAAGAGCTAAATTTTATTTAGTTAAGTTATTAAAAACAAGGTCTATTCACGGGTAAAATAGTAAAGGTAGTGAAAATTTAATAATTTAGTAAAAATCTTTTGTAAATATTATATGTTCACAATTTCACAAATCAAATCTTAGTAGACAACCCCACCTCCCGGGCAAAGCCCAGTACCTGGAACTGACGACGATATACAAAATTGGTTTAATAAAGCTAGGTTTGTCTTTCCCACTCTTTAAGCAATCTGGTGCTCCAAGATACTGTCTTTACAAAACAAGAACTGAATCTATAACAGAAATGTTAAGTTTCTGTATGTTTCAGATATAAGGGGAGTTGTGTGCAGGAAAGCGCTCTCAGGGAGGTCAATACAAGCGCTACAAAGACACTCTCAGGAGCTCATTCAAAGAGTGTGATATTGACATTCATGACTGGGAAGTACTAGCTTTCAATCTCTCCTGACCAATCTTACCCATGCCACATATGCGGCCAGCTTTTTAAAGCGATGATTGGATTTTGCAGTCATTGAGTCAATAGGATTTGAGAAATGTGCTCATTTTAAATCACCAAGGAGGAGCTATATAAATATATATGTTTCAGAGACATGGAGAGTCATAAAAACAAATATGAAACAGCTCTGACCTTTGGCTCTGCCGTATATTGGAAATTAGGTGGCCGGAAAAGATAACTACTGTTGGAGAGAACCAGGCAGAAACACACAGCTCAAGATATCAAAAATGAAAGTGGAGGACACATCCTGCGAAAATTACCTATGTTGCAAGGAACTTGATTGAAATCCACAAGGAAAGAAGAAAGCAAATCTGGAAGAGGTCAGTCATCAGTTAAGCTGAAGATACTGGAATTACATGGAAGTAGATAAAGAAAGCTGCTCAGCACCAAGTTTGGTAGAGAGGTGTGGTTGTGGCCCCCCAGGAAGTTCACAGGAATAAGTAAGTGAGTGAGTGTTGAGTTTGAACAACTATGATATCCCTAATTTGTCAAATAATTACCTCTCAGTATTATTATTCATAAGATGGAAAGAAACCTAACCAATGTCAAATAAAGATGAAAATTGCAATTTGAAACTAAATGACATCTCAATAAATTAGAAGTGGACATAAAACTTGTATTAAATGATGACAGGAATGAGTGCTAATAATAAGAATGAAAATTTCAAAATTGTATGATGTTGAACAATGAGAATGCATTTAGATTAAATATTTTATAAGGAGACTTTTGGGATTTATATATTCAAAATGATTTCAATAAATTAACATTTTAATCTCATTAAAAGAGATGATATAATAAATATAAATGTTATGTTAAATTTTATAGAGTGAGAAATGATGATCATATATTTAGGAAATCATAATACTTTTAAATGATGAAATTTATTTAAAAGAATACTATTTGAAGATGGAAATGATGTTTATTGAGAAGTATGTAATGAATGAATCTTTCAAAATGATAACTAACTAAATAAAATGATATTTAACAAAAGTACAAAAATGAAAAAAAGAATGATATCTAATTAAATAAACACAGAAAATTGAACATTACTGAAGTATTTTCAGTTCTCATTGTTTATTCAATGAAATATCAAACTTTTTCTTTGATGACGATGATGATGATATTAAATTAGATGACCAAAAATTATAATAATGATGTTATCTAACTAAATGTATAAATAAAATATATAAATATTGTAAGATAATACAGATGCTATTTAACTAAATGAATAAAATAAATGTTACTAAATAAAATGAATGATGAATAATGATACAAAATGATGATAATCAAATCTAACTAAATCAATAAAATAAATGAATAATATTAAGATGATAATGACAATGAAATATAATTGAATAATAAAAATGAATAAATAATATTTGAAACTGATGATAATGATGATAAAATCTAACTAAATTAATCAAATGAATAAAGATTCAAACGGTAAATAATGGAAACTAACCAAATGAAAAAATTCAATGAATAATGATACTAAATTAATAATATTTCAAAATGATAATTATGTCTAATTAAATGAACAAAATGAATAATTTTTCAAAATGATGATTACGTCTAGTTAAAAAAAAATGAATGAATAATGATATAAATGATGATAAAGATGGCATCTAACTAAAAAAAAATTATTTCAAATGATGATGATATGTAACTTAAATAAATAAAATGAATTTATCGATAAAAAAAATGACATGAAAGATTAATGATACAAAATGATATTGAACTAGATATTTGAAGATGAAAATGAGGATGAAATGTAACTAAATTAGCAAAATTAAAACTATATGAAAATGGGAATAATGGTAAATGAATTGATGATGCAAAATGATAATGAAATACAACTAAATGCATGAAATGAATGATTAATGATACAAAATGATATTGAAATAGCTATATGGCGATGATAATGAGGATAAAATGTAACTAAATTAGCCAAATGAAAACTAAATGAAAATGGGGATAATGATGATGACATGTTACTTAAATGAAATAATGAATCACAATGGTATTAATGAAATTCAACCTAATAAATGAATGAATGATTATGAATGATGAATGATACAAAATAATATTAAACTAGATATTTGAAGATTAGAATGAGGATTAAATGTAACTTTATGAAAATGGGGATTATGATAATGATATGTAACTTAAATGAATTAATGATACAAAATGAAAATGATAAAATACAACTAAATGAATGGAATGAATGATGAATGATACAAAATGAGATTGAACTAGATGATAATGGAATGAATTGTAACTAAATTAGCAAAATGAAAACTAAATGAAATGGGAATAATGATAAATGAACTGATGATTTAAAATAATAATAATTAAATCTAACTAAATGAATGAAGTGAATGATTAATAATACAAAATGATATTGAACTTTATATTTAAAGAAGATAATGAGGATGAAATGTAACTAAATTAGCAAAATGAAAACTATATGAAATGGGGATAATGATGATAACTCAAATGATGAAAACTTAAATGAATTAATGATACAAAATGAAAATGATGAAATACAACTAAATGAATGAAGTGAATGATTAATGATACAAAATGATATTGAACGAGATGATAATGAGGATGAAATGTGACTAAAATAGCAAAATAAAAGCTAAATGAAATGAGGATAATGATAAATGAGCTTATAAATACAAAATAATAATAATTAAATCTAACTAAAGGAATGAAAGGAATGATTAATGATACAATATGATATTGAACTAGATATTTGAAGATGATAATGAGGATGAAATGTAACTAAATTAGCAAAATTAAAACTATATGAAAATGGGGATAATGGTATATGAATTGATGATGCAAAATGATAATGAAATACAACTAAATGCATGAAATGAATGATTAATGATACAAATTGATATTAAAATAGCTATATGGCGATGATAATGAGGATAAAATGTAACTAAATTAGCCAAATGAAAACTAAATAAAATGGGGATAATGATGATGACATGTAACTTAAATGAAATAATGAATCAAAATGGTATTAATGAAATCCAACCTAATAAATGAATGAATGATTATGAATGATGAATGATACAAAATGATATTAAACTAGATATTTGAAGATTAGAATGAGGATTAAATGTAACTTTATGAAAATGGAGATTATGATAATGATTTGCAACTTAAATGAATGAAATGAATGATGAATGATACAAAATGATATTGAACTAGACAATAAAGAGGATGAATTGTAACTAAATTAGCAAAATGAAAACTAAATAAAATGGGGATAATGATAAATGAACTGATGATATAAAATAATAATAATTAAATCTAACTAAATGAATGAAGTGAATGATTAATGATACAAAATGATATTGAACTAGATATTTGAAGATGATAATGAGGATGAAATGTAACTAAATTAGCAAAATGAAAACTGAATGAAATGGGGATAATGATGATAACTCAAATGATGAAAACTTAAATGAATTAATGATACAAAATGAAAATGATGAAATACAACTAAATGAATGAAGTGAATAATTAATGATACAAAATGATATTGAACTAGATGATAATGAGGATGAAATGTAACTAAAATAGCAAAATGAAAACTAAATGAAATGGGGATAATGATAAATGAGCTTATGATACAAAATAATAATAATTAAATCCAACTAGATGAATGAAATGAATGATTAATGATAGAAAATGATATTGAACTAGATGTTTCAAGATGATAATGAGGATAAAATGTAATTAAATTTGCAAAATTATAATAATATCTAGCTAAATGAATAAAATGAATGATTAATGTACGAAAAAATAATAATGATGTTGTCTAACTAAATAAGCTTAATGAATATTTAAAATGATGATATAATAGAACTAGATGAATGAAATGAATAATGATAGATGATGATAATGATAAAATCTAAATAAATGATGATAACAATGATTTCTAACTTAATGAACAAAATGATAGCAATAAAGATAACTAACTAAATGAGAAAAATGAATGATGATGATTGTGTCAAACTAATGAATATTAGTTTTCATTTAATTCTTTGATTCTCTTTCTTTTTTTTTACTTTATTTCTTTCCTTTTATTTGTTTTGTTTTTCTTGGTTTTTTTTTTCTTTTTTTTTAGTAACAAATTAAACATGAAAGAGAAAAATTAAATTTCTGAAATGGTTTTATTCATAAGATTACTAGCATTTTAAACTTGACATTACTTATGTAAAATGAAGCTTACATATCAGTAGAATGATATAGGTAACATCTATGATATCTAACAAAATAATTTTTTAAAAAGAACACAGGATAATGATCACATTCTGGCAATACAAAACTAAATGAATAACAATAATTACCATATCTCTAGATGATAATTATGATGATGATGATGATAATTAAACTAAATAATGAATGAAAATATAAAATAATGATGCCAATTTAAATAAATGTAGTTTCATTTGATAATGATGATGATTCTAACTAAATGCATAAAGCAAATGAAAATTTCAATATCAAAATGATGATTCTAACTAAATGAATAAGATAAGATAATATAACTATATGACTAAAATGAACTATTTCAAAATGTTTATGATGATGAGTTTCTATAAAGAGCTCATTGGTTAGAACTATCTTTCCACACATTCAAGTTTCATCTAGCTGTTACTGTTTTAAATTTGAGGAGATTATTTCCAAAATAAGGGGTATGATTTGTTGAGTCGGTTGAAACAGTCTGTATTTATGCATTGCTAAAAAGAAAAAATGGTGTTTGTATGTGTTTTAAGTGTGTATAATGTATATATGTGTTTGTTTGTGCTATAAAGTGTATATGTGTGTATTGCAGTCACATTTTAAAGTAAAAAAAAAAAAGGATTCATTCAATAATTTTGAAAGGAATCAAAGAAAGCTGTAAATAAGGGAGATTATATTGTGTAAATGTGTATTTTGTCACATTTTTGAATTATTCCCCTTAGCAAGGGAATTAATATTGTAATATTGTGTGTTGCATATTACTGTATAAATAAAATTCAATCATGAATTATTAGTTGTAAATGCAAGAGCTACTAATATCACTGACCTGAAATCAGAGAAAGAAGAGATAGCCAAAGTGTTTTCCTTACCATTAAGTAAAAAATGCATGTAAGTATTCGAACAGGTACAACTGTCAGATCATAAATGCCTGGAAGGTTTTAATATTCTCAAGAAGTTTCTAGACTGCTCCAAACAAGACAACCTTACAGATATCTTTACAAATTTGAGAAATAGAAAGCAAATAAGGCTGCCTACAATTCGGGTGCTGGGAAAGCAAGGATCACAGCAATTGAGAAAATGCTTGTTTTGACAGGTATAAACTAAGTTCATTCGGAATCACTGTATAAGGAAGCAAAGTCATCTCTCAAAATGTTCATAAGAGAAGAAAGGTAAGTAAATTTGCTTGATGCGTAAAAACTTGAACAGACTTAGTTGAATGAAGTATGAAAAAAAAAATCCAGCTGGTCTAGATGGACATTTTTAACATGCATATCTTGTGGAGCATAGTGGCTGAGGTGACTCTAGTTCAAACGGTGACAGCGATTTTATTGGAGATTTTTAGGACACTCTTAAGTCCATCCAAATCAATGGGTACCTGACAGATTTTGGGGAAGTAAAGGTGGTTGGTCATTGTGTTGGCCATAACTCATTGTCCATAGAATTAAATGAGGTTAACATCATCAGCCCCATAGATCACAAGGTGAAGTGTTACCTTTACTTTACTATCTTGTGGGAAAATGTCAAAGGTCAATGTTGTAGAACAAGAATAGGAAACTCATCTGCTCACTGAAAACAATGAAAATATTTTATGCCTTGGTTTTAAGGCTTTTAATTGTGCTGTAGCAGACAGTATCATTTATAGAAAGGATTGGTTGGAGACATTGTTGGGTTTGTTGGTTGAAGAAGACAAATTACATAGAAGGACATGTAAAGAGTATTTAAGTTTGGTGGTGGGACATCAAAAGGTGAATTTTATGTAGCCGTCAGAATGACTAGATAAAAAGTTAAGCTTGTAAACTGATGTAGTTGAAATAGAAATACTATTGTTATTGTATGGATCTGTTATGAAAACATCTGGATTAAAAATGGACTAAGAGAAATACAGAGATTGTATTTCAGAAAAATAAAGATGTATTGTCTTACATCAATTTTAAAAGCACTTTGTCTGGTATACATATCAAATGAAGAAGGCTTCTGTTCCTTACAAAAGGCATGGACACAGCAGTCCCTTTAACTTTATTACAGCCAGTTAGGACAGTTAGGTTTAGGGTTTAAGATCTGGTAGGGTTAAATATTGTACTTTATAGTACTTGTCTAATATTATATTTAATTGTTATTAAGTTTAATTTGTAATGTCATATAATAACTTTATTTTGTTTTTTAATTAGTTTCAAATTAATTTATTAAAAATGATTTTAAGATATTTTATTTGTTACTGAGTAATTCTTAAGTTTTCATTGAGAACTTAGTTTATGACAAATCTTTACTTAGGTTTTCTACTAAATGCATCATATTATCGTAATTTATAAACAAATCAGCATATGATAACACTAATGGTTGAACATTTCTAAGAAATACAATTTACCAAGCATTAGATTGTATGTTTAAATGGGTCAGAATCAACTAACAATATAAATAATAATATAAGAAATTAAGTGTAATGTATGAGACTCATGCAACACTTTAATGTATAGGATGACAGCCTGGTCGTGTGGTATGTGCTCTGGATTGGGATAATCCCTTGTCATCCTGTGAGAAGTTTGGACTGGGATGTAATACTCTTCAAATGTGAAGGATCATCTGAAACATACTAAACAAACTAAAAACTAGGGAAGATAATAAATGTGAATACATGACCTGATCTAGTCCTCTTGAACTACTGTCTGTACAGTAAGCAGACATCATAACTCTTGTTCCTTAGTTCACACCATTCTTGCGTGTCATGCAAAATAAAAAATAAAACAAAGTCATTGATCTGTGGTATTATTTTATCATCTTAATTTTAATTATAAAGCAAATTGTAATTTTTACTAATATTTGTCTCAAATAATTGTTTATCTTTATATTCATGTGTAAAACACAACACTAAAAAAATAACATATCCTATCTACAGTATAAGTGCCTTTTCTTTTAGTAATTAACATGTAAATTCAATGGTTACAAAAATAACTTTTATCGAATTACTCTTCTTCATCTCTTTTCTTCCCTTAAGAAGTTTTGAGCTATAGCATTTTGCCTATAATAAAATGTATCAGGAATAAACTCTTGGCTGGCTATATATTATTTTGTCATTAAACCCCTTTTTTCTTTTGCCAACCCCAATGCAACTATCTGCTTTCTAAGGCACAACCATGTGTGACTTTTAGTATCCCTTTCATTCGTGTATTGTTTTGTAGTTTGTAAACAAAATATTTTTTTTTATTAAAATGTCTACACCAGCATTTATTTTTTTTTGCAATTGAAGTTGAGAGCCACTGTTTCCTAAAATGAAATTGATGTAATTTCTAATTTTAAAAAGTCATGTCTAACAGTGTAAAGAAGAGAGACAACTCTTAAAATAAATAAAATACATTAAAACAGAAATAGAACAATATGCCTAGTTTTCAAAACTATATACTTGCAATACATTTAGAACAGTTTCTTAAACGCTCAATTTCTATAGGTGATTTAATGCACTACAGTATCAACTTTGATTTCAATTATTGTTTAAAAAAAAAAAGCTATATACATCCAATTTTCACCACAAAAAGATTAACTAAGTGTATCTTCTTGTTCTGAATAAAACCTAGGGTACTCTCTGTAGGTATGTTTTACATAAGTGTGTTGGTATTTTCTATCAAAATGTAACTGATTAGAAGTTAACTTATCACAATAAGAGCTAACAAAAATGTGTAAGTAAAAATATTACCTGATTTAGATTGATGACAATTACTGTTTCCATATCAACCACTCAGTTTATAGAAGTCAGACATCTTGATCATGAATATTATAAACAAGCAACAAAACAAAATACATTTGGCAATCAAATTATTAAATAGAAAAAATCTGATATAAAACATTTCATATGTAAGTTATGAGTGAGTATGGTGTAAATGTTCATTTTGTTTTTTTATAGTTATAATATTTTGTTTGGTGTAATGCACAAATTGTAAAACAAATTTCCTTATGGACAATCAAGAGTATTATTATTAGAAAATGAATGGAATATTTAATAACCACCAACACTGTTAGTTCTAAAACTATAATTTTAGTAATAACAAAAGCAAAAAATCTGACCTGATGTAGATCTATTGTAGTTACCATCACCACATCAAATGTTCAAGGTAGCAGATGTCATTAATATTATACTATTATCCAATTCATATGTAATTCTTAGCCTGAAAATTAAAAGATTGAAAAGACTAATTAATTAAATTTAATATTATATTTGTATGTAGTAGTAATACATTTATGAAAATGAATCTATGACCTTTCTGAATTGAATACAATGGCATAAAAAGAAAAGTATTAACATTAACTTATGTAGGTCTGTTCTATACTAATAAATCATGATAAAAAAAATGATATTCAATTTTTATATTTTTTCCAGCAAAATATTACATTTTATTTTGTGTCAGAATGACTTTTCAAATAGAAAGCACTATTGAAGAATTTATCAAATCAAACATAGTCTTTAACCAAGACTTTGCCTGAGTTAAAATAAGAAAGAAGATGGGACTATTGTACAGAACTGACAAGGATTACTGTTATCATGCAGGATGGCAGGGGATGGCAGAGGGCAGGATTCAATGAAACAACAGTCTGAGGTGTCTTGACTAGGTAGGCACCACTAGTTGCTGATGCTCTCTGCAAGGGGTGTGAGAAAAAGAAAACAAGAAGTGTTTAAACACCATTACTTTAATTCTTGTCTAAATTTTATGCATAGCATTAACATGCAGGTTTTATCCCCAAAGAACAAGGGTAAGCTAACTTTTCTATAGAAGGCACATTGAAATCCTACTTTTCATTTATTGACCACAGCAATCAAAATCTTAATCTACAATGCCTGTGTTGTGAGCACTCTTCTTTATGGTAGTGAGAGACGGTCTACATACATATATAATGAGCATACATTAAATAGCTTTTACTTATACTGACTCCAATCTTCTGTATCTCTCAATAGCTTCAAATGCTGCTCTGTTGCGCCTTAACTTAAGAGGTTCAATATTGGAGTCTATTTCACAGGACGCTGTGGGAGTAGTTATCGTACCTCCACTGATTAGATGCAAGGCTTGGTTTAGGATTGTGTCTAGTGATGATTGATAGGTTTTGTTAGCTGCTACTTGTATAGATAGACAGTTATCCATTACAAATCTGACGTATCCATGGTATGACTGTCTTAAGGATTTTTTCTTTTAAATCTGCCATAAAGTGTTTTAGAGACAGTCTTTGGTCTAATTTTACACCTTAACATTTTCTGAAATGAGGTCCAGGAGGTCATTCATAAAGATAAGTGAGTGCAAGTTAGGGCTGAAGCTTGTGATAGGCCTTCCAAACTTTTTTACCTTCGAATCAGGTTTGGATGGTTCTGTTTTTTAGGAGTGCCCTGATCCAGCTGTACATTCTTACATTAATGTCAAACTTTTCTTCTTCAAAAATAGACCTTTTCTTCACACTTTATTTAAAGGCTTGTAGCACATCTCTATAAATACTGCTGCATTGTGCTTGTTTTCACGTTGTACATCGTCTTGTTCTCTCTAGTAGTTTTTTTTCTACAGTCTTCCTGGCCATGTTTCTTTCTTTTACTAATTCATCGTTTAATGTTAGCGAAAAGGCCTTGGCTATGTTTTATCATGCTCATATCTGCAATATTTTAAGTTTCAATATCACTGCCTGGTATGGCAATCTGAGCATTAAAAATAAAAATAAACTTTATAGAATCCTAAATGCTGCTGGTAAAATCATTGGCAAAAATCAAAGCCCATTTGGGCTGTTGTTTGAGACAAACATCTATAAAAAAGCTAACAAGATCCTCAAAATAAAGAGTCATCCTTTGTGATTTTACCATCACAAAAGAGATACAAGACACCGATAGCAAAGACAAACAGACACAAACACTCTTTAGTTCCCCTGGCAATCAAATCATTAAATAAGAGCAATCTGGTATAAACTTTGTCACATGTAAATTAAGAGTGAGTCTGGTGTGAATGTACACTTCAGTTTCTTATAGTTATAATTTTTTTGTTTGATGTAATGCACAAATTGTAAGACAAATTTCCATACAGACAATAAAGATTATTATTATTATTATTATTATTAATTCTGGTTTACGAAAGGGTTTGTATTTCCTAACTTGACCTTGAGGGATGTGTTTTTTTTTCCTGCTTCTAAGGTGATAGAGACTATAGTTGCATAAGTTCTCTCCGACAGAACAATCTTTAGGTAGTCTTGCTTTTGCATCATATTTCACTTTGCTTTTCATCTGTCATTCATTGAGTAATGTCTTTGCATTTTCAGCTAGCGATGGTTTCAATAGCTTGGGATCAGTTGGTATGATTCCCTGAGTCTTCTACTTGTCAGCAGTTGTGATGGTGAATACGGCAGTCCGCTTATCAGAGTATTTCTATACTAGAGCATAACGAGATATGGTTTTTTCCCACTTTTGTATGCTTTTAATACTTTTGCTTTCGCACAAAACATAAACAACCAACAATGACGTAATATCATATAATATTAGCACATAATCTTCTTCATGCAGTGAAAAATTATTATTTTTTGCCTATCTGGAATTCTGATCAAAGCTCCTGCGCCCAATTAATATATTTCAGAAGAAACTACAAAAGTCAGGACTGCATATACGGTAAGCTGCTGAAGAAATTAGTACCCTTTCATGCTTTCTGCAAAATGATGAGAAACTGACAAAAAACCCAATCCATCAAAAAAGCAAAAGAAGGTACTAAATACTATGGATTACCTGTAATCAAAACAACCAGAAGAAAGAAAAGATTCCATGGGAAGTTGAGTTCTAATGTAGGACTGTCAATATAACTGCAATTCAAACATGTTGTGACAGAAGTGTTGGACAGATTTCATATGGAGATGAAGGGCAGATTCCAAAGGCTGGAAAGAAAATGGATACCTTTGGGTTTCTTCTTGAACCTAGACACCTGTTAGATGAACACACGCTTATGACAAACTGTGCTACTTTTCCTGTTTGTAAGATGAAATAAATGGCAAATCGCTTTTTCAATGATGTCATTAATGCACGAGCACTTTTCATCAACAAACCAGTAATACAATCACCAATAGACATATTGAGGAAACAGGCTTCATATGGTAATTACGTGTTCTCAAACCTTGCAACCTCCTCCAAATACCGCTAACTCAGGCCACTTCCATTATGTCATGTGAGAGATCATTCTCAAAGCTCAAGTTTATCAAAAACTATCTCAGGAGCACAATGAGGCAAAAAAGCCTTTAATGTCAGTGAAATCACAGATACTACAAAGTATCGATGTAGATGATGTTATAGATTTCTTTGCTGCACATAATGCACAACATGAAGCAATATCAATTGAGATTTGTCACTTGTGCACTATTTAACTAATAAACAACGGTATTATTCATTAGAAGAGTCTTGATTATTTTTTGTTAAGTTTACTGATATACTGAACCAATTTGATTTTGGGCTTATATATTTTTGTGTACATTATCTCATGTCATATTCAAGGGGCCCCCACAAAGAGGTCAATCCCCCCAGGCCCCCAAATCCAGAGTTACACCCCTGACAGCTGGCAAATTTAAATTTTACAAATGAATATGATATAGTAAAAGGAGGACTTGTTGAGTTGTTTGCTCATGAGATATGAAACAGCCAATATAAATACTAAGACTGAGAAACAAAGACAGACTAAAGTTCTGCAAGTAACATCAGAAAGATGACTGAGTGTTCAGAAAAGAAATGGCCGCCAGGAGAATATAAGGAAATTTTGTAAAGCACCATCCTAGAAGTTGTGTATGCACCAAGGGACACAGAGATTGTCATTTTTTATTGTGTAGCATAATAATAATATGTCCAAAGATAAATGAGGAATGCAGTATTTTCCGTGGCTACACAGCACCAGCTCCAACCTACATATTTTGCCACATCTAACACAGGCATATGTGTAGCTTACTATGACGATAAATCCTATTTAGAGATAGGAGAAAGCTTGCAACTATATTCATATAAAGAAAATAGAATGAAATATTTGCCTTTACCTTGCCTGCAACCTTGATCCCTTGATACCAAATAATATAAAATGAAATGGGAAAATCTAGTTTTCATTTATGCAATGAAGATCATTTGTTATCCTGTTAACATGGACAATGTCCATTGGTGTGGACAATGTCAACACTAGTTTAATCCAAATGTTCCATGGAAACTCTTCTGCCATATTGAAATCTGTGTTGCAGTCTGCTTTTCTGTCTTAATGCCTCAAAAAAAAAATCTTGCACTGAGTTGAAGGTTTTTATGAGCTTTTGATCATTCTGGGTTCAGAAGTTTGTATATGACCTGAGGGAAAAAAAACAATAATCAAGTTCATCAAATGTAATATTGGGGAAATAGATATTCTAAAAAAATTTAAAACATCAATAAAACTTTGAAAGCAAAATTTGCCCCAGCTATGAAAAATTGTTGTGTGTGTTAAGTGTATACAATAAACAGACCAGAAGTTAACATTGTTGTTTTTATTCTCCCACTTCCAAACACAGAGACATTAAGACAATGATTTTAACTTTCTTTTGGTCTGACTGTTTAGACATCAACTTTATATTGGACTCACTGGTTAGGGTCTATTACTTTATGGCAACCCTTAGGTAAGTCTCTAGTTGCTATTGGCTTGAATGGTCAATCAGCTGTGTGCCAACAATCTTTGACTGACTAGTAGCTGTATGACAAAAACTTGGTTGTATGACAAAAACTTGGCTGCCTTGAAGGACATGGTTCTTGGTGGGTTATTTAAAAAGTGCACATCTTGGCATTTATCTCACTATTCCTCATTCGTCCAAATTTTGAGCACTACATATAGACCAATCCAATGAGTTAATGCCAACATGAATTAGCTGTTACCACTTAGTGCTGCTTCTCGACTACATTGATGGTAACTTGAATGTATGAAATAAAATATGCTACTTTGAATGGATGTGCCTCATAATTATCTATATTGTTGGACAGCATGGAGCTTTTATTTCCATCTTGGACAATGTGTTCACAACTGTTCAAAGAGGAAGGATGATTATGATTACTCAGTAAATAGTTCTGACACCTTCAAGGTCTAAAGCCAGCCAGGGGCGTAGCTAGGAATTTTACATCGTTTTGGGGCCTGACCTTTTTGGGGCCCAGGGGGATTTTCAAATTCTCCCCCCACCCTAGCTATGCCACTGAAGCCATCTTAATATACCCCCTATCTTAAAACCCAAAACATGTATAGCAATACTATTAGTGCAACCCCTCTTAAACATTTACACAAGAAATAGGCCTTAGATAATATTTGGCCTTTCTTATATTATAAAGACGCCTCTACCAAAATCCACCTTAGACTCTAGATCTAGTTAATCAGTGTTAATAATATATGCTATGGTTTATCGTTAGGTTATTTTATGAATACCTTCTTCTACAAAATGTAACAAACTGCAAGGATTTTAGAATTTACTACTTTAGTTATCTTGAGTATAGTTTACAAGAATTGAAGGTAGATAGATAGATATAATATATAGATCTAGTATTATACTATGCAGTGTAGTCTAGATATCTATACCAGGTATACCTAAGTCTAGAATTCGTTAGGTCAAATCTTCAAGTATATCATAATGATAATTAAATCACTGTCATCCAATGAATGAATCAGAATGACAATGAAGTTATGAATGGGTACTTAATTGAATTGAACAACGGTACATTTAGAACAGTGCAGATTTGTCATCTTAAAGTAATTAAATAGATTAACAAGAACGAGACTTGAAATATTGATCTAGATTTTTAGCGCTAAGCTTGATAAAATGGTGCTTGCTCAGAGTCTTTTTTAGCCCTAGATGAACAGAACTCAGGATTTTCACGTGATTTTAAATTAAACTTTTGACATGGAAGAGCTTACCTCTTGTGTTTATTTCAGTCTATACAATACTATACATTATTTCAATTTCGCAATATTACCTGTAAATACATTTAAATTTAGCTAGATATTTATTTAGCTTTTAAAAGAATACGCCTGCCTATGTCTCTTATTGATAATAATAAAATATCATTCTAGACACTTTTAAAACCGTTGTTTAAGTGCCAACGAAGTCCTAGATCTACTTGCTTTTTGTTAATTATAATAAAGATGGGAGAGAATAAAAAACCAATCAATAGGAAATTGTCTAGATCTAGATCTATAATACGGCCTATGCCTATACCTATCTTTAATCTTATCTAAATATATGACTATGGCAATTGGTAATACTTCTTAGTATTTAGAATAGTTACTAATAGTAATTCAATAATAAATAATAGTCATAACTTTTTAAATTTTAATAGACTAAATAGTAGACTAGATTCCAGATCTAAAATATAATTACTTACTTATAGTGTTATAATTAGACTTTCACTTAACTTATATTTTATAGTAAATTTATACTAATTATTTAACTTATATTACTTATACAAGTTATAGATCTATTTTACTATAAGTTATAGAATAGTTATCTGAGTGTTAATAGTGTAGTCTAGGCTAGTTTCAATTTAAGTTTAGTAAAGTAAAGTAATAGTAGACTATAGGCCTACTTATAATACTAATATTATGCTGTTTGCCTCCGATACTATTTAACTATTAAGTCTATTATCATTTTATCCTTTTCAGGGGCGGACTGGCTAATGGGCAAATGCCCGGTGGGCTGGTACCGAATGGGCCCGTCTTGTCGCGACTAAAGAAAAAAAAATTCAATGCAGACAACTTTTTAAAAAAGTGACAGCAGACACAAAGGCCTGAACACGTTTTCTTTGTTTATTTTATTATTATTACAATTAATTTTGTTTGAAATTCAACAAGAATATCAAGAAAAATACACTATACACTGTACGTATTATCATTTGTAAAACGTTAGACCATACTTTCTGCTATGCACGAGCGGCATGGACTGCTTTGATGTCTTCGAGGTTTCGAGTTTCAAGGCTGTGTTTGGCCTAATCATTTTGCTGGTCGGCATGGGCCTTCGATGCACTCCCTTTTTTTTTTTTCTCCTTCCCTCCCCCGTCTTGTAATGGTTCCAATGAAATTTAACCAAAAAAGAGACAATTAGCTCTTTAACAATACTAAATAGAAATTAACTTTAACATATACACACGGCTGCAAACTTGCAAACCACCCAACTTATTCACAGCTAAAAATGGGTATAAAGCTCTACTTTCTGCGATTTGAATAGAAAAATTAAGTTTCTTTTTGTTTATTTTTAATAACATAGATCTAAAGATACTACACTTAAGGCTTACAAAAAAAAATTATTTAATTAAAAATAAATATAGATCTAAATCAATTTTTATACTATTATAATTAATGTCAAACTTATGCTTAGTATGAAGTCATTCATAATGAAAAGTATTACAATAATGTATATAGCGCTGTCACATTCGATATGAAAGGAGATTTATATTTTAAATAATGGGTCATGGTATATTCATATACAAATCGTGTTTTTGAGAATGTACTAGGAGGAAGCAAGAGCTTTTCCCATTAAGTAAGTGCCTCTCTAACCGTTCTGCTTTCTCTTATCTTTTAATGGAATGGGTTGCCTGAGTCAGCTGGGAAAACCAAATGATTTAGCATATTTTAAGTGACAGATCAACATGCATGACTAGATTGACACATGAAATGCGTAAGACGTAACAATCTTATTTTTGAAGAAACGTCTGTAATCTATAAGTAATACCAAAAAGCTTCAAATTCATTAGGCTGCTATTGTATTGTATTGTTTATAGTTTTCAGACTACATACATGTATAAATAGAATACATCATGTAATCCTACGAATGCATTCATCCAGTTTTTGATGCGTTATCAAACTTTATATATTTTGTAGAGAATTAGGCTTACACCTATAATATAACACATGGGCGTAGCCGGTAGGGGAGGGTCTTCAAACCATCACTTGCCTCAGACCTCATTGTCTGAAAGGGAAACTTTACTTACTGCCCCAGTGCAGCCAACTTAAGTAAACTACAGTCACCAAATTTCATGAGCGTAGCCAAAAAATGTTTTGTGGTTACCCTCCCCCTCTAATACAAATACTAAAGCATTTTACCATTTTCTGCCAGTCGCTGGACTCCATTGAATAGCAGATTTGGTTTTTTAATTTTTTTTTTTGCGGAAGAGTAGCAGGCTAATTGCAATGTAGATACTTCAGAATATGCATTTTTAAAGCTTAAAATAACGGAAATAATGCTTGGTAAAGCCCCGGACCCCACTGGAAGGGGAGGGGGGAGCTCACAGCGCTCCCCAGGACTCCCTTTAGTGGTATGTATTGTCTTCCCACTAACTAAAGAAAGAGAGTATTCTAGGGTAGAAAAAACATTTGAAAAAATGAAAGATCAGAATGTAATGAAGATTAATTACATATACACACACTAATATATATATATTTATATAAATTGCGGAGTGGGGTAAAAATTCCCCCTCCCCCCACCGAAAATATATGATATGCCTTTTGTGGGCCGGTTTATATGGTAATGCCCGGGCCGGTTTTGATACCCAGTCCGCCCCTGATCCTTTTCATTTGTGAAATACCATCTTAAATATACAACGGTTATGTACTTTAATGTAGTCTATTAAAATTACAGGGCCGGTCTTAGGCCACTGCCACCTATGCGGCTGCACTGGGCCCTGTACTTTCATAGGCCCCGCACGAATTCTAGGTGTTAATTATTAAAATAAACCATTTTAACTTATTAAAGAGTTTCTGGAATTCTCATGAAATTGTGAAATATACGAAAAAGTCATGAAAATCTTCTGAAATTATTAAAATCTTCTGAAAACTGTCATTTGATATGGAAAACACCAATCCTACAAGCAATAAAAAAAATGCCATTGTCAGCTTTCATTTAATAAAAATGTAATAATAAGGCGAATTTTAACCAAAACAAGAAGTTCAAATTCTTAATTTACTTGAATAGTCACTGGTATACAAATATAGTTTTATATCTATCTTTAAAAAAAAAAAGCGATATTTTGTTAGTCAATAGTTAATCTAAAAGACATATCTAAATGTTTATCTGCTTTTTGTTGAAAAACTATCATCTACTGTAGCTGGCTCTTAAAGCTAATTTCACAGTGGTTTTGTACTTAGTAAAGTATGAATACAATGCTAAGAAAAATGTATTTTCTTATACAAAATCTTAATTTTCACTTATTATCCTTATCACAGCCCAGAGTAGGCCCTGCGCTATCCACGTCTCATAGGGCCCTGTTAAATTATAACCATTTTGTCATATAGATTAGATCTTTATCTAAGACAGACTAAGACTTAAAAGGGTGAAAAAAATCTCTAGATTTTATTCCCCTCTAAAGAAGCTAATTGTCTGTGCTTGAACTAAAAAGCATCTTGAAACAAGAATGCTTTCAAGTTTTCATATCAAAGACTGTTGATTAAGATGTTTTACTAGAAATTAATTTGATCACAATCATAAATAATCTATCATCAAGTAGATTGCTCATGAGGTATAAGTTATTGTATACAGTAGAAGGAACTTTTAGTTGCTCCATATTAAAGTGTATGCTTTACTAAGCCTGTAATGAAGTATTCAGTTTAAAATAATAAAGGCTGTGAGTGTACTGTACATTTTTGTGGTACACATTAAGATTTTATATAGCCTGTTAGCTAACCAAAATATAGAAATACACATCAATACGGAATTCCACTTTTGTTTTTACACTCAGGTTTTTATTGCTTTATATAACTTTATATATTGTGAGGTCAGGTACCAATAGATGCACATCCTATCACATGTTACTTGTGGACTGGTTCCCAGATCATATGATATGTTTTGGAAATGTTTTACATGTTTCGGATGTTCCTTCAGAGTTGAAGATAGTTTACTTCCTAGTCCAAACGTCCCTCAGGACGACGGGGGATGGGAGCGGGCAGGGTTTGAACCCTCGACCGTCGATAAATCCGAACGACAGTCCAGCGCGCAAACTGCACGACCAGGCAGTCATCCAATAATGCTAGGGCTGAATATGACATCCATTCCACCCCTGAAGTAAAGCACTTCATCACTAGGAAACCATTCCCCTCGTAACAATGTAAGGAGGAAATTAATTTTCCTTGTATAAAGTTGTAAAATTTACCACATGCTTTGTTTTCATTCCTTGTATACTGTTTCTATTTGACCTTTGCAATGTTTACCACAATGTTTAAAGAATACCATAACTTTTTATGTTGCAGTCAGTAGCAAATGTCAAAGAAAACAATCCATGATTTAACCATGCTGAGCACTTGATGGGCACTGGAGCACTGGGTGTGCTAGTGTTTGCTTCTGTAATGTGTTTGAATAGGCCTATATATATATATATATATATATATATATATAAATATATTTCAATTTTCAACTTTGTTGATTATATAAACTTTATAGATTGAGTTATATTGTTGCACAACAACATCTTAATACTTCTTTGCCAGATATTTGATATCATCTAATTTGAGTTTGAAATTGAAATATTATAATAGTTAATGAAGTTAATTTGTTTCTGTTTCAGAAAGATTTGTGCAGACTCCACCCTGTGGGTCAGTTCATGAACAGAATGATATACACAAAATGTCAGGAGGCAGGATTGGTGAAGTGGGAAAATTATCCAAGGATCCTGACTGATTACTGATGCATTCATCTTCTATATGTCCAGGTAGCAAAATCTGTTATATAACGGTATTTCATACTTAAAAAACAGAATTTGCATATCTTTTTAATGTGAATTCATCATTAAATGAAAACTCTGATGGTTTTGACAATGTTTGGTATAATGTGTTTTGATTTACAGATAAAGAAGATATTATTTTTGCTTTTATTATTTGCAATAAAAACATAGTTAATTATGTTTTTTTTTACGTAATTTTCCTGTGCATCGAAAACTATCAGACTTTCACCGGGTTTCTATGTGACTATGCATCTCAAACAAGAGAAAAAATTGTATTTGACTGAACTGGTTGTATAAGCTGAATTAGTCCCCTTCATAGATTTTTGTCTGAGGCTTTGTGAACCCAAACATGAAATAGAAGAACCCAAACATGAAATAGAAGAACCCAAACATGAAATAGAAGAACCCAAACATGAAATAGAAACAATAGATAACTATACAATCATACATGATCATAGACTCTTCGCTAGCATAATGGTTTCGGCATCGGATTGAGCCCACAGGTTCAAATTCAAGGCATTCCCTTTTTTTTTTCAAATTGCATTTAAAAATGGAATACCGTAATAGGCCGTTCTTTCTTCCCCTTCCCTTTTCTAACTAGTTCAGACAAGTGATAGGATAATAGCATACCAGTAGTGAGAATGCTAATCACACAGATTTATTATTGTTTCTCTAGATCTATTACAAATTTAATTACATGACTCATCCAAACTAATAGATAAACTTAATATAAACTTTGTTGTTTTTTTTTTAAGAATTTTTAATTTTGCTTATTATTTTACTTTGTAAAGGCAGCTAGAGAACCTTCTCTCAGGTATTCCCCCCACTGTTAATCAGAGTATTGCTATAAGTATGAATGTTTTGCTGAAAAAAGCTATTTAAAATAAAATTTCCAAAATGCACCAAATTTATGCCTAATAACTAATTTTTGTAGAAGTGGAGATGTTAATTTTTTTAAGGTCCCAGATTAATAGCACAGTGGTTCATGCAATGGCACGCTTCTTTGAACACTGTGGGCTATGCAAAAAAAAATATGTAGCAGTGATTTATTTGATTAGTAAGTATGATATAGTTTTGAAGAAATGAAACAATAAAAAGTACTTTTTAAAAAAAGCTTTTATTAAGTGTAATTGTATCAATCAGTTTGAATCATCATGTAATTAAATGTGATCTAGACTAACAATAATAAATATGTGCAATTACCATTTGTTTTTGTTTAGCTCAATTATTTGATTTTAGCTTTCTCAACCCGCTGTAACTTATCTGGACCAGTTTGGAAAGGGAGCGGGCAGGGGTGGACTTATAGCGTCTAAATGAGTCCTGGCATTACTATACCAACTGGCCCACAGTTTGATGACCATATGATGTACATCTATTGTTATCTATAAATCATGGCACCCAGTGGCATGGTATATGGATATAGATCTAGGAGATTCCATTATTATGAGAATATGTGCTTAGAGTATTGCACTGTTAAGTCTGTTTTATGAAAGGAAAAAGGATGCCAATCATATTAACAGTATTTATTTTCATTTAAAAAGGATCATTTGGCGACCCCATGGGCCCGGTTGCCAACATAGCTAGTCTGCCCATGAGGGGAAGGGGGAGAGGGTATCTGTTTCTATGTGAGTTACTGTCATCACTTTTCTTAACTTAAAAAATACTTCAAAAAAGATGATTACGTCCTAGGTGTGTTCCTAGGTCAATCTAGCCATGCATGTTAACCAATGACTTAAATTCTGCCAAGTCATTGGTTGTCTTAGTATATGGAACAAGGATTATACCTTTATCTTTGTGTCTTTATGGGTATGTTATTAGGTTGTTTTTTTTTTATTTGAAGTTCAGGGTTTTATGTATAATTGCTACTTTACTTTTAAGTCTTCTATCCTGAAAGCTTTTAAATTAAGTGATATTTATTAATGTTTTCTTGAGTTGAGGATCCCAATCAGAGGATGCAAATTCCATTATTGGCCTAACCAAGATTAAATAATATTTTAATTTTATGATCTTAATTCATTTGTAGAAATTTCTTTTAATAAACTCTGACTTTATAAAAAATTTATATAACATCTTAAATAAATGTAAGAGTTTCTTATCAATACCCTGTTCATTATCAAGTTATTCAAATTCAACCTCTTCTTTTATTTTTCTGTCATATCTCATATGAATGTGTGGCTTAGTGGTTAAATCGTTTGTCTCTCAATCAAATGTCTACCTATGGGGCTCAAGTACGAATCCTGAATCCAGCAGTTTTTCACTACCAATTTTTAAAAAGAATAATTCTTGATTAAATCATCATTAAAGCTGGCTTGTGTGTGAGTTATGGTTAGGGTGTATTTTAAATGGTGTATTATATATATATATATATAAATAAATTACCTTGCAAGATGTGCAAGTTTCAGTGTGGGTTAGATGTGTAGTTCTAAAAAAAATAAAAATAATATTACTTCACTAATAGTGGTAGGTCAATTACATATACAGTTCTTAATAAGCATGTTTGGGGTTAAGGTTAAGGCTTAGTGTACTTGTAAAATGTGTGTGTGGGGGGGGGGGATGCTATTGCATACAAGGTTCAGTGTTGTGCTTGTCAGCCAGCATGCAAGTAGGTGCTGTTAAAAAAACTCCCTAAGAAAAAAAAATGAATAATAAATATAATATTTCAATACAGCCATTTTAGTGTTACTAAAAAAAAATTACTTTGTGAACAAACAAGATGAACAATTTAAATGCTATATAACATTAATTTATTAATGTGGTTTACCCTGAAAAAAAAAACAATAATATAAACATGTGTTGGAAAAACTTAACTATTATTATTTAGTATTTCTTCATGTTATCACTCGTTTGCATCTAATTATTACATTTATAAATACGCATTCCTCATTTATTTGTTAATGTTAACTATACTTCAAACAGTGGACATCAACCCTACATTTAAGTTGTTTCTATAGTTTATTCATGTATTTATACATGTCCATGATCATCTAGATCTACTAACATCTAGATTATTTTCTTACCTGTGCATGTACACCTGTATATGTACACACACATATATATACATATAGCTAATATTTGCTTTGTAATGCAAGTACTGAACTTTAACATGCACCCTTAGACCTGAGAGTTAGCCTTGTGTGTCTAACCCCATCATCTTTGGCTAGTCGGCCTGCATTGGCTATGTGCCCTATTTTAACCCTTCTCATCACGGTCCACTCTTCATGAGCGACTGTTGGCTCGTTTACCTGTCGGTCGATAAGGTCAAAGGGGCCACATCCCTGTAATGTTGTCCCCACTGTTTCCTTCCTTATTTACGCCCCTGCCTTGTAGATTTATAAATGTATTTGTATTGTGCTCCCATATAACAGTTATTATTAGATTTAGTAAAATGTTGTTAGCATGTGTCTTAGTTAGTCTGAGGGAAACGCTCCTGTCAAGGATGCGCCCCTCGCCAACCAGCCAGTATGATTTAATAATTTAGGCTCCTTTCACATCTCATCTAATAGCCTCCTACACCAGGGCTGGTGTGCTTTGTTGCCCGAAGGGAACTCACAGCAGCTCTCCACACATTCCCGTTGAGGGTGAGTTACTCATCACCCTTGACCAGAACTGAAGGCATTCCAGACTAAAGTCCCAGGACCGGTCTGTACCTACCAAAGGAGTAAGCCCACCGCGTGGCATCCTCATCCTCATCACAATAGAACCTGCTTACCTGCATGATGTCAAACGACTAACTACCAGCTGAGAGGAACCCAACTCATTTCACCTCTGAAGGAGAACCTTGGACAAAGATATAAGTGGTGGACAGCCGAGATAAGCAAATCATATACTAGCACTTGAGCAACATCCCAGAGATAAAATTGTCTTACAAACTATCCTTAATCTATTTGTACATCCCCCCAAACTAATTCATTGTATATCTATTTATCACCTCCTATTAAATATTGTTTCTTTCACAAAATCATAAAGCTTTGGTTCTTGCTTATGCCTGTCCACGTGCCTATGCAATATCAACATTTATTTATTGCATTTTAGCCGGAAGACTTTTACCCTAGGAGTCACAGGCCCATCATCTCCATTGGAAAGTACAAACTGTCCGATCGGCGGACATATTCCACAACACCTAAATAATATATTGCAGGAATAGGAAGGATTCCCTTTTGAACAGATGGGTTGGTGAATGGCCAGTCTCTCATTTCTGGTCACTAAATGACGGCTTTCCCTTTAGTTAAGTGTCCAATGTTGTTGTTTTTTATTTACTAGCCAGAGACACTGTGGTTATAAATAACACTGCCCATCAAATAATACTTTTTAAAATGTACATTTTTTTTTGCATACAATTAGCAATCTCACATTTTAATAAAAAAAAAATTTACAACAAAAAAACAACAAATAATTTAACAATATTTATATTTTTGATAACTTCATTTGAACAAAAAACAATATTATAAAATACTATTATTTCTTTTAATAGTAAGTATTATATAGATCTTGTAAGTGTTGCTATGAAAATGTTATATATTGTCCAAGCTGTATTTTTATCACTAAGCACTAAATATTTGTTTAACCAAACTACAAAAAAATCAAGAAATTTTACATTTATTTCCTGCATTTATTTACTTTTATATCGCGTGATCACCATATTCACCTTTTATACAATTATGGTAGGATTAAGGAACATAGTAAGCAGCTATGGCAAATGTATTCTACATTGGTACACACTTATTGCGCCAGTTAGGGACAAATATCAAGGACATTGTGAAGGTTGAACTTATTTCTGTTTTACCAGATAAGAAAGTTTAGGGCAATCTTTACAACATCTGAACGAATGTCGTCATCTGCATTAAGTCTACTTCTCTATGTAATAAGTTGAAAAATCCCGTTTCGCAAAGATATGTTGTTGAATTTTTTTTGGAATTTGAACTCATATGACAAAGAGTTCACCTTCACCGTTATAAAGTGCATCCAACTGTGGTAGTCGTTTCAAGAAGATTGCAAAAGAGAAATCCGTCTTTATAATCGCCATCCTTGCGTACATCAGTAATTATGGTCCATTTGCAACATCTTTAGATTCTTCAAGCTGGATGATAAATATTTGAAGTGGAGCCAGATCCTTCACAAGTCTCATCCAACATCACAAGACAAACCTTCACCTGGAACCCCAAGAATACATGGCGCCGTTATTTGGAAGCCTATGCTAAGCAGATGGGCAAGATGTTCTGGACAGTTGGAGATATTTATCCAGAACTGAGACGCCTGAAAGGAGGAGGCTGATGACCAAGGCCTCAATGCAGAGTTCTATTTTCCGGGATTATTTGATGGCTAATCACCAGACGTGTCAGCTATTCTGTCATTAGATATGGAGATTGAACGTAATTGAATAGATCTAGTTAGTACGGCTCCAGTTATTACTGGTACTCGAACAATGTATTTGGCCACTAGCAACAGTAAGTCCTCAGCAATGATGTAAGGTTTCATATTGATTACATATTGACATCAAACATCCGAGATTTGAGGACAACGACATAAAGTATTTGAAAAATAAAAATGTAAATTTGAAAGTCAAGAAAACCAAAACTTTACTGCTGGCAAATAAACAAAAAAAACTAGCAGTCGTCGAACGGTTGAAGCTTCTAATTTGGTGGCCTTCAGAATTGCCCCTGCATTTTGCGCAATATTTTATTTTTAATGTCAAAAACACTCATTTGGAAGCCCCCCTGAAGTGGGGGGACCGGAAGGATTTTCAAATTATCCCCCCTCCTTCCCCCAACCTAAATATGCCATTGCCCACAACTCATCTATTCTATGTACCTTTACATCTTGTCACAGCACAGGGACTATAGGATGAGCAGAGCAATAACGTTTGTATATTTAGAATTGAATGTACATCTACACTTGACTTTAGGGATCAGGTCTTAAATGATTAGAGCCAGGCATTCTCTATAATTAGAGATCACACGAGTGATACACTATTTTATATAATAACTTTAGGAGCACACAGTGTGTAACATCCTTGACTCTGTGTACAGACAGAGTGTCTCATTGCAGAGTATATAGCTAATCAAGGAAATGGGCTACCGTAGATCTGAATTTTTTTTTCCTTTCAGTTTCGTTGGGTTGACGTGTTTATTGTGTAGCGTACTGTCCATGGATAGTACAGTCGAGACGCATAGTCGATCAACTAATTTAAGCAACACAATTTTTAAGGTAACTTTTCTTACTTTTTTTTTAAAAAGCTTACATTTTAAATGGATAAAGCTCTAGTGAATTCAGCGACCTATATCATTTCTACCTTTTATGCGCATTTTTTTTAAGAAAAGTAAAATAACAATAAAAAAAAACGTGTGTAAGAAGCTCCATATTTAAAGAAGAGATTATTTTAAACATAAATTGAATTGCTTCGATTGATAGCTCAGGGATATGTCGTATAATACAGTCAAGTGTCGTCTCTAGGTCAGTCTAGGGTCCCGGGTTCAAACCCTGCCCGCTTCCCTCACAGTTGTGCAGGTGAATGTAATAATCTGATCTGATAGTCTAATGGAATATCCTAAACATTTACAACAAAAGCAAATTTATTTAAAATATTATTATTAAAATGATGTATATATAGTTCGTCCATCGTGGTTCGATGATGACCACTTTGCACTGAGGTTTTGGAATGTTCGGCTGCACACTGGCCAGTTATTCCAGCTGGCCAGTTTTGACAGCGTGTCGCCATGATGCTCTGTCATGTGCCTCTGTCTCCCAGGTGGCTGGGTCTATGCTGAACACCTTCAGAGAAGCTTTAAGGGCGTCCCTGAATCGTTTTCTTTCACCGTCTTGCGAGCGCTTTCCTTCGCTTACAAGAGTCGTTCAGGGATGCGGCGGTCTTCCATTCTGCAGACGTGTCCTGCCCATCGCAGGCTGGGACTGCATCAGGATTGTGTGGATGCTTAGCAGACCCGCTCTTCGAAGGACTTCAGTGTCTGGTATTTTGTCTTGACATTTAGTATTTTTCTTAGACATGTCATGTGGAAAGGTTCAGTTTCTTTGCATGTTTTCTGTACACTGTCCACGCATCTGAGACAGAGCAATGTAAGTAGGATGACAACTCTATAGTTCCATAGCATTGTATTTGTGGTGATACCTCGTCTGTTCCAGATATTTTTAGACAGTCTGCCATAGGATACGCAGGTCAATTTCATTATCGATCTTTCCATTTCTGGAGAGTGTGCTGCCAAGATACGTGAATCTGTCCACTGCGTTTATATCATGTCCATTTATCTTGATGCTTGGATCCGAGTAGGCTTTCCCTGGAGCAGGTAAAGATAAGACTTCAGTCTTTTTTGCTCTGAAAATGATCTGCAGAGCATCGTAAGTGACTGCTCAAGAGCATGCTCGGACTTAGGCCTAACCATTAACACAATAAATGATATAAAGGCCTATATATAAATATTTTTTTCGTTTTCGAATTTCTGGCATTTTTTTCTCAAAAAATGTCACAAACGAAACGAAACTGTCAAACTATTTGAAGCAAAACATTATTGCTGCATTTGCTTTTCAAATGTTGTTTATTTGTATTTATGAACAATGTTATTTCACCCCCCCCCCTTTCTTTTTAACATAAATTTTAACAGGTGATGCAATATAATAATGCAATTTGATAAACGCTGTGTCATTGTTTAATCAACAGAGCTCAAAATGTATCAAAATATATCCAGCGTTACAAATTGGCTAAACATATGCACAAGGTATTGCGGCCGTCTTTGAAAGTAGAATGTTATTCTCAAGCATGACACTCTGACATCAAGATTTGTATTCAAGCTCTCTTTTGAACAAACGTATTGGTTTTATCAGTTTATCTCGCCAGTCACTGACTTAATAAGAAAGGAAGACTAATTTCGTTAATCCTTTCAATCCAAGAAGAAATGTTTGAAGACAAAAAAGAGCAAGACTTGGTGGAGAAAACTACGGATGTCCAGGATCGGTAATTTGTCCATTCTGCATCAGTCAAATTATTGTTTCAGCTAGTACTGGTTCTGTTACTGACAGTTGTTGTTTCAACTGCAACGGCGAGTACATAACTTGGAGACATATTTACTTGACCAAGATCATAGAAATGCTCTAGCCGTAGCCAGAAAGAATTTAGATTTAGATCTAGCACCAGACCAGTTAGTACAGGACGGTGAAATCATTAAACATAAAGAAAACATTGAACCCGGGCACCTGCAACGATTGTCCGAAAGTCAATCCAATTCCAAGAGTGGGAAGACTAAATCACGAGACACAACACAGGTCACTAAAACGTTCTTTCATAAATTAACCAGAAATGTAAGAAACGCACAAAGTACTAATTGCCAAAATCAATATTCACGATGTATTACAAAGCTACTGCGAAGACGTGAACAAAAAGAAAGTCTCTCCTAAAAGTAAGTTAGAAATAACTGTTTAAACACATTAAAGAACTTATGTTTAATGTGTGTCCTGAAGTAAGATTGATATTGTTTTCTACCCACAGACCTATGTATATGTGATTCTACCTGTAGTGAATAGACAGGTCACAGACAATTGTTTTACTAGACCTACTAAATAAATGCATGTCTCTTAAACGTAATATAGATGAAGATATCAATAAAACACGGAACAATGCTGCACTGAGAGGTAGATGGGCTGTAAAGTACACTTGACTATTATTGGCATTAAATTACAACCAAATTACCTAATATAAAACGACCTATGACCTATATAAAACCTAAAAAACATGTTTCTATAAGGAACGGTTGATTAGGGTACCATATGTTTAGCACAACGACCAACCGCCTTTAATTGGGTCGACTTAGGGGCGTGCTAAAATCCCGAAATTCAAAATCCCAGTCTTCACCAAGATTCAAACCAAGTAACCCAGGCTCGGAAGCCAAGCGCTTAACCACTCAGCCACTGAGCGCCACCTACTATACTGGTTTAGACCTATTTTGACTGACAAGACGTTTATTGACTAAAAACAGCGAAATCCGCAATTATCACTGTCATCGCAGTTTGTGTAAGTACCACTATCTCGCAGTATAAAGAGAAAAATTGAATTTAAAAAGAAAGAAAGAAAAAAAAATACATAATCTTGGAAATTAAGCGACTAAACATGTATAAGAAGATTCAGAGGTCAGTAGTTAATGCCATTCTACATCAGAATTACTGAGAAGTCAGAAGACTCTCAAGTCAACGATTAATTTAGGAATTTGTGTGAGGCAAAGCGGCCTCCTACACCTAGGCTGGCGTGTTTGGTTGTCTGAAGGCAGTCCTCAGCAGCTCTCCACACATTCCCGTTGAGAGTGAGCCACTCATCACCCACGACCAGAACTGAAGGCATTTCAGGCTGAAGTCCCAGGACCGGTCTGCAATCATCGCAGGAGTAAGCCCACCGCGTGGCATCCTCATCCTCATCACACTAGTGCCTGCCGAAGGAGAATAACAGATAAGTGAGAGACAGCCGAATAAGCAAACCATACACGAATCATTATGAGCAACATCCCAGTGATGATAGTATCTTAAACGTTATCATAAAATTCTAAATTATTCTGTACATCCCCCCCTTACTCGCTGATTGTATTTCTTGTTAATTAATCTTCATTAAATATTTGTTCTTCCACAAAACCATTAAGCTTTGCGTTTTGCTTGTGCCTGTCTATGTACCTATATAATACCAACAAAATATTTACCACGTTGTGGCTCTAAGACTTTGCCCCTTGGAGTCGCAGGCCATCATCCCCATCGGAAAGTGCAAACGGACCGATCGGCAGACTTATTCCACCACATTAGTGAAGATTACATTGACTTCAATTTTTAAGTCAATCGGAAATAATACTGTTTTCATCTTCGACATGTTCTCTTTCTAGCAATGCAAACAATATAAATATTTATATATATTGTAATGATATGATAGAATGATGCGTAGAAGTTTGGGTTTAATTGTGTTTTTCCTTAGTGACTTGACGAGTTATTAAAAAGTAAGAGCAGAAAAGAAGAGTAACGGACAAGGAACGAACTACGACCAGGACTGTGCCCCTTTTTTTATTGATTAAAGAGTTGAAGTTATCAGCCTGAGTTATTAAGTATATTCCCTGTTCATTCTGCTGAGTGTTGGTCTGCTACGAACTCGCGAGCAACATCAACATCTACACGTATCAATAAATAGACCATCAACAGTGAACGTTATCACAAAATCCTAAATTATTCTGTACACCCCCCCCTTACTCGCTGATTGTATTTCTTGTTAATTAATCTTCATTAAGTATTCGTTCTTTTGCGGGAAAAATATTTGTGTGCATGTGTGTGTGTGTGTGTGTACATAATCTTTATTACATTCTGACCCTTCATTCTTTCGGAACACGTTTATCTTGTCCTATAATATGTTCTTCCTGTAGTTAAATGAAAATTTGTTTACTCCTCGCCATCGCCAGTAAAGGGGTCTCCCCCAGCGCGGGGCGGAGCCCCACCGCCAAGCACTATTTCTGGTATTGAATGCCAACGAAATGCATATTCAGAGGTATCTACAGTGCATTTTCTTGCTATTAAAAAGGCTTATTTCAAAAACCTAACTTGCTATTCTTACTGACTTACACCCTCCCGCGCCGTTCGACGCATTTGAAGTCAAGCTGTTTCCACAAAAATCTGTCACTGGTAACGTCTGAAGCCTCTTTCCACCTGCTCTTAGGACCTCCATGAATGTGTGACGCCAAGTTGTACTAGGATGTCATTGCAACTCTTATTATGCGTAATTAATTTTATCGGAGAACATGTCCCGCAAACGTCATGCGACGCTCTGTCACAATCTTACTAAGGGGTTTACTCCCAGTTCGGCATAGGATTTCCTTGATTTAGACCCGATCTCTATAACGGACTCCTAAAAACTGTCTTAGCCGTCTTTGATGAGCCACATTTAGTGTTTTTCAATTTCGGCAGATGGCTATTCACTGCACTTTATTAATGGAGCCCCTCCACTGGTAGAAATGTGTAACTTCACTTTAATACGCTCTTGGAATTAGGTGACATTAGTTTGCTTTAGATTTTATATCGAAAAGGGAAGTTTTATCGTCAAAATCATCTGTTGATGTTTTAAACTAAAAAATCTCAGGACTTTGTTATTTTTTTTAAAAATTCAAAACCCAATTTAGCTACGATAATGGAATTCGGTAACTGTAGTTTGCTTTAGAATATTATTGAAGATAGAGGTTTTCCACCCCAAAACGCTCTGTAGGGGGATTTTAAACTTAAAACCTTCTGGAGGAGAGAAGTTTAAACTCAACCCCCCTCCCATTAGCTTGGCTACGCTGAAATAATTTTAGTGTGTAATTTGCTTTTTTTTTTATATTGAAGAGGTATTTTTTTAGCATCGAACCCTTCTGAAGGGGGATTTAAACTCAAAACCCCTTTTGGCAACGCAGATAGCATTTTGAGTGCCTAATTTCTTTTTATTTCATAGATTTTAGAGTGTCTAATTTGCTTTAATTTTAATTGAAGATTTATTTTTTAACTTCAAACTCCACTGGAGGGGAGGTTAAACTTAAATCTGAATCAAAATCCATTTAGCTACGATCATAACATTTTGAGTGCTTAATTTGCTTTTTTTTCATATTGAAGAGGGTGTTTATCGTAAATTTTGGAGGTGGTTTTAAAATCAAAATCTTTCTTAACTGTGCTCTTGGAATTTGGGGATTGTTGTGTACATTTTTTGTCTGTTTTGCTTTATAGAAGAGGGGGATTTAACTGCAAAAACTCCTGGTAGGGGGTTTTAAACTCAAAACACCCCGGTAGGGGGATTTAAACTCAAAACCCCCTGATAGGGGTTTTAAACTATATATATATATATATATATATATATTGTTAGACTTTTTAAAAAGTAATAATTCTTTTTTCAGTATCAATATTTCCGAATGTAAGGTATCATTGATTGAAGAGTTGAATCAATTAAAGAATAATTATCTGCTAATTAACATCAAGTTTTGATGACTCAATATTACTCTTCTTCTATGCAATCTACATCTATGTAACGATATCAACACGTTTTCAAGCACTTTCTTAGGGTTTTATTTATTTCTACAAATAATGTAAGCTTTAAAAATGTAAAATACCTGGCTAGTCCTTATCTATGTTAATAGCTAGTGGTTGACATTATTAACAAATGGGGCTGGTTGAATAAAAAAGAAAAATTAATCGACAGGGGAGTAGATCATAAAGAAAGAGGAAAGGTTCTTGCTCTTTCAGCTGCAGGTAATCTATCATTCATTAGTTATTAAGAGATAAACACTCACTCTGTAAGTTGTACAAATGAGTTATTGACTTTTGTACGTATTTTTAATGTTTTTTCTTGTGATAGATTTGTTCAATAGATTTAAGACAAACGACATGTGCAGCCAATCAGCTTGTGAAGTGTTATTGTCTGACGAATTCAAGCTCTACGATAGAAATTATTTTCAATGAAACCGCTCATATAAATTACTCGGGTGGACAACTTCAAATGTATTGGCCAAATTATCTTCAATCAAGTGACATTAGTAACAATGAGTTAATGCCTAAAATATATGGTGATTATATTTTATTTGTTTCGTTTTTTAATGTACGCATCATGTATTATGTATAAGCAAAACCTTATTTATATCGGAACTATATAAGATTAATTAAGTACACATGCACACACAAACATGTATGTATATTTATTTATTTATTTCTTGGCCTCCTTCAGTCGTAGACTATGGTTCATCTCGAACACATTTTTATGTGACTGTAAAGCCGTCCACAAATATTGCATGTCAATGTGGCTTTCTCTTTGGTGGTAGAGGAGCTGACCATTTTCCCCATGGCACGCTTTTCTTCCAGAGCTGAAACCCCTTTGATTTTGCTGTCTATAGTTTTTTTTGGTCGCTGTATCTCTCCATCTAGTGCGGTCTAGGGCTATGTCTTCCCAATGGTCAGTATATAGGTTCACTGTTTTGAGGTCCCGTTTTATTACCTTAGTTACTGGAGCTCCTATTGTGAGTGTGCCACTAACGCTGCATCGTCCGCGAATAGTATTTCTTAAGAAGGTGGTTCTGATTTTAGTTTGAGCCTCAGTCTGGCATTATTTAGAAGTTTCCCATCAAATCTGGAATAGAGATAGATGCCCTTCGTGGCTATGTCAAACGCGTTGTACATTAGCGGTGAAAATAGTATTCCGAAGAGAGTTGGGGCCAGGACACATTCTTGTTTATCTCCGCTGTTTAAACTGAAACTTTTGGCGCAGTACCCATCATATATGTTTCTCTGGAGAGGAGTTTGAATTCAAAACACTTTGACTATACCCATAGAATTTAAGTGTATAATTTGATTTGTTTTTAATATTAAAGAGGTATTTTTTTTTACCTTCAAGCATCGCTGAAGGGGGGTTTAAACTCAAAACTGAGTCGAAACCCATTTAGCTAAGCTCATAACATTTTGAGTGCGCAATTTGCTTTTTTTATATTGAAGATGTATTTTTTAGCTTCAAAACCTACTGTAGAGGGTTCGGTTAAACTCAAAACAAATTTGGCTCTACGCTCATAGAATTTTGAGCGTTTAATTTGTTTTTTTTTGTATCGTTAATTTTTTAGGGATTTTAAAATCAAAATATTCCTCAATTATGCTCTTGGAAAATTTGGGATTGTCGTTTGCATTTTTTTGGTTTTGTTTTATAGAAGAGATAGCTCTGAAAAAAACCCTGGTAGGGGCTTTTAAACTCAAAACACCCTGGTAGGGGGTTTTAAACTCAAAACCCCCTAGTAGGGAATTTTAAATTAAAAAGAGCGCGTAACTCCTCTATTCCATTTCTCATTCCATATGCTAGGACAAATTTGTACAAATGCTCTTTCTTCCCTTGCGATATTAGAGCATGTAATGGGATGCCTGAGCGCTAGCCAGGAAACACTGGTGGATCTGGGGGGGGGGGGTAGGGGCAACCGCCCCCCCCACTCGGCCGACCCCCACCCCAAATGAGGGGGCGGACGGATTTAAGTATAGAATTCACACAATTCGTATACGAATTTATTACTGATATTTAATAATATATACTAATTATTTATATTTCAACCTATTTTTAGATTATTTCGCCCCCCTCTCTAGTATGTTGGCCGATTAGGTGAGGTCGGGAGGGGGAGATGGTATCAATCCCGCCCCCACCATGCACTTTTGAGTTGGGGGTCGATCCAATTTATTTGCAAAAATCATAGCTTGCTAACAGAATCAATTAAATATCTATATGATTCAAACTTGTTATTGATATTTTAATCGATCTTTATATTATATCGTTCTCTGTTTGCCGATTTAAGGGGGGGGGGCGGAGGCGAATAACTGTAATGCCCTTCCCACCTAAACCCTTTAAGTGGAGGGGGGGCGGTCCTACTTTTATGAAGAATTCATAGTTTATGAACAAAATTAATTCAATTAATATATAAATTTTATATTATCTCAATCTCCTTCTGGTATCTTGGCCGATTCGATGGGGTTGGGGAGGGCAATTGCATGTACTGCCCTCCCCACTCTGTCCCTCTGATGGGGGTGCGATCCTATTTTTATGAAGAATCATATTTTGTGAACAAAATTAGTTGAGTCGCCCCACCCCTATTCTTTAATGCCAAATGCAATCTTTAGCAGAGATTATTAAAGGACCGAGGATTAATCGTTTTCACTCTACCGCCCCTCCCATTTCCAGACAGAGTTTATGTAGTTTCACATGAATTTATCATAATTATTTTAAGAAAGACTTTGCTTTCAAAAAATTAGAATTTAAACAAAATTTTTCAGCATAAGAGTCATGATTGAGATGAATTCTAAATCCAAATAATCTTTTCAAAGTCGCCTTTTCCCAACCTTTACTCAATCTGATAATTTTTCTAGTTAAATAAATTTGGGACTATTACTCACAATTCATACTTAAATTTTATTGAATATTATTTATCGAACAATTCTTTTTTTCGGCGGCGATTCTCAAAGCCAAAATCTAAATATGTGGGATATCTTATCTTTTAAAGGAACAAATTGGTTGTATTTGCAATGTATTAAGAGACTATAAATTTATATTAGAATATTTTTCAAGTACAACATTATTCGAAAGGTCATTTTTAATACTATAAATAATGAGCTTTTGGTAAGAAGAATGCGTTTCTTCTGTGAAGTATGCAAGAAAACATTTTTGGCGTCGGAATCCCTCTGATGAATAATGAGCTATACTTGTAAGGAGAATTCGTTTCTGCATTGAAAAAAGCAAAAAAAAAAAACGCTTTTGGCGTGGGGTCTTTGCCCCGAACCCCACTAGGGAAACTTTTAGCGCTGCCCCAGTTTTTGTGTTTTACGCCGAAGGTTGAGAAATGCTGCATTATTTATTCTCATATATATATGTTCTGTACGCACGCTTATGCATAGGGTTAGGGTTTACTGGGTGTTAGGGTTAGGGTTTGGAAACAAATCGCCCCCCCCCCCCCACTCCAAAGTTCTGGATCCGCTAGTGCCAGGGAATCGTTACTTGGCAGAATTTGGGACATTGGTTAATATGCATGACTAAATGCATGACGCGTAGGACGTAATCATCTTCTTTTTTGTAGTAACGTCTGTATTATATAAGATAAGACGATCTAAGTAATATTTCTACCAAGTTTTATCAAGATTGGTCAAACGGCTTTGAGTTATATGCTAGACATATACGTCTATACATACAAACACACATACTTACTTGAATACATACATACAGACATACATACACCTTACTTTTATTTATATATATGTATATATGAAATTAATATGTGTCTATATTTATTTTTATTGTATATAGTACCACTTAGCAATAATCAAACATATAACTGTAAAAGCTCAACAAATCTATTGAACGGAGACAAGTCTGTTTTTTATACATCGAAATATGCCAGTAAGTATTTATGTATATATATGTATATATATTGTTTCTTTAAATCACACATAATTTAAAAATGCAAATTTATATGAAGCATAGTTGTGTCCTATACTTTGGATGGGTCATGTAGTTAAATTTTAACAGATCTAGACTAACTAATAAGTGTGTGTTTTTTTGTTTGGTTTAGCTCAATCTTAAAACTTTAGCTTCCTCATTACGCTAAGATCCTATCACTTGTAAGGAACAATTGAAAATGGGTAGGGAAAGAAATAGGGGGTATCAGCTTACCACTTTGTTATATGCATTAACTTTTTGAAAATTGTAACTTGAGGGCTAAAGCCTCCTAAGCTTCCTCAAGATAATACAGGAACCACTGTGTCAGGAAAGTGCTTATGAAAATAGAAAAGTTTTTATTAATCAAGTGTTAGGCTCAAAAAAATTGTTCTACAAAGTTTAAAGGTGACTATTTAACTACCACCAACGGTGTAGCATTTTTCGCCAAGGGGCTTAATGACCCCGGGCCTTATATCATTAAGGACCCACATAAGCCCTTCCGGGTGACACATATTTGAAAAAAAAACAAAAAAAACAACACTTTTGTAGAAACTGAACGCTGGAAGAAACGGACCTGCTTTGCTCAAACAGATAAATATAATGTGTAGGTGCAAAAGATGTAAGTACCATCTGAAGTCAATCAAATGATCGTAGTTTAAAATACTTTCAGAACTTTATATTTTGTTCTTTTTTACATCTTTTTTCTTTGCATAAAATCTTTGAACTAAGTCTCGTGTCTTGCCTACTGTAGTCACCTAAAGAACACTAAGAAAACAAGGATGACAAATTAGTCTATAACAACTTAGTACACATAGAAAAGTTGACCTAGACTCTTAAGTTAGTTTGGCCAGTACAAAGAAATTTACAACAAAACAAGAAACATAAATACTCTACGCCTATTGCATTTTTGATTAGTTATTTCATTTAGTATGTAGATAAGCTTGGCAAAATAAAAAAAAATGGAATGTAATTTTTAAGTAAACGGCTGATCAAATGTTTGTTAAATCTAAAGAATTACCATATTGAATCAATTAATAAACAAATTAATAACAACATTTAAATGACTTCTTTTTCAATTTTTAAAAATATGTGTACAATAACTTCCATCTCAGAAGGCCCAACAACATGTTCAGCCAAGATAAATGATACAACACAATCTAGTTGGCAAATATGTAAGAAGTTATCTACAAACGTAACAGTTCTTTATCAAAGCTAAGATTAGCATAAACTCAATGTATTCAGATCTGCTGGACAGTCAGAATGTATCTAACATGTATCACCTGAAACATGAAGCAACCATTACACAGGCGGGAAACTATTCCGTCGGATGTCAAGTAGTTGTTGTAAAAGCTGCAGGTCTAGTTGTTGTAGAACCTGCAGGTCTAGTTGTTGTAAAAGCTGCAGGTTTAGTAGTTGTAGAAGATGAAGGTCTAGTCATTGTAGAAGCTTAGATCTAGTTGTTGTAAAAGCTGCAGGTCTAGTTGAAGTAAAAAATGCAGGTCTAGTTGTTGTAAAATCTGTAGTTCTAGTTGTAGAAGCTGCAGATCTAGTTGTTATAAAAGCTGCAGGTCTATTTGCTGTAAAAGTTGTAGTTCTATGTGTAAAAGCTGCAGAGTTAGATGTTGTAAAAGCTGTAGTTCTAGTTTTAAAAGCTGCAGGTCTAGTAGTTGTAGAAGATGAAGGTCTAGTTGTTGTAGAAGCTGCAGGTCTATTTGAAGTAGACGATGCAGATCTAGTTGAAGTAGATGATAAAGTTTTTAGTTGTTGTAAAAGCTGTAGGTCTGGTTGAAGTAGATCATGAACTTTAAGTTGTTGTAAAAGCTGCAGGTCTTGTTGAAGTAGATGATGAAGTTTTAGTTGTTGTAAAAGCTGCATGTTTAGTTGTTGTAAAACCTGCCGGTCTAGTTGTTGTAAAACCTGTCGGTCTAGTTGTTGTAAAAGCTGCAGGTCTAGTAGTTGTAGAAGATGAAGGTATAGTTGTTGTAGAAGCTGCAGGTCTATTTGAAGTAGAAGCTGCAGGTCTAGTTGTTGTAGAAGCTGCAGGTCTAGTTGTTGTAGAAGATGCAGGTCTAGTTGTTGTAGAAGATGAAGGTCTAGTTGAAGTAGTAGCTGCAGGTCTAGTAACTAGCGGATCCAGAATTTTTGTTTAGTGGTAGGGCGATTTTTCTCTAAACCCTTACCTTATGTATAAGAGATAGAGAGAGAGGGGGGGGGAAACGATTATCGTGTTAGAATCATCTATTCTCTTTATAATTATTGAAAATGATTGCATTAGGCATTAAAAAAGTTGGGGAGACTCGATATTTAATTTTAATTTATAGCATATTGTAACACTAAGGTAGGCACTCAACGAAAGGCAGGAGTTAACAATAAACTAGGTATTTATTTACAGTACAAACAGGCATGGACTTCAGCTATCAAGTCCTAGAATGTCCTATCTTAATACCAATACTGACCACCAGCACACTTCCCAGTGCCCCCCCCCCCCCAGGTCCTCGACAATCATATATAGCACAAAGGGCGTTCTCTCAAAACAGCCTAGACTTCCATCACTTTAGCCGGATCCACAACAGTCCTTTTTCCTGTCTAAACATGTCTTCTACTACTTGTGTTCAATGGCGCTCTGATGCGCACTATCAGTGTGGCTCAGTGTAACTTATATTAGTGAGAGTTTGTTTTTAAAGGAAATTGTGTAATTTCTAAATAGATTACAAAAGAAAAACTCTTTGTCTGTCCGGTGCAAGAGATGCATTCGTCCCTACCAGTGGTTTACCACCTGGTACAAGTTGCACAACCCTTTTTCATTTTTTTACTAAAGAATTAAATTTAATATTAGAGCGTGTCGTGGCCTAATATTCAAATGAATTCAAATTATAAAGATAATAAAGAAGGGCCCAAATCCTGGACCCATACACTCAACAACAATCTTTTATAGAAAGGCAATTAACAACTTTGTCAAAACTACCAGAAAATCAGTCTAATAAACCAACTTGTTAATTCCTATTAAAAAATCATACTAAACTGGAGACATTATATCAGAAGAACAAGCGGGTTTTAGACAAGTTCGCATCACAGCAGAACAAATTTTAAACTTCAGAATACTCTGTGAGAAATAGCTTCAACACAAACAGAACCTTTTCCATGTCTTCATTGACTTCAAGAAAGCTTTCGAGAGAGTATGGAATGGGGCACTCTGGGCAACAATGGAAAAAACAATATAAATCAAAACATACTAAAAGTTACCCAAACTCTCTCTAAGAAGGGGCCACTAGCGCATACTACTTCAACAATAACGTTGGAGGTTGGTTTAAGTCACACAGTTGGAGTGAGGCAAGGCTGACTACTTTCACCGACTCTTTTCAATTCAATATCTTCATTAATAAAGATGCTCGCGATGGCTACAAAGGTATGCAAATATAGGCCGAAAAAAAAAAAGGTATGTCCAATAGCCAACAGGGCTTTAACAGGGATATCAGTATTGGTAGCGTAAAGCGGATAAGTATCAGTAGTTTTATATATCTTAGAGCCATTGTCTCAGATGAAACAGAAAAAATCTTCAGCGTCACGCGAATAATTTTTGGTAAATAAAATTAGAAATACGGAGTTTTCATTAAAAAAAAGAACTAGTTTAATTATTTACCAAACAACTTTAGTTCTAGTAGGAAAGAGTAGAATGAAAGCATCTTTTTATTTATAATTTTTTATTGTCTCGCTTCAAATTATTATATTATTATGCTAGAAAAATACAAAACAATGACATCTTGGGCCTATATAAAACTACTTGTAATTGCAGATTCAGAAGAATAATTTAATGAAATGTTCGACATTAGTAAAGATAAGTCTATAACATAAATATGTTTAAATTGTCAATATGGAATTTCCTCATATTTGGAGGCAAACATAAAAAAAAATAAACTAACATACATTTTTAATGGGCTTCTTACAAAGCTTCGACATTTCGCAAGTGACACTATAAAAAAGAGCGCCTCAAGGATTTACTGAACTTTACACTTTAATATCATATAAATGGTTATCTACCTTTGATTACATTTAATTCAATCGTATTAGAAATGTTATCATTGCAACAAAAGAAACACACACTTTAGTTAATCAAGTAGTACATTAATATTTATTTGTATACAAAGATTAATTAACACATATCTATAAAACAACAATAATAGTAATAACTATACTATAGACAATAGAAAAAAAGATGTTTCATTTCATCCTTTAGATTCCATCAAAGTAACGGCCATTTATTATGTGTTAGTGTGATGTTGACATGACAACAACAAAAAAATCTCTTTGGTAATTTTTAAAAATATTTTTTATATTATAAAAATTAAAATCTAAAAATGTAAAAAAGATATTTTCATTAATAATAATAATAATAATAATAATAATAATAATAACATAAACAAATGAATAAATTATTAGTTGGGTTCTATCCCTTAGATTTAATAAAAAACTCTGAAAGACCCTAAATAAAGGCACATTCCTCGTCCCATATGCTAGGACAAATTTGTACAAATACTCCTTCTTCCCTAGTGCTAGTAGAGCATGGAATGGGTTGCCTGAGCTAGCCAGAAAAACCAGTGACTTGGCAGAATTTAAGTCATTGGTTAATATGCATGACTAAATGCATGACGCGTAGGACGTGATCATCTTCTTTTTTGAAGTAACGTCTGTATTATATAAAATATAAGATAAGATCATATGATAGAAATGGCTATTTATAACATTAGTGTGATGTTGACATGACAACAAAAAAACTCTCTTTGGTCATTTATTGTTTTTCTTATTATTAAAAAAAAAACTTAAAATTTTAAAATATAAAAAAGTATATTCAATAATAATAATAACAACGTATAAAAAATTGGATAAAGTTGTTGTCAGGTTATATCCCTTAGATCATATTATAGAAATGGCTATTTATTACTTATAAGTCGCATGTTGTCATGGCGACAAAAGAAACATACGTTTAAGTAGACCAATCATACATTAATTTATTTTTCTCCTCACAAACAAATTAAAAAATTAAATATAGATGCATTTAACTATAATAATTATTCCCACTATAATTATAATAACTGTAACGTTTTTCAAAAAGTATTTAATAGTTATGTCCCTTAGATCATATTAGACAAATGTCTATTTATATCCTACATGCCTTATCGATAGTCGCAATGCGCAGTGAATTTCCAAGTATCAACAAACTTCCTGGTAAGCTGGCTTAATGCCAAACGCTTATCAGAGTCGCCTGCATTGTTGACCCCTGACGCACATAGCGGCAATAAATTATTTAAAAACACTCGTGACGACCTTCACCTTGTCATACTCTTGACCCAAAAGTTTGTTGATCGTTCTGACATTACATTAACTCTTTCTCGCCTGATTGACGTTGATTTGACCACTTTAAATTATTCTCTGGATTTAAATATCTTAATTTGTGTTATATAAAAAGAGCATGCATTCCCATTTAATTATATACCAAATACAATATTTTCTGATTACAAAACATTGAAGTTTAATCATAACAACGAAGTGAATTACAAATGTGTAAAATGAATAATTCCGTCAGATCACGGAAAATAATTACGCTGAGATAGAGTTAAAACAAATGTGCCTGTATGTGTGTCTCTTTAGCTGCTAATGGACATTAATAAACAATATGGTAGTGAAGGTTTCTTTGTCCAACTGCGGTGTTCTCATTTCACCAAATAACACACATAGAGATTAAATTAGACATATACAAAGAATTTACATTATAAAAGTTAGTCATTACAAAACAACCTAAATGACTTGTATCCCAAGTAGTCTAAAAATAATTTTATAATCGTAAATCATAGAGCATGGTTGTTCTAACCTCTGTTACGTCGATTGTATAAGCAATTTTCATTAGTGTCATTAGTTTCGCCACTAATTCGACATTTGAAAATATTCTATGAATTGGTTCTGTATCCTTTTCACTGTTAGTATTTATATATGCATGTTGTATGTAGGTTCCTAGTTGTGGTTTTCTAGAAGTATTTACAACATATCGTTGATATTAAGTATTAAACATGTACGAGTAGTACTAATTTAAAAGACAAAACAACCTATGAATTAATGACAAACAATTCCTTTAGGTCACAAGGCTATGTTGTCATAAACAAACAAAATGTGTTTTGAATACAAATAGTTCTGTGTCATTGTTAGACAAAGTTTAAATTTCAAATAGCACTGCTAACAAATACTTCCTTGTCCTTAAGAGACACGTCTTCATGTTTAAATAATCGTGTGGGTAAAGCCAGGGGAATTCCCCTTACCTTAAATAACCTTCACTTATTTCTACTTATTACATGAATAAAAGAACTACGCTCTGACACAGACTAGTCTATTTTTTAAACTAACATTATTTATCACAAAGTGACAGCAGCTACACACACCCACAGCAGGCGGAGGTCAAAATAGATAAAAACACCTTGTTGTTTCGGTGCTATGAGCACCAATAAAGATAAACCCATATTTCTTTTACTGGAAAACTTAGTTTAATCAAGATTGTACACATTTAACTTCCTTGTCATACATCGACAAAAAGTTGCAGGCATATTACGATATGGCTGTCAAAGCTTGGGATTTGAAGCCATATCTGGAGTTTTTGGCACAACTTGCTTTATATATGATTTAGCTGAAAATCTATGGATATTTTACTTATGCCAGTTAGGCCAAAGTAAAATTACACTTCCTGAAACTAAAATTTGATATCTGACACTTAAATAATCATCTGTTTGATTTAGTTGTGATCACAGACCTATATATATTATACCAACACTGGAAAATGGAAAATTCGTATCCGAAAATGATGAGATCACAGACCTATATATATATATATATTGATTGTTATGTACAAAACTGTTAGAGAAATCGCCCCAAATCTAGGAATATCGATATTTTCTGTCTTAGAAAAGTAATGATCTTTAATTTTCAAAGTTTAGAAATAATGCTATACCATCATGAGGATTTTTTAATATAATGGGCTATTAATCACAAAACTATATTTTCATCTTAAGGACACTTTAATAGATTGATCACCTAGATATTTCTAGATTATGTATTTAAAAATTACAAAATAATAATTATGAGACTAGAGTGCTTTTATTTTCGATGTTCAATTGCAAGATCTATATTAAATGTTACATAGGTTAGGACTGAAAAAAAAACCTCTTATAATTACTTTACAAAACAAAGCCTTGTTTCAGCTTTTTTTTTTAATTTAATATTTTTTTGTACTGTTAAAAGATTTCCATGTCGAGTCTAGATGAAGTATGTATAGATCTGTTGTCGTGATAATAAACAAGTGAAACTCTTTGCACCCAACGACCATGTCGATCCGTTGTTTTTGAGCTCTTGTAGTTTTTCTATTTTTGCACGGTAAATTTTGCACTAAATATTATTGGTTATGCTTGCCCTGTGTGTGGCAAAATATATAGGTCACAGCTAGGACTGCGTAGACAGGGGAAATACTGCATTCCTCATTAATGTTCGAACACGAAGATAAGCCTTATTATTTGCATGGTATTGGTTTATTTCACTTAAATGATTGAAATAGTTTATGTCTTATCTTATCTTATAGAACACAGACGTTACTTCAAAAAAGAAGATGATTACGTCCTACGCGTCGTGCATTCAGTCATGCATATTAACCAATGACCTAAAGTCTGCAAAGTCACTGATTTTCCTGGCTAGCTCAGGCAACCCATTCCATGCTCTAATAGCATTTAAGAAGAAGGAGTATTTGTATAAATTTGTCCTAGTATATGGGACGAGGAATGTGCCTTTATCTTTGTATCTTTCAGAGTATTTTATTAAATTTTGTTTTTGTATTTGAAGATTATGGTTCAGTGTTATATGTATAATTGCTACTTTACTTTTAAGTCTTCTATTCTGAAGGCTTTCTAAATTTAGTGATTTTACTTTAGGTGTTACTCTAGTCAAATGTAAATATTCGTTTAATATGAATCTCACTGCTCTATTTTGTTTCTGTTCCAGTTTCTTATTATTTTCTTGAGTTGAGGGGTCACAAACAGAGGATGCATATTCTATTATTGTCCTAACCAAGGTTAAATAACATTTTAGTTTTATGTTTTCTATCTTTGTGGTTCAAAATACAAAAAGCTTTCTAAACAGTTGATGTATATCGCCGTGAATAGAATTGATATGTCGTAGACTACATGATAAAAAAACCCTCTAGTTTGACCGTTATACTTTTTCAAAGTGAATATAAAAAATGTAAATTTGGCTTGACTAGACTTAAAAAAAAAAACATTACGAAGTCAGCCATAGTGTTACGAAATTATACAATAACAGAGTAAATTTAAGGTTGCTTCAATTTTAATAAAAAAATACTAATCGACCGGCGGCGAAGCCTACGCCGCTTTTTTGCTTGGCCGGCCATACGCCACTGCTACCTATCCGACCAAAGTGGGCCCCGCACTGTCATAGGACCCGCGTTAGTTCTATGTGTAAATTATTAAATTAAACCGTTTTATAACTTATAGCAGATTTCCCGCGGCCGCCTAGTTTACCAGGAGCTCCTGGAAATCTGAAATTGCAAAAAGTATGAAAAAGTCATGGAAATTATAAAATATCTTTAGAAAAATCAAACAAATCTCATAAAATATATAGACGAAAATTGTCATTTTGGGGTGTCATTCAATATGGAAAACGCCAATATTACGCGCGATAAATAATAAAAACAGCAATATTCATTAGCCGTAATTTGTGTAATCTGGTTAAAGAAGCTTCAAACTAATGAAGAATTACTTGATGTCAACTATTCTCGTAGATAGATTGAAACATTTGGTAATTTTTGCTATTGAGCGTGATCCATGTAGAAAATACAATTTTCATAAGCCTTCGCTACACGCAAGGCTTGTTAAGTTCGTAGGATAACTCTATCCGCAGAAATAAAAGAGTGATCTTTCCTTTACTTCTTGTCGTCAAAACTCTTGAGCGACGAAGAGAATTATATATATTAATATTTTTCCTTCAAACCTAAATAGATTAGGCCTACATCTAGATTCTAGATTTAAAAGGAGATCTTTATCAAGACTAGATCTTAAGAGTTCCAAAGCATGCGTCTAGGTCTAGTATTAGATCTAGATGTCTATATCATGACAATATAAAAAAATAATCATATTAATATGATTTTCCGCTGGATGAATAGGTAAATACTATCTTGACGCATTTGACGGGGTCAAAATCACTGGTTCGATATTCGGTATGATACAATTTTTTTTTTTTATTTCATTACAATTTAACATTGATGTGGCCTGCCTGCAAGAAACCAGACTGGCAGACGGTGGATCTCCTACAGAAAGCAACTATATATTCTACTGGCAAGGAAAACCAGAACAAAGACCTAGAATACATGTCGTCGGCTTCGCAATAAGAAACAGTCTCGTCCCCTGCATTGCGATGTTTCCCATTGGCAATGAAAGAGTACCACACATGAAATTTGCATCACCGCAAGGCAAAGTTAATATAATCTGTGCTTACTCACCAACCCTTGCTGCACCGGATGAGGGCAAAGACAGATTCTTTCAAGCTCTAGGGGACATAATTAAAAGTATTCCAAAGTCCGGGCACCTCTATATAAATGGAAACTTTAATGCCCGTGTTGGTAATGGAAATGATGCATGGCCAAAATGCTTGGGACCTCAAGGCGTTGGCAAAATCAATGACAATGGCCAAAGGTTACTCGAGTTCTGTAGCTCTCATGAACTGTGTGTAACAAATACATTCTTCTCTGGCAAGGAACGCCATAAATTCTCATGGCAGCACACACGCTCAAAAAAAGGGCACCAGCTTGACCTCTGCATCACCCAAAGGATGGATCTGGAAAGTGTCTGCCACTCCCGTTCATACCATACTGCGGACTGCAACTTAGACCATTCACTATTGCTAAGCAAAATCAAACTACTTCTTAAGAAGGCTTATACTTCCACTCAACCTAGATTAGGCGAATCAACGTCAACCATGTAGGTGACCCAGAGAAGTGTGCACTCTTTGGCGAGCTCCTGAACAGCTCAATCCTCTCGTTAAGTGATGAAGAAAACATCTCTATCAGATGGGAGAAATTAAGAGATGCAATCTACAGTTCGGCAATCAGCGCTATTGGGCCTCAAAAACACAAAAATGTAGACTGGTTTGAGGCGAATCTAGTACATATGGAACCTTGCATCGAGAAAAAGCGATCTGCACACCTCGCTCATAAGACAAAGCCTAGTCCAAAATCTTTGGAGGCCTTCAAAAGAGCTAATAAAGAGGCGAAACAAATGGCTAGAAAATGTGCTAACAATTATTGGAGGGATACATGCAACAGAATCCTAGACAGTCTCCACTCAGGAAATAGCAAAGCTCTATATGATGGCATTAAAGCTGCCCGGGTCCAGCAGTGTCTAAGCCTGCCCTCCTTCTATCCAAATCAGGAAAAAAAAATTACAGATCAAACCAAGGAGCTAGAACGATGGACAGAATACTACCTAGAAGTCTATGCCACACCGAATACAGTAGACGATGTCACCCTGGCTTCACTTACAGATCTTCTAGTACTGGAATGCCTAGATGAGCTTCCGAGCCTTAGTGACCTCAAAAAAGCAATTAACTGCATAAAAAATAGAAAATCTCCTGGGAGTGATGGTATCCCAGTGGAAGTAGTGAAAGTCAACGAATCACTCCTGCTCCCTGAACTCTATATTCTCCTCTGCCGCTGTTGGGAAACAGGTCATGTCCCACAGGACATGCGTGACGCAACTATAGTCACAATATACAAGAACAAAGAGGATCGGAGTGACTGCAACAATTATAGGGGTATCACTCTCCTAAGTATAGTGAGCAAAATCTTTGCTAGAGTGGCACTATCCAGGTTGAAAGTGATAGCTTGTAGAGTCTACCCAGTCTCATTGTGGATTCAGGAGTGGTAGATCCACTATACACATAATATCTTCTCTACGACTATTGCAGGAGATATTCAGAGAGAGAGAGACAGACTCCTTTACATCGTTTTTGTTGATTTGACTAAAGCTTTTGACATGGTCAGCAGAAGTGGCCTTTTCAAACTCCTGAGGAAAATAGGTTGCCCTCCATAACTATTGAATTTCATTGAGTGTTTTTACGAGGAAACTAAATGTACTTTCAAATTCAATGGAGCCCAATCAGCATCTTTTGAGGTTTGCAGTGGTGTCAAGCAGGGATGTGTGCTCGCACTTACTCTGTTTGGCATATTCTTCTACTGTTTACTGCATTATGCGTACAACGAAATAAACGGAGGTGTGTTTCTCCATACAAGATCCTCTGGAAAACTATTTAATGTATCAAGGCTAAGGGCAAAAACCAAGGTTAGGAAGCTACTCGTCAGGGAACTCCTGTATGCTGATGATGCAGATGTTGTGGCTGATTCTGATATTCAGCTACAGTCCCTGGTGGACAAACTTTCTGCTGCTTGCTAGAAGTTCGGCTTAAACATCAGTCAAAGCAAGACTAAGATACTTGTCCAAAACCCAAACACTGCACCTCAAGTAAGCATTAATGGCTAACCACTAGAAATTGTTGATCACTTTTGTTACCTTGGCTCCATCATATCCAACAACACTCTATTGGATAAAGACATAAACAACAGGATAGCCAGGGCAATGTCCAGCATGTCACGGTTGCAGAAAAGAGTCTGGGACAACATATTGCTGACTAGTAGTACTAAAGCCCTAGTCTACCGGACCTGTGTGTTGAGCACCTTGCTGTACGGAAATGAAACATGGTCAACATACTCATGGCAGGAAAAAACGCTGAATGTCTTCCACCTCCACTACATAAGGCGGATCTTTAAAATAAGGTGACAAGATAAGATAACCAATGAGAAAGTGCTACAAAGAGTAGGGTGCCAGGACATCCGCTCTGTTATCAGCAGCAGACTGGTTTGGCCACGTTCGTAGAATGCCAGTAAGTCGACTTCCACAGGACATCCTGTATGGCGATCTAATAGAAGGCAGGAGAGCCACTGGTCGCCCATTTTTACGTAATATGGATGTATGCAAACACGACATGAAACTCTTCAAAATCGACACTGGCAACTGGAAAGAGGTGGCACTGTACAGATCAACATGGAGAGAGAGCATAAAGGAAGGGTGACAGATTGCAGATGTCATACACAACAGAAGCAGAAAGAAGGGTTAAAATGCAACGGCGCATGGGGATTATATATGCCCAACCTGCAATCGCAGCTGTATATCAAGGATTGGCCTCTTAGGTCACACAAAAAGTAGCAAAGGGAAAAGATCGTCTCTCGAGACGTAAAATGCCACGTAAAAAGCCACATATAAAATGCCACAGAATTGAAGTTGTATATTTTATGTATTATCTTTTTAAAAAAAAATGTTTTACTTGTTCTCAATAGATTCACTATTCAAGTTTCTCATTGCATTACTACATTATTAACTTGTCTGTTATGTGCCATTGTTCATTACACAGGAAACGTACAATTCAAAATATTAAAACTAATACGAATAATCACACACATCATTAGATTTGTAAGATAATATGTTTCCTCTTCGACTCAAGGAGGCGAACAAGTATTTTATGGATCTAGGTTATGTTTACGATGTTGACTTGAGAAAATATCGAAAGGATTTAGATCTAGATCTAATTTTAAGAAATACACTTTTCGCAGATAGTTTTTTACTTTGATACATGAAAATAGAAAAAAAAATCCATTGATTTCATTATATAATAAAATTAACCTTCAAATTTGTGTTTTAAAACCATTTTTTTACATACATTAGTTCCTTATATCTGCAACTAGAGATTTCCTTACGAACATTCTTTCATTAGACAATACCAAATGGTTGCAGTTACACAGTAACACATCTCTCTATTGCTAGGTCTAAAACTCTGATGATAAACCTTCTCTTCGCAAAGATAGTTTTATGCTTTAACACATGAACATACTAATTTTATTCCATTCATTTCATATTTTAATCTAATTAACATTCAAATTTGTTTTTCGTTCCCTGTTCGCTAAAGCAGCGAAGCCGTGTTGAGATAGGCCTACAATCATTCATGAAAAAAGGTCACTCATGCGCAGAGCAAAGCCTTCACGCACAGAATAAACTCTATAAAAGCCAATGTTTTACTCTAGATTAGTCTAGATCTATGTCTATCTCAAGATCTACTTTACACTTTAACACATGAACATACAAAATCAAGTCTATTTATTTCAAATTTTTATTAAATATATGTATGCCTAAAAGCCAATGTTTTAATTTGAAAAAAAATGGATTTAAGTGGATTAGCTATTTTGATTTGATGGCTCCATTCATACTATTTTTACTTTTACACATTTGCTTTATTTATTACATTATTATTTCGTTTAAATGTTTTAAAAACACTCAGTGACTATATCGACAGTAATACGCAAATAAAGACCCGCGGGTCGCGGGTAAAATATGTCTTAACTTATATAATTAATAGAACCCCTTCTGTATTATTATATCTCTAATCGTGCCTACCAAATCTATGTAAGGCGATCATTCTGATTATCTTTTGTTATAAAATGTTGTCATTTTAGCTTATTTGGGTCTTCTGCTGAAAAAAATCCAATAATAGATGTATTCAGCTTTAACTTGAATTTTGCCTATAACATCACACTAAATGCAAAAGGCTAAAAAATAAGATTATAATAACAAATTACTAGCACACAATTATTGGATGACTGGTTCTTAGAGACAGTGGAGTTCAGTAACCAACATAAGAAGTATCATAAATAAAAAACTGTGTCAAAGCAATAATAAACAAAGCAAGAGTCTACTCCATATATTTCAAGAGATTTGTCAGCAAAAAAAAAAGGCTTTTTTTCACCTGAGAATGCTGACCATGTCCTTCAAAGCAACTATATGGAGAACTTCTAATCTGAAAACCACTGCGCAGTTCATCTCAGATCTAGGATTACTGATCTGAACCATCCAATATGTAAAATGAGAGCGAAGAAGAAAAGCACTTTTTTTTTTAATTTTTTAAATCCTTAACATATGCTGACCATACACAATTAGTAGCAAACATGCTGAAATGCAACAGTCCTATTCAAGTATAAAAGCGTACATTGCTTTCTCTTAAATGGAATTGTGTAATATTTTGACCTTAGCGATTTACAGAATCTCAAGTTTTGTCTTAAAATTATTTTCTGCAAAAGATCTTATCAAATATTTTTATAGCTATAAGCAAGTGTATTACGTTTTTTAGAATATAACGTTAAGAGCTCTTTTATCATGCTACTAAAATATATACTTTTCTCACATTGTAAATGTAAATGCTTTTCCTCCTGGATAATAAAGATTATTATTATGAAATAAAAAGTACAGAAGCATTAATATGAAAGCTCTTTAATATCATTCAATAAATTACAAAATCTACTGCTAGGAATGAAATAATAGTGCAATATATCTGCTACACAGAAAGACCTAACATCATGTCTTTGTGGATTTCCGAAGAGGCATCAATCTGGGCTAGTCAGAATAAAAAGTGCACATCATAGATCAATATTTTTTGCTAAAATAATATGTTAATGATTTGCATATCTAAGCATGCTATATATATATATATATATATCTTTTTAATGTTTTGTGCATAAATATAAGATAAGTGGGGTAAAATCATTTGTTTTTATAACCCAACTTTTAAAGTTATTAAGAACTCTCACTATAAAGGTACATTGAACCAGTAAGACCAACATATATTTTTATAGCAAGGTATGGTAATGAACTTCAGTAATGCTTTAGAGAAATATAAAAAAAACCCATCTATTTGCTCATTATGATCTAAGCCCTTTGATTCAATCAGACCTATTAGATGGGTTTCATATAACCTACATTTTTTTAAAGCCCTGCTCCTATGGGAAAAGGACCTTACGTTTATCTAATGTGTTTATTGTGATGCTACATATTATGTTTTCTAGTATTATACATGTACTGGTTTGTAGTTTTTTGGATAAGAATTATCTCCTTGTTTAAATACAGGAGTCACATTAGCTTTGTTTCAGTCACTTGGTACTCTACCTGGATAAAGTGAAGTTTAAAAAAGTAGCCTGAACATGGTGTTAGCTTGTTGTTTACTTCCTTCAATTATAAACGTGCAATGCTATAAAATCTAGATGCTTTATAAGGATTTATGTTCGATAATAGTTTGACATCCATTTTGTTTGTCATTTGTCTCCTATGCTTTCAATTTGGTTTCAATTATGTTCAGTGCATGTCATATTGTTTATGAGTAGAAAGTTTACCTTTTTTACAGCTTCCTTAAGAATGTCTTCAGCATTTGGGCCATCTTCACTTGTATTTGATGTTGTATGTTTGACATTGTCAATCTAGGAACAAAAAAAATAGTTTATTACATAAGTTTATTGATGAAGCCTAGTATAAAAATTTAAATAGTTTTTGGTATACACCTTTTAATTTAAAAAAAAATATACATATATGTGTGTGTGTTTGACAAAACAGATAATAATGTCTACCGTTATTCTATCTGATAGGAATATCTCATTGACTACTGTAAAAAAAAACATATTAAAAACTAAATCCAGTTAATTTTTTTTTTCTTTTTCATTGGAGGGTTTAGAGGAGTAGTACTATATCTGCGATGACCTGCGCAATGGTTTCCAGTTATGGCAGCTCTCGACATATAATGTTGTTTTATAGGGGGGTTTGTGGCTAGAGTCTTGTTTATGCCTCTCAATAGAGTGTATGTAGCTTTGAATGACATGGTAAGAAGTAAAGGAAAGATTTTTGCGGATAGTCCACGAGAAAACAAGAGTAGTATTCACACTACGGATGACTGGCTGCGCTCTTGACTGTCGTTTAAATTTATCAAACCCTGCCCGATCCTAAACCCCTTTGTCCAGCGGGAGTTTTGGACTAGGAACTAATCTAAGTAAAATCTACAATGTATATATAAATATATATCTATATCTATATCTATACATATACATACATATATATATATATATCAGGTCCTGACATAACACTTTACAAACATTTTACAAACACTAAATAGCAAGGCCGGACTTACGCATTGTGAGGCCCTATTCTAAACGGATTTCGCGGGGTCAAGTTTGGGTAGAGAAGCGGATAATAAGTGAAATTTAAGAGTTTGTATTAGAAAATAAATTCGTATATACTTTTTATTCATTCTTATGTATAGCAAAGTCATACAGTATATCATAATAATTACGTTTCCTACATAGAATTACCAAATGTTTCAATCTATCTTTGAGAATTGTTGACCGCCTGGTAAATCGACATGAGGGCGCAGGAAATCTGTTTTAAGTTAAAAATGGTTTAATTTAACAATTTATACACCCTGAACTAGCGCAGTTCCTATGAAAGTGCAGATCCTTTGAAAGTGGGGGCCCACTGCGGTCGCATAGGTTGCAGTGGCCTAAGACCGGCTATGCAAAATAGCGGCGTATGTTACGCCGCCGGTCGACTAGTTTAAGGTATTATTATAAATATACACATATAGATTAGATTCTAGTCTAGTCTACATTTCTAGATCTAGTATACCCCTAGAATTCTAGATTTTATATGCCATGTTTTTTTGACTATTAAATTTACATAATTAAAATAATTATAAATACTTTTAAATACTAGATTTAGATTTGTATAAATACTTTAATTAAAAAAATACTACTTACTACTAGTACTATACTACTATAGTATAAGTAGTCTAGGACTAGATCTATAATCTATACTTATACTAGATCTAATTTATAGTCTGCATGCATAGATGATAGACTGACTAGTTAAATAGTTAGTAGTAAAAAGTATGAAAAGTATTAGACCTAGTTATTATAAATATTAGTCATATTAGATCTATAAATATTTGTGACAGTTACTAGTGAATACAGAATTATTCTGACTTACTGAAACTGAAAGTTACTGTGTATACTATTCAATTTATTAAAGCAAAGGTGAAAATGATTTTTCAACCTTTAGAATTTATCTCTTGGCCTATCGTACTACAAACATCATAGCGCGTTCTGCTCATTTTCTTTGACGTTTTTTACTAAAAACTAATTCTAACAATTTAAATCGATAAGACGACCGCCATACATTAATAAAGAAGCCATGTCAACAAACATAGATCCACATCACAAACCTATATATATATTTGCCTATGTCTATGATTATGAAACAAAGGCAAAATATTGGGAAAATGGCAGTTTTGTACTTTTCAAAACTAAAGATCATAGTTATATATTTGCTAAAATTTTAGTCGTAGTATTTATAGCTCAATTGCCGCCATTTCTTTTTCACATAGATATAGTACATAAAATATATTTGACTCCCCCCAAATAAAAAATAACTTCCTACTGCCAGTCTATATTTATTTATGTCTATGTTTATAAATAAAAGAAGAAAAATGGCGACCCAAGATGGCGGCCAATCTGGTACTAGATCTATTCATTATAGTAAAGATCAACTCCTCAAACTTCGTTCAAAGAAAAAGCCTCTTCCACCATGTTATGCACATATAAATTGTCTCTACCCTTCCTCTGTTAGTACAAGGAAAAGAGAGAAAAAAAGGAGGACTACGGCAAAGGCTGAGAAGAAGAGGTTTTCGCCCACCACTTCCTACGATTATTCTAGCTAACGTCCGCTCAATTAGAAACAAAGTGGATGAGATATGTGTCCATGTACGCTACGACCACGTTTTTATGAAAAGTTGTCATTTGACATTTACTGAGACATGGTTAGAGGAGGATAACAACAACCACCTGATTGCTATTGATGGTTTCTCTTGCGTGAGATCTGACAGAACGGCTGAGTCTAAGAAGAAGAAAGGTGGGGGGCTGTGTGTTTACATAGATCTCAAATAATCTACCAACTACACGGTTAAAAAGAGAATGTGCTGTCCAGATCTAGAACTACTGACGCTCTCATTGAGATCTTTTTTTTGCCACGAGACTTTGGTGTTATTTACCTAGTCTTGGTTTATGCTCCGCCTACAGCCAAGACGAAAGTTGCAGCTGCAATCATCGCTGACGTAGTGAATGAGTTTCTGACAAGATCGCCGGACGCACCAGTAGTTATACTGGGTGATTTTAATAAATGCACCTTGAAGGTTGACCTACCCACCTTCTATTAACACATCTCATGTCCGACAAGAGAGAACAGAACTCTGGACTTATGTTACTGTAACATCAAAGGAGCATTCACATCTCGTGAAAAGCCACCACTAGGATCATCGGACCACAAAACAATACAACTGCAGCCTACTTACCGTACGAAACTTAAATAAAGAAAAATCATTCAAAAAAACGTACAAGAATGGACTCAAGACAAAACTCTCAAACTACAGGGATGTCTAGACTGCACTGACTGGAATTTGTTTAAAGAGACCACCTCAAATCTGGAAGAATGGGTCGACGCAGTGACAAATTACATCATATTTTGTGAAAACATATGTATCAGTACTAAGAGTATCAAGATATACCCCAACAATAAACCATGGGTCACTGCAAAAATAAAACAGGAAATAATCAAAAATTAAAGAGCAGGCAGGAAAGGAAAAGAGCTCAACGAAATCTCAACGCCGTTCTTGAGGAAGGGAGGAGAAACTACCACACCAAGCTAGCAGACTCGATTAAGACAAGTGACACGAGACAGGCGTGGGGTATCATGAACAAAATGACAGGAGCACAAGTCAAATGTAAAAATAATCTTGCTACAAGAGACGAAAAAACATTAGCCAACAAGTTGAAATATTTCTATTGTCGCTTCAACACGAAAGGTTTTAATTATCTAAGACTCAAAGCCCTTGAGGATGTTAATGTTAGCAACTGTTTAGAATTAGCGATTACTAAAAAAAAAAGGGAAAGTCTGCAACGTTTTCAAAAACGTCAACCCAAGAAAGCTGGTGCGCCTCATGGAATAAAAGGGCGAATCTAAAAGAATGTACTGAACAACTAGCTGAACCTTTCCTATATATTTTTTCCACTTCATTACTAAGCCATGAGATTTTGTGATAAACCATTTTAGCTCACTCAAAGTATCACTAAGGTACAAGCATTTAATTATATTTATTTAAACAAATTAAACATCAATTTTATTTAATTAGCAAATCAATCACTATAAACACAACCACCATCCCTCTAATCCAACCCCACCCCTTAGGCTCCGATGTCACAGCTTACTATCCCCATCTTGACACGTGCCACGCTAGACTCTTGACAATAGTACACTCCCTCTATCTATCTTGGCAAACATCCGTTGACCCCCTACCACTTCCGGGAGCGTCTGGTCACTTAAAAAAGCCCATTCAACGCAACGCCTCTGGCAACGATGTTTATCTAGCGCTAGCCAATATCAAGGAATAATCCCGCTTGACCTTTCCGAGCTCTGATAATCTCCGCTTCCTATTCTCTGACCACCTGGGCAAATTTCCTGGACTTTCAACTCACGCCTTCCCGCAATGTCTATCTCCCAGAAACTTTCGTCACGGTCAAGCGGGGATCTCTTTGTCGAAAGACGCCAGATAGTCTGGGCCACATTTGCGACCACCCCCCATCGCCACGTGTATATGGACAAGATTTCACTGTCCGAATCATTCACGCTGGAGAGCTGACAGGGAGCGCATCGGTCTCTTGCTTGAGCTCTACATATTTTCATCCCCTATTTCTTACACTTTGGATTGGTGCTTTATTTATAGGCAACACCCGCCTTATCAACCTAACGCTGATACCAGATTTGTTGGCACCAGATCTGCAGATATCAGTCTTACCTATCATCATAAGTATCCAAGCAACAACGCTAGCCACAGTCTCCTCACTGGCTTGATTGAATAGTAGCCACAGCCGAGCTCTGTAGCTATAAATCGTTGGACTGCATCCGGAGCCTGGATCCATCCCGCCAGCCCACCAGCAGACAGCGTCAGCACCAGCAACACCCGTCTCATCAGTGCAGCACCAGACCTAAAGCTAAGCAACCATAACAAACATGTATAAAAAAGCTAACAAGATTCTAGAAATAAAGAATCACCCCTTGTATCAGAGTTTTGTGATTTTACCATCACAAAAGAGATACAAGACGCCAATAGCAAAGACAAATAGACAGAAACATTCTTTTTTTCCCCTGGCAATCAAATCATTAAATAGGGACAATCTGATATAAACTTTGTCACATGTAAATTATGAGTCTGATGTGAATGTACATTTTGGTTTCTTATAGTTATAATGTTTTTTGTTTGGCGTTATGCACAAATTGAAAGACAAATTTCCATACGGACAATAAAGTTTATTATTATTATTATTAATGCTGAAATGCACTAATAGATATATATACTTATGGATGATAACTGTAGAAAAGCATTAAACAATCTTAAAGAGAAAAGTTTTGAGAAACTGGAATTGTTAGGTCTGGAAACTAATACAGCTCTTACCTTGTACACAGATGTATCTAATACTGAAATAGATACATATCTATTACTGATCTATTTGTAAAGCCTGTTAATTATGTAAGTAGATCATTGTCATTGATAGAATAAATATATGGTCACTAATTTTTTCAGATTACAAATTTTATATTTAAAGCATTCCAGGATATAAAAAATGTTCTTGCTGATTTCTTATCTAGGCATAAAATACATGAGAATGACACAAATGAGAATGATGACACAAAAATATATCAGTCAATTTATTGACTTATTATTTTAAATTTTTTATAGCAAATATTCCACGTTAAAAATTATTTCGTGACTTATTACTATTGTGGACAAAGGCAAACAATCACTACTTTAAACAAGAAGATTCTTGTACATTTGCTACTCATAGGTTAACAATCATTTTTGAGTTGTGACAGCTTCATATGGGACTCGTTGTAACATGTTATGACTCAAGGAAAAAGCTTTCAGTGAGAGAACGATAGCACAATATTTTACCAGTTACAATGTAATGTTAAGAGAGAAAGGATGTATATTTTTGATAAAGTTATTTGTGTAAAGAAGTTATAATGTGTTTTCCTTAGAGAGGAAGGACGTATAACGTATACTAGGATTTAGTAGGTTATAACTTAGTAGTGGATTTATTTTGTACTTAATTGAATTTATTGACGTTAAATTATATCTTATTTCAGTGAATTGATTATATTATTTCATTATACTACTGTTGGGCGTGTATTCTATATATCCAATATATGAAACCGGAGAAGCACACTAGTGCACATTTTGTTACTTATTTTATTCTAATAAAACTTCATGTCTGCTACCTCGGACTTTATAGAGGGATTATCAGCTGTTACGTCATTCACGTTTATTCATAGTCTAGACAAAGCCCAAAACAGAATTCACAACATTTGCACCAATAGTATTGATAACCAGTCTTTATTTACATTGGTGGTCAGTTCTTTCATTTATATTAATTGGTGACCAGTAAATCAAAACAATAAATAAAACTTTTACAGTAACGCCAAGATATTTAGCAAAGCCAACATTCAGAAAGCTTTTGGCATATCAAAATAGACCCGGACTCATCGGGTCTCGCTGCGATAGCAACTTCATTTGATGGATACACATGATTTAGGCTTTCTTTTGTACTTAAAGTAAATTCGGAAGATTTCAAAGACATTTGAATGATGTGTTTTGGGTGACTAATATGATGTTTTAACGTGGTGGATAATATAATGGTAATTGGCAAGGTATACACAATAGAAGAGGCTCGAAATAAAAATAGAAAAACTTATTACACTTTCTCAATAGATGAAAGGAAAAGAATATCAGATTTAATAAAAAGAAATCAGCGATATAAAAATAAATTGTATTTATACGGTACATCTTTTCCAAGTCAAGAATAAAACCAGATCCAAACTAGGTGAGAGCCATAATAAATGTAAGTACCCCTGAAGACATTGCATCTATTTCGAGATTTTGTGTAATGATACAATGTCCGTCACGATTCACATCCCAGTTCTTTCATCAGACCTACATCAAATAACAGAAGTGACTAAGAAACACAAGCTATTTGTTTGGTCAATGACTATAAACAAGCATTTAATTTAACATTCTTTTTTAGTCTTTAAATTAGTGTATCTGTTGCAATAAATTTTAATTTTAAGGCCTTCACTCTATTTCCTTCTTTTCTTCTCTCTCTCTCTCTCTCTCTCTCTTGCTCTCTAGAATTCCATTTTGTTTGTTTTTTATCTGAGAATCGTAATTTCTCCCAGATATACTTTTTTTTTACTTGATTGAGATAACCCGCTTCAAAATGCGCCTCAAACAAATACCCGCTCTCATATTTTGGGCCCGTTACTTTTAGTAGCATTTTTACTTACACCTCCCCAAATCTCCACCCCCGCAACAACAAAAAAGTTAGTCCTTAATACACTTTTAAGTTCCCATTTCTACATTTTTCTTAGTATTGTAATAACGTAAGGGATGTGTAACTACCACTCTCCGTGTTTTTCCAAAGACATTACTGTCATTGCTGGGGGAAAGCCTGGGCGGTAAATTTGCGAGTGCTGGGCTGCCCACACGTCAGCACACGCCTCTCTTCCATACTGACCGGGTCCAAAGAGATAGCGAGCCATCACAATTTGGGGACAGGTGGCTGCAGGAGTTTGCCAGAGAGCAGTAGTCTTACTAGTTCCTAGCTGATTGGCGTAAGCTGGAACGCCAGGGACCACTCTTGACGGTAGGAGTTTTTTTTTAGCCTCACTGGATAGCTACTGCCTGCCTTAAGCCGAGCAGCCCTCGGACAGTAAAGTGCTCTCACCCGCACCTGCAAATATGTCATACACAACAGAAGCAGAAATGGGTGAAAATGCAACGGCGCCTGATGATTATATATGCCCAACCTGCGATCGCAGCTGTGTATCAAGGATTGGCCTCTTTAGTCACACAAGAAGTTGCAAAGGGAAAAGATCGTCTCTCGAGACGTAAAATGCCACAGACAAGGGATGCAACTCAACAAGATATATTTGTTTATTTACAAGAGGACATGACTAAAACATATATCTCGTTGAGTAGCCTCCCTTAAGTTATAACATTGGTGTCAGAACTGCGATCATAGGCAACTCAACGAGAAGAGGTCGGATTTGATCACAATGGCATCTTTCAAACAATTAGACAAACTCTTAGTTAATAAGCTTAGGAAGGAACTTCGTTAAGGATATCTGAATGTTAGTAGTACCAATGATATGCTTAACCCTGACCTCTTGAATTTTATTAAAAACCATCTTAAAAGCATTATAAAAAATCATATACCAACTAAATACACATTAAACAAAATAAATAAATGCTGGATTGATAATATGATGTAAAAGTTTTCTAAACAGAAGAAAAACATATTTGTCACGTATTACAAATTGAATTCTACTTTTAAATGGCTTGCCTAGGGGAACGTGACAATAGAAAAAGGTAGTTGTGTCACTTATCTTAAGTCTGAATTTAATCAGAGACTTACAATGAATAACAAAAAAAAAAAAAAAGGACACAAGAAATCGGAAGGTAAAATATCAACTTAATGTTTAATCATAATATAACTCAATACAAAATGGAAGGGTTGACCAAAACCCTTTTACAAAAATGGCATGTAAAAATATTACAATACAAGAGTTTGAAAATATAATTACAAATACAAGCAAGGCCTTGAAAAAAGAAAAATCTTAACTTACACGATCAATTGGTATACCACGCACGGGTCACGCAATGTCTCCGCTATTCTGTCTCACGGCTGTCTCCGTATGTCTGTCCGTCAACGTTACGCGAGCGGTCTTTATATAATCTACCGCGCGTCGATATCTAGTAATTTCTAGAACAGAAAGTCATCAACACCCAGATCTAGAACGCTCTTCAAAGAGACAGAAGAAAAGAAAAAAAAAACCACCCTCCTTTCAACCAGAGGTACACACATAGGTCAAGGACCGGTCACTGTCTGTGTGGCTTGACTCTTGAAGAATAAAATAAAAAAAAATTATTACACAAAGGGGCAGACAACCTACAGGTCAAGAAAAAAAAACAATAGTATCTAGGCATTGTTACCTAGATACGTAACATATTATACAGAAAATTTTAAGAAACTAAGCTATGGTCATACATTAAGTCTAAGAAAATTGAAACAACAGGCATAAAAAAATGAACATAACATAATTCATAATGACAATGAAACTAAAGCAAACATCCTAAACAAATACTTTGCATCAGGATTCTCAGCCCCAGGAGACAAAGACATATTATTTAATTTGAACCAAGTGGACAACATAGAAGATATAGTAGTACAAGAAAATGAAATCCAAAAACTATTAGCCAACACCAAACTACATAAAGCGTCTAGACCTGATGGTATTCCAGCTAGATTACTCAAAGAACTAAGCAATTAGCTAGCCCCAGTGTTCAAAATACTCTTTTAGGCATTGCTTAACCAGGGCAGAGTACCAAAGGACTGGAAAGAAGCTAATGTCACCCCCCCCCCCCCCCCGCTATTTAAAAAAGGAGAAAAATCTGACCCAGGAAATTACTGACCAGTATCACTTACCAGCATCACATGTAAAATCCAGAACACATAATATGTAGCAACATCATAAAATACTTAGACAAACATAATGTCCTCACCCCATACCAAGATGGCTTTAGAAAATATAGATCATGTGAAACACAACTAATAGGACTAATTGATGACTTTTCAAAAAGTTTAGATAATAGTGAACAAATAGATGCTATCTTACTAGATTTTTACAAAGCTTTTGCAAAGTTCACCACCATAGTTTGCTTAAAAAATTAAAATATTTTGGCATTATTAGCCCATTGCATCAGTGGATTAAGAATTTTCTGATAGGGAGAGAAAAAACTGTAATGATAAATGGCTCTAAATCAACACCGATAACAGTAAACTCAGGTGTACCTCAAGGAACAGTCTTAGGTCCACTACTATTCTTAATATACATAAATGATTTACCAAATTGCATTACTTCAGGAACAAAACTCAGATTATTTGCAGACGATTGCATAATAAATAGAACAATAAAAACAACACAAGACACAGATATTTTACAAAAAGTATTAGGTGACTTACAGAAATGGGAATCAAATTGGAGCATGTCTTTCCACCCAGAAAAATGTCAGTTGTTAAGAGTTACAAAAAAACTAAAAAAAATTAATTCCACTTATCTTATTCATGGCAAACCAGTAACACAGACTAAAAACGCAAAATACCTAGGTGTTATAATAAATGAAAAACTGTCATGGAATCTACATATTGATGAAACTATTAAAAAATCAAACAAAGCATTAGGATTTATTAAAAGAAACTTCTATAAATCAAATAAGAATATAAAACTAAAATGTTATTTATCCTTGGTTAGGCCAATAATAGAATATGCATCCTCCGTTTGGGAACACTCAACTCAACATAATATTAGGAAACTCGAACAGACACAAAATAGAGCAGTGAGATTCATAACAAACGAATACTCACACTTAACCAGAGTAGCACCTTTAGTAAAATCACTAAATTTAGAAAGCCTTCAGGACAGAAGACTCAAAAGTAAAGTAGCAACTATACATAAAACACTGAACTATAATCTTCAAATACAAAAACAAAATTTAATAAAAATACTCTGAAAGACACAAAGATAAAGGCACATTTCTCGTCCCATATGCTAAGACAAATTTGTACAAATATACAAATACTCCTTCTTCCCTAGTGCTATTAGAGCATGGAATGGGTTGCCTGAGCTAGCCAGGAAAAACAGTGACTTGGCAGAATTTAAGTCATTGGTTAATATGCATGACTAAATGCATGACGCGTAGGACGTAATCATCTTCTTTTTTGAAGTAACGTCTGTATTATATAAGATAAGAAGATAAGATGTGCTTACAGCTCGTCTCTGGCAAGCCCTGATGGATGAAGAAGAAGATCCGGATACAAACCTATTTGAAATTAAACCGGAGATTTATGAGCTTATTGGCAAGATACATGAAGGTACTGATGTAATGTGCGAACAAATTAACAGTATTAAGGAACAAGGTAGATACAATGATGTCTCAAACGAAAGAAGGTATAGAGTCGTTAGTGAAGAAGCAGTTGCCTGTAGACTCTTTGCTGAAGAAGTTGCATGGTCAGGACTTTAGCTGCACAAACAGTGGTGACGTAGACGCTGGGGATTGGAGCACCGTCTGAGTCTGTGTTGTGGGCAAGTCTTGTGGGCCTGACTTTCAAGACGAGAAACTTGGCAATTGCTGCGACGATCTCAACGGGATGTTTCTAATCAAAACGACAAAACGAAAGAAACAAATGAAGAAACTAGGAAAGCCTGCTATGTGCCTGAAGATTTTGTTCTTAATGTATCTGCAACATGTACATCAATGAGCCGAATAGATAAAAACAATGTTGAGTCAGCATCCAAGCTTGCTGCTGTGGACTTTTAAGACCTCTGTTTATCTGTCAATGCCTTTGATGAGAACTCAAACCATGGAAGGCTTGAGATCGTTTCTGATTCCTTGCCTTGGATGTCGTCGGGCGAATAAGGGCCGCTACAACGGCCGAGACAGAAATAACGAATTTGACTTTGGCAGCGGCATAAGAGAGAACTTGATGCTTGGCAACTGCATCCAGGCGATTGATATGAATTGTATATGCGGCGCCCTGCGGGGACAGTGACCGTGCCAAGAAACCTAGCTACAAGATCTGAACATTAAAGAAATGTGTACTTCAGCCCACTTCAGTGAGAGTGACTTAAACGATGGTGAATTAATTCCAGCGAAACCTGATGTAGTGGTGGATGAACATTACAAGAATGCATCATGGGCATACCTTACATAAGAGGCTGTAAAGGACTATGTGCTTGAAACCATGGCTAACAGTGGGCCTACAACTGTGTCACAAGATGTCCATGGAAAAGGTCCGCTGACTCAGCGGCTTAGAACAACAACCCTGGAATCTACAGTAATCGCCACAACTTCCATTTGTGTTATGTGGCTGGCAACCCTGACCTCCAGTAACTCTGCCTGTGTCAGCTGGCTGACATCAGTGACTATCGATAAGAAAGCGACGGCCGCGGAAAACTGTGCAGGTGGTTTCAAGGGCAACAGGCACCCTAACGTCTGTGGTTGCCACTGATCGACCTTTACCTGAACTGTCTAACCTCCACTGCACTGTTTCTTTTCGAGACAAAAAGCTCTAAGAAGGGAGCAACGTTATAACTCTGCCATGCGCATCGCCATCCAGGCTAGTGCAGAAGGTGCGCACTTCTAGAAACCAGACTAGGGTGGATGTTTACATTAGGAAGAAGAACGATTTCCGCCCAAGTCTAGAGCCGATATAAAGATGCTGTGCTCAAGGAAGATGTCCTATATGTATGTGATGTTCCCGTGTAAATAAACATCTATATCTCGTTGAGTTGCCTCCCTTAAGTTATTACAGATTTTGGTATCCTGGTATAAAAGAAATATAAATTTTATTTTAATTGTAATCGTATATTTTACCCCATTTAAATGTCGCGAAATGACAGTAGTTCAAGATTTATATTATCAATACTATTAGGATAAAGTATTGTTTTTTAACAGTCTTACAAAGTACCATTACTTGCTCTCTCTCTCTCTCTCTCTTACTCTCTTTGGAAAAAAAAGAAACAATACTTTAGAGTTTCTTCTCATTCATGCTATTAGGATGGTTATGATTTTATCTCAACCGCTTCTACAAGGAAGTTGAAATGATGTAAAGAAAATTAAATAAGCAAACGAAGGGGAAAAGAAAAATATTGTTTTACAATTACAGAATTGGTTATATTTGTTAATGCTTTCTAATTAACCTGCGGCTTTTTTTTTTGGGAGGGGGGGGGGGGAATACCGATAATAAAATACAAAGGTTTGATAGAAATCTGTTTTTTTGTGTGCAAATAGCAGTCCTCAGGTTGCGATTCTGTCAAAAACTGTTTTTAGTGAGCACTTTAAAGGTAATAGGAGCATTTGTACGAAATTTGATGTGTATACGTACGACGGTTTAACCATTATAACCCTTGTAATTCCATTTTGTATGCACTTATTTTAAAACAGCTCAGCAATTTAAGGGTTATGAGATCCCGTGATCACTAGGTATGTCAGTGGTATTTCGTAAATATATAATAGATTAGTATTATATACAATGATAATAACAATATATTTCTGGTCCAATTGTAAGTTCTCTCAAAATATTTTAGTTTCTAATGCTGTAATCACAACAGATTTCCGTAAGGATCAATAAAGCAGTCTTAGCCTTAGATGAATGTTATAAATACATAAAAATAAATGTTAAATATTTATAAAGACTAACCATTGAATTTTTCATACGTATATTGTTCTATGGACGTTGTAGTTTGATCATATTCTGTTGCTTCTGGTGCATCATTGGAAAAAGCTGCATAGTTGTGTAGGTCGTTAGCTTCCTGTCAGGGTTTAAATTATACTGCTTGTCTCTTGTGTTCTTGTGTTTTCTAACTTGATTCACTTGGGGTTTCACTTCTTAAATTATTCAATTCTTAAATATTACAACTAAGAATAATTGTATGTAATACACATCAACTACTACTCCAGAATTCCAAGAATATAACAATGATATTTTAATACCCAATATAGCTCAAATAATGCACAATAAATATTAATAAACAAACACCAGTCCAGGAAGCGACTATCCAACCTTCCTGGACCGGGAGCAAGACCTCACTGACTTAACACACTCACCGCATATTCACAAAGACAAAATCATTCAGTTTACAACATGTGCAACAATTATCATTCATAACAAGGGGATATAACAATCATACCAAAATATCAAACTAACATTCATTCTCGCCATACCTCCCCCTGACACTTCCACTACATATAAAAATATTATACATATTTATGATATTTAGAGTATTCGATTAAGACTACATCACTAAATATATTACGTTGAATTTTTTTATATAGTATGCTTTACGGACTCTTGTCACGATGGTTCAGAGTTGAACCGCTGTCACCTCCTGTCTTCCCGCACGGGGTCTGGGCTAAAATGTACTAATATTTATTTATGATGTCTCGCTGAAAACAAAAAAAAAACAACCATTAAACAGGAAACTGAGCTTGACGTGCTAATAGAAGGAGGAGGAAAGCAATCTTTTTGTTTGACACAAAAGGTTTTATGAACTCATTCTTTTTACACATTAGTTCTCCTACTTCCCATTCTCGCATCAATTTGAAATTTTGCACTATTATTCATTGTAAATGACAGCATATGAAACAATCAAAAGATTAATCAATTAGTAAATCAAATATAAGTCTTGTGTAGAAAATAATGTTAATGACTAAAAATTTTGAACTAACAATAGATTAAAAAAGCTACTATTATTATAAGCTCACAAGTACCTAAGCGCTAAACACGTCGGCCTTCCTTCGTGTAGGCTCGAGACCTCAAATGCTAAATGAGACTAGAGCAACTTTTAAAAAAAAAACAGCTTTTGAAAGGCAGCACAAAAACATTCTCTCAGATACACTTCTCCCAAACTGGACCATAGCGCTATGAGCATACTGTAACTATGATGTCAGCTTGGTCGTGCGGTAAGCACGCTAAACTGTCGTTCGTTAGTCTCGATGTTTTCGTGTTCATTCCCTGCCGCCAATATCCACAGTCGTCTTCAACTCTGAACGAAAATGTAAAACACATTAGAAACTAAGAAATTAAAACAATTTTTAAAAATATTTTCAAAAGCACAAATTTATTGTTGATAGTCTAGAACTAATTTTTTAAAAAGTAATTGCATGATTAATTTAAAGTAATTCATTCAATTACACTCAAAATAACCTTGTTTACTTTAAGTGTTTGTAAAAAGCTTGTACCAAATAACTCTGTTAAAAAAGTATAAGTTATTTCTCCAACACCCTATCGGATTAGGCTGAAAATTGGCACACTTATTTTTTTTTTACTTGGCAATACAAGAATCTATAAAAAAAACAAGGTTACAAAAGACAGTTTGTGTGTAAACATAAACTCAAAATCGGCCCCCGAAGTGGTCCACCCAGGCAGGCTTCGATATTTTCAGAAAGAACTTCCAAATGAAATTATATCAAAGACAAATGAGAGATAAGAATGGAGAAAGAAGGTTAACAGATCTTGTGTAGTGCCCCAACGGTCCCGCAGATCAAAGGATAGGTGCAAGTGAATGTAAAGTTAGATGTGAACCTGGCCTAACTAGTTCCCCTTTTAGACCTTGTGGTCTATAAGGCAGATAATGTAAAGTTCATCTGTTTTTGTGACCTACGGTTAACGAGGGTGTCATGTAGCCAGCACAACGACCAACAGCCTTTACTTTTCCCCAACTAATGTCAGGTACCCATTAGAGCTCAGTGGACTCAGAGGCGCCCAAAGATTCCAAAGTTGAAAATCCCAGTGTTCACTAGGATTCGAACCCGGGACCCCCGGTTCAGAAGCCAAGCGCTTTACCGCTCAGCCACCGCGCCTCCCCTGGCCTAACTGATGTCTTCTAATTGATCTAATTGTTTTGAAAATGCTCAATCTCTTATTCGAATCCTCAATATTAAAAAATCGCCCCCCTCCCCTCCCAAATAAAAAAAAATTTTTAGGAAAATGTAGTTTTTTAGATTACTATTCGTTTTAAATTTGGTCTAACTTATAATGCATACTAATTAGCTTTTTCTCTTTAAAAAAACTGCTTGCATAACTGATTTTAAAAATTAGATTTTTCGTTTTCAGAAAAAAAAAGTAGCCGTTGCATCAGAACTATGAATGGTCTAAAATATTGTGAAGTCGGATTTTTAATATTTCTTCTAGTTTACGAGATCTAAACGGACGTACGGACAGACATTTCGCACAGAACTAATAGTGTCTTTTCCCCTTTCGGGGGACGCTAAAAATAGCCAATCGGTTAATTAACTATTTTATTTTTTTTTTTGTTTGTTATCTCGAAGAAGGGTAAGAAATTGAAATTGATTAAATTTGTGGTATAAGCTGTATTAGTTCTCTTTATAGGTCATCGTTCTAAAGTATGTTTGAAACAAACAATAGATAAATATATACAATTGTCATAAGCAATTCACTAGCGAAGTTGTTAGAACGTCGGATTAAAAAGGCTTGAGCCATGAGTTCGAATTCACACCATCCCCCACCTTTTTTTTTAAAAATACATTCAAAAAGAGATTACAGTAAAATTAACCTGACTATTCGTTCCCAAACCTTCCCCCCCCCCCCCCCGATATTTCAAACTATTGCAAAGCAATTAATACAATTACACTTTGTATCAACTTTTTTTAAAAAAGTGATTTTTATGTATTATATTTTAATTGTTGTTTCTTTGTCTAATGGTAAAAAAAACGCATTTCCATTTAGCTGAACACAAGAATAATCTAATGGCAATCAAGCCCATTTAATAATTAATTGTTAATTTGTCTCAACGTCTGTCGTATTTTAATGACGACTGTTCCTGCAACTTCTTCGTTTAATTTTTTTTTTACTTGATTTTTTTTATTATAAGAAATAGACAAGAAATTCTGAAAAATACTAGGCGCCCTGGACCCCACTAGAAAACTTACACAATTGAAAGCATACGTAGTTAACTAAATGAACTAAAAATTTAGCATACAATAGATTGAGAGACATTGATGTCAAATAATTTTAATACTTAAATTGTGTTGAATTACGACATATCAAAATATGTACTATGTCTGAAAAGAGAAGAAATGAGTTATAAATGTAATATATCTTTTCGATGCTGGTTTTATTAAATAACAACTAATAATAATAATTTCATTTATGAGGCGCTGTTAACATACAAAATATAGGCTCAAAGCTTTGTAATAACATTACAAACCCAGACACGACAGCTAAAATGACTAATCTAAAAAAGTTTTCAAAAGTGTTAATGGTCTGTGTGTAGATAAGTAGATCTATAGATGTTGATGTTGCTCGCGAGTTCGAGTTAAAACTCAATTAATAGCATGAACAAGGAATATACTTGATAACTCAGGCTGATAACTTCAAAATACTGTCACGTATTACGAATTGAATTCTATATCTATTCTAATTTTAATTGGCTTGCCTATGGCTTGCCTAGGGGAACGTGACAATAGAAAAAGCAGTTGTGTCACTTATCTTAAGTCTGAATTTAACCAAAGACTTACAATGAATAACAAAAAAAAAATGACACAAGAAATCGGAAGGTAAAATATCAACTTAATGTTTAATAAAATATAAATCAAATAGTACTTTTAAATGAATCACATAAAGTTACAAGCAAGAAAAACAAACATTTACTCAATACAGAATTAATGGGTTGACCAAACCCTTTTACAAAAATGGCATGTAAAAATATTACAATTCAAGAGTTTTAAAATATAACTACAAATACAAGCAAGGCCTTGAAAAAAGAAAATCTTAACTTACACTATCAATAGGTATACCACGCAGGGGTCACGCAATGTCTCCGCGATTCTGTCTCACGGCTGTCTCCGTATGTCTTCCGTCTCCACGTTACACGGGCGGTCTTTATCTCCTCTACCGCACGTCGAGATCAAGACAAAAATCCTAGTTTTTCGAATACTACTCGAGAACAGAACAAGTCATAAAAAAAAACAGAGCTAGAACCCTCTTTTTACCCAGAGGTACACACATAGGTCAAGGACCGGTCACACTGTCTTTGTTGCTTGACTCGCCGCCGCTAATAAAATAAAATAAAATAAAAACTTATTACACAAAGGGGCAGACCACCTCGGGAATTTTCTACCCGTCTCTCGACCGCAACAGGTCAAAAAAAAAAAAGTAAATAGGTAACAATAGGTAACAATGCCTAGATACGTAACAATACTTAAATACAGAATAAGGGGAACAGTTCTTGTCGTCGCTAACTTGGCGTCGTCTTTCGTCCTTCTTCTTTTTGCCGTTACTACTCTCTGTTCTTACTTTTTAATTACTCGTCACGTCACTACGGAAAAACCCGATTAAACTCATCTTCTCCGCGTCTTGTGTCATTACAACAAGTAGGTCTTAATATTCTTCTTGAAAATAGTGTAGCATGTTGTCTGTCTGAGATCAATGGGGAGTGAGTTCCATACCTTTGGTCCATGCACTAAAAAAGCCCGCAGACCATAGCTTTTGAGAGAGAAACTGGCACCACTAAAAGCGTTGACTCCATTGAGCGCAGGGCTCTCTGAGGGACATATGGAGTGATCAAATCTCTAAGGTACAAAGGTATTTCTTTGTTGTATATACACTGATGATAAAGTGTCGCCGTCACATAGTCTATTCTCGCTTTCACAGGAAGCCAATGGAGTGTCTGCAGGAGCGTAGTAGCGGAATCTCGTCCTGTTTTTCTTATGACTATAAGTACGGCGTTGTTCTGAATATGTTGCAATTTGGCGATTTTGTCATCGCGTATACCTGCTTGCACTGCGTTGCAGTAGTCAAGGCAGAAGAGTATGCTTTTTTGTTGACTCAGTTGTTAAATGTGGTCGGATCTGGCTTAATCTGCGCAGCTGCAGATAAAGACCCTTGCAGAGCTGAATTACGTGTGGGTCAAAAGATAGTGTTGAGTCGATGAAAACTCCAGGATATATGGGTATAAGGAGTCTTACAGTTCGTGATAAAAAGAGAATCTGTGCTCTCGACTTTTGAGACGCTTTTCCGAGTACCAATCTTAATTATTTCTGTCTTGTCTTCGAACATCATGAGCTTATTCTCAACCATCCGATCGCTCATAATTGCAACGGTACAACTAATTTTCTATGCCAGATGCGACACTTCTGGGGGTACTGAGGAGTCCTATAACTGTGAGACATCAGCAAAGAGATGGTATAAATGGCTGTATAGCACCGCTAAGTGGTATGTATATAATGAACAGTACTGGACCTAGAAATGATCTTTTGGGTACTCTGTAGATTTTTAGATTTTTTTTACACTCCAGCTCAAGACTAGATTTCATTTATATAAGCCTGACAAATGCATGCTTAAATTGCTGTGGTACAATGCCTGAAGTCAATGAAGAGTTCACAATGTTAGTAATTGTAGGTACAAGCTCATCTAAACAGTCAAGGATCAAGGAAGTTAGAATGGGATCAAGGTCACATGACTAATTTGGCATCTTTAAAATAATACTCTTAACTTAATCTTCAGAGGCACGCTGAAAATTGCAAAAGGAGAATTTTGAAAGATTGGAGAGTGGTCAAGCTGTGATGAGAGGAATGACATGTCATTTATGATCTGCTCAATCTTGCCAATGAAGAATCTTTTGAAGGAATCGGGGAGTTCAGATACTGGGATAGATGACGGCAAACGTTCGTTATTTGCTCCCCCTAACATTTCTATAGCTACTTTGAATAACTACTTTGAAGAATCAAAAGTTTCGATTTTTTTGTCGAATATGACTACCTTTTGCCTCTCTAATCATGCGGTTCCTCTTGTTTCTTTCTTGTATGTAGATTTATCGGTGTATCGTCAGAACTGTCTTTTGAAATGTACGTTCGGCACGTCGGCTAATAAGTTTGGCAGTCTTTATGTATTCTGTCATCCAGGTTGCAGATGGCCTAACTGAGACTGTATGAGTAACAAGAGGTGCATGACTATCTAGCACCTTTTTCAAGCAAGAATAGTAATTGCTGAGAACGTCAGTGTTGCTCTGTTGCAACAGCAAAGAGGTCAAGTCCATTTTGAAGAAGGCAATGTCTATGGCTTTTAGTTTACGGGAAGTCACGTTTTTCTTTGGCCTTTTTGTTTTTGATAGGCACATTTCAAAGTGTACAAGAACATTATATGATAAGCCACGGTCTAAGACATTAAGGTTGGCTATAAACTCACTTGAATTTGTAACAATCTTTTCAAGAGTATGGCCTTTGACGTGTGTCGTATGTTTCATCAGTTGGTCTGTTTCGATCCTTTTGGGCATTTTTCAGCGACACGGCGTATGTCTCATTTTCAATGTCAAAATGCAAGTTTACATGGTCTATGACAAATAAATCTTTTGTTGCTATGTGACTGTCATAGAAGTCTTGAAATTCGACGAGCTCTTTTATTGTTAATTTATTTCTCTTGTTCGGTGGTGGGCGGTACAAGAAAATAAAAGTCAGTGTTCTTGTGGTGGGAGAGGCGAAACTTGTACATCTCAAAGGTGTTGTACGTTGAGCTCTTAGGTCTTATTGTTACATATTTGGCTAAACTATCTTTGTAGAGTATTGTTAAACCCCCTCCGCTGCCTTTTCTTTGAGGTAGACTCTTTAAAATGAAACCTGGTGGCGTTAGCTTAATGGTTTTTTACATCTTTAAACAATGTCTCACTAAGGAAAGCAATGTCGTAGCTATCATCAGTGAGGGTGTCTGCAAGCTCAAGAGCTTTGTTACTGTATGACTGGGCGTTTAGGTACATTATTTTAAGCAGACTGGAGGATGTAGTGACCAGAGGCGTAGCACATTTTGAAGATACCGCTATTTAGTCGTTATTTAAGTAACAAACATGTGCGTCCTATGCGACGTAGTAGATTTGCAACCATGACTCCAGTACGGCGACTTGACACATTAAAATGATGACACACGGGTTTGCGTTGCGACTGCTATGTAGTTGCCACGGTACACGGTTTTACCAAGCACATTAATTCTTTGGCTATGAGTATCATTATTTGAATAAATGTTCTTTAAAACACGTTTGGTTGTTGCTGTTATTGTTGTCATGATGACTAATAGTATTCTATTAAAGAATAACATTCTTAAAATTGAAATAATTTAACAAATAATTTAAAAGGATAATAATAATATTGATTAAAATTACAACAATATTTTTTAAACATGAAATTAAGAAAAAATTACATTTAACTATCATAATTGTAAACTAGTTAAATTTAATAATATTTATTTGAGCTAACGGAATATTATTTACATGTATATCACATAGGCGTATCTATTTTAGGACAAAGTGGAGGTGTGTGTTTGTGCAAGAAAAAAAAAGTAAATTGGATGATTGTTCGTTGTATTAATTTTCTGAGGCTGTGGCTAGAATTCTCTAGTATTCATTTATTTTTGGATCACAGAAAATGCTAAAAAAACAAATCAAAGTGTCAAATATTATAGTTCTGGCCATGGCAGCACGCTGAAGTTGTAACTGTAATTTTGCTTTAGCTTTGTATTGGTAGAATTAATGTGATCCATGATCTTGGCCACATTCTATATGCTTCCGAGTCTTGGACGCTGACTGCAGAATAGAGAGAAGGATCCTAGCAAGGGAATAGAAAATATCACCTGGGGTTGCCAGTATTCATTTATTAATGGATCACAGCAAATGCTAGGAAAGCAAATCCAAGTGTTAATTAATATACATCTGGTTGTAGCTGAACGCTGATGTATATGGCTCCTTGTGTCTCGGAAGACAATGGATGCGCCCAGATGATTCCCTGGATTTGGTTTCAACTTGAGTCGGGACAGAATCTGGTGTGGATAATCGAACCAATTCAATGCATGTATATGCATCTGTTTTAGGGCTAACTGATGTGCAGTTGTTTTTTTTTTCTTGACTAGAGCCGTTTCATTTCCTTTCGGTCTTGGGGTATTTCCTCCTATATACTTTCATTGATGACTGTGGTTCTTATGTCTCGCTTGTAGACAGCTCTATGGGTTAATCTTGGGAGGCTCTCTGGTCTAATTTCCTCCACAAGCTCAGCATATTAGATATCTTTCGGGATTTTAAAATCTGGCATGTGGGTGACATATCCGAGCCAGCGTAGATTTTTCTGTGTCAGGAGAACATAGATGCTGTGTATATTGGCCAATTTCAAAACTTCCTGAATGGAGACATTATTTCTTAGGAAAATACACATGATGCGTCTCAAGCAGAGCAAGTAGAAACTTTTTAATCTGTGATTTTGGTACGTCTAAAGAATAGTGTTAACAACACAGGTATTGTAGCACAACACTGGTATTGTAGACTAAGATTTCGGTTGCCGTGGTCAATTTTGCAGTTTCCAAAACGCGCTTGGAGAGTTTCGCTATTACTGTAGAAGCCTTTCTTATTATTTTTGTTAGCTCAGTATCTAAATCTAGGTTGTTGGAAATTGTTGATCCCAAGTAGGTTTATTCCTGCACAACCGTAAGGGTGTGGTTTCAGATATGTATAACAAGTATTTCTAAGACGTCTTGTGCCAGAATTTTGATCTTGGAGAGGCATATTGTAAGGCTAAATTCTTGACAAGCAGTTGCCAATGAGTAGCTCTTTTTGTCATTCTCGGGAATGAGAAATGAGTGCCGCATCATCGGCGAACAAGATACGCCGACTCTTCGTTTTGGCTTTAAAACGGGCCAAGTTAAAAAGCTTTTCATCGGATACACTGAGAATAAATACTCTTCCAGGGATTTTAAAGCACTGATTAGTACTACCGAAAGGAAGATGCCATATAGTGTTGGAGCCAGAACACAGCTTTGTTTTACCACGCTCAATGAAGAATTACGTAGACCTTCCTTCAAGGAACAGCACTAGGAAAAAGAAGAAGAGGCAGACTTAGAAATCGATAGGAAGATAACATAAAAGAATGAACGGGCCTGCCAATAATAGAGGCTTTATCCAAGACAAAAGAAAAAAGGAGAAAGACGTTCGACTAATCTCCAATGGTGATCCAACGGTCCAAAAGACTTAGGGATAGGTGAAGGTGAAGCTGGTGTATTTTAAAGCCGATATTGAAATATCTAAAATACACAATTATTGATGTATTTCCGATGTAAGCATTTATTATTACTATATTGGCTAGTAAGTTTCTTTCGTTCCAGTTTTTTAACCCTAGATCTATATTTTAAATCTAATTACTTTAGATCTAGAAAATTGTCAGAGTGAATGATTAACCTTATATCAGTGATATTATAGATTTTTTTTACAAATAACATTGAACATCTGTTTGAAAGTATGGGTAACCGGGTAAGTGCTCAAAATGACCACATGTCGATAATTCCCGTAAACGTGATTGGCCTCGTATTACCATTTATAAGATTTCTACATAATTAACTGTGTAATACTAATCACATATTCCTAAATAAAGGATTCGTTTATAACCATATACCATGCTTGTGTAATTTTTAATCCTGTATTATTACTAAGAGAAAAACTAATAATATAAGACCTATATTTTTTATATAGCCCTATAGAAATCGTACTAATCTTCGTATTCTTATAAAATACAGACGTTATTTCAAATAAAAATATGATTATGTATGTTCCTAGGTCAATCTCTTCGTGTATAAAAATACTCGTGTGAATCTAAAATGGGACCCTGAACTTAAAACTTAAGAACACAGACCTGCATATACTAAACGTACACTCGAAAAAAAATAAAAATAAATTCGTATCCGATCGTTCCATGACTTAAAAAAGGAAATGATACTTAGTTTTCAAGGTATAGAAACAATGTAATCCCATCTCGAGAATTATAATTTTAATGTATTATTAATTTCAGAAATATATATGCACTATAAATGAATGATATAAAGTGTCATTTTCTTTACTTTCATAGGACCCGCACTTAGGCTACATAGGACCCCCGCTAATTCAAGGTGTATAAATTATAAAATTAAACGATTTTATAACTTGAAACATTTCCCGCGCCCTCCTGTCGATTTACCAGGAGCTCCTGAAAGAAAATCTCCCGAAATTGCAAAATATACGTTAAAAGTCCTTAAAATATACGGAAATATATATACAAAAATTGTCATTTTGGGGTGTCATTCAATATAGAAAACGCCACTCCTTCGCGCGATAAATAAAAACGGCATTATGCATCAGCCGTAATTGTGTAATCTGGTGAAAGAAGCTTCTCGCGCCTCAAACTAATAAAGAATTACTTGAGGTCAACAATTCTCAAAGACACATTTGGTAATTCTTGCTATTGAGCGTGGTCTATGTAAGAAACAGAAATATTATGATATACTGCATGACTTCGCTACACGCAAGGCTCGTAAAGTAATTCTGTACGTAGTAAAGAATGAATAAAATGCATAGACGAATTTATTTTCTAGTACAAACTCTTAAATTTCACTTTTTTATCCGCTTCCCTACTAAGACTTGGCCCCGCGAAATCCGTTTCGCATAGGGTCAAAAAAGGGTAAGTCCGGCCCTACTGTTCACACACACACACACACACACACATACACACATACACACATACACACATACATACATACATACATACATACATACATACATACATACATACATACATATATATATATATATATATATATATATATATATATATATATATATATATATATATATATATATATGTACAGTAGATTACTTAGATTAGTTCCTAGTCTAAACCTCCCGCTGGACAAAGGGGGATGGAAGCGGGCAGATTTTGATAATTTAAACTACAGTCCATCGCGCAGCCAGTCATCCGTAGTGTGAACACTACTCTTGTTTTCTCGTGGACTATCCAAAGAGTGATCTTACCTTTACTTCTTGACAAAAATCTTGAGGGAAGAAGAGAAGTATATATTTAGATAATTTAAAAAAAACTTTTGGTGACACCGTCGTCTACTAAAACTTACGCATAATTTTTAAAATTCGGCAATCGTAGAAGATATATTTATGCAATTATTTATTGGAATATTTATTATATGGACGTCAAGACTCATTTACTCTCTAATATACGCATGTGTATTTCTAAATGTACCTAAGTCCTGGGCAATACCACAACGACACATACAACGACAGAATACAGATTCAGAATGCCAATTCACAGACATATAACATGTTTATTACATTATCTGTACTATAATACAGAATCAGTTCAGACAATTGAAATATCCAGTATCAATTAAAAATATAACAGCTTAATATGCCATAGACTGAATAGTGGCAAGCCTTTCAACGCAAGGAAATCGACTCTTATAGGCACGTGGAATGTAAGAACCCTGAATCAATGCGGTAAACTGGCCCAACTTTTAAGAGAGTTTGACTCTTACCGGCTGGACATCCTTGGGATCTGCGAGATGCAGTGGACATCAAGTGGACAAATAATCAAGGATGGCAAGACAATAATATATTCAGGACATGATAAGGAGCACATTGGTGGTGTAGGAATCATCATGTCTAAAATAGCAGCTTCAGCGCTAATTGCTTGGAAGTCAGTCAGTGACCGCATCATTACAGCTCGACTCCAAACAAAGCAAATCAAAGTCACTACCATCCAAGCATATGCCCCTACAGAGGATGCAGAAGATACCATCAAAGATAGTTTCTATAACCAACTACAAACCACTCTTGATGAAATACCTACTCACGACCTATTCTAATGATGGGAGACTTTAACGCCAAAATCAATCCCAACCGAACTGGCTTTGAATATGTAATGGGACCGTATGGCTCTGCAGAAAACATCAGTGATAATGGCGAGCGCTTGATTTCTCTATGTGCATCCAACAGCCTTTCAATTGGAAACACATATTTTAAGCACAAACAAGTACACAAAAAAACATGGCGATCACCAAATGGAGAAACCTTCAACGAGATAGATTACATTTGCATCTCCAAACAATGGAGGTCATCTCTGTTAGACGTGCGGATCCGCAGAGGAGCGGATATCGGCTCAGACCACTACCTTGTCAGTGGCAAATGTAAGCTCCGATTGAAACACCAACCAAAACGAGCCACACGACCCCGCCCATTTAATGTAGAGAAGCTTAAAGACGGCAATACTGCAGCAGTGTTCCAATTGAAACTTACGAACCGCTTTGAGGCTCTTGCAGATATATTGACCCTTGAAGAAGAGTGGGCCAACTTCAAAGATACAACTATTGGGTGCGCGGAAGAAGTTATCGGAAGGAGGCGAGGTTCATACAAGGAACGGTGGATACAAGACAGAACATGGAAATTGATAGATGAGAGGAAAGAGGCCAAACGTAGACGAGATCAGAAAAATGAAACACAGGATCGCAGCCTAGCAGAAGAAGCCTATAGAGAAGCAGATCTGAAAGTAAAGAGAAGTTGTCGGCGAGATAAACGGGACTGGATTGAGCAGAAGGGACAAGAGGCACAAACAGCTGCAAGCGGAAATGACACAAAAACCCTCCATCGTATTGTCCGAGATCTAACTGGAGCAAAGAGTAGACATGGGGCACCGATAAATGACAAGCAAGGCAAAACTTTGTTAACGAAAGAAGAACAGGATGCAAGATGGGTAGAGCACTTTAAAGAGACCCTTAACCAACTTTCGCCAGACCAAACTTACATATTCAAGGACCCCTCTCCAGACAATGATCTCAAGGTCATGACAGACCCAATAACTGCTGAGGAGGTTACCTTGGCCATTGCAGTATTAAAGAATAACAAAGCACCAGGGCTAGACATGATATCAGCAGAAATGCTAAAATATAGGGGACAGTGCATTGTTAACAGAATGACAGATCTTTTAAATCTCTGTTGGTAAACTTCAAAAGTCCCAGAGGGCTGGCAAAAGGGAGTGATTGTAAAGCTTCCAAAAAAGGGCAACTTGGCTGACTGCAACAACTGGAGGGGCATTACTCTCCTCTTTGTCCCGGACAAAGTTTTCAGCACTGTTTTAATGAGACGGCTTCAACAGTCTGTAGATGAAAGGCTCAGAGAAGAACAAGCAGGTTTCCAAAGAGGCAGATCATGTACAGAGCAGATTTTCGTTCTACGAAATATCATAGAACAAAGTCTTGAGTACCAACAACGGCTAACGATCAGTTTCGTGGACTTCAAAAAAGCGTTTGATAGTGTCCACCGAGAATCACTATGGAAAATAGTTAGAGAATACGGTATCCCAGCAAAATTCGTCCAGATCCTACGACACCTTTACAGTCAATCTAGTTGCTGCATTAAAACAGAAGAGGGAACAACAGAGTTTTTTACAATCGAGACAGTTGTGAGACAGGGGTGCAACTTATCTCCCTTCCTTTTCCTCCTAGCCATCGACTACATAATGAGGAGAGCAATGAACCAGACTGCCTTTGGTATTCCATTGCATGAACAGCTCCGATTGACGGACTTGGACTTTGCTGATGATGTTGCACTACTCGGGGCTACAAATAAATGCATTCAAGAAATGACGGAGAGCCTAGACAGAGAGGCACCCAAAATTGGCCTCAGCATAAACTTGGATAAGACTAAAATTATGCGAGTGGGATATAAGGCAAAGGGTGTCCCCGTCAGACTTGGCGAGTCAAAGCTTGAAGAGCTGAACAAGTTCACGTACCTTGGCAGCATCATAACAAATGATGGAGATGCTTACCATGATGTAGAGTGCCGAATAGGAAAGGCAGGGAGCATTTTCCAAAGGCTGCAGCCTATTTGGACTAGCCAAGCTATTGGACTCGAGACAAAAATACACCTTCTCAACACAATCGTCATTCCAACTGCTACATATGCATGTGAGACGTGGAAGTCATCTGTCAAAATTGAGAAAAGACTAAAAGTGGCTCAACAGAGATGGCTGAGACGGACTTTGGGAGTCAGTTACACAGAACGGGTCTCAGACAAGGAAATCCTATGCCGAACTGGGAGTCGAACACTTGGTGAGGTTGTGACTGAGCGTCGCATGAGGTTTGCAGGACATGTTCTACGTCAAAATGAATTACGCACACCAAGAGTTGCGATAACATGGAAGCCAAAACAAGGAAAGCGCAAACAGGGACGCCCTCGTATTACTTGGCGACACACCTTCATGGAGGACCTCAAAACAAAGGACACCAGGTGGGAGGAGGCTTCAGACATTGCCAGTGACATATCTTTATGGAGACAGCTTGCCGCCCAATGCGCCGAACGGCGCGGGAGGACCTAAGTCTAAGCCTAAGTAAGAATAGTGACAACACAGAAAAATACTGTGACTATATCTATATCCAAAAGTCCAACTGTCCTGGACTAGGAACAAAACCACACTTCCTTATTATGAGTTACATTATATTCAACAAAAACATCTCACCAAGTAAAACAATCCAAAAAAATAATAGTTTTGAAGTCAACAACTGAATTGCCCTCCTTCTCCTCTACAGTTAACAGGAGACCCAGGCTGACATGCATTTAGCACTAGACCTAAGGTTCTGAATTAGAACTCTTAAGATCTATAGTCTAGATCTAATAATTTATATATGATTTACATAAAAATATGGACAACGCTTATAAACGTCAATTAAATTGAAGCAACTTTAAATTTACTCAGTTATGCGGTAAATAGCTGGCTACAACATGTTGGCTGTAGACCTAGATATAGTCTTCAGAAAGATTTACTTTTTGTTTATTTTTTACTTTGAAAAGCTGTAACGGTCTATCTAGAGTTTTCCCCAAGCAGCCAACGAGATAGTATTATTTGCTCAACGGTTTACAATAGCTGTTACATATCTAGACTGACTTGAATAGAGTTGTAAACATATTTTAGAATGACCTAGTAAAACATGCATATTAAAGTGGAACAACTTTTTTATTCATCGAAAAACGAAAACTGTAAAAAGTTTTCAAAGAATAGAAAAAAATATTAGAAATGTAGGACATTTTATATTAAAAATGCATTCTAAAATATAAATTAAATATTAATTTTTGTTTTATTAATTTTTTTTCAAGATAATTTTTGTCTCAACCAAGAATGATATAAAGTAAAGTTTGATGTCAAGACAATACCAGGTCACTTCAATGTATTCGCTGACACACTGTCCAGATGTATATAATTACTTAGTTTCGTCATTACATTGTCTCTTCACAGATATTTTATTATCAAATAAAGTTTGTAATATGTTTATTACAGATCCAAAGTACCTTTTTGAAAAGACACTCATCTTCATCATATTTCATTAGCATTTTATTTCATTTCGAAAGTCACATCAAGTGTACAGTAGTTATATTTAAGGACATTACACATATATTTATTCTATGAACCATGACTACAAATACACTTATTCATTGATTACATATTGCAACTTACTGTGCTACTACAATCATCTTGTAGAGTCTCAACCATTTTTTATTTTCAAATGTAATGTTTTTAGATGCGTACATTTTCACATTAGTACTAACCAAATGAGTTATAATGTCATAATTATTTTTCATATTTCAAAATGATGACATTTTACATGTATTATTTTATACGCATTTCTATTACCATACAAATGCTTAAGAAAGCGGGGGGTAATATGTCACTTACGCTTTGTCTATATTTAGCCCAAGGTTTGTCGGCAAGATTTCAGCTAGCTCGGGAAATTCCAAGCATGCAGCAACCTTCTGTTTTGGAATAAATATGATTGGTTAGAAATATTAATTATTGTACGTTAATCTATATTCTATTGGTCAATTGATTATTAACCAAGCGACAAAGAGATATTTGTCACATGGTAACGTTCAAAGGTCTAAAGGATTATAGATATTACCGCCAGTCTCGTGTTGGAACTCAAAGGAAGATGACATGATCATATTATTGTGTACATCATTTAATTTAGTAGAAATATATATTTTGTTTTATTCAATCACAGTATATCATTATAACTATTGTGAATAGCTTTTCCAAGTTTTGAATTAAAGTATTTGTATTTAACGAAGAGAAGTTTCTTCATAGAATATAATATAATATACTTAGATTGTCTTATCGACTAGAAACTTCTAGATGATCATCTTATCAACTAGCAACTTCTAAATGATCATCTTATCAACTGACGATTTCTAGATCCTCCGTAATCACGATCATTGATTGTGTAATTTAGATCAATTATAATGGTTTAATTTAATAATTTACACCTATAATTAGCGCGGGGCTTTTGAACCTTCGGGGTCCACTGCGGAAGCATAGGCCTAAGGCTGGCCCTGATGATATCCAGTTTGCGGTCAACGAATTTTCATCATGCTGCTGCTTTTTTGTGGTTAACCTATAAACCTCGGTAAAACAGAAGTCATGTTTTAGTGTTTTAGAAGTCACCCAATAAAACATACTCAGCATAAAGATCACCGCGCATAGACATCCCTTAAAGTGGTAGATAACTTTACATTATCTGGGAAGTATAGTATCAAATGACGCATTGCTTTAAAAAGAGGTTGATATGTGATCAGGAATAGTCGTGATTTTGGACGCCTCCAAGCGAGAGTGTGGCGAAATAAATCGCTCCGCCTGTCTACAAAAATCAGTGCCAACCAGTGATTGTCTTAACCCCTCTATGTGGATCTGAGACTAGAGTACTTTATAGAAAGCAACAAACATTTCTTGAACGACTTCACCAAAGACCGTAATACAAACAGCGATATTCTTGCAAAATGGTATGAACTTCTAATAATCTGACAGTCACGCTTTGCAGGGCACTTGTTCCGTATGGGGGACGAACATATTTTGGGCAATCTTTTTTTTTAGTAAGCTGAAAGGTTGTCGGAGTAAAAGAGATGCCTCACAATAACGCTTCTTTAGAATACTAACGCGATGTATTTAAGTCTCTTAGGAAAAAATGCGCGATTTTAATTTGTTACTAGGTGCACGTTTTTCACTAAAGCGTAGAGATTTTGCATCACTTGATGATTCTTACTTAAGCCATAATAATAAGGCTTGTTTTCGAGTTCGAAGATTAGTGAAGAATGCAGTATTTCCCGTGGCTGCGCAGCCTCAGCTTTGACCTTCATATATATCCTTCCTTAACAAATTATTCATCCTAGAGAGGCTCGGTCACCTGATATTGGGATTAACGAATTAATTTTTATTACGTGATTCATTACGGTATTGTCTAATGAAAGAATGTTCGTCAGGAAATCTGTAGTCACAGATATAAGGAACTAATTTATGTAAAAAATGCTTTTGAAACACAAAATTGAAGGTTAATTTTATTATATAATGAAATCAATGGATCTTCTTTTGTATTTTTATGTGTCAAAGTAAAAAAAAACAACTATCTGCGCAAAGTGTATTTCTTAAAATTAGGTCTAGATCTAAATCCTTTCGATCTTTTCTCATGTCATTATTGTTAACATGGCCTAGATCCATAAATACTATAGCTGTAATAGAGTCGGACAACTTTATTTTTTTTAGGGTCTTAAGTTTATTTTAGGGCTCCAATACATACACTACGGTCTAAGTTAGTACCCAAGGAACATTTCTGCCAAGATTTATCAAATTTGATTAAACGGTTTTTATTTCAATTCGTCACATACATACATATCTACCTACCTACCTAGCTACTTAACTACCTACATACCTACCTACCTACCTAAATAACTACCTACCTACCTAACTACCTACCTACCTAACTAACTAACTACCTACCTACCTAACTACCTACCTACCTAACTACCTACCAACTTACATACCTACCTACCTACATACATACCTACCTATCTACATACCTACATACCTACCTACCTACATACCTACCTACCTACCTACCTACATACATACCTACCTATCTACATACCTACATACCTACCTACATACATACCTACCTACCTACCTACATACATACATACATACATTCATACATACATATATACATACATACAGACAAGATAAATACATACATACATACGTACATACATACATACATACATACATACATACCTACCTACCTACCTACCAAGTCAGAAACCCCATTGACAACGAATAACATACTGAGAATTACTCCCTTAGAGCACGTGAGAGGAAGCGAGCAGTGAGTCTTAAGGTTGCCTTGTCCCAATCGTCCTTCGTGCAGAACTCTGCATTCGTAAAGAATGTGTTCTATTGTTTCGTCGTCCTCCATGCAATGGCGACACCGTGTGTCGTAGTTTTCCTTCCACCGTCCGAGGTAAGCACCAATAGGACAGTGTCCGACCCGGAACTGGGCTAAGACTGCCTGTTCCGCACGATTCAGTTGCCACCATGCATCTCTTTTATCTGGTCTACTCATTGCCCGGTAAAGCTCACGACCCTTGTCCGAAGAATCCCAGCCATCGTGCCATAGTGTCAATATGCGTTTGTCGACTAGGGATCGTACACTTTGATAAGTACACGTTCATCGTGTTCGAGCGCCGTTGCGACCGCGGTTTTCGCGAGCTGGTCAGCCAAGTTGTGGCTGACCACCCCACAATGGGCGGCACCCATTGCAAAGTAACGTTCACACCGAATCGTAGGAGACGCTCTCAGACCGTTAGGACGTCCCATACCCTTCTGACACCTTCATCAAGCCCTTCTAAGGCTTCTAGCGCGGCCATCGAATCCGTGAAAAGGACTATGTTGTTCGCTGACGCGGTCCCGTTACGTATCTTCGTTGCCACCCAGTCCAGTGTCTGGAACATTGCTTCGAGTTCAGCCTCGAGGCTGCTTTTCTGCTGACAGGATCCCCTGAGCTCGTCACTTTCAAGATTGCCAGAGAGTCGAACTACCGCCCAGTACCCAGCTTTCACAGTTCCCTCGAGCGTCTGCACAGAGCCTTCTGTGTATATGGTGGTAACTCTGGCTGGATATGATGCGATAGTCTCTCTGGCTGCTTGTAGTAGCCGTGTGGGGTGGCTCTGCCTCGTCACCACTGGGTCAAGTAGGCCCTTCCGAATCGTCGGCATGCCGAGGGCCTCCTTCGGGAAGATGGGACCGGGCGGGGAAAGAGCAGCCCGCTCCACCGGCAGATTCGCCTCTCTTACCAACCCACATGCATGAAGCAGGGTCGGTTTTTGAGGCGTCTCCTACCCTCCCAGTTGTCGACCAGACTTCTGAGTGGGCATCCATCTTCCAGCCGCATATATCTCTCGTGAGCTAGTATGACGGATCGCTCTCTGCGTAGTGGGATGTTTGCCATAATCTCGCCAGCGGCAATTGGCGTTGTCCTACAGGTTCCACATATTAGTCTTATGGCTTGGTTCTGAACAGCATCTAGGCTTGCTAGATTTTTTTTGCGAAGCCCAGACCTGAACAGGAAGACTGTAGTCCAAGTGAGAGCGTACTGCACCCATGTACAGTCCTCTCAGCACGTCCGCTCTCGCTCCCCCTTCGTTCCAGCTAGTTTCTTAACGATGTTTAGCTTCTCGGAAGCTGTTTCCTTCACCTGCTGAATATGATCGCACATAGTCAGTTTCTGATCGAGAATTACTCCAAGGTACTTGGGCTTTTTATCCCATTCCAGAGTCTTGCCATCCATTCGTAGCTCGACAGGTTCCTTCAATATATCAGCGTAAGCCATGAGTAAACCGACTTCGAGTGGTTTACCTCAAGGCTCCACATTCTGGCGTAGCAGGATAGAGTTGTTAATGCCTGCTGGAGAGTGCCAATGAGCTGTTGGCGATCCCTCCCTGACTCCCACAACACGATATCATCTGCAAACAACAGCTTCTGACATTGCAAAAGGGCCGGGAAGTCGTTGATATAGACCAAAAATAGCGTACAGCTGAGTGCCGATCCCTGCGGCACCCCCTGCTCCAGTGGAAGTTTCCTCGACAAGTGCTTACCAACACGAGTCTGTACCGTTCTTTCCGTGAGGAAATTTTGGATCCACTTAAGCATATATGAACCGACACCTAAGTTCATCAGTTTCAACAACAAGCCGGGCCTCCATACCCTGTCGTAGGCCTGCTTGAGATCGATAAATACCGCTAGCGTCGACTGATCAGGTCGATTTGTGTTGCCCCACTGGAAGCCATCCCCCTTTTTCTGCATGAATAACGTCACTTGGTAGATCGCATTTCGTTGCCTCCTGAACCCGCCCTGTTCAGGAGCAATGAGACCTTTCGTTTCTAGGAACCATGTGAGCCTTCTGTTGACCATGCGTTCGGCCACCTTTCCGACGTTGGACTTCAACGAAACGGGTCGGTAACTTTCTGCACGATCTGGGACCTTCCCCTTTTTGAGCAGGGGAACAATCGTTGCCACGCGCCAAGCCTTAGGGAAATCCTCCTTAGTCCGAGTACGATTGATCAAATCCAACAGTTTCCTTCTGCCAATAGGACCGAGATGTTTCAACATTTTGTTGCTGATCTCATCTGGCCCCGGTGCCTTGCGCAATTTGCACATTCGAAGTGCAATATCTAGCTCTCCGTAGGTAAAAGAGTTGATGATTGTGCTCGTCTCGTCCTTACCATAGACGTAACTGCGTTTCGCTTTCGCCTTCCTGATGCCGTCTAGAGCTTTCGACACTTCGCTCCTCTCACCCGTCCTAGAGATGGCCGCTAAAGCATGGTTTAGAGCGTTCGACCGTTTAGACTCAGTGACCACCAAGCCTTGAGCCGTTGGCAGGGGCGCAGCTGCTTTTGGTTCTTTCGCCCTGGTTAGGTTGTTGAGAAGTTTCCATGCCTGTCGTCCGTCCGCAAGATCCAGGTTAGCACATGTCCTGGCCCACTTCTGTCTCTTACCCTCCGCAATGGCTTCCTTTTTCCGCCGTAAGCTTGTTGTAGGCTCTCCTGGTTTCATCGGTTTTTCGACGACTGTGCTGCCTACGTGCAGCCCGCCTCAGTCAAATTATGCGTGCCAAAGCGGGAGACCAAAAGTGCCTAAACTTGTGCCCCCCCCCCCCCCCCGTAGGACCTCAGGATAGCTTTTCGAGCAGCACCTAAGATGGCTTTGACAAAAAGTCCGTAAGTTCGGTTAATGCAATCTGCTTGGATATCCAATCCGTTCAGAGCTACATCCGATGCACTCCTGAACAGATCCCAGTTAGCACGATTATACACCCATTTTGGTTCTGTGTATGGGGTACTCACGTTGAGCTCTTCGAGTTCGATTGTGACCAAGACCAGCAGGTGATCGCTACCGACGTCGTTGAGCACGTCCACTCTCGACTGTGACCTTAAATCAGTTGACACCAGTGACAAATCTGGCCGTGACATGCCCCCATGCCCGGTGTACAGAAAGGACGGGGGGCTGTCTTTGCCCTGCAAAACAACCAGATTTAGTTCGTCACAAATCTCAAGTAGTTGGCGCCTTCGGATGTCTGTTTCCTGGCATCCCCACGCTGGGGACTTAGAGTTAAAATCACCTGCGACGATCATCCTTGTACTAAATGGCTCACGCAGTTTGAATTGCAACTCAGACTTAGTTGGATTGTAGAGGTTTACGCATGTGAATCGCTGACCATATTTGTACACCTCCACTGTCAAAGTGTCAGTCCCATCGGGTCCCGCAGGGGCGCTGGATTCCACTACTCGGGCCGTAGCGTATTTCGTACGAATGTTACTAATACCTGGCACCTCGAGCAAAAACACCGGTAAGCTGTGAAGCCGTAAAGAAGAGGTGTCTCTTGGCACAGTAGGACATCTGCCTCGTATTGCTCTGCTAGCGTATAGACCTTGATCCGTTTCAGTTAGAATTGCCGATTCAGATTGAGGTGGATAATCCGAAGCTTTTTGCTTCGGTCGTAACCGGGTGGGAGTGCACCACTCTACCTCGCCTTGCCTCCTGGTGCGTTCACCTTTCTGGTTTTTGGTAAATGAGGGTGTACCACGTCCTATAGCCTTGCCTCCTGGTACGGTCACCTTTCGGGTTTTCGTGGGGGGCACAACTCCCCCGTTTGTGCGTGAGGCCATCGTGGCGCTCTGGGACAGTGGGCTGGGCCCGGGCGTCACGCCCGAGGAATGCTAACCACCTGTCTCTCCTAAAGTATTGCCGGTCTTTAGGGGGGGGGGGGGCACGACTCCCCCGTATGTGCTTGAGGCCATCGTGGCGCTCTATGATAGTGGGCTGGGCTCGGGCGTCGCACCCGAGGGATGCTGGCCACCTGACTCACATCCAGAGGAAACCGTTTCCTCCCGTGTTAACTTGTCCGATAGTAGCACATTTGTTGACCACAAACCTATCGTTGCCGTTGTGTGGACGGAACCTGTTTGACTTGTAATGCTCCTACCCGCGTTTTCAATTATTGACTTTTGCATAGATAGAGAGAAATTTGCCCCGGGAGGGGGGGCGAACTGGTTGCGTGTTAGACTCATAGGCGTCCCCATCGTTGGAACAGTAGTTGAATGTCTTGGACTGGTGCCCAAGACCGCTGAACCCATTGTCGGCACTGCGAGCTTGCCCTCAAGAGAGGGGACATTTTTGGAGACCGTCTTTTTCAACGTTCGTTACCAAAGCCGTCGGCGTGGCGGCTTAGTGCGATGCCGGTGTCTCCGGAAACACTGGCCCCGAGGTCCCCCAACGTTTGTGGCGCGCCGTATCTTAGCACGCTGGGCTCCGATCTTGTCGTCCTCGTACTCAGCCTTGTGAGCCGAATACAGTGACTACTAAAATAGCCATGCTCCCCCACTCGGTGGGAGGCGGAGTCGTGTGGCTGTTTTAATTTTACATTTATTACCTGCCCTTTAAAACCTGTAATCAAAAACCAGTTCCAATTAGCCACCCCCACATGGGGTGTTCACGCGACAACCACGATGAGGTGGGATCTGGATCTGCCGCTCTTACTTACCTACCTACCTACCTACCTACCTATACACACACGCGCACGCGCGCACGCACACACACACGCACCGACGCACGCACGCACGCACACACGCGCACGCGCACACACACACACAGACACACACAAACGTACACACGTACACACATACACACATATATACACACACACAACACACACAACACACACACATACACACATACACACATACATATATACATATATACATACATACATACATACATACATACATACATACATACATACATACATACATACATACATACATACATACATACATACATACATACATCCAAGTTTAAATTAAAGTTTTTGTATTTGACAAGGAAATGTTTCTTCAGTGAATCTATGAGTAATATACTTAGATCCTCTTATCAACTGACAATTTCTAGATGATCATCTTATCAACTGACGATTTCTAGATCTTCGGCAATCACGATCATTGATTCTACAATTCAAGTCAAGATCATCTTCAATGTGACAGTAATAAGAAGCATATAAGAGATTGTGACGTGGCATTCAACGTGATCGTGACACCAAGTAACGAAACGCTTCGGAGCAATATCGACCATTAAATTAATATTTCTTACATATATATCCAGTCTATATCTTTAATTATTCACTCCAAGTGTATCCAAAAATAAATTTCTTATATTGATTGGTGTAATTTGATCACAGTAATTTACTACTTTTATTCGAGTCTTGGTCGGCGCAGTCCCTTATTTTCGTCGCATTTAATTCACTACTTTCTCTCACTTAAAAAAAAACTTGGTCCCTGCAATGGTGCTGCTTTTCATTATGATCAAGCTATATTTGTAAAAGAAATATTATTCCTAGTTGGCAGCTTTTGAAATAATGACCCCCCCCCCCCTCCCCATCCCTTAAAAATCAAGCTGAGTTGCTCATCAAAATCAAGTATTGACTGAAAAAGAATGTGAAAATGAACCGTGACGCTGATATTAGTGTTATACACGGTAGATCTAGGTAATCATGTCATTAATTTTTGACGCTCATCTTCATGATTACCTAGATCTAAATACAGAATACAACGAGTCGCCATAGCATTGAACGACCATAGTTCATAGATCTATATCCTACCCAACGCCGATCGCCAAAGGCAGGGAAAAAAAAATGTTTTTGTTAAAAACAAACTTCCTTGGCCTTTTCGTTTTGGCTTGTTTTGCAGGCAAGTATATTTCTAGATGATCTCTAGAGATCTAGAGCAGTTGTACTTTAATTAATAGTTGGACCATAGGTCTAGAAACTAGATCTAAATTAATTCTAAATCAAAATTATACTACAGTAACTTTCGTTTATCGAACAGTCGCCGACATTTTTTATGTTTGAATTTGTGTATCTCCGTAAAAATTAGACCTAGAAAAAAACTGATTGTATCTAAATCTATGAACTCCTCATCCATTTTTCTTAAAAAGTAGACACGTTTTATTCTATTACTACTCATAGTTAAACTTATATTTGATGCTAAAGTGGGTCAGGTCGATGCTTTCAAAAGCTTAAATTATCGAACATCTTTTTATCGTTATCTTTTCATTTTATCGAACATATTAAGAAACTATCAGACATACATACATACACTACAGCCACATTACCGTACCAGTACTTATTTAGGTCTAAGCTATTTTGAGATATAAGGCCATTAATAAATCCAGATTAATTATTTGAGGGAGAGCCTAATAAGCTTTGGTAGCCAATAGATAATCCCGCCCTCCCCAAGTCATTGCAGGACACAACAGCTTACTTGGTTGATCTAAAAACAAAACATATACTAGCCGACGATCTAGCACGCTCAGTGTATGTAACAGCCCAAAAGTCAGTGCTAGGTATTTTTTGATCTGGATGGGGAAGTGGGGGGGGGCTGAAAAGCCATGGTAGCTTGCGAGCTGTGTTACCTATAGATGTAGATAGATCCGCCCTCCCTAAACCACCTGGTTAACAAAAAAAAAACACTGTATTTTAGAGCACGCTTAGTATTTGTCTCACACACACAAACAACATAACTATATATCTATCACGCCTAGTGTTTGTGACCTAATTAGCGGCTTGACCATAGGCTTCTCCCTCTTTCCCCTCAACATTGTTCTTACTACAACTTGAACATTCTTTTGGGGCTGTGTTGGTGGCCTGGTTTACACCTGTGTGTTGGGTATCACTGACCATTTTTTGTTGTTGTTGTGTGTTAGTCTGGTGGCTCAGTGCATGCCTGTCTCACCTTAGCCCTTTTGGTACCTGTAACTGGTCGATCGATAATCCCTAGTCTTCTGCTCTCTCTCACCTGTTGTTCTTTTTTTAGAGCACGTCTCCACTCTTATGGTATGCTTAGGAGACATGGAAAAAAAGGGTAGGTGGGGAGGCTTCATACTCTCTTCTGATTTTGACAATCTCATAGACCACACATAGCATAGTGCATATATACTTATCACAAGCCCAGTGCATGTTGATGTTACACATAAAGACCTTTAGTGCACCTGGTCGATCAATAATTGTAGACTCAAGGTCTACATTGATATTGCTACTGTGACTTTTTCTTCAGCTGCCTATTGATGCCAATGTGTTGTAAAATGATGTGCACCAAGGTGCCATAACATTTCTCTTTATATTTGTTGCCTATTAAAGGGTTTTATGTTTTGCATACAACATATTAGCTTTTTTTTTTATAAATATGTTATGATTTTGTTTTAGTGAAACATGTATGGGAACATCACCCAGTGCTGTCGCAGCATCAACTAAACCATCAATTAAAATTTCTTTAATTTTTTTTAAAGAAAGCTTTTTTGAAGGCTGGTCACATGTTACCTGTGTGGCATTATAGATGATGAGGGCATTAATCTGTGCAATTTCTAATATCCAGAAGAAGACTTTCTTCCACCATTTCATGCTTTTTCTAGAATGCACAGAATAATAAGAGAGCATTTGGTCTGCCCTGTAGACTTTCTTCCACCATTTCATGCTTTTTCTAGAATGCACAGAATAATAAGAGAGCATTTGGTCTGCCCTGTAGACTTTCTTCCACCATTTCATGCTTTTTCTAGAATGCACAGAATAATAAGAGAGCATTTGGTCTGCCCTGTCGCAACCATTCACCATCATATTGTAGTCGTGAACCATTTCTGGCTTTTCGACAACACTGCTCTTCTGTTGCACATTAATGATGCGATTGGTTGATTTTGTGGACACCATAATGCAAGGCTTCTTGGCTTTTTTTATCCGGCCATGCCACACTAAGAGCATCTATACTGCCCACAGACTTGTAATATTGAGTTTCTCTGTGACGCAGCTTTTGCTTCTTGAGCTTGCCAGGGAAATTTTTCCTAGCCAAGTTGACTGTCCCAGTATAATATCATTTTTTCTGAGTTAGATATTCCAAGAGATCTTTTGATCTGTAATATCTATCAGCAAAAATATGATGCCCACTTTGAAGTGCTTGTAGAAGGGTATTAAATATTTTGACTGCATGGCTGGTAATACTGTTTGATGAGTCTGAGTAAGAAGTGTCACTTCTATAATAAGTTATAATATTTATCACATAACCTGGGGCGCCCCCATGTTAACTATGCGTTCATTTGATATAACATTGTTTACCCTAACCCTCTGAGATCTCTGGGTCAAAAATTCATTAGCCCATAGTATTATGTATGGACTAATATTTAACGCTTTCATCTTTTCAATGAGTAAATAGTGTTAAAAGCTGATGAGAAATCAATAAAGAACAATCTTACATAAGTGTTCGGTAAGTCCAGATGTTTGTAGACACAATTAAAATATTTAGGATGGCATTGTCTACACCTTTACCCTTTTGGTAAGCAAATTGTAAAGGGTCTTTTACATAGATCATTCAGAAGAAACATTTTAACCAATTTTTCTAAACATTTAGACACAATGGAGTAAGTGAAACAGGTCTAAAATCATTCATTTCCTTCGGTTTGGAAACCTTTGGCAGAGGTACAATTATAGATGACTTCCACACAGGTGGTATCTCATGGTTTAGTAATGAAGTAGAAAAAATATCTTGGAAAGGTTCAGCTAGTTGTTCAGCACATTCTTTTAAGATTCGTCCTTTTATTCCATCAGGCCCACCAGCTTTCATTGGGTTAACGTTTTTGAAAATGTTACAAACTTACTCTTTAGTAATTGCTAATTCTAAACAGTTGTTAACATTGACATCCTCAAGGGCTTTGAGTCTTAGATAATTAAAATCTTTCATGTCGAAGCGACAATAGAAATCATTTAACTCGTTGGCTAATGTTTTTTCGTCTCTTGTAGCAAGATTATTTTTAATTTTGACTTGTGATCCTGCCATTTTGTTCATGATGCCCCCCAGGCCTGTTTATAGCATCATATATTATATAAATACATTACTATAAAGTGTGAAGAAAATCATATTTATAATTATCAAGTTCAAATATTGTGCATATTCATACACTGATTTGCAGTTTGATTTCAATTATATAATATAGGAGTTTAACAGCTGAAGAAAAAATGTGCTGTTTTATTTACATCAGTTTATTGCATAAATGTTGAATATGTATTTATCTATGTGAAAATCAAATAGAAAATGCCATGTGATTACATATATTAAAGTCAAAATGATCATAAGAAAAGGAAAAAAAAAGTTTCATTAAATTTGTTTACAACTCAATATCACAAAAATGTCATGGTGACCCAATTAAATGGTACAAGGAAATAGAGAAAAATATGTCATTATGACCCAGTTGAATAGTAGTAAATATTTCCTGACTAATGTGTTTATATCATTATTTTCATTATTTCATTTTTAATGTACTGCATATCTTGATAGGAAATCAGCTAAAACATTTTCATGTTCTGGTATACTTTGTAATTGTATGTCCAGGCCTGGTGGTTGGATAAAAGCCTTTCTAACCTCCAACGAGATAATGGTGCCTATGGCGCCGACGCCCTGCTGGACTTCACTGAAGGTGACAAATAGGTATTGATTCACTAAAAAGTCTATAACTCAAAAAATTCTTATTAAAATGTCACAATTTTCTTTTAATTTTACTTAGAAATGGTTTATGTATAAATTGTGATATTTTGAGCTTGAAAGGTGCATAGTAAAATTTAAAAAATGTAGAAAATGTGTGAAATAGTGCACAAAATGGCATCTTTTGATGTAACATGGAAAAAACTGGATTAAGTTGAAGTAATATTCTACTAAAATCAAGGTTTATTGAACAGACATTTTTGTTGAAATAGGTTAACAATATAATGTTATTGCATTATCTATATCTTTTTATTTTATATTTAATTTGGTATTACGTAGATGTCGCGGTAAAAAATGCATCATAGGTGCATCACATGGTGTCCCACTAAATTTTAAACCTTTATCGATTGTAAAGAAAGTAAAGGATTCTGCTCCCAATTGTGTTTCTGTTACTAAAAGCATCAAAAATTTATTTACACAGTGTAATTTTTCTTTAAAACTGAAAATGTAGATAATTTTGGCTGAAAACAGATAGAGCCCTCAACATTCTACTTTTGGGACGAATTTTTTGACCAATTTCAAATTGACTTTTATGGACATATATCAATTGTGATGCCCAAGAATAGAGGAATTCAAAAAAAAAATCTGAAGAAGCAGACAATTATTTCACATGGAAAAATTAGGTCAAACACACTTACCCTTATAATGACAAAACCAACATTCACAGAAATATTTTGACAAAAGTACAAAATGTCTTATATAAATTTATACTGTGTTAACTTTAGGATCGCTGCATTTTGTGTATGTTACCTGCTTGATTTATTTTTAGTCTTTCCTGAGTATATTTCTTTATATTTAGGAAAATACACATTTGGCCCTCAAAATAAACATTTACAGGTCTTGGAATACACATTTTTATTTTGGCATGTAGGCATCTTGATAAGTTTAATTTCATTATACAGCTGATAATTGTGTAATAAACCCACATTTATCTAATATAAACAAATTTTGTTTTAACTTCTATTTCAGGATTATATATATAAATAAATAACACACATGTATTCATGTTACAAATTTCAATCAAATATCTATCGGTTTAAATGTTATAAACATTTTAGTGCAAAAATGTATTCTGTTTCTATCGTTTTAACACTTACCCCACAGTAAAGGCTTAAAACAAAAAAGTGTTAATAGATATGGCTGGTTAAATTTTTTAAATAATTATTAGACCATAATTGTGCATATCTTTTGAAAAGTTCATTATGTTATCTTCAAGTGTTAAAAAGCTATATCATCTTTAGTTACAAATTCCTTCTTTTTTTTTTTTTTAAATAGACAAATTTTCCGTCCCTAAAATGGACATAACTTATGTTCTAATTAACTTAAAAGCATAAATGAGATATCAGTGAACTCTATTTAAAAAGATCTATCTAACTATACTAGTTTCATTTAGATTAATGAAATTTGATTTTTTTATCAAAGTACTTAGCCAAAGTGCCCAATATCCAAAATAAAAAAAAAAATTAGATCTATATCCATATACCTTACTACCGGTAGCATAATTTTTAATTAATCCAAGTTTATACAAAAGCTGCTTTTGGGTTACTTTCCTCAAATTATTTTTTTTTTTTCAGATCCCATGCAAGTTTTTCTTGAAGAAAGGCCAATAATATTTTTTTGTCCATCAATTAAGTTTTCTCCTTTGCAATTAAAACTGGTTACGACTTATAAAACTTTTGACGAATATTATTGGTGTGAAGACATTGAGAAGGAATGTATAAATGATAATGGATATTTTGCTCAATTCAACATCAGTGGCTATTATTTTCCATTCCATGGAAAAGATATTGAACAAAAGCGTTCACTTAAAAGTATAGAGTGTATATTTAATAAAACAAGCTATTATAAATCTGACATTGCAATTGTTGGTAAGATTTTTTAACTTTTTATTAGAGCTAATTTGAGGATACTCGAAAATTGTTAAAAAAAAGATCTTTTATGCAGAATCTTAACAAATGAATTAAAAAAAATATTTTCATTAACTTTATTTTATAGGCTTACAAAACATTTGTTATATACCCAATACTTATTTGTTTCTCTTTATTAAATTCTGTATACTCTTGTTTATTTCAGCTAAGCCACAAAACATTACCTGTTTTGCTTCACAGTTAACTTATTATAGCACAGATATGTCAGTAAGCTGCATGACATCCAAAATATATCCAGAAGCTTATTGTATAGTTAACTACAGTAATGAGGTAGGCTAGAAATAGTGTATATATTTGTCTGTTGTTACAAATACCGGTAATTAAAATAATAGCAATCTGATAGATAATTAAAATAAAGTAAAGTAATAAACACAATTATAGATTGATATAGCTTCATCACCATTCTGAAGCAAATGCATAATGTCAAAAGGGGGCAAATCAGATATGTGACCAGTCATCTCACTTCTCTATAGAGATTGGTGTGAAGCAGGGTTACTTTGCTTGCAATTTTCTTTGGATTAATGCCCAAGGGCATCTAAATTAGGTTCCTCACCAATGGCAGCATATTTAACATATGGCCCCTGCTCTCCCATACAAAACTTAAGAGATGAATGCTACTGCGCTGCTATATACGATTGCACCATTCTTGCACACACCTTCAACTTACCCTCAATGAATTAGTTGAGGCTGCTGACTTGTTTGGTCTGTCTATCAACCTATAATAAATGGAGTTCATAATTCAGACCAATGACAGAAAAACCTATAGACAAAAAGTACTGACACACTTTTAAAATTAGGCTTTCCTTCAAGTTATTAATAATTTAAAAAAACAACAGAATAAAAAGATGCATAGTGAAATTTTTGAATGTAAATTAATCTAGTGGCGTCACCAGACTGTTTCTTTAAAAGCAGAAATGTGACATTTTGTGACCATATTTACAACGAGTCTTTATTAAATAAAAATTTTCATGAGATGACGGAAATGTTGTGTAGATAAAACTCATTGCTGAAAGTACTGGTACACCTGTAATGTTACAAAGTAAATAAATGTTTCAGTAAGGACGTAAAAGATATCAGAGTCAGTATGACTGTTAGCAACTCTGTATTTTGTTTGACAGCACACCTGACATAGCACACACTGATCAGATTTAGAAGATTTTAAGGGAGAGCTAAAAAGCTAATGAGATCAACTTAATATCTTAAAAGTTGAGGGTTATGAAAATGCAGTTTCAGTGTCTGAAACCATGAAGGAGTACAAGAAATTAATCAGAACCAACAGAACCAACAGAAAAGCTATTTAATAGGTGACCGGTCATTTCATCCCCTGGTCATTTCATCCCCCGGTCATTTCATCCCCCGGTCATTTCATCCCCCGGTCATTTCATCCCCTGGTCAGTTCATCCCCTGGTCAGTTCATTCCCTGGTCAGTTCATCCCCCGGTCATTTCATCCCCTGATATTTTCATTAATGCTAAAAGAACTCATTCGGTGCACCAATGTCTATGAACCCTCAAGAAGCTGCTCGTATAGAAATTTTTTAGTCTAACTAGGACATGTGACGTAATGGAATTTTTTTCCTTTGACGTCATATGGAGTTAATTCTTTAAATGAAATACCAAAAGAAATCACTCGGTGCACCAATGTCTATGAACACTCGACAAGCTACTTGTATAGAAGACATTTTTTAGTCTAACTAGGCCTTGTGATGTAGTGCATTTTTTTCCTTTGACGTCATATGGAATTAATTATTTAAATGAAATACTAAAACAACTCGGTATAGTAATGTTTATTAAACCTCGCAATGTGACTCGTATTTTAAAAAGACATAATAGCTAGATTTAGATCTAATCTAGATTTTTTACACTAGATCTAGATTTTTTTTTTACACTAGAGCTAGATTTTTAAAAACTAGATTTAGATTTAAGTTCTAATTAAAATCATTGTATAATCTAGATCTAGAATTTCTTGATCTAGTTATGTTTGTTGTTTTACATGTTTTGGATGTTCTTCAGAGTTGTAGTCCAAACCTCCCGCAGGACAATGGGGGATGGGACCATCGATGAATCCTAATGACAGTCCAGCGTGCAAACTGCACTACCAGACAGCCATGATTTCATGATTTAGACTATATCAAGATCTATAATTTTAATTTCTAGACTTAAAGTGTAGATTTCTATTTCTAAAGTCTAGATTGTCAATATGTCAATATTGCAATGTTATAAAATACTAAAACTAATGTACTATTTAAAAATTTAATATTACAATTAGTCTATTAATTGATTATCTAGTGTGTTTTTTTTTTTACATAAATCTTATCTAAATTACATCTACATTATCCCAAATTTATATTTTATATCTAGATCTAGTAGATATGGATATTGAAAGAGCTAAATTAGAAGTTTAATTTAGGTAGATCTACATCCTTATTCTATTTCCATTGAAATGAAAAAGCTCAATACCAAAAGATTATCTAAAATCGCTCTTCTGACATATTGTACATTTCCGGTAGTTGTCATTCCATAATGTGTAGGTATATTATCAATAATAGTCTATTAGTTTGTAACCAGTTTGTCATTAGGTTAAGAGCAATGCCTGGTCATGCGGTTAGCGCACATGACTGATTATCTCAACGGTCTGTTTCATACCTGCTCGATGCCATCCTACGTGGACCAGCGGGAGATTTTGCATTTAAAAAAAATTTTTACAACACCAAATGAATCTTGGAAACATCATTACTTTTAAAAATCATAACAAAATCACGCCTTGAATATTCATTGTGAATATGCGGATCCACATAGCTCTTTTTGTAATCTTGTTTAAAAATATAATTTTACTTATTTCTTGCTAAACATTTGGGGAAAAAACAACAACTAGGCATTCTGATCGCATGACGTTACGGGCTGGCTGTGTTAATGAGCTGACCAGTGACTATGCATCTACACTGCTTTGTGAAGCGCGACCTCATGATTGAAGATGGCCTTGGCTCAATCAAGCATTTCACCTCAATCACCTGGCTTTATTTGTCTGAAGGCAGCATAGAAATGATGTTACCTTTTATTGTCACGACTGAAGATGTGCTAAATCTAGTCTGATAATGTGTTGGCTACACCCCACCGGGCCCTCTCTCACCTAAAATCTTCTTGTTGTAACCTGAGATGAACTCCTATGAAAAAATCAGAGCAGGGAGGACTATTTAATAAGGATTCAGTTAGGCATTTTTTTTTCTTTTTAGCTCTCTCCCCCTCGGTTTATGTGTGTGTGTGTAGGGAGGGCATTGAACATGCAACTACAGTTTCTGCCATGATCTAAGGAACATTTATGCCTACTTTATCAAGATTGGTAGAACGGTTTTGATTTCAATGCCGGACATACACACATACATATGCCTTACAATCTGCTTTATATATATGAATTAACATTTTTGCTGCTTGAGTTGTGAGTGGACTTCTTTTTTAAACCTAAGTTGTGTAACACTTGGCACTTGACCTATATAGGTAAATTAATCCTTTAGAGATTATAGGCATGACAATGTCTAAATTGTGCAGATGTGCAAAAAAAAAATCAAGAATCCAATCAATGAACATTTATGGATAATGGTTTGTCATATTGTGAACTTTATGAAAGGCACTTTTTATATTTTTTTAATTTCTCATAACGTGCACACAAAAAATGCACTTTGAATGTTACTTGAAATCATTTTTATATAAAACACACACGTTTTCTGGTAAAATTTTAAATAATTATATTTTTTAAAAAATCTGGCTTACTCCCAGTGGCGTCACTAGGCAGGTGCTGGGGGTGCGGTCTGCATGGGGTGACACCCAAGTGGAAAAGAATTGAAAAAGCAGATAACTTGTATGAAAATCAGTGATTTGCTAGATCTAGATACCTAAACATAACTTTGATCTATATATTTTAATTAATTTTAGTTTTGGTAGGCCTACAAATGCCTAATAAAGCTTAGTGTTGAAAATGGGAACACAAAGGTGGTCTTTCTTTTAAGGACAAAAAATTTGTTGTATTTGCAAATAATTCTTTCAAAATGTATTATTTTTCAAGCAAAATGGCATTATTGCCAAAATAAAAAAAATATTTTAATTGGAACCTTTTCCCATTAACTACAAGATCCATTCAATGTTGTTGTTTTTTAAATTAGACTTTACCATGCATTTTCAACATCACAATTCTAAAGTCTTCAACCTTCTGATAAATTTATCCTGACTGATGTAAAATTGTACTGTTATGTTAACAGAAGGCCTGCTACAAGCCTTCTTGTTAAACAGAAATATGATCAAATGACGATAAAGCCCATTAAAAACATATTTTTTTGTTATACTGCAGTGTTTCTCAAACCGGTGGGGGTGGGGTTAATGGACAAATGTGGAGTTTTATTTTTGTTGTAGTAAATAATCAACATCTTAATATGAACCCAGTCAAATGTCTTTCTTAACCCAAAATGGCAGAAATTTCTCACAAAATTTGAATGTTGTTGTTTTTTTTTGACAACTTTTGTGTGACAAAATTTCTTCATGAAGAAGAAAATGATCAAGACCATCACACACACTACAGACATACCTGCGCTCTATGACACTCAAATAGGGAGAAGCTAATTCGTCTTGTGCTATTTCCAGCAAGAACTTTTTTGAGTGTACAAAAGACTAATTACGAAACAAAAGCTAAATGGACTAACTTTTAATGAACATTCACTTTGTACATTTCGATTCTAAACATAATGTAAATATTTATACAAAATAAAACTAGAAAATTTTGTCATAATTACGTGCCTTTAAGTATCTTTTATTTTTCATTACATTCCTAAAAGCCTTCGGAAACCCGATGTGAGAGACATCTTAGGTACCTAGCTGACTAAAGGGGTATAATAAGAAAAATGTGTCTAGACAAAAACCAGGAGTAAAAGTTTGAGAAACATTGTTCCTTTGCCTCCAATGTTTCTCACACTTTAGATTCAGCCCATCCACCTCTTCTTCATTTATTTGTTTAACCTGCAATTTCTTACTAGGAAAAATGCTGCAACATAAAGAAAATGAGTTTCTGAAGTTCAGAAACACTGAAAAAAGCTTTTAACTAATAAATGTGTATGGGGGTGGCGACATACATTTTTTTTGGTCTAGATCAGTGGTCTTTAACCTTTTTTGGCCTACCACTTTTATTTGTATTTTAACTTTTAAAAAACTTTCAGCGCCCCCCTGTAAGAATAACACTTATAAAGAACTGTGAGAAAGCCAATTGGAACAAAATGTCATTTATTTATTAATTTTTATGCTATCAATAACACTCATCCTGCATGGGATAAGACCGCATGCCAAAGGCGATCTTCTTTGGCAAGCTTAGGCTTAGAGGAGGACGGCATTACAGAGGCGCACCCATAGGAGCACAGAATTTGAGAAAATATACAGTTCACAACTGGTTTTGCATAGTTATGTGAAACACTGCACATAGCCTTAGTCAAAGACATTGCCATTATTATGATTATACAAAAATTATTTCAAATAATTTGCTGTGATTACATATAAAAATTAATCTCATTGTTAAGACTTTCTTTCAAATCCTAAGAATAGTTCCTTTTTAAATCACTGAATACTAGGGCCTATGTTTTTTTAGGTTTAATTGTTAATTTTTTTTTTTTTTTAATATAAATTTTATTATTGCTGAATTATTGCTAAATTCAGTACAAAATGAAATTAAGCTAATGCTGGGTCATGTTGTTGGGGGTAGAATATGCACAGAGCAAGATAGACATCTTTTGTTAACTATTGGATTGCGACTGGAATGAGGGTGTTTTTTATTCTATTCTATTCTATTATGAAGCCACTGTAGCATCCAACCACTGATGGTTCACTATATATCATCATAAGCAACATAACTAGACAATTTTGAAATAAGATTTCATCTTTAACCAAAAAAAATCTTTTTGTGTCACAAATAAATGTTGAAAAATTTAAATTGTTATCAATTTTTCAACAATATCATAAGAGTAAGAGACCCCTCAAACATATCCTGCTTTGCTGTGTTTTTTTTTGTTTTGTTTTGTTTTTTTTACTATTTTTTGAATAGTACATTTTTCAAAATTGTTCATGAATATTCTTAAATTATATTTAGATATTGCTAAATGTTCATGAACCCGACTTAGTTTACAACCACATTTGAAAATGCGGTAATTCAAAGTAAAAAATTGGAATACTTATCTAGTGGCAATTCACTAAAAGAACTCAGGAAAATACTCCTTAACATCCTAACCCATACCAATATATTAACATATGTAGATAAAATAAAATAAAAAGTGTATTACTTAGTTTGTTTACCAAATCATAAATGTTTCTGTGTGCAATATATAAGGACACTAGAAACCTTCTGATTACAGCAACAGAGTAAATTTAAACATAGAAAATGGGATTCCCAAAAACAATTTCTAATGCCTCTGTTCTTAAATTAGAAGCAAGCTAACCATAATTTGTTTATGATTATATATAGTTTGCCAGATTTAATTTTGAAGAATTTTGTATTTGCTTTGTTTCAATGCACCTTTATTTTCTTCTTTCCTCCCAGTGCCCCTATAGTGCCCAGTGCCCCCATAGTGCCCAGTGCCCCCATACCACCTCTTTGGCACCCAGCGCACCCCAATTTCACAAAAAAGGCCCTCCAGTGGGAGATAGTGCCCCCATTGATGACCACTGGTCTAGATTCTAAAATATTTTAGATGGTAGTAGAAGTTTGAATAAGGTAAGCATGATGTTAAACAGTTTCCGTAATGTGTAAGAGACTTAAAAGTCAAAGAAAGAAAAACATGTTCAGTTGATGTGAAGTCTGTTTCTTATTTAATAAACTTACATTTTAATATGTGTAATAACCATGGATAAAATGTCATAATCAATCACATTTAAAATAGAATTAATACTAGTTATACATTTTTTGTAACAATTTTGGGAAATGTTTGGAGTCAGTTGGGAGGGGGGGAAGTGACACCTTAATCTTACCGCACTGGGTGACACTGACACTAATGACGCCATTGCTTACTCCTATTAATTTTTTTTAATGAAGAATTGATCTATTATTTATTTAAATGTATTTACAAGATACCTGGTCAAGTCTCATACAGTCATGCATACTATTATGACACAGTGAAATATTATCAATCAAACTGTACCTGGACATTAGCATTAAATTATTTCCAAGCTGGAAATCATACACTGGAAGTCTTTGTTTACCCCAATGTAACAAATGATACAAACTTTGCAACCAGTTTAACATTTTCCTTTGAATTTAGTAAGTATTTGTGTATTTTATGAATAAGAAATTGATTAGTAACATCACAATAAAATATTTTGATTATAGCATCTGTTAACATATTTTATTTACTTTTCTCACAGCTTTACCAAATATATCTCTTTCTAATGAATGTTTGAATGGTACAAATGTTTTGAATGGTTACATAAGACCAGAATCCACAATCAAATGTGTATGCTATTTAAATAGCATTGGATATCCTCCTGCGATTTTGAAATGGTCTAATAGTAGCGATTTAGATTTGAAAGAATCTCAGAATAAGACAGCAACATCTTTAATTATTGGTAAGTTCAATGTAAAATAAAATATAAAAAAACATTTTATAAAACATTAAGCATATCTGTGCCCTATTTTTTTCAGGTGTTGCTCAAAATATGTTATCAGTACTTAAGCCATCATTTTGAAACATAAAATAAGCTTACTTCCAAAATATATTCTACAGAGTAATGTGATCATAAATTCAAATCATATAATAATTAGTAAAGATAAGGTAATTGTATTGATAATTGCTTATTTTTTAAAGTGAAGCATCATTTAAGAAAATGACATCTTATCTATGCCTGTGGTCCTCTTTGGGGCATAGGCCACAATCCAGCTTTCTCCAGGCATTTTGAGTCTCTCCAATGGTCCCCAAGTTTTGCCTATCTTTTAAGAATCTCCTTCCAAATTGTGTCACTATGTACTCCTGTGCCATCCCCTCTTCCTTTTTCCTTGGCTGAGGGCTTGCCTTGTAATGTTGGATGCAGGCTTGTGAAGGATGTAATCATCCATCTTTATCATCTCTTAGGAATATATTTTTTGTCTTCAAATGTCCCAAACGTGCTAAAAAATAGGAGGGTTGTTCATAGGGCTAGCCACTCTGTTGAAAAACCACCTGCTAGAAATCCCCAAAAAATCAAATTGGACAGTTATTATGGACTTAGGACAAGGTGTTTCATGCCAGTCATTGAAAGCAATGGTCATATAGAAGCTGATAGACCATCATCTCCACCAGGATCATCACCAAATGAAAAACTTTGCTTGTACATAAAATGAGATTAGCTAATCTTTTTAGCAATTACTACTAATTTATTCACACTTGAGTAAAAAATTTAAAATATTCATTTCATTAGTTATTGAATTAATTTTTTTATTTTTTACCATTAATTATCTATGAAACTCAAGGGAAACTAATAAATTACATTTACTTTAATGATCCAAACTAATAGAAATTCAGTTTGAATACTATTGTCCCGCAATAATATATTGCATTTTTCTTATATCTGAATATTACAAAGAAGCCATACAAAGAACTTTTTTCCCAGTTTATAAACATGTACAAAGATAGATCTATAAAGAGAACAGCAGTCTAATAAAGAAAATTATAATTTCCAACATTAAAAAATAAAAACAAAATATTAAGTATGCATATTTAATTATATTTCTAAAACTTTTATGTCTTCAGGACCATCTAGTAATAAAATAACATATACGTGTAAAGCTTCAACAAAACTATTGAATGGAGATGTCTCAGCCTCATATAAAGTAAATTATGCTAGTAAGTAATTTATTGTTAAAATCTTTTAAATTAAAATTGGTGTTTTAGGTATGCTATTACTACTTTTTTTTTTCAAGCACAACTTTCATTCTTATATTTTGCTCAGAGAGCTATGGTCCATTTTTTTTCTTTGGACCAGTGGAGGGAGGGGTTTCTGGGAAAAGAATTAAATACTGCCTTTAAGTACTCATCAGACACAACTTGGCTTGAATTTGGACTCATTTTAAAGCTCCCTCAATAGATAGCCAAGTGTTGTTGTTTTTTTACCACTCAGTCACACATCCTACTTCAATAATATACATTTTTTAACGGCAAAAGAATCAATCTTGAAAAAAAATTCTGTGCTTATTACTTAGAAACTCTAGAGTTTGTTTTTTCTTGACATTTTGTGATTGCAATTGTTAAAAGCCAAACAGCCTTTTAAGAAAATTCACCTTAGACTAAAAAATCTTTTGTCAAAGTTGTAGGAAAGTAATATTAACACTGCTGTCTCACAGTCTCTGCTTCAGAAATTAGTATTGGCATAACAACGGTGTTGAAGAGCCTGTTCTTGGTGGTGGTACTTATTTCTCTAGATTCGCAGGTGTTCTCGAGCTTTACAAATATGGGCTCTGACATCTGCATCTGTTCCTCCATGGTTGTTAGGATACTGCAAGATAGGTGAAGCTTACCACCTCTTCCAGCGTTTTTGCCTTGGACTGAAATGGGTGTGCCTTTATCTTGACTACATTGCTCTTCCCTATGTTTATGGTAAGACCCTTTCTAGCTGAATTATCTGCAATGATGCTTTTCTTTTCTGCTGTTGTGAGTTACAGAGAAAAGCCATGTCTTCTGCAAAGTTCAAGTCATCTGACTAATTCAGTGTCCAGTGTATATTGTTCCTCTTCTGGTCTGTTGCTGTCTTCATAATCCAATCTATGGCTAGCAGAAACAAGAAAGGAGAGATAAAAAGCCTTGTCTCACTCCTGTTAACTGGTTGGACTTTAAATGCATCTGTCAGTTGCCTACAAGTACGCATCTTTTGCATATTTTGAATGCAAATGGACACAAAAATATCAGAGTATGGTTTATCATTTACAGACCAGTATCACTAACCAGCATCACATGTAAAATCCTAGAGCACATAACATGTAGCAACATCATAAACCACTTAGACAAACATAATGTCCTTACTCCATACCAACATGGCTTCAGGAAATATAGATCATGTGAAACACAACTAATAGGACTAATTAAATATTTTTCAAAGGCTTGGATTTTAGTGAGATGTTATCTTAATAGATTTTTTCTAGGCTTTTGACAAAAATCACCACCAAAAATTATTTAAAAAATTAAAACATTTAGGCATTGATGGTCCATTGCATCAGTAGATAAGAGATTTTCTGTTAGGGAGAGAACAAACTGTAATAATAAATATTTCTAAATCAACACCAATAACAATTAACTCAGGTGTACCTCAAGGAACAGTCTTAGGTCCACTACTATTTTAAATTTACATAAATGATTTACCAAATTGCATTACTTCTGAACAAAAGTCAGAGTATTTGCAGACGATTACATAATATATAGAACAATAAAAACAACTCAAGGTACAGAAATTTTACAAAGAGAATTTTATGAATTACGAAAATGGGAATCAAATTGGAGCATGTCTTTCCACCCAGTCAATTATAATTATTAAGTGTAACAAAAAACTAAAGCAAACTCCACAGATCTTATTCATGGTAAACACAGACTAAAAAACTCAAAATACCTAAAGTGTTTTAATAAATGAAAAACTGTAATGGAATCCACATATTGATGAAACTATCAAAAATCAAACAAAGCATTAGGGTTTATTAAAATACATTTCTAATAAACAAATACAAACTTAAACTAAAATGTTATTTAACCCTGGTTAGGCCAATAATAGAATATGCATCCTTTGTTTGGGACCCCTCAACTCAAGAAAACATAAAGAAACTGGAACAGAAACAAAATACAGCAGTGAGATTCATAACTAATGAATATTCACATTTGACTAGAGCAACACCTTTAGTAAAATCACCAATTTAGAAAGCCTTTAGGATAGAAGACACAAAAGTAAAGTAGCAATAATATATAAAACAATGAATGTTCAAATACAAAAATAAAATCTAATAAAATACTCATTAAGATAAAGGCATATTCCTCATTCCATATGCTAGGATAAATTTGTACAAACACTGCTTCTTCCTTAGTGCTATTAGAGCATGGAATGGGTTGTCTAAGCTAGCAGGGAAAACCAGTGACTTGGCAGAATATAAGTCATTGGTTAAACATGCATGATTAGATTCATGACGCATTGGATGTAATCATCTTCTTTTTTGAAGTACCATCTGTATTAAATAAGATTATATAAAATACTCATCCCTCCCCATCCCCCCCAAAAAAAACAAAAAAACTTTAAAGTTGTTGCTCTGGCTGAATATTTAGCCATTTTTTCACTATTCGCCCATATTTTGCTCTTTTAGGTCATTGTCATAAATGTTTCAAATTGTTAGGCCACCCATTTAAGATTGATAAGAGAGAGAGAGAGAGAATGAGATATTGTCTTTGGTATGTTACATATCAAGTTGAATTTAATACAGTGTTAAATTATTACATTTGTCAAACGTGGTGGAAAACTTTTATTCTTATGTAAATACAATTTTTAATTTAAATGAATTTTTTTTTCTTCTATATAACTATTTAAAATCAATTTTATTAAAATTTCCAGAAGGACCAACAGAATGCTTAGTACAACTAAAAGATACTACACAAACGATTTGGAAAATTTGCAAAAATGAATTTATTAATTTGTCAATTATTTGTCAAGTCAATCAAACCAGTGCGATACCAGGAATCAAAGCTAAACTTTCTATCAACTCTTCCTATTCCAATTTGTTGGACAGTCAAAATTTAACTTTTTTGTATCAAGTAAAAAATGAAATTAATATAACAAAAGCAGGAAACTACTCCATTGGATGTCAAGTACAAAATATTTTATATGAGGATGTTGTTGTTACCTGCATTTATCCACCAGTCCTACAAGTAATGGGTAATATGTTTTATTTTAATTATATTTCTTAATGAATTATACTGTAACATACACTGAAATCAATTGCTTAACAGTAATTATACAATATTTTAAATTCTCACTTTTGTATACATGTTTTTAATTAATTTTTATTTTTTATTTTAGCACCACCAGCTACACCACCAAATTTACAATTTAGAAACAATGCAAATGAAATACAAGAGAATACATCTTATATAGTGGAATGTACAGCACCAGGAGGAATACCTTTAGTATCTAACTTAACATTATCTTGTGGAAACATCAATGGATCCACTCAGATAGGTAACATCTTTACATCACCTGTAACATTTACAAGAAATATGACTGGACAGAATTGTACATGTACAGCTCAACATATCACTGGATGTTATGAAAAAAATACAACTACTTTACAGCTAAATGTTTTATGTAAGTATTTTTCAACATCTGAATTATGATATCTGTAAAAGAAGCTTAGTATTGTTAGACATTTGATTCAGAAAAGCACTATAGTAGACAGGCTTTGAACACAACATTTCTAGTGATGACATAGGCATTGGGTTAGAAGTTATTGTTGTAAACGTTTAGGAAAGTTACATCATTTTAGTTACTGACTTTTCTGTGGCCCATTCTGTATTAAAGTTTGTTATTCTATTTCATCTCGAGTGAACTTAGTTTCATGGCATTGATCCTGTTTGTTATTTCTATATTTAATAGTATATGTCTTAGTAATAGAACTTGCATCAGTAATACACTGTACAAGATACCCAAGCATTTCGAGTTATCAAGGTATTGTAGGTATTGCCTAAATCAAGAAATATTAAATTAAATATCTATAATAAGAAAGATTTAATTAAATATCTGTAAAAATAAATATTAACTTCATTTCTTAGTGATTTTAATCATACTACAGACCTGCATTCCGTTATGCTAAAATATGTTGCTAAAATACGTATTCGTTGTGCAAAATCAATAAAACAAAACAGCCAGTATGTAAATATGAATTTAAACCATGCCACATTGTCTGTTTATTTTTTTCCCATAGGATGGCTTAGCGTGATCTATGTGGCCACTTGTAAGCTAGTTTAGAGAGAAAAAAAATGATACAAAATGCATTTACTCATTTCATACCTTTTTTTCTCTCTTAATTAACTTGTGGTCACGAGGTCATGCTAATCCATCCTATGGGTAAAAAAAGACATGCCTATATCAATATGTTGATTGGTTCTTGATAGCAATTATATCTAGCCTAGCCAATTAAAAAAAAGCAAATGGTGTAAGTGTCCCGACAGCACCGTTCAGTTAGCAACTATTAAGCTATTTTTTTAAAGTTCATTACAAATGAATTATTTTGGAGCGTAGAAAAGTCAAATGCAGAAAAAAATGCATGCTCACTGGGGTATTGTGCCTCCTCATGTGGCTGGTAAGACCTATGTGAGCCCGGATTGTTGGGCTGCACACTTGGCAGTTTATTCCAGCTGAAGCTAGTGTTATTGGCTATGCTTTTTTCTATGAAGCTTTCTTTTGCCATCACTGTTTTCCTGTATGGCCAATTAAGGGAAGGGAATTAAGGGAAGAAAATGCTTTAGGGACACCCTCAAAGCTTCTCTAAAAGCCTTCAGAATTGACCCAGCCACCTGGTAGACAGAGGCACATAACAGAGCATCATGGCGCCACACTGTGAAAACTGGCGCACAAATTCCTGTGGACAATGAGAAATAAGTGCAATCGATTCAAAACATCTCATTTTTTGTATTTGTAAATTATGGTTCAGTGATTTTGTTTGTTTGTTGCTACTTTTTTTTTTTAGTCTTTTGTCAGCTGTCTCTTGTCCTTCTGGGCGAGATGCTTGGCATCTGCATCCAATCTCGGCGCCGTGTATTTCTTGGCTATCTCTCTTTCTTTTTTGGAGTTTCCAGATGAGGAGCTATCTTGTGATGTTAAATGCAGGGTTACAAAGAGTGTGGCATATTCTTCCTTAACTTCCTGCAGCAACCAGTTCATATTGACTCGCTGATTTTTAAGATGACGAGGTTGATGTTTCTCATTTTTTGCTGCCACTTGCAGTTTTCCCAGTCTCGGAAATGGTTCTAGTGTTCCATTTACTGATGGTGGTGATGGTCGGATAGTTCTGGTGTCAAACAGCTGAAGATCCCACTTCTTACAGGTCCACTGTTTGATGTTGCGAGCTCTCTATTGTGAAGGTCAAGTAGCTCAAGCATCATATAAGTAAATTTTTTACGGAATAAGCTACTTCCAAAAGATTTTTTTATACTCCTCGACTAAGCTAAGCCGAAATAAACTAAGTTACACGTCGAAAAAACTCTATAAAATGTGAGTTTCTAGTTTGTCAACCTAGTATAAAATGCAAAGGTTTATAGACGCCAACTTAATTAGGTAAATTTTGGAGTATATGGACAAATTCCAATCAGGGAGTGTACAGTGCACTGGGACCTGGCCGAATGTCTTGTGCGAGGCCCTGAGCCATAAGGGTAGACTGTATACATGTATACCAAACCACAACATGGGCTAATCCCTCTCTAACGCTGTAAAAATATTGTCTCGAGACATGACGTTAAACTGCACCCCTCTCTGCTTAGCGTTTTTGGATCTCAAAAGTGCCCTACTTCTTTTATATCACTGATATCCTGGTATTTGTGTAGGTGGGTATCAGAGGATAAGCTACAGTACAGCACTTTGGCTTTAAGTTCCTCTAGACCTGAGGCCCAGATGACCCAGATGCAGCAGCTGATTCTGTATAGCACATGTGTAGCCCTGGCGGCCGATTTTGGACATCCGAATGGCCCGTCCCCTTGTTGGACTCGATGGCAGGTGGAAAACACAGGTGTCGAATTACTACTTATGCCCATGGACCATAAAAACCCTAAAAAAAACAAAAAAACCTGTGGAAGGTTAGCTAAAGTAACGTGTGTTTGGCTTGTTTAATGTCTAGGGGATGATTATTTTTGAAGCTATCACACACTGACCCGTCAGCATATAAATTGGGAGCATGCACGCAACGAGACAAGCAATGAAAGAGAGATACAATGTTAAAAATTGAAGAATATTTATTTACATAAATATTAACATAGAATAATAAAAAGGGGGAGGGTTTGCATCTATCTCTAATCAATACTATGTTTAGTCATCACTCTTGCACTTAATAAGAGAGTATGTAAATTTTCTCTTCTGAACTTAGCTGGTTGTCCTAGCTTGAGGTTCTGCAGCTGGAGGTGGCGCTCTAGCAGGTAGAGGGACGCCGGTGATACAGTTCTTGTGGAGTCTCAATCCAAAGTTCTGATATCTGTAGTGGGCACGGTAGGGCGTGTTGACCCGAGTAATCTCTTTAATTAAAGAGAGACGTGGGAGAGGGGGGGGGGAAGAAAGATTGACTTGCATTCCACCCAAGGTGGTGTCAACCGGGACTGTCAGACATCCGGGGGGTAAGACCAAAGAACTTGTGTGTTTATCTTTCCCTGATCAAGGGGAGATAAGTGAAAGGACGCGGCCTAGCTATCTCCAAGGTGATGGACTTAGTCTAGCGAGAAGAGGAAAAGGTGGGGTGGGTGATGATTTGTGTCTGGGCAAGAGATACCTCGTAGACGAAAAAAAAAAGGAGGCCACAAGAAGCTGTACTACCCGGCCATCATTTTTTGGTGGTCAGGTGCACAGAGGAGGGAAAAAGCCTGACTAAGATGAGCTGTTTTTCTCATCTACAATGGACTTAAGTCAATAGTGGGATAGCCCAAAAGTGTATCTAAGCTACACAAGTCATTGGAACTTCTCGTAGAAGTTGATAGTAAGATACACTCTGATGGGCTTTTACGACACAAAAGTATCTGTGATCTCCAAGTGGAAGTCATGCCACACAAGAGTTTGAACATCATCTAAGGTGTAATCAACTCTAGATACATGCTGGAAAATGCAGAAAAGGAAATAGTGGAGGGAGCTCAAGGAGTCATCCATGCCAGGCGCTGGGATGGTAGGATGTCAAAACCGCCACTATATCCTCACATTTGGAACTAGGACACCACCAGAGTATGTGAAGGCAGAGTTCCAGTGAGGACCTAACCATATGATGTGCTTCAAGTGCCAGGGTTATGGTTCGGCGTGGCAGTCTGCAATTAGAACACTGTGTGTGCCAGATGTGCTGGAGAAGGTCATGAGGATAAAGGCTGCACAGTCCAGCTCAAATGCCCAAACTGTCACGGTATCCACTCAGCCTACTCCAAAGACTGCCCTATGTGGAAACATGAGGTTGCTGTGCAGGAGTTCAAGGCAAGATATGTATGTACATTTAGCTAGGCGGAATCGGCTGTATTGGTCCTACCCAAGGGCCAATTCGACTTGACAAAGACCTACGCAGAGTCTGTGGTAAAGAGGAAAATCCATAGCCACACAGAAAGACACATTGATCCCACCACCCCCTCATCCTCCTCCAAAGCAAAAGAAAACAATGCCACAAAATATGCATTCGAAGAGAAAAGAAAGCCCTGTAGTCATGCTAAAGAATAGGTTCTCAGTGCTCTCTGATGAGAGCATGGAGACTGAGCAGCATGTCAAAACCAACACAGGTTCTCCTTAGAGAACCCAGCCAGAAATCCCAACCTCTACTGAGTAAGAGATTGACCAACTCTCTAAGGGGAGAAATGAAATGAAAGATACCCGAAGTGAGGGAGGAGGAAATAGCCTCCGCTCTAACTGGAGGGATCTCCCCTCTCAATCCAAACCCAAGATACAAATACCACGGTCACTGGTATAAAGGGAAACCCCCATGGGGGCCTCCCAAGGCCTAATAGCTCCAAGTAGGTCATTAGAAAAAGCCATAGATTCCAGAATTGAGCAGTAAAACTGTAGATGCCTCAAGGCCAATTATGAAGAAATGCATCTACTGATGGACTCTGAGACTCCTGTAGCTGTCTGCTATTTCTGAAATATAGCATCAGTTTCCGAAGCTACAGTGCTTGCAGTAGGAATGTTGAGGATGTGAAAGACAGCCCCCCCCCGTAGGAGGGTTAAGCTACAGTCCACACAACATGTTGTAGCAGCTAGGATAACCCTACGCAAGGTTATCACTTGCTGCAGCCTGTATCTACCTCCAGACACTCCATTGTACCCAACAGACCGGGAAGAGATGGGTCTGACCAAGCTAACTATTGCCCATTAGCACTAACAAGCTTCATCTGCAAAACCATGGAAAGGATGATAAACAATAGGTTGGTCTGGTACCTCGAGAGAAATAAAATAATCTCCAACTACCAGTGCGGATTCCGGCAGGGGTGGACAACAACTGACTGGTAAGACTAGAATCTTTCATCAGAAATGCATTTCCTAGATGAGAACATCTAGTAGCTGTATTCTTCGATATAGAAAAGGCCTTTGATACAACCTGGAAAGATGGTAATCTGCTCCCATTAAAGAACTTAAGAAGAAATGCCAATACTGGAACCCAAACAAAATGCTGCCCTGCGTTTCTTTCTAAGGCTGGAGAACTACCCATGGACATAAGAATAAAAAAACTAAAATCCAACCCCACGAACCCCGCTTTCGACTCCATATTTAACCCGACAGAGGTAGAACTATACAATCGAAGGCCTAACGTCATACAGCCATTGAACCTTTGAATGAGAGAACCCATCCAAATTTAACCCCACCCATTGACCAAATCTCTAAAATAGAAATCTTACAGAACCCTACTTTGTTGATGAATAAACCTAAATTAAATTTATCCCTCCTTACTTTCAAAAAAGAAAATAAAGACCCAAGCGTACAACAAGTCCGCTTTAGGGAACTGTAGGAGAGCTAAGGAGATTGTGGCACCATTTACAATGACGGATCCAAAATGGATGGAAAGGTCGCGTGTGCATGCTCCTTTCGGAACAAAACAATATCCCTTAGATTCCCAGATGGAATCTCCATTTTTACGGCAGAATTACATTCAATATCGCTTGCACTAATGGCCATCAAAGGAGAAAATGTATGATATGTTCCGACTTCAAATATGCATTGCAAGCTTTGTGACGGATGAAGACTGACATTCATTTCATTGGTACATAAGAGTCTAAAGCTTTAGGACCAAATAACAGCTGACCATAGGGATGACACCTTCATCTGGATTCCCTCCCATGTGGTCATAGAGGGAAACGAAACTGCAGACAGAGAAGCAAAGAGAGCCCTAAATCAAGCGGTGTCAGGAACACAAATTCCCTGCTCGGACCTGAGACAAAATATTGCCTCTGCCACCTATCGAGAGTGGCAGGATCGTTGCGAGGCTAAGACCCACAACAAACGCAGACAGGTTTTGGCAGATAAGATGGAGGCGGACATCTAAGGGTCCGACAAGGCGTCGTAGCAAAACCATGTCTAAACATAGAATTCGCCACACCTATGCACTCCTTTGTGCTGGAGTGAGAGGAGACCCTTTTTGTGAGTACTATCATAACTATGACTCTCGTCTCACTGTGGAACATATCCTCACTGATTACCCCATATACCAGGATATATTGTATGGAATTTAGCTTTGGTGATATAAAGGGAGAGTAATCCTTGAAGGATTATGAGCACGACATGGCCTAAATTGTGCCAAAAACTCAAACCCTAAATTGTGATGATGTGCCAAAAACTCAAACAAGGTCTAGAATCTAGACTAGGTCTAGATCTAGAATCTAGACTAGGTCTAGATCTAGAATCTAGAACTAAATCTAGAATCCAGATAAGATCTAGAATTTAGACTAGAACTAGCATCTAGATATATAATCTATACCTAGAATAGAATTCTTATGACTTTACACTTTTAATCTTAAAATTACTGTACCTAGAGTTCAGACAATATGATGAGGATTAGTAGGCCTACGACTGGATAATAATGCACTATGCTGTTCGCATCACATTTACTACTTAATGTGATACTACTGACTCACTGGCGGATTAGTTGACATTCTTTATAATATTATCTACTTATTGATATTTGAACCCATTTGAATCTGATGTCACACCAAACTGAAATATCAAATTAAATCATTAGTCAATATAAAATAAAAGAGGTTTTTACCATGTGATAGGGGAGATAGATGTAATCACTTCACCCTACCAACACTTTTTTTTTTGTATTTTAGTAAAGAATTGTTTTACAAAAAAAAATCTGTAACTAATACAGTAATAAACATGGGCACATCGCTAAAGACTGTTGGAGTAGGGCAGAACAGTCTGAACAGAAGATTACGAGTTCGGATAGGAGGCACAGGTTTGTATCCGATATTGATGATAGAAGAGATGACTGTGGTAGCGGTAATCGCAAGTCATACAGAGGTAGAAGGCCACACGCAGGCTATAGTGGTGTAAGAAGAGATGTTAACTCCAGTTGGAGAGAACAAATGTATGGGTCGTTTAGATAGCCTGTGAAACATAACACTATACAACCGTAGTGCGTAGTGTGTAAATAAGTTGGGTTTTATTTAAATTGTTTATTCTTAATTAATTGATTTGGCTAGTAGTCATAATCAGATGGGTATTAGGTTGTTGTAGTATTAGTATTGACTCATGTTAGTTATTTATTATGTATGAATATTAATATGTATGAATTGTATGTATGGACGTATGAATAGATAGGGCATTTATAAGGCGATGATATATTGATATCAAGGAAAAGTAAGTTTTAAAATTTATTCTTTGGATTTGATCAGGATCATACATCAGTAAAGAGTTAGGTCGTGTGGGGACAAGTAAGTGGAGAGAGGAAATAAAATACACTTGTAAATGCCCGAACGAACGTTAGGTGTATAGTGGGAGAACGAGTATTGATAAATGTCAATTTGTCACATTAGGTAAAATGTCTGTCCTGACGTGTGAGGGAAAGTGGTGTAACCTCTGGAACGTGATGTGATAAAGTATAGCTAGACACCTATAGTGTCAGCGCAAACGAACTATGTCTGCGGTCACCTATAGCACATCACATTGGACAGTATCACTTTGTGACATTTGAGGGAAATAGGTGTTCAGATCAACTTGAGTTTGGGACAATGATGAAGAAGGTGAAACCGAAATCAAGACTCAAGTTGTGTTGTCTTTTATGTTTCCCTACATTTTGGCCCTTGCACAATGTAAGACTAAGACAGTAGATAAAAAATTGACAGGCAATTTTTTTTAGCGGGAGGGGAAGGAGTTGTTATGACATGATTAGGAATTAGTTATTTGTTTCGGGAATAAGGGGAAAGTTTTACTTAGCAACAAATGACGTGACAGATCTTTGAAAAACAAGAACGCTCTTAGTGACGATAGAAAGAAGACGCTTTGTGTAGAGCAGTAGAATAGAGATACGAATTTACAGACATAACTGACATCAGACGATTCCCTTCTTAGTTATTAAATGTATTTGTAAAACAGCATCAGCGTCGACTACCTATTTTGATTGTTTCGGCCTTTCGCCGGTGTTACTGAAGTAGTTCGAGTTCCGCATTACTTCCAGTCAGACATAGATTTACACTAGATATACCTCCAAGCATCAACACCGCGCGGAAGCCTGAACAACTAACATCCTAATCATAAATAGTCTAGATTCCATCCCCCGTCGTCCTGCGGGAGGTTTGGACTAGGAAGTAAACTATCTTCAACTCTGAAGGAACATCCGAAACATGTAAAACAAACAGATCTATAATATTCTAAAACTAACCTGTAACACTAAAACTAAAACGCACTTTACTACAATCTACAACCGAAACCAGATCTATAAATATGAACAGCAATAATAAAACACTACAGCAGCAATAATACTACAACAGCAATTAAGCAGCAGATGTTACAGCAGTTATAGCAGTAAAAATAGCAGGCAGTCTCAGGTACAGGAATATATAAAATAATTAGATGCCAGGTCACAAAGATCATCACATGTCATACAGACAGAGATACTGTACTGACCACTGGTCAACTGTACGAGAAACAGCATGTACATGACTATTTATACTTCCCGCCCTAACCCATATAAAAATAAGCGAAAGTACAATGACTATATTTGACACTAGCCTATAAAAGTAAAAAAACATCAACAAATAGTACTAACCTATAAAAATAGAAATACACATAAAAAAAGCTCTGGGAGCGCAAGCTCACAATTGAACAAAATTTTTATTATTAAGGCAAAAAGTTATCTTCTGACAGCTTAGGAATGCAGATTTATTTATTATGTAAACAATATTATCACATTTAAAATTGAATTGGATACAAACAGCTTAGTACACCATTACCAGGTAACAAAAGGCCTACTAATCATGATCATATCATTGGCCTGGGTTTGGATCTAGGGCTATTAATTTTTAGATTTAGCTTGTAAATTTATATGAGTTCTTGTCTAGATATAGTAGATTCTATATCAAGATTCTATATTATATCTAGTTCTAAATCTAGACTTAGATCTAACTCTAGGTTAAGAATTATTTATTATTTTCATGTTGCCAATTTATCTAATTTTGTAGAAAGAATAAATTTTTTCTCTCTCTCTGAGGTAGCAGTGTGTACTGCTAGTGAAACTATATAAGTACATTTTAAATTAATATTTTATTAAATTTCAATTAAATATTTCTTTAGATAACTGATTGAAATTAAATGATTGTTTCAGACACAGCTGCTATAGTATATTTGAATGTCACCAGCTCTGTTATAGAGAAGGGAAATTATGCACAACTTTATTGTGAAGCAGACGGTAATCCAGCACCAAAAATTTCTATCGTTAAAGGCAATGAAATCATTGTCCAAAACTCCAGTGGATATATTCTTTTCCTTAATAAATCAATGTCTTGTAAAGATGGTGGCAATTATATTTGTCAAGCCAATAATGGAGTAGATTTAAACATATACAACAAGCAAGTTATTCTATTTGTTAGATGTAAGTAGCATTTGGAATTAAATTTATTATGGATCTTAAAAGATTGAAATTTTGAGTGACTTATAGTTATTTATTGACATTTTAGTGATAGTGATGTAACATAAAATATTAAATATAACAGCATTTTCAAAAGCATTTTTTCCTTAGTTATACATTTTCTTTCTTAAAAATATTTTATTCAAAAGTTAAACTATTTCAGGTCCTCTACAGTTTTCATCAGATGAAAATTTCAAGAATTTCACTCTTCAAGAGGGAAACACATTTTTCTACAATTTTACTATATATGGATATCCAGATCCTGACAAAATTACAATTTCAAAATTTAATCAAGGAAAAAACAATGTTAACGTAACAAGGTCCTCGTTGGAAACACCTTTTTCATTTATAGAACTCAAGATTGCAAGGCTAACACATACAGACTTTGACAATTACACTCTGTTAATTTTTCAAAATGGATCTCAGCCATTGCTTTTTAGCTTTAGTATAAGCAAAGGTAGGCATTTACATAGATTTCTAACTTCTTATTGAGTTTGTGCATGTCTTACAGTATGCTACATTATGTATATGTGTTCATTGATCTCAACCATTTTAGCTCCATGACCCCTAATACTTTTTCTATTAGGCAGTGACCCCAACCATTAATTTTTTATCTTTCAAAAGTGATTGAGCTAATCTTATAAAATCGTTATCAAAATGTATAAATCTGATATCCATATTGTTAATTCCAATTGCTATAAACTGAACAAAATATTTATTTAGTGTAAAATAAATTTGTGTTTAAATTATAATGTTACATACATAACTGACAAATTTTTTTTTAAATGTGCTAAACATGGAAAAAGTACAGTGTGTGGTTAAGTAAACTACATTGCCACAAAATATTTGCAACAGTATTTTCAAACATGCCATAGTTAGGTTGAAGGTTGAGCTTCTTTCTGTTTCACTACATTAGGAATTCACGGGGCAGTCTTTGTAAGAAAACATCTTCTGCATCAAGTTTATTTCTGTATTTAGACTTGATAACAAACAAGCAGAAAAAACATGTTTTGCAAAGATATATTTTTGGAAATGGAAGAGGCAGTCGTGAAAAAATCTCAAATAGAACAGATTGACTGCTAACAATTGACCCAGAATTTTGTAACTAACTATTATTGAAAAAAAATCATATTTAGCTGCATTGTAATGCTTTTGGCAGTGTTTATTTGTTTCTATGTCGATGAATCATACAGTGAGTTACAATGAATTCATATTCTTATTATGTACAAAACATTGAAATCTAAAATTAACCAACTTAGTCAATTACATCACGCGCTGTAGTGGTTGTTTCTGGAAGTTTGAAAGAAACTAATCTACAAAATAATTTACAACTTCTGTGGACTCGTCAAGCTTAATGCTAAACACGGGAAAGGAGAAGACATCATTTCCGGAATTGCCTGATTGATAATATCAGGGAACAGTGTCATCAGAAATGGAAATTTCTCTAAATGTAGTAACAAATTCGGCTGCAATCATAACTGTAGCGATGCCTGGGCAATGGTGTGATGTTTCATAGCTTTGGCAATTTGGAGACCCAGTAATAAGGAAACTTTTTGGGTCATTATGTTTTTATTATGTCATTTGTCACCAGAGTCACGTCTGAATTTTTGACTCCATCAGCCTTTAAAGTAAAAATACTGGATGTCCGTATCGGCAAATCTCAGACGTTTGTTTGGCTTCATACATTTGACAGAGTGAGCTTCATTACAAAAGACACATCGTAATATTTCAAATCATGCTTTAATTAGTGAAGTAAAACCATACCACAAAAATTGTCATTTTCTTTTCTTAAAGTTCTTTTATTCGAAGTCTGTGTTATTGGGTTGTTCCATAATGAATGCATTTCCTTCAATAACATGCTATACAATAATGTATTATTAATTTTATTACTTTGCTGCACAACTCGATTAAAACTTCACCATATAAACTTTTATTCCCTCCATGGTGTTATATCACAATTGATGGACAGTAATTTCAATAGCAGTGAAGGGAATTTTCTGAAATTTTTCGGAATCCAAAAATTTTATCTGATCCGATTTTCTAACCAAAATATCCGAAATTTTCCCCGACATTAAAAAAAAAAAATACAAAATCCGATTTTATTATGTTTCCATTTTAGGAATAATGCGAAAAAAGATTTTGATTTATATTGAACATGCGCACATCCAGTCTTTTGACACAGTTAAAGTTCTATTTTTTTAAAAAATCTCGTGTTATCGTACTGTCTTATAGACTACTAGACTTAGATCTAGTCCTTGAGTGACTAGAGTGGTTTGGATCAGTCTAGATAGATATACTCTAGTTATTTGAATACTTTTGATTATCTAAAGCGTCTAGAGTCTAGACTTCAATTTCAATGGGTGCTTGCCAGCTTTTGAAAAGTATCGGAGTTGAGAGAGTTGCCTGGCCGCTTATGTGCTTTGTCAGGCTTTGAATCAATACTCTGTTGTTACGATGGCCAATATGTAGATTTTTCTAATTTGAACCCTGATCTATTATAAGATCTAGATCTAGTAGGTCCAGCGGTCATATATATAGATATAGGCCTATTTTACATGATTATACTTAATTATAGTGAGTTATTGAGTAGTAAAAGTCTGATGGAATATAAATGATAACAGATCTAGTAAATTAGTAATATATTGGATCTAGAGCCACTAGAGATCTAGATCCCAAGTTATTAGGTTTAAGTAGATCTAGATATATAATGAGAAATATATAATAAAAGTTTTTTCTATATCTAACTAATAACTAATCATTACTAATGCTTTAATAGACCAGTGTAGTAAAGATCCACTTTTTGTAAACAACTTGTATCAGCATGAAAAAGAGTCACATTAAAAAACCTCAATATGCAGTTTTATTGCTGGACATTCTCTTCTTCTAAGCATTGCTCCTCCAATGGTTGTTCTCCCTTGTCTTGCTTAAGAACTCAGCAGCTTTCTTTCAGTTGTTAAAGAATTCTTTGGTGGACTATATGTACAAAGTTTAATAAAAAAGTTTCTCCTGTACAAAATTGAATTATCAATGAAAGAAACAGAAGTGTAGCTCATACTTTTGAAATATTTCCAAAACTCAAGCATGTTTTGATTTTCAAACTCCTTATAGTTATTGGGAGAAAAACTGTTACAATACCAGTAAACCATTATCTATTATAGAATGCTCAGACTGCCTGGACCCAGAATGTACAAACATTAGTGCCTTGGCTGCATTTTGTGTGCACGTGTGCAGAAAAGCTTGTGCAGTGTAGTTATTATGAATAAAACATTATTTAAAGAAAATCTTAAATAAAATGATTCTACAACAACGGAGATGTGGTCTGCAATAACTATTTTTGAATGATATTGTTACGTTTCTCTCTTAATCAGGCCTTCTGTAAATACTGCTAAACACAACACATCTAACACATCAAGAACTTGACAACAAGAGCTCCAAATAATCTGGTACTTTAATAATGGTCAAGTAGATAACAGCGAATACTAGACAATTGTCAACAAACACACCAACTACTACTAATGCTACACAGTACATCACCGAACTAAACTCTACCGTCTCAATCTCTTTCTGAAGTCGTACATTCACTTGAGGACTCCACCAGGACTGACTTCATGGTCGACTCACAGTCTTGGTCTCTTCCGTGTCCTGTCTTGAACTGACGCTTTCTTACACACTGTGTCTCTGGTCCACGCAGGCTTTCGATCACATGACTGTAACATTGATCATATTTGTCCATCGCCTGAGTTCACGTGTGTCAAGTGAACCTACAGTTAATCCTTTCGCGCCGCCAATAGGGTTATAACAATATATATGCCAATAAAAACAAGTATACCTTCAAACAATGATGTTACATTCACTAAGTGCCCTATGTATTTTCCATTTCCTTAAATCTGTATTCAATTTGATATAAATGTTATCTGAGTAATGCCCCTTTACCATCCCAGATAGAAATGTATGTATATTAAATATGGTTCAAATATGCCTGTTACAACACGTTAGAAACAAAACAAAAAATCCAATGAAAAATAGCCGAAAACAAAATTCCCATGGTCTAAGGTGACCCTTGGCAAATGGTCATTCGATACTCAAATGAGTTGCGTCCCACAGGTTAAGAACCCCTTAACTAAATGGATCTCTAGAGAGGGACTGCTAACTTAATACTCTCCTAACTCTCCCACTATCACACACACACTTGAAAAGGTGCTCCATTGTTCGGGTTAAACTATTTCCACTATACGTGGGCGTCCCGAAAATGATGAATAGGTAAGTAAAGCATCTAATTACTGTTGGATTAGACATGTCAGGACATGCATATGCAAACGGAAACCTTGAGTACTTATCAATCATAAGAAAAATTTTAGAAGGAAGAAGAAAATGGTCCCTTAATGTCGACACTAAGTCTAGGTAATGGCAGATTGTTGATAAAAACGAGGTTTATCTCTGCACAGTTATTTTTTTAACTGCATACAGGATATTATTTGACCGTAGGAAATGAAGCATTCACACTATGCCAGGGTGGCAAAGAGTGTTGTAAAGTTTTTTTGTCTTTTTTTTAAAGACGTATGGGGTGGTTGTACTTGCACAGAATCCACAAGAAAGAGCATCAGCGAAATCGGCTGTATCGACCCTACCCAATGGTCAATTTGGCTTAACAAAGACATACGCCCAGGCTGTGGTAAAGAAAGGGAAAGCCATAGCCACACAGACGGACAGATTGACCCTCCCTCCTCCTCCAACGCAGAAGAAAACAACGCCACAAAATACACCTTCGAAGAAAAAATAAAGCCTTGTTGTCATGCAAAAGAACATGTTCTCTGTTCTCGCTGATGAGAGCGTGGAGACTGAACAGTATGTCAAAACTAACACTTCGGAAGAACCTGGAGACATTATGTCTGACACAGTTTCTCCTCAGAGAACCCAGCCGACAACAACCCAACCTCTACTGAGCTAGAAGTTAACCAACTCCTGAAGTGAGGGAGGAGGAAATATCCTCCGCTCTAACCGGAAGGATCTCCTCTCTCCAGAGAGAAAAAGACTTTCCTCAAAAGGGGGTTGTCCTCCTCTCCATCCAAACCCAAGTTTAAAAATACTGTCACTGAAATAAATGGAAACCTCTCTGTAGGCCTCCCAATGCCTAATAGCTCTAGGTAGATCATTTAGAATAAGCCATAGATTCCAGAATTGTGCAGAACTGTAGAGGTCTCAAGGCCAATTATGAAGAAATGCAGCTACTGATGAACTTTGAGACTCCTGTAGCTGCCTGCTTACTGTAAACATTTCTGAAAGATAGCATCCATTTCCGAAGCTACAGTTCTTACAGCAGGAATGTTGAGGATGCGGAGAGAGCATCAAGTGGAGTGTGTATCCTTGTGAAGGACAGCGTTCCACAAGAGAAGGTAGAGCTATAGACCACACTACAGGCTATAGCAGCTAGGATAACCCTACACAAGGTTATCACTTGCTGCACCTATATCTATCTCGGCGCTCCATTGAACCCAACAGACATGGAGAACATCATAAAACAACTCCCTCGGCCCTATATAATCATTGGGGATTTCAATGTCCATAACACTATGTGGAAATCCAACAATACTTATACAAGAAGTCATATGCTGGAGGATATCTTCTTTATGCATACTGGATCTCTCACGTGCATTGATCTCACCGTATGTGTCCCCGGACTTCTGGACATTTTTAAGTGGTCAATAAGCAATGATCTTCGAAGAAGTGATCACTATCCAATCATCATTGCTAACAATATTCCCTCATTGGAACGACCTCAGTGGTGGAAGCTAATAAAGGCGATTGGTAAGAATTTAAAAAAAGATGCTGCGAGGATATCACAGAAAATATCCGAAATGAACAGTACCCAGGTGATATGTTTGCTAGCAAGCTACTTGATATTGCCCGGAAAGTTGTCTCCCTAACCTCTTCCAACTCCAAAACGGCCTAGCAAACCATGGTTTGATACAGCTTGATAAAGTGCTATTAACGATAGGAAAAAACGTCTGGCTGCATTTATAAAGAATACTTCCCAGGAAAATCTAAAGCTATTCAGGATAACTAGAGCAAAGATTGGACAAACTATACGGGCAGCCAAAAGGATCTTCTGGAGGAATTTTGTATGCAGCCTGGATGCCAAAACTTCTGCTAGAGTAGTTTGGAAGGCAGTAAGGCTTATCAAAGTGAAAGAATCAAACGCAATAGGGCATTTTAAAATCCAAGGACGAACTGTTACGCCCCCCCCCCCCCCCAGAGATATTGCTGATTGCCTTGCATCCTCAATAGCAGATAAATCATTCACTGCACACTACATGCCAGAATTCCCAAAAAATCAAAATCAGGGAGGAAAGATACCCCATCGATTTCAGGTCAGAGAACAATGAAGATTATAAAAAACATTTTCTTTTGAAGAACTGAGGGATTCGCTGGACAAATCACATAACACAGCGCCAGGAAAGATGAAATCCATTATCATCAGCACGACCATGCCCAGACTTAGGATTGGCCACACCTACATTAAGCACTCTTTGTGCTGAAGGTAGTGGAGCCCCCACTTATTGAGTACTGAGACTCTCGCCTCACCGTGGAACATATCCTCATTGATTGCCCCAGATACCAGGATGTCAGGAAGACATTTTTTAGAGCACACAACGTAAAAACAACACTATTCGACAATGTCGACCCTGGGAAGCTACTGGGCTTTGTCCTGGAGGTGGGGTTGTCTATGTGAGCAGGTAAGGAGGTGCGAGAAAGAGGACCTATTCTTACTGCTCAACATTAAATTCTATAACAGAAGCAGATGTTAGCGCTACTGGGTGGGCTCAATCTGTGACACCTCATTCTACGACCAAGGGGCTAGAGTTGCCTAAGTAACCAGACATACTAACCTAAACTAAATGAAAGCACAAACGAAACTTAAGTTTAGGATAAATAAACAAAATGAAACTTTATTTACATCAGGGAAAAATAAATCAATAATAAAATAATATATACACTCTAACCACTACAGCTGAACACAGCAACTAACTAAAACCCCCTAAATCTACGCCACTACCAAAAACCAACAAACTAACTAAACCAACTATCTAACACAACTTATCAAACCAACTATCTAACCAAATCACTACAACTACTACACTAGACCTAGATCTACACTAACACTAAAACAAGAACACCTTAGTACCTTATTATTCACTAAGAACAGACTAAACAACTAGGTCTAAGCCGACTAAGGCAACACTACAAAAACAAAATCAAAATAACACTAGATTTCCTAGATCTACAGAAGCAAAAACAATACGTAGTAATAAATACAGCAGAGGTTATAGCAGCTTAAAGCAGCAATAACACAGCAGTAATATTCAGCAGTTAAAACAGCAGCAGTTATATTTAGCAGCAGAATTATATTCAGCAGTAATAATAGCAGGCCGTCACAGGTACATAAATATAACAATGATTAAATATGCATCAGCCAGATCACTAAGATCATCAACTGTCACACAGACAGTGATATATTTTACTGACCGCTGGTCAACTGCACAGGATGTAGCCTGGATTTAACTATTTATACTGCCCGCCCTAACTTATATGACAAAAATCGGAAGTACTAATATTAATTCTCGAACTAGCCTATAAAAAATAGAATACATAAAAATAGCTCTAACCTATACAAGTAGAAAAATAAAATTACATATAAAAAATAGCTAAAATCACACATAAAAATAGCTCTGGGAGCGCAAGCTCACATCTACAAATCTGATTGATGAATTGTGAACATATAATATTTACATAATACTTTTACCGAATTATTAAATTTTTACTACCTTTACTATTTTAACTGTGAATATACCTTGTTTTTAATGATTTAACTGTACAAAATTTAGCCCTTGTTATATAAAAGGAGGATCCTTTAAGGATCACGGGCACGACATGGCCTAAATTGTGTCGATGTGCCTTAACTCAAAACTCAAACCCAAAATGGATGAAAAGGTCGCGTTAACTCCCCGATGGATGCTTCATCTTTACAGCCGAATTACATGCAATATTTGCTTGCACTAATGGCCGTTAAAACATCAGAAAGAAGAAAATTGATCATATGCTCCGACTCAAAATCTGCATTGCAAGCTTTGGAACGGATGAAGACTGATATTCCAGTGGAACATAAGGGCCTAAAGCTTTTGGACCAAATAATAGCTGACTATAGGGATGTCACCTTCATCTGGATCTCCTTCCATGTGGGTATAGACGGAAACGAAACGGCAGACAGAGAAGCAAAGTAAGAGCCATAATCAAGCGATGTAAAAAACCCAAATTCCCTGCTCAGACCTAATACAGAGTATTGCCTCTGCCACCTATCGAGAGTGGCAGAATCGGTGGGAGGCTGAGACCCACAACAAAGTCAGACAGGTTGTGGTGGTTGTCAGGTGGCGGCCCACATCTCAAAGGTCTGACAAGGCTCGGTAGCACGACCATGTCCAGACTTAGGATTGGCCACACCTACATTACGCACTCCTTTATGCTGAAGAGAGAGGAGCCCCCACTTAGTGAGTACTGTGACTCTCGCCTCACTGTTAAGCATATCCTCATTGATTGCCCCAGATATCAGAATATTAGGTGAAACTTTTTTAGAGCGCACACCCTAAAAGCACTGCTCGATAATGTCGACCGTTGGAAGGTACTGGGCTTTGTCCAGGAGGTGGGGTTGTCTACGAAGATTGTATTTGTAAAATTGTGAACACACAATATTTACAAAAGACTTTTACTAAATTATTAAATTTTTACTAACTTTGCTATTTTAACTGTGAAAAGACCTTGTTTTAATTAATTTAACTGTATGGAATTTAGATCTAGTGATATGAAGGTAGAGTATTCCTTTAAAAAGGAAGGTATTTATTTATTTATTTTTATTCAAACTTAGCGTAGTTGTAGCATAAAAAAAGCGTAATAGATTGACAGTTTTACAAATAATGATTTGATAAAGTAGAGGGGTGAAAATATATTGCAAGTTTTAAGACTTACTTAGATTTGGATCATCCCGCACCGTTCAGCGGCAAGTTGTCTTATACAAGATATGTTTTAAGACAGAATATGAATTACATAAAAAAAAATTTATTGATACATATTAAAAATGTGTTTTATTTAAATCCATTGACATAAATTTTGGTTCCTCAAATGATAATTAATATAACGCTAGAGAGGTTCATTTTGTTTACTATAAAATACCTTAGCTTTTTTAATTATTTAATTAAAATATAAACTAGTTTATGCCTAAATCTATAAATATTGAATAAATATTATGCGTTTTGATGAAGCATTTTTTCTCTGCTATATTTTATCTTACCATTTAATTTTAAATTTGTTTATACAGAAAATAATCTTGAGACAAACATTAATATTGCTGCTGCTGTTGGAGGAAGCATTGCTGCTTTTGTTTTGCTAATAATCTTTACAATTGCATTTATTGTTTTTAGAAGATATGGTAAGATTCAAATAAATATTCAAACATTTAAATAAATTAAAATACTATTGGAACTTATTTTCTATGACTGTTTAAGTTATTCATCATATTTAATAAATGAACGTGTTCATTTTCTTTTAGAAATAACATGTAAGAAAAAACAGACAGAACATTCAGCGAAGTAAGGAAATTTTAATATTTACACTTGTATTGAAATTTGTAAGCTTCATAAATTGCAATGATTTATAATAATGTTCGCAAAAAAAAAACTAATTTTTTTATATTTTGCTTTTTTTTTTTCTTCAGAGAAACACATACATATTCAGAACTTTCAAGTACGTATAATTTAAACAGAATCTGCTAATAAAAATATGTGTTTTTTAGTTATACGTACATATTGTAGAACATAATGTTTGTTGGAAATTTAATATTTATTTTTTAAATAAATAAAACCTAACCCTAAAACTATTATTTTTAAATTTACTTAAATCATTTCCAGGAGGTGATAATCAAATACATCTGACGTTAAAACTTTCCCATACACGTCTTGCAATAATCTGCTGTCTCTAAGTTCAAAATTTTAAAATCATATGTTCTGTAAAATGATTATGTGAGCACACAATATTTCTACAAGTATTTAACTAGTGGACAACAGCAACAAACTAGAAAAATATTTTATAATTTAATTTCTTAATAGATTATATTGTGCAGCATACAAAGTTCTTTTGGAAAAGGCTATGTGTTTAGCTTCTGAAATTGAAAGCTAACCGTTTTGATTTTGATTATTAAATTTAAATGCCAAGTTTTTCAATAAAAAATAGACCAATTTGAAACTTTTTACAGAAAAAAAAAGAAAGAATAATTTCATTTCATTTGAGTATCACACGTAGTACACTTATATTCGTGAATGAATTTAGACATTGTCCCCCCCCCCCCCCCCCCCCAAAAAAAAATAATAAAAAAAATAAACAAAATAGATTACTAAATTGCAAGTACATTCATGCGAATGTAATTAGATCTGGATGATGAAATGATTAGTTTGCATAACCATGCGTTGCAGCTTGGCTACGTTGTCATATCGACCATTGTTTTGTAGCCTGGTCAATACACTGCCATATATCGTTAAAAATAAAATCACTATTTTCTCTCAAAAAAAAATTGGCCCCCGATGCTGCCTTTATATATGTAATACGTATCCGTCATACAATTTTAAAACACACTTTTCTATTTGTGTATGTTCATTACATTTGAATAATTTGCTAAAGTGCTATTTATTAGTAGTAGTAAATCAGTGAAAATATTATGGATAGTGCCCTTTTTGAAGGAGAACTTCTTTTAGATGCTATGAATTAGATATGTTCATTTTACAATCATTTGGTTCTAAGTTAAGCCAGAAAATAGATTATCAAATCTTTCTTTTAATCTGCATTACTTAGTCTAGGCTGAGAGAAAAACATTTCTTTATATAAATCAGATTATTGAGAAAAAATAGGAATAAAAATTATGTATTTACTATAAAAAAAACAAAGTGAGCCGAGAAAACAGTAGAATGATATCAGCAGCATTGTTACCAAGCACACTACTTGTTTGTATTTTCGGATGTAACAAAGTGGTTGTTGATAGTTTGTAATCAATAAATTATGACATTTGTAAAGAACATATCTTTAACTTTTTACTAACCAAAATAGATCAGACATTACTTTTATTTTTGGTGATAATTTTATTTTATTTTATTGTTTCTAGTATCACAACAGCAACTGGACCTACATAATTATGAAACACCGATCATCATCACGAACCTGCAAAGAAATGAATCAATGGAAACATATTCAAAATACATGAACGTGAAAGGTTAACTAACATACACATACAAACAAATATAGTTGTTTTTTTTTCTATTATCTATGTATCTATCTATCTTATAAAAATGTATTCTGCTTTTTAAAATACGATTCGTTTTCTAAATAAATATTTAATAAATATTTAATTATTTAATACTTAAAGTAGCACTTAGTACAGGGTAAAAATACATGGACCCACAAATGAATTTTTATTCTCTAGAAATTATGCTGTTTATTTGTGTTTATTTCCACTCATTTATATTTAATTTATAAATATCTTTCGAAAAAAAAACTCTTACTTTGTCTGACGCAGAACTAGTCATACTATAAAGTGCCCTAAAAAAGTAGAAAATGGGAGAATCTAATTTATGTTGACAATATATATATATATATATATATATATATCCTCCTTCGTTGCCGGCCGCATACGTGGCATGGGTGGGTTAGGTCAGTTGCAGATAGACCTGCCTCTTCTCTAAAGTTTTTTTTTTTGGGTTCGGCGTATTGTTTACTCCCGCGCGACACTGATAGTGCCTATGTTGATATACTAGCAGAAGGAATATTTTAGATCTGGCTGATGTGATCAGCAAGTTATGGGAGTCTGAACTGCCTAGGACTAATAGGCGTCCTTTGTACTACCAGTGAGCTGTGGACTAAGGACCTGGAACGACACCAGGAAGTGATTCGGTGATCGTTGTTAAGGTTTAGGTATAAAAGACTGGTGGAACAAATGCAAGACTACAAATGACTTGATAACTGAAGTTTTTTATAAAAGGCTTATGTTTTAAGGATCAACCTTTTTCCCCCTGAACTAGTGTAACTGTTACAATATAATTTCAATGCCCGCTCTTTTTCTTTCCCTTCCCTCTCTCTGGAACCCACATTTTTTTTTTACCTAAGCATGGGTTTGTGTAGTAATGTAAAACACTGCACTCATCCTTATTCTTTGGAATCAAAGACATTGCCACTTTCCGTCAACTATGATAATGAAGAAATTTAAAAGTAAATTCAACATACAAAAACAAAACTAATTATTTTTTTAAACATCAATAGGAGGTAACACTCAAATCAAATCCAATAGCACTGTCAAAAGGCCGAACAATCAATATAACTTAGTCGACGCTGATAGTGAATATCGAACAAAAAGTTTTATTTTAACGAAGGGAACCATCGAATGTTAGCTAACTCTCTACCTTTATTAAAGGCTTCCTATCTCTAAGGCGTCCAAGAAGTACTCTGTTTACATCGGCTGATATTTCATTCTACCTAAGACCTAGTCTTCTTTTTACAAGTCACGTCATTGTCACTAAGTCAAAACTTCTCCTATATCTAAAACAAATAATTTATTCCTAATTGTGCCATAACACTTTATACTGTTTTTATGAAAACAAAAAGGTTTTAAAAAAATTATAAATAAATAAAAACTGAAATATCCAATGTTTGCAACCTTACCTGGTTTGAAATACTTTTGATGTAAATCTCTGGTTTTAAACCAAAGCTGGGTCGTATGGTATATTTTTTCATAACTTCATACATTGACCTCTAACTTAAACACTTGGAGCTAGGGACACTGATGCAAATGTACGACAATATTTCCTGGGGAACTCTTCACATTTAACTTTCATTGATTCACTCTAGTATTTTTTCAAAAAATCCTTAGAAACATACTTTCTTGAGAACTAGTCCGACATCTGATCGCTTTGGGGACGCTTAGCTAGAGATTCATTCATTCCTCCTAACGCGCCAAAATAGCATAGAATAATGAAGTAAATTATCTCTCTCAATGTTAATGGTATTTAAAATATTGTCGATTTGCAATAATGCCCTAATTATCCTGTAAGCTTGGCGTCAAAGTCACATTTAGCAAGGTCACACTTGCTAAATAATTGCCATTGTTTTGATCATTTTATTTATTATATTGGAGTCCTATTTCCTATGCCTAGCACTAACAGGGTTTTTCTTGACTGACTCATCTGTATAGCAATAGATAACACTTATTTCTAGGACTTAATTGTATTGTAACTCTAATGTTTTAGTTTGGCGGGTGAAATATGCCTTGCTATGGCTCTTTTCTGCTCTATCAGAGTACTTTTAATTGAAGAGTTGGGTATTTTATGTAAAGTTAAGGTACTTATACTTCTTTATTTAGCTCGATTGTTGGAAAGTCCAGCTTTTATGGTTAAATAAACAGCTAAATGTAAAATATAAATCACATTTTCTATGCGATTTCGTTCGTCCATCCAAATATTTACAAACTTTGACATTGAGCTTCATTATAAATGAAAGTATGATGTTTTTATAAAGATACAGTACAGAAAAAACAACAAAAAAATCATTTTGGAGAAAAAAAATGATTAATAGCAAATATAATTAAAGATTCTTTCAAACTGTAACATTGCATTATAACCAAAAAATTAATTAAGGGAAGTGTATTGTATATCTATTTAACAAGGTGTGGTCAAATAGAAAATAACTAATCTTGCTTATGGAAAATTTAGCTATCCGTGAAAAAAAGAATGCTAGTCTTTAAATAAAGCTTCCATGGTACTCAAGTTTGAGAGAACATTGATATGTAGACTTTTTATTTTGCAGCGTCATTTCACATGCGTTTCTATTCTTTTTTTTTTTTCTTTCTTTGTGATTAGTGACTTTTTTTATATGTAAAAATGAATATAACGGTCAGAGTCGGGAATTGCAAAAAAACACAATTGATATGTTCAACGACAAAAAAAAGCTGCTTTCGGTAAAAAAAAAAAATTCACTTAAATCTTAAAACTATCTAATTTTATTTATTTTTTTTTTGCAGGACAAGACAATGGCGTTTCTCAATACGAAGAAATTGATAACATCAAATCTTAAGATCTCAGGATTTTATACATTTAGTACACAACTTTTTTAGATAAATACAGTTTTACTACACCAAATTATTGGTGTAAAACCTATACTCTTAAGCGAACAATTGTTTTATGTATATCTATTTATATACTATACTCTTAAACGTTCAATTAGTGTATGCATTGTTATAAACCTGGTGGTGACACAGATGGGGGTGATAGTGTGTGTATTGTATAGTCAGCAGACGCAAAACGCCAAAGGCCAGCACTAGATAAGCGGTCAGCTGCAGTGTCTGGCTAAGTGTCAAGAAATATCATATGGGAATAGTACTCAGACCAGTCACGCCAAATATAGTCGGGTGATCACCCAGAAGGATAGAGCGATGTTCTGTCCGGTTCTAGAAGGCTATTTTGGGACACTATATAAAGAGCATAGGAATCAGAGTCGAGTCAGTCAAATGTTTTGACTCAAAACTTCCCGATCTACGAGTCAGTTAAGACACGACAAAGCTCAACAAGGCAGAGCAAAGTCAGTAGAGTTCTTTTTACAGTACAGAGTTGATAAGGCGGTTCAGATATCCAGAACATTGTACTGTCAGTGTTGCATGTTGCCAATACTACAGTATTGGCTTTCATTTATTGTACATTAAAATTTTAGATTAATTTGGAGACCTACGTTTTTAAGTTCTTTGAGTTGGTGGTGTCGTGTGGTGCAGTTGCAGAGAGCCTGAATAGTGAGATTTGTTACAATATATGTAAGTATGTATGTATGGAGGGACTTCTTATAGTTTTGCTGTATAGGTTACGTATCCTGTCAGCTGGACGAACGTATGCCAAAGACAGTCTATTACTCTATTTCAATGAACTGAAAGGTCGCCTCTGTAACAGAAACGCTTTCTAGACCAGCTTAGGGTCAATCATATTTTATCAGACATAGAAGAAAGAACCTGGTTGCATGCGACTTTTAAAAAAGTATGTTGGTCGCAGCTGGGTCTGCTTAGCTACATGAAATACTTCAACCACCATTAATCTTCTGACTAAAAGACTCGCCATAATTTGATAATGTATTGAGTTTGGGTGTATATTTACTAAATTATTTAATGATAACGCTTTAAATACAAGAGTTGGAATAGTCAAAGAGGTTGATTCAAAACACTTTTATGTTTACATCTTTCACATATATTTCAAGCCTCTTAGTCCTCTAATGATAAAGATATTCAAATCATGTCCTCTCTTTTTTTTATTATTCCATATATTATCGGCACTTCATGGACTAGAAAATACATGTTCGTAAGACAATATTAATTTGAACGTCTATAGTTGATTGACTTACATTTGTCTAGAAATACACTAAAGTTTTGCATTGTAATATTTTATTTTAATCTAAATTATTGAAATATAAATCCATGCTTAAAAAGTAATTTTAGATTTACATAATTTAATGCTCCGACATTTATCTATGAAAATGAATTTCATGAAATAATCTTTTGAACACTAAGCTCAAGATTTCTAGTCGATCTGGATGGAAACTTTTATTTTATTACAAAATGCACGTATTACCCTGTAGCCTAAAGATTGAACATCATTTGATATGTATTGAAGCTAAGAAGTTAAACAAAAAACCAAAATGAATATGGCAAAAAAAAATTGTTGTGCTTCAATTTTCCTAAATTTTATGCTTTGACTGCTATGTTAAATTTCAAAACGTGAGATTCCAAGGCTCACTTGAAGGCCAACAATAGGCTATTGGTTTTACGCAAAAGCTGCAATGGAAGACAATTGAGCTTGAGCAATGGGACTTAATATGTATACAAACTTCCCATCAACATAAAAATGTTCGTTACCTTTTTTTTTTTGTTGGATTTTTTTTGTTCATGTTTGTTCTAAAAAAAAAATTAAATTCTACAAACGAAGTAACATTTTTTAGTAACATTTTCAGCAATAATTTTATCTTTAAAGTCATATATTTTATTGCATGTTTTGTCCGTATAATTAAATAAAAATATTGAATGCAAGTACAGTTAATTCACATCACTATCATAATACATGTAGAGTGATTAGAGCTAGCGACACATCAACAAGAACAGTTTATGAAAGTTACTTAATATTTTTTTACCAAGACAGCACTATGATATATAGTTACGGACAGAAATATCCCTTGTTGATATTAAATAGTTATTAACGTATACGATGATTTCATGCAAACAAGTTTCATGTGATGTTTGCTGAATCCCTGTGCAACTAATCGAATGTGCTCTAATACATCTTCGCAAGTACATCAGACAATATGTAAACATTTCAATAAGTTTGACTGACTGAATCATCTAAATACAGATATCCGATGCCATCCTGTGACAAGCGTGGCTATCTGTGACCGTTTTATGATAACTAGGTAGTTTTTTATTTGACCCATACTTGTACAAATGTAACACTAAAATGCACAAATCTAAAATGCAGGCAACTGATGTAATTAATAGATTTATATACCGATTTATTATACAAAATGAAAATGAGTAGTATTTAATAAAGCGCTGACATATTAATCATGAGCTGATATGTACATCTATCATCATGAGATTTTGTGGCATATTGGCCCGAGTGTCATTAACCCTATGTGCTTAACTTCATCCGAGTCAGGTGCTTCCGTGGAAGACTGGTGTGCTTGTGCTGTAGCTTTTTTCAGGAATAGGTTAAAGCCGTGGGCAGTCCAAACGTGTGTAGAGGAAATGGAATAATGTGATGAATTTTGTATCTAAATACTTTTTTTTTCTAGTTGCCTTTTCCAGACATTATCTCAATCTTAGATTTTTCAATTGTATTAACAACTCTGGGCCTTTTGTCTTTTTTACAGTTTTGCAAGGCGAAGTTTTATACAGTTTTATTTTAAATAGTTATTAATTAACTGAAATATGAGCTCCTTGTTTAAACATCCTTTGATAAAGGCATTTTTTATCCAGGGACGATAATTTTTTAGGAAAATCACCAACATAATGGTGACTTTTTGAGCTTGTGTTTGATACACCAATGTCATTGTGCTGAGGTATTTTATAACAGAATATTGAGGTTTTGATGTATCTTGTGAATACGAAATAATATTTAAGCGAAATATCTTAATAATAACATTTGTCTTTTTTTTTCATTACCAGTGATGTCAATAATTGTTATCCCTTACATTGTTTGTCTTTTTGTTCTTCACAATTTGCTCATTTCATCCTCACACACCTGCGCAGCAGCTTGTCAAATGATTCGTCACAGTCTAAAGAAGAGGAAAAAAACTTTATCTTAAGCTAACAGAGCTTTTGATTGGCTCAAAATGAGAGTTTTGCGGAATTGATCTTTTCCTTTACAACGAAAATCAATATCTACAAACAGTTTTTCTCACTTTAATTTAATATAGCTCAGGAACCTTGGTTCTCTATAGTAGAGTCTAAGGCTACTCGAATGATTGCATCAAAGGGGTCTTTACTGTATAATGGCATACGGCAGCAAGACTTCATCTTTAATAACCATTTTCATACTTGAAGTGATGTTTTTCCGTGTTTCAATTGTTGATAGAAAAATAAATAGTTTGGACAATGGGTGGAATGATAGGTTAAAACACTAGAGTAAGTGATTGACTAAGAATATCATTTCCCAGTCAAGTTTTCTGTAAAGGAAGCAAATATACAATGATATGTTGCTCTATCTGAAAAAAGTCATTTTCTACTTATTGCGTAAATATATTATAACAATATTCACTTGCAGCCTTGATCTGTCAATGCATCTAGTATTTAGACATATGGTATATGTCTTTATGTAATTTACAGGAATAATATTTGCCGAGAAAGTAACAATAATATAGTTTCGATAATAATAATAATAACACCCAACTTTTGTATTAACCAATCTATAATGTTATCACTTTTTATTTCTTTTAGCGGCGCCTTCAAAAACTCTAAAAGTTGATAATGTTGAAGTGAGTCCCAGATAGATTCCATGTTCCTTTGACAAGTACACATTATATAGAATGGTGTGTTTCCTAATTGAGCGCTCATGTGCTCGCTCTTGGTATAGATTTGATCATCCTGCAATCACAAGACGAATGTATTAATTATACCTTCACGTATACAAATGATGTGGATTTTCCACTTTATTTAGGTCTTTCCTACTTGAGCTAGAAGGATGTGGAAGAGTGAGATCAAAAGCGTATTACCTGGGCAGTAGGTTATTTTTTATGTAGCAAATAGCTTTTTAAAAAAAGAAAATATAAATTCTTAAAATTTCTAATGGTCTGGAGTTATTACAATACTAGTATTTATATAAATCCATTTACATTTATATTTAGCTTTAGTTTATAAAGTTGTTGTTTTTTCAAATGTTACAATTTAAATTTAAACATTAATTAATTTTTTAAAGATGCCATAAAAATAGTATTTCATTCATTTTTTTCATAAACTTCTGATGGCTAGATTTATCTTCTAGAAAAACAAGCCCAGCTTTGATTCTTGCAACAGGTATAACGTCTTTAATTTTTTGTTGCATAAAGTCAAATTTGTCAAATTATATTTTTACAAATTTCAAAGAAGTTCCTTATTTATTAAACATTTGTAGCTCTTGATAAAATGATTTCACAGCTCTTTTTATTCTTAGATTTGCATAATCGTTTATTTTTTTTAAATTTATGTATTCATATTTGCATAAACATATTTGTCTAAATTAATATACTTCATTACCAATAGATCTATGTTTATGTAAATTTATGTTTTTATGTTTGTTCATTCTTTTCTGTTAGTGTATACTATAATAAAAAAAATATGCTTCGAATATTGTTACTTCTAAGTAAATATGAATCGTTTCTATAGTTAATTTCATTGTTGTATATGGCATATAATTAAAGAAAAACGTATTTATTGACAAAGCTAAGACTCGCGTACAGTGAGTCGATTTATGTATAGTTTAAAACATTTTTAGCTTCCTACTTTTCTCTATTCGGCTATGTGCTCATCTTCGATCACAATTTTTTACCTAATAAAATGTACACTCAAATAAAACCATAATTAAATTTATTTTCACTTGTTTTACGTTTAATTGTCTCAAGAAGTGTTAAGGTAAGTGTTGAAGCCAAGCCAATCTTTTCTTTTACTACACAGTTGTTTAACTAAAAGAGTGTTAACATGCTAACGTGGAAGAAAATATAAATGTCAGTAACAGAGTTTGGCGTCGGCACTACTAACTTCCTTCTCAAGCATACAGTTTTCAATTTACAAATACAAATTTTCATCCTCCACTTTTTAACTGCCAATCACACAAGATCATGGGGCGCGGTGGCTGAGTGGTGAGGTGCTTCCGAACATTGGGTTTTGGGTTCGAATCTCTATAAAGACTAGGATTTTGAATTTCGGGATTTTAAGGGCACTCCTAATCCATTTGTTTCTAACGTTTACCTGACTTAGTTGTGCTGGACACGTGACACCCTGCTCATTAAACATTGACCAATGAAACGACCTTAACATCATCTGCCCAAGAGATCGCTCTATCTGAAAGGGAAACTTTATTTTACGCACATTTACTGCTTTCTCAATAACTTGTAAACCTAGTTTGACTGTCTGCATTTTAGAGCTGGCTTTACACACATCAAAACATGTTTACTTGTTTGAAGGTTATGTAATATCCTTACGTCCAGTAAAGTAAATGCTGTCAAGATTACTTCATATTTTAGCAAAGCCTCTATGTACTTAGACTGGTCTATAACTTTGTTGGCCAATGGCGTTGCGTAAGTTCCTTCATTTCAAATTTTAATCAACTATATGTAGGACTAAAAGCAAATGTTTTTATTTGAAAAAATGGGTTAAAGTCGATTAGCCATTTCAATAGCTTCATTCATACTATTTTTATATTTACACATTCGCGTTACTAATAACATTATTATTTCTCTTAATTGTTTACAAAACAGTCTCAGTGACTATATGGACAGTGATACGCAAATTAGGACCCGAGGGTCGCGGGTAATATATGTGTAGTTTACTGCTTAAGTTTATTCTTAGTCTTTTTAAACAAACATTAATGCTTTCTTTTAATTTTAGCAGCTAGTATTACATAAAATTTATATTTTTCTACACTCATAAATGTTAAATATAATTTTTCCATTGAAACAAACAAAATTGATATACAAATCAATAATTTGCAATCATAAGACAGCCGAATCAGGCTGACTCATGAATCATCGAAATCTATTACAATTTTCTAAACAAACAAATTTAGTCCGTTCAAAATGTATTTAGCCTTTAAATCTACATTTCAATTGTCGTCAATTATTTCTTCTTATTTTTGTTGACATTTCTTAACTACCAGTAGCAATAGATAAAGGACAACACGCACACAGTCTTATTCGTTCCTTTTAGATCAAGAACAACAAGTTAAAAGTGAGTTTTAAACTCACTACAATTTTTAGCGGCCCCAAAAGGGGTAAAGACGCTATTAGTTTTGTGTGGCCTGTCTCTGTCCATTCGTCCTTCCGTCCCGTTTATATCTCAGAAACTAGAAGAGAAACTAAAAATCGGACATCATGATATTTTAGATCATTCAAAGCTCTGATGCAAAGGCTACTTTTTTCATTTCCGAAATTAAACTATCTAATTATTTAAATCATATATATGCAAGCAGATTTTTCAAAAAAATTCACGTTTTCAATGAAAAACTTTATTAAAAATTTTTAGAAAAGTGGTTCACGACAGGGACTCAGAACACGGTCAACTATAACACAGTTCAACGGTGTGGTTCTGTACGGAGCATTACGAAGGTTCAGTGCGGAGTACTGTCAAGTACAGTTGAGACGACTGGCGTCTTGATCTTGGTCTGCGATCGAGTCCGACACAACGAGCCTAGTGTGCGAAGTCAGTCCTGAACTGTTGAACCCAGTGCAAGCCCGGAACGAGACGGAGAGGCCAGTTGATACGGCGGTACGGCTATTAACGGAGAGATATTTGTACAGTCTTGTGTTACGTGCTTCCAATTGTAAAGTATTGGCTGTTATTTATTTAACTATTAAAGTGTTACGTTACTTTGGAGCCCTGAGTTGTCAAGTTCTTTAAGTTGGTGGTGTATGGTGCAGTTTGCAGAGAGCCTAGATAGTGAGATTCGTAACAGTATCAATGGATCATTATAAAAAAGATTGTTCCATTTATTAACTCATGGAATTGAATTCGAATAATTTGAATTTGAATTCATTATGCTATACACATAACAACAATCTGAATCTGAGTTGATTATAATAATGGCAATGTATATAATCCCAAAGATCCCAGTTGCGACCTTCAAAAGAGAAAATTAAAACATTAAGTAATAATAGACTTTGGAAGACCTACATTTAAAAAAATAACATTCTGTCGTACATAGAAGTCTATTTGTAGAGTGCTGGTTGTGAGTGTGTATGTGTTTTTCGTGTGTGAATGTTGTTTGTATGTGCATCTATGTTGTGCATCTATCTTGTTATTGTACACTAGTTACACTGAGGTTGTCAATTGTAGACAAACTGAATTTCCATTTGATTGGATCAATAAAAGTCATCTTATCTTATATTTATTCGTATCTCGTGCAGATAAAGCAATTGTACGCCGGTAGTGTATTTAAGTTTTCTTTTCGTCCTCTGCTGTTTTTAATAAGGGCGCTGATAAAGTACATAAAGATTTTAAATACTTTCAAATACTCAAAGATAAAGATCATGTTAGACGCATGTCTTATGTTTTAATTTAAACTAAATATTTAAACACACTCTATTCCTATTTTCAACTAAGCTTTGAGTATATTCTGAAGACAGTAGTACTTAAATGGATAATCAATCATTATGAAGTAGAATAGGAGAGACAAATGTAACAATACGAGAACTGTTCAGAATAAGTAAAAATGAAGAGCTTAAAGTAAATTTTAAAAAGATGAACAATATCAGATACATATCGGAATGTGTTCAAAAATCTTCTATTGCTAGTCTCTCTCTTCATATTTAGTGGAAAACTGTTTCAGCAAGATTGTCTGTCTTCTAATGATAAAAAAAATTGACTTCACTAGCCGAGAAGTTTACAATTAAGCCTGAATAAATTGAATCCTAATTTTAAAATTTATTATCATGAATTCATGTAATAAATATTAAATTTTATTTAGTTTTATTGCAAATTTAATGGTTCTTCATAAATGTAAGTGACTTAGAAATCAGTAAGAAACAATACACATTTGAAATTTATGAAATTTGAAAAATGCATAACTACTTAAGCTGGGGATTTACAGATAATTGGCAAATATGGCAAGGGGTCTACGAGACAAAAACGTTTGGGATCCAATGATATAGAATCCCTAATCGTTTCTCCAATGTTGCAGAAACACTGCTAATACCTTCTTGAACATCACGTGACACGTCACATCCTGTCTCTGTTTATACATGAACACTCGTTAATGTGTCTACTGTCACAGGTTTAGAGAAAATCAAGTGCTACACATTTTGTTAAAAATATTGCTCAACACTTTTTTACTTTTTTTTTAGTTGGCAATCATAAATTTGTATATAGAGTCTTTGACATTATTTTTCAGTGTCTCATGAAAATTCCCAGTAGAAAACGCTAAAAATATATTAAAAAAACGCTAGACGATTGCAATATTTTCTTACCAAATTGGAATAAGAATAACTGCTTTAAACTAACCAGCAGTACACTTTCTACATTCTACCCACACTAGTATAGGCGACAGAACATCTTGCACCTGTCCAGTGAGTTTTCTCTACTACAACAAACAAGTCGACCGGCGGCGTAGCATACACGCTATTTTGCAGGGCCGGCCTAAAACCACTGCGAGCTATGCGACCGCAGTGGGCCCGCACTTTCATAGGACCCGAACTTTCATAGGACCCGCTCTAATTTAAGGTGTAAAAATTATTAAATTAAACAAATTTATAACTTAAAACAGATTTCCCGTACCCGTCTGTCGATTTACCAAGAGCTCCATGAAATCTCCTGAAATCGCAAAATATACGAAAAAGTCCTTAAAATATAGGAAAATATATATACAAAGTTGTCATTTTTGGGTGTCATTCAATATAGAAAACGCCAATCTTACGCGCGGCATTATTCTTGCTATTGAGCGTGATCTATGTAGGATACAGAACTATTATGATATACTGTATGACTTTGCTACAAGCAAGGCTCTTAAAGTAATTCTGTACTTAGTAAAGAATGAATAAAATGCAAAGACAAACTTATTTTCTAATACAAACTCTTAAATTTCACTTATTATCCGATTCCCTACCCAAACTTGGCCCCGCGAAATCTGCTTCGCATAGGGCCCCCATAATATTTAAGTCCGGCCCTGCTATATATATAGAGAGAGATTACTTTATCCCTTTCCATGACTTCTTGGTCACAATGGGTAAGTCCGGCGCTGCTATTTAGTGTTTGTAAAATGTTTGTTTGTACAATGGATTACAATGTTTCCAATGTTCCTTCAGAGTTGAAGATAGTTTACTTCCTAGTCCAAACCTTCCGCAGGACAAAGGGGGATGGGAGCGGGCAGGGTTGGCTAAATTTAAACGACAATCCAGCACGCAGGCAGCCACACTTGAAGTGTGAATACTACTCTTGTTTTTTCGTTTACTGACTATCCGAAGAAATGAGACAGTTATCTTTCCTTTGCTTCTTATTCTCGTCCAAACTGTTGAGAGAAGAATATATATTGTAATAACTGACAAGAGGCAACTCAACGAGACAAAGACGTTTATTTACACGGAGACATGACAAACACAAAGGGGCATCTGCCTTGAGTACAGCATCTCCATCTTGGCTCTCCCTTTGGCGGAAATCGTTTTCTCTCTCATGTCAACATCCGACTTATTTAGTTACAGCTAGTGCGCACCTTCTTTCTGCACTATCTTGGATGGCGGTGTGCATGGCAAAATCATAACATTGCCCCCGTCTTAGCACTTATCGTTCCGAAAAGAAACACTGAAGCTGAGGTTTGACAGTTCAGGTGGAGGTCGATCCACAGGCGGCAGAGAGCGTGTTCCCCACGAAGTCATCCGCATTGTTTTCCTCCAGTGCCGTTTTCTCTTTCTCCAGTTGACCAGGCTGTTGTTGCGACGATGACTTGGCCGTTTGACACAAAAAGAGATGGTGTCGAGCACTCTTTTCTTCAGCACGGCCTTTGATCGGACACGCTGTCTCAGCAGACCTTCAAGACAGACGCCTCACAAGGGAGCTTCGGGTTTAAATGTTGCAAACAAAGTCCAATTCACCGCAGTCATCCTCAGATAACAGTCTCACGTCCAGAAGATAGGTCTCTTCAGGTTCAAGTGGAAAATGTCTTCCTCTTGACAGCTCAGATTTAGAGTGGTTTGATTGCCATTTAATCTATGCCAATGTCGATGATGATGGTAGAAGTACATATGCCCTGTTGGTGATTTTCTTGGCATCTAAATTCTATGTGTGAGGCGTTGCACGTACAGTTCATGGTAAACTTCTGGATGCAGTTGTCAAGCTTTGAATCTCCCTCGTGAGCACCGGCAGATAGGCAGAGGTCTTTAAGGTCCATAGCAACAGGCTTGATAGCAGTCCCAACGTTGTCTTGATCTGTCCAGCTCATTAAGGTACTGGTAACAGGTACAACAGGAACAAACGCTTCAGACACATAACAGAATTTAGTTAAGGTACTGGTAACAGGTACAACAGGAACAAAAGCTTCAGGCACGTAACAGTCTTCAGTTTCTTCATTTGTCTCTTTCCCTTCGATTTGGTACAGTTGAGATCATAACAGCAATCATTGTCACGTTTCTCGTTTTGAAAGTCCCAACCACAAGACTTGCCCACAACACACACAGACGGTGCTCAAATCCACAGCGTCTCAGTCACCACTGTTTGTGCAACCACAGTCTTAACCACGCAACTTTGCTACCAATAAGTCTACAGGCAACTGCTCCTTTACCAACGAGTCTACTCCTTCTTCTTTTATTAGAGACATCAATTTATCTACCTTGTTCCCCATACTGTTAATTTGTTCACACATTGCATCAATACCTTCATTTATCTTGCCAATAAGCTCATAAATCTCCGGTTCAATTTCAAATAGGTAGGTCTCCGGAACTTCGTCTTCATCAATTAGGGCTTGCCGGAGACGAGCTGTAAGCACCTCCTTGCTACCATCAAACTTCAGGCGTCTGTAACGAAGTTCCTGCCTTAGCTCTTTAACTAAGAGTTGGTCTAGTTGTTTCAAAGATGCCATTGTGCTAGAATCCTACCTCCTCACGTTGAGTCGCCTATAATCCCACTTCTGACACCAATGTAATAACAGTGGGGAGGCAACTCAACGAGGACATAGACGTTTATTTACACGGAGACATGACAAACACAAAAGTCATCTGCATTGAGTACAGCATCTCTATCTTAGCTCTCTACTTGGAGGAAATCGTTCTCTCTCATGTCAACATCCGACTTGTTTAGTCACAGATAGTGCGCACCTTCTTTCTGCACTATCTTGGATGGCGGTGTGCATGGCAAAGTCATAACAATATATATATATTGTGGTGGTAGTGGTGTGTGTATAGTCAGCCGACGCAAATTGCCCCAGGCCAGCGTTACACGAGCGGTCAACCGTGACGAGTTACGATGGTCAGCCGAGACGAGTGTCAACATGACGGTTCTAGAGGGATCGGCGTCGTGAACAGAGCTCATGAGCGTCACGAGGGATCTAGTCGAGCGACGTTCTGTCCGGTTCTAGAAAGCCAGCAGGTACCCTATATAAAGAGCGAAGGTATCAGAGACGAGCAAGACACAACTTCTTGACCTACAGTTCGTTACGACGGCTCAGTACAAGTCCGAGACGAGACGGAGAGACCAGTGCAAGAGTTGATACGGCAAAGAGATATTTGTACAGTCGTGTGTTACCTGCTGCCAATTGTACAATATTGGCTGTTTTTTATTGACATTAAACTATTACGTTATTTTGAAGCCCGGAGTTGTCAAGCTCTTTAACTTGTATTGTTGTGTGGTGCAGTTTACAGAGAGCCTGGATAGGGAGATTCGTAACAATATATATATATATATATATATATATATATATATATATATATATATATATAAATATAGATATAGATATAAATATAGATATAGATATAAATATAGATATAGATGTATATATATATATATATATATATATATATATATATATATATATATATATAGATGTAATGTGTTGAAATTATTTATATCAAGCAAGCAATGCTGAAGATTTAAAAAAAAATGAATTTATTAAATTTAAGTAATAGTTTTTACATCATTATTTTACTCTTTTCGATAATCATACATAATTATTTTGTTTTAGTGCTTTACTTAGTTATTTTTAAAGGCCACCCCCCATTGTTTTTTTTTGAGGCTATCAGTAGAAAAAATTGCCCACCTCTGATCTAGAGTTTTGTTCTTTTTTTTCAGATGAGAGAAAGTAATAGTACTTTGTAACACTGTCAAAATAAATAAACCCTAATAGCATTGAAAAGGTACATTTAGATTTACTGTCATTTCGTACATTCAAATAGGGTCAAAAACGATTAAAAGATTATAATTAATAAAATGTATTAATTTTTTTTTCATTTAGTGAACAAAATACCTAGGTACATGTAGAAAGGGGAACGGGAATGTGTACGAAGGACTTACATTGTTTTTGTTGGCGGGGGGGGGGGGGGTGGAGGGAAAAGCGGATCAGTAATAATCGCTACTACAAGTAATGGGCTAAAGTATAAGAGCGTTTACGTGTCTAGGGCACCTATATATATTTATGTATTGAATTAATCTATTAATGCTACGTTGCTCAATTGATCGTTGATACATCCATGTCTATATTTGTACATCTTAGTTTATTTCCTTTATCTCGGCTGACCGCCTTGATAATTTTACTAGCGCACTAATACTGAGCTTAGAGAAGATTTATGAATTATCTCCCCCTTTGCTTATGTTACTTAGACGAGAGTTGCGCCCTTGAACGGACACTCTCTCCATTCAACCGCACTCCGTTGTTAATCGCTGACCACTGTCCATTTCTACCCATCTTTTCTCTTCCAGCTTCTGATGTTTAAATAAGATTATTATCTCCCTTACTATGTTTATTTTTATATTGCTATTGTCAGCCATCTATTTTCCAAATCCCATTTGTCATCATCTTCCATTTGTACTCAAAAGCAGTTTTACCAATCTGACGAAAGCACGTCAGTCGAGGGCATCAATAAGATGCATGAAATACATGTCCTAACTTGCCTTTTTTTATCCGCAGCCTCCCTCAGGTGTCTGCCTATTTAGCACTGTCTGCCTATTTATCAAATCACTTGCTTACTTCTTCTTAGTGTCACCTATTTACTTGGTGCTATCGGCTTAACTTCCCTGCTTACTTGACAGTCCACTTGTCAACCTATTAGGCACGAAGACCCTATTGACCACATGTCTGTGCGAGATGTCATAGCTCCGCCAGATCTCCGCAACTCATTGGACTTATCCTACTAACTACGCTGCCTACGGCAGATCAGCTCTGCCCGCAGTACACTTGTGCCCACGGTAGCCGGCCAGCCGCACTACTGTGCCCACTACAGTTATCAGAACTTTGGATTGAGACTCCTCAAGAACTGAATCACCGGCGACCCTCTACCAGCTAGAGCGCCACCTCCAGCTGCAAAACCTCAAGCCAGGATCACAGCCAGCTGGGACATCAGTAGGACAATGATCTAAGTGCAGAGGACGAAAGTGACATACTCTCTAATTAAGTGTTTAATATGATGATACAATATTGCTAACGAGATAGATGTTAATCCCCTCACAAATTTTATACTAGTTTGTATATTTATGTAAATAAATATTCTTTAATTTTACAACATTTGTATCTTTCTCCATTGTTTGTCTCGTTGCGTGTCTGCGCCCGATTTATCTCTGATGGACCAGTGTGTGGCAATTCAAAAATAATCATCCCCTAAACACCAAACAAGCCGATCACACACGTCATACACGAGGTCCGTCACACCAACTTACCCAATACTGGGAAAACAAAACAGTGAACTCCATCTCAAGGAAAAACAAGAGAACATCATAAGGCAAAACAAGAGAACTCCTTCTCAAGGCAAAAGAATAGAGCAAATGACACCAACATAGCGCGACCCTTAGAAACTAAAACTTGAAGACACTTATGGTGCAAAAAAGAAAACATCAAGCAAGATGCGCACGACAGACACCACTTCTAACCTCAAAAGTTGCTGATTGGGCTCCATTGAATTTGACTGTACATTTCGTTTCCTCATGAAAGCACTCAATGAACTTTAGTAGTTTAGGAGGGCAACCTATTTTCTACAGGAGTTTGAAAAGGCCACTACTGCTGACCATACAAAGGCTTTAGTCAGAACAACAAAAACGATGTCTCTCTCTATTAATTTCTCCTGCAGTAGTCGTAGAGAGGATATCATGTCTATGGTAGATCTACCACTCCTGAATCTACAATGAGACTCTGGGTAGACTCTAGATGCTATCACTTGCAGCCTGGATAGTGCCACTCTAGCAAACTTTTTGGCAACTATGCTAAGGAGAGAGATACCCCTATAATTGTTGCAGTCACTCCGATCCTCTTTGTTCTTGTATATTGTGACTATAGTAGCGTCACGCATGTCTTGTGGGACATGACCTGTTTCCCAACAGCGGCAGAGGAGAATATAGAGTTCAGGGAGCAGGAGTGATTCGTTGACCTTATCTACTCCTACTGGAATGCCATCATCCCCTGGGGATTTTCAATTTTTTTGTGCAGTTAATATCATTTTTTAGACCACTAATGCTCGGAAGGTCATCTAGGCCAGTGGTCGGCAACCTTTTGAGTAGAAAGAGCCAACATTTTTAATCGACAAAATTTTAAAGTTTTTTTAAAGAGCCTAACACATTATTTTTTTTGCCAACAATAAATATAACTCGTGTAATTGCTTTTTTTATGGAAAAAAATATTTATTAGTGATAAAATACCTATTTATGTATATTTTTTAACTGGTGTTTTTCACAACAAAGATAATGTTTATACTGGCATAATTATATATTCATTTTTTTCGTCAGAAACTAAAGCTATTAAAAATTTACTTAGAATACTAACTTATATTTAATAACAAAGAATTGATCAAACAAATTCAGCATGAACGTTGGGTATGTTACTAGGCTTTATTATAATTTTAATTATATTCATGCAAGAGAACGCACGAATATGTTGATCCAAAGAAAGTCATCACTCCTAATGCCAACATCGTCACCTCATTATAGCTATCTGGATGATTATTCCTTGCGCCGAGTCATCTCACTGCATTTCTTTTAAAGCTGTATACTTTTATTGCGCTACATACTGTTATAAATCTGGTGGTGGCACAGATGGGGGTAGTGGTGTGAGTGTAGTCAGCCGACGCTAATCGCCCCAGGCCAGTGATAGACGAGCGGTCAACCGTGACGAGTTACAACGGTCGGCCGAGACGAGTGTTAACATGATGGTTCGGGAAGGATCGACGTCGTGAACAAAACTCAGGAGCGTCACGAGGGTTGTAGTCATCTGACCACCCAGAAGGGTCCAGCGACGTTCTGCCCGGTTCTAGAAGGTCAGTAGAGACCCTATATAAAGAGTGGACGTGACACAGTCAAAACAGTCCACGACAGAAGGTTCACGACAGGGGCTTAGAACACGGTCGACTACAGCACAGTTCAACGGTGTGGTTCTGTACGGAGCATTACGACGGTTCAGTGCGGAGTACTGTCAAGTATAATTGAGACGACTGGCGTCTTGATCTTGGTCTGCGATCGAGTCCGACACAACGAGCCTAGTGTGTGAAGTCAGTCCTGAACTGTTGAACCCAGTGCAAGTCCGGAACGAGACGGAGAGGCCAGTGCAAGAGTTGATACGGCGGTACGGCTATTAACGGAGAGATATTTGTACAGTGTACGTTTTGCCAATTGTACAGTATTGGCTGTTATTTATTCAACTATTAAAGTGATATTGATACTTTGGAGCCCTGAGTTGCCAAGTTCTTTAAGTTGGTGGTGTATGGTGCAGTTTGCAGAGAGCCTGGATAGTGAGATTAGTAACAATATTTATTTTGCTCCGACGAATCGTTGTTGCCCCTATTTTTTTCCTGTCATACTTCTGAATCATTTAATCGCAATTTAAACGATTTTATTTCAATCTTTTTGTCTTTAAGTTTTCGAGGTATTTTTTACTAATTTTACATGGCATTCGCTACATATTTTTCTCCAGTATGTCAAGAGACAAGTTCTTCTTTTTGACCTTGGGAAGACATATATCTGACAAACTTGAATAGTGTTTTTATATCAAATGATAAGATGAACAAAGTTGAATATCTTTGGCCTGCAAATTTGTTACATTTGAATACATTTTAGCTATTCTATCTTGTACTGTTTTAGTGGATAGTGGCAAGTATTTGATTTTTTTCCAAGATTTCTTTTTTTTAATCACGTTACAGATCTTCATGCAGGTAGAAATATATCTTTGACATACTCACCATCTGAGAATGATTTGCCTTTTTTGTGCAATTTCTAATCCATACTTTTAGATAATTCGCTTGTAACTCATTTACTTGAAACAACAAACTATACGTCACAGTCAAAGCACGTGGTGAAGAGGAAAATTCGCTCTGCATCAAAAACGAATTAAAACCTACATAGAACATCTGACGACGGGGTCATTCGAGAGCTTCCATTGAATTGAAGATAGTAATGACGCGTGTAATGGGGAAGGGGTGTGGTAAAAATTACAAGTGACTGGGAGATTAAATCGGTGCCTAATCCTCGATAAACGATTCAAATTTATTTGAAAAAAATATTTTCGATCACACAAATAACATTTTCTTCTGGAACTAAAGAGCCGCAGCTTCACACCCAAAGAGGCACACGTGGCTCGCGAGACGCAGATTGTCTACTCGGATGTAGGCATTCCAATACTGGAAGATTTGGTAGGGAAGTAGGGGCAAAATCGTCTACTGTATTCTGTATGGCATAGACATCGAGGTAGCGTTTGTCCATCGTTCAAGCTGCTTTGTTTAATCTGTAATTTGTTCTCCGGATTTTGATAGAAGGGGGCAGGCTTAAACACTGTTGGATCCAGGGCCGCTTTAATGCTATCATACAGAGCTTTTCTATTTCCTAAGTAGAGACTTTCTTGAATTTTGTTGCAGGTATCCATCCAAAAGTTATTAGCACATTGTCTAGCCATTTGTTTTGCCTCTTTATTAGCAGTTTCGAAAGATTTTGGACTAGGCTTTGTCTTGTGAGCGAGGTGTGAAGATCGCTTTTTGTCGTTGCAACGTTCCATCTGTGCTACATTTGCCTCAAACCAGTTTACATTTGTGTGCTTCTGGGCCCCAGGCGGTAATTGCAGATTTGTAGATTACCTCTCTTAATTTCTCCCATCTGATAGAGATGTCTTCTTCATCACTTATCGAGGGGATTAAATTGATTAGGAGCTCGCCAAAGAGTGCATAATTGGGTCACCCACATGGTTGAAGTTGATTCACCTAGTTCCAGGTTGACTAAAAGTATAAGCCTTCTTGAGAACTAGTTTGATCTTGCTTAGCACTAGTGAATGGTCTGAGTTGCAGTCCGCATTATGGTATGAGCGGGTGTACATGAAGCTTTTCAGATCCATTCTTCGAGTGATGCAGATGTCAAGCTGGTGCCACCTTTTTAGCGTGGGTGCTGACACGAGACTTTATGGCGTTCCCTGCAAGAGAAGTATGTATTTGTCACACACAGTTCATGAGAACAACAGAACTCGAGTAGCCTTTGGCCATTGTCGTTGATTTTACCAACTCTATGAGGTTCCAAACTTTCTGGCCACACATTATTTTCATCACCAACACGGGCATTAAAGTCTCCATTTATATAGAGGTGCTCGGAGTTTGGAATATTTTTAATTACGTCCTCCAGTGCATGAAAGAATCTGCCTTTGTCCTCTTCCGATGCAGCAAGGGTTGGTGAGTAAGAACAGATTATATTAACTTTGCCTTCTGGTGATGCAAATTTCACGTGTGCTACTCTTTCATTCCTATGGGAAACATCGCAATGCATGGGACGAGACTGTTTCTTATTTCGAATAAAAATAATTGTAATTTGTAAAAGAAAAACTATTAACAAACTCAATGTAGGTTCAAGGCGATATAATAACAAAACAAATAAAATGACAAACAAATGTACACTGCTCACATTTTAAACAGACAGGTCTTTAAGTTCTGATAGAATATATTGTTTGGTTGAAATAATTGTACACAGCGGCCGCTTTGGTGATGAGATCGTCCAAGGCATTTCTATAATATTCCGGCCTACAAATTATATATCGTATGATGGACATCCATTTCTAAGTCTATCTGTCTTCTAAACCCTTCTATTGAGTCTGATAATTTAACGCATGCACACAGTGAATACTATACCGTTAAAAGGAATATAAGCCTTATGTTGTTTAAAATTGCTAAGTGTGAAGGCCCTAAAAGATTGAAGCCTACTAGTATAAGGATGTTGGCTATTACATTATTTCGGAAAAATGTGCTAGCTGAAATTAGCATTACACTGTAGAGTAAAAAAATGTAGTTCTTTTAATACGACGCTCACAGGTCCCTTTTACCAAAGAACATTATAAAAGCATTAACAATTTAATACGTTCTATAGCGACATTCATGAAACCCTTTGTGTCCATATAGCTAGTCTGCCTTTGAATGAAGATCAATAATTGTATAATGTAGATCCAAAGATATCAGTATGTAGACATTTCCGGAAGTTTATAACGTAGCCACTGCCAACTTAACTCACAACAACCTATTCTGTGTGTACTTTTTCTTTAAATTTCTTTTGTATAACAGGTAAAAAAAGTCTTTTATAACGCTGATTTCGTTTTCATTAACCCTGTAGAGATTGAAATATATATATATATTGTCACGATCTCTTATGTTGCTAGATGTCATGTTGAAGATTATCTTGATCTAAACAGCACAATCAATGATCTAGGTTGCCCTGGATCTAGAAATCGTCAGTTGATAAGATTATCATTTAGAAGTTGTTAGTTGATAAGATGATCTTCTAGAAGTTGTCAGTTGATAAGAGAATCATCTAGAAGTTGCTAGACTATAATACGATCTAAGTATATTATTATTATATTCAATGAAGAAACTTCTCTTCGTCAAATACAAATACTTAAATTCAAAACTTGGAAAAGCTATTCACAAAAATTACAATGATATACTGTGATTGAATAAAACATAAAATAGATTTCTACTAAGTTAAATGATCTACACAATAATATAATTATGTCATCTTCCTTTGAGCGTTACCACGTGACTAATATCTCTCCGTCGCATGGATAACCAATAAAATACAACTTAACATACAATAGTTAACATTTCTAAACAATTACGCGTATTCTAATAAAAGGTTTCTGTCTACTTAGATATTCCCGAGCTAGCTGAAATGTTGCCGACAACCTTGGGCTAAATATAGACAAATCGTACGTGACATATATATATATATATATATATATGTCACGTACGATATATATATATATATATAAATATATATATATATATACTCACTCTAACGCTCATTTTTGTTTATTACAAAAATGTTGTTTGTGTAAACTTTATGGAAAAAAAATGTCTAAGATAAACAATGAAAATATTTAATAAAGGTAAATATTGAAATGACATAAATGTAAATAAAAGCAGATCATCTTATATATTAATAGTTTCATGTAAAATATATACACCAATTATAAAAGTTAATTTCATAATAATCGCATTTGTGAAATTTAAAATCACAAAATGTTCTATTTGAATAATCTTAGGAAACAAGCTATAGCCTTAGAAAGATTACAACAAAGCTTACTTCTTGGCCCATTTAGTCTTAGGTTGACTATGGTTTATGTCAGTGGTCATTGAGTGGTCTTCAATCTTTTGTGGACACTGCTACCTTTTCATATACTTCTTTTTTTTAAATCAACCAGCGTACCTCTTGAGAAAGCTAATGGAAATAAAATAACTTTTGATTGGTCTCAATCATTTTGTCGAGCTTAGAAATATCATGCTTTAATTTTGTCAAGCAAGCAAAGAGTCCTCTAGTGGCTAGATCCATTCTGTCAGTTTGCTTACTCGTTTAGTTGTTATATCAGAATATTCACTATTAGTCATTTATGTTAAAGGAAATTCTAAAATAATGACGATCAAATTTTTGACTAACGCTTTGGTACTTAACAGAACCATTTAAATGAAACTATTTATACATTTCGACTGCAAGACTAATCGAATCTTCGAACATTTTTTTATATTTTAGTAATTGTAAATGAAATAAGTGCCAGATATTTTTTTCCAAAGTAAAATTCAAAGTCAAATATTATTAACAAAAACAAATTAATGTCTCACAAGTAAAAACATTTTGACCTCTGAACAAGTTGTGTTCAAAAAATTATTTTCGATACATTATTGATATTTTTGCCGGCAAGAAATAATTTATGATTCCTTATTAAAACCTTCAGCAAAACAACGAAGAATGGGAGCGGGCAGGGTTTGAACCCTGGATCATCGATAAATGCAAACGACGGTCAAGCGCGCAAACCGCACGAACAGGCAACCGTTCTCTGTACTATCTTTTTTGTAACATTGATTTTTTTATTACAAATTAAAAAATACAAACTTTTTTGGGAGGGAAGGGGTCTGTGGAGAAAACGGGGCATTATGAGGAACTACCGCATTGCGCATAACATATAATAACGCCAATAGGGCTGCACCGTCATATTTGCTTTATCCTGTTCCATCATGTTTTCTTCATAGTGAAAATCAATTCATATTCTTTGCATAACCTACAATAAGGTTTATAAAATGGGTTATTCAAAATAAGATTCGTCACTAAATCTAGAAATATAAACTGCGCTCCTCTTTCCTTAGCACTTTTGGAGCTCAAAAGTGCCCTACTTCTTTTCTTTCATTGTGTCTGCCTCCTCTTTTCCTCAGTCTGCCTTCATTGATCATCACACTGTCTCCTTATCTTTAAAATCTCACTACGTCCTAGACCAGTCCCAGAAAAATGTTAGTTGTTAAGAGTAAGAAAAAAACTAAAACAAATTAATTCCTCTTATCTTATTCATGGCAAACCAGTAACACAGACTAAAAACGCAAAATAACTTAGTGTGATAATAAATGAAAAACTGTCATGGAACCCACATATTGATGAAACTATAAAAAAATCAAACAAAGCAGTAAGGTTTATTAAAAGAAATGTCTATAAATCAAATAAGAACATAAAACTAAAATGTTATTTAACCTTGGTTAGGCCAATAATAGAATATGCATCCTCCGTTTAGGACCCCCTCAACTCAAGAAAACATTAAGAAACTGGAACAAACACAAAATAGAGCAGTGAGATTCATAACAAACGAATATTCACATTTGACTAGAGTAACACCATAAGTAAAATCACTAAATTTCGAAAGCCTTCAGGACAGAAGACTCAAAAGTAAAGTAGCAATTATACATAAAACACTGAACCATAATCTTCAAATACAAAAACAAAATTTATTAAAATACTCTGAAAGACACAAAGATAAAGGCACATTCCTCGTCCCGTACGCTAGGACAAATTTGTAGAAATACTCGTTCTTCCCTAGTGCTATTAGAGCATGGAATGGGTTGCCTGAGCTAGCCAGGAAAACCAGTGACTTGGCAGAATTTAAGTCATTGGTTAATATGTATGGCTAAATGCATGAAGCGTAGGACGTAATCATCTTCTTTTTTTTTTGAAGTAACGTCTGTATTATATAAGATAAGATAAGTACAAATTAGGCCTAACACATAGTGCACCCGCCATGGTGAGAAAGACGAATGCTTGTCCGTATTAGACTTACTAAATTTTGTATCGACAGGTCTGTAAAGTCACGTGTTCGAGCATGATGATGACAGTAACAATGTAAAACGTCATTGTCAAAGCTCTGATTTTTTCTCTCTTTCAAACATTTCAACATATTCTCATTGAAACAACTGGGTCTATATATTAAAACATTCCAACATATTCTCATTGAAACAACTGGGTTTATCTTACACTAGAATGTGACTAGATAATAAGCATACACTGTTCCAAACACGAGCCTAGTAAACTTTGTTGGAAACATTCCAAATACATTGACCGATGACATTTTGTATTTATGTTTATGTCTTATAAACACAGTGTTTAACATAACAGGCAGTGGCTTCACTAGGCAGGTGCGGGGGGTCCGGGCCGCACCGAGTGACACCCACTTGGGGAAGACACACAAGTAGGAAAAATGCATTTCTCCAAAATGCAACTTTTAAAAATAAAAATTTCTATTTCGACTGCCTCACAATTTAGTATCAACATGTCCCTACCCTTCTTAATTTAATTCTATTTGAATTAAAATCTTCCCATTATGATGAAAAGTATGTGTATTAGACGCAAGAAGAAAGAGTTTCTGAAGCTCAGAAATGTAGAAAAACGCTTGGCGCCCGGGACTTCGCCTTGGACAACTCTGAGTGAGCTTGAGAAGCTTTCCAAGCATCTTATCTGACCAGTGAAGAGGCGAATGTAACCTTTTTTTATTGTAATATGTTGAGAAACATATAGACGTAAGCCCCTCGAGTTACCAGCTCTCTCCAATGAAGTCAGTCTAAGGCGACTTTTACAGCCACTTTCCAGTTGGTGCCCACGAAATTCAGAATTTCTAAATAAAGGTGTGACGCCATGTTAGACTTGAACGGCCTTGTTTTTGCGTTCCTCTTTTCTGCTTTCATGTTAAGGCTAACTTTGGTATATAGTTCCATAGTGTAATGATATGTTTCACAAATGTCAATCGTTGCAACTTCCCTTATACGGCGAATGTCAGTGCAAGAAAATATTTTTTGTATCTCGTGTATATCTCTGTATGTTATTCGTAGGATCCTTCTCAGCCATCACTGCTCAGCCTCTTTTCAGCCTTCCACGTCTCGAAGTTAGGTGGCCGTTGGAATAATGATTGTATTGAGTAGGGGGATTTTAATCTCCAGGATAATTGATTTGTTTCATCAGATAGGCCGTACTTTTTGACAGTTGGCTCCGATTTCCAATCCGACATGCAACATCATGGTATGCATCTCCATCGATTGAGATAACACTGATTAAGAAAGTGAACTTTTCTATTTGTTCAAGATCTGTATGACTAATGTTGATGGGGTACTGGGTTACCTGCACCCATCATGCATAACTTTATCAACCATCTCGTGTAAACATTTTATTGCATTTCAAAGTAATAATACGTCGTCTGCAAAATACAACTCGGTCTGGTTCACGCCATGGCAACCCGAGCCCCAATGCAGCCTTTTTATTTCTATGACATCGTCGATGGCTGCAAGAAAGACAAATGGGTATATTTACACCCAAATGTCATATCCATCTCGATGTTGAAGAATTCCACCGTTTGTTGTGACACAACAGCTTGATTTGCTTTAGACATGTCGCCATCCGCTGAATTTGGACAAATTGTTGCGATGCCTTATTATAATGCTATTTTTCAGAGTGATTCCGGTGGACGCTATCAACATTTTTTTAATTCTACAAAACTGATTAATATTCTTTGTTGGTATTCAGTGCTTGATTTGTCTTTTCGGAAGCAGCTGAGAAACACTAGTATAATTTAAAACCTTTTCCATAAAGAGTTCTTAAAAAATCTTTAATAAAAATTGTTTAACTCAATTTAATTCAATAATTGTAGAATTGTAAATTTATATTATATCTTTTGATAAAATGTCAAAAAACAACATTCTAAAAATAGAATGAAAAACGATTTTCGGGTGTAACCAATCAATGAATCAGCTTACATTTTTATTGTTCAACATAAGGAAACGAAATAAACAATAGTTTTTTGTTTTTTTAGGGAAAATTTTTTTCTAGGGGTTGGGGGGAGGGGTGACACATCGAACGTACCGCAATGGGTGACACCGGCCCTAGTGACGCCACTGAAAATAGGTAAAGCACTCAATGGGCCTATGTGTGCACACTACCAACTAAGGCAATGAAACTCTTGTTTGACACATACTGTCAATAGTGTTTATTAGAACATATTTCAAGAAAGTTGATGGAGGAGGGGTGACACATCGAACGTACCGCAATGGGTGACACCGGCCCTAGTGACGCCACTGAAAACAGGTAAAGCACTCAATGGGCCTATGTGTGCACACTACCAACTAAGGCAATGAAACTCTTGTTTGACACATACTGTCAATAGTGTTTATTAGAACATATTTCAAGAAAGTTGATGGAGGAGGGGTGACACATCGAACGTACCGCAATGGGTGACACCGGCCCTAGTGACGCCACTGAAAACAGGTAAAGCACTCAATGGGCCTATGTGTGCACACTACCAACTAAGGCAATGAAACTCTTGTTTGACACATACTGTCAATAGTGTTTATTAGAACATATTTCAAGAAAGTTGATGGAGGAGGGGTGACACATCGAACGTACCGCAATGGGTGACACCGGCCCTAGTGACGCCACTGAAAACAGGTAAAGCACTCAATGGGCCTATGTGTGCACACTACCAACTAAGGCAATGAAACTCTTGTTTGACACATACTGTCAATAGTGTTTATTAGAACATATTTCAAGAAAGTTGATGGAGGAGGGGTGACACCCTGAACTACCGCACTAGGTGTCACCGACACTGTATCTAGATGTTTGAATGCTGATCTTAGGTGATAAGTTAAGTCTACTTATTCCAGAACAGTTAGAAGAGTCTTATCTAAGACGACGTGTTGCACTGTTCGAGTTGATATGAAAGATAACGACAAATGATTTTAAAATTGTATTTCTTTTAAAGGGATCAAATCTAGACTAGGGCTTGAATATTTTTCTGGTCCATTAGTTAATTCGCTTTGAGCCACCTCTGAGTTTGTGTGATAACACAAACGCTCTTTGTAATCTTGTCTTTGAAAAAAAATAATTTTTCTAAAGTTTGCATACCATGATCAAAACTCCGTTGCAAATTTCGCATACAACAAATTTTAAAAAAGATAAGATGTACGTCATGTTAACAAAACTTTAGATCATAAATGTAAATATTTGCATAAATACAGGTCAACAATGCACTTTTTTGCCAACATTTTATATTATTCTGCCCATACTATACGTATTTCTATGAATTCATATTTTCAAAAAGTGAGTAAAGTTTTCCGTTTAGACCTTGTTATTTAGTAATTTTATATGTATTTCATATTGTTATCTTGAAGGTCAAGTACATTACTGAAACACAAAATTGCAACTTCGATTCTATCAGGATCTGAGAAATTTGTTTTTCTAGCCTCTGTTGCCTAAGTGCATGACATACTTCTTCTTAAACTGTCAGGTAGAGTTGAGCCTTCGTCTCTTGGAACTCTAGGCCAGGAAAAGTGAACAAGAGCGCCCTGTCACCGGCCTGAATGAGAACAGTGTACACTGTTCTGTCTGGCGGGTGGGTCAGACTCGCGCAAGAGACCGCGTACACTATGACTCCCGCCATTTTCCTATTTCTATACCAGGCTAACTGTGCGGGACACGCCATTTATGTAACGTCCCCTTTGAGGAAAAGCGCCTGGATTGCGACAAGATTGAGGGAGCTTTTTTACAACTCCGCACAGTGCAATGAGGATGCTCTCGTACCTCTTAGGCACCCCCACGGGAGTCTTGTTTTGCTACCCTTTAGCTTAATCGTTTCCTCCTACGATTGTTTCCACCCGAGCGCCATTATGAGGCAGGGTAGCATGCCCAGGGCATGATATACATTTTTAAAAAGTAAAAAAGGGAAATGATATATAATTTAAATTATTCTTGTTTAGTGCAAATATTTCAAACTTTCTGATTTATTAAAAGATAGAAACATCGACAAAAATGCTTCCAAGGACATTAAATTACTAATATCCCGTTATTTTCATACACATCAAGTCAGCGCTATTTTGTCTTGGGCTATTTTTGTCGTGAAATTTCGCGCTATTTTGTCGGCCCTATTTTGACGGCGCTATTTTGTCCACGCTATTCTGTACGCGGCATTTTGTCGGGTCAGCCTTCTTTTGGTAACATTTGCTTTTTCATTTTAATTAAGGAAAAGGTGCCAGATTGGCTTTTGTAAATACGCCGGAAAAGAGAAATTTATTAGCTGGAAAATCAGATACATGGATCGGTTTAAATGATAGACAAATGGAATGGAGGTATATCTGGCATGATGGAACAGAACTAACTGACAGCCAGAGAACGGACTTTTTTTGTTACGGTACTTTATCTATATCTATATCTATCTATCTATCTATCTATCTATCTATCTATCTATCTATCTATCTATATATATATCTATATCTATATATATATATAGAGAGAGAGAGATAGAGAGAGAGAGCGAGAGAGAGAGAGAGATAGATACATATATATGTTTGAAACTGAACCACATCCTCCTGACATGTCTAAGAAAAATACTGAATGTCAAATGCCAAGACAAAATACCACGTACTGAAGTCCTTCGAAGAGCGGGTTGCAAAGCATCCACACAATTCTGATGCAGTCCCAGCTGCAATAGGCAGGAGACATCTGCAGAATGGAAGAACCACCGCATCTCTAAACAACTCTTGCATGGCCAACTAAGCGAAGTAAAGCGCTCGCAAGGTGGTCAAGGAAAGTGCTTCAGGGACACCTTTAAAGCTTCTCTGAAGACATTCAGCATAGACCAAGCCACCTGGGTGACAGAGGCACATGACAGAGCATCATGGCGTCGCGCTGTAAAAACTGGCGCACATGTTGCTGATGAAAAGAGAACAACGCTGGCAGAAGAAAAACGCCAGAGAAGAAAAGCAAGGCAAATGACACTAGCTCCAGCTGGAATAACCTGCCCAGTGTGCAGCCGAACATTCCGGGGTTAAATAGGTCTCAACAGCCACATGAGAAGCCTAGAACCCCAGTGCAAAGCTCTCAGCCCCCTGGATGACAAAGTGGTCATCATCGAACCACGTGTTAAATTGTAAAAAAATAATTGTAAGAAACTGATCTGTTAGCTTCTCATATGTCTATAAAACTGAGGAAATTCTTTTCACTTTTTTTTTTCGTTTTAATATTTCTAAAAAGATGGCTTTTAGAGTTTTTATTCGGTTTACTTCAATAGACCTGGAGGGTCTTTTTCTTTTTTTCGAGAGAGAAAAAGAGATATAATGAGCAAGGAATAGTACTTAGTACCACTAAAAAAATACTAATAGCATAAAAATCTAGATTCTAGATCTCTAGTCATTTTGCTAATGGTTATCAAACAAGCTAAATTACTACCAATAATTAATGGACTATATGGTAAATTTTATTTTGACAATAATGTAAATTATTTTATCAGAATAATAATTTTTTTTTCTTGAAAATATTTAAGCCATGACATACATTCTATTTATTATAAAAATGCCTATTGATCGTTATTTGTTTTAACCCTCAGTTTGTACACATGTAAACGTCGTTATTTGACGTGTGTTAATATTACACGTGGAACTGGTCACTAAGGTGTAGAAACATTTAGCACTATTAAGTGTCGCAAATGCTTTAGAGTGCTAGGTTCGTGTGTCCACTTAACAAATAACGGACATGAATGGTATACAAGAACTTGAGTCAATCCTCAGCAGACACATAAGACGTTTATTCAATAATAATAATGTACTGCAGCTTCTTAGTTGTTACATTAAGATATCCAATATAAAACATTATTGCATCTACATTACAGCGGTGATAATCATACAAATCTTTATAACACAACTTCACTACTAGAATGCATCCGCATCACAGTGAGTAACAATAAACTTCAATAATATGTATCCCACTCTAAGTACAGAATAATAACTACCAGAAATATATGTACTTCCAGAGACGACTCAACTCAAACTTACTACTATTCTCTAGTGACTAGAAGATACCACCGACTCTCAAGTGACCACTCTCTCGACTCTTAAGGTTACTAGTGTCCGTAATAGACCAAAGATACTACTGACTAAAAGTCAATTTAGTAATTCTTACTTCCTGTTTCTATATCAGGAGTTTCACGTGTCTTTCACCCTTATGACCCGAGGTGAACATATAACAGGCAATGTCAACCGAGACTGTGACAACACATCAAAATGTAAAGGTGAACACGTTTAATGCACTCTATATTCGGCTTGTAGAATTGTCAAGTTATATAGAAATAATGAAACAAAATAAAAGTCATGTTTAAAAAAAACAAAGATTATCGAGGTGGTACAATGCCACCCTTATAACTATATGCACCAACAATTTAAGAGTTATTACCGTCATTTACTAAAAAATTAATCGCCAATAATTAATTGACTATTTTTAATAACCTTTTCTTAGTTACAATAAATAATTGCCTAAATTATTAATTTAATAGGAAAATGCTTATATGAATTTATTCTACAAATATTACAGAAAAGTTACGAAAAGTAATTAGTACCCCATCAGAATTGAAGATGTTTTAATTGCTAGCCCTAACAAAGTCATTTAAAGATAAAATATGCAGCAACTACGTTTGACTCAAATGATTTAGTGCCAGTCTCGAAACGGTCATTATTGGAGACGACTAAGCTATACGAAAACAAAACTCTTGTTGGGCTGCAGACCGAGCCTTTGCTCTAGCGAGGATTGGGAATCGCCTCAACAATCATGTCACTATCTACACTCCGTTCCACAATCAAAAGATCCATTACAGTCACCCGCAAGCTATTGGCGGGCAGAAAAGGGAGCTTTCATGTGGCCCAGAGCTCAAAGTTTCCTACCTAATTCTTTGGATGTGTACAAAGAAGATGACTTTAGATTTATTTCATAAGCTATATACAAACTAATTTTGTTTTTACTTCATATAGAAAAGTTGAGTATATAGTCACACATTTTTTAAGCATTGTATGCGTGAAAACAAAATACAATCCATGTATAGAAACTTAAGTAAACACTAAATATTTGGTTTAACAAAAACATACGTGCGTACTGACATTGAGTAAGTAAAAATAAATGTGTATATGTAAGCAGAATTAATTTATTTATTACCAATCTTATACAATATAATTGAAACTAATGTCTTTAAATATTTCAAATATATTTTTTGAAAGTATAATCACTAAACATTTTTAGATTTGTAACATTTGTTAATACTGACCAAACAGTTACTACATATAATATTAGTATATAATCTTTAAAATTACAAACACTTCCCTAAGCTCTCATATGACTACAGCGTTGGGCTAATTAGAAATCCGATGAAGATGTTGTGTTAATAAGTTAAATCAGAGTCATAGTATTGTGACGATTACACTTGCCGGGGATTATATTATCAAACTTGACAATTCAATGAAATGAAGAAAGGAACATCTCTCTGTATTTTCTTCAAACTTCTTTAATAACTTCTTCAACTTTCACATCAAATTAACTTCTTAATTCAATAACAACTTGACTTGATACTTCATAAATAAAACTTAAATGATACACGAAACTTCACTACTAATCGAGGACTGAGCGAGGACCAACGCTCTACAAGAACTACTACTATGCGAGGACCCGTCTAACTCGCTTTTCATTAATTTATGCTTTCTTTGATCGTACGTCCCAGAATCATGTAACCTTCTCAGATAATTATTTTAGTAACTTTAACCTTCTAGAAGCTGATGTGTGCTTTTTTTTTCTCTTAACCTCTTTCTTCGATTGGATATCTAAAATTAACTTGTTTACGCTGGACACTTGCACTGGTTTGAACTCGAGCTTCTAGAAACTGGTCGAAATAGGTCACAGACTCGACTCGTGACAGTATAATTGATGTGGAGCTCGATTATTTACAACATAAATTGTGTCGCCTTTGTTACACTCAATGACAACTGTTCTACCTGTGTAAAAAAAGTTTATAAAATTAAAAAAAAAATGTATTTACAAAAAAATTTTATAATTTCAACAACAACAATGAAAATTCCCTAAACTCGCTTTCTTTTAAATCCTGCATCGCACTTTTTTTAAACCGAGTCCAGAATTTTAGGCTTAGCTAAATACGACAAAGAAGGCGCGATGGCTTAGCGGCAAAGCATTTGACTTACGAACCAGAGGGGAGGGTTTAAATCCAGGAGAAGACTGTGATTTTTAATTTTGGGAACCTTTGGCGCCTCTGGGTCCACCCAGCTCAAATGGCTTCCTAACATTTAATGGGGGAAAGTAAAGGCGGTTGGTCGTTTTGCTTGACACACGAGACACTGCTCGTTAGCCATTGGCAAATATAACAGATGACCTTTACATCATCTGACCTAAAGATCACAAGGTCTGAAAGGGAAACTTAACTTAACATGACAAACTTCAATAATCGTCATCATTTCTATACCCAGCCTTACCTCTACAATACTGGGTATTCTTTTCGACAAATCTCAGATGTTAGCCATAAAAATGACGCTACGGTTATTTAGCTTTTATAGTTACGCCTTAGAGCACTTTCTTACAGTTGAAATATTGGGGTTTTGAATCCCTGATTACGGTATTGATATAAAGCCATACCGCTCCAAAGTCGAAATTATCATTTGTTTTCTTTACATTTTTTTGATCGAGATCCATGTGAATGGTTTGTGCCAGTGTACTCTTTTATGAAACTATGACCTGCAATAACGTTCACTATTAAACAAAGGCTTATAATTATTTAGAAACAAAACAGCTTTTCAATTATTTATGGACGTCATCTTAGAAACGAAAAAAAATTACTTTCGTTTAAATAGCAACAGTTAGAATAATGACTTCATTCACATTAAATTGTCTGGAATAACTATCTGCGAAAGACAATTATAAAATTGTAACTTTCAATGAAAAAAATTAGACAAGGTTCAAAATATTGCTCTAAGGATAATGACATGAGCAATTAAACAACATCCATAAGAGCTATGAAGGAAACCGCTGCCCTTATTTCTCTGGATGAAAGAAGAGAAATAAAAATCTTTTCCCAATTCACTAAATTGGAAACCTTGGATCGGCACCCACTCAGAACAAAAATCCACAAAACTGGCTCAAAAAAACGTCTCAAAAGGACCTATTTAATACAGGAATCTCTAAACCTAAAAAAGAAACACCAACTTGAAAAAATTACTCTGGAACCCTCGATACAATATAATATAATCTCCACCCTGGGACGAAAGCCCTCTTCCTACTGTAAGGGATCATATTGAAAACATAAAAAGAAAATCTAATTACAGACCAACAGAGCTTAAGGAAATAGCGAACTGTTTTCTACATACCAATTATCCTGCAATCAGTGGATCAGAGTTTACACGGATGGCTCATCCCATAAAGCCACCACAAATGGAGGAGCTGGTATACTTATCAAATGACCAAATGGAGGAAAACTAGAAAAATCCATTGCAACTGGAGAGCTCTCTGACAGTCACATAGGAGAAAGGGAAGCACTAGCACTAGCTGCTACCATGCTAGCAAATCATTTCCCCACACAGTCAGATTGTCTTTCTAACCGATGCAAAAACAACCCTCCAAAGCTTGCAAAACTCTGATTCCTCTTATATCAAAAACCTCAGAACAGCACTTACAAATCTTAACAATAACAGCAAAAAAACTGTTATTCAATGGATACCAGCTCATATACTGACTATTATATTGACTAATTTAGTAGTTTTGTCTATTATTCATGCTTTGTTATGTACAATAAATTATTGCTTATAGCATGATGGAGAAATTGTTTTAACAATTATCTGAGGGGACTATGCCCAAAAAGTTAGCCATATCTGTAAATTCTGAAGTATTAGTTTCCTTTGTTGCTAATTTTGAAAAATGAATTATCAGTAATTAAATGACTAATTGGTTACTTTTAAAACTGGATTCATGACTTATCTATGTCTATGAATTGTGCTAAGTTTCAGTTTCATCCAAGAATGAATGAGAGATATATAACATGCTCACAGTTTTTACCAGAAAGTCAGACAGAGTAAGCTGATATAAGCTTATAAAAAGATTTTTAAAAAATAGATAGGAGCATCTTTTAACACAAAGTTAAATATATAAAGTTTTAAAATAAACTACAAAATATTTGCCTGTATTTCTGTAGTGTTTTATTTGATTCATTTGCGTACTTAAATTGTCCCCTAAAACATTGTTTTTGTAATAATTAGTATTGCTATTAAATATTAAGCTTACTTGCAGAGGTATGCTCCATTTTATCGAAACCATGAACAAATCGAGTCCGTGTTAAAACACATACTCAGGAGCGGCCCCCGTAAGAGTCGGATCTCTGGAGATCCGCCTATTCGCAAATAATATTTATTTATTTTACTTTAGGGTCAAAGTAATAATGTTTCAAAGATTTATTTGCCGTTATAAAAAAATAATAATGTTTTTCTTTTCTGTTTTACATATTTTGGATGTTCCTTCTAAGTTAAAAAACACACACTTCTTGCTGGAAGACGGAGAATGGCAGCAAGCAGGGTGTGAACCAATGTTCCCTCTAAGCTAAGCGAGTGAGCGATCGCTCACACGAATTCAGAGCGTCGCTCATACTACACGCCCGATCGCTCACTCTGACGACATCGCTATAACTTACCGCACGATCGCTCAGTATGCTCACTCCGACCGTCGGAATCCAAAGCCGAAGGTCTTATTCTTTTAGGCCGCCAGGCTCCAGCCCGACACATCAGAAATCATAAAAATTGTTTGAAACTTCTTTCTGTTTTTTTGTCTCTTCATATGTGATTATATCTGTGGTAAGTTTCGAACTTTCTTTGTATTTCCGAAATTCCAACTTCCGGGAGTTTCGAACTTCCGAGTTTCCGACTTGGTGTTTATTTCTTAAGTCTTTCATTACGCGCGTATTTGGATTTGTGATTTACTTAGAATTAAGCGTGTCAGTTTATATTAGCATTTATCAGTTAAAAACAATACCCATCTAAGCCATGTCTAAGCGTCAAGCAGACGATTGTTCAGGAAATACAAGTAAGAAGCGATGCTTAGAATTCAAGAAAGAATGGTTGACAGGATGGTCAGTAGCCACAGACTTGCCACATGCCTCAGGACAACACTTGCAGCTGGGTGAAATTTTTGAGTTTTCGGAATCACGTGGTGCTACGTGCAAAATTTGCGTGAAAGCTGGAGCTACCAGCGAATGGACATCAGGGAAAACATGGACCGATTGGAAAGTGGATCATCTAAAAAAACATTTGGGTCAAAAAGCTCATGTGGATTCTGTCACGAAACTTAAAAATCAAAGCAGAGGGATTTTAAAAAGCATGCTAACTGAATCAAAAGAAGAGAGTGAAATGAGGAAAGAGATCGCACAGCGACAACAAGCAACCCCAGATGAGGTTAAGATTTTAATAGATAACGTTTTGTTAGCTATTAAAATAAATTCTTCAATGCTGTCAGTTCAGGATATTCATGATCACGTTGGAAAATGTGTCAAAATCCCAGAGAGTTGGCGAAGTAAAAACTATGCCTTTGAGTTTAGTGAGTGTGTAAACTCAGTTGTCAGTTGTCAAAACTGAAATGTTTACCAAAATAAAGAATGCAGCTTACCACACCTTGATAGTTGATGAGTCGACTGACATATCCGTTTCGAAGATGTTAATTTTATACATGAAATACAGGAATGAAAATGAATCCATCTATAAAACTGTGTTTGCTGGAATCTTGAAGGTAATAGCATGTGATAGCTTATCAATTTTTCAAGCCATTCAGAACTTTTATATTGAAAACGGGTTTGATTTAAACAAGATGGTTATGTTTACTTCCGATGGAGCTTCAGTCATGCTGGGTAAAAGAAAAGGTGTAGCTGCACTATTGCGACAGTTAATTTCACATTTATCATAGCAACATTGTGTAGCCCATCGGGAGGATTTGGGTTTAGATGATGCATGGAAGAATATACCGTTAATGAAATAGATAGAAACTTTACTAAGGACCGTTTACACAATATTCTGCAGATCATCTGTTAAAAAGGCAAAATTTGAAGAACTAGCTAAAGCTGCTGATGCAGATGTGATTGCATTTAGACCACTCCATGAGGTTAGGTGGCTTTCCAGACATTTCGCAGTGAATGCCTTGGTAAAGAATTATGATGTTTTTCTGCAATATTGCCAAGAAAAAGTGGAGGAAGACAATGATCCTGTTCACAGATATTGCTTGGAGAAGTTAAGTAAACCAGAACTCCATGTAGCAATTGGAATTCTTAATGATGTTCTAGCAGAACTAGCACTCTTCACTCTTACTTCTAGAGGAATATATGGTGCCTCCCACAGGCGTCTGCCAATTGAGAGTTGCCAGTCACCATAGTTCAGCCTATTTGACTACCTACTTGTCAATTTACTTGGCATTATCTGCCTTTTTGCCAGTCCACTTGTCAACCTATTTGATTGCCTATTTGGCATAAATTGTCAGCCTACTTGGTGCTATCTGGCTTTGCGAGCCTTTTGGATATCATATACCTATTAGACGCTACGCTTCCTGAGACTTCATAACCTTGCTAACTTATCGCAACTCACTGGACCTAGCCTGATAATAACTCCTGAAAATAACTCCTAATAATAACGCTGCCTACGGCAGATAAGCTCTGCCCAGATAATACATATTATTTTTTCAGAATATTGATAACTTTTTTTCAATAGTTTATTTAAGCCATGACCTACATCCTGTTTAACATTGTCTATTGTGATATCGCCTCTGATTGTTCTGGGCACAGATGTAATTCTTTGGTTTGTACACATACAAAAGTAAGAACGTTGAATGCACACCATACTCAGCGTGTACAAGTGATATAACATAACTAACAAGTAATAAAGAAATGAAAAAACAAACATAAAAGTCATGTTTTAAAAAAACAAAGCTCTTCTAAGGGAAGAATTCTCCCTTTATAACTATATCTATTAACAATTTAAAAGTGTTTCCCCTTTTTTACTAAAAAAATTAATTGTTAATAATTAATTGACTAATTTTTTTAATCACCATTTTAGTTACAACAAATAATTACTTACATAATTAACTTGATAGGAAAATGCATTCGCTAATACTTATAGTAACAATTATCTAAGGGGAAGAAATCCTGCACATTTAGCTATATCTGTAATTACTAAAGGATTAATTGAACTTGTGGTTATCAAACACAATAATTAGTTACCAATAATTTATTTTACTAATTAGTTAATAGTATTTAATGATTCCTTTTTTGCCTACGAAAATGAATATTTGTGTGAATTCTCTACTTAAGACCCGAGATTGGGTGTGGGAGAAATAATGTGTAGAGTGAGTTAATAAAAAGCTTTGTAAGAAAAAGCTAAAACTGTTGTACTACTATTTTTTAGTTCAGGATCCCAGTTTCGGCTATAAAGTATTAAATGCCTCTGTTTATTTGTTTTGTTTGAATTTCTCACTTTTCTTCAGAATTAAACATGTTTTTCTTGACATTTGAAGATAGATACTGCAGCAGTTACATTTACCAAAAAATGATTTCGCGCCCGAGTATGGAAACGGTCATTATTAGAGACAAAAAAGCTATTTGAAAAATAACAAAACGCTCGTTGGGAGGGGGGAATGGTTAAAGACCGAGTCTTTGCTCTAGCAAGCATTGGAAAGTGCCTCAAAAATCATGTCACTATAAGCACTCCTTTCTTCAATGGGAAGTTGAATGGAAGACACCTGCAGGCTAATAGCGAACTAAAAACCTAGTTGTAGGAAGCTTTAATGTGACCGGAACTCCAAGTTTTCGAATCAACTCTTAAAATATGTACAAACACCATGAATTTCAGGTCTTCTACTCAACTCTTAGACTATGTACAAACACCATGAATATCAAGTGTTCTACTCAACTCCTAGGATGTGTACAAACATGGTGAATATCAAGTGTTTTACTCAACTCCTAGAATATGTACAATAAATATGAATTTAGATTTATTTCATAAGGTGTACACGAAGTAAAATTGTTTTTATTTGAAATTGAAAACTTTAGTAGTTAGTCACAATTTTTTATGCATTGCATTCATGATAAAAGAATACCATTCATCTATAGAAACTTTAGTAAACACTAAATAGTGGATTAAACAAAAACATACACGCTTACAGACATAGAGTAAGTAAAAACAAAGGTGTATCTTTAAGCTGAATTAATTTATTTTCTTACTAATCGTAAATCTTTTAAATGAAACTAATGTCTGAAAATAGTTCCAATAGATTTTATTTTTTAAAAGTATTATCACTAAACATGTTTAATCTATCGAACATTTGATAATACTGACCAAACAGTTTCCAGATTTAATGTAAGTATAGAATCAATAATATTACTAACACTTGATCAGGTCAGCTCCCGTATGACTAAAGCGTTGGGCTAATTAGAAACCCACTGAAGATGTTATGTTGATAAGCTACATCTGTGGTAGCAAATAATTGAAATGGGGCTCGATTATTTATAAGGTAAATTGTGTCGCCTTTGTTACACTCAATAACAACTGTTCTACCTGTATAAAAAAAAAGGTTTATAAAATATTTTTTTTTATTTGCAACAAAATTAAAACATTAAAAAAAAAAAAAAAAAAAAAAAAAGTTCCTTAAACTGTAAAAAACAAATAAGAAGAAACTAAAAACGTTCAAGATGTGACTTTATACTCGATTTGTCTGTCTCCTTCTCAATCGCACTTCTTTTTGTTTTAAAACAAGTCCAGACTTTACGGCTTCGCTAAACATGACAAAGAAAGAGCTGTGGCTGAGTGGTACAGCCCTTGGCTTTAAAACCAGGGGCCTCTGAAGAAGACTGTTAGCTATCAAAATGACGTTATAGCTATTTCAGCTTCATAGAGTTGCCTTATAGCACTTTCTTACAATAGACACACTTGGGTTTTGAATTACTGATTAAACTATTGAAGTAAAACCATACCCTTATAAAGTCGAAATTATTTGTTTTCTTGATTTTCTTTTGATCGAGATCTATGTTAATGTTTTGTTCCCGTGTACTTTTTAATGAAAATATCCCCTTCAATAACATAGACTATTAAACGATGCCGTATAATTATTTATAAACAAAACAGCTTTTCAATTATTTCTGGACGTCATCTTACAAACAAAACAATTTACATTCACTAAAAACTGTTAAACTATTTATACGGCAACAATTAGAAGAATGAACGTCATTCATATTGATTTGTTAGGAATACCTATCCTCATATGACAATTATAAAATTGTAACTTTCAATGAATATAAATGTGGACAATATCGAACCGTAAACTTTTTAGAAAAGAAAAAAAAAATCATGTTTTTGATGGCCTGAGGCAACCCTGACAAATCGTCATACAACCCCCAAGAGGGATGCATGTTGAGAACCCCTGCGATAGAGTGTATTCATATTCATGTAACAAATAGGATGCAGTTAGTAAATAAATATGACTTAACAATAGTAGTTAGAAAAATAATAAATTATGCTATAAAATTACACCAAATAAATGCTAAATTAGTAACGAACTACTTAAGATTTTCTATAGTATATCAAACTGGGCCTTAGCTATAAAGTCGGAGATATACAGAGGAACTCCAAGTGCCGATACAGTTTGGAATCAGTAGCATCGCAGGTTCTGCCAGGGGGTAGTAATGTGTGCTTCAAACTATCTTAGGGTCGTAGTCTCCTGTTCTTTTCTCACGGTTTTAACTCTGGAAGACATTTAATAGCTTTTCTACAGTGCAAGTTGATTCTTATAGTATGATACGATTTCTTTTTTGGGAGTGGTATCTGGGAGAAGGTTTTCTTAGTTATATAAGCAATCACTACTCTGCTCCTGTCCGGTTTTTAAACAAGCGTCCTTGATGGGTAGTTGGCCTTCTTCAGCCGTAAAGCCGTAACATCTTTGGTTCATCTGGTAGAACAAGCCATACGAAAGCCAGGTGAAAGTTTGGGCATTGTTTATAGTCGGAATGATATTGCCCACACAGCAGTTCCCCCCTCTCCACGCAACTGGTGTGACCAAAAGAACTGAATATCTTATACAGGTTTGGCTCGGTGTGTCACAATCTGCTAAGGGTCACAAGCTTCTGAATTTTTCATCAGGGTTTTTTCCCGAAGCCTTTCCCGTGTTTGGGTAAAGCTACAAGGCAGTGGAGGTTTGGATTTCAAGTTTTCATTCTCCCAGATGGTTAGCCAAGCAAGGCTAACGAGCCATTCTTCCACGCTGCTTACTAGCTTAACATTGTCTATCCTTAGAAAAAAAATGTTTAACACAACTGAAAAATGACAATATGTAAAACAAGCAAAATATAAAAAATATCTTTTTTTTAAAAAAAGGGAAAGAACAACATCCTTAAAACTATATCTAGCAATAATGTACAAGCTTTTTTTCATTTTTGTTATAAAAAATAATTAATTGCTAATTATTAATTAACTAATTTAGTAGTTTTGTCTGTTGATTCATGTTTTGTTAAGTACAATAGATTATTCTTTATAGTATGATGGAGAAATGGTGTTAAAATTACTTAATGGGACTAAACCCCAAAACTTAGCCATATTTGTGAATGCTGAAGTATTAGTTTCCTTTGTTGCTATATATATATATATATATATATATATATATATATATATATATATTACATGCAAGTCATTTTCTAATAGGTTTCTTTTTAAAATGGATTCCTGCCTTCTCACTGTCAATAAATAATTGTACGAAGCTTCAGTTTGATTCAAAAAGGAATGAGGGATATATGACGTTAATACACTTTTTATCAGACAGTCAGACAGACTGAATTGATGGAAACTTTGTAAAGAAAGAGAAGCAACTTTTGACACTAGGTTAAATATATAAGTTTTTAATAAATTAAAAAATATTTGCCTGCATTTAGTGTTTTCTGTAGTATTTTATTTGATTCATTAGCGTACAAAGGATGTGCTCCAAAACTATGTTTATGTAATAATTAGAGATTAATAAGCTTACTTGCAGAGGTATACACGCTAAGATCATGACTGTGAATTGAAATTACGTAATCTTTATTTTGAAAAATATCCACTACTACAAGGTTATTTGGCGTCGGCAACACACCCACACTGAAAGAATATAGTCCTCGCTGTATTGAAAAATTAAAAGAGGGGAAAATATTAAAATATGTCTAAACATACAGAAACATAAAGGAAAAAATTCTAGATAATGCAGAAAAAATAGAAAAACTTAATAGATATGATAGATGTAGTTCACCTGCTTTTTAACATCTTCAACCTTTTCATGCTAAAAAAACAACTGGATCACAATTTGTCTTGGTGTTATCAGATAATAAAGAGATAAAGATAAAGAGATACCATACACATTACAGCATGACATGTACCAGATATGTCCAATATGTCAGATGAGCGATTTTAGATAATCTTTCAGCATTGATTTGTAGTTTAAATAAAAGAAGAAGAAAAGAACAGCTATATCGTGTTTGTACTGAGACAGAATCAAAATAGATATCTATCTAATCTAAACTTCTGATTTAGCACTCTATATCTTCTAGATCTAAAATAAAAATTTGGAATAATTTAGATGCAATTTAGATTAGATTTATGCCCAAATAAATTGATATTCTATCAATAGAATGAATGCAACATTAAATATAAAAAAATAATATATTAGTTTTAGTATATTATAACATTTCAATATTGATCTAGACGTTTGGAAATCAAAATCTACACTATAAGTCTATAATTGAAATTTTATATCATGATCTAGTCTAGATCTAGAATTTGCAATGATTTTAATTAGAATATAAATATAGATGTAGTTTTAAAAATCTAGACTAGATCTAAATCTAACCATTATGTCTTTTTAAACACAAGTCAGATAACGAGGTTTAATTAACAATACTATACCGAGTTGTTTTAGCATTTCGGTTAAGGAATTCATATCATATGACATCTAAAGAAAAAAAAAATCCACAGCCTAGTTAGACTAAAAAAAAGTCTTCATTAATACGAGCAAGTTGTCAAGGAATTTTAGACTTTAATGCACCACGTGAGTTCTTTTAGCATTTTATTTAAAGAATTAATTCCATATGACGTCAAAGGAAAACATCCATTACGTCAGACGGCCTAGTTAGACTAACAATTGTCCTCATCAATACGAGCAAGCTGTCAAGGGTTCATAGACATTGGTACACCGAGGGTTTTTTTAGCATTACATTTCAAGAATTCGTTCATTTGACGTCAAAGGAAAAAATCTATTACATCACAATGGGTTAGTAACAAAAATGTTTTTATTAACACGAGACATTTAACGAGAGCTTATAGTCTCTTCCATACACCTAGACGCACCATAATTGACGGCTATTGAACTAGAGACGCTATGACTTAGTTGAGTTACAGGCTACCTAGAGACAGAAAATCATTAGGTGTTTGGATTTCATAAGAATATGACCTATTATATCGACAGAGACATCGACTGTGCCTTTTTGTTAGATTAAACTTAGTATAAACTGTTCAATGGTGTTTGGATTGATCTCTACTTGTTACAACTAGATGTGTCTGTTTGCTTGTTGGTTAATCGCATTGAAATACACCCGCACAAGAAACCCAGACATCTGCAGAATAATCTGTCGAACCCAGACAGGCATCAATTAACAACAAGACAGCTAAGTAGTCTGTCTGTCCGTCATGTTAGTATCGAAAAAAAAACACTATAAGCTATTGAAAATTTGATTAACCTTTAATTTTCCTTTCGAAACATCGCAATAGTTTAAGTATTTTTTTTATAGATATGGATCTTCTTTTTTGAAGTAACGTCTGTATTATAAAAGACAAGTCTAAAACTAATTTATCAAGATCTAGTCTGAATCTATTTGCAGCATATTTGCTGCCTGTTGCCTAAACGCCTATATTGGCCAGCTAAAAGCGGAAATTATTAATTGTATATTTATCAGTGGAAGACTGATGAATATAGATGATTCATAACACGAGAATCCCCTATTCTAAAAAAATTCTAGTTACTGGATAGAGTTTTATGACCTAGATGTAGATATTAATCTAGTTTCATATTGAACATCACAAGCCCGATCTTGTCATTAGCAAGATGTTCTGGAGTGGACTTGGAAGTGGAAGATACAAGAACAAAGGAACTTTTCTATCGATAAATTCCTCCGCTTTTACGTAACAAGGTACATTCTAGAATGGACAGGTTTTCAAAAGAAGATTTGAATCGATCTTGTTGAAAGGTTCTACTTTAAAATTAACTTTTTTTAACTATAAAATGTAAGGCTTAGGACACTTTATATATATATAATTATAAAATGTTTATTGATTTAAATCCATATAATAAACTGGCATAAGCATTTTAGGTGGTTATCTAACTATAGTCACTTAGATAAATGTCTGCTTTAGCTAAACCTTTGATGTAATAAATAGTTAACGCAGCTCTTCTTTAGAGGTAGCTCTATTTGAAATCTTTATTCCGGAATAGTCAGAAGAGACTTATTATTGATGAAAGATTTTTGTGTTGCTTTTAAGTGAAAAAAAAACAGTCAAATATTTTTTCTGAAATTTTATTTCTTAAGCGATAAAAAAACAAGACCAGGCTTGAATACTGCTGGTCTATGTGTGAATTCGACGGGGCCTGCCTCTAAGTTTGTGTGGTAACACAGACTCTGTTTTTAATATTGTTTTTGTTATCATTGAGTAAGCGCTTTTAGCTCATTATTTGCTTAATGTTTTTAAATTATATAATGTATGTATATTTAAATTTGTTATTAATTTAAACAAAAAAAAAAAAACTCAACGAGATATAAATGATTTTTTTTAGAATTACTAATAAACTCATAGTCTGCTTTCAATAAACTTACTATTGGGCAGATAAAGTTTCCAGACTTTGGGTCATAAGCGTTGCCAACGTTAGTGAGAACTTGGTCAAAAATGATTTTCTCACCAGTAGCAATCGGACGATCCAGATTTAAAAATGAAGAGAAACCAACGGCCACTGTAGAGAAGAGATATATTTAGTCATTTTTTAAAGTTATTGCATTCGTGAGCTTTCTTTCTAAAAATAATGTGATTTACTTTTATAAACAAAAATAGACAATATATTCTGTAAATAATTAGTAGTTTCTACATCAGAACAGGTGTAACTTGGAAACATAGTATTTAATTTTTTTTTACTTATATTTTTTTTTCACTAATACTAATTTTATTAGATATGTAATTTTAAAAATATTTGTATATTTCTATAAAAAAACAAGGTTACAAAGACAGTTTGTGTGGAAACACAAACTCAAAATTGGCCCCCGAAGTGGTCCATCCAGGCAGGCTTCAATATTTTCAGAAAGAACATCCGAATAAAATTATAGCAGAGACAATAAAGAGATAAGAATGGAGAAAGAAGGTTGACAGATCTTGTGTAGTGCCCCAATGGTCCTGCAGAAGAAAGGACTTCCGAATGAAATTTTATCAAAGACAAATGAGAGATAAGAATGGAGAAAGAAGGTTGACAGATCTTGTGTAGTGCCCCAACGGTCCAGATCAAAGAATAGGTGCAAGTGAATGCAAAGTTAGATGTGAATCTGGCCTAACTAGTTCCACTTTCAGACCTTGTGGTCTATAGGGCAGATGATGTAAAGTTCATCTGTTTTTTGTGGCCTTCGGTTAACGAGGGTGTCATGTAGCCAGCACAACGACCAACGCCTTTACTTTTCCTCAACTAATGTCTATTAGAGCTGGGTGGACTCAGAGGCGCCCAAGGATTCCGAAGTTGAAAATCCCAGTCTTCGAACCCGGGAATCCCGTTCGGAAGCCAAGCGCTTTGCCGCTCAGCTACCGCGCCTCTCCTGGCCTAACTGAAGTCTTATAATTGATGTAATTGTTTTCAAAAGTCTAAATCTTTTTTTTTTTTTTCATTTTTTTTTAAACAAATAAATAACTGTATTAGGATATTCTAAAAGTTGCAATTTTGTCCGAAAATATATTTAGTGCTTATCTCTTTGAACTATTTTTATCATTATCTATCTCTTAAATAATGTCGCTGGGCTGCTGTTACGCTTTACAAACAAAATTTTTTCATTCCTTTGATTAAGCAGTTATCTCATCACAGATCAAGAGAAAGGCCTTACAATATTTCAACTTTGATCATCTCGCTTATCTTGTTTTTTTTATTTATAATTCTTGTGCAACTGGAAATTGGTGATAGCAACAGCCAGAAATTGATGCTAAAGTTAAATTACATACATGTTGAAAGTTTTTACCAAAGTCAAATATTCTCAGCAGGACATCATTTTTTTAACCAATGAAAATATAGATGAATGTATCTAGAAAAAAATTGAACAACAAGTGGAATGCCACCGATATATATTACAATACTTTTGGTATGTTTGTGGATTACAAGTGCAGCAAGCGTTCTTAGGATAGAACAAGGTTAACTCTACCTTTCTTGACAATTTTTGATTGTCTACCTTAATACCGGGGACACTATTTTCTTATCGCCAAGTAACTATCATGTTTGGTGGAGTCGGAGAGATACGATACTATTATTTTACATATACTTATGGCAATTATAGGTGTCTAAATTGGATGGAGAGAAAAACATGAAAATTGCATTTTTAAGATTTTTCTCGAGATCTGGCTGTAAAGAGAAGACCTGCACACAACTACTTGTTATTAACATTGCAATTAAAGTCAATTTACGACTCTGTCAAAACTACTACTACACCATCAGACTTATAGATAGAGGAAAATATTACAAACGAAATGCCTACCGAAAGGCTGTGAATAGTATATGTTTTAAATGTTTGATGCTAACTTTTATATAACTCCGAATTGACGGTTGTGTTTTCAAATACGTTATGTGATGATGTTTTTTTTTTTTTTTTATCTCTTATTCGAACCCATGTGCGGTCTCGTGATCCGTAGATAATACGTTTAAGAAAATATTGTTTAAAAGATCGGAATTCGTTTTAAATTAGGTCTAACTTATAATGCATACTATATAGCTTTTTCTCTTAAAAAAACTGCTTGCATAAGTGATTTAAAAAATTAGATTTTTTTTTGCTTTCAGAAAAACAAAAAAGTAGCCGTTGCATCAGAACTTTAAATGGTCTAAAATATTGTGATGTCGGATTTTTACTATTTTTTTTCTAGTTTACGAGATCTAAACGGGACGGAGGGACAGACGGAAAGACATTTCACACAAAACTAATAGCGTCTTTTCCCCTTTCGGAGGTAGCTAAAAAACAACAAACAAAACTGCCCACAATTTTTTTCTTAAAAACGTATTATTTTCTTTTCAGACTCGTTAGGGACTCGGCCTCGTGGGAAAGGCTTTTATCCAGCGAGCACCCAAAGTTCTGTCTCAAGGTTCTTAACCATATCAACCAAAGACCGAGAAAGGGATCGTACCGTCTACACGGCACCCCTCGCCACAAAAGTTGTCCAAGACTACCGTGGGGATTAAGCCTTTACACCTGAACTTTGCATGCTTCGAAATATTTTGAATTTCCCTCCTCTAAACGTACGGTCATACCATACAAAAAAAGCGGTTTTTCAATTTTCAGAGGATGATAATAAATGTGTAGCATATTATTTCAACCATTTTTATTAATACGGTATTAACAATTTCTAAAACTATCACTAAATCTTTGAACACTCTACCTGATTGTGAGTTTCTAACACACAGACACAGTATGAGCACTGTAGTTAAGAAGTTCATTTTCAATTTCTAAGAACTAATGCTCAGAATTACTTATTTACTTACTTCTAATATGCATATATCACAAAATTGTTATATATATCTAGATGTATGTATCAACAAACGAGCAGCTGTATGTCATTAAATGTGATTTTAACAACACATTGGCGTGGCAATCTTGGACAGAAAAAGGACCCATGACCAGCGCGGGCATTAAAAAAACATAATGTATTGTTTTGAAACGATAATCGTCATGGAATGGTGGTCTAAAAGGCACGCGATTGACACATTTTAATGTGATTGATATGTTAAATTTAATTAATTTGAGTTCCCAGAAAAGTAAAAAACACCAAACATCATCAATCATATCATATTGGTAAATCTGGGCCCAAGAGCATCTTGCTACGCCACTGCAGCAACACAACATACCACTTTTACATTAAGTTGTGAGTCATAATTCGAATGAATTCATTCTTAAACGTTTTATTCAATTAATTCCACATTTTTGTTGCATTAAATTTGATGATTTAGAAGGCTTAAGTTATGTACATTAATTGTGACTATATACAAGGATCAAGGTTGGCCAAAGTAACGGTGCACCACCTAAATATATTATGTATAACTTTTGTTTGAAACTTCGACCGAAGACCAAAGGGGAAATTCGTTGAACTTCGTTATATCTCTGTACTTAACTGTAAAGAACTTCATCTCTCAGATGCTACAAATTTCAACATTAAAACATTGTAAATATACATTATTACAAGAAAATAGGTGAATTCTATTTTTTTTTACGTATACACATACCCCCCTTTCCAGCCAAAAACATTTTTGGTCCCTCGTACAATCTCTGCCATTTCTGCGGCCTCTCAATTCAATATATATCTCGACCTCTATCTCAACGCCCTGCCACCAAAGACTTTGCTGGTTGTACTTTTTTTTTCTTTGCAAGCTTTAAAGTTTACTTTTTCAAGACCTCTAATTGTATGCTACATTCAGGTTCTCTTGTTCTACATTATTTTGGGTATTTTTTTTTATAAACAATAATAAATATCAATTTGATTTTATTAAATGTAGGCGTTGATCTCCACAATTACATTTTATTTCATTACTTGCCAAATACGTAAATACTTGATAATAGGTTGTTTGGTTTTAGGTTCTAAAAAACAAACTGATTGCTCATTGGTTGTTAACAATCATTCCTCTGATCTATTGTTTTTCTTGCAAAACGAAGGTCATAATATCGATAATAGTTTTCCAAAAATTTTCTTTTTTACAAAAATGAAATAAACCCAAAATGATTTTTTAGCCTTATCGATACAAGATTGTATTTAACACCATATAAGTTTTTTAAATTGAACTTTCCATTTTTATTACTTATTACTATCTTAGTAAAACGAAGACAAATTTTCTTTATTGATAATTGGTTGTTAGAGATTTTAATGAAAAGTAAATTAGCACTGAATCCCTACTTGATTTTGTTCTTCTAACTTATATTAAACTTTGATTTCATCCAAAACCATTATAAAAAAAAGATTTTCCGGATTAAAAAACAAACAACTAAGTATTAAAGTATGATATCTCTCTTCCTAGTTATGCTATATTAAAATGCCATGAGTAAAATATCCTCTTTGAATACCCCTTCCTAATCCATCTTAGGCACACTCTACTACCACTATTTTCCAACATAACCAACACTCTGTAGGGCAGTGAGGAACAACTGAAGAGCAGCACACCATTCTACTTGGGACAGTCTGCTATATAGCACACAGCTATGCAGCAAAATCTTACTAGAAGAAGAAGTAATGTCATGCACTAACATCCTAGCGCAAAAAGATTATTTGAAATCGTTCTTCTGACTTATATTAAAATTTAATTTTCGCAAAATCTCATTATCACTATAAAGTTGTTTCGGATACTTTAAGAAAGCATATTGTTATAACTCTGCCATGCGCACCGCCATCCAAGCTGGTGCAGAAAGTGCGCACTATTAGTGACTAGAGAAGGAAAGATGTTTAAATTAGAAGAGAAAACGATTTCCGACCAAGTCTAGAGCCGAAATGAAGATGCTGTGTTCAAGGCAGATGTCATATGTGTTTGTCATGTTTCCATGTAAATAAACATTTATATCTCGTTCAGTTGCCTCCCTTAAGTTATTACAATATTAACGCGAAAAATTATTAAAAATTACTCTTCTAACTTATATTACATTCAATTTTCTTGTGAAAACGTCTCAAAACTCTTATTTTCGATAATTTTTTTCAGCTTTCCTGTGCATTATCTAAAAACAAATTTATGCTAAATAACGTTTTTTAAATTGCTCTTTTGACTTATATTACATTTTATTTCCTTGCTGAAACGTAGAGAGAATTTCATTGACGATAATAGGTTGATTTGGATAATTATAAAATAGAACATTAACGCCGAAATCAGTTTGAAACAACCCTTCTAATTAACATCATATTTAATTTTCTTTCTAAAACGTTAATAAAATAAAACATAAATAGTTGATTGTGTGTTTTATATAGGTTGCACCACTCGGTGTTTGGGAGTAACATCCCCTGTAACAGTTGTTGTCAACCCAGATGGCGTTAGATTAAACAGCTGATTTCATGTCTTATAAGTTATATCCCTAGTCTTGTTATTATTCGTTCATAATAATCAACACAAATAATTATCCAAAATATGTTGTTTTGGTTGTTTAAATTTTTATTAAAAAGTCTGAAGTATATCTATTAGGCTAAAGTTAAGTTAATTGTCTAGCACAAAAATGCCTAAAATATCTTTATCGTTGATAAACTTTTTTTTTATATAAATAAACAAAAAAATAAATGTCCAGTTTCTAACAAATTATCTGCAAAAGACTCATTAAAGTCACTCTTCTGAATTATGTAACAACTGAATTTTTGGTTAGAAAGTCCAGAGTTCTAATATGATTCGTCACTTGATTAAATAAAATGTTTGAGAATCCTTCTACATGGTCTTAATACAGCTGATCTACTTGGAAACGAAGAATGTGAATTAAATTTAAACATATTTTTCCTCTTTAATACGATTTCATTATCAAAAGTTCGTCAATTCATTTCTCCATTTAATTGTTTGTTTGAGAACTATAATGGATAATACAGAGCTACTTAAGGATTTGGACGAAACTTAACTACAATGTAGCCCTAACATATTTGGTCACAACTCACTTATCGTTGACTAGCGTAACACGTTTAGTAAAATCACTAAATTTAGAAAGCCTTCAGGACAAAAGACTCAAAAGTAAACTAGCAATTATACATAAAACACTGAACCATAATCTTCAAATACAAAAACAAAATCTAATAAAATACTCAGAAAGACGCAGAGATAAAGGCACATTCCTCATTCAATATGCTAGGACAAATTTTACAAGTGCTCTTTTTTTTCTCTCATGCTATTAGAGCATGGAATGGGTGCCTGAGACTGGCAGGAAAACCAATGATTTGGCAGAATTTAAATAATTTGTTAACATGCATGAATACATTGTCATAAGGAACACGCGTAGGACTTAATCATCATCTTTTTTTAAAAAATAATATCTTTATTTTATTTTATAAGATAAATAATTATGACAAAATAAAATATTTTAGAGCATGCATTACTCATTCAGGGTTAGAAACCATTTGTAATGTTTAGCATTAACTTTTGCGAGTAATGCAAGTAGCATTGTGACTCACGAAATGACAAAATATGTTGCCTGCTCTGTAAAACTGTTAGCAAGGTGACTCGTACACGCGATACGTTTGAGGTTTTTAATTAACAGCGACATCCAGATCTAGCATTGAAATATCATTATTTTTTCAACGACAGATGGTGTTCGTAGTTGGGTAAAAGTCCAAGATCCCTTGCTGGATATCGTGGCAGTTAATGGGTTAACACGTGTACCTAGACTAGCCTACGATCCGCCCATATGAAGATAACACTAGCGAGAAGTGTACAACAAGTCACGGTGATGTTTGTGTTTCAAGAGATTTAGTTTGAATCTTCTCATCACCATATGCGAATTAGAAAGGTTATAAGTCAAACACTATTAAGATACACTTAGAAGAAACAGTGCAGATATAATATTCTGGAGTTTTTATATTTTAAACGCAAACTTATAAGAATAAATGTAGATAAACTACAATTTAGATACACGATATATTAATATTAATGCAGTAAACTCTTTTGCAAAGCCTCCAGTACATTGGATGACAATAGTGGTCATTATCAAACCACGATATATATTGCTATAACTTAGCAATTAACCTCAACGAAAGTGATATAAAACAGAACGTTTAATAACCAATTATAAATAACATCTAGAGCCAAACTTAGAATCACATCTCAGGTCTTCTTGTTTACATCGCTAATCATCGGCCATCTTCCTTCCTCTGTTCTCTATCGTGTCCTCTGGTACACAATGTCGCGCCAAATGACAGTGCCAATGTAGAGTCATAACAATATATATATATATATATATAAATATATATATATATATATATATATATATATATATATATATATAGAGAGAGAGAGAGAGAGAGATAGATATGTGTGTGTGTGTGCGTGTACATTATTATTAGTGATGACTATATACATAAAAGAAGGGACATCTAGCTCTCACTCTCTGAATCCTTATTCTAACTGCAACTGACTAGAAAAACCTGTAGAATCTTTCTCCCACGCCGAGAGTAATTTTACCGTCACCTTCTATGTCTCCGCTTTTTTTGTAACCTCACCTAACTTCACCTAACCCACCTAACCTCACCTAACTCACCTGCATAATAATTATCTGATCAAGCGACGTCACAATTCTTGCGAGCAGCTGTGACCTTGTGCCCACCTACGTGTTTAAGCGTGACAATACAAATGTAAAAGTATTGAATTACTAAGTTTTAAAATTGTGCAGATAACATATTACACCAGAAAGACACAAAGATAAAGGCACACTCCTCGTTCCATAGGCTAGGACAAATTTGTACAAGTGCTCCTTCTTCCCTAGTGCAATTAGAGCACGGGTTGTCTGAGTCAGCCAGGAAAACCAGTGACCAGAATTAAAGTTATTGGTTAACATGCATGACTTGTTGCATGACGCGTAGGACGTAATCATCTTCTTGTTTGAAGTAACGTCTGTATTATATAAGATAGGATAAGGAGCAGAGAAATATTAGATTGAGGAAATAGAACCAGGTATGTGTAGTTGTCTACGTTTACATTTAGAAGCAATGTCTTCCTCTTGTTAACCACTGCACGTACATAAGTCCCGAAATAGAATTTTAAAATGGGAATGGGTGGATCTCAAATATTAAATAAAAATATTCTAATTTGAATTTATATGACATACATTGTATAATATTAGATTATATTTTGAAAATAATAGAGAATAGACTTGTATTTGTAAGGATTATAACTGCTAATTGTTTGTGTTACAATGCAATGCAACGTTATTCAAACTAAAACAGTAGGCGGAATCTTCTTTTTCATATTTGCATATATTGCCGGGGAGGGGGGGGGGGGTGGATAGGACAATGTAAATGCACACTTGGTCATAAACTTGTCGCTTGTTTTAAAAAAATAAAATTTCTTTTGTTTCTCTTGCTAAAAAATATCACCATGCACACTGACTTTAAAGTAGTGTAAAGGCTGAATACATTATTCGCATTGAGTAGAATTAATGATTAACAATAGAAATATTACAATGCAATGATACTTAAAAATAATGTAAGCAATAACTTATCATCACAAATTAAATAGGTTGTAAGGTTAGCATTTTGGCAAGTCAACAGATAAATAGATAGACGTAGTTAGCCACATGACTTGACATGGGGTTATCAATTGGACTTTATTGGCTTGGTAAACTGACCAAGGCATCATTCGATTGACTCGCTGGCCAGCTATGTTTGTTTTCAAGTCGTAAAATTGATTGCGACGAGACTAATCGTCTTCAAGACCTGAACACTGCCCCGCATCGTCGCAACATGTGAGCAGTTAGAAACAATAGCTTGTAGACAAGTCACATGTCTATACGACGTGGCAACGAGCTATTGGTTTCCGACGCTGACAGACCGCGACGCTGAAGTCAGTGCTGAGGTCTTCTATAACGAGTGGTTTCAATTAAGTTGACCAGAAATACCTTTGAGTGGTAGGCTCGCGTGTATCAATGATTGGTCTGGTATTACAGGAAGATGTGTTGCCTGCTACATCAGACGTCGTAGTTTCAAACTTGTTCTATTCCTTGTCAGCTTCCCTCGTTTCCCTCTGATGTTAAAATTGCTTCTCTCCCCCCCCCCCCCCTCACGAGCTATTTCGAATGACTATCAGGCGATCTAGCTTCTCCACCTCCATTCTATAGGCCTGGAGTTCCCGTGACAATTTATTGTCTCTTTTTTTCTTTTCTTTTGTCATTTGTCAAATATTTAGAGACATTTTTTGACCTTAGACATTTCCAAACCGATATTTGTCACTTTATGTTTATGTTCTTCAAATCTGTATTCGTTACGCCTTTACTCTTAGTCTATGACGGAACGATAACAGGTAGGAGATATAGTGTGTATCAGTTGGAACTAGCCAGGAAAACCAGTGATTTAGTAGAATTTAAGTCATTGGTTCATATGCATGACTCGTAGGACGTAATCATCTTCTTTTTTTTAAAGTAACGTATGTAATATATAAGATAAGATAAAAGGAGGCGGTACAGCGGTAGCAAAAAATAAATTTCTAAGTAAAAAGTATTTGAGATATTTAACAATACATGCACTTTCTCTATCCTGTACTTGACATAATATTAATCAAAATGAAAATGGCATTCAATTGTAGCCTAATGGGTCTGTTGTAATGCTGTAAAATTGAAATATAACTCTTTTGTCATGTTCTTTTTTTTTTACTCTGGTTATACTTCATAAAACTATAACTTGGATGACTCTAGACATAGATATCATAATGTAACTTCCATTTGCTTGTACAGCAGTGTCTACACTGCTTGACGTTTGCCTGCTTTCGTCTATGTATACAGAATCTATTCACTTGCAGTCGAGTGGAGCTTGACCTGTAATTTATTTACATCTTTTTGAATAAAGTGTTTTACGCTACAAGCAGACAACTAATTGAATGGACGTAAAGAATCATGCAAAAGAGTTATACACTGAGTTAATAGTTATCATTGAGCATATCCATGTATGAACGCAATCATCAAGAAACGTGAAGTTTTAAAATATAAAATCTCATTTGCTTCTTCTCACTGTTCATTCAAATAAGAAAGTTGATACAAGGGGAAACTAACATGTTGAAAAACATCGCATGTCTACTGCTCACATTTATACCTGTGGGTACAAACAATTGCGTGTATACTGCTCACATTTACACCTGTGGGTACTGTGACAAGGTGGATTATGATTTGGCCGTTTTGGGTGTCTAGGGGATTTTTATGTTTTGAGAACCCACTCTTGCGCATATAAACTACAGGCACAGCGTTATAATGCAGGCAACAAATACTAAGATGTAAAATTATGTACAGTTTATTATACAAAATGAGATAATTAAAATGTGAAATGATGTACAGTTGCTAGGATAGGATCTAGCGTATTTACATGTATAAGTCTATCATCTTTAGATTTGAGAACCAAGTGGTGTGTCATTAGGCTGGTTGCTTAGCTTTTGGTCCGGTGCTGCCCTGATGGGACGGGTGTGGCTGGTACTGATGTTGTCTGCTGGTGGGCTGGCGTAGTGGATCCAGGCTTTGGGTGCAGTCCAACGTTGTATGGTTGCAGAGCTAAGATGCGTCTACCATTCAGTTAAACCAGTGACGAGTCTGTGGCTAGCGTAGTTGCTTCGACATTAAAGAATAAGTAGGGCTGGTATCTGCAGATCTGGTGCCAACCAATCTGGTATCAGCTTTAGGTTGCTAAGATTTCAGGAGGATGTAGCCTATAAATAAAAGCTGCAACGACATGATAAATAAGTCGGTTAGTCTAAATTACATCACTGAGACGTAGATGCCTTACCGTGAAGGACATCTTCAGAATGATGTAGAGAAACAATAAGCTAGTTTCATAAATATCAAAGGAAGCTAACAAATAAATATCATATCCCAGCAAAGGGAATAACAATGACAATGGGAACTCCCATGAAAGGGAATAACAGTACTGATAAGTAATAAATGATAAGGTAATACAATAAAATAACAATTATATACATTGCTTAGATGAATGAGATGAAAGGGAAGGGGAGATCAACGATTGATACTCGCTAACGCTTTAAAATAATAAACATAGAGTGGAAGCAAATGGGCATGATTTACTAACGTAGTATGTGTCGCCCAACATGGCCGGTAAATGTAGTGCATAAACAGCTAGTAAAATGATATACCTCCAGAAATATGATAATTCCTTTCCCAGGAATTAATCAGTAATTAAATACAAAGGGTTTGTGCTGAGCGTTAATTCATCAGCGATAAAATAATAATAGCTAAAAAGCTAAATATATGTGGTAAGAATTAATAAATTCTAATCCTGGTGGCTTGAACATGATCATACATACACAAATAGGTACACAAATAATGCAGTAAATAAATGCACAAATATATACACCACTTTGTAAAATGGTTCTCAAGCACTTTACTAAGTTACATACCACCAATCCAAAGTGAACATAGGGAAATAAGCAAGACATAGATGTGCTCCCTGTCAGCTGTTCGGCGAGAATGAGATCGGACGATGACGTTTTTCCATATACACGTGGAGAGGGGGGTGGCGGCGGGAAATAAGTGCAAAGGTGATCTAGACTATTTGGCGTCTTTTGACAAAGGGATCCCCGCTTGACCGTGACTACGTTTGCGGGAGATTGACAATGCGTGAGGGAGCGAATCGAAAGACCAGGAGTCTGTCTAGGTGGTCAAAGGATATGAAGGGAAGATTATCGGAGCTAGGCCAGATCAAGAGAGATTATACCTTGATAATGACTAGCGCTAGACGATCGGGGAGATTGCCGCCCAAAGTGTTAAGTTGAATGGGCTCTTTAAAGTGACCAGCCGCTCCCCAAATGGGGGGGTCAACGGATGTTTGCTAAGATAGGTAAAGGGGAGCGTACTCTCGTCAAGAGTAGTGTGGCACGTGTCATGGTGGGGATAGTAAAATGTGACATCGATGCCAAAGGGGTGGAGTTGGATTGGAGGGGTGGTGGCTGTGTTTTTAGCGCTAGATCACTAAAATTAGTAAAACTGATTATTAATAGCGTGTGAATAAATTAATTAAATGCTTAGACCTGAGTGATACCTTGATTGTGCTAAAATGGTTTGTCACAGGTACAAACAATCGCGTGTATACTGCTCACATTTATACATGTGGGTAGAAACAATCGCGTGTATACTGCTCACATTTATACATGTGGGTAGAAACAATCGTGTGTATACTGCTCACATTTATACATGTGGGTACAAACAATCGCGTGTATACTGCTAACATTTATACCTCTGGGTACAAACAATCGTGTGCATACTACTCACATTGTGGGTACAAACAAAATACGGAAATATCAACAGTTGGAAAGTGATCTTTTTTTCAATATTTATTTTAAAAAAACGTAAATGACCTAAATTCGAACTCGCTGGCTAAGACTTCCCAGCCTTCTCAAGCTAACATTGTAACCACTCTGCCAGCAAAGAACATATATGAACGTGGAAAAATTGTAAAGTTTTTTTTCTATTTCCTGTTTAATTTCTCTAAGCCTCACCCATCAAGGGGACTGATTCAATTTATATCACCGCTTCAGTCAAGTACTATGGCTTTCCCATGTTCGAGATTCCAAACAAAATTAATTATTACCAATAGCCAATTAACTAATTGCTGTTTTTTTTTTTATTAATCTATCCATTCTTGCGTTGTCGGGTAACAGAAATAACTATGCAAAATTTCAGCTTGATCCAAGACTGGGTGTTGGAGACTTAACGTGCACAAACATTTTACCAGACAGAAAGACAGACAGACAGAGTTGATATAAACATATAAGCTTTGTAAAACCAAAACAAAATAAAAACCGCTTTATTCAGAGACTGTTTGCCAAACTTTTCAAACGTGTCTATTGATTGGGTGATTTGGATGAACAATGCTGTTCAACGAGATGGTTAATGCTAACTATAGTCATGTAGTTCAGAGGTCTTACATTTAGCATTTCTATTACATTGATACAGTAAAAGATTTACATTAAAAACAACAACTAACAAATAGATGTATACTACATTGGTCATTGTTTACTTTTGATTTAACAAAGCATCAAATTTTGTCACGAAAGTCGGCTGGTCGAATGCCCCTACATTATTTAAAAGTCTCAATGTAAAGCTGCATTTATGACACTGCATTTAGCCCTGCTGGATAAGGATATAGTTGCTATTAGTGAAACATCATAAATTAAAAGAGGAAAAAAGGAGAGGTTTACATCCTTTAATGGTATGAGAGTTGCCCCAAAAAGCCCAATCATTCAATAATGGTCTTTGAAGTCCAACTATCTATTACCAATATACCTATATATCTATATATATAATTCTCTTCTTCCCACAAGAGTTTAAACAAGAAGAAAAGGAAAGATCATTCTCTTTATTCTGCGGATAGTCCACGAAAAAACACAAGAGTAGTGTTCACACTACGGATGGCTGCATCCGCGCTAGACTGTCATTTAAAAATTTATCAAACCCTGCCCGCTCCCATCCCCCTTTGTCCTGCGGAAGGTTTGGACAAAGAGGTAAACTATCTTTAACTCTGACGGAACATTCGAAACATTGTAAAAAATTTTACAAACAAACATTTTATAAACACAAAACAGCACTAGTAACTAATCTAAGTAATCTAATATATATATATATATTGCTACAAATCTCACTATCCAGGCTCTCTGCAAACTGCATCATACACCATCAACGTAAAGAACTTAGCAACTCAGGGCCCCAAAGTAACGTAACACTTTAATAGTTGAATATATAACAGCCAATACTGTACATTTGGCAACACGTACACTGTACAAATATCTCTCCGATAACACCGTACCGCCGTATTAACTCTTGCACAGGCCTCTCCGTCTCGTTCCGGGCTTGCACTGGGTTCAATAGTACAGGACTGACTTCACACACTAGACTCGTTGTGTCGGACTCGATCGCAGACCAAGATCAAGATGCCAGTCGTCTCAACTGTTCTTGACAGTACACCGCACTGAACCGTCGTAATGCTCCGTACAGAACCACACCGTTAAACTGTGCTGTAGTCGACCGCGTTCTTAGCCCTGTCGTGAACCGTCTGTTGTGGACCTTATGTCGTGGACCGTGCTGTATTGAGCCCTATTTCTCCATCGTCTTGACTGCGACACCTCCGCTCTTATATAGGGTTCCTACTGGCCTTCTCCAACCGGACAGAACGCCGCTTGACATTTTTCTAGATGGTCAGATGACTACAACTCTCGTGACGCTTCTGAGCTCTGTTCACGACGTCGATTCTTCCCGAACCGTCGTGTTGACACTCGTCTCGGCTGACCGTCTAACTCGTCACGGTTGACCGTTCGTCTAGCGCTGGCCTGGGGCGATTTGCGTTTGCTGACTACACTCACACCACTACCCCCATGTCATATATATATAAAGCGGGGCCGGACTTAAAATTTTACAAACAAACAATTTACTAACACAAAATTGCAAGGCAGAATTTCGCAGGGCCAAGTTTGGGTAGGGAAACGGTTAATAAGTGAAATGTAAGAGTTTGTATTAGAAAATAAATTCGTCTATGCATTCTTTTCTATGTACAGAATTATTATACGAGCCTTGCGTATAGCAAAGTCATACAGAATATTATAATAATTCTGTTTCCTACATAGATCCCGCTCAATAGCAAAAATTACCAAATGTTTCATTCTATCTTTGAGAATTGTTGACCTCCTGTTAAATCGACATGAGGGCGCGGGAAATCTGTTTCAAGTTTAAAAAATGGTTTAATTTAATAATTTATACAACTTGAACTAGCGCGGGTCATATGAAAGTGAGGATCCTTTAAAAAAAGGGGGCCCACTACGGTAGCATAGGTTGCAGTGGCCAATGATCGAAAAGAAGGGGGGGGGGGACGAGTATTTGTAAAGAAATCACACAACTTGTATACGAATTTATTAGTTATGCTAGTAATGTTAAAAAAAAAAATTATTATTTATATTTCAACCTATTTTTTATATTATTTCGCTCCCCCCTCTAGTATGTTGGCCGAGTTGGGGGGGGGGCGGTCCATTTTTTGTGTGGAAATCACAGCTTGTTAACAGGTCTTTATCTGCAGCTGCTCAGATTAGGCCAGATCCGACCATATTTAACAACGGAGACAACAAAAACGCTAGCTATGGCATTCATACTCTCCCGCCTTGACTACTGCAACGCCGTGCTAGCAGGTATACCTGATGACAAAATAGCCAAGCTGCAACGTATACAGAACAACGCCGCTCGAATAGTCCTTAAAAAAACTAGACAAGATTCTGCTACTACGCTCTTGCGCACACTCCATTGGCTTCCCGTGAAAGCGAGAATCGATTACAAGGTCGCCACACTTTGTCATCAGTGTATATATAACAACAAGATGCCCTTGTACCTTAGCGAACTGATTACTCCATATGTCCCCCAGAGAGCCCTGCGCTCAATGGACTCAACGCTTTTAGTAGTGCCACATTTCTCCCTCAAAAGCTACGGTCTGCGGGCTTTTTCAGTTCACGGACCAAAGGTTTGGAACTCACTCCCCATTGATCTCAGACAGACAACATGCTACACCACTTTTAAGAAGAACATTAAGACCTATCTGTTTAAAACATTTTTAGATTAACTGTCATTTTAGCTCTGGTGTTTTTTTTTTTGTAATGTTGTTACAGCTCCTTGAGCCTACATTTTGTTTGTTAACAGCGCTTTATAAATAAAATTATTATTATTATTAACATAATCATCTAAATATTTATATAATTACAACTTGTTATTGATATATTAACCTATTTTTATATTATGTAGTTCCCCCGTTAGCCGATTGGGTGGGGGGGGGGGGCGAATACATCTACTTCCCTGACACCTAAACCCTTTGAGTGCGGGGGGGGGGGGGGGGTCCTACTTTTTTTTTTATAGAAATCATAGTTTGTGAACAAAATTAGTTGAATTACTAAATAATTTTTATATTATGTCGCTGCACTTCTGGTATCTTAGCCAATTTGATGAGGTGGGGGGGGGTCGATTATTTCTACTGCCCTCCCCACCCTAGCACTCTGAGTTGGGGGACGGTCCTATTCTTATGGAGAAATCATAGTTTTTGAACAAAATTAGTTGAATATCTATTTAATATAAGCTATAGATTGACACTTTAACCCTTATGTATATTATGTTGTATACACACTCTGATCTCAAATTTTATCATTAGTAAATATAAAATTCAAAAATGGTTGTACCAGGTGGGAAGGGCGATACATGCATTCGCCTTCCACCCATCGGACAAACCAATACTTTTTTAGTTTTTGTAAGAAATTACAAAATTTAATAAAAAATAACACTAATTCAATTTGTATATGCTATAAGTTAAATTCTTTTATCGAGTCCCCCACCCCTATTATGTAATGCCAGATGCAATCATTAGCAGAAATTATAAAAATTATCTTAGTTATTTTAAGAAAGACATATTATTTTCATAGTCATCTTTTTCAACCTTTACTCATACTGATATTTTTCTGTTGTATAAAAAAAATTTGGGAGAATAACTCACAATTTATGCTTAAATCCTAAAAATAAAAAAAAAATTGAGTAAAATCGAATAGGTTCACTCAATTTCTCCTCCCACTTCTTCCGAAATGTATCTTTTTAAGGCTTTGAATTATAATTCTGTACCAAAACAAAGTTACCAACATGCCTATTGAACAAAACGTATCCCTTACAAACGAGTTTGTTTGTTTTTTTAATTATTTTTCGAATAAAAGTTTTTTTTCGGTGGAGTTACTTAAAGTCTTAATCTAAATCTGTGAAGTATCTAATCTTTTAAAAAACAAATCGGTTGTATTTGCGATGTAGTAAGATCCTGTAAAATCATATAAGAATATTTTTCAAGTAAAACATTATTCAAAAGGTCCTATCTTAATGAGCTTTGAATGTCAGTAGAATGCGTTTCTGCAGTGAAGGATGCTTACAGCGCTCCCCAAGCTGTCTAGAGAAAGGCCTCACATGACTTTTTTTTGTGCTTTTTTTTTTCGCCGAAGGTTGAGAAACACTGCTTTTTTAAAAACATCCTAATATATATATATATACACGCGATAATGCTTAGTGTTTAGGTTTACTGGGCGTTAGAGTTAAGGTTTGGAAAAAAAATCGCCCCCCCCCCCCCACTCCAAAGTTCTGGATCCACTAGTACGCTTACTGTCACATCGCCTTCTTGAAGATTTCAGACATCAATTGACTATACAAATTATTTCTCTGTCTCACTATAAACAAATTAGTAAACTGAAATACATGTTAAGCACAACAAAATGTTCAACTGATAATATTATCAATAGTAAAAATATACATTGTACAGTGTAGTAAAAATCCAAGACGTAGAATAGGTCTTCTATATCGAACAGAAGTCCTGTCCTCTAAGGGTTGTAAACTTTCGAATATACGAGCTACAATCCATTTTTTTACAACCCCATCGTCGGCGTGTTGGTTCTCCTAGGCCCTTTTTTTTTTGGTTTCCACTCCATAGTAAGTAGATGAGTCCTGACAAATTAGACCAATACTTGATATTTTTTACAAGAGCCTCAGAAAGCCTTGAATCCCGAGATCATGGGCACACAGTTTTTAAACGTTCCAACCTCCTGTATCATTACCGCATTGACCTCGTACTTAGCACATAACCTTTTGATATCCGGTCGCTTGTGCCGATGCATGCTGCCTTTTAGCGTTTAGCCGTATAACCTTAAGCTGTTGGGCTGCACCAAGAAATTTTTCCTTGTCTCCTGGTTCCTACACATTTGGTGGGGTGATGATCCCAATTCTCTCGTCAGTGGTAGTGAAGTTGCTGTTGGTTCGGTCAGGCCAGAGAGGCTACCGCGGCGGAAGTTGATCACCCACCTAACGTCCAATGGTTGCTCTTTATATCACTACTGTTAGACTTAGTGGATCTATAAAGCCTTGGTCGACGATGGATACAAAAACAGCGTTTTATGGCAGTGGCCTCTTTGTGGAGTCATGACTAGACTCAGTGCAAACAAAATAACTCGAAAATTTTGCAAGAAATACTTTAGATATCGTAAACTATTTTGAAATTAAATATAATCATTTTTTAAAATCTTTTCGCACTCAACACTTTAGATAAATTTGAAAACATGCAAGAATTATAATAATCTATAGTGAATAATTTCAAAATATATAATTTATTTATATTCTCAAATTCGCTATTTATATCACCCAAAGATCATTCCAAACCGTCAAATTTCCCCCCCCCCACACACACAAGTTAAATTGTGGCAATGTCACGTAGAAACTCCATGAGTGTGACGTGTTTCCTTACGTTGCCAATAGAGCCTGACACGTCTGTTTAGTTGGAGGTACTTTCTCTTGCTAGCAGTTGTACTGCGTTCCCCAGCATTGTAGCTCAGAATCTTGTTCTCCTGTTCTCAAAGGAAGTAAGAGACATTGCAATGATGACCGTCCATTGATAGCTGAAATACTTGATCTCTTCACAGATTTGTTTGTTTGTAGTATATTGTCTTAATACTTGATCTCTTCACAGACTTGTTTGTTTGTAGTATATTGTCTTAATACTTGATCTCTTCACAGACTTGTTTGTTTGTAGTATATTGTCTTAATACTTGATCTCTTCACAGACTTGTTTGTTTGTAGTATATTGTCTTAATACTCGATCTCGAACATTCCATAATGTTATCAAATGTCTTGGAGCCAGTCAGCGGGTTCGTCTCTAGCGACGAATATAGTTGTCCCCCCAAAAGTTATATGAATTCATTCCATCATATTGTAGAGCAACATTTATTTCTTTGAAGGCAGTGTTTACAGATAAATTTGATCGCCAAATTAACTAATCCTGAAAACAAGTTTGCCAATGCTGCGTCAAAAGACGCTTTGGTTAGATCAAAGAGAGATGACCCTTAAACGAAGTCATACTATTTCAAAAACAAAATTTTTAGCAAGTTATGCCCTTTTTTTTTAAATGCATAACTTGCTAAAAATTTTGTTAATTAAAAATAATATAAAATAAAAAGGATAATTAAAAATAGAGAAGGAGATAAAATTTAAAAGTATTTTCTTTCCCTGCAAATATGGCATACTTTTATATCTATGAATAGTGAAGAAGATAGAGATCTCAACAAAAATTGCTGCCCAAGACCATCACTTGCAAAAATGAGGTACATTTTATACAAATCATAAATAAGTCAGCGCTATTTTGCCTTGCGCTATTTCGTTGTGAAATTTGGTGCTTTTTTTTTTGTACTATTTTTTTGCAATATTTTGTCCGCGCTATTTTTTGACGCTATTCTGATCGCGCTATTTTGTCCCGTCGCTGCCCAGACTAGTACTAGTCAAGTCAAGTTTGGTTTGTTTACCAACTTGGCGTGTTCTGGTTGGACGTTAGACTTAGGGCTCTCACCAGTTCAGACGTGGCAACATTCCAAGAGCTAGGGCACACTTGGCTAGCTTTGAACGGCGTCGCACTGCCGCTCATACATGAAATGTATTGGAAGAGGTTGTGTGGAACATTATTCTAAGCGTCCAAAAACACGCCGTCAGCGTGGCGGTTGAATACAATGTCACTGTCTCCAGAAAGTCACTTTTAAAATCCCACAACACTTTTCCAAGAGCCTTAACGTGGAGGCTGAGAGCAACAGAGTTCGCTGCATTACGAGAGCTAAAAGGTCGTAGCCAAGCTTTATTTTCAACCCACGCTCTGTAGTTAGGAGTTACGAGACAGGCGCCTTGTAAAAATAAGGAGTATGTATGTATGCATGCAAGCATATATGTCCAGAAAGAAAAATCAAGACCATTTAATCTTGATAAGCCTTGGCATAAATCTTTCTTAGATCAAAGCAAAGATCGTTTAGTATTTTAAATGTCCCTCCCTCGACCGGAGGGCCATAAAATAAAAAAAAACAGTACCTAAATGCATTTCTATTAAATAACAAAACCTTTTAACAAATAGGGTATGAATATGTTAACTGAATATCTTAACCCATTTTCACATACTTTTATTTTCATGGCAAAAGAAAATAAAATGTAATGGGAACATTCTCTATTTTTGACTTAGATCTTAATTCTAATCCACTAGATTAGTAAATTCCAAACTAAGGCACGCAGGCCACGAGTCCTATCCAGCTAGTTCAATATAAATACTAATATAATTAATTGAACTAGTCGACTACATTAGACTACATCTTTCATTAGAATCCAAAATTGCGGGGAAATGCCGTTTTTTGTATCACGCCTTAGATAAGCATTTACCTTTTTTTAATGACATCCCAAAATGACAATTTTTTCTAGATCTATATATTTCAGGAGATTCCTATTGAGGTTTCTAAAGATTTAAATAATTTCCGTATATTTCCAGGACTTTTTCGTATATTTTGCAGGGCTGGCCTTAGATGACCGCAGTGGGCTCCGCACTTATGCGACCGCAGTGGGCCCCGCACTTTCATAGGACCCGCGCTAATTCTAGGTTATAAATTATTATATTAAACCAATGTATAACTTATAACAGATTTTCTGCGGCCTCCTGTCAATTTACCAGAAGCTCCTTGAAATCTCTTGAAATTGCAAAATATACGAAAAAGTCTTTCTATTGAAAGAAGCTTCTCGCGCCTCAAACTAATGAAAGATTACTTGAGGTCAACAATTTTCAAAGATAGATTGAAATATTTGTTAGTTATTGTTATTGAGCGTGATCTGTGTAGGAAACAAAATTATTATGATATACTGTATTATTTCGCTAGACGCAAGGCGCGTAAAGTATTTCTGTACGTATTAAAGAATGAATAAAATGCATTGACGAATTTATTTTCTATTACAAACTCTTAAATTTCAATTATTATCCGCTTCTCTACTCAAACTTGGCTCCGCGAAATCGTTTCGCATAGGTCCTGCTATTTACACTTATAAATATACATAGTAGATTACTTAGATTAGTTCCTAGTCCAAACCTCTCGCAGTTTATAAGATCTTACGATCAAAGTTGGAAGCCTGGTCCGGAGGCTAAATACGTTTGAACTTGGCTTAGTTACCTATGAAGGGGGCTCGTGGCTCGAAAACCTGACTCGAGCAGAGTTGTGTTTACTGAGCGCCAGAAGGCAGCACGGAAAAACCTTCTCTCAGATACCCTCCCCCTCATAGCGCTCTAAGCACGCTCTAAGTATGAAAGTAGCGCTATATAAAAGCCATAATAATTATTATTATAAATGTCAGTCAGGATAACTTCGAAATATTTTAAATTATTAATAATAAAATGTCAGACACCAACACATTTACAATAGCATGGGCACTAATTGTATTCTTGTGATTGTAATCAGTTAATGCTGATGTTTAGCTAACTAAACTATGGCATATACAGTTTTATATAGAAACATTTGGGATAAGGTATTTGCTGGGTTAGGTATTTTGCAGCAAAAGGTGAAGCCGAAAGAAGTGACGCCATAGTTAATCGAATTTGGGGATTAGTTTTTTTTTTTATTATTGACTGTTGAAAGTAACGCTCAAAACCATCCTTTGGCCTATTGTTTTGCTTTAGTCTTTAAAATATATACAAAGTTACAGTCACCGGAGTAGGAGTGATTGTTGTTTGTTTTTATATTTAAAAAAATCTCTGCCCTGGCTTCGCTCATGATATCTATGATTTCAATCTACAATATAAAAGAAGATCTATCTATACTATATGTATGTATGTATGTATGTATGTATGTATGTATGTATGTATGTATGTATGTATGTATGTATGTATGTATGTATGTATGTATGTATGTATGTATGTATGTATGTATGTATGTATGTATGTATGAATGTATGTATGTATGTATGTATGTATGTATGTATGTATGTATGTATGTATGTATGTATGTATGTATGTATGTATGTATGTATGTATGTATGTATGTATGCATGTATGCATGTATGTATGTATGTATGCATGTATGTTTGTATCTATAATTGTATGCATGTATGTATGTATGTATGTATGCAAGTATGTATGTATGTATGTATGTATGTATGTATGTATGGTTGTATGGTTGTATGTATGTATCAATGTATGGTTGTATGTAAGTATGTATGTATGTATGTATGTATGTATGTATGTATTAATGTATGGTTGTATGTATGTATGTATGTATGTATGTATGTATGTATGTGACGAATAGAAATCAAAACCGTTTGACTAATCTTGATAAAACTTGGCAGGAATGTTCCTTGGTTACTAACTTAGACCGTAGTGTATGTATTGTAACCCTAAAACAAGTTAAAGAGCCTAAAAGAGCCTGACGAACATTCCATAATATTAGACAATACCGTAAATTTAAACTTTGCATTCCTAGATCTTCGCACATATAGTTTTATACTTTAACACATGAACATACTTAGTATAGTCCATTCATTTTTATTTTGATCAAATTAACATTGAAATTTGTTTTTTAAGCATTTTTTATACATTAGTTTACGAAAGCTGCAAAGCCGTGTTGAGATAGACCTATATTCATTGATGAATCACGTACTAAAAACTATTTCGTTTAATTGTTGACTTTATAATCACATTTATTTAACACATAGGGTATACGCGTTTTAATTGTACTATTAATCTATCGCTCTTTTCGTTTTTAATAGATATGTATGTATCTGCTTCGGGTAAACCCATTAACTAATTTATTTTCGTGGCGAAAGAGAAAAAACTTGAAAGTATCATTAGCTAAGTTTAACATACATCTATACCAATTCACTAGATTAGTAAACACAAACTTAGACCTGCAGGCCGCGGGTAATGTAAGGCTATTATAGGATATAAGGTGGAGCTAATTTATTTTAGCAGAGTTCTACAATAATGACTGATAAAGAAGTTATTCTTAAATGCAGCAATAGGCCCATGAATACACTCGTTTTTAAATAGATCTTCAGTCGGAAGAGCACAAGACGCCATGTCACTTTTTATTTAGATCTAGACATAGACCTAAACATATATTTTGTCTATGGTTCTAGGTCTATGTACATTTGATTTGCTGGTCTGGAAAAGAAAGTGTTATAAAATAGCTAAGAACTTAAAATTTGAAAATAACTCAAAATGTTTTTAATCCTCGTATTCTTAAAATATTGGATTGTTCATTCTGCAGGTAGGTAAGATCGATTTTTAAGATATAGTATAATAGATCTATATCTAGTGACAATCTAGTCTAGATTCTACACCAGGTCTAGAGGTCGTACTTGACCTAATACTAGATAATTACTCTCTAATTTGTTATCATATCTTTCTTATAAAACATCATATGATCAGTATAGATCTATATTATCTAGATATAGATCTATATACAGTTGGCTACTTTAGTCGTAACGATTATTGTTCAGTTTGTTTATCTCGTAAATTATTTTTTCTTCTGACTATCGACAGTGTGAAACTCTAATTTGAAGATACGATCCCGTCCACAAATATCGCGTGTTAAGCTGACTTTAGCTTTCGTTGTCTCTTTTTCCAGAGCTGAGGCTCAAGTTTTTTGCGCTGTCCATAGGTCACTATCTCAGTCACCATCGAATCAGAAGTTCCATTAGTAACGAACAATACTGAGAATTACTTCCCTTAGAGCACGGAAGAGGAAGCGGGCAGTGAGTTTCATGGTCGCCTTGTCCCCGTACAAGGACTAATGCCGCACATGTACTAGTTCTCTCTCAATTTCTTGTCCCAATCGTCCCGCATGCAAAACGCGACCTTCATACAGAATGTGGTTTACTGTTTCGTCGTCCTCGACGCCATGGCGGCAACGTGTGTCGTAGTTCTCCTTCCACCGTCCAAAGTACGCACCTATTGGACAGTGTCTAACTCGGAACTGGGCTCGGACGTCCGGCAGAAATCCCATAACGCATCATTTTGGTCTGGTCTACTCAACTGCCAGTGTTGCTCTCGGCCCTTATCGGAAGCGTCCCAACTGTCGAAACAATGTGCCGACAAACGGGTGTCGGCTAGGGATCGTACACTAGAGAGAGTGCACGGTTCATTATCTATGATGCACGCTGCTGCCGCGGACTTCGCTAAAAAGTCAGCCTTCTGATAACTGACCAGATCACAATGGGATGGAACGCACAGTATAAAACTTTCTCAACGTAGTGCGTTCTAGGGTTATGTCTTCCCATTGGTTAGTATCATTGATCACTGATTTGAGGTTCCGTTTGATTATGTTTAATAACGGATATGGGGCGTACCAGTTTTTCTTGAGCCACGTGATTGTCATTTAACCGACAAACATGACCAAGCCAGTGCAGGTAGCGTTGTCTAAAGAATGCGAAGATGGCGTGAAGACCCGATTGGACAAGGATCTCAGTAATTGGGTAAAGGGGGGGAGGGGGAAGAACAACTCAGCCGAAAAAAAAAACTTGCTACGTATATGTTATCAGCAACAAAACCCATTGGCCTATTACTGGCGAGGAAGTAAGTCTTAGAAATGCTGCCTCTTTAATGTGTACGTTTCAACATTTAATATAGAGTTACTGCAGAGTTAATATAGAGTTACTGCAGAGTTAATATAGAGTTACAGCAGAGTTAATATAGAGTTACTTCAGAGTTAATATAAAGTTACTGCAGAGTTAATATAGAGTTACTGCAGAGTTAATATAGAATTACTGCAGAGTTAATATAGAGTTACTGCAGAGTTAATATAGAGTTACTTCAGAGTTAATATAAAGTTACTGCAGAGTTAATATAGAGTTACTGCAGAGTTAATATAGAATTACTGCAGAGTTAATATAGAGTTACTGCAGAGTTAATATAGAGTTACTGCAGATTTAATAATATAGAGATACTGCAGAGTTAATAAAGATTGACTGCAGATTTAATAAAGAGTTACTGCAGAATTAATATAGAGTTACTGCAGAATTAATATAGATTTACTGCAGAGTTAATATAGAGTTACTGCAGAGTTAAAATAGAGTTACTGCAGATTTAATAATATAGAGATACTGCAGAGTTAATATAGATTTACTGCAGATTTAATAAAAAGTTACTGAAGAATTAATATAGAGTTACTGCAGAATTAATATACTGTTACTGCAGAGTTAATATAGAGTTACTGCAGAGTTAATATAGAGTTACTGCAGAGTTAATAGAAATTTACTGCAGAGTTAATAGAAATTTACTGCAGAGTTAATATAGAATTAATATAGAGTTACTGCAGTGTTATAAATATAGGGTTACTGCTGAGTTAATATAGAGTTACTGCAGAGTTAATATAGAGTTACTGCAGAGTTAATATAGAGTTACTGCAGAGTTAATAGAAATTTACTGCAGAGTTAATATAGAGTTACTGCAGAGTTAATATAGAGTTACTGCAGAGTTAATAGAAATTTACTGCAGAGTTAATAGAAATTTACTGCAGAGTTAATATAGAATTAATATAGAGTTACTGCAGTGTTATAAATATAGGGTTACTGCTGAGTTAATATAGAGTTACTGCAGAGTTAATATAGAGTTACTGCAGAGTTAATATAGAGTTACTGCAGAGTTAATATAGAGTTACTGCAGAGTTAATATTCAGTTATTGCAGCGTTAATGTAAAGCTACTGTAGAGTTAATATAGAGTTAATCAAGTGTTACTCTATGACTAGTTTTCAAAACCTTCCTCGTGTTTTTGTACACCTGTAAGGCAGAAGAAGATTGGATTCAGAGTTTAACGTCTCCTAGGTGGGTTGCTTGCTAATGCTTATGAACTGCTTGTGAATAAGGCTTACTGATTTAGGCGAAGTATTTTTCGCCATCGCCCCTCATCCTGTCAGTAAAAACGATTCCGCCGAACCCAATTTCAAAGCCACAGCAGTTGAACTGATTGTCAGAGGCTGTTGAACATGCATGCAATTTAAAGCATTTTATATGTAGTGGGGTGCTCGTTTACGTTTCCACTACTGGCACAAGCAATTTTATGAAACCTAATATTTAAGTCATGCAGAGTAGCGCTAGCGACTTTAAGAAACCTACTATTTAAGTCATGCAGAGTAGTACAAGCAGCTTTATGAAACCTAATATTTAAGTCATGCAAAGTAGCACAAGCAACTTTATGAAATATAATATATAAGTCATGCAGAGTAGCACAAGCAACTTTATGAAACCTAATATCAAAGTCATGCAGAGTAGCACAAGCAACTTTATGAAACCTAATATTTAAGTCATGCAGTGTAGCACAAGCAACTTTATGAAACCTAATATTTAAGTCATGCAGAGTAGCACAAAAAACAATATGAAACCTACTATTTAAGTCATGCAGAGTAGCACAAGCGACTTTATGAAACCTAATATTTAAGTCATGCAGAGTAGCACAATCAACTTTATGAAACCTTATATGTAAGTCATGCAGAGTAGCACAAGCAACTTTATGAAACCTAATATATAAGTCATGCAAAGAAGCACAAGCAACTTTATGAAACCTAATATTTAAGTCATGCAGTGTAGCACAAGCAACTTTATGAAACCTAATATTTAAGTCATGCAGAGTAGCACAAAAAACAATATGAAACCTACTATTTAAGTCATGCAGAGTAGCACAAGCGACTTTATGAAACCTAATATTTAAGTCATGCAGAGTAGCACAATCAACTTTATGAAACCTTATATGTAAGTCATGCAGAGTAGCACAAGCAACTTTATGAAACCTAATATATAAGTCATGCAAAGAAGCACAAGCAACTTTATGAAACCTAATATTTCAGTCATGCAGAGTAGCTTAAGCAATTTTATGAAACCTAATATATAAGTCATGCAGAGTAGCACAAGAAATTTTATGAAACCTAATATTTAAGTCATTCGGTGTAGCACAAGCAACTTTATGAAACCTAATATTTAAGTCATTCGGTGTAGCACAAGCAACTTTATGAAACCTAATATTAAAATCATGAAGAGTAGCACAAGCAACTTTATGAAACCTAACATTTAAGTCATGCAGAGTAGCACAAGCAGCTTTATGAAACCTAATATTTAAATCATGCAGAGTAGCACAAGCAACTTTAATTTAGTTTAATTTGTCAATAAATCAAATTTTTGGGTTATTTTATTTTTTTTACAGTTTCAGCTGTACGGCCGATTGTCAACTCAACACAGCATGATATTGGTGACACATTTTTTATAGTTTGTGATATTTCAAGGTTTTCTAACCTTACAGATCCATTTGGTCGTCACGACATTGGTGAAATGTCACTACATAGAAAAACATTTGAGACATTAACACCTATAACTCTCGTTACTTACGTACCTAATGCTGATGTTCTTTATATTGGCGGAGAGATCAAAGTAAGTCCATGAATACATTTAGATGTCACATCTTGAATAGAGAACATTCACCCTATTGTACATCACTGTGTTGAACTGCAGTACTAGATCTATAACGCTAATGGTTCAATTTAAACCAAAAAAAAAACACGATAAAAAAACAATTATGACGCACTTTTTGCGAGAAACTAAAAAGAGAAACTAGAAAGACAAAGTAGAAAACACCAAACTGTGGGAGATAGGTGAGCAGAAAAATATAGAGGTGCAAATCCTAGAGAGAATGTGGAGAGTGAAGTGGAAGTGGTCACACCTTTAGAAAAGATACCAACAACAGAGCTAGGCAGGTGGAACCCCCAGGAACAAGACGTAGAGGAAGACCAAAAAGAACATGGCGGCGCAGTATACTAGAGGAAGCCGAGAGGACCGGAAAGAACTGAGAAGCCATAAAAAACTAGCAGAGACCGTGGAGAGTGGCGTGTTTTTGTCGAGGCCCTATATTCCATAAGGAACCCAAAGGAATGATGATGATGATAATAAAAGATTTATTACAAAATTAGATAAATTGGCAACACGAAAAAAAATATTGATCTACTTTAAGCTACACTTGTGTACAAATGACTTATCAAGACTTTTCCCTCGCATACAATAACTTAATTTCTCCATTGTCATTTGTCATACAAACTAGACATAGATCTACCTAGATCTAGAACTAGTTGTTGATTAAAATCTAGATTCAAGATCTAAGTCTAGGTCTAGAACTAGATTTAAGTCTAGAACTAGAAAAAAGAATTACATGTAAGTCTAGATCTAGATCTAAGTCTAGATCTATGTCTAGATCTTGACTAGTACTCGTATGAATTTACATGTTTAATCTTTAAATTACTAGACCTAGGCTATGTTTATGATCATGAATAGTATGCCTTTTGTTACAGGGTAATGCTGTAGGTATTATGCTGTTCGTATTCGATTCATTTCTTAATATGATATTTTTTTTACATAATAAACAAATTTGCATCCCTAAGCTGTCCAAAGATAAGCTATTGCCTTAATAATTAAAAGAAATGTATTATAAGTAGATCTAGATCTGGGCGCTATTTAGTCTTATTATATTGTCATATGAAGGCCCCTATAATGTGGACTGCACGCTCTAAAATGTTTGTTATTTTTTAAAAGAAAAAAACTAAAACGAAGTTCATATCGAAATTCTTTTTTAAAAATAACATTTGAATCAGTACTATTCTATGACTTAATGAATAAATGGAAAATATATTTTATAATGATCCATTGACACTTTTACCATTGTTACCTCAGATGCATTTTTTGTGTGTTATTGCACGAATCAATGAATGAAGCTTAAAATTATTATTGAAGAAGTCCATGACCTTTTTAAAACAAAGTTACGTTCCTCAAATTCTTTATTGAAAAGTGGTGTAATTTTTTTGAAAAATCTGCCCGCATATAGAATTTTCAAATCTGGAAAAAAAAATGTTTTTTAAATTATTTCAATTTTAAACATTAGTTGGTTCACTTTCGGAGAATAAAAAAGTAGCCGTTCCATCAGAACTTTGAATGATCTAAATAACACGATGTCCGATTTTCATTTTCTTTTATAGTTTCTGAAATCTAAATAGGACAGACAGACAGGCCACACAAACTAATAGAGTCTTTTCCCCTTTCGAGGGCTTCTAAAAATCATAGAAAGTGTATTTTTTAATAGAATGACATTTTTTCAAATATGATTGACAATCAATAAAAGTGGGTAATCATATCACTGTATTGGTTCAATGAAAATAAATAACTAATGTTTATTGGAATATATTTGAAGAAAGTTGATGGAGGCGTGTGACACCTTGAGCTTTTTGCACCAGGTAACACCGTCAAGACTTACGCCAATGTCTGAGTGTTTTTTAAAGCTGTTCATATGTGATTAGTTAATGCAGATTAACTGTTAAGGAACTCTATTTCAAATCCTTATTTCAGAATATTTATGAGAGTCTTATCATTTTCAAAATTCTGTTGTTTTTTTTTAGTGGAATCTAGATTCACTTCATTCCTTTTTTAAAACTTTTTTTTAATTGAGAAAAGAAATTATTATCCTACTGAAATTTGTAAAAATGTGTTGTTCTTTTTTTTAAGTGGAATTTTTTTGTAAAACACAACCCTCGAAAAGAGTGGATATTTCAACGCATTGGCGGTTTGGATGCCACAAACAGATCAGATATTCAAATCAATGTGACAGCAATCAACTTTCAGTGTAGTGATGCAGGCGAATACTATTGTAGAATAGATTTACCAGGTGGTGGACTCTATTCTACTAGTCCTGTGAACATAACAGTCAAGGGTAAAGTATGTGTGCATGTAATTAAAGTAATTATTGTGAAAATAATTTAGTTTTACCGTCGGTCTAGGGGTTTCACAATAAACCAGCTCACACTACAAGTTAGAAACCGAACACACAGGCCACATACAATAATGAAAATGATTGCTCTTGTTGAAAATATAAATCATTTACTGAAATAAAAGGGGGAAAGATAACAATGGTTGCGAGAAAAATAAATAATTAAATAACAATTAAAAGATAAACGATACAAATAAAAATCTTGTTGACTGCTGGTGGTACAAATATCAACGTCTATCAAGTCTTAGCTCTAATGTTTTGACAACTTTCTGGACACATAGCCAGGCATTCATCTCTATTTACATGACATCACTCATAATGGCTTTGCGACTAAAGAGGCCGTTATGTTCCTGCTGTTGTATTCTCAGATGCTTATCCCTCTGCCTAGGAGCTGTATACTGATTTAGTCGGTTAGCGTTAGTATCGGCATTGGATGGTATTAGGTTAAGCTGAAAAATTAAAGTTATGATTAGAATGGCCCGATCGGTGTGGTATGACTTCGAAGTGTAAAGGAGACACAAGCTGGGGGTGCAGTTGCGTAGTATATGTGTATTTTTTTATTATAAAGGTGGGAAGAGATTAGAGATTGATAGTGAATGATGAAACTTAACCCGTGGACCAACTGGTTTGCAGTTATGGAGGATGAGCTGGAGTATTCCATTGGTTAGAATATTTACTTAAAAGAACTCAGAATTCCAGAAAATGATTGCAAAAAGCCAGTAAAGGGCGCTCTAACTCTTGTTAGCTCGGGATGGCAGTTCATCTAGGAGAGAAAACTCAGAAAATACACACCTGCTGCCTTGCAGATAATCTTGGATGGCTATGTGAGCACACTAAGAAAGAAAAGCAAGTTGAATGATAATCAATAGGTCTCTCCTGGCGGATGACATATTGACACGCAACCTTAACTCAAACACACAGTTAAACATTACATTCCATCGAGAATAAATACATGAGATATGGACAAACTCTCATCAGAATAACAAGAAAGATGATGCCTATTAAAAGCTTTTCCGAAAAGATCAACGTCCAATCTTTCGACTTAGAACCGGAAATAACATAATTAGACAACATATGTACCGGAAGCTCAAAATTGGAACCAGTGAAATCTGTCCGTGTGGAGTGTCACCAGACAATGCTGATCATGTCTTCCAGGACTGCATTTCTTACCTAGAGGACTGAACAAAACAGTGGCCACAACCCTATAGAAAAAAGAAAAGAAAAATAAGAAAGAAAAATATAAGAAGAGTTCCCTATTTTGGAAACTACTGCGCAGTTGATCTCATATGGATGTTGTCATCGGAACTCTCTAACATAAAAATAAGAACGAGGAAGAAGAAGAGGATAGTGCCAATGAATCGGAAAGACTAACAACATATGGTGTCAGAGTGAAGGAAGACAACATACTTTTATCAGAAGTATTATTTAAATATTTGAACATTGTCACAGCTTTCCTCTTATATTTATAATAATAAACCTATAGAATCTACCTTAGGTCTCGATACGTCTAGGTATCCCTGGTTCAGTTCTAGTTAACGATACTTCACAGTCATATGACCATCTGATCAGTCATCTCTGCAAAATCCTCTATAAAGCATCGATAGAATTTGCAGAGTCCTAATAAACTGCGAACTGTCTCTTAGTTGTTGGCTGACGAAGATTCATAATCCGTTGTCGCAGTTTAGGTTGTGGTTTCAGTGTGTGTCCTCCAATTACATATCTTAGAAAGGAAATGTTCTTGCAACCTATCTCCACTTTAGATGGTCTCACGGTTAAACCATTTCTCCTCAATGTATCTAGAACCATTTCTAGATGTTGTAGGTGATCTGACCAAGTAATGTCATGAATGCAGATGTCGTCAAGGTAGCACAGTACATGGGTTAGATTAGACAACACCTTTTTCATCATTCGGCTGAACGTTGCTGGTGCGTTGACAAGCCCGAAACTCATGACATTAAATTGAAACAACCCAAAACAACTACTAAACGCTGTAAGTGGTTTAGCTTTATCTACCATGTGGCTGGCGTCAGTGACAATGAAAGACAACATTGTCTCAAGAACAGACTGGTCAGCTAGACAAAGGGGCATCTGAGGTGAAAAGAGTAGATGGTATCGTGGGAAATACGCTTCATGCCGCCAGTGGCTTCAATAGATCGACCTGTCAAATCGACACTAAACTGTTATAAACTGTTTTCTGGACGAACAGCGCTAAGAGGGAGTTTACGGTATTCCCTGCCTTGCACAAAGCCTTCCAAGGTAGAGCATACGGTGCGAACTGTTAGGTACTCGAGTGAGAAAGATGTGGATGACAATAACGGAGTTTTATCCAAGTCTAGAACTTGTGAGGCTAGTGCAGAACGTGCACACTGTTAGAGACTTGACTGAGAAGAAAGAAGAACCGCCTAAGTCTGGAAATTCTGAGGAGGCTGACATTGTTATTGTGTGTTTGTCATGTGCTGGGAATAAACATGAATGACGTGAAGGTGCTTCCTTTAAGTTATTACAGTATTAATTAAGTAAAAACAACATTATTGCTATCTCAGCCCAAACACTCTTGCAACTCGATTTGTTTCTAACTTTTAAAAAACTATTACCAGAATCTTGAAAACCTTTTTGGGACAAAAGCCGATATTAGATGATTGTAGATATCCGTATGTCCGGCTGAAATAAAAAAATCTCACCATGCGTCATGGCTTGCAACGTTTAGGTACATAGGCTACTTTTTGTTTTTAAAAGTTTAGAAAATTAAATTTGTAAGCGATTTTTAAATAAAAATACACCACTTTAAAAGATTACATAAATGTAAGGGAAATAATCTTTACACTAGATAAAAAGAAAAAAAATTGTTGGAGTATTTTCGTTCTTAACAATTGAAATATATTTATTAAATGTCCAATAAATTTTCCAACAAATATACATATTTTATTCTGGTCTACTAGCTACTAAAATTAAAATTAAAATTTGTGTTTGTTTATTGAGGCTAAGAATGCACTTTGTATGTAAATGGCCACTTACTTTGTAATCAACTTTTTATGCTGTGACGTTCTTGAAGTAGCTTGACGTCCGCGGGCAGATAGTATTTAAGGTTTTCTAAAAAAAATTAAATAAGTAGATTGTATTTATTTTTTATTTTTTTTTGCCCCCAAAAATCAAACAGTTGCTCTAGAACTAAAGAGGCCAATAACGTGGTTGCACATTTTGCAGCTCTAGTATTTAAATAGTATCTGTCGAGTGTATATCTCCTACCTTACAAAGCTTTTTCTTCTTATTAATTCTCCGTGTTGAATTTTGCTAACCACGATTTTTACTACCCTCAACCAATTGTAAGAAAAAAAAGTTTAAAAAAGGAAGTACAATAAGAGAACATGCAGCTCGTTTTTTTTTTCTTCTTTGATCTATAGATTTATTTTTTACATGAGATAATTGTAAACTTTTTGTCAATGTTTTAATTTATTTCGTATGTTCCTTCAGAATTGAGGGATGGCAGCGGGCAAGGTGTGAACCCGAAACTACCAGGCATTCATCCATTTTAGCAGCTAACATGAGAATCAGTATCTTGATTTTGTTATTATTTATACTTTATTTTTAGAAGAAACCAACACATACTTGTAAATTAAATGTAACCTGGTTAAATCTTATATACAAACTAATATACTTTAAACTGTTGTTGTTACATGAAGCCCGCTACGTTTTCAAAAATATTTATGCACTTTCAATATTATTGCATACTAATTAGAAGAGTCAAAAATTAATATTAAAATTCAAAATACTATATAAAAAAACAAACTATTCACTGCTTTAAGGAATAAATAGTCTTAGCATAAAGACACATATATTTTTGTGTAATTTTATGATTATGAAATAATAGTTTTGCTTTCATTATCTATATTTTAGTATAACTATGGTTTTGTTTTTCTAAATAAGACATTTTCCAAAATACTTGAACAACTCATTCAATAGAATGTTTAGGTATTTAGAAAATGTCTAGGTAGGCGATATTGGAAATGATGGGGTTATTTTCTTCTTTGCCTGAAAAAGCCGGATATTCTACAGAAACTCTTTCTCAACAAGAAAATACAGTTACTTTAATTTAAAACCTGTATGATTTGAAATCCATTTATATTAGCGTTTATTAAAATATTTTGAAACTATTTAAAAATTTTTTTTATTATATTTCATTAGCTTCGATTTCAGATCATAAAATTCAGATTAATCTACACAATGGAAATGATAGTTACTCATCATATAATTATGTAGAAGAAAATATAATTTTGACTTGCACAGTCACAGTAAGCAATTCTTAAATCTTTCTGAATTATTATTATTGTTATTTGTTTAAAAAATAACTTTCTAAAATTCTTTTAAAGTTGATTTCTCTTATTTTGAAAGAGAAAACTTTAATTTCTTTTTCTTTATTTGTACTTTGTTAATACATAGATATAACAAATCTCACTATCCATACTCTCTTACAAACTGTTCCACACGACACCACACAGCACCAACTTTAAGAACTTTGACAACTCAGGCCTCCAAAATAACGTAACACTTCAATGTTCAGTAAATCACAGCCAATAGTGTACAATCGGCAACAACGCAACAGAGACTGTATACAAGCTTCACATTCCGACGTTTCAGCTCTGTAACTGTATCAACTCTTCGCCTCTTCCTAGACTTGCACTTGATTCTCTGTTCTGGACTGACTTTCCCTAGATTGGTTCTTGACTCCGATCTCGACTTGTACTTACTCAATTAAAAAAAACCAACAATACTTTTTTCTGGATACCATTACTGAGACAAGCAACGAAACGACTGCTTTTATTGACATTCTTATCCTTTTTTTTACTTTAGACTGTTTAATTAAAATGTAATTTGTGTAACTGTTACGACATGTAAAGATATTGTTAATTGTTTCATTATTCCAGCAAGATAATCTTGGGATCCATATGTGGGTCGGTCACATACACCAGTTCTTCTAGCATAAATATAGAAATGAATGAAGCAAATTAATTTATTTTAGATAAAAATGAAAATACTTAAATCAATAGGGTAATTAATGTTCTTCAAATTCGGATCTAATGTAAAAAAAATTACAGTCACAGAACATTAATGATATTTTACAATCAATGTATATATTAAGCTAGATTTCCTCTATACATGATCAAAAATTATGGTGATAATATTAAAACTATTAATATTTAAATGCTTATAGTTTGCATATATTTAAAAAAAAGATAATTATTTTTTTTCAGACTATGTGGTCTATAGGGCAGATGATGTAAAAGTCATTTGTAAATGTGACCAACGGTTAACGAAGTTATTATGTAACCAGCTCTACGACTAACCGCATTTTCTTTTCACCAACCAATGTCAGTTACCCATTAGAGCTTGGTGGACTCAGAGGCGCCCGATGATCTCGAAATTAAGACTAACAATAAGACTAAGACTGCCGTATTCATCCTTATGGAAATTTGTTGTGATTACAAGGACTTTTTTCTCATATAAAAATAACACAACAGAAACATTCACATAAATAGAACAGACACATTATAAAGAGCTCATTCAGCGACTACACAAAGGCATCTTTGTCCTTTTTATGTTTCTTGATAAAAAATCACAGTTTTCACCAGGATGCAGATCTACACTAGAGTAACTAATTTTAAAATGTCATGATGCTACCTTTATTCACATTTCTGACACATAAATGATGCTGCAGATTGATCATTTTATTTAATGAAGTTTTTAGTTTAGAAAACAATTAAGCAAAGATTATACACGTATAACGTATTTCAATGAATTTAAAAATAGTAACTCCCACTTAATAAACATGCTTGTTTTTGTCGTTGGTATTCTATCTTTATATATTTATTTAATTTCAAAAATATTTTTATCCATTTCTAAGATAACGTGTAATTGTGTTGCTTATTATTTTGTATTTAATGATCTTTTCATAAAATGTTTTAAAGATTTGTAAAGATGTTGGCATAATTACTGACATTTATCTTTCCTCTATCACAGTGTTATATAGGCTTTCAATGTTGAGTTACATTTTAGTGGTGATTTATTTTTTTTGGAATCTAGTGTAGGTGTGATCGTGATAAAAATATTTGCATTTTCACATTTTACACATTTTATAATCTATCAAAAATGACATAATAACTTTTCCTTTTGCAAACACTAATTATAATGAGTACATTATTTAAAATATCTTGATACTACCGGGTAAAAAAATATACACAATATTCCATAAATCACAAGTATCAATAATTCATGCATACATATTGAAAAAATAGAGTAACAACAAGGTGACTGCTCTAACGTCCTACTCGTTACTTATGCTCTCCCTTTTTAAAATTAAAAGAAGTTACTCTCAAAATCATGAGTTAGATGAATTATACTCAAATATCAAAATACACTGTTCTACCAACTTTAAAGTGTTGGCATCTATGTCCTTGTTCATTAATTTGTGAGTACATGTAGAATCCTAAATGCAATTCTTTTGTCTTTACATTTCCTAAATAATGTTTCCTTTACACATTTTATAATCTAGCCTGAATGCATATCGACTATTGGCAATTTATAATTATCTATCAATCTAGGTAATGATTTAGGTTAATTGGGCGAAGACTACATAACCTATATCTAACCCTAGCATCATAATTAAACAAACATTTATTTAAATTGTATTGGGAAAATATTTTAATCATGATATGTTAAATACGAAATATTAGTGACTAATAACACAAGGCAACAAAAAAAAAAATTTTTCTTGTTCCCTACAAGAAATTGTTCTCTTCTTGTTTCTTAGGTCCAGAACACCCATTATAATTCATTTATTCAGGCAAAACTTTGGTTTTGTCACTGCTGTCTAACATTTTCTGTTTTGCAGTGTATATGCATTTACATGTATGAATTGATTTTGTACCTTTAAATATATGTCTGAATTTTTTTTAGATTTTTCAGATAAAATCATTGTGAATATTGATTGTTGATTGAAATCAGTGACTTCATTGTCTTTATGTAAAATATGGCCTCTAGAGGTTGCACCTATCCAGCAGATGCCTTCTGTTATGTTTGCGGCGAATTCATAAAGAAACGTGCGAAGAAACATTCTTTGACAACATCAGCAACACTGAAGGAAGCATATAAATCTTACTTTGGCATGCCAGTTGGAGATCTAGATAAATCTTGGGCTCCACATGTTAGTTGTGACTGCTGCAAGAAGACTTTAGAAGGTTGGTTCAGGGGGGAGAAGAGAAGCATGAAGTTTGCGATACCAAGAATTTGGCGAGAGCCTACAGATCATCTGAAAAACTGCTATTTTTGCATGGTAGATCCATCAAAGCGTCGATCTGGCAAAAATGCAGCTGCTGTGCTCTATCCTGATATCCCATCTTCGATCGCCCCAGTTCCACATTCCCCTGATCTTCCCATTCCCAAACCACTGCAGAACACACTGCCCTCGGAAGACAGTGATGCTGAGGATGTTGATGTTTTTCAAGCGGATGATGAAGGAATACCTCACTTTCCTAACCAAGATGACCTCAATGATTTAGTGAGAGATCTTGGTCTCACCAAAGCTAAAGCTGAGCTTCTGACATCCCGACTGAAACAGTGGAACCTGTTAGATGAGAGTGTTCAAGTTACATGTCAGAGAAAACGTCATCAAAGATTTTCAGTCTTTTTCACCCTTCATGATAACCTTTGCTACTGCCATGATGTGAAAGGTCCGATGCAATAGAGATACCCTGCAACCCACAGGATTGGGGTCTCTTCATCGATAGTTCTTCCCGCAGCCTGAAAGCTGTTTTTCTCCACAATGGCAATCAGCCACCTTCTATCCCAGTGGCTCACTCAGCACAACTTAAGGAGGAGTACAATAGCTTCATACAGCTTCTGCAGGCTCTAAACTATGAACAGTATGGTTGGGAGGTAATTGGTGATTTTAAGATGGTTGCATTCTTATTGGGTCTTCAGGGTGGTTTCACCAAGTTTCCATGCTATCTTTGTCATTGGGATAGCAGAGACACCAAGCAATACTACCATCGTCGGGATTGGCCAGAACAGACCAACTTTACCATTGCGAGTAGCAATGTCAAGTGGGAGCCTCTAGTGGATCCTAAGAAAGTTCACATCAAGCTGGGGCTCATGAAGCAGTTTGTTACAGCTCTGGGTAAAGAGTCGGCAGCTGTGAAATACCTAGAAGAATTCTTCCCCAAGTTGTCAGAGGCCAAAGTGAAAGCTGGGATCTTTGTGGGACCACAAATAAAGAAAATAATGGAGTCTCAGCAATTTCTTAACAGTCTCACAGACATCCAGAAGGCAGTTTGGAGCAGCTTCATCGCAGTTGTTCAGGGATTCCTTGGAAATCATAAGGCCGAGAATTATGTGGAGCTGGTGGAGACACTTGTGAGAAACTATCATTCTATGGGATGCAGAATGTCGCTAAAGGTTCACATCCTAGATGCTCATCTGCGTAATTTCAAGGAGAATATGGGAGCATACTCAGAGGAACAAGGAGACCTGACAAGACCTGAAGGAATTTGAACGTCAATACCAAGGACAGTATACCGAAAATATGATGGGGGACTATATCTGGGGCGTAGTCCGTGATAGTGATTTAGTCTATAATCGTCAGTCTAAAAGAACATGCAATTTTTGACTTTTATTCATCTGTATGGACCATGTTTGTGAAGACTTTGTCACACATCATAAGTGTATTATAAGTCTTACATGTATTTTAAACGTTGTATAATGCTATCCAATACGTGATCTGAACTATCAATGTCCTGACCACAAACCCAAACTTTTGGGAAAACAAATACTATTTTTGATCATTTGGATGTATAAGCTAACAGGAAATCATAGTTATTTCAGAGACACAAAAATTGTGTTGCCTTGTGTAATTTAATACAAATTTTTAATAATTATTTTAAGTCATTTTCATCCTTTGTAATTGTTTTTTATGACTTTTTTGTGTGGCTATTTTGCTCATATAGGGTCCTCCTAGTCTTTTGATAACTTGGAAGCAGACAGCAAAAAACTCAACTAAAGAAAATCCAGCAACTGGTGACATCAGTTCTAACAGCACATATCAATCTGGCTGTGAACTTCATCATTATTCTTCTGAACTAGACTTTGAGCTCCAAGAAACTGATGATGGGAACACTTACTACTGTATAGTTTCCAACGATACTGGTGAACAGAGCAGAGAAAACTTCACTCTTCGTATTATCCCAGGTAGGTCTTCTATTGCTTTAGTTTGTTTTACTATTTCCTAATATTTGAATGAACCATAGTTGTTGCTTTTGTAAACTTCTATGCAATAGATTTTATAGCTTTTGCTAAAACAAAAAAAAATAGATGGTATGCGATTAGTTGAAACCAAAAGAAATAATAGCTCATTACATTTTTTATAACAAAAAAAAAATAAAACATTTTTTCGTATTATAAAGCTTTTATTAACTCACTCTGTCTACTATCCGTTTATTCTTTCTAGGACCTAGTTTTAGTAGATCTAGGATTTAGAACCATATTTAAACTACTCAGAAGCTTCAGTTTCTGCCATCTTGTAAGGAGTAGTATAGTTTCCGTCGTCCATTTCATTCTATTTATCTTTTTTTTTTCCAAAATAAAAAAGAATGTGTAGATTTCAATATTTTTCAAAATTGTCTATTGAAATATATTATAATTATAATATAATATATATAATATAATATATATAATATAATATATATATATTATAATATATATAATATAATATATATAATATAATATATATAATATAATTTATAATATTATAATTAAATATTCACTAGTGATTAAATTATGTTCCATTATTTATAAAAATCTAAATTCAGAGATTGACATCGAAAACATTCAAGGCTTAGTGTGCTTGCCAAAATAGGAAAAAAAGGAAGAAAGGTCAAAGTTTCCTCCCCTTCTCTTTCAACTCATATGTTTAATTGTTTTCTAAAATAACTTCAAAGCATCAGAATTCAAATACAAAAGTTTTATCTTACAACTGTATAGACCAGATCCTTTATAAAGAGCAAGTTTAATGATTTTTTAAGATTTTGTATTTGAAAAAACAACTAATTTTGTCTGACTACCACAACTTTCATTGCTGAGTCTGAAAAGAATGGTCAGAAATAACAAAAACAAATCTAAATTCTTTCACTGTGATAAAACATTTTCCAGTTTCACCCCAACTTGTAAAAAATGTTAGTCACCAGCAAAGCTGAGGACCTTGAGATGAAAAGCAGATGAATAAAGCTTGTCAGGACCGAGTTCTGTGAAACATAGGCGCTGTGTCTCTATGCTCCTCTAGTGGTGACCAGAACCGAGTTCTGTGGAACATAGGCGCTGTGTCTCTATGCTCCTCTAGTGGTGACCAGGACCGAGTTCTGTGGAACATAGGTGCTGTTTCTCTATGCTCCTCTAGTGGTGACAATGAATAGATCAACTAAGTCAGCATGTAGATAAAAAAGTGGAGTAAGCATTCTGCTCTGGGGAAAATGTCGTTTTAGATTGCAAGGAATAGGTTCGTCTTGTTCATTAAATTCAAATTTAATACAAAAAGCTACAATTTTATGACTATGGTTATTAATACTCATATTTCTTAATTACTTCTTATAAATTTTAGAAAACTAGCACACGATTCGCAATTGAAAATCATAAAAAGCAAAATAGAAAATACGCAAGTTGTCTCTAAAAGGGCTCCATAAGATGCTCTACGAGAATGATTGACCCACTCGACAATATATTTTTTTTCTTTTTGTTGAATACTTAAAAATTTGACATAAACGCAGATAAATTATTGACTGGAGGGAAAAGTGTTGTAAAGAAAGTCCAAATGTAGGAAATTATGATACCTATATTAAATATTCACCAGGCATTGTAAAATAGAAGAAAATCTCCAACTTAGGAAAAATTTTAAAAGTCATTGCTATGATTGATGTAATGAAAAAAAAAGGAAGGAACTTAAGCACAGATAGCTTGATATTATCGTGTTTCTTGCATAGCAAAATTTGACATTGCATGATAATACAGAAAAGAAGGGGCTCGTTAGCCATGGCTGGCTACCCACCTAGGAGAAAGAAAACTCTGAATTGAAACCACTGTTGCCTTGCAGCTATATCCAATTATAGGATAGGCTTCTTGAGTCAAGCCTGAGGAAAAATCTGGAGCTGGCGACCCTAAGGTAGTTTGAAGCACCCAGTGCTACACCCTGAATGAACCTGCGACGCCGCTGACCCCAAACTGTATAGGCACTGCCGTTCCTTTCGATACATCAGCTGCGTGGAGAGGGGGAAACTGATGTGCGGACGACATCGTACAAGCCACAAGAATACCCAGGCATTCATCCAATTTCCATGAGATGATCCATAGTCGCTTTGCGACTGAAAGAGACCATAGATGATACAAAGGACGAGTCTTTATTAAATAATAGGAAGTAATAATTGAGATAGTAAAACTTTATCTACATAAGCCCAGCCACTAAAAGAGCATCATATGCTCATTTATAAAACCTCAGGAAGAGTTTTTTTATGTTTCAGTAAGAATTTTGTATCATATTCCGCTTTTCTGTAAGTTACTTTCTTATATTGCTTGAAAGTCACACATTTATCAAATATTTGAAATGTATAATAAATACGTTGATGTGTTCTATCTTAAAAAGTGTGAAACTTGATGAGTTTAACTTTATTGTGTGTCTAGCTAAGAATTTTGATATATAAGCTACAACGTCAATGAGTACCGTTGATTTTAAAAACAGACATTTTTTAATGAATTCATGTTTAGATATATGATACATCTCTTACTCTGTTTTAACAGTTTTTGGGAAATAAGGCTTCTAGAGAATCATTTGTGTACCTTTGAAACAGCCTAAAAACGTTAAACTAAATAGTAAATAAGACAAAATAGTTTAGAGTATCAGTGTTGTGATCGCTTTTGACTGTAAGTAATTTATGAGATAGCATATTTATTAGATGCAATACAACCAGAAAGTATAATTTAAGCAACAGAAAAAGAATTTCAAAATTAGTAGTATCTGGGGTCTATGCTATTTTAAAAACAATTTAATATAGTACAGTTATTACAACGGATCCATATTCGAAAAACAAAGATTGATAACATAATCAATATAATCGTTTGGATTAGAAAAAAAGCTAAAAAATCCAGTTTTATGAGTAAAAATGTGCAAGCAATCTTTATGTAACTAGAATATGTTTACATTGTTTTATATATGAAAATGCTTCTTGTATTTTTGACAAATTGCATAGTCATTGTGTTAATGTTTACAAAGAAAATTTTGCAGAGGTTTTATTAAGACAGTCTTAAAACAGATATGGGTTGACTTGTCCATAACTTTATTAAGCTATTTTTTGCTGGTTTTTTCTCCCTGTCATGCATGGTGAACAGTTCTTTGATAGTGTTGAAAGCTAAGGAAGAGACAAAGTTTGTTGTTTTATAGAGCTCAGAATGTGTTCGAATCATCCATCCATCTGTGTTGATGATATTATTGTGTGGCCGATTTCAGAGAAGAAGTTCTGTTTAATAACTAAATCTGAAGATATATCATGTTTATCATGTTCACATTAAAGTGGAAAGCTCTCTTTTGCTTTTTATAATGCCTCTTTTTGGAAAAAAAAAACTTGCAGAGTACAATGGAATGATCTGTGTTGCAGTGTGCGCTCTGACAGGATTGTGAAATTCATACACATGTCTATGATTAGGTCCAACTGGTCAATGTTTTCAGAATAGCTGTTGCCATGATACATAAAGTTGTGGTTTGGTCTTAAAATAAGGCTACAGGAGTGACTAAAAATTACAGATCCTGAACGAGGCGGACGGAAGCAGGAAATGTCCTAGGCTAAGAATGATCTCTCACGTGGGTGAATTTGAGTCAAGATGGGAGTCGCACCTTTGAGTGTCGAGGAGCGTGTTGACCCGAGTAATCTCTTTGATCAGAGAGAGACTTGGGAGAGGGGGGGGGGAGAAAGATTGACCCAAGGTGTTTATCTTTCCCCGATCAAGGGGAGATAAGTGAAAGGACTCGGCCTAGCTATCTCCAAGTTAGTGGACTAAGTCTAGCCTGAAGAGGAACAAGTGGGGCGGGTGAAGAAATTGGGGATAGAACGGGGAAATAATTAAAATAAAATAAATAAATAATAATTAATGCTGTGATAAAATTGAGTGACTCTGACAGCAAGCTTTTGACTTGTGACATATTCTTAGTCAGCAATATGTTGTTCCACACTCTTTTCTGCAACCGTGACATGGTGCCCATTGCTTTGGCTATCCTGTTGTTAATGTCTTTATCCAGTAGAGTATTTTTGGATATGATGGAGCCAAGATAGCAAAAGTGATCAACAATTGTAGTGGTTGGCCATTAATGTTTACGTGAGGTGCAGTTCTTCTGTTCTGACCTAGTATCTTAGTCTTGCTTTGGCTAATATTTATGCCGAAATATAGGTTTGTTAATTTGTTGCGTTTAATATATAGATTTGTAAAGATAGTATTAATGTTTATTGTGTAGTACTTAATACAAAGAAAATGTATCATATATATTTTGGATAGTATTACATTAATAAGCTTTACTATATTATGAATATATGAATTGCATAAATATTCTACACTTGTAGTAAAAAAGTTTGATATTGTGTGAAGAGCAAGTAACAAAAAATGGTTTTGACACAAACCTGCAAGAATGAAATTCAAAGCTTTCAACATTTTTATTTCTTATTAGTAATTGTGTAGTTTTGCATACATGGTCTAATATATATATTAATATATATTCATTTATTTAATTTGTTTTTACTAATATAGTATTTTAAAAGAATGCAGTGTATCAAACGTATATTTATGTATTTATTTTTAGCTATTAAATCAACAAGTCAACCAGAATCCCAATCAGCTGTTACTGGCGTTTTTACCTTTTTTGTTGGTATGTTGCTTTGTTTGGCCAGTGCTATTGCTCTAATGTATTATTTTGGCATTAGAAAGAAACGTAGTAGTTCTCAAGGTAAACCTTTTTTTTAAGCTTATCAATTTCAATTCCATTTGTTTGTTTTTTATGAGGTTAATTAAAAACTTTTTTTTCCAGATAAAATTGAAAGTAAATTACCCCATTCAGACCTTGATATATATGAGGTAGATATTTTTGCAGATGCCTTTTATATTTGTATTTACTTACTAGTTTTCAGTACTTATGTTCTCGGTAAAGTTTCTTTCATCAGTGTTTCTTCCCATCTAACAATTGTTTATCAGCTTTAAAGGCTGAAGGCTTTTCAATATGGTACAGCAGAATTTATAATTATTTCCATAATTATTTTGTTGGACAAATATTATGCACTATTCATCTTCTTCTCTGGCCTCTTTTAGTTTGCAATGAAGCTGAGGTTCAATTCAGAGTTTTTTCTTCGTCTAGGTGGGAAGACAGACAAAGCTAACAATTCCATAACTTACTGGTTTTGATGCCTATTGCTTGCCTTTGCATTTTCTACTGTCAATGTCAACATTTTTGTTGGACCCAAAATTTGAGCTTTATGCGAGGAGATTACTTAGTCCTATTGGGTGCTATCTGAGACACATACCTTCAAATCATTTTTTGCAAGTATAATGCTTATATCCTTTATGGCGATACTTCTACCAATAGTAACCTTATGTAACGTTTTCCATCTGTCTTAATACTTCTTAGCATGTCAAGTCTTTGAGTTTAAATATATTAAGGAAGCTGTAGACATCTACATGGCTGAATGAAACACTCTGATATACTTTATTTTCCATGTATATTACAAATACTTTAATCTTTAGTAATTTAATGTTTTGCTGTCTACAGATTGTTTCAGACAAGTAGTTTAACTCTTTCTTTCCGTAGAATTTTTCCATTTTCTAAAGTAATCAATTATTTTGTCCATTTCTATTTCACAATTCTAATATGATAAAACTTCAATAAAACTTAAATAACTTGTTTTGATTTCATAAATTTTTATAGTACATAATTAAATGGAATTCTTTTATAATACAGACTTACTTAAAAAAAAAAGATGATTACGACCTGCGTGACCTGTACATAAATCAAATTAATGCTTAAGAAAGCAAATTGTTATATATTTTTTTTTATAATTTACATTACGGAATCAAAAATGAAAAATTTTTCGACTTTAAGTAAGCCCTGCAAATTAAAATATAAGTATTGTTTATCATAGTTTAAAAAATGTATTACAAAACATAATATTTTACATACATAAAACATATAAACTCATGTTTAGAGCTAAATGGAAAATTAAAGAAAGACTGTTTAGTCTTTATTCTTGAAAAAAAATGGTTTAGATAAGACACGTGAAAACCGAAATTTAGAAAGCACAGATAGTTTAACACGAAAAAAAAATCACTTTATAAAAAAGAAAATAACAAAAAAAAAAACTTTTTATGCATCGAAATTGAAATAGTGGATTTTGACTGGAAGAATGGTTTCGAATCAAAGCTGGTATCATGTTTCGAGAGAAGCAGTTAAGTCTTTTTAAATGTTATTTACCTGTGATTTTTGCAAAATAATTCTTAAAGTATTAATTTTCTTTTATTTAAATACCTTCAATGAATTTTTCTAATGTTCAACAATAGTAAAAATCAACAAATATTATTGGCATTTGATAGCGATTCCTTTATAACTTTATGTCATTTTTGATTAGGTCAAAAACGTAGAGGGGCCATATATCTTTTTATTTTATTTGTTACAATCATTGACAGTGTCTACAAAGCCATTCAATTGGATGAATCTTGTCCGTTCTTTTGTTGCTACAATATAAGTTAAAGTAGATTAGTAAATATAAGAATGAATTAATAGAGACTGCATCTTCAATAAAAATAAACCTCTTGTAGTTCTTGTACATTTAAATATAACAATATGTATACCATTAAGTTTATTTTCCTAAATAGCCTTAATTTAAAATAATTTAAAATGTCTAATAAAGGGAGTTGATTTTTTAAGATGGATAAAACCATATATATATACTAGACATATGTTACCCGCGACCCGCGGGTCTTTATTTGCGCATAACTGTCGATATAGTCACTGAGAGTGTTTTGTAAACAATTAAACGAAATAATAATGTATTAAGTAAAGCGAATGTGTCAATGTCAATAGTGTGAATGAAGCTATCAAATCAGAATTGCTAATAGGCTTAAATACATTTGTTCAAATTAAAACATTTGCTTGTAGGTCTACATATATTTGATTAAAATTTGAGATAAATAGACTCAATTTTGTATGTTCATGTGTTACAGTATAAAGTAGATCTTTATGCAGACATAGATCTAAATCTACACTAATCTAGAGTTAAAAATTGGCTTATATAGAGTTTATTGTGTGTTTCGCATGCGTGACCTTTTTTCATGAAGGAATATAAGCCTATCTCAACACGGCTACGCAGCTTTATTTAGCGTACAGCGAACGAATGTATTAAAAATACTTTAGAAAAATAAATTTGAATGTTAATTTGATTAAAATATGAAATGAATGGACAATAATTAGTATATTTATGTGTTAAAGCATAAGACTATCTTTGCGAAAAGAAGTTTTATCATCTTAGAGTTCAATAAGAGTTTTAGACCTAGGCCTATGAATAGACTCAGTAGACAGATGTGTTTATCACTGTTAATGTGTAACCATTTGGTAATGTCTAATGAAAGGATGTTCGCCAGACATTACCCGGGCCTGCGGGTCTAAGTTTGTGTTTACTAAACTAGTGGATTGGATTTAAATGTATGTTAAGCTTAACTAATGATCCTTTCAAGTTTTTTTTCTTTCGCTACGAAAATAAAATTAGGTTTGCGAAAATGGAATTACCCGAAACCGATACATTCATATCTATTAAAAACGAAAAGAGCGATAGCTTTGTTAAATGAATGGGATTACAAATTGAACAATGTATGAATATAGATCTAGGCCTATCTCAACTCGGCTTCGCAGCTTTCGTAAACGAATGTAACTTTAGAAAACCAAATTTAAATGTTTATTTAATCAAAATATAAAATGAATGGACTTTAATTATATGTTTATGTGTTAAAGTATAAAACTATTTGTGCGAAGAGAAGTTTTATCATCTTATAGTTGAATTAGAGTTTTAGAACTAAGCATGGGATTATAAAGTAAACAATTAAACGAATTAATTTTTAGTACGCGATTCATTACGGTATTGTCTAATGAAAGAATGTTCGTCAGGAAATCTGTAGTCACAGATATAAGATATAAATGGACCTTCTTTTATATTTTCATGTGTCAAAGTAAAAAACTATCTGCGCAAAGTGTATTTCTTAAAATTAGATCTAGGTCTAAATCCTTTCGATCTTTTCTCATGTCAACATTGTTAACCATGGCCTAGATCCATAAACACTATAGCTGTAATAGAGTCGGACAACTTAATTTTTTTGGGGGGTCTTAAGTTTGTTTTAGGGCTACAATACATACACTACGGTCTAAGTTAGTACCTAATGAACATTCCTGCCCAGTTTTATCAAGATTGGTCAAGCGGTTTTGATGTCTATAAGTAACATACATACATACATACATAATTACACCTTACATTCTACTTTATAATATATATATATATATATATATATATATATATATATATATATATATATATATATATATATTGTTACAAATCTCACTATCCAGGCTCTCTGCAAACTGCACCATACACCATTAACTTAAAGAACTTGACAACTCAGGGCTCCAAAGTAACGTAACACTTTAATGATTGAATAAATAACAGCCAATACTGTACAACTGGCAGCACGTACACTGTACAAATATCTCTCCGATAACACCGTACCGCCGTATCAACTCTTGCACTGGCCTCTCCGTCTCGTTCCGGGCTTGCACTGGGTTCAACAGTTCAGGACTGACTTCACACACTAGGCTCGTTGTGTTGGACTCGATCACAGACCAAGATTAAGACGCCGTTCGTCTCAACTGTACTTGATAGTACTCGCACTGAACCGTCGTAATGCTCCGTACAGAACCAAACCGCTGAACTGTGCTGTAGTCGACTGTGTTCTGAACTCCTTTCGTGAACCTCCTTTCGTAAACCGGACTCCAAACCGACTTTACTGCGACACCTCCGCTCTTATATAGTGTCCCTACTGGCCTTCTCGAACCGGACAGAACGTCGCTCGACGTTTCTAGATGGTCAGATGACTACAACTCTCGTGACGCTCCTCAGCTTTGTTCACGACGGCGATCCTTCCCAAACCGCCCTGTTGACATTCGACTCGGCTGACCGTTGTAACTTGTCACGGTTGACTGCTCGTCTAGCGCTGGCCTGGGGCGATTTACTCGACTGACTACACACACACCACTACACCTCTCTGTGCAACCACCAGGTTTATAACAATATATGTGTGTGTGTGTATATGTGTGCGTGTGTTAACGCACAACACAAAGATGTAGGGACCAGTAGTTAGCTCCTGTCTACCACTTTACATGAACGAATAATGTGTGAAATATATACATTTAATAACACTGAAAACAATTAATACCGAGGGAAGAGGACTATAGTCCCTCATTCTTAATGTTTAAAAATGTACACATTTAATCAAATAAACTAAAGCTGGTATATAAACGTTTGAATGAAAGGTTTTTAATACACAAAGGTTGGACTATCCAAGATTGACGTATTTCATATTCTTTTTTCCTTTTGAGTAAAAGAAAATATTGAAGCACTTAAAAATTGTGTCAAAATGTTTTATTTTGATAGCTTTCCAAACAAATGTTTCAATTTGAGTTCATTTTTTTAAACAGATGATAAACCTGAAAGTGTAAGTATTTTGTAAAAGCAGCGTACTATAGTGTTGTTTTCAATTTAAAAGGATAATTAAGGCACAGAAATAGTATAACATTTTGATTTTACTAAGAAAAATCATATACTTACTAGCTTAACATTATTTATTTTATTTTAAAAAATGGCATTTTATCTTTAATTACACAGAAGATTTAAATTTAATTAGCATTTCCTGAAATCAATGTTAGATGTTTGCTTTAAACACATTTTGAAACAATGTTATGCTTAACCATTATGACTAACTTTTCATGATAGATATTAATAGAGAATTGTAAGTTTGTTGGACATATCCTTTGAAAGAATAATAAAGAGCTCTTTATTGAGTTGTAGTAGAGAAGAACAACGTATTTACATTAAGATTCAGCTACACTTATGCCTTACAATATAATAAAATTGGTCAAAGTAACATGTGTACTTAAATATAGTTTATAATATTATATGTAATGTTTTTATGTTCAATTTTTAAAATTTAATTCTTTTCTTTAATATGTTTTTATCACCTTAAAAGTGAAATTACCGATAATGATCAGTTTGTGTCCACCTCCTTCTACACAAGCCCTCAAAAGATAACAACAGAGTCCATGGGCGTAGCCGGGGGGGGGGGGGTTGGGGTTCAAACCCCCCTAAAATGAAATCCCCCCTCGCAGGGGGTGGGGACTGAATTAAGTGACTGATTTTTGCTTTTATTTTGTTTATTTTAGGTGAGATTTTAATACTAAATCATCACTTACCACAGCACAATCACGGGGGTTTTGAGTTAAAAACCCTCTACCAGGGGTTTTGAGATTTAAAAAACCCTTTCAGTGGGTTTTGAGATACAAATCCCTCTACCAGGGAGTTATGAGTTTAAAACCCCATACCAGTGGCTTTGAGCTCAAAACCCCCTACAGGGGGTTTTAAGTTTTAAACCTCCTACCAGAGGTTTTTTCAGTTAAATCCCCCTTTTCTATAAAACATAACCATAAAATGTAAACAACAATCCCCATATTCCAACAGCACAGTTAAGGAAGATTTTGATTTTGTTACCCCCTCCAAAATTTACGATAAACCCCCTCTTCAATATAAAAAAAAGCAAATTACACACTATGAAATCTATGAGCGAAGCGAAAAAGGTTTTGAGTTTAAATCCCCCTCCTCCCAATGGCTTTTTCTTTAAAGTTTAGAACCCTCCAGATGGTTTTGAGTTTAAAATTCCCCTACAGAGTGTTTAGAGTTGAAAACCTCTCTCTTCAATATTATTTTAAAGCAAACTACAGTCAGTCACCAAATTCTATAATAGTACCTAAATAGGGTTTTGAACTTAAAAAAAAACAAACAAAAAAAACTCCAGAGATTTCTTAGTTTGAAATCCCATCAAAAGATGATTTGACGAAAAAACTTTCCTTTTCCATATAAAATCTAAGGCGAAATACAGGCATGTAATTTCAAGAGCGTATTCAAGAAAGTTTACAAACTTCTACCAGTGGCTTGGGCTCTATTAATAAAGGGTGAATACACATGTGTCGAAATTTAAAAAACACTAAATGTGGCTCAACAAAGATGGCTAAGACAGATTTTAGGACTCAGTTATAGAGATCGGGTGTAAATCAAAGAAATCATATGCATGTTGTTTTGACATGTTAGACGACAAAATGAATGACGCAAAAGAAGAGTTGCGAAAACAGCTTACCGGAAAATGCACCGAACGGCGCGGGAGGATCTAAGTCAGTAAGAATATCACATTAGGTTTTTGAAATAAAACTTTTTAATAGCAAGATAATACACTGTAGATACCTCAGAATATGCATTTTGTTGGCTTTCAATTCCTGAAATAGTGCTCGGCGGCGGGGCTTTGCCCCGCGCTAGGGGATCGCTACGAGCTCCCCTAGACCCACTTGCTAGCAAGGCGGGGAGTCTACAAGTTTTCCACTAATTCCAGGAAGAATCTATTCTAGGGTACAATAAACGTCTTCCAAAAGGGTCAGAATGTAATAAAGATCAATTATGTACACATATATATATATATATAATTTTTTTTACGCAGGGGGGGGGGGGTGGAAGCAATCTCTTCCAACCCCTCCCCGCCAAAAAAAAATCTTGGCTACGCTACAGAGTCAGTAAGTGATACTTTATTATCTCTAAATATCTCACTGACAGTAAATGTTTTGATAGGAATTAATTATGTGTCATGTAGCAAAGGACATGGTGAGCATAGCGAGCGCCTATAGCAAATTACTTTATTCCACCTTTTCCATGAACATCACATAGAACTAGTATCTTATCGATAAAACGTATTTAAAAATAAGATTAACATAGACTATCAACTAATTTAACGAATAAAGTTAGGAAATGATTTATGCTATTTCTCATAAAAGAGCTAAAATCAAAATAATTTATTTATGTAGATACTGCTTTTCCCAATAGAATATTGAAATCAAGGAGGCCTTTTATCGGGATCAAAAATAATGGACCATTTGATTCAGAAGATTATTTATAAATGCAATGTCTCACACAGATACCCATACCCAGTTGCGACCTACATATTTTTTCACATCTTATGCAGACAAAGCCTTTGTCCATCAAGAGTATATTTAAGTTCACTTTTCGTCTTCTGAGTCTGTCTTCTACAAGGGCCTTTAATGTGTGCCGTGCAGCCTATTTGAGAGCTCCCTTTCTCTTTCAGAGACTGTCTACTTACAGCTACTTTCCTTTAAGCCAGTGAAGACAAAATGGCGCCTTAGTTTAACTTAATAGCTATTCCGGGGGTGTCTCTGTTACTCCTAAAATATGGTTTTAGTCAATCCAAATTTTACTAACTCAGATTTCTAACAGTACTTTACAAAACCTAGATAATTTCATTTCATAGTTCATTAATAAACTGTAGACAACACTAGAATGTTGATACTGCCCTGATGTCAGATCACACTAGAATGTTGATACTGTCCTGATGTCAGATCATACAAGAATGTTGATTATGCCATGATGTCAGATCACACTAGAATGTTGATACTGCCCTAATGTCAGATCACACTAGAATGTTGATACTGTCCTGATGTCAGATCATACAAGAATGTTGATTATGCCATGATGTCAGATCACACTAGAATGTTGATACTGCCCTAATGTCAGATCACACTAGAATGTTGACACTGCCCTGTTGTCACATTACATACCTGGTAATCAATAACAAACTAAGAAAAAAAAAAGCCTAAGTTTTAATAATTAATTAATGTTGGAATGTAGCTGTGATATTGTAACAAAAAAAAGAACAAATCTTATGTCTCTCAGATTAAAAGAATGTACATATTATTTCTCCAACACCCAAACTCGAATCAAGTATAAATTCTGCACAATTTTGTTTTGTACCTGACAAAATAAGCATCACTTTAAACAATATAAACGAATAAATATAAGAAATAACCAATTAAATAATTAATCATTGTTATATTTATTTAGTTTTGTCTCTAAGAAATAAAAGAATTTGAAATTTACAGACTTGAAGGCATAAGCTGAATCAGTCTCCCTGTATAGTATGTTATCAGAAGTAGGCCGTTGCTTAAATAATTAAAGCTAATAATACATATCTATAAAGCATTCCATTTTCAAAATCACTTCATTAGCACATTGGCTAATTTTCTTATTTCAGGAGGCTTGATTCCTCGAGATAAAATTTAAGTCGTACAATTGGTACAACTATTTCTAATCACTCACTTAGTCTATATCAGTGACGTGTAAACCACAACTCCTGAAAGGCATAGTTCAACCCGCAACATGTTTTGTAATAATGATTAAACATAACAAGTTTTTATTATCATTCAAATTATATTGAAAATGTCTATTTCTATAATTCGCTCAAATTTGTTGTTTATTAGTTTTATGAGTAGCCTTAACTAAATGTTGATGTCTGTTTTAGGGCGCCAGTGTGTCAACTTTTTAATAGCATAACCGTGTGCCACAGAGACAGGGAACCTTAATAATATCTCTCAAATATATCGCAAAATTACTTTTTTTTGTTTTTTTTATTGATTTCAAACATGTTAATTGTAACTATTAAATACCTAATGAAATAAAATAAAGTGCAAAAACAACAACAACAACAAAAAACTGAGAGATGATTCTATTTTTGTTTCTTAAGATGAATGTATGTGGAAGTACTTCTCAATTAATTTAATTCTAATTAGCATTTAATTCGAATTCTGGTCGTTCTTCCCTCTCCCACTCTTTTGTTTCAGTAAATGCTTTAAAAACCAATTCCAGTAACATACGCCAAGATAAGCCTTTTTTTTTCTCCTTCCCCCACCACCCTATTCCTAACTGGTCTAGATAAGTGATAGGATCATAGCGTATTGAGAACTATTAAAACATGAAAGAAAGCTAGGCAAAACCAATTAGTAAAAATATTGTTAATCAAACAGTTTTAATGGTGAAGGTCTAGATATAATAAAATGTAATTACAAAGATGATCCAAAGTAATCGATACAATTATACTTCGTATAAGCTTTGTTGTTATTTAAAAGGTTTTTTTTCAAGTTTTTTTTTTAGCGGACCCCGGAAAAAGGATACGCTGCTATTAATGTTGTGCGGAATGTCTGTCCCGTATTACAAATCGAACAGCATGATAATTTTGTCCTTTCAAAGTTAACATGCAACAGCTACCTTTTTTTCTTTTATGAAAGCGAAAAAAATATTTTAAAAAAATATGAAAAAAAAAATATGAAAGCAGTTAATTTTCTTCACATAATTTTAAAATTATTCACTACTAATAGCAAAAGGAGATCATTTAGTACAGGAGTTGACTATTTACCATTTTTTCACCCGTTATGCAAACCTTATTAGATACTTAGCCAAATAGTAATTTAAAAAAGGACTGCTAAATTAAGTCATTTTTGTCATATTAACTAATAAATTAACAAAAAAAAATACTTTAAAAAATATATTGTTACTAGGCATTTCAAGCGAATATAAATCAATACCATAATCAATAAGTAGTGTTACATATTATACAATGGGTGTATCGGCTGAATAAATAGACAGATGGCCTTCAAACCTTGCTACTACTACCAACTTGTCAACATGGTTTTATGTTACAACAGACGCTGATCGACTGACGTTACAGTACTGCCAACATCGGCAATTATAGAAGTAGACCTCAACTGATCCCCACCTGGCACCAACTGTTGTGTAACGGCCACTGACACTCAATGCCATCAATAATCGCCAATCTTACAATGACACTCAAGACTTTAATTGATACTTCTGAGAAGGTACGAGACATCAACTTTGGCAAAGAATCGTGTTCAATACATACAAACTCCAACACTTACCATATAAACGAAATTAACACAAAACTCAACTTCTACTTTAAAGCAAGATTTAGTAATCTTTTAGGGACCAACACACCGTCCGTTTCAACCAAATCCAGAGGGTGAACTGCCTAATGACAAAAAATGACCAATAAATGTCATCGGACTTTGTGACGTATCAAACATTTAAAAAAAAACAAAAAACAAGGCGCTCTCGACACGTACAAGGATAATGAGAAAAGGAAAAACGAATTCAACTGAGTTGGGATAAAGCAAAAGACAATTGCCCAAACTAATCGTGACATGGGGCACCACATACAATCTTTCAACCATCATTCTCCATGTCTATCTGTATTTTGCCTTTGATATAATTTCATTTACTGACTGGCCTGTCCATTCTTCAATATTGTCTTTCCATTTTCTTTCCTCTTCATCTTCTTACTGGTACTGTTTCCTACCTAACTCTTAGGATGTGTACAAAGAAGATGACTTTAGATTTATTTCATAAGCTATACACAAACTAATTTACTTTTTACTTCATATAGAAATGTTGAGTATATAGTCACACATTTTTTAAGCATTGTATGCGTGAAAACAAAATACCATCCATGTATAGAAACTTTAGTAAACACTAAATATTTGGACTAACAAAAACATACGTGCGTACTGACATTGAGTAAGTAAAAACAAATGTGTATCTGTAAGCAGAATTAATTTATTTATTACCAATCGTATACAATATAATTGAAACTAATGTCTTTAAATATTTCAAATATATTTTTTGAAAGTATAATCACTAAACATTTTTAGATTTGTAACATTTGTTAATACTGACCAAACAGTTAATACATATTAGTATATAATCTTTAAAATTACAAGCACTTCCCTAAGCTTGCATATGACTAAAGCGTTGGGCTAATTAGCAATCCGCTGAAGATGTTGTGTTGATAAGTTAAATCAGAGTCAAAGTATAATTAATGTGGAGCTCGATTATTTACAACATAAATTGTGTCGCCTTTGTTACACTCAATGACAACTGTTCTACTGTGTAAAAAAAAGTTTATAAAATTTAAAAAAAAAGTATTTACAAAAAAAAAATTATTTTCAAAACAACAATGAAAATTCCCTAAACTCGCTTTCTTTTCAATCCTGCATCACACTTTTTAAAACCGAGTCCAGAATTTTAGGCTTAGCTAAATACGACAAAGAAGGCGCGATGGCTTAGCGGCAAAGCATTTCGCTTACGAACCAGAGGGGAGAAATTTAAATCCAGGAGTAGCCTGTGATTTTTAATTTTGGGAACGTTTGGCGCCTCTGGGTCCACCCAGCTCAAATGGCTTCCTAACATTAAATGGGGGAAAGTAAAGGCGGTTAGTCGTTGTGCTTGCCACAGGACACACTGTTCGTTAACCATTGGATAAAGAAACAGATGATCTTTACATCATCTGACCTAAAGATCACAAGGTCTGAAAAGGAAACTTAACATGAAAAACTTCAATAATCGTTTTCATTTCTATACCTAGCCTTACCTCTACAATACTGGGTATTCTTTTCGACAAAACTTGGATGTTAGCCATAAAAATGACGCTACGTTTTTTAGCTTTCATAGGTACGCCTTAGAGCACTTTCTTACAGCTGAAACATTGGGGTTTTTGAATCCCTGATTATGGTACTGATATAAAGCCATACCGCTCCAAAGTCGAAATTATCATTTGTTTTCTTTACATTTTTTTGATCGAGATCCATGTGAATGGTTTGTGACAGTGTACTCTTTTATGAAACTATGACCTGCAATAACGTTTACTATTAAACAAAGGCTTAAAATTATTTATAAACAAAAAAAAATGACTTTCGTTTCAATAGCAACACAGTTAGAATAATGACGTCATTCACATTCAATTGTCTGGAATAACTATCTACGAAAGACAATTATAAAATTGTAACTTTCAATGAAAAAAAAAGAAAAATAGACAAGTTTCAAAATATTGGTCTAAGGATAATGACAGAAGCAATGAAACAACACCCATAAGAGCTATGAAGGAAACCGCTGACCTAATCTCTCTGGATGAAAGAAGAGAAATAAAAATCCTTTCCCAATTCACTAAATTGGAAACCTTGGATCGGCACCCACTCAGAACAAAAATCCACAAAACTGGCACAAAAAAACTTCTCAAAAGGACCTATTTCATACAGGAATCTCTAAACCTAAAAAACAAACACCAACTTCAAAAATTAATCTGGAATGCTCGATACACCATAGTTAATATCCACCCTGGGACGAAAGCTCTCTTTCTGCTGTAAGGGACCATATTGAAAAAATAAGAAAAAATCTAATTACAGACCAACAGAGCTTAAGGAAATAGTGAACTGTTTTCTACATACCAAATATCCTAGCAATCAGTGGATCAGAGTTTACACTGATGGCTCATCCCATAAAGCCACTACAAATGGAGAAGCTGGAATACTTATCGAATGACCAGATGGAGAAAAATCCATTGCAACTGGAGAGCTCTCTGACAGTCACATAGCAGAAAGGGAAGCACTAGCACTAGCTGCTACCATGCTAGCAAATCATCCGATTTCCTCACACAGTCAGATTGTCTTTTTAACCGATGCGAAAGCAACCTTCCAAAGCTTGCAAAACTCTGATTCCTCTTATATTAAAAACCTCAGAACAGCACTCACAAATAAACTCTGCAATATATCAAGAAGAATTGAAGAAATTAATTGTAAATAAAAGAAATGAGAAATGGACGAGCTCTCATCCAAATCACAATAAAGATGACGCTTACTATAAGCTATCCCGACAAGACCAACGTCTATTATTTCGACTCAGGACCGGACACAACAGAATGCGACAACACATGTACCGGAATCTCAAAATTGGAACCAGTGAAATCTGCCCGTGTGGAGTATCACCAGAGAAAGGCGACCACGTCATCCAAAACTGCTCTCTTTACCAGGAGGCCCGTATAAGACATTGGCCCCAAATCACCCCAATAGAAAGAAAACTATATGGAGAGCTCCCTGATTTGGAAACCACTGCGAAGTTCATCTCATGTAGTGCTCTAGTCATCTGAACACTCCAACATAACAATGAGAATAAAGAAGAAGAACAACGAAAAAAATGTGTACACGTTTAAAAAAAATCTATATTTTTTATGGCCTGAGGTGACCTTGGCATATCAACATACGACACCTATTGGGAATATGACCCACAAGTTGAGAAACCCTGCTTTAGAGTGCATTAATATTTAAGCAACAAAGAGAATACAGATATTAAATAAATATGACTTTACAATAGTGGTTGGATAAAGAAGGTTTCTGAAAAGTGTAAGCATACACAACTTTGCTATAGTCCGGTTTTTTAAATCAATTGTCCTTGATGGGTAGATGGTCTTCTTTAGCCGTAATGCCTATGTTTCATCTGTTAGAACAAGCCAGATGAAAGCCAAAGCATTGTTTATAGCCGGAACGATGTCGCCCACACAGTAGTTACACCCTCTCTACGCACTGATGTGACCAAAGGAACGGAATATCCTATACATGTTCTGCCCGGATGTAGCACGGTGTGCCATTATCTGCCTAAGGGTCACTGTTAAATATAAATGTATATTAAGGTCTCATTAATCAATGTCATCAGTTCTCTTTACCTAGTAGCGGGTATGGCTAAAAGTAGTCTACGAGATGTATCGTCAACAACAGTCCCCTTTGCGACTTTATCGTTAATAACGAGTTTTCAAGTGACCTATATCTAGATTCAGGTATTTTAGAACAACAGATCAGTGTTAAAGGTGTGCTGGCACGTTCGTACAGTGTCATATTGGCCCCTATATGTAGCTAGGTTATTAATTATAACCTCTAGGTATACACTTACACTAATGCATGCAACACAAGACATAAAAGTCGCAGGTAAACATATATACAAAGTTTATTTACATAAAAAGTGAAATAAATGTGTAACTAAATGGCCATCAACTTACGGGCCTTCTCAACACAAAATAAACAAAAGTTACACATTTAAAAATAGCATAGCAAACCGCCCTAGTGTAACTAAATATAAAATCTATTATCACATTCAGGATATCACACATCAGTGCATCTAAAAATGAAGGTCACAGGTCTCAGGTCAAAACACTACCACTTTAGGCCACCCTGTGGTTACAGGTTTAAGGCCAACACTGCCACTTTTAGCCTAAAATACATAATGGTCATTATGAACTATAAGCTTCAGAGAAACCTATGAGCCTACAAGTTTCATAGAATCCCACCTATAGACATCCGTTCGGTAAAGCCTATCTGATGATACAATACATAGTTGAATCCCTCAGAGACAAAACTATAAAAAAAAAAATGTCACATTTGGGAATACCCCAGGATGCATAACATCAGGGTATAATCTGGAAATCATTTGAGGCAATATCTACTAATTAATATATTATATAAAATACAATAATGGCCAAAGATGTACTTAGCCCAAAGATCTCCAGAGCAGGGCACACTTCTCCCAAGTACCCCAAGACACACGACAAACAATTAACAGAAAAAAAAAATTCACAACAGAAGTCCAGAGGTCAAGCTATTCACTCAGGAGCAAGTGACAATTAATACGGTCTAAATGTTTTGGTGTTTGGGTATAGTTGCTAGGCAGCGGAGGTTTGGATTTAAAGTTTTACTTCTCCTAGATGGGTAGCCAAGCAAGGATAAAGAGCCTTTCTTCCCCGAAGCGTACTGGTTTAGGTGCCAGTTGCTCGCCTTTGCCCCTATTCTTACACAGTATATTTTGGTTTTAAGTACACAAAGCGTCCTATTGGCAAGGCAAAAGCATTTGAACCTTTTTTTTCTTACACACCTGTCTCTTAGCTTAACATTGTCTATCGCTAGAACAAAAAATGTTAATAAAAATTGAAAAAAACAAAACATGTGAAACAAGCAAAATATATTTAAAAAATCCTTTCAAAAAAGCTTATCTAAAGGGAAAGAATAACACACTTAAGACTATATCTACCAATAATGTACACATTATTTCCTTTGTTTAATATAACATTAATATAACACTATTATATAATATTTTAATAAAAAAGTAATTACGATAAAATAATTAATTACAAATAATTAATTGACTAATTTAGTAGTTTTGTCTATTATTCATGCTTTGTTATGTACAATAAATTATTGCTTATAGCATGATGGAGAAATTGTTTTAACAATTATCGGAGGGGACTATGCCCAAAAAGTTAGCCATATCTGTAAATTCTGAAGTATTTGTTTCCTTTGTTGCTAATTGTAAAAATGAATTATCAGTAATTAAATGACTAATTGGTTACTTTTAAAACTGGATTCATGACTTCTCTATGTCTATGAATTGTGCGAAGTTTCAGTTTTATCCAAGAATGAATGAGGGATATATAACATGCTCACAGTTTTCACCAGAAAGTCAGACAGAGTGAGTTGACATAAGCTTATAAAAAGATTTTAAAAAATATAGATAGGAGCACCTTTTAACACAAAGTTAAATATGTAAGTTTTAGAATAAACTACAAAATATTTGACTGTATTTTTGTAGTGTTTTATTTGATTCATTTGCGTACTTTAATTGTCCCCCAAAACAATGTTTTTGTAATAATTAGTATTGCTATTAAATATTAAGCTTACTTGCAGAGGCATGCTCCATTTTATCGAAACCTTGAACTTAAATTAAGTAATTTTTATTTCGATAACTATCCAAGATTGCAACATTTTTTGGCCTCAGCAACACACCCAAACTGAATGAATAAAGTCCTTGCTGTATTGGACAAATTAAAAGAGATAAAAATATTCAAATAGGTTTAAGCGTACAGACACATACTGAAGAAATTACAGATAATAAACAGAATAAATAGAAAAACTTAATATATATGATATATGAAGTTCACCTGTCTTATTATTACGATGTAACCTTTATTTAACTAAAAAACAACAACAACAAAAAAGACATAATTACAAATTGAGTCCGTGTTAAAACACATACTCAGGAGCGCCCCCCGTAGGAGTCGGAGCGCTGGAGATTCGCCTGTTCACAAATAATATTTATTTATTTTACTTTAGGGTCAAAGAAATAATGTTTCAAAGATTTATTTGCCGTTATAAAAAAATAATAATGTTTTTCTTTTCTGTTTTACATATTTTGGATGTTCCTTCTAAGTTAAAAAACACACATCTTGCTGGAAGACGGAGAATTGCAGCGAGCAGGGTGTGAGGGACAGTTGAGATAATCAGTTCCACACGCTGACCGCACGACCAGACATTGCTCTTAAATTAATAAGAAACTGGTTACAAATTAATAGCGTACTATTGATAAATAGATATATTACACATTACGGCATTATATCTTCAGGATATGTACAATATGTCAGACGAGCGGTTTTAGGTAATCTTTTAGCATTGCTTTGTAACAAAAAAAAGAAGAACAGCTATATCACGCTTGAAGTTTGATGTCTCAGCACATCTTGGGTGTTAATTTGGCTACAGTCACTGTTTGTTAAATGTCTGCTTTAGCTAAACCTGTGATTAAATAATAGTTAGCGCACTTCTTCTTTAGAGAGAGCTCTATTCAAAATCTTTATTCCGGAATAGTTATAAGAGACTATTATTGATGTCCTGATTGCTTTTATGCCTCTTGACATTTTAAAGTGCGATTCCATTCTCGAGTCAAATTCATCCGCGTGAGAGATAATCTTTAGTCTTTTGCCCTTCCCTTTTCCGGGCATATCTTCTGGATCTTTATAAGCTACACTAAGTCTGAACAGACACACTTTGTCCTTTTCTCCATCTCGCTGACAGTCGAGTCTGGACTATATTATTCACTCTTACTTTTAGAGGAATATATGGTGCCTCCCTCAGGCGTCTGCCAATTTAGTATTGCCGGTCACCATAGGTCAGCCTATTTGACTACCTACTTGTCAATTTACTTGGCATTATCTGCCTTTTTGACAGTCCACTTGTCAACCTACTTGACTGCCTATTTGGCATAAATTGTCAGCCTACTTGGTGCTATCTGTCTTTGCCAGCCTTCTGGATATCGTATACCTATTAGACGCTACGCTTCCAGAGACTTCATAACCTTGCTAACTTATCGCAACTCACTGGACCTAGCCTGACAATAACGCCTGATAATAACGCCTGATAATAACGCCTGAAAATAACGCCTGATAATAACGCCTGATAATAACGCCTGATAATAACGCCTGATAATAACGCCTGATAATAACGCCTGACAATAACGCCTGACAATAACGCCTGATAATAACGCCTGACAATAACGCCTGATAATAACGCCTGACAATAACGCCTGACAATAACGCCTGATAATAACGCCTGATAATAACGCCTGACAATAACGCCTGACAATAACGCCTGATAATAACGCCTGACAATAACGCCTGATAATAACGCCTGACAATATCGCCTGACAATAACGCCTGATAATAACGCCTGACAATAACGCCTGATAATAACGCTGCCTACGGCAGATCAGTTTCTGCCCAGAGCACAGTTCGTTCCACGGTAGTCGGCCCCCCACCCCTACTATGCCCACAACCGACCACAAGACTTTAAATTGAGAATCCACAAGTACTTAGTCACTGGCAACACTCTATCGCTTCATCCAGCTTCAAGACCTCAAGCACAGTCAGCTGCTACATCAATAGAACATTCAGATAAGTACAGAGGCAAACATTCTTTTTATTCTTACATGTAAAATTTATGTAAATAAATATCCATTAATTCTTTTAAGTGTTTTTATCTTTCTCCATTGTATGTTTTGTTGCATTCCTGCTTCCCAGGTATCTCGATTGTCCCAGTGTGTTTCAAACTTAAAATAAACATCCCCTAGACTATAGACACCCAACAAGCCACTCATACACGCAACGCAAAAGGGTTGTTAGAAACACAAACTCTGTAATCTTGTATTTTTGTTATAATTAAGTAAGTGCTTTTAAATCATTTTTTTGCATAATGCTTTAAATTGTATAATGTATGTTTTTTTCAAATTAGTTTTTAATTTTAAGAAACAAAAGTGTGAACGACTAATTAACTCAACGTCTGCTGTAAAACGAAAAAAAAAAAACACTATTGGGCAAATAAAGTTTACAGACTTTGGGTCATAGGCGTTTCCAACGTCAGTGAGAAGTTTGTCAAAAATGATTATCTTACCAGTAGCAATCGGACGCTCCAGATTTAAAAGTGAAGAGAAGCCAACGGCCACTTTAGAGAAGAGATAGATTTACTCATGTGTATTTAGTTATTGTATTTGTGAGCTTTCTTTTCAAACATGTGATATATTAGTATACCGGTAAGTCAAATGTATTTTTTTTTCGTATTAGAAACAAACAAAAAATCAATCAAACAAACAAAACAATATATTCTGTAAATGATTAGTAGTTCCTATTAGAGAACAGATGTAACTAGGAAATATAAGTGTTTTTTTTTTAAACTAATAATAAAATTTTAGTTAGAAACATTTTAGAATATGTTAAGTTCACCTTAAATATTCTGAATTCTATTATGGTTTTATTATTGCTGATGTGTAATTTAAAAATGGTGTATAATTTTATTTAAAAATGCCCTCTTATTTAATTTTGAAAAAAAAAAAAAAATTTCCAGAAAAAAAAACAGTAGCCATTGCATCAGTTGGGAATCGGCCTCGTAGGCGCCATTATCTAAATCGATCGCTGGAAATGCTTTTATCCAGGGAACACCCACATTTCTGTCTCAAGGTTCCCAACCGTATCAACGAAATGCCGAAAAAGGGATCGAACCGTCTACATGCACCCCGCGCCACAATAGTGGTTCTGCATACTATAAGCAGTCAAAGGCAACCATGGGTAACAAGCCTTTACACGCGAACTCTGCAAGTTTCAAAATATTTTGTTTCTCTTAACGTGACGGACATACCATACAAAATAAAAGCGGCCTTTAACCTTTTGGAGGATAATAAATGTGTAACAGATTATTTCCACCATTTTTACGCATACTGTATTTATTATTTCTCAATCTGTCTACCTGATTGTGTGTTTCTAACACAAAGACAATACCAACACTGTAGTGAAGAAATTAATGTTTTTAGTCTCTAATAACTAATGATCAGAATAGTTCTATCTCTAATTTCTATTATGCATATATCACAAAATATGTGCTTATATATATATATATATATATATATAAATACATAGATGTATATATGTATGTGTCAATAAACAAGCAACTGTGTCACGGCTGTTCCAATTAAGATTTTAACAACACATTGGCGTAGAAAACTTGGCGAGGTGAAGTTTCATGAAACCCGGACCAGCGCGGGCATTAAAAATAAAATTGTATTGTCTTTAGTTTGTTCGTCAAAGAATGGTGGTCTAAAAGGCATACAATTGACAATTTTAATGTGATTAATATGTTGGAATTACCTTCGAGGAATGGAATGATAAAGAACGGCAAACATGGTAAAATATTCACAAAATGTGATACGATGTGTGCATCAAAAACCATATGTGCGCAATCAAAGTTAGTCAACAATTTTGGAAGCTCATAAAAAAAAAAAAAAAAAAAAAAAAACATGTATACGAATCTTTAAAGTCAACTGGAGAATATCTATAAAGAAGTACATCGATAAAGTTTAAATATTTTGAGGTTTGGATCCACACTCTAGTGTCTTCATTCAATACAAGAATTCACACAAATTAGAAACAACCATTCTTATCTATAAGGATTTTAAAAATCTTTCTAAGCATGCTTCCTATTTCTTATTCACAAGTGACACCTTGGTCAGCAAGGACCAGTATAGAGCAGCCAAAGTTGAGATTGATCAGCAAGTAAATGCAGCCTGCTTTGTATATTAAAACTTCTTATGCATTTTTGCATCAAAAGCAGAAAATAGGCTAGGAAACGAATTTAAAAAAAAAAAAACGGAAGTTAGTTTATCGGGTGGTGCTATCCAGTGGTTAAATAAAAAAAATTAATTCCAAATGATAAAAATGTATGAACACATAGTTATATTGTTTCAAAGTTCAAGAGTTAATTAACGAAAAATAGTAAACTTTATTAAACTTTATTATCCACAAAGAGCTTTGTCTTCAAATCATTGCATTACACGAAACAAAACACTAGAACTCGAGACAATGAAATGTACGTTAACACCAGATTCGATCAAACATTGTGTGAGAAATGTTTTTATTAGAGTGTTCAAATTGTTGTGAGTGATTTAATGGCCAGAAGAACAATATGAGTTTTTTTTTTGTTTTAGCTATCGAAGTCTTATACTTTGTTTGCGATAGTAAACACAGAGGTTTTATTTATTTATTTATTTATTTTTGAAAATTAGTTTAGCTTTCCTATGAATATCTCAATCGAACATAAAAAATCATTTGTTTGTTGTTGTTGTTTAAATATGAAGAACAAGATATTCTTTTTACTTTTTGGAACTTGTATAAGCCATGTCGGAAGTAGTAGTGCATATAAGCACACCATTACCTATCGAATGCTTCCTAATTGCATGCGTCTTAATAAAGAAGTCTAAAAACCAGTCCAACTTCTGGCCTTGTGGCTCATATTGAGTGCAGCGGAACTGTTTTTACTAACACGAGAAGGGGCAAAGAATAGTAACTGGAACCTAGACCAGTAAGTTTTAGACATGGACATGTGAAGTCTGAATTTAAACCTCTGCTGCCTTGCAGCTATATCCACTCATGGAAAGGCTTCGAGAGTCAACCTTTAAAAAAATTAGGATCCGGCGTTCCATAGGCAGTTTGCAGCTCTCAGTGATGTATTCTCAAAGAGACTGCGACGCCGCTAACGTATCAGCACTTGCCTCTCCTTGGAATACATCAGCTGCGTGAAGAGGGAGAGAACTGGTGTGGCGGTGTATAACTCAGCTGTTGGCTTTATGAGCGTGTAGTTTCTCAATGTAATATTGCATTAATAGTCGCGGTCTTTCCACCCTTTTTACTTATTTTTTTTTTCTGCTGTCGCGATGAACTTAATATTTATTGTCACGTATCAATTTAATAAAACAAGGTATAATTTAAAATAATGTATGCCAAGTACGGAATAACCCACAGCAGATGTCAGAATTTCCTTTAAAATAATCTGACACCTGTCCTTCATGTAGCGCAGTGATTCCCAAAGTGGTCTATATAGACCTCCCGGGGTTATTTAGGACTTGAAAGGGGTCTATGGAATGGAAACAAACAATAAATTGGGTGTCTATGACCTTGTGAATGGGATCCACGAGACTAGTGGCTCTCATTGAAGCACGTCTCAACTTGAAACTTCGTTTCTCTGTGGACCTTAGGAGGTCATCCTTGGAAGTGTCACACTGTTAGTTCAGTAGTAGTAGTAGTATTTTTTGTTTGGCATTTTAAAATGTTAACATCTTATTTTAATAAGCTCAATATTGTCTACATGAAAGTAAAATTGTACAAGGCCGAGTCTAAAAAGAAGTCAATACTGTCACATTTTCTCACTTCTAGAAAACATCCTTTCTAATGAATATGAAAAGACCTGTAGGTAGAAATATTAGCAAGCTTCTTATGTAAAGTACCACTTCTAATTCAACATTTTGTTTTCAGTTCTAGTAACAGGATGAACGAAGCTTCTCAGTGATGTCCCTGCAATCAGAGCGCAAAGAGAATGCACAAAGTATATTGTTATAACCATAGACTTATATATAGTATATCTAGATTGGACATAGAGATTTTGTAACACTACAAAAATGTGTAAATTTTTTTAGATAGTTGGATCAAGTCGTTGTTTTGTAAAGTACTTAAAAGAAGTAAAATTGTTTGTTTTTTTCAACCCTAACCTATGTATCATATAATTTAATTTTTTGATCTAGATCTAGTAATTGAACATCAAAAATAAGAGTACTCTCGTCTCATAATTATTATTTTGCAATTTTAGATACATAATCTAGAAGGATCTTGGTAATCAATCTATTTCAATGTACATAAGATGATTTAAATCAACATGAATTATTTCCATATAGGATTTTTAAAACATTATCTCAACTGGAACAAACAGGAAATGGCTTTGTTTCATACAGTTGCGTGAATATGCATTATTTCTAAACTTTGAAAACTAAAGATAATTGATTAAGGTGACTCCCCTTAGAGCCTGAAAAAATAGTTTACGTACATAAAAATCTATATTTGTATAGGTCTGTGAATCGATCAATCGAGGATAAGAATTATATTTCCGCTTTCCACTCTAGATATAATATATATGTATATGGTTATAACCCTGTCATGCACACCGTCATCCAGGTAATGCAATAAGTGCGCACTGTTAGAGACTTGACTTAGAGTGAATGTTGACATTGGAGAAGATAAACGAAGTCCCACCAAAGACTAGAATGAACATCTGTTTAAAGATAAAAGAAGAAAAGATAATTTTATTTATTGAATCAAATGGAAATTCAGTGTGACTACAATTGACAACTTAAGCGTAACTACTTTACAAAAAACCTAATGTGCTATTCTTACTGACTTAGATCCTCCCGCGCCGTCTGGCAAATTTGTCGTCAAGCTGTTTCTACAAACATCTGTTACTGGTAAAGTTTGAAGACTCTTCCAACCTGCTCTGAGGACCTCCATGAATATGTGATGCCAAGTTGTTGACATCGCATCTCTTGTTATGCGTAATTCATTTTGTCGGAGAACATGTCCCGCAAACCTCATTCGGCGCTCTGTCACAGTCTTACTAAGGGGTCGACTCCCAGTTCGGCTAGGATTTCCTTGATGACTAAATGACTCCTATAATCTGTCTTAGCCATCTTTGTTGAGCCTCATTTAGTGTTTATCAATTTTGGCAAATGACTATTCACTGCACTCTATCAATGGAGCCCCGCCACTGGTAGAAATGTTTAACCTCTCGTGAATACGCTCTTGCAATTAGGTGACTGTAGTTTGCTTTTGATTTTACATCGAAAATGGAAGTTTTATCGTCAAAATCATCTGTTGGGGGTTTTAGACTAAAAAATCTAAGGAGTTTTTTTTTTTTAATTCAAAACCCGATTTAGCTACGGTTATAGAATTTGAGAACTGTAGTTTGCTTTAGAATAATATTGAAGATAAAAGCTTTCCACCTCAAAAAGCTAAGAAGGGCGATTTTAAACTCCAAACCATCTAGAGGAGAGGGCTTTAAACTCAAAACCCCCAAATGGCTTGGCTACACTCAAATAATTTATTGTATAATTTGCGGTTTTTTTTATATTGAAGAGGTATTTTTTAGAATCAAACCCCCTGAAGGGGGTTTAAACTCGAAACCCCTTTTGGCAACGCTCATTGCATTTTGAGAGCGTAATTTGCTTTTTTTTTTACATTGAAGATGTATTTTTTAGGTTCAATCCCGGCTGGCGAGGGGGGGGGTTAAACTCTAAACCCCTTTGTCTACTCTTTTAGATTTTAGAGTGTGTAATTTGCTTTTTTTATATTAAAGAGGTATGTTTTTAGCTTCAAACTCCAATGGAGGGAAGTTAAGACTTTGTAATCCCTTTGACTACACTCATAGAATTTTGAGTGTAAAATTTGCTTTGTTTTTAATATTAAAGAGGTAGTGTTAAATTCAATTCAAACCCCAATAAAGGGGGGTTTTAACTCAAAACTGAGTCAAAACGCAATAAGCTACGCTTATAACATTTTGAGTGCATACTTTTTTTTTATATTCAAGATATTCAAGAGGTAATTTTAGCTTCAAACTTCGCTGAAAAAAGATGAGGGGATTAAAGCCTAAAACTGATTCATAACACATTAAAGTACGCTTATAACATTTTGAGTGCGTAGTTGTTTTTTTTAAAAATATTTTAGAGGTATTTTTTAGCTTTAGATCCTACTGAAGGTGGGGGGGGGGAGGTTAAACTCAAAACCCCTTTGGCTACGCTCATAGAATTTTTTTATGAAAGAGAGGGTTTATCGAAAATTTTGGACGGGCTTTAAAAATCAAAATCTACCTTAACTGTTCTTGGAATTTAGGGATTGTCGTTTGCATTTTTTGGGGGGTTTCGTTTAATAGAAGAGGGGGATTTAACTGCATAAAAACGCCGCTGTAGGGAGTTTTAAACTCAGAATCCCCTGGTAGGGTTTTAAAACTCAATACCCCTTGGTAGGGGGTTATAAACTCAAAACCCCTTTGGTTATGCTCGGGCAAGGGATGGTTTAGTATTAAAATCTCACCTAAAATAAACAAAATCGAAGCAAAAAAATCAGTCACTAAATTCCTATCCCCAACCCCCCCCCCCCCCAGCTACGCACATGATCTACATAATAGCACCGCTTTAATATATATTAATGACGTAATTCGCATTTGTTTTATTTGTGTGTAGTAGGCGATCTCCCCTTGTCGCTTCGTCATAATTTTTTATGACGCAAATTTTCGTCTCAGATCGTTTGGTGCATTTCACGCCATGTTGCTAGACTGAAGCAGGCTTTATAGGGTTCAGATCTTGAATTTCCCCTTGTGTCCGATATTGGATAGCCTAATCGTTGGCCATGGTAGATATTCTTAAAGGTTTATCTTTACCTCTGCTTAGGGTGAGTTTTATTTCACATTGTTAAGTTACTTTTAGTATGTATTCGATTGAAATCGTATGTTGTAATTAAATCTATAGATTACAAGAATCTGTTCTTTATCTTTCTATAGGGTCTCAGTTTTAGGTTACAAGACTGAGGTTTTCATCTAAGGTTTTCTGTCTGATGTTTCAAGTTTGATTTACGAGTCTGAGGCTCCAGATTCCTGATTGTTATATTCAGACCTGGTGGTGCTTTGTGAAGTTGTGAGCTTTGATGCTACTATGAACTTTTGATTATTGATCGTCGGTAAACAGTTTCTTGGCTAGAAGATATTTGGATTGTTATGAACATTTGTATAGTAATGATCCTGATTACTGAATCTTTATCTTGACGTGGAACATTGATAAGATCAATATTTTCTTAAAAGTAATAATTCAGTATTGTATTGAGTCATATTGTACTAGATCTATATGTACTTGTATTTGTTTTATCATCATCATTGGTCATATATTAGTTCATTGTATAAATATTATTAAATTAAATTCATAATTTTATTTAAATCATCATACACCTCGTTTATTAGTTTATGTACAACTGGGTGTGAATGATGTGGCTGTCGGTCGGAACTTGGGCCTAAACATAGATTTGTTATAATTTTTAACGCTTTTTTAATATTTAGAACATTAATATTCAGTAATTGAATAAAATCAAGTATTGACATGAAAGACTAATTTTTTAAAATTTTGGCATGGGTAGGGTCCAAAATATGAGATGAATGGAACTAGACCTACATTTTCATTAAAAAAAACAACACATGATGAATAGTACACTTTTGATATATTCAAAAAAAAACATTCATGTGACTTACAACACATTTTTGCTAAAAAAATTTCTAACTAAAATAGCTGAAGCATTGAACGACTGGCTATCAACTTAACAATGAAGTGACTACCTGGGGATAGACTAATTTAACATCCTAGCTATGGACTGCATATACAATAAATGGTGACTGAATCTTGTAGGAATTCACTCTAAAAATTATAATTGATTTGGAAGTCACTGAAAACGGAAATCTGAGAACTCATTTATGAGATGCGGTTAAAATCTTGGAGAAATTCGAGAGGGCACGTGGTGTCTGGCAGCATATGCGTCAAACCAAATCGAGACGCTCCGTGGTAGGGGTTGAGTAGGTCAGACCTATCAAGCATGGCGCAGTGGGACATGGTTCTACTGGGGCATGCTTTGCCCGGTTCTGACCGAACTACGACTCCCCATGCCGTCACTGTGAAGAGAGCGTCGAAACAGTGTCGCATATGCTTGACGAGTGTTCCTGATTTCGAGAGTTAAACGGGGGACGTGTCTGGAAGGTCAATCGATCTGTATGGGAGCTATGAGGCCGGACAGCTCAAATGCTAGAACCACATTGCTCTGTTCCCTATAGGAATTTAAATGGAAGGTCTCAATATTCTTTTTTGCATGAAATATTTTATAATATTTTTTTTGGAAAACAAACTGTAGGAATAAGTATAATCAAAAATACAAAATTTTTTAACTCTCTTACTCATTCTAGTCTCAATCAAAACTGATATCGGATATTCTCCTTTCTTCCAGTGTGCTGAAAATAGTTTATTCCTTTTTACTTACCTTTAAAAAAAATGAAATATGTTTCATGTGTGGTATTGACCTACATTTACAAAATTGTTTTACTTGAGACTTACAAATATAGCCATATCTGTAAATACTACAGGATTGATTTCCATAGTGGTTATCAAACAAGATAATTAATTACCAATAATTAATAGACTAGTTGGTTAAATTTATTATCGTGACACTATTACATATTATTTATCAGAATATTGATAAATTTTTTTCTATAGTTTTTTAAGCCATGACCTACATCCTGTTTAACATTGTCTATTGTGATATCGCCTCTGATTGTTCTGGGCACAGATGTAAACCTTTGGTTTGTAAAGATACAAAAGTAAGAACGTTGAATGCACACCATACTCAGCGTGTACAAGTGATATAACATAACTAACAAGTAATAAAGAAATAAAAAAACAAACATAAAAGTCATGTTTTAAAAAACAAAGCTCTTCTAAGGGAAGAATTCCCCCTTTATAACTATATCTATTAACAATTTTAAAGTGTTTCCCCTATTTTACTAAAAAAATTAATTGTTAATAATTAATTGACTAATTTTTTAATCACCATTTTAGTTACAACAAATAATTACTTAAATAATTAACTTGATAGGAAAATGCATTTGCGGATACTTATATTAACAATTATCTAAGGGGAAGAAATCCTGCACATTTAGCTATATCTGTAATTACTAAAGGATTGATTGAACTTGTGGTTATCAAACACAATAATTAGTTACCAATAATTAATTTTAATAATTAGTTAATAGTATTTAATGATTCCTTTTTTGCCTACGCCAATGAATATTTGTGTGAAGTCTCTACTTAAAACCTGAGAATGGGTGTGGGAGAAATAATGTGTAGAGTGAGTTAATAAAAAGCTTTGTAAGAAAAAGCTAAAACTGTTGTACTACTATTTTTTAGTTCAGGATCCCACTTTCGGCTATAAAGTATTAAATGCCTCTGTTTATTTGTTTTGTTTGAATTTCTCACTTTTCTTCAGAATTAAACATGTTTTTCTTGACATTTGAAGATAGATACTGCAGCAGTTACATTTACCAAAAAAATGATTTCGCGCCCGAGTATGGAAACGGTCATTATTAGAGACAAAAAAGCTATTTGAAAAATAACAAAACGCTCGTTGGGAGGGGGGAATGGTTAAAGACCGAGTCTTTGCTCTAGCAAGGATTGGAAAGTGCCTCAACAATCATGTCACTATAAGCACTCCTTTCTTCAATGGAAAGTTGAATGGAAGACACCTGCAGGCTAATAGCGAACTAAAAACCTAGTTGTAGGAAGCTTTAATGTGACCGGAACTTCAAGTTTTCGAACCAACTCTTAGAATATGTACAAACACCATGAATTTTAGGTCTTCTTCTCAACTCTCAGGATGTGTACAAACAGCATGAATTTCAGGTCTTCTACACAACTCTTAGGATGTGTACAAACATGATGAATATCAAGTGTTTTACTCTACTCTTAGAATATGTATACGAATTTGAATTTAGATTTATTTCATAAGATGTACACGAAGTAAAATTGTTTTTATTTGAAATTGAAAACTTTAGTATTTAGTCACAATTTTTTATGCATTGAATTCATGATAAAAGAATACCATTCATATATAGAAATTTTAGTAAACACTAAATAGTGAATTAAACAAAAACATACACGCTTACAGACATAGAGTAAGTAAAAACAAAGGTGTATCTTTAAGCAGAATCAATTTATTTTCTTACTAATCGTAAATCTTTTAAATAAAACTAATGTCTAAAAATAGTTCCAATAGATTTTATTTTTTTAAAGTATTATCACTAAACCTGTTTAAGCTATGGAACATTTGATAATACTGACCAAACAGTTTCTAGATTTAATGTTAGTATAGAATCATTAATATTACTAACACTTGATCAGGTCAGCTCCCGTATGACTAAAGCGTTGGGCTAATTAGAAACCCGCTGAAGATGTTAAGTTGATAAGCTACATCTGTGGTAGGAAATAATGAAATGGGGCTCGATTATTTATAAGGTAAATTGTGTCACCTTTGTTACACTCAATAACAACTGTTCTACATGTATAAAAAAAAAGTTTTATAAAGTTATTTTGTTTTATTTGCAACAAAATTAAAACATTTTGAAAAAAATAAAAAGTTCCTTAAACTGTAAAAAAAAATAAATAAAAAAATAAAAACGTTCAAGATGTGACTTTAGACTCGATTTCTCTGTCTTCTTTTCAATCGCACTTCTTGTTGTTTTAAAACAAGTCCAGACTTTACGGCTTCGCTAAACATGACAAAGAAAGAGCTGTGGCTGAGTGGTACAGCCCTTGGATTTTAAACCAGGGGCCTTTGGAGAAGACTATCAAAATGACATTATAGCTATTTCAGCTTCATAGAGTTGCCTTATAACACTTTCTTACAATAGACACACTAGGGTTTTGAATTACTGATTAAACTATTAAAGTAAAACCATACCCTTATAAAGTCGAAATTATTTGCTTCCTTGATTTTCTTTTGATCGAGATCTATGTTAATGTTTTGTTCCTGTGTACTTTTTAATGAAAATATCCCCTTCAATAACGTAGACTATTAAACGATGCCGTTTAATTATTTATAAACAAAACAGCTTTTCAATTATTTCTGGTCGTCATCTTACAAACAAAACAATTTACATTCACTTAAACTGTTAAACTTTTTATACAACAACAATTAGAAGAATGAAGGTCATTCATATTGATTTGTCAGGAATACCTATCCTCATATGACTATTATAAATATGTAACTTTCAATGAATAAAAAAAAGGACAATATCAAACCGTAAACTTTTTAGAAAAGTTTTTGATGGCCTGAGGCGACCCTGACAAATCGTCATACAACCCCCAAGAGGGATGCATGTTGAGAACCCCTGCAATAGAGTGTATTCATATTCATGTAACAAATCGGATGCAGTTAGTAAATAAATATGACTTAACAATAATAGTTAGAAAAATAATAAATTATGCTATAAAATTACACCAAATAAATGCTAAATTAGTAACAAACTACTTAAGATTTTCTATAGTATATCAAACTGGGCCTTGGCTATAAAATTACAGATATACAGAGGAACTCCAAGTGCCGATACAGTTTGGAATCAGCAGCATTGCAGGTTCTGCCAGGGGGTAGTAATGTGTGCTTCAAACTATCTTAGGGTCGTAGTCTCCTGTTTTTTTTTCTCACGGTTTTAACTCTGGAAGACATTTAATAGCTTTTCACAGTGCAAGTTGATTCTTATAGTATGATACGATTTCTTTTTTGGGAGTGGTATCTGGGAGAAGGTTTTCTTAGTTATATAAAAGCAATCACTACTCTGCTCCTGTCCGGTTTTTAAACAAGCGGCCTTGATTGGTAGTTGGCCTTCTTCAGCCGTAAAGCCGTAACGTCTTTGGTCCATCTGGTAGAACAAGCCATACGAAAGCCAGATGAAAGTTTGGGCACAAGTTTCTGAATTTTTCATCAGGGTTCTTTCCCGTGTTTGGATTTCAAGTTTTCCTTCTCCCAGATGGTCAGACAAAATCAGATGCGGCTCCGTCGGAGTCGGATCCCTGTCAAATTCGCCTATTTGCAAGGACATTTTGATGGTCAAAAAAAATAATGTTTTAATAATACATTAGCCGTTGAGAAAAATAAGGTTTTTCTTTTCTGTTTTACATGTTTTGAATGTTTCTTGTAAGTTAAAAATAATTAACTTCTCGCAAGGAGGATATGAACCTCGGACAGTCGAGATAATCAGTTCAGCACGCTAACTGCAAGACCAGACATTGCTCTTAACTTAATAACAAATTTGTTACAAAATAATAAAGAGATAAAGATAAAGAGATACCATACACATTACAGCATGACATGTACCAGATATGTCCAATATGTCAGATGAGCGATTTTAGATCATCTTTCAGCATTGATTTGTAGTTTAAAAAAAGAAGAAGAAAAGAACAGCTATATCGTGTTTGTACTGAGACAGAATCAAAATATATATCTATCTAATGTCACGTATTACAAATTGAATTCTACTTTTAAATGGCTTGCCTAGGGGAACGTGACAATAGAAAAAGGTAGTTGTGTCACTTATCTTAAGTCTGAATTTACTCAGAGACTTACAATGAATAACAAAAAAAAATGAAACAAGAAATCGGAAGGTAAAATATCAACTTAATGTTTAATCATAATATAACTCAATACAAAATGGAAGGGTTGACTAAAACCCTTTTACAAAAATGGCATGTAAAAATATTACAATACAAGAGTTTGAAAATATAATTACAAATACAAGCAAGGCCTTGAAAAAAAGAAAAATCTTAACTTACACGATCAATTGGTATACCACGCACGGGTCACGCAATGTCTCCGCTATTCTGTCTCACGGCTGTCTCCGTATGTCTGTCCGTCATCGTTACGCGAGCGGTCTTTATATAATCTACCGCGCGTCGATATCTAGTAATTTCTAGAACAGAAAGTCATCAACACCCAGATCTAGAACGCTCTTCAAAGAGACAGAAGAAAAGAAAAAAAAACCACCCTCCTTTCAACCAGAGGTACACACATAGGTCAAGGACCGGTCACTGTCTGTGTGGCTTGACTCACCGTGAAAAATAAAATAAAAAAAAACTTATTACACAAGGGGCAGACAACCTACAGGTCAAGAGAAAAAAATAGTATCTAGGTAACAATGCCTAGATACGTAACACCTCACTCCTAAAAATAAAAAGTTTACATTTCCACGAATTGGAAATCTTTTTAGAACAATTACAAAAATGATATTTACATTACAGAATGTATTTATCATGATATATATAAAAAAAATATACATCAAAATACTTTTTACAATCTAGATAAGGCATCGGCGATAACATTTTCGCTGCCTTTTATGTGTTTAAGATCTAGGTTGTACTCTTGTAAAAATAAACTCCACCTGAGAAGTCGTTGATTCTTGCCAGACATTTTGTGGATAAATGTAAGGGGATTGTGGTCAGTAAATACAACCAGTGGCCATCTGGACCCACTGATATAAAAATCAAAGTGTTGTATAGAAAGAATCAACCCAAGACATTCTTTTTCCACAGTAGAATAATTTCTTTGATGTCTATTAAATTTCTTGGAAAAGAAACAAATAGGATGCTCTACTTGGAAATTATCTTCTTGGTAAAGGACTGACCCAACACCTGTGTCACTGGCGTCAATAGCTAACCTAAAAGGTTTTCCGAAGTCAGGAGCCATCAAAATGGGGGAGCTAGATAATATCTGCTTAATTTGGTTAAAGGCTTTCTGACATTCATCCGTCCAAGTAAATCGGACGTTCTTTCTCAGGAGGTTTGTTAAAGGACTGGCAATGACAGAAAAATTTTCGCAAAATTTTCTATAATATCCAGACATTCCCAAAAATCTTCGGAGTTGTTTCCGATCAGCAGGAATAGGGAAAGCTTGGATAGCTTCTACTTTGGCCATTACAGGTTTCACCTGGCCTTGTCCTACAATATGGCCTAAGTATTGGATGGAAGCCTGGCAAAAATCACTCTTACTCAGGTTTACAGTAATTTTTGCATGTAAAAGTTTAGTAAAAAGACAATGCGGTTGTTTACAATGGCTAGAAAAATCTTGGCTAAAAATTACAACATCGTCTATGTATGCGTGGCGATTCTCCATGTCAGCAAGCAGGGCATTTATCATTCTCTGGAAAGTGGCAGGAGCATTCTTCATGCCAAATGGCATCACTTTGTATTGGTACAGACCATCAGGGGTGACAAAGGCGGAGATTTCCTTTGCCCTATCAGTCAGGGGAACCTGCCAATAACCTGAAAGTAGGTCTATTTTGGTGATGTACTTAGCGTCACCAATACGATCTATGAGATCGTCTATCCTAGGGATAGGAAACGAATCGGTCTTTGTTACAGCATTTACCTTACGGTAGTCTGTACAAAAACGATAAGTCTTGTCCTGTTTAGGTATCAAGACACATGGGGAGCTCCAGCTACTGGAACTTGGTTCAATGAGGTCATTTTCAAGCATATACTTGATTTCTGACCTAAGTATGGCAAGTTTTTCAGGGTTAACCCTGTAAGGATGCTGCTTGACTGGAGTAGCCTCGCCAACATCTACATCATGCATTATACATTAGTCTGTTTTGGTACATCAGAAAAAATGTCATTAAATTCATTAATGAGTTTCATGATAACTGGCCTTTCTGTCGAAGACAGATGAGACAGTTTTACATCCAAATTCTGTAATACAAAAGAATTAGGTATTTTGTATTGTCCAAATTTCTCCTTTACAATATCATCATCAATAGGAGAAACATGGCTATTTGAACAACTTTTGACTGTATTTAAAACACAATTACTCTTCTCTGAGTGATCTGGCCGAGATACATAAGGCTTCAGCATGTTTATATGACATAGCTGAGTCTTTTTCCTACGGTCAGGAGTTTTGATTGTGTAATTGAGGTCACTAATTTTGGTCTCAATTTCATAGGGACCAAAATATCTGGCTTGCAAGGGTTGACCTGGTATGGGCAAAAATACAAGCACCTTATCCCCGGGAGAAAATTCTCTAACACGGGCCTTTCTATCATACCAGCGTTTCATGCTGGATTGGGTGTTTTGTAAGTTATTTTTGGCCAGAACACAAGCATCATAAAGTCTAGTTTTAAACTTACTTACATAGTCTAAAAGTCCTTCAGTGGCTGTTGGTGACAACAAAGTCTCTTTTATACATTTCAAGGGACCGCGCACCGAATGGCCAAAGACTAAGTCAAAAGGGCTGAATCCCAACGATTCCTGAACGGATTCACGGGTTGCAAACAGCAGCATGTGGATTCCTTCGTCCCAGTCTTTTTCGTGCTCAAAGTTCGGATCATGTTCTTGAGAGTCTGATGGAATCGCTCAAGAGCGCCTTGCGACTCGGCATGATACGCACTCGACATGCAGTGTTTGATGCCCAACTGAGTCATGACTTGCTTGAAAAGATTGGCCGTGAAATTCGTTCCTTGGTCCGATTGGATGGACTTTGGTAGACCAAATAGAGTAAAGAACTTGATTAAGGCCTTTACAATGTTCGATGCTTTTATGTTCCTTAGAGGAATAGCTTCAGGAAAACGAGTTGAAGCACACATAAGGGTCAACAGGTATTGGTTGCCAGCTTTTGTCCTTGGGAGAGGACCAACGCAGTCAATAAGTACTCTGCTGAAAGGTTCTTCAAAGGCTGGAATCGGCTTCAGAGGAGCAACAGGGATCTTTTGATTTGGCTTGCCAACCATCTGACAGGCATGACGAGATCGGCAGTACTGGATGACATCTTTCTTCAAACGTGGCCAGAAGAAGTGTGACATAATCTTGTGGTATGTCTTGTGGATGCCGAGATGACCTGACATTGGTGTGTCATGAGCCAGATTCATGATGTACGCTCGGTATCTTTCTGGTAACACGATTTGATGGCATATTCTCCATTCTTCTTCGTTGGATGCGTCTGGAGGTTTCCATTTCCTGAAGAGCATATCATCTTGGATGTAGTAGCACGTTGATGCTAGCTCTGCCTCTTGTGATGTCATTGCGGTTTCTCGGAGTTTGGCGAGCTCTGGATCCTTCTTTTGGTCCTCAATCAACTGTTTTCGAGTTGATGCCGGCTTTTCAGAATTTGGCGTTGGTTCTTCTTCAAGAGAAGCAAAGAATGTGGTGCTCAAGTCCACATCATCTTGGTTACTGTTGGCCTTGACGACGTTCTCTTCTTGAGATGCTTTCAACCTTATTGCCCTTGTTACTGCACACGCTGGATATAACTCTAGGTCTTCCTCGGGTGTAGCAGATAAGTCGGGTTTTTGAGTGACGATGGGTTCGGCTATCACCTTTCCACCTGCTAAGTCATTGCCTAACAGCAACGAGATGCCTTCCAATGGTAATGTTGGTCGGACACCTACAACAACCGGTCCAGTAATGAGATTTGACTTTATGTCGATTAGATGTAGAGGCACATCTATACATCCAAGCTCTACGCCTCGTAACAGGATGCTCTTACCAGTCGATGATGATTTGGACAAGGGCAAGATACCCTCTAAAAGTAACGATTGTGAGGCACCTGTGTCTCTCAAAATGGTGATAGGTCGTAGACTTGTAGAATCACCGGGTAGTGATACGAATCCTTCCGAAATGAAAGGCTTAAAATCCTCTAATAAAACATCAATTTTGGTTGATGCAGACTGGACTTGGGTCGAACTCTCGATGGAGTCATTGACATCTCTAGGAGACGCAGTGGAGAAACTCTTTCTTGAGTCAGTAGAACATCTTTTGGATGTATTTGGAGAACTCTTGATGGAGTCATTAGAACATCGGGGTGATGTCTTATGGGAACTCTGGATAGAGTCATGGGAACATCGGGGTGATGTATTATGGGAACTCTGGATAGAGTCATTGGAACATCGGGGTGATGTATTATGGGAACTCTGGATAGAGTCATTGGAACATCGGGGTGATGTATTATGGGAACTCTGGATAGAGTCATTGGAACATCGGCTTGATGTATTTGAAAAACTCTTGATTGAGTCATTGGAACATCGTAAAGATGAATTTGAAAAACTCTTGTTTGAGTCATTGGAACATCGTGGAGACATTTTCGTAGAGTCTTGTACAGTCAATACATTTGAAACAGGTGGTGTCGAGGTATTCTTGATATGACTTGATGATGAGGGAGTAAACCTCGCCGACCACTGTACTGTGCAAGCGCTGACTTTTGAAGGAGCTTTTTCGTTTCTCTTCCTCAATTTCCAGCAATCGTCAATTTTATGGCCTTCTCGTTTGCAGTAGGAACAAGTAGCTTTACTTGTAGTAGGTTTTCTGTCATTTGTACTGCTGTTCTTGATGGAGTTGTTAGCAATGGACTCAGGCTGTTTGACTTGTTTTGGCTTGACATCCGTCGTATATTTGGCAAATTGATGTGATATTATATAATCGTCTGCCAACACTGCAGCCTTGTGCACATCTTCCTCGCCACGATCAGCTATATGCGTACGGACGTCCAGCCGCACACAACTCTTGAACTCTTCCATCAGCATTAGGTTCTTGAATTTTTCAAAGTCGGTGCCGATTTCCCTGGAAGTGAGCCATTTCTCAAAGCGTCGCTCCTTTTCCCGCAGGAATTCTACATGGGTTTGGCCATCCGATTTGCGACAATCCCTGAACTGCTTTCGGTAAGCTTCCGGAACAAGTTCATATGCCTTAAGAATTAAGGCCTTAACAACATTATAATCTTTTTGTTGTTCAATGGTCAAAGAAAAAAATACCTCTGCAGCTCTACCAGTCAAAACTGTTAGCAGCAAAGTGGGCCACAAAGTTTCAGGTACATTAAAATTTTTCACAGCAAGTTCAAATTGTGGAAAATAATTGTCAATTGTGGCTTCATTAAAACGTGGAATTATTTTCAAAAATTTTGTTGCTTCAGCAGTATGACTGGCAGGGGAAGAATCTGGTCTTACATTAGCAGCTAACTCTAATTTTTTTAACTCTATTTCTATTTCTTTCTGCTCTCTAGCCGCTGCAAGCTCTAATTCTTTTTGTTTAATTTCCTTCTCCTTTAAAGCTAACTGGGCTTCTATTTCCATTTGTTTTAATTTTATCTGAAGTTCTAAATCTGATTTACCCTCATCGGGTCTAAGGGTTTCTAAAAGGTCCTCAGAAAACACTTCCTCGTCTACATAATGGATTACAATGTTATCTCTGATTTCTCGTTTAAGGGCATTTGATTTTATTTTTAACCCTAAATGTTTAGAAATAAGGACCAGTTCCTTCCTAGTAAAAGCATCAAGCTCTTCCACAGAGGGATTTGGAAGAAAAACCTGAATATCCATGGCTAACTAACAACTATTACAAGCAAAAAAAAATGTATACAATGTAAATATACAGTACAAAATCAGTACAACAAAAAACCTTAAGAGAGTTTGGTCAATACTATTGATACTTTACTTCCGACTCTTTGACACAAAAAAAATTTTGTTAAAGTCAACTTCGCCTTTACAAAATTACTCAAGTAAGACGAAAATAGGTTCAGAAAAATATCCCGGACGAAAGCCCTCAAACTTCTTTTGTCACGTATTACAAATTGAATTCTACTTTTAAATGGCTTGCCTAGGGGAACGTGACAATAGAAAAAGGTAGTTGTGTCACTTATCTTAAGTCTGAATTTACTCAGAGACTTACAATGAATAACAAAAAAAAATGACACAAGAAATCGGAAGGTAAAATATCAACTTAATGTTTAATCATAATATAACTCAATACAAAATGGAAGGGTTGACCAAAACCCTTTTACAAAAATGGCATGTAAAAATATTACAATACAAGAGTTTGAAAATATAATTACAAATACAAGCAAGGCCTTGAAAAAAAGAAAAATCTTAACTTACACGATCAATTGGTATACCACGCACGGGTCACGCAATGTCTCCGCTATTCTGTCTCACGGCTGTCTCCGTATGTCTGTCCGTCAACGTTACGCGAGCGGTCTTTATATAATCTACCGCGCGTCGATATCTAGTAATTTCTAGAACAGAAAGTCATCAACACCCAGATCTAGAACGCTCTTCAAAGAGACAGAAGAAAAGAAAAAAAAACCACCCTCCTTTCAACCAGAGGTACACACATAGGTCAAGGACAGGTCACTGTGTGTGTGGCTTGACTCACCGTGAAAAATAAAATAAAAAAAAAACTTATTACACAAGGGGCAGACAACCTACAGGTCAAGAGAAAAAAAATAGTATCTAGGTAACAATGCCTAGATACGTAACACTAATCTAAACTTCTGATTTAGCACTCTATATCTTCTAGATCTAAAATAAAAATTTGGAATAATTTAGATGCAATTTAGATTAGATTTATGCCCAAATAAATTGATATTCTATCATTCGAATGAATGCAACATTAAATATAAAAAATAATATATTAGTTTTAGTATATTATAACATTTCAATATTGATCTAGACGTTTGGAAATCAAAATCTACACTATAAGTCTAGAAATTGAAATTTTATATCATGATCTAGTCTAGATCTAGAATTTGCAATGATTTTAATTAGAATATAAATATAGATATAGTTTTAAAAATCTAGACTAGATCTAAATCTTGCCATTATGTCTTTTTGAACACAATTCAGACAACGAGGTTTAATTAACAATACTATACCGAGTTGTTTTAGCATTTCAGTTAAAGAATTCATTTCATATGACATCTAAAGAAAAAAAAATCCACAGCCTAGTTAGACTAAAAAAAAGTCTTCATTAATACGATTAAGTTGTCAAGGAATTATAGACTTTAATGCACCAAGTGAGTTCTTTTAGCATTTTATTTAAAGAATTAATTCCATATGACGTCAAAGGAAAACATCCACTACGTCAGACGGCCTAGTTAGACTAACAATTGTCCTCATCAATACGAGCAAGCTGTCAAGGGTTCATAGACATTGGAACACCGATGGATTTTTTAGCATTACATTACAAGAATTCGTTCATTTGACGTCAAAGGAAAAAAATCTATTTCGTCACAATGGGTTCGTAACAAAAATGTTTTTATTAACACGAGACATTTAACGAGAGCTTATAGTCTCTTCCATACACCTAGACGCACCATAATTGACGGCTATTGAACTAGAGACGCTATGACTTAGTTGAGTTACAGGCTACATAGAGACAGAAAATCATTAGGTGTTTGGATTTCATAAGAGCATGACCTATTCTATCGACAGAGACATCGACTGTGCCTTTTTGTTAGATTAAACATAGTATAAACTGTTCAATGGTGTTTGGATTGATCTCAACTTGTTACAACTAGATGTGTCTGTTACCTTGTTGGTTAATCGCATTGAAATACACCCGCACAAGAAACCCAGACATCTGCAGAGTTATCTGTCGAAATCAGACAGGCATCAATTTACTACAAGACAGATAAATAGTCTGTCTGTCCGTCATGTTAATTTCGAAAACAAAACACTATAAGCTATTGAAAATTTGATAAACCTTTAATTTTCCTTTCGAAACATCGAAATAGTTTTAAGTATTTTAAATAGATATGGATCTTCTTTTTTGAAGTAACGTCTGTATTATAGAAGACAAGTCTAAAACTCATTTATCAAGATCTAGTCTGAATCTATTTGCAGCATATTTGCAGCCTGTTGCTTAAACGCCTATATGGGCCAGCTAAAAGCGGAAATTATTAATTGTATATTTATCAGTGGAAGACTGATGAATATAGATGATTCATAACACGAGAATACCCTAATCTATCAAAATTCCAGTTACTGGATATTGTTTATTGATCTAGATGTAGATATTAATCTAGTTTCATATTGAACATCACAAACCCGATCTTGTCATTAGCAAGATGTTCTGTAGTGGACTTGGAAGTGGAAGATAAAAGAACAAAAGGACTTTCTATCGATAAATTCCTCTGCTTTTACGTAACAAGGTACATTCTAGAATGGACAGGTTTTCAAAAGAAGATTTGAATCGATCTTGTTGAAAGGTTCTACTTTAAAAAAAATAACTTTTTAAACTATAAAATGTAAGGCTTAGGACTGCTTTAGCTAAACCTTTGATGTAATAAATAGTTAACGTAGCTCTTCTTTAGAGGGAACTCTATTTGAAATCTTTATTCCGGAATAGTCAGAAGAGACTTACTATTGATGAAATATATTTGTGTTGCTTTTAAGTGAAAAAAAAACAATCAAATATTTTTTCTGACATTTTATTTCTTTTAACGATAAGAAAAACAAGACCAGGCTTGAATACTGATGGTCCAAGTGTGAATTCGACGGGGCCTGACTCTAAGTTTGTGTGGAAACACAGACTCTATTTTTAATCTTGTTTTTGTTATCATTGAGTATGTGCTTTTATCTCATTTTTTGCTTAATGCTTTTAAATTATATAATGTATGTATATTTAAATTAGTTTTTAATTAAAACAAAAAACAAAAAAAAAATCAACAAGATATAAATGGTTTTTTTAGAATGACTAATAAACTCATAGTCTGCTTTCAATAAACTTACTATTGGGCATATAAAGTAGACTGTAGAGAAAAGATATATTTAGTCAATTTTTAAAGTTATTGTATTCGTGAGCTTTCTTTATAAAAAATGTGATTTACTTTTATAAACAAAAATAGACAATATATTCTGTAAATGATTAGTAGTTTCTACCTCAGAACAGGTGTAACTTGGAAATATAGTATTTTAATTTTTTTTTTACTAATATTTTTTTTTAACTAATACTAATTTTATCAGAAATGTAATTTTAAAAATATTTGTATATTTCTATCAAGAAACAAGGTTACAAAGACAGTTTGTGTGAAAACACAAACTCAAAATCGGCCCCCGAAATGATCCATCCAGGCAGGCTTCAATATTTTCAGAGAGAATATCCGAATAAAATTATTGCAAAGACAAATAAGAGATAAGAATGAAGAAAAAAGGTTCACAGATCTTGTGTAGTGCCTTAACGGTCCAGCAGAAGAAAGGACATCCGAATGAAATTATATCAAGAGACAAATGAGAGATAAGAATGGAGAAAGAAGGTTGGCAGATCTTGTGTAGTGCCCCAACGGTCAAGATCAAAGGATAGGTGAAAGTGAATGCAAAGTGAGATGTGAACCTGGTCTAACTAGTTCCACTTTCAGACCTTGTGGTCTATAGGGCAGATGATGTAAAGTTAATCTGTTTTTATGGCCTTCGGTTAACGAGGGTGTCAGCACAACGACCAACCGCCGTTACTTTTCCCCAACTAATGTCAGGTAGCCATTAGAGCTGGGTGGACTCAGAGGCGCCCAAGGATTGCGAAGTTGAAAATCCCAGTCTTCACCAGGATTCGAACCCGGGAATCCCATTCAGAAGCCAAGCGCTTTGCCGCTCAGCTACCTCGCCTCTCCTGGCCTAACTGAAGTCTTATATTTCATGGAATTTTTTTGAAAAGTCTCAATTTCTTATTCGAACCCATATACAACATGACGTAATGTAAAAAAAAGTTTAAGAAAATGTTGTTTACAAGATCACTTTTCGTTTTAAATTAGGTCTAACTTATAATGCATACTATATAGCTCTTTCTCTTCAAAAAACTGCTTGCATAAGTGATTTAAAAAATTAGATTTTTTTTTGCTGTCAGGAAAAAAAAAGTAGCCGTTGCATCAGAACTTTGAATGGTCTAAAATATTGTGATGTCGGATTATTACTATCTTTTCTAGTTTACGAGATCTAAACGGGACGGAGGGACAGACGGACAGACATTTCACACAAAACTAATAACGTCTTTTCTCCTTTCGGGGGCCGCTAAAAAACAACAAACAAAATTGTCCACAAATTTATCCAGCGAACACCCAAAGTTCTGTCTCAAGGTTCTTAACCATATCAACCAAAGACTGCGCCACAAAAGCTGTCCAAGACTACCGCGGGGATTAAGCCTTTACACCTGAACTTTGGATGCGTCGAAATATTTTGAATTTCCCCCCTCTAAACGTAACGGTCATACCATACAAAAAAAATGCGGCTTTTCAATTTTCAGAGGATGATAATAAATGTGTAACATATTATTTCCACCATTTTTATTAATACGGTATTAACTATTTCTAAAACTATCACTAAGTCTATGAACACTCTACCTGATTGTGAGTTTCTAACACACAGACACAGTATGAGCACTGTAGTTAAGAAGTTCATTTTCAATTTCTAAGAACTAATGCTCAGAATTACTTATTCTCTTACTTCTAATATGCATATATCACACAATTGTTATATATATATATATATAAATATATATATAGATGTATGTCTCAAAAAACGAGCAGCTGTATGTTATTAAACGTTTTATTCAATTTATTCCACATTTTAATTGCATTCAATTCGATGATTTAGAAGGCTTAAGTTATGTACATTGATTGTGACTATATACAAGGATCAAGGTTGGCCATAGTGACATCTGCACACCATGAAATTCATTATGTATACTTTTTGTTTGAAACTTCGACCGAAAACCAAATGGGAAATTCGTTGAACTTCGTTATATTTCTGAACTTAACTGTAAAGAAATTTCATTTCTCAGATGCTACAAATATCTTCTTTCAACATAAAAACATTGTAAATATACATTAATTCAAGACAATAGGTGAATTCTATTATCTTTTTTACTTATACACATACCCCCCTCCCCAGCCAAAAACATTTTTGGTTCTTTGTACAATCTCTGCCATTTCTTCGGCTTCTCAATTCAATATATATCTCGACCTTTACCTCAACGCCCTGCCACCTAAGTCTTTGCTGGTTGTACTTTTTTTTTTTGCAAGCTTTAAAGTTTTACTTTTTTAAGACCTCCAATTGTATGCTACATTTAGGTTCTATTGTTCTACATTATTTTGGGTATTTTTTTTATAAACAAAAATAAATATCAATTTGATTTTATGAAATGTAGGCGTTTCTATGACAACTTTTAAATATTTTTGTATTGTTTTAAATTAAAAGGAATATAGTTTTAAAACTCAATATTAATAATAGATATTAAATGTTTTAAATTCACAAAATTCATTAATTCACATGATTGCTTCAAATTGATCTCCACAATTACATTTTATTTCATTACTAGCCAAAACGTAAATACTTGACATTCTTGATAATAGGTTGTTTGGTTTTAAACTGATTGCTCATTGGTTGTTAACAATCATTCCTCTGATCTATTTTTTTTTCTTGCAAAACGAAAATCATAATATCGATAATAGTTTTCCAAAAAATTTCTTTTTTTACAAAAATGAAATAGACCCAAAATGATTTTTTAGCCTTATCGATACAAGATTGTATTTAACACCATATAAGTTTTTTAAATTGAACTTTCAACTTATATTACTTATTACTATCTTAGTAAAACGAAGACAAATTTTCTTTATTGATAATTGGTTGTTAGAGATTTTAATGAAAAGTAAATTAGCACAGAATCCCTACTTGATTTTGTTCTTCTAACTTATATTAAACTATGATTTCATCCAAAACCATTATAAAAAAAGCTGTTCCGGATTAAAAAACAAACAACTAAGTATTAAAGTATGATATCTCTTCCTTGTTATGCTATATTAAAATGCCATGAGTAAACTATCCTCTTTGAATAACCCTTCCTAATCAACCTTAGGCACATCCTACTACCACTACTGTCCAACATAATCAACACTCTGTAGGGCAGTGAGGAACAACTGAAGAGCAGCACACCATTCTACTTGGGACAGTCTGCTATATAGCACACAGCTATGCAGCAAAATCTTACTAGAAGAAGAAGCAATGTCATGCACTAACATCCTAGCGCAAAAAGATTATTTGAAATCGTTCTTCTGACTTATATTAAAATTTAATTTTCGCAAAATCTCATTATCACTATAAAGTTGTTTCGGATACTTTAAGAAAGCATATTGTTATAACTATCTTAGTAAAACGAAGACAAATTTTCTTTATTGATAATTGGTTGTTAGAGATTTTAATGAAAAGTAAATTAGCACAGAATCCCTACATGCGCACCGCCATCCAAGCTAGTGCAGAAGGTGCGCACTATTAGTGACTAGACAAAGAAAGATGGTTACATTATAAGAAAGAACGATTTCCGACCAAGTCTAGAGCCAAAATGAAGGTAGATGTCATATGAGTTTGTTATGTCTCCGTGTAAATTAACATTTATATCTAATTGAGTTGCCTCCCTTAAGTTATTACAACATTAACGCGAAAGATTATTAAAAATTACTCTTCTAACTTATATTACATTCAATTTTCTTGTGAAAACGTCTCAAAACTCTTATTTTCGATAATTTTTCTCAGCTTTTCTGTGCATTATATAAAAACAAATTTATGCTAAATAACGTTTTTTAAATTGCTCTTTTGACTTATATTACATTTTATTTCCTTGCTGAAACGTAGCGAAAATTTCATTGACGATAAAAGGTTGATTTGGATAATTCTAACATAGAACATTAACGCCGAAATCAGCTTGAAACAACCCTTCTAATCAACATCCTATTTAATGTTCTTTCTAAAACGTCAATAAAATAAAACACACATTGTTGATTGTGTGTTTTATATAGGTTGCACCACTCGATGTTTGGGAGTAACATCCCCTGTAACAGTTGTTGTCAACCAAGATGGCGTTAGATTAAACAGCTTATTTCATGTTTTATAAGTTATATCCCTAGTCCTGTTATTATTCGTTAATAATAATCAACACAAATAATTATCCAAAATATGTTGTTTTAGTTGTTTGAATTTTTATTAAAAAGTCTGAACTATATCTATTAGGCTAAAGTTAAGCTAATTGTCTAGCACAAAAATGCCTAAAAATTATTATCGTTGATAAACTTTTTTTTTTAATATAAATAAACAAAAAAATAAATGTCCAGTTTCTAACAAAGTATCTGCAAAAGACTCATTAAAGTCACTCTTCTGAATTATGTAACAACTGAATTTTTTGTTAGAAAGTCCAGAGTTCTAATATGATTCGTCACTTGATTAAATAAATTGTTTGAGAATCCTTCTACATGGTCTTTATACAGCTGATCTACTTGGAAACGAAGAATGTGAATTAAATTTAAACATATTTTTCCTCTTTAATACGATTTCATTATCAAAAGTTCATCAATTCATTTCTCCATTTAATTGTTTGTTTAAGAACTATAATGGATAAGACAGAGCTACTTAAGGATTTGGACGAAACTTAAACTACAATGTAGCCCTAACATATTTGGTCACAACTCACTTATCGTTGACTAGCGTAACACCTTTAGTAAAATCACTAAATTTAGAAAGCCTTCAGGACAAAAGACTCAAAAGTAAACTAGCAATTATACATAAAACACTGAACCATAATCTTTAATACAAAAACAAAATCTAATAAAATACTCAGAAAGACGCAGAGATAAAGGCACATTCCTCATTCAATATGCTAGGACAAATTTTACAAGTGCTCTTTTTTTTCTCTCATGCTATTAGAGCATGGAATGGGTGCCTGAGACTGGCAGGAAAGCCAATGATTTGGCAGAATTTAAATAATTTGTTAACATGCATGACTACATTGACATAAGGAACACGCGTAGGACTTAATCATCATCTTTTTTTATAAATAATATTTTTATTTTATTTTATAAGATAATTTATTATGACAAAATAAAATATTCTAGATCATGCATAACTCATTCAGGGTTAGAAACCATTTGTAATGTTTAGCATTAACTTTTGCGAGTAATGCACGTAGCATTGTGACTCACAAAATGACAAAATATGTTACCTGCTCTGTAAAACTGTGAGCAAGGTGACTCGTACACGCGATACGTTTGAGGTTTTTAATTAACAGCGGCATCCTGATCTAGCATTGAAAAATCATTATTTTTTTAACGATAGATGGTGTTCGTAGTTGGGTAAAAGTCCAAGATCCCTTGCTGGATATCGTGGCAGTAAATGAGTTAACACGTGTACCTAAACTAGCCTCTACGAACCGCCCATATTAATAGAAGACTCTAGCGGGAAGTGTACAACAAGTCACGGTGATGTTTGTGTTTCAAGAGATTTAGTTTGAATCTTCTCATCACCATATGCGAATTAGAAAGGTTATAAGTCAAATACTATTAAGATACACTTAGAAGAAACAGTGCAGATATAATATTCTGGAGTTTTTATATTTTAAACGCAAACTTATAAGAATAAATGTACATAAACTACAATTCAGATACACGATACAATAATATCAATGCAGTAAACTCCTTTGCAAAGCCTCTAGTACAATGGATGACAATAGTGGTCATTATCAAACCACGATATATATTGCTATAACTTAGCAATTAACCTCAACGAAAGTGATATAAAACAGAACGTTTTATAACCAATTATAAACTACATCTAGAGCCAAACTTAGAATCACATCTCAGGTCTTCTTGTTAACATCGCTAATCATCGGCCATCTTCCTTCCTCTGTTCTCTATCGTGTCCTCTGGTACACAGTGTCGCGCCAAATAACAGTGCGTAATGTAGAGTCATAACAATATATAGATATATATATATATATATATATATATATATATATATATATACATATTTATATATAGATAGATTGATATATAGATATAGATATAGATATATATATATGTGTGTGTGTGCGTGTACACTATTATTAGTGATGACTATATACATAAAATAAGGGACATCTAGCTCTCACTCTCTGAATCCTTATTCTAACTGCAACTGACTAGAAAAACCTGTAGAATCTTTCTCCTACGCCGAGAGTAATTTTACCGTCACCTTCTATGTCTCCGCTTTTTTTGTAACCTCACCTTACTTACCTAACTCACCTGACCTCACCTAACCTCACCTAACTCACCTGCATAATAATTATCAAGCCGTGTTGAGATAGACCTATATTCATTCATGAATCGCGTAATAAAAATTATTTCGTTTAATTGTTGACTTATAATCCCATTCATTTAACAAATCGGGTATACGCGTTTTAATTGTACTATTAATCTATCGCTCTTTTCGTTTTTAATAGATAAGTATGTATCGGCTTCGGGTAAACCCATTAACTAATTTATTTTTGTAGCGAAAGAGAAAACACAAACTTAGACCTGCAGGCCACGGGTAATGTAAGGCTAGTATAGGATATAAGGTGGAGCTATTTTATTTTAGCGGAGTTCTACAATAATGACTGATAAAGAAGTTACTCTTAAATGCAAAAATAGGCCCATGAATACACTCGTTTTTAAATAGATCTTCAGTCGGAAGAGCACAAGACGCCATGTCACTTTTTGTTTAGATCTAGACATAGACATAAACATATATGGCTCTAGGTCTATGTACATTTGATTTGCTAGTCTGGAAAAGAAAGTGTTATAAAATAACTAATAACTTTAAATTTGAAAATAACTCAAAATGTTTACAATCCTCGTATTCTTAAAATATTGTATTGTTCATTCTGAAGGTAGGTAAGATCGATTTTTAAGATATAGTACAATAGATCTAGTGACAATCTAGTCTAGATTCTACACCAGGTCTAGAGGTCGTACTGGACCTAATACTAGATAATTACTTTCTAATTTGTTATCATATCTTTCTTATAAAATATCATATGATCAGTATATATCTATATTATATAGATCTAGATCTTTATATAGTTGGCTACTTCAGTCGTAACGATTATTGTTAATCTCGTAAATTATTTTTCTTATGACTATCGACAGTGTGAAACTCTAATTTGGAGATACAATCCCGTCCACAAATATCGCGTGTTAAGCTGACTTTAGCTTTCGTTGTCTCTTTTTCCAGAGCAGAGGCCCAAGTTTTTTACGCTGTCCATAGGTCACTATCTCAGTCACCATCGAATCAGAAATTCCATTAGTAACGAACAATACTGAGAATTACTTCCCTTAGAGCACGGAAGAGGAAGCGGGCAGTGAGTTTTATGGTCGCCTTGTCCCCGTACAAGGACTAATGCCGCACATGGACTAGTTCTCTCTCTCTCAATTTCTTGTCCCCGTACAAGGACTAATGCCGCACATGGACTAGTTCTCTCTCTCTCAATTTCTTGTCCCCGTAAAAAACTAATAACGCAGATGGACTAGTTCTCTCTCTCTCAATTTCTTGTCCCCGTACAAGGACTAATGCCGCACATGGACTAGTTCTCTCTCTCTATTTCTTTTCTCAATCGTCCCTCATGCAAAACGTTCATACAGAATGTGGTTTACTGTTTTGTCGTCCTCGACGCTATGGCGGCAACGTGTGTCGTAGTTCTCTTTCCACCGTCCAAAGTACGCACCTATTGGACAGTGTCCGACTCGGAACTGGGCTCGGACGGCCTGTTCCGCACGGCAGAAATCCTATAACGCGTCATTTTGGTCTGGTCTACTCAACTGCCAGTGTTGCTCTCAGCCCTTATCGGAAGCATCCCAACTGTCGAACCAATGTGCCGAGAAACGGGTGTCGGCTAAGGATCGTACACTAGAGAGAGTGCACGGTTCATTATCTATGATGCACTATGCTGGCGCGGACTTCGCTAAAAAGTCAGCCTTCTGATAACTGACCAGATCACAATGCATAGAGCACAATATAAAACTATCTTAACGTAGTGATTATGTTTAATAACGGATATGGGGAGTACCAGTTTTTCTTGAGCCACGTGATTGTCATTTAACCGACAAACATGACCAAGCCAGTGCAGGCGTCATTGTCTAAAGAATGCAAAGATGCCAGGAAGACCCGATTGGACGGACAAGGTTCTCAGTATATGGGTGAAAGGGGGGGGGGGAGAAGAACATCCCAGCCGAAAAAAAACAACAAACTTGCTACGCCATTGTTATTAGCAACAAAACCCATTGGCCTATTATTCACGAGGAAGTAAGTCTTAGAAGTGTTGCCTCTTAAATGTGTACGTTTCAACATTTAATATAGAGTTACTGCAGAGTTAATATGGGTTACTGCAGAGTTAATAATATAGAGTAACTGCAGAGTTAATATAGAGTTACTGCAGAGTTAATATGGGTTACTGCAGAGTTAATAATATAGAGTTACTGCAGAGTTAATATAGAGTTACTGCAGAGTTAATAATATAGAGTTACTGCAGATTTAATATAGAGTTACTGCAGAGTTAATATAGAGTTAATCAAGAGTTACTCAATGACTATTTCCCAAAACCTTCCTCGTGTTTTTATATACCTGTAAGGCAGAAGAAGTTTTGATTCAGAGTTTCACGTCTTCTAGGTGGGTAGCCAGCCAATGCTTATGAACTGCTCGTGAATGAAGCTTACTGATTTAGGCAAAATATTACTCGTCATTGCCCCTCATCCTGTCAGTAAAAACGATTCCGCCGCACCCAATATCAAAGCCACAACAGTTAAACTAAATGTTTGAGGCTGTTGAACATGCATGCAATTTAAAGCATTTTATATGTAGTGGTCAGGTAGACTAAGGGATAGATTAAAGTTGAGCTGATCTTCGATGTAAACCTGGCCTAACTGATGTCATATAATAATTATCTAATTGATCTAAAAGTTTTGTAAAGGGTTAATCTCTTTTTCACTATTGGCACAAGCAACTTTATTAAACCTAATATTTAAGTCATGCAGAGTAGCACAAGCAACTTTATGAAACCTAATATTTAAGTCATGCAGAGTAGCACAAGCAACTTTATGAAACTTAATATTTAAGTCATGCAGAGTAGCACAAGCAACTTTATGAAACCTAATATTGAAGTCATGCAGAGTAGCACAAACAACTTTATGAAACCTAATATTTAAGTCATGCAGAGTAGCACAAGCAACTTTATAAAACTTAATATTGAAGTCATGCAGAGTAGCACAATCAACTTTATGAAACCTAATTTATATGTCATGCAAAGTAGCACAAGCAAATCTCTTAGAGTTTATTATTTCAATAAATCATATTTTTGGGCTATTTTATTTTTTCATCCGTTTCAGCTCAACAGCCGATTGTAAACTCAACACAGCATGATATTGGTGACACATTTAATATAACGTGTGATGTGACAAGGTTTGATAACGCTAAAGAGATACCTGGTCGATACCAATGGGCTGAACTGTCACTACATAGAAAATCATTTGTGACATTAACATCTATACCTCTCGTTATTTACTTACCTAATGCTGATTTGTCTTTTATTGACGGAGAGATCAAAGTAAGTCCATGAATACATTTAGATGTCACATCTTGAATAGAGAACATTCACCCTATTGTACATCACTGTGTTGAACTGCAGTACTAGATCTATAACGCTAATGGTTCAATTTAAACCCCCCAAAAAAACACGATAAAACAACAATTATGACGCACTTTTTGCCAGAAACTAAAAATAGAAACTAGAAAGACAAAGTAGAAAACACCAAACTGTGGGAGATAGGTGAGCAGAAAAATATAGAGGTGCAAATCCTAGAGAGAAAGTGGAGAGTGAAGTGGAAGTGGTCACACCTTTAGAAAAGATACCAACAACAGAGCTAGGCAGGTGGAACCCCCAGGAAAGAAGACTAAAAAGAACTCAGTATACTAGAGAAAGCCGAGAGGACCGGGAAGATCTGGGAAGCCATAAAAAACTAGCAGAGACCGTGGAGAGTAGCGTGTTTTTTGTCGAGGTCCTATATTCCATAAGGAACCGAAATGAAACATGATGATCATAAAAGATTTATTTTTCTTACAAAATTAGATACATTGGCAACACGAAAAAAAAATCTACTTTAAGCTACACTTGTGTACAAATGACTTATCAAGACTTTTCCCTCGCATACAAAAACTTTATTTCTGCATTGTCATTTGTCATACAAACTAGACATACATCTACCTACATCTAGAACTAGTTTTAGATTAAAATCTAGATTCAAGATCTAAGTCTAGGTCTAGAACTAGATCTAAGTCTAGATCTACAAAAAAGAATTACATGTAAGTCTTGATCTAGATCTAAGTCTAGAATCTTGATATACAATCTACTAAATCTAGACTAGTACTCGTATGAATTTACATGTTTAATTACTAGGCTATGTTTATGATCATGAATAGTATGCCTTTTGTCACAGGGTAATGCTGTAGGTATTATGCTGTTCGTATTCGATTACTTTCTTAATATGATATTTTTTACATAATAAATAAATCTACATTTCTAAGCTGTCCGATGATAAGTATTGCCTTAATAATTAAAAGAAATGTATTATAAGTAGATCTAGATCTAGATCCTAGATCTGGGCGCTATTTAGTCTTATTATATTGTCAAGTGAAGGCCCCTACAATGAGGACTGCACGCTCTAAAATGTTTGTTATTTTTTAAATGAAAAAAACTAAAACGAAGTTCATATCGAAATTCTTTTTTAAAAATAACATTTGAATTAGTACTATTCTATGACTTAATGAATAAATGGAAAATATATTTTATAATGATCCATTGACACTTTTACCATTGTTACCTCAGATGCAATTTCTTTTTTTGTGTTATTGCGCGAATCTATGAATGAAGCTTAAAATTATTTATGAAGAAGTACATGACCTTTTTAAAACAAAGTTACGTTCCTCAAATTCTTTATTGAAAAGTGGTGTAATTTTTTTTAAAAAATCTGCCCGCATATATAATTTTCAAAATTAGAAAAAAAAAATTTTAAATATTAGTTGGTTCACTTTCGGAAAATAAAAAGTAGCCGTTCCATCAGAACTTTGAATGAGCTAAAATATCACGATGCCCGATTTTCATTTTCTCTGATAGTTTCTGAGATCTAAATGGGACAGACAGACAGGCCACACATACTAATAGAGTTTTTTCCCCTTTCGGGGCCGCTAAAATCATAGACAGTGTATTTTGTAATAGAATGACATTTTTTCAAATATGATTAACAATCAATAAAAGTGGGTAATCATATCACTGTATTGGTTCAATGAAAATAACTAACTAACAATAATGTTTATTGGAATATATTTGAAGAAAGTTGATGGAGGCATGTGACACCTTGAGCTTATCGCACCAGGTAACACCGTCAAGACTTACGCCACTGTCTGAGTGTTTTTTAAAGCTGTTCATATGTAATTAGTTAATGCAGATCAACTGTTAAGGAACTCTATTTCAAATCCTTATTTCAGAATATTTATGAGAGTCTTATCATTTTGAAATCCTGTTTTTTTTTAGTGGAATTTAGATTCACTTCATTTTGTTTTTTTAACTTTTTTTTAATTGAGAAAAGAAATTATCAGCCTTCTGGAATTTGTAAAATATGTTGTTCTTTTTTTTAAGTCGAATTTTTTTGTAAAACACAACCCTCGAAATCAGTGGCTATTTCAACGCAACAGAAAAACTTCAAATCATTGTGACAGCAGTCAACTTTCAATGTAGTGATGTAGGCGAATACCATTGTAGAATAGCTTTACCAAGTGGTAAATTCTTTTCTACTAGTCCTGTGAACATAACAAACAAAGGTAAAGTATGTGTGTATGTAATTAAAGTATTAATTGTGAAAATAATTTAGTTTTACCGTCGATCTAGGGGTTTCACAATAAACCAGCTCACACTAAAAGTTGGAAACCGAACACACAGGCCACATACAATAATGAAAATGATTGCTCTAGTTGAAACTATAAATTATTTACTGTAATAAAAGGGGGAAAAGATAACAATGGTTGCGAGAAAAATGATAAGTTCTAAAATAATCTATTTAGGAAAAAAGATAAGTTATACAATTAAAAGTTAAATGATACAAATAACCATCTTGTTGACTGCTGGTGGTACAAATATCAACGTCTATTTGTATGTAAGTCTTAGCTCTAATGTTTTTGACAACTTTCTGGACACATACCCAGGCATTCATCTCTATTTACATGGCATCACTCATAAATGGCTTCGCGACTAAAGAGGCCGTTATGTTCCTGCTGTTGTATTCTCAGATGCTTATCTCTCTGCCTAGGAGCTGTATACTGATTCAGTCGGTTAGCGTTAGTATCGGCATTGGATGGTATTAGGTTAAGCTGAAAAATTAAAGTTAGGATTAGAATGGCCCGATCGGTATGGTATCACCTCGAAGTGTAAAGGAGACACCGGCTGGGTGTGCAGTTGCGTAGTATATGTGTATTTTTCTATTATAAAGGTGGGAAGAGATTAGAGATTGATAGTAAATGATGAAACTTAAACCGTGGACCAACTGGTTTGCAGTTATGGAGGATCAGCTTGAGTATTCTATTGGTTAGAATATTTACGAAAACCAACTCAGAAATCCAGAAAATGATTGCAAAAAGCCAGTAAAATGCGCTCTAACTCTTGTTAGCTAGGGATAGCAGTTCATCTAGGAGAGAAAACTCAGAAAATAAACACCTGCTGCCTTGCAGATGATCTTGGATGGCTATGTGAGCACACCCAGAAAGAAAAGCAAGCTAAAGCGATAGTCAATGGGTCTCTCCTGGCAGATGACATATTGGCACGCAACCTTAACTCAAACACACAGTTAAACATTCCATTCCATCTAGAATAAATACATGAGATATGGACAAATTACCATCAGAATTTCAAGAAAGATGATACCTATTATAAGCTTTTCCGAAAAGATCAACGTCCAATCTTTCGACTTAGAACCGGACATAACAGAATTAGACAACATATGTACCGGAAGCTCAAAATTGGAACCAGTGAAATCTGTCCGTGTGGAGTGTCACCAGACAATGCTGATCATGTCTTCCAGGACTGCATTTCTTACCTAGAGGACTGAACAAAACAGTGGCTACACCCCTTTAAAAAAAAAGAAAAGAAAAATAAGAAAGAAAAATATAAGAATAGTTCCCTGTTTTGGAAACTACTGTGCAGTTGATCTCATATGGATGTAGTCATCGGAACTCTCTAACATAAAATAAGAACGAGGAAGAAGAAGAGGATAGTGCCAAAGAATCGGAAAGACTCTAACAACATATGGTGTCAGAGTGAAGGAAGACAACATACTTTTATCAGAAGTATTATTTAAATATTTGAACATTGTCACAGCTTTCCAATTATATTTATAATAATAAACCTATAGAATCTACCTTAGGTCTCGATACGTCTAGGTATCCCTGGTTCAGTTCTAGTTAACGATACTTCACAGTCTTGTGACCATCTGATCACGTTGGGAGCTCCCTTTCTGTTCAAGTTTGTGAGTGGCTCAGTCATCTCAGCAAAATCCGCTATAAACCTTCGATAGAAATAATAAACTACGAAACTATCTCTTGGTTGTTGGCCGACCTAGATTCATAATCCGTTGTCGCAGTTTAGGTTGTGGTTTCAGTGAGTGTCCTCCAATTACATATCTTAGAAAGGAAATGTTCTTGCAACCAATCTCCACTTCAGATGGTCTCACGGTTTAATCATTTCTCCTCAATGTATCTAGAACCATTTCTAGATGTTGTAGGTGATCTGACCAAGTAATGTCATGAATGCGGATGTCGTCTAGGTAGCACAGTACATGGGGTAGATTAGGCAACACCTTTCTCATCATTCTGCTTAACGTTGCTGTTGCGTTGACAAGCCCGAAACTCATGACATTGAATTGAAACAACCCAAAAAGACTACTAAACGCTGTAAGTAGTTTAGCTTTATCTACCATGTGGCTGGCGTCAGTGACAATGAAAGACAGCATTGTCTCAAGAACAGACTAGTCTGCTAGACAAAAGGGCATCTGATGAGAACTGTATCTTGGGAAACACGCTTCCATAGATCGACCTGTCAAATCTACACTAAACTGTTATGAACTTGTCTGTTTTCTGGACGAAAAGAGCTAAGAAGGAGTTAACGGTATTCCCTGCCTTGCACACAGCCATCCAAGGTAGAGCATACGGTGCGAACTGTTAGATACTCGAGTGAGAAAGATGTTTACATGTGGAGGACAATAACGGAGTTTTGCCCATGTCTAGAATTTGTGAGGCTAGTGCAGAACATACATACTATTAGAGACTTGACTGAGAAGAAAGAAGATCCGCCTAAGTCTGGAAATTCTGAGGAGGCTGACATTGTTATTGTGTGTTTATGATGTGCTGGGAATAAACATGAATGACGTGCTGGTGCTTCCTTTAAGTTATTACAGTATTAATTAAATAAAAACAACATTATTGCTACCTCAGCCCAAACACTCTTGCAACTCGATTTTTTCTAACTTTTAAAAAACTATTACCAAAATCTTGAAAACCTTTTTGGGAAAAAAGCCAATATTAGATGATTGTTGATGTCCGTCTGTCCGGCTGAAATGAAAAAGATCTCACCATGCGTCATGGCTTGCAACGTTTAGGTACATCGGCTACTTTTTGTTTTTAAAAGTTTAGAAAATTAATTTTGTAAGCGATTTTTAAATAAAAATACACTGCTTTAAAAGATTACATAAATGTAAGGGAGATTATGTTTACACTACATTAACAAAGAAAAAAAAATTGTTGGATTATTTTTAGTCTCAACAATTGAAATATATCTATTAAATGTCCAATAAATGTTCCAACAAATATACATATTTTATTCTGGTCTACTAGCTACTAAAATTATAAATGTGTGTTTGTTTATTGAGTCTAACAATGCATTTTGTATGTAAATGGCCACTTACTTTGTAATCAACTTTTCATGCTGTGACGTTCTTGAAGTAGCTTGACTTCCGCGGCCAAATAATATGTTAGGTTTCCTAAAAAAATTAAATAAGTAGATTGTATTTATTTTTTGTTTAGTGCCCCCAAAAATAAAACAGTTGCTCTACAACTGAAAAGGCCAATAACATAGTTGTACATATTGCAGCTCTAGTATTTAAATAGTATCTGTCGAGTGTATATCTCTTACCTTACAAAGCTTTTTCTTCTTATTAATTCTCCGTGTTGAATTTTGCTAACCACGATTTTTACTACCCTCAACCAATTGTAAGAAAAAAAAGAAAATTAAATGCAAAACAGGAAGTACAACAAGAGAACATGAAGTCGTTTTTTTTTTCTTCTTTGATCTATAGATTTATTTTTTACATGAGATAATTGTAAACTTTTTGTCAATGTTTTAATTTATTTTGTATGTTCCTTCAGAATTGAGGGATGGCAGCGGGCAAGGTGTGAACCCGAAACTACCAGGCATTCATCCATTTTAGCAACTAACATGAGAATCAGTATCTTGATTTTGTTATTATTTATAATTTTTTTTAGAAGAAACCAACACATACATGTAAATTAAATGTAACCTGGTTAAATCTTATATACAAACAAATATACTTTAAACTGTTGTTGTTACATGAAGCCCGCTACGTTTTCAAAAATATTTATGCACTTTCAATATTATTGCATACTAATTAGAAGAGACAAAAATGAATATTAAAATTTAAAATACTATATAAAAAAACAAACTATTCACTGCTTTAAGGAATAAATATTCTTAGCATAAAGACACATATATTTTTGTGTAATTTTATGATCATGAAATAATAGTTTTGCTTTCATTATCTATATTTTAGTATAACTATGGTTTTGTTTTTCTAAATAAGACATTTTCCAAAATACTTGAACAACTCATTCAATAGAATGTTTAGGTATTTAGAAAATGTCTAGGTAGGCGATATTGGAAATGATGAGGTTATTTTCTTCTTTGCCTGAAAAAGCCGGATATTCTACAGAAACTCTTTCTCAACAAGAAAATACCATTTTAATTTAAAACCTGTATGATTTGAAATCCATTTATATTATCGTTTATTGAAATATTTTGAAACTATTTTAAATTTTTTTTTTATTATATTTCATTAGCTTCGATTTCAGATCATAAAATTCAGATTAATCTACACAATGGAAATGATAGTTACTCATCATATAATTATGTAGAAGAAAATATAATTTTGACTTGCACAGTCACAGTAAGCAATTCTTAAATCTTTCTGAATTATTATTATTGTTCTTTGTTTAAAAAATAACTTTCTAAAATTCTTTTAAAGTTGATTTCTCTTACTTTAAAAGAGAGAGCTTTAATTTTCTTTTCTTTACTTGTACTTTGTTAATACATAGATATAACAAATCTCACTATCCATACTCTCTTACAAACTGCTCCACACGACACCACACAGCACCAACTTAAAGAACTTTGACAACTCAGGCCTCCAAAATAACGTAACACTTCAATGTTCAGTAAATCACAGCCAATAGTGTACAATCGGCAACAACGCAACAGAGACTGTATACAAGCTTCACATTCCGACGTTTCAACTCTGTAACTGTATCAACTCTTCGCCTCTTCCTAGACTTGCACTTGATTCTCTGTTCTGGACTGACTTTCCCTAGATTGGTTCTTGACTCCGATCTCGACTTGTACTTACTCAATTAAAAAAAACCAACAATACTTTTTTCTGGATACCATTACTGAGACAAGCAACGAAACGACTGCTTTTATTGACATTCTTATCCTTTTTTTTACTTTAGACTGTTTAATTAAAATGTAATTTGTGTAACTGTTACGACATGTAAAGATATTGTTAATTGTTTCATTATTCCAGCAAGATAATCTTGGGATCCATATGTGGGTCGGTCACGTACACCAGTTCTTCTAGCATAAATATAGAAATGAATGAAGCAAATTAATTTATTTTAGATAAAAATGAAAATACTTAAATCAATAGGGTAATTAATGTTCTTCAAATTCGGATCTAATGTAAAAAAAATTACAGTCACAGAACATTAATGATATTTTACAATCAATGTATATATTAAGCAAGATTTCCTCTATACATGATCAAAAATTATGGTGATAATATTAAAACTATTAATATTTAAATGCTTATAGTTTGCATATATTTAAAAAAAAAGATAATTATTTTTTTTCAGACTATGTGGTCTATAGGGCATATGATGTAAAAGTCATTTGTAAATGTGACCAACGGTTAACGAAGTTATTATGTAACCAGCTCTACGACTAACCGCATTTTCTTTTCACCAACCAATGTCAGTTACCCATTAGAGCTTGGTGGACTCAGAGGCGCCCCATGATCTCGAAATTAAGACTAACAATAAGACTAAGACTGCCGTATTCATCCTTATAGAAATTTGTTGTGATTACAAGGACTTTTTTCTCATATAAAAATAACACAACAGAAACATTCACATAAATAGAACAGACACATTATAAAGAGCTCATTCAGCGACTACACAAAGGCATCTTTGTCCTTTTTATGTTTCTTGATAAAAAATCACAGTTTTCACCAGGATGCAGATCTACACTAGAGTAACTAATTTTAAAATGTCATGATGCTACCTTTATTCACATTTCTGACACATAAATGATGCTGCAGATTGATCATTTTATTTAATGAAGATTTTAGTTTAGAAAACAATTAAGCAAAGATTATACACGTATAACGTATTTCAATGAATTTAAAAATAGTAACTCCCACTTAATAAACATGCTTGTTTTTGTCGTTGGTATTCTATCTTTATATATTTATTTAATTTCAAAAATATTTTTATCCATTTCTAAGATAACGTGTAATTGTGTTGCTTATTATTTTGTATTTAATGATCTTTTCATAAAATGTTTTAAAGATTTGTAAAGATATTGGCATAATTACTGACATTTATCTTTCCTCTATCACAGTGTTATATAGGCTTTCCATGTTGAGTTACATTTTAGTGGTGATTTATTTTTTTTGGAATCTAGTGTAGGTGTGATCGTGATAAAAATATTTGCATTTTCACATTTTACACATTTTATAATCTATCAAAAATGACATAATAACTTTTCCTTTTGCAAACACTAATTATAATGAGTACATTATTTAAAATATCTTGATACTACCGGGTAAAAAAATATACACAATATTCCATAAATCACAAGTATCAATAATTCATGCATACATATTGAAAAAATAGAGTAACAACAAGATGACTGCTCTAACGTCCTACTCGTTACTTATGCTCTCCCTTTTTAAAATTAAAAGAAGTTACTCTCAAAATCATGAGTTAGATGAATTATACTCAAATATCAAAATACACTGTTCTACCAACTTTAAAGTGTTGGCATCTATGTCCTTGTTCATTAATTTGTGAGTACATGTAGAATCCTAAATGCAATTCTTTTGTCTTTACATTTCCTAAATAATGTTTCCTTTACACATTTTATAATCTAGCCTGAATGCATATCGACTATTGGCAATTTATAATTATCTATCAATCTAGGTAATGATTTAGGTTAATTGGGCGAAGACTACATAACCTATATCTAACCCTAGCATCATAATTAAACAAACATTTATTTAAATTGTATTGGGAAAATATTTTAATCATGATATGTTAAATACGAAATATTAGTGACTAATAATTTAATACAAATTTTTAATAATTATTTTAAGTCATTTTCATCCTTTGTAATTGTTTTTTATGACTTTTTTGTGTGGCTATTTTGCTCATATAGGGTCCTCCTAGTCTTTTAATAACTTGGAAGCAGACAGCAAAAAACTCAACTAAAGAAAATCCAGCAACTGGTGACATCAGTTCTAACAGCACATATCAATCTGGCTGTGATCTTCATCATTATTCTTCTGAACTAGACTTTGAGCTCCAAGAAACTGATGATGGGAACACTTACTACTGTATAGTTTCCAACGATACTGGTGAACAGAGCAGAGAAAACTTCACTCTTCGTATTATCCCAGGTAGGTCTTCTATTGCTTTAGTTTGTTTTACTATTTCCTAATATTTGAATGAACCATTGTTGTTGCTTTTGTAAACTTCTATGCAATAGATTTTATAGCTTTTGCGAAAACAAAAAAAAATAGATGGTATGCGATTAGTTGAAACCAAAAGAAATAATAGCTCATTACATTTTTTATAACAAAAAAAAAATAAAACATTTTTTCGTATTATAAAGCTTTTATTAACTCACTCTGTCTACTATCCGTTTATTCTTTCTAGGACCTAGTTTTAGTAGATCTAGGATTTAGAACCATATTTAAACTACTCAGAAGCTTCAGTTTCTGCCATCTTGCAAGATGTATTATAGTTTCCGTCGTCCATTTCATTCTATTTATCTTTTTTTTTTCCAAAATAAAAAAGAATGTGTAGATTTCAATATTTTTCAAAATTGTCTATTGAAATATATTATAATTATAATATAATATATATAATATAATATATATAATGTAATATATATAATATAATATATATAATATAATTTATAATATTATAATTAAATATTCACTAGTGATTAAATTATGTTCCATTATTTATAAAAATCTAAATTCAGAGATTGACATCGAAAACATTCAAGGCTTAGTGTGCTTGCCAAAATAGGAAAAAAAGGAAGAAAGGTCAAGGTTTCCTCCCCTTCTCTTTCAACTCATATGTTTAATTGTTTTCTAAAATAACTTCAAAGCATCAGAATTCAAATACAAAAGTTTTATCTTACAACTGAATAGACCAGATCCTTTATAAAGAGCAAGTTTAATGATTTTTAAAGATTTTGTATTTGAAAAAACAACTAATTTTGTCTGACTACCACAACTTTCATTGCTGAGTCTGAAAAGAATGGTCAGAAATAACAAAAACAAATCTAAATTCTTTCACTGTGATAAAACATTTTCCAGTTTCACCCCAACTTGTAAAAAATGTTAGTCACCAGCAAAGCTGAGGACCTTGAGATGAAAAGCAGATGAATAAAGCTTGTCAGGACCGAGTTCTGTGAAACATAGGCGCTGTGTCTCTATGCTCCTCTAGTGGTGACCAGGACCGAGTTCTGTGGAACATAGGCGCTGTGTCTCTATGCTCCTCTAGTGGTGACCAGGACCGAGTTCTGTGGAACATAGGTGCTGTTTCTCTATGCTCCTCTAGTGGTGACAATGAATAGATCAACTAAGTCAGCATGTAGATAAAAAAGTGGAGTAAGCATTCTGCTCTGGGGAAAATGTCGTTTTAGATTGCAAGGAATAGGTTTGTCTTGTTAATTAAATTCAAATTTAATAAAAAGCTACAAGTTTATGACTATGGTTATTAATACTCTTATTTCTTAATTACTTCTTATAAATTTTAGAAAACTAGCACACGATTCGCAATTGAAAATCATAAAAAGCAAAATAGAAAATACGCAAGTTGTCTCTAAAAGGGCTCCATAAGATGCTCTACGAGAATGATTGACCCACTCGACAATATATTTTTTTTCTTTTTGTTGAATACTTAAAAATTTGACATAAACGCAGATAAATTATTGACTGGAGGGAAAAGTGTTGTAAAGAAAGTCCAAATGTAGGAAATTATGATACCTATATTAAATATTCACCAGGCATTGTAAAATAGAAGAAAAACTCCAACTTAGGAAAAATTTAAAAAGTCATTGCTATGATTGATGTAATGAAAAAAAAAGGAAGGAACTTAAGCACAGATAGCTTGATATTATCGTGTTTCTTGCATAGCAAAATTTGACATTGCATGATAATACGGAAAAGAAGGGGCTCGTTAGCCATGGCTGGCTACCCACCTAGGAGAAAGAAAACTCTGAATTGAAACCACTGTTGCCTTGCAGCTATATCCAATTATAGGATAGGCTACGTGAGTCAAGCCTGAGGAAAAATCTGGAGCTGGCGACCCTAAGGTAGTTTGAAGCACCCAGTGCTACACCCTGAATGAACTTGCGACGCCGCTGACCCCAAACTGTATAGGCACTGCCGTTCCCTTCGATACATCAGCTGCGTGGAGAGGGGGAAACTGATGTGCGGACGACATCGTACAAGCCACAAGAATACCCAGGCATTCATCCAATTTCCATGAGATGATCCATAGTCGCTTTGCGACTGAAAGAGACCATAGATGATACAAAGGACGAGTCTTTATTAAATAATAGGGAGTAATAATTGAGATAGTAAAACTTTATCTACATAAGCCCAGCCACTAAAAGAGCATTATATGCTCATTTATAAAACCTCAGGAAGAGTTTTTTTATGTTTCAGTAAGAATTTTGTATCATATTCCGCTTTTCTGTAAGTTACTTTCTTATATTGCTTAAAAGTCACACATTTATCAAATATTTGAAATGTATAATAAATACGTTGATGTGTTCTATCTTAAAAAGTGTGAAACTTGATGAGTTTAACTTTATTGTGTGTCTAGCTAAGAAATTTGATATATAAGCTACAACGTCAATGAGTACCGTTGATTTTAAAAACAGACATTTTTTAATGAATTCATGTTTAGATATATGATACATCTCTTACTCTGCTTTAACAGTTTTTGGGAAATAAGGCTTCTAGAGAATCATTTGTGTACCTTTGAAACAGCCTAAAAACGTTAAACTAAATAATAAATAAGACAAAATAGTTTAGAGTATCAGTGTTGTGATCGCTTTTGACTGTAAGTAATTTATGAGATAGCATATTTATTAGATGCAATACAACCAGAAAGTATAATTTAAGCAACAGAAAAAGAATTTCAAAATTAGTAGTATCTGGGGTCTATGCTATTTTAAAAACAATTTAATATAGTACAGTTATTACAACGGATCCATATTCGAAAAACAAAGATTGATAACATAATCAATATAATCGTTTGGATTAGAAAAAAAGCTAAAAAATCCAGTTTTATGAGTAAAAATGTGCAAGCTATCTTTATGTAACTAGAATGTGTTTACATTGTTTTCTATATGAAAATGCTTCTTGTATTTTTGACAAATTGCATAGTCATTGTGTTAATGTTTACAAAGAAAATTTTGCAGAGGTTTTATTAAGACAGTCTTAAAACAGATATGGGTTGACTTGTCCATAACTTTATTAAGCTATTTTTTGCTGGTTTTTTCTCCCTGTCATGCATGGTGAACAGTTCTTTGATAGTGTTGAAAGCTAAGGAAGAGACAAAGTTTGTTGTTTTATAGAGCTCAGAATGTGTTCGAATCATCTATCCATCTGTGTTGATGATATTATTGTGTGGCCGATTTCAGAGAAGAAGTTCTGTTTAATAACTAAATCTGAAGATATATCATGTTTATCATGTTCACATTAAAGTGGAAAGCTCTCTTTTGCTTTTTATAATGCCTCTTTTTGGAAAAAAAAAACTTGCAGAGTACAATGGAATGATCTGTGTTGCAGTGTGCGCTCTGACAGGATTGTGAAATTCATACACATGTCTATGATTAGGTCCAACTGGTCAATGTTTTCAGAATAGCTGTTGCCATGATACATAAAGTTGTGGTTTGGTCTTAAAATAAGGCTACAGGAGTGACTAAAAATTACAGATCCTGAACGAGGCGGACGGAAGCAGGAAATGTCCTAGGCTAAGAATGATCTCTCACGTGGGTGAATTTGACTCAAGATGGGAGTCGCACCTTTGAGTGTCGAGGAGCGTGTTGACCCGAGTAATCTCTTTGATCAAAGAGAGACTTGGGAGAGGGGGGGGAAGAAAGATTGACCCAAGGTGTTTATCTTTCCCCGATCAAGGGGAGATAAGTGAAAGGACTCGGCCTAGCTATCTCCAAGTTAGTGGACTAAGTCTAGCCTGAAGAGGAACAAGTGGGGCGGGTGAAGAAATTGGGGATAGAACGGGGAAATAATTAAAATAAAATAAATAAATAATAATTAATGCTGTGATAAAATTGAGTGACTCTGACAGCAAGCTTTTGACTTGTGACATATTGTTAGTCAGCAATATGTTGTTCCACACTCTTTTCTGCAACCGTGACATGGTACCCATTGCTTTGGCTATCCTGTTGTTAATGTCTTTATCCAGTAGAGTATTTTTGGATATGATGGAGCCAAGATAGCAAAAGTGATCAACAATTGTAGTGGTTGGCCATTAATGTTTACGTGAGGTGCAGTTCTTCTGTTCTGACCTAGTATCTTAGTCTTGCTTTGGCTAATATTTATGCCGAAATATAGGTTTGTTAATTTGTTGCGTTTAATATATAGATTTGTAAAGATAGTATTAATGTTTATTGTGTAGTACTTAATACAAAGAAAATGTATCATATATATTTTGGATAGTATTACATTAATAAGCTTTACTATATTATGAATATATTAATTGCATAAATATTCTACACTTATAGTAGAAAAGTTTGATATTGTGTGAAGAGCAAGTAACAAAAAATGGTTTGGACACAAACCTGCAAGAATGAAATTCAAAGCTTTCAACATTTTTATTTCTTATTAGTAATTGTGTAGTTTTGCATACATGGTCTAATATATATATTAATATATATTCATTTATTTAATTTGTTTTTACTAATATAGTATTTTAAAAGAATGCAGTGTATCAAACGTATATTTATGTATTTATTTTTAGCTATTAAATCAACAAGTCAACCAGAATCCCAATCAGCTGTTACTGGCGTTTTTACCTTTTTTGTTGGTATGTTACTTTGTTTGGCCAGTGCTATTGCTCTAATGTATTATTTTGGCATTAGAAAGAAACGTAGTGGTTCTCAAGGTAAACATTTTTTTTAAGCTTATCAATTTCAATTCCATTTGTTTGTTTTTTATGAGGTTAATTAAAAACTTTTTTTTCCAGATAAAATTGAAAGTAAATTACCCCATTCAGACCTTGATATATATGAGGTAGATATTTTTGCAGATGCCTTTTATATTTGTATTTACTTACTAGTTTTCAGTACTTATGTTCTCGGTAAAGTTTCTTTCATCAGTGTTTCTTCCCATCTAACAATTGTTTATCAGCTTTAAAGGCTGAAGGCTTTTCAATATGGTACAGCAGAATTTATAATTATTTCCATAATTATTTTGTTGGACAAATATTATGCACTATTCATCTTCTTCTCTGGCCTCTTTTAGTTTGCAATGAAGCTGAGGTTCAATTCAGAGTTTTTTCTTCGTCTAGGTGGGAAGACAGACAAAGCTAACAATTCCATAACTTACTGGTTTTGATGCCTATTGCTTGCCTTTGCATTTTCTACTGTCAATGTCAACATTTTTGTTGGACCCAAAATTTGAGCTTTATGCGAGGAGATGACTTAGTCCTATTGGGTGCTATCTGAGACACATACCTTCAAATCATTTTTTGCAAGTGTAATGCTTATATCCTTTATGGCGATACTTCTACCAATAGTAACCTTATGTAACGTTTTCCATCTGTCTTAATACTTCTTAGCATGTCAAGTCTTTGAGTTTAAATATATTAAGGAAGCTGTAGACATCTACATGGCTGAATGAAACACTCTGATATACTTTATTTTCCATGTATATTACAAATACTTTAATCTTTAGTAATTTAATGTTTTGCTGTCTACAGATTGTTTCAGACAAGTAGTTTAACTCTTTCTTTCCGTAGAATTTTTCCATTTTCTAAAGTAATCAATTATTTTGTCCATTTCCATTTCACAATTCTAATATGATAAAACTTCAATAAAACTTAAATAACTTGTTTTGATTTCATAAATTTTTATAGTACATAATTAAATGGAATTCTTTTATAATACAGACTTACTTCAAAAAAAAAGATGATTACGACCTGCGTGACCTGTACATAAATCAAATTAATGCTTAAGAAAGCAAAATGTTATATATTTTTTTTTATAATTTACATTACGGAATCAAAAATGAAAAATTTTTCGACTTTAAGTAAGCCCTGCAAATTAAAATATAAGTATTGTTTATCATAGTTTAAAAAATGTATTACAAAACATAATATTTTACATACATAAAACATATAAACTCATGTTTAGAGCTAAATGGAAAATTAAAGAAAGACTGTTTAGTCTTTATTCTTGAAAAAAAATGGTTTAGATAAGACACGTGAAAACCGAAATTTAGAAAGCACAGATAGTTTAACACGAAAAAAAAATCACTTTATAAAAAAGAAAATAACAAAAAAAAAAACACTTTTTATGCATCGAAATTGAAATAGTGGATTTTGACTGGAAGAATGGTTTCGAATCAAAGCTGGTATCATGTTTCGAGAGAAGCAGTTAAGTCTTTTTAAATGTTATTTACCTGTGATCTTTGCAAAATAATTCTTAAAGTATTAATTTTCTTTTATTTAAATACCTTCAATGAATTTTTCTAATGTTCAACAATAGTAAAAATCAACAAATATTATTGGCATTTGATAGCGATTCCTTTATAACTTTATGTCATTTTTGATTAGGTCAAAAACGTAGAGGGGCCATATATCTTTTTATTTTATTTGTTACAATCATTGACAGTGTCTACAAAGCCATTCAATTGGATGAATCTTGTCCGTTCTTTTGTTGCTACAATATAAGTTAAAGTAGATTAGTAAATATAAGAATGAATTAATAGAGACTGCATCTTCAATAAAAATAAACCTCTGGTAGTTCTTGTACATTTAAATATAACAATATGTATACCATTAAGTTTATTTTCCTAAATAGCCTTAATTTAAAATAATTTAAAATGTCTAATAAAGGGAGTTGATTTTTTAAGATGGATAAAACCATATATATATACTAGACATATGTTACCCGCGACCCGCGGGTCTTTATTTGCGCATAACTGTCGATATAGTCACTGAGAGTGTTTTGTAAACAATTAAACGAAATAATAATGTATTAAGTAAAGCGAATGTGTCAATGTCAATAGTGTGAATGAAGCTATCAAATCAGAATTGCTAATTGGCTTAAATACATTTGTTCAAATTAAAACATTTGCTTGTAGGTCTACATATATTTGATTAAAATTTGAGATAAATAGACTCAATTTTGTATGTTCATGTGTTACAGTATAAAGTAGATCTTTATGCAGACATAGATCTAAATCTACACTAATCTAGAGTTAAAAATTGGCTTATATAGAGTTTATTGTGTGTTTCGCATGCGTGACCTTTTTTCATGAAGGAATATAAGCCTATCTCAACACGGCTACGCAGCTTTATTTAGCGTACAGCGAACGAATGTATTAAAAATGCTTTAGAAAAATAAATTTGAATGTTAATTTGATTAAAATATGAAATGAATGGACAATAATTAGTATATTTATGTGTTAAAGCATAAGACTATCTTTGCGAAAAGAAGTTTTATCATCTTAGAGTTCAATAAGAGTTTTAGACCTAGGCCTATGAATAGACTCAGTAGACAGATGTGTTTATCACTGTTAATGTGTAACCATTTGGTAATGTCTAATGAAAGGATGTTCGCCAGACATTACCCGGGCCTGCGGGTCTAAGTTTGTGTTTACTAAACTAGTGGATTGGATTTAAATGTATGTTAAGCTTAACTAATGATCCTTTCAAGTTTTTTTTCTTTCGCCACGAAAATAAAATTAGGTTTGCGAAAATGGAATTACCCGAAACCGATACATTCATATCTATTAAAAACGAAAAGAGCGATAGCTTTGTTAAATGAATGGGATTATAAATTGAACAATGTTAGAATATAGATCTAGGCCTATCTCAACTCGGCTTCGCAGCTTTCGTAAACGAATGTAACTTTAGAAAACCAAATTTGAATGTTTATTTAATCAAAATATAAAATGAATGGACTTTAATTATATGTTTATGTGTTAAAGTATAAAACTATCTGTGCGAAGAGAAGTTTTATCATCTTATAGTTGAATTAGAGTTTTAGAACTAAGCATGGGATTATAAAGTAAACAATTAAACGAATTAATTTTTAGTACGCGATTCATTACGGTATTGTCTAATGAAAGAATGTTCGTCAGGAAATCTGTAGTCACAGATATAAGATATAAATGGACCTTCTTTTATATTTTCATGTGTCAAAGTAAAAAACTATCTGCGCAAAGTGTATTTCTTAAAATTAGATATAGGTCTAAATCCTTTCGATCTTTTCTCATGTCAACATTGTTAACCATGGCCTAGATCCATAAACACTATAGCTGTAATAGAGTCGGACAACTTAATTTTTTTGGGGGGTCTTAAGTTTGTTTTAGGGCTACAATACATACACTACGGTCTAAGTTAGTACCTAATGAACATTCCTGCCCAGTTTTATCAAGATTGGTCAAGCGGTTTTGATGTCTATAAGTAACATACATACATACATACATAATTACACCTTACATTCTACTTTATAATATATATATATATATATATATATATATATATATTGTTACAAATCTCACTATCCAGGCTCTCTGCAAACTGCACCATACACCATTAACTTAAAGAACTTGACAACTCAGGGCTCCAAAGTAACGTAACACTTTAATGATTGAATAAATAACAGCCAATACTGTACAACTGGCAGCACGTACACTGTACAAATATCTCTCCGATAACACCGTACCGCCGTATCAACTCTTGCACTGGCCTCTCCGTCTCGTTCCGGGCTTGCACTGGGTTCAACAGTTCAGGACTGACTTCACACACTAGGCTCGTTGTGTTGGACTCGATCACAGACCAAGATTAAGACGCCGTTCGTCTCAACTGTACTTGATAGTACTCGCACTGAACCGTCGTAATGCTCCGTACAGAACCAAACCGCTGAACTGTGCTGTAGTCGACTGTGTTCTGAACTCCTTTCGTGAACCTCCTTTCGTAAACCGGACTCCAAACCGTCTTTACTGCGACACCTCCGCTCTTATATAGGGTCCCTACTGGCCTTCTCGAACCGGACAGAACGTCGCTCGACGTTTCTAGGTGGTCAGATGACTACAACTCTCGTGACGCTCCTCAGCTTTGTTCACGACGGCGATCCTTCCCAAACCGCCCTGTTGACATTCGACTCGGCTGACCGTTGTAACTTGTCACGGTTGACTGCTCGTCTAGCGCTGGCCTGGGGCGATTTACTCGACTGACTACACACACACCACTACACCTCTCTGTGCAACCACCAGGTTTATAACAATATATGTGTGTGTGTGTATATGTGTGCGTGTGTTAACGTACAACACAAAGATGTAGGGACCAGTAGTTAGCTCCTGTCTACCACTTTACATGAACGAATAATGTGTGAAATATATACATTTAATAACACTGAAAACAATTAATACCGAGGGAAGAGGACTATAGTCCCTCATTCTTAATGTTTAAAAATGTACACATTTAATCAAATAAACTAAAGCTGGTATATAAACGTTTGAATGAAAGGTTTTTAATACACAAAGGTTGGACTATCCAAGATTGACGTATTTCATATTCTTTTTTCCTATTGAGTAAAAGAAAATATTGAAGCACTTAAAAATTGTGTCAAAATGTTTTATTTTGATAGCTTTCCAAACAAATGTTTCAATTTGAGTTCATTTTTTTAAACAGATGATAAACCTGAAAGTGTAAGTATTTTGTAAAAGCAGCGTACTATAGTGTTGTTTTCAATTTAAAAGGATAATTAAGGCACAGAAATAGTATAACATTTTGATTTTACTAAGAAAAATCATATACTTACTAGCTTAACATTATTTATTTTATTTTAAAAAATGGCATTTTATCTTTAATTACACAGAAGATTTAAATTTAATTAGCATTTCCTGAAATCAATGTTAGATGTTTGCTTTAAACACATTTTGAAACAATGTTATGCTTAACCATTATGACTAACTTTTCATGATAGATATTAATAGAGAATTGTAAGTTTGTTGGACATGTCCTTTGAAAGAATAATAAAGAGCTCTTTATTGAGTTGTAGTAGAGAAGAACAACGTATTTACATTAAGATTCAGCTACACTTATGCCTTACAATATAATAAAATTGGTCAATGTAACATGTGTACTTAAATATAGTTTATAATATTATATGTAATGTTTTTATGTTCAATTTTTAAAATTTAATTATTTTCTTTAATATGTTTTTATCACCTTAAAAGTGAAATTACCGATAATGATCAGTTTGTGTCCACCTCCTTCTACACAAGCCCTCAAAAGATAACAACAGAGTCCATGGGCGTAGCCGGGGGGGGGGGTTGGGGTTCAAACCCCCCTAAAATGAAATCCCCCCTCGCAGGGGGTGGGGACTGAATTAAGTGACTGATTTTTGATTTTAATTTGTTTATTTTAGGTGAGATTTTAATACTAAATCATCACTTACCACAGCACAATCACGGGGGTTTTGAGTTAAAAACCCTCTACCAGGGGTTTTGAGATTTAAAAAACCCTTTCAGTGGGTTTTGAGATACAAATCCCTCTACCAGGGAGTTATGAGTTTAAAACCCCATACCAGTGGCTTTGAGCTCAAAACCCCCTACAGGGGGTTTTAAGTTTTAAACCTCCTACCAGAGGTTTTTACAGTTAAATCCCCCTCTTCTATAAAACATAACCATAAAATCCCCATATTCCAACAGCACAGTTAAGGAAGATTTTGATTTTGTTACCCCCTCCAAAATTTACGATAAACCCCCTCTTCAATATAAAAAAAAGCAAATTACACACTATGAAATCTATGAGCGAAGCGAAAAAGGTTTTGAGTTTAAATCCCCCTCCTCCCAATGGCTTTTTCTTTAAAGTTTAAAACCCTCCAGATGGTTTTGAGTTTAAAATTCCCCTACAGAGTGTTTAGAGTTGAAAACCTCTCTCTTCAATATTATTTTAAAGCAAACTACAGTCAGTCACCAAATTCTATAATAGTACCTAAATAGGGTTTTGAACTTAAAAAAAAACAAACAAAAAAAACTCCAGAGATTTCTTAGTTTGAAATCCCATCAAAAGATGATTTGACGAAAAAACTTTCCTTTTCCATATAAAATCTAAGGCGAAATACAGGCATGTAATTTCAAGAGCGTATTCAAGAAAGTTTACAAACTTCTACCAGTGGCTTGGGCTCTATTAATAAAGGGTGAATACACATGTGTCGAAATTTAAAAAACACTAAATGTGGCTCAATAAAGATGGCTAAGACAGATTTTAGGACTCAGTTATAGAGATCGGGTGTGAATCAAAGAAATCATATGCATGTTGTTTTGACATGTTAGACGACAAAATGAATGACGCAAAAGAAGAGTTGCGAAAACAGCTTACCGGAAAATGCTCCGAACGGCGCGGGAGGATCTAAGTCAGTAAGAATATCACATTAGGTTTTTGAAATAAAACTTTTTAATAGCAAGATAATACACTGTAGATACCTCAGAATATGCATTTTGTTGGCTTTCAATTCCTGAAATAGTGCTCGGCGGCGGGGCTTTGCCCCGCGCTAGGGGAGCGCTACGAGCTCCCCTAGACCCACTTGCTAGCAAGGCGGGGAGTCTACAAGTTTTCCACTAATTCCAGGAAGAATCTATTCTAGGGTACAATAAACGTCTTCCAAAAGGGTCAGAATGTAATAAAGATCAATTATGTACACATATATATATATATATAATTTTTGTTACGCAGGGGGGGGGGGGTGGAAGCAATCTCTTCCAACCCCTCCCCACCAAAAAAAATCTTGGCTACGCTACAGAGTCAGTAAGTGATACTTTATTATCTCTAAATATCTCACTGACAGTAAATGTTTTGATAGGAATTAATTATGTGTCATGTAGCAAAGGACATGGTGAGCATAGCGAGCGCCTATAGCAAATTACTTTATTCCACCTTTTCCATGAACATCACATAGAACTAGTATCTTATCAATAAAACGTATTTAAAAATAAGATTAACATAGACTATCAACTAATTTAACGAATGAAGTTAGGAACTGATTTATGCTATTTCTCATAAAAGAGCTAAAATCAAAATAATTTATTTATGTAGATACTGCTTTTCCCAATAGAATATTGAAATCAAGGAGGCCTTTTATCGGGAACAAAAATAATGGACCATTTGATTCAGAAGATTATTTATAAATGCAATGTCTCACAAAGATACCCATACCCAGTTGCGACCTACATATTTTTTCACATCTTATGCAGACAAAGCCTTTGTCCATCAAGAGTATATTTAAGTTCACTTTTCGTCTTCTGAGTCTGTCTTCTACAAGGGCCTTTAATGTGTGCCGTGCAGCCTATTTGAGAGCTCCCTTTCTCTTTCAGAGACTGTCTACTTACAGCTACTTTCCTTTAAGCCAGTGAAGACAAAATGGCGCCTTAGTTTAACTTAATAGCTATTCCGGGGGTGTCTCTGTTACTCCTAAAATATGGTTTTAGTCAATCCAAATTTTACTAACTCAGATTTCTAACAGTACTTTACAAAACCTAGATAATTTCATATCATAGTTCATTAATAAACTGTAGACAACACTAGAATGTTGATACTGCCCTGATGTCAGATCACACTAGAATGTTGATACTGTCCTGATGTCAGATCATACAAGAATGTTGATTATGCCATGATGTCAGATCACACTAGAATGTTGATACTGCCCTAATGTCAGATCACACTAGAATGTTGACACTGCCCTGATGTCACATTACATACCTGGTAATCAATAACAAACTAAGAAAAAAAAAGCCTAAGTTTTAATAATTAATTAATGTTGGAATGTAGTTGTGATATTGTAACAAAAAAAAGAACAAATCTTATGTCTCTCAGATTAAAAGAATGTACATATTATTTCTCCAACACCCAAACTCGAATCAAGTATAAATTCTGCACAATTTTTTTTTGTACCTGACAAAATAAGCATCACTTTAAACAATATAAACGAATAAATATAAGAAATAACCAATTAAATAATTAATCATTGTTATATTTATTTAGTTTTGTCTCTAAGAAATAAAAGAATTTGAAATTTACAGACTTGAAGGCATAAGCTGAATCAGTCTCCCTGTATAGTATGTTATCAGAAGTAGGCCGTTGCTTAAATAATTAAAGCTAATAATACATATCTATAAAGCATTCCATTTTCAAAATCACTTCATTAGCACATTGGCTAATTTTCTTATTTCAGGAGGCTTGATTCCTCGAGATAAAATTTAAGTCGTACAATTGGTACAACTATTTCTAATCACTCACTTAGTCTATATCAGTGACGTGTAAACCACAACTCCTGAAAGGCATAGTTCAACCCGCAACATGTTTTGTAATAATGATTAAACATAACAAGTTTTTATTATCATTCAAATTATATTGAAAATGTCTATTTCTATAATTCGCTCAAATTTGTTGTTTATTAGTTTTATGAGTAGCCTTAACTAAATGTTGATGTCTGTTTTAGGGCGCCAGTGTGTCAACTTTTTACTAGCATAACCGTGTGCCACAGAGACAGGGAACCTTAATAATATCTCTCAAATATATCGCAAAATTACTTTTTTTTTGTTTTTTTTATTGATTTCAAACATGTTAATTGTAACTATTAAATACCTAATGAAATAAAATAAAGTGCAAAAAAAACAACAACAACAACAAAAAACTGAGAGATGATTCTATTTTTGTTTCTTAAGATGAATGTATGTGGAAGTACTTCTCAATTAATTTAATTCTAATTAGCATTTAATTCGAATTCTGGTCGTTCTTCCCTCTCCCACTCTTTTGTTTCAGTAAATGCTTTAAAAACCAATTCCAGTAACATACGCCAAGATAAGCCTTTTTTTTTTCTCCTTCCCCCACCACCCTATTCCTAACTGGTCTAGATAAGTGATAGGATCATAGCGTATTGAGAACTATTAAAACATGAAAGAAAGCTAGGCAAAACCAATTAGTAAAAATATTGTTAATCAAACAGTTTTAATGGTGAAGGTCTAGATATAATAAAATGTAATTACAAAGATGATCCAAAGTAATCGATACAATTATACTTCGTATAAGCTTTGTTGTTATTTAAAAGTTTTTTTTTCAAGTTTTTTTTTTAGCGGACCCCGGAAAAAGGATACGCTGCTATTAATGTTGTGCGGAATGTCTGTCCCGTATTACAAATCGAACAGCATGATAATTTTGTCCTTTCAAAGTTAACATGCAACAGCTACCTTTTTTTCTTTTATGAAAGCGAAAAAAATATTTTAAAAAAATATGAAAAAAAAATATGAAAGCAGTTAATTTTCTTCACATAATTTTAAAATTATTCACTACTAATAGCAAAAGGAGATCATTTAGTACAGGAGTTGACTATTTACCATTTTTTCACCCGTTATGCAAACCTTATTAGATACTTAGCCAAATAGTAATTTAAAAAAGGACTGCTAAATTAAGTCATTTTTGTCATATTAACTAATAAATTAACAAAAAAAAATACTTTAAAAAATATATTGTTACTAGGCATTTCAAGTGAATATAAATCAATACCATAATCAATAAGTAGTGTTACATATTATACAATGGGTGTATCGGCTGAATAAATAGACAGATGGCCTTCAAACCTTGCTACTACTACCAACTTGTCAACATGGTTTTATGTTACAACAGACGCTGATCGACTGACGTTACAGTACTGCCAACATCGGCAATTATAGAAGTAGACCTCAACTGATCCCCACCTGGCACCAACTGTTGTGTAACGGCCACTGACACTCAATGCCATCAATAATCGCCAATCTTACAATGACACTCAAGACTTTAATTGATACTTCTGAGAAGGTACGAGACATCAACTTTGGCAAAGAATCGTGTTCAATACATACAAACTCCAACACTTACCATATAAACGAAATTAACACAAAACTCAACTTCTACTTTAAAGCAAGATTTAGTAATCTTTTAGGGACCAACACACCGTCCGTTTCAACCAAATCCAGAGGGTGAACTGCCTAATGACAAAAAATGACCAATAAATGTCATCGGACTTTGTGACGTATCAAACATTTAAAAAAAACAAAAAACAAGGCGCTCTCGACACGTACAAGGATAATGAGAAAAGGAAAAACGAATTCAACTGAGTTGGGATAAAGCAAAAGACAATTGCCCAAACTAATCGTGACATGGGGCACCACATACAATCTTTCAACCATCATTCTCCATGTCTATCTGTATTTTGCCTTTGATATAATTTCATTTACTGACTGGCCTGTCCATTCTTCAATATTGTCTTTCCATTTTCTTTCCTCTTCATCTCTTACTGGTACTGTTTCCTACCTAACTCTTAGGATGTGTACAAAGAAGATGACTTTAGATTTATTTCATAAGCTATACACAAACTAATTTTGTTTTTACTTCATATAGAAATGTTGAGTATATAGTCACACATTTTTTAAGCATTGTATGCGTGAAAACAAAATACCATCCATGTATAGAAACTTTAGTAAACACTAAATATTTGGACTAACAAAAACATACGTGCGTACTGACATTGAGTAAGTAAAAACAAATGTGTATCTGTAAGCAGAATTAATTTATTTATTACCAATCTTATACAATATAATTGAAACTAATGTCTTTAAATATTTCAAATATATTTTTTGAAAGTATAATCACTAAACATTTTTAGATTTGTAACATTTGTTAATACTGACCAAACAGTTACTACATATTAGTATATAATCTTTAAAATTACAAGCACTTCCTTAAGCTTGCATATGACTAAAGCGTTGGGCTAATTAGCAATCCGCTGAAGATGTTGTGTTGATAAGTTAAATCAGAGTCAAAGTATAATTAATGTGGAGCTCGATTATTTACAACATAAATTGTGTCGCCTTTGTTACACTCAATGACAACTGTTCTAAAAAAAGTTTATAAAATTTAAAAAAAAAGTATTTACAAAAAAAAAAATTATTTTCAAAACAACAATGAAAATTCCCTAAACTCGCTTTCTTTTCAATCCTGCATCACACTTTTTAAAACCGAGTCCAGAATTTTAGGCTTAGCTAAATACGACAAAGAAGGCGCGATGGCTTAGCGGCAAAGCATTTCGCTTACGAACCAGAGGGGAGAAATTTAAATCCAGGAGTAGCCTGTGATTTTTAATTTTGGGAACGTTTGGCGCCTCTGGGTCCACCCAGCTCAAATGGCTTCCTAACATTAAATGGGGGAAAGTAAAGGCGGTTAGTCGTTGTGCTTGCCACAGGACACACTGTTCGTTAACCATTGGATAAAGAAACAGATGATCTTTACATCATCTGACCTAAAGATCACAAGGTCTGAAAAGGGAAACTTAACATGAAAAACTTCAATAATCGTCATCATTTCTATACCTAGCCTTACCTCTACAATACTGGGTATTCTTTTCGACAAAACTCGGATGTTAGCCATAAAAATGACGCTACGGTTATTTAGCTTTCATAGGTACGCCTTAGAGCACTTTCTTACAGCTGAAACATTGGGGTTTTTGAATCCGTGATAAAGGTACTGATATAAAGCCATACCGCTCCAAAGTCGAAATTATCATTTGTTTTCTTTACATTTTTTTGATCGAGATCCATGTGAATGGTTTGTGACAGTGTACTCTTTTATGAAACTATGACCTGCAATAACGTTTACTATTAAACAAAGGCTTAAAATTATTTATAAACAAAAAAAAATGAATTTCGTTTCAATAGCAACAGTTAGAATAATGACGTCATTCACATTCAATTGTCTGGAATAACTATCTACGAAAGACAATTATAAAATTGTAACTTTCAATGAAAAAAAAAGAAAAATAGACAAGTTTCAAAATATTGGTCTAAGGATAATGACAGAAGCAATGAAACAACACCCATAAGAGCTATGGAGGAAACCGCTGACCTAATCTCTCTGGATGAAAGAAGAGAAATAAAAATCCTTTCCCAATTCACTAAATTGGAAACCTTGGATCGGCACCCACTCAGAACAAAAATCCACAAAACTGGCACAAAAAAACTTCTCAAAAGGACCTATTTCATACAGGAATCTCTAAACCTAAAAAACAAACACCAACTTCAAAAATTAATCTGGAATGCTCGATACACCATAGTTAATATCCACCCTGGGACGAAAGCTCTCTTTCTGCTGTAAGGGACCATATTGAAAAAAAAAATCTAATTACAGACCAACAGAGCTTAAGGAAATAGTGAACTGTTTTCTACATACCAAATATCCTAGCAATCAGTGGATCAGAGTTTACACGGATGGCTCATCCCATAAAGCCACTACAAATGGAGAAGCTGGAATACTTATCGAATGACCAGATGGAGAAAAATCCATTGCAACTGGAGAGCTCTCTGACAGTCACATAGCAGAAAGGGAAGCACTAGCACTAGCTGCTACCATGCTAGCAAATCATCCGATTTCCTCACACAGTCAGATTGTCTTTTTAACCGATGCGAAAGCAACCTTCCAAAGCTTGCAAAACTCTGATTCCTCTTATATTAAAAACCTCAGAACAGCACTTACAAATAAACTCTGCAATATATCAAGAAGAATTGAAGAAATTAATTGTAAATAAAAGAAATGAGAAATGGACGAGCTCTCATCCAAATCACAATAAAGATGACGCTTACTATAAGCTATCCCGACAAGACCAACGTCTATTATTTCGACTCAGGACCGGACACAACAGAATGCGACAACACATGTACCGGAATCTCAAAATTGGAACCAGTGAAATCTGCCCGTGTGGAGTATCACCAGAGAAAGGCGACCACGTCATCCAAAACTGCTCTCTTTACCAGGAGGCCCGTATAAGACATTGGCCCCAAATCACCCCAATAGAAAGAAAACTATATGGAGAGCTCCCTGATTTGGAAACCACTGCAAAGTTCATCTCATGTAGTGCTCTAGTCATCTGAACACTCCAACATAACAATGAGAATAAAGAAGAAGAACAACGAAAAAAATGTGTACACGTTTAAAAAAAATCTATATTTTTTATGGCCTGAGGTGACCTTGGCATATCAACATACGACACCTATTGGGAATATGACCCACAAGTTGAGAAACCCTGCTTTAGAGTGCATTAATATTTAAGCAACAAAGAGAATACAGATATTAAATAAATATGACTTTACAATAGTGGTTGGATAAAGAAGGTTTCTGAAAAGTGTAAGCATACACAACTTTGCTATAGTCCGGTTTTTTAAATCAATTGTCCTTGATGGGTAGATGGTCTTCTTTAGCCGTAATGCCTATGTTTCATCTGTTAGAACAAGCCAGATGAAAGCCAAAGCATTGTTTATAGCCGGAACGATGTCGCCCACACAGTAGTTACACCCTCTCTACGCACTGATGTGACCAAAGGAACGGAATATCCTATACATGTTCTGCCCGGATGTAGCACGTTGTGCCATTATCTGCATAAGGGTCACTGTTAAATATAAATGTATATTAAGGTCTCATTAATCAATGTCATCAGTTCTCTTTACCTAGTAGCGGGTATGGCTAAAAGTAGTCTACGAGATGTATCGTCAACAACAGTCCCCTTTGCGACTTTATCGTTAATAACGAGTTTTCAAGTGACCTATATCTAGATTCGGGTATTTTAGAACAACAGATCAGTGTTAAAGGTGTGCTGGCACGTTCGTACAGTGTCATATTGGCCCCTATATGTAGCTAGGTTAATAATTATAACCTCTAGGTATACACTTACACTAATGCATGCAACACAAGACATAAAAGTCGCAGGTAAACATATATACAAAGTTTATTTACATAAAAAGTGAAATAAATGTGTAACTAAATGGCCATCAACTTACGGGCCTTCTCAACACAAAATAAACAAAAGTTACACATTTAAAAATAGCATAGCAAACCGCCCTAGTGTAACTAAATATAAAATCTATTATCACATTCAGGATATCACACATCAGTGCATCTAAAAATGAAGGTCACAGGTCTCAGGTCAAAACACTACCACTTTAGGCCACCCTGTGGTTACAGGTTTAAGGCCAACACTGCCACTTTTAGCCTAAAATACATAATGGTCATTATGAACTATAAGCTTCAGAGAAACCTATGAGCCTACAAGTTTCATAGAATCCCACCTATAGACATCCGTTCGGTAAAGCCTATCTGATGATACAATACATAGTTGAATCCCTCAGAGACAAAACTATAAAAAAAAAAATGTCACATTTGGGAATACCCCAGGATGCATAACATCAGGGTATAATCTGGAAATCATTTGAGGCAATATCTACTAATTAATATATTATATAAAATACAATAATGGCCAAAGATGTACTTAGCCCAAAGATCTCCAGAGCAGGGCACACTTCTCCCAAGTACCCCAAGACACACGACAAACAATTGACAGAAAAAAAAAATTCACAACAGAAGTCCAGAGGTCAAGCTATTCACTCAGGAGCAAGTGACAATTAATACGGTCTAAATGTTTTGGTGTTTGGGTATAGTTGCTAGGCAGCGGAGGTTTGGATTTAAAGTTTTCCTTCTCCTAGATGGGTAGCCAAGCAAGGATAAAGAGCCTTTCTTCCCCGAAGCGTACTGGTTTAGGTGCCAGTTGCTCGCCTTTGCCCCTATTCTTACACAGTATATTTTGGTTGTAAGTACACAAAGCGTCCTATTGGCAAGGCAAAAGCATTTGAACCTTTTTTTTCTTACACACCTGTCTCTTAGCTTAACATTGTCTATCGCTAGAACAAAAAATGTTAATAAAAATTGAAAAAAACAAAACATGTGAAACAAGCAAAATATATTTAAAAAATCCTTTCAAAAAAGCTTATCTAAAGGGAAAGAATAACACACTTAAGACTATATCTACCAATAATGTACACATTATTTCCTTTGTTTAATATAACATTAATATAACACTATTATATAATATTTTAATAAAAAAGTAATTACGATAAAATAATTAATTACAAATAATTAATTGACTAATTTAGTAGTTTTGTCTATTATTCATGCTTTGTTATGTACAATAAATTATTGCTTATAGCATGATGGAGAAATTGTTTTAACAATTATCAGAGGGACTATGCCCAAAAAGTTAGCCATATCTGTAAATTCTGAAGTATTTGTTTCCTTTGTTGCTAATTGTAAAAATGAATTATCAGTAATTAAATGACTAATTGGTTACTTTTAAAACTGGATTCATGACTTCTCTATGTCTATGAATTGTGCGAAGTTTCAGTTTTATCCAAGAATGAATGAGGGATATATAACATGCTCACAGTTTTCACCAGAAAGTCAGACAGAGTGAGTTGACATAAGCTTATAAAAAGATTTTAAAAAATATAGATAGGAACACCTTTTAACACAAAGTTAAATATGTAAGTTTTAGAATAAACTACAAAATATTTGCCTGTATTTTTGTAGTGTTTTATTTGATTCATTTGCGTACTTTAATTGTCCCCCAAAACAATGTTTTTGTAATAATAAGTATTGCTATTAAATATTAAGCTTACTTGCAGAGGCATGCTCCATTTTATCGAAACCTTGAACTTAAATTAAGTAATTTTTATTTCGATAACTATCCAAGATTGCAACATTTTTTGGCCTCAGCAACACACCCAAACTGAATGAATAAAGTCCTTGCTGTATTGGACAAATTAAAAGAGATAAAAATATTCAAATAGGTTTAAGCGTACAGACACATACTGAAGAAATTACAGATAATAAACAGAATAAATAGAAAAACTTAATATATATGATATATGAAGTTCACCTGTCTTATTATTACGATGTAACCTTTATTTAACTAAAAAACAACAACAACAAAAAAGACATAATTACAAATTGAGTCCGTGTTAAAACACATACTCAGGAGCGGCCCCCGTAGGAGTCGGAGCTCTGGAGATTCGCCTGTTCACAAATAATATTTATTTATTTTACTTTAGGGTCAAAGAAATAATGTTTCAAAGATTTATTTGCCGTTATAAAAAAATAATAATGTTTTTCTTTTCTGTTTTACATATTTTGGATGTTCCTTCTAAGTTAAAAAACACACATCTTGCTGGAAGACGGAGAATTGCAGCGAGCAGGGTGTGAGGGACAGTTGAGATAATCAGTTCCACACGCTGACCGCACGACCAGACATTGCTCTTAAATTAATAAGAAACTGGTTACAAATTAATAGCGTACTATTGATAAATAGATATATTACACATTACGGCATTATATCTTCAGGATATGTACAATATGTCAGACGAGCGGTTTTAGGTAATCTTTTAGCATTGCTTTGTAACAAAAAAAAAAGAAGAACAGCTATATCACGCTTGAAGTTTGATGTCTCAGCACATCTTGGGTGTTAATTTGGCTACAGTCACTGTTTGTTAAATGTCTGCTTTAGCTAAACCTGTGATTAAATAATAGTTAGCGCACTTCTTCTTTAGAGAGAGCTCTATTCAAAATCTTTATTCCGGAATAGTTATAAGAGACTATTATTGATGTCCTGATTGCTTTTATGCCTCTTGACATTTTAAAGTGCGATTCCATTCTCGAGTCAAATTCATCCGCGTGAGAGATAATCTTTAGTCTTTTGCCCTTCCCTTTTCCGGGCATATCTTCTGGATTTTTATAAGCTACACTAAGTCTGAACAGACACAACTTTTGTCCTTTTCTCCATCTCGCTGACAGTCGAGTCTGGACTATATTATTCACTCTTACTTCTAGAGGAATATATGGTGCCTCCCTCAGGCGTCTGCCAATTTAGTATTGCCGGTCACCATAGGTCAGCCTATTTGACTACCTACTTGTCAATTTACTTGGCATTATCTGCCTTTTTGCCAGTCCACTTGTCAACCTACTTGACTGCCTATTTGGCATAAATTGTCAGCCTACTTGGTGCTATCTGTCTTTGCCAGCCTTCTGGATATCGTATACCTATTAGACGCTACGCTTCCAGAGACTTCATAACCTTGCTAACTTATCGCAACTCACTGGACCTAGCCTGACAATAACGCCTGATAATAACGCCTGATAATAACGCCTGAAAATAACGCCTGATAATAACGCCTGATAATAACGCCTGATAATAACGCCTGATAATAACGCCTGATAATAACGCCTGACAATAACGCCTGATAATAACGCCTGACAATAACGCCTGAAAATAACGCCTGATAATAACGCCTGACAATAACGCCTGACAATAACGCCTGATAATAACGCCTGACAATAACGCCAGATAATAACGCCTGACAATAACGCCTGACAATAACGCCTGATAATAACGCCTGATAATAACGCCTGATAATAACGCCTGATAATAACGCCTGACAATAACGCCTGACAATAACGCCTGATAATAACGCCTGACAATAACGCCTGATAATAACGCTGCCTACGGCAGATCAGTTTCTGCCCAGAGCACAGTTCGTTCCACGGTAGTCGGCCCCCCACCCCTACTATGCCCACAACCGACCACAAGACTTTAAATTGAGAATCCACAAGTACTTAGTCACTGGCAACACTCTATCGCTTCATCCAGCTTCAAGACCTCAAGCACAGTCAGCTGCTACATCAATAGAACATTCAGATAAGTACAGAGGCAAACATTCTTTTTATTCTTACATGTAAAATTTATGTAAATAAATATCCATTAATTCTTTTAAGTGTTTTTATCTTTCTCCATTGTATGTTTTGTTGCATTCCTGCTTCCCAGGTATCTCGATTGTCCCAGTGTGTTTCAAACTTAAAATAAACATCCCCTAGACTATAGACACCCAACAAGCCACTCATACACGCAACGCAAAAGGGTTGTTAGAAACACAAACTCTGTAATCTTGTATTTTTGTTATAATTAAGTAAGTGCTTTTAAATCATTTTTTTGCATAATGCTTTAAATTGTATAATGTATGTTTTTTTCAAATTAGTTTTTAATTTTAAGAAACAAAAGTGTGAACGACTAATTAACTCAACGTCTGCTGTAAAACGAAAAAAAAAAACACTATTGGGCAAATAAAGTTTACAGACTTTGGGTCATAGGCGTTTCCAACGTCAGTGAGAAGTTTGTCAAAAATGATTTTCTTACCAGTAGCAATCGGACGCTCCAGATTTAAAAGTGAAGAGAAGCCAACGGCCACTTTAGAGAAGAGATAGATTTACTCATGTGTATTTAGTTATTGTATTTGTGAGCTTTCTTTTCAAACATGTGATATATTAGTATACCGGTAAGTCAAATGTATTTTTTTTTCGTATTAGAAACAAACAAAAAATCAATCAAACAAACAAAACAATATATTCTGTAAATGATTAGTAGTTCCTATTAGAGAACAGATGTAACTAGGAAATATAAGTGTTTTTTTTAAACTAATAATAAAATTTTAGTTAGAAACATTTTAGAATATGTTAAGTTCACCTTAAATATTCTGAATTCTATTATGGTTTTATTATTGCTGATGTGTAATTTAAAAATGGTGTATAATTTTATTTAAAAATGCCCTCTTATTTAATTTTGAAAAAAAAAAAAAAATTTCCAGAAAAAAAAACAGTAGCCATTGCATCAGTTGGGAATCGGCCTCGTAGGCGCCATTATCTAAATCGATCGCTGGAAATGCTTTTATCCAGGGAACACCCACATTTCTGTCTCAAGGTTCCCAACCGTATCAACGAAATGCCGAAAAAGGGATCGAACCGTCTACATGCACCCCGCGCCACAATAGTGGTTCTGCATACTATAAGCAGTCAAAGGCAACCATGGGTAACAAGCCTTTACACGCGAACTCTGCAAGTTTCAAAATATTTTGTTTCTCTTAACGTGACGGACATACCATACAAAATAAAAGCGGCCTTTAACCTTTTGGAGGATAATAAATGTGTAACAGATTATTTCCACCATTTTTACGCATACTGTATTTATTATTTCTCAATCTGTCTACCTGATTGTGTTTCTAACACAAAGACAATACCAACACTGTAGTGAAGAAATTAATGTTTTTAGTCTCTAATAACTAATGATCAGAATAGTTCTATCTCTAATTTCTATTATGCATTATTCACAAAATATGTGCTTATATATATATATATATATATATATATATATATATACATAGATGTATATATGTATGTGTCAATAAACAAGCAACTGTGTCACGGCTGTTCCAATTAAGATTTAAACAACACATTGGCGTAGAAAACTTGGCGAGGTGAAGTTCCATGAAACCCGGACCAGCGCGGGCATTAAAAATAAAATTGTATTGTCTTTAGTTTGTTCGTCAAAGAATGGTGGTCTAAAAGGCATACAATTGACAATTTTAATGTGATTAATATGTTGGAATTACCTTCGAGGAATGGAATGATAAAGAACGGCAAACATGGTAAAATATTCACAAAATGTGATACGATGTGTGCATCAAAAACCATATGTGCGCAATCAAAGTTAGTCAACAATTTTGGAAGCTCATAAAAAAAACAAAACAAAAAAAAAACATGTATACGAATCTTTAAAGTCAACTGGAGAATATCTATAAAGAAGTACATCGATAAAGTTTAAATATTTTGAGGTTTGGATCCACACTCTAGTGTCTTCATTCAATACAAGAATTCACACAAATTAGAAACAACCATTCTTATCTATAAGGATTTTAAAAATCTTTCTAAGCATGCTTCCTATTTCTTATTCACAAGTGACACCTTGGTCAGCAAGGACCAGTATAGAGCAGCCAAAGTTGAGATTGATCAGCAAGTAAATGCAGCCTGCTTTGTATATTAAAACTTCTTATGCATTTTTGCATCAAAAGCAGAAAATAGGTTAGGAAACGAATTTTAAAAAAAAAAACGGAAGTTAGTTTATCGGGTGGTGCTATCCAGTGGTAAAATAAAAAAAATTAATTCCAAATGATAAAAATGTATGAACACATAGTTATATTGTTTCAAAGTTCAAGAGTTAATTAACGAAAAATAGTAAACTTTATTAAACTTTATTAAACTTTATTGTCCACAAAGAGCTTTGTCTTCAAATCATTGCATTACACGAAACAAAACACTAGAACTCGAGACAACGAAATGTACGTTAACACCAGATTCGATCAAACATTGTGTGAGAAATGTTTCTATTAGAGTGTTCAAATTGTTGTGAGTGATTTAATGGCCAGAAGAACAATATGAGTTTTTTTTTTGTTTTAGCTATCGAAGTCTTACACTTTGTTTGCGATAGTAAACACAGAGGTTTTATTTATTTATTTATTAATTTTTGAAAATTAGTTTAGCTTTCCTATGAATATCTCAGTCGAACATAAAAAATCATTTGTTTGTTGTTGTTGTTTAAATATGAAGAACAAGATATTCTTTTTACTTTTTGGAACTTGTATAAGCCATGTCGGAAGTAGTAGTGCATATAAGCACACCATTACCTATCGAATGCTTCCTAATTGCATGCGTCTTAATAAAGAAGTCTAAAAACCTGTCCAACTCCTGGCCTTGTGGCTCATATTGAGTGCAGCGGAACTGTTTTTACTAACACGAGAAGGGGCAAAGAATAGTAACTGGAACCTAGACCAGTAAGTTTTAGACATGGACATGTGAAGTCTGAATTTAAACCTCTGCTGCCTTGCAGCTATATCCACTCATGGAAAGGCTTCGAGAGTCAACCTTTAAAAAAATTAGGATCCGGCGTTCCATAGGCAGTTTGCAGCTCTCAGTGATGTATTCTCAAAGAGACTGCGACGCCGCTAACGTATCAGCACTTACCTCTCCTTGGAATACATCAGCTGCGTGAAGAGGGAGAGAACTGGTGTGGCGGTGTATAACTCAGCTGTTGGCTTTATGAGCGTGTAGTTTCTCAATGTAATATTGCATTAATAGTCGCGGTCTTTCCACCCTTTTTACTTATTTTTTTTTCTGCTGTCGCGATGAACTTAATATTTATTGTCACGTATCAATTTGATAAAACAAGGTATAATTTAAAATAATGTATGCCAAGTACGGAATAACCCACAGCAGATGTCAGAATTTCCTTTAAAATAATCTGACACCTGTCCTTCATGTAGCGCAGTGATTTTCAAAGTGGTCTATATAGACCTCCCGGGGTTATTTAGGACTTGAAAGGGGTCTATGGAATGGAAACAAACAATAAATTGGGTGTCTATGACCTTGTGAATGGGATCCACGAGACTAGTGGCTCTCATTGAAGCACGTCTCAACTTGAAACTTCGTTTCTCTGTGGACCTTAGGAGGTCATCCTTGGAAGTGTCACACTGTTAGTTCAGTAGTAGTAGTAGTATTTTTTGTTTGGCATTTTAAAATGTTAACATCTTATTTTAATAAGCTCAATATTGTCTACATGAAAGTAAAATTGTACAAGGCCGAGTCTAAAAGAAGTCAATACTGTCACATTTTCTCACTTCTAGAAAACATCCTTTCTAATGAATATGAAAAGACCTGTAGGTAGAAATATTAGCAAGCTTCTTATGTAAAGTACCACTTCTAATTCAACATTTTGTTTTCAGTTCTAGTAACAGGATGAACGAAGCTTCTCAGTGATGTCCCTGCAATCAGAGCGCAAAGAGAATGCACAAAGTATATTGTTATAACCATAGACTTATATATAGTATATCTAGATTGGACATAGAGATTTTTTAACACTACAAAAATGTGTAAATTTTTTTAGATAGTTGGATCAAGTCGTTGTTTTGTAAAGTACTTAAAAGAAGTAAAATTGTTTGTTTTTTTCAACCCTAACCTATGTATCATATAATTTAATTTTTTGATCTAGATCTAGTAATTGAACATCAAAAATAAGAGTACTCTCGTCTCATAATTATTATTTTGCAATTTTAGATACATAATCTAGAAGGATCTTGGTAATCAATCTATTTCAATGTACATAAGATGATTTAAATCAACATGAATTATTTCCATATAGGATTTTTAAAACATTATCTCAACTGGAACAAACAGGAAATGGCTTTGTTTCATACAGTTGCGTGAATATCGGAGAAATGATTATGCATTATTTCTAAACTTTGAAAACTAAAGATAATTGAATAAGGTGACTCCCCTTAGAGCCTGAAAAAATAGTTTACGTACATAAAAATCTATATTTGTATAGGTCTGTGAATCGATCAATCGAGGATAAGAATTATATTTCCGCTTTCCACTCTAGATATAATATATATGTATATGGTTATAACCCTGTCATGCACACCGTCATCCAGGTAATGCAATAAGTGCGCACTGTTAGAGACTTGACTTAGAGTGAATGTTGACATTGGAGAAGATAAACGAAGTCCCACCCAAGACTAGAATGAACATCTGTTTAAAGATAAAAGAAGAAAAGATAATTTTATTTATCCAATCAAATGGAAATTCAGTGTGACTACAATTGACAACTTAAGCGTAACTACTTTACAAAAACCTAATGTGCTATTCTTACTGACTTAGATCCTCCCGCGCCGTCTGGCAAATTTGTCGTCAAGCTGTTTCTACAAACATCTGTCACTGGTAAAGTTTGAAGACTCTTCCAACCTGCTCTGAGGACCTCCATGAATATGTGATGCCAAGTTGTTGACATCACATCTCTTGTTATGCGTAATTCATTTTGTCGGAGAACATGTCCCGCAAACCTCATTCGGCGCTCTGTCACAGTCTTACTAAGGGGTCGACTCCCAGTTCGGCTAGGATTTCCTTGATGACTAAATGACTCCTATAATCTGTCTTAGCCATCTTTGTTGAGCCTCATTTAGTGTTTATCAATTTTGGCAAATGACTATTCACTGCACTCTATCAATGGAGCCCCGCCACTGGTAGAAATGTTTAACCTCTCGTGAATACGCTCTTGCAATTAGGTGACTGTAGTTTGCTTTTGATTTTACATCGAAAATGGAAGTTTTATCGTCAAAATCATCTGTTGGGGGTTTTAGACTAAAAAATCTAAGGAGTTTTTTTTTTTTAATTCAAAACCCGATTTAGCTACGGTTATAGAATTTGAGAACTGTAGTTTGCTTTAGAATAATATTGAAGATAAAAGCTTTTCACCTCAAAAAGCTAAGAAGGGCGATTTTAAACTCCAAACCATCTAGAGGAGAGGGCTTTAAACTCAAAACCCCCAAATGGCTTGGCTACACTCAAATAATTTATTGTATAATTTGCGGTTTTTTTTATATTGAAGAGGTATTTTTTAGAATCAAACCCCCTGAAGGGGGTTTAAACTCGAAACCCCTTTTGGCAACGCTCATTGGATTTTGAGAGCGTAATTTGCTTTTTTTTTTACATTGAAGATGTATTTTTTAGGTTCAATCCCGGCTGGCGAGGGGGGGGGGGGGGGTTAAACTCTAAACCCCTTTGTCTACTCTTTTAGATTTTAGAGTGTGTAATTTGCTTTTTTTATATTAAAGAGGTATGTTTTTAGCTTCAAACTCCAATGGAGGGAAGTTAAGACTTTGTAATCCCTTTGACTACACTCATAGAATTTTGAGTGTAAAATTTGCTTTGTTTTTAATATTAAAGAGGTAGTGTTAAATTCAATTCAAACCCCAATAAAGGGGGGTTTTAACTCAAAACTGAGTCAAAACGCAATAAGCTACGCTTATAACATTTTGAGTGCATACTTTTTTTTTATATTCAAGATATTCAAGAGGTAATTTTAGCTTCAAACTTCGCTGAAAAAAGATGAGGGGATTAAAGCCTAAAACTGATTCATAACACATTAAAGTACGCTTATAACATTTTGAGTGCGTAGTTGTTTTTTTTAAAAATATTTTAGAGGTATTTTTTAGCTTTAGAACCTACTGAAGGTGGGGGGGGGGAGGTTAAACTCAAAACCCCTTTGGCTACGCTCATAGAATTTTTTTATGAAAGAGAGGGTTTATCGAAAATTTTGGACGGGCTTTAAAAATCAAAATCTTCCTTAACTGTTCTTGGAATTTAGGGATTGTCGTTTGCATTTTTTGGGGGGTTTCGTTTAATAGAAGAGGGGGATTTAACTGCATAAAAACGCCGCTGTAGGGAGTTTTAAACTCAGAATCCCCTGGTAGGGTTTTAAAACTCAATACCCCTTGGTAGGGGGTTATAAACTCAAAACCCCTTTGGCTATGCTCGGGCAAGGGATGGTTTAGTATTAAAATCTCACCTAAAATAAACAAAATCGAAGCAAAAAAATCAGTCACTAAATTCCTATCCCCAACCCCCCCCCCCCAGCTACGCACATGATCTACATAATAGCACCGCTTTAATATATATTAATGACGTAATTCGCATTTGTTTTATTTGTGTGTAGTAGGCGATCTCCCCTTGTCGCTTCGTCATAATTTTTTATGACGCAAATTTTCGTCTCAGATCGTTTGGTGCATTTCACGCCATGTTGCTAGACTGAAGCAGGCTTTATCTGGTTCAGATCTTGAATTTCCCCTTGTGTCCGATATTGGATAGCCTAATCGTTGGCCATGGTAGATATTCTTAAAGGTTTATCTTTACCTCTGCTTAGGGTGAGTTTTATTTCACATTGTTAAGTTACTTTTAGTATGTATTCGATTGAAATCGTATGTTGTAATTAAATCTATAGATTACAAGAATCTGTTCTTTATCTTTCTATAGGGTCTCAGTTTTAGGTTACAAGACTGAGGTTTTCATCTAAGGCTTTCTGTCTGATGTTTCAAGTTTGATTTACGAGTCTGAGGCTCCAGATTCCTGATTGTTATATTCAGACCTGGTGGTGCTTTGTGAAGTTGTGAGCTTTGATGCTACTATGAACTTTTGATTATTGATCGTCGGTAAACAGTTTCTTGGCTAGAAGATATTTGGATTGTTATGAACATTTGTATAGTAATGATCCTGATTACTGAATCTTTATCTTGACGTGGAACATTGATAAGATCAATATTTTCTTAAAAGTAATAATTCAGTATTGTATTGAGTCATATTGTACTAGATCTATATGTACTTGTATTTGTTTTATCATCATCATTGGTCATATATTAGTTCATTGTATAAATATTATTAAATTAAATTCATAATTTTATTTAAATCATCATACACCTCGTTTATTAGTTTATGTACAACTGGGTGTGAATGATGTGGCTGTCGGTCGGAACTTGGGCCTAAACATAGATTTGTTATAATTTTTAACGCTTTTTTAATATTTAGAACATTAATATTCAGTAATTGAATAAAATCAAGTATTGACATGAAAGACTAATTTTTTAAAATTTTGGCATGGGTAGGGTCCAAAATATGAGATGAATGGAACTAGACCTACAATGTCATTTAAAAAAACAACACATGATGAATAGTACACTTTTGATATATTCAAAAAAAAACATTCATGTGACTTACAACACATTTTTGCTAAAAAGATTTCTAACTAAAATAGCTGAAGCATTGAACGACTGGCTATCAACTTAACAATGAAGTGACTACCTGGGGATAGACTAATTTAACATCCTAGCTATGGACTGCATATACAATAAATGGTGACTGAATCTTGTAGGAATTCACTCTAAAAATTATAATTGATTTGGAAGTCACTGAAAACGGAAATCTGAGAACTCATTTATGAGATGCGGTTAAAATCTTGGAGAAATTCGAGAGGGCACGTGGTGTCTGGCAGCATATGCGTCAAACCAAATCGAGACGCTCCGTGGTAGGGGTTGAGTAGGTCAGACCTATCAAGCATGGCGCAGTGGGACATGGTTCTACTGGGGCATGCTTTGCCCGGTTCTGACCGAACTACGACTCCCCATGCCGTCACTGTGAAGAGAGCGTCGAAACATTGTCGCATATGCTTGACGAGTGTTCCTGATTTCGAGAGTTAAACGGGGACGTGTCTGGAAGGTCAATCGATCTGTATGGGAGCTATGAGGCCGGACAGCTCAAATGCTAGAACCACATTGCTCTGTTCCCTATAGGAATTCAAATGGAAGGTCTCAATATTCTTTTTTGCATGAAATATTTTATAATATTTTTTTTGGAAAACAAACTGTAAGAATAAGTATAATCAAAAATACAAAATTTTTTAACTCTCTTACTCATTCTAGTCTCAATCAAAACTGATATCGGATATTCTCTTTTCTTCCAGTGTGCTGAAAATAGTTTATTCCTTTTTACTTACCTTTAAAAAAAATGAATATGTTTCATGTGTGGTATTGACCTACATTTACAAAATTGTTTTACTTGAGACTTACAAATATAGCCATATCTGTAAATACTACAGGATTGATTTCCATAGTGGTTATCAAACAAGATAATTAATTACCAATAATTAATAGACTAGTTGGTTAAATTTATTATCGTGACACTATTACATATTATTTATCAGAATATTGATAACTTTTTTTCTATAGTTTTTTAAGCCATGACCTACATCCTGTTTAACATTGTCTATTGTGATATCGCCTCTGATTGTTCTGGGCACAGATGTAAACCTTTGGTTTGTAAAGATACAAAAGTAAGAACGTTGAATGCACACCATACTCAGCGTGTACAAGTGATATAACATAACTAACAAGTAATAAAGAAATAAAAAAACAAACATAAAAGTCATGTTTTAAAAAACAAAGCTCTTCTAAGGGAAGAATTCCCCCTTTATAACTATATCTATTAACAATTTAAAAGTGTTTCCCCTTATTTACTAAAAAAATTAATTGTTAATAATTAATTGACTAATTTTTTAATCACCATTTTAGTTACAACAAATAATTACTTAAATAATTAACTTGATAGGAAAATGCATTCGCGGATACTTATATTAACAATTATCTAAGGGGAAGAAATCCTGCACATTTAGCTATATCTGTAATTACTAAAGGATTGATTGAACTTGTGGTTATCAAACACAATAATTAGTTACCAATAATTAATTTTAATAATTAGTTAATAGTATTTAATGATTCCTTTTTTGCCTACGCCAATGAATATTTGTGTGAAGTCTCTACTTAAGACCCGAGAATGGGTGTGGGAGAAATAATGTGTAGAGTGAGTTAATAAAAAGCTTTGTAAGAAAAAGCTAAAACTGTTGTACTACTATTTTTTAGTTCAGGATCCCACTTTCGGCTATAAAGTATTAAATGCCTCTGTTTATTTGTTTTGTTTGAATTTCTCACTTTTCTTCAGAATTAAACATGTTTTTCTTGACCTTTGAAGATAGATACTGCAGCAGTTACAGTTACCAAAAAAAATGATTTCGCGCCCGAGTATGGAAACGGTCATTATTAGAGACAAAAAAGCTATTTGAAAAATAACAAAACGCTCGTTGGGAGGGGGGAATGGTTAAAGACCGAGTCTTTTCTCTAGCAAGGATTGGAAAGTGCCTCAACAATCATGTCACTATAAGCACTCCTTTCTTCAATGGGAAGTTGAATGGAAGACACCTGCAGGCTAATAGCGAACTAAAAACCTAGTTGTAGGAAGCTTTAATGTGACCGGAACTTCAAGTTTTCGAACCAACTCTTAGAATATGTACAAACAATATGAATTTTAGGTCTTCTTCTCAACTCTCAGGATGTGTACAAACAGCATGAATTTCAGGTCTTCTACACAACTCTTAGGATGTGTACAAACATGATGAATATCAAGTGTTTTACTCTACTCTTAGAATATGTATAAGAATTTGAATTTAGATTTATTTCATAAGATGTACACGAAGTAAAATTGTTTTTATTTGAAATTGAAAACTTTAGTATTTAGTCACAATTTTTTATGCATTGAATTCATGATAAAAGAATACCATTCATATATAGAAATTTTAGTAAACACTAAATAGTGAATTAAACAAAAGCATACACGCTTACAGACATAGAGTAAGTAAAAACAAAGGTGTATCTTTAAGCAGAATCAATTTATTTTCTTACTAATCGTAAATCTTTTAAATAAAACTAATGTCTAAAAATAGTTCCAATAGATTTTATTTTTTTAAAGTATTATCACTAAACATGTTTAAGCTATGGAACATTTGATAATACTGACCAAACAGTTTCTAGATTTAATGTTAGTATAGAATCATTAATATTACTAACACTTGATCAGGTCAGCTCCCGTATGACTAAAGCGTTGGGCTAATTAGAAACCCGCTGAAGATGTTAAGTTGATAAGCTACATCTGTGGTAGGAAATAATGAAATGGGGCTCGATTATTTATAAGGTAAATTGTGTCACCTTTGTTACACTCAATAACAACTGTTCTACATGTATAAAAAAAAAGTTTTATAAAGTTATTTTTTTTTATTTGCAACAAAATTAAAACATTTTGAAAAAAATAAAAAAATAAAAAGTTCCTTAAACTGTAAAAAAAAAAAAAAAAAAAAATAAAAACGTTCAAGATGTGACTTTAGACTCGATTTCTCTGTCTTCTTTTCAATCGCACTTCTTGTTGTTTTAAAACAAGTCCAGACTTTACGGCTTCGCTAAACATGACAAAGAAAGAGCTGTGGCTGAGTGGTACAGCCCTTGGATTTTAAACCAGGGGCCTTTGGAGAAGACTATCAAAATGACGTTATAGCTATTTCAGCTTCATAGAGTTGCCTTATAACACTTTCTTACAATAGACACACTAGGGTTTTGAATTACTGATTAAACTATTAAAGTAAAACCATACCCTTATAAAGTCGAAATTATTTGCTTCCTTGATTTTCTTTTGATCGAGATCTATGTTAATGTTTTGTTCCTGTGTACTTTTTAATGAAAATATCCCCTTCAATAACGTAGACTATTAAACGATGCCGTTTAATTATTTATAAACAAAACAGCTTTTCAATTATTTCTGGTCGTCATCTTACAAACAAAACAATTTACATTCACTTAAACTGTTAAACTTTTTATACAACAACAATTAGAAGAATGAAGGTCATTCATATTGATTTGTCAGGAATACCTATCCTCATATGACTATTATAAATATGTAACTTTCAATGAATAAAAAAAAGGACAATATCAAACCGTAAACTTTTTAGAAAAGTTTTTGATGGCCTGAGGCGACCCTGACAAATCGTCATACAACCCCCAAGAGGGATGCATGTTGAGAACCCCTGCAATAGAGTGTATTCATATTCATGTAACAAATCGGATGCAGTTAGTAAATAAATATGACTTAACAATAATAGTTAGAAAAATAATAAATTATGCTATAAAATTACACCAAATAAATGCTAAATTAGTAACAAACTACTTAAGATTTTCTATAGTATATCAAACTGGGCCTTGGCTATAAAATTACAGATATACAGAGGAACTCCAAGTGCCGATACAGTTTGGAATCAGCAGCATTGCAGGTTCTGCCAGGGGGTAGTAATGTGTGCTTCAAACTATCTTAGGGTCGTAGTCTCCTGTTTTTTTTTTCTCACGGTTTTAACTCTGGAAGACATTTAATAGCTTTTCACAGTGCAAGTTGATTCTTATAGTATGATACGATTTCTTTTTTGGGAGTGGTATCTGGGAGAAGGTTTTCTTAGTTATATAAAAGCAATCACTACTCTGCTCCTGTCCGGTTTTTAAACAAGCGTCCTTGATCGGTATTTGGCCTTCTTCAGCCGTAAAGCCGTAACGTCTTTGGTCCATCTGGTAGAACAAGCCATACGAAAGCCAGATGAAAGTTTGGGCACAAGTTTCTGAATTTTTCATCAGGGTTCTTTCCCGTGTTTGGATTTCAAGTTTTCCTTCTCCCAGATGGTCAGACAAAATCAGATGCGGCTCCGTCGGAGTCGGATCCCTGTCAAATTCGCCTATTTGCAAGGACATTTTGATGGTCAAAAAAAATAATGTTTTAATAATACATTAGCCGTTGAGAAAAATAAGGTTTTTCTTTTCTGTTTTACATGTTTTGGATGTTTCTTGTAAGTTAAAAATAATTAACTTCTCGCAAGGAGGATATGAACCTCGGACAGTCGAGATAATCAGTTCAGCACGCTAACTGCAAGACCAGACATTGCTCTTAACTTAATAACAAATTTGTTACAAAATAATAAAGAGATAAAGATAAAGAGATACCATACACATTACAGCATGACATGTACCAGATATGTCCAATATATGATTTTAGATAATCTTTCAGCATTGATTTAAAAAAAGAAGAAAAGGACAGCTATATCGTGTTTGTACTGAGACAGAATCAAAATATATATCTATCTAATCTAAACTTCTGATTTAGCACTCTATATCTTCTAGATCTAAAATATAAATTTGGAATAATTTAGATGCAATTTAGATTTATGCCCAAATAAATTGATATTCTATCAATAGAATGAATGCAACATTAAATATAAAAAATAATATATTAGTTTTAGTATATTATAACATTTCAATATTGATCTAGACGTTTGGAAATCAAAATCTACACTATAAGTCTAGAAATTGAAATTTTATATCATGATCTAGTCTAGATCTAGAATTTGCAATGATTTTAATTAGAATATAAATATAGATATAGTTTTAAAAATCTAGACTAGATCTAAATCTTGCCATTATGTCTTTTTGAACACAATTCAGACAACGAGGTTTAATTAACAATACTATACCGAGTTGTTTTAGCATTTCAGTTAAAGAATTCATTTCATATGACATCTAAAGAAAAAAAAATCCACAGCCTAGTTAGACTAAAAAAAAGTCTTCATTAATACGATCAAGTTGTCAAGGAATTATAGACTTTAATGCACCAAGTGAGTTCTTTTAGCATTTTATTTAAAGAATTAATTCCATATGACGTCAAAGGAAAACATCCACTACGTCAGACGGCCTAGTTAGACTAACAATTGTCCTCATCAATACGAGCAAGCTGTCAAGGGTTCATAGACATTGGAACACCGATGGATTTTTTAGCATTACATTACAAGAATTCGTTCATTTGACGTCAAAGGAAAAAAATCTATTTCGTCACAATGGGTTCGTAACAAAAATGTTTTTATTAACACGAGACATTTAACGAGAGCTTATAGTCTCTTCCATACACCTAGACGCACCATAATTGACGGCTATTGAACTAGAGACGCTATGACTTAGTTGAGTTACAGGCTACCTAGAGACAGAAAATCATTAGGTGTTTGGATTTCATAAGAGCATGACCTATTCTATCGACAGAGACATCGACTGTGCCTTTTTGTTAGATTAAACATAGTATAAACTGTTCAATAGTGTTTGGATTGATCTCAACTTGTTACAACTAGATGTGTCTGTTACCTTGTTGGTTAAATGCATTGAAATACACCCGCACAAGAAACCCAGACATCTGCAGAGTTATCTGTCGAAATCAGACAGGCATCAATTTACTACAAGACAGATAAATAGTCTGTCTGTCCGTCATGTTAATTTCGAAAACAAAACACTATAAGCTATTGAAAATTTGATAAACCTTTAATTTTCCTTTCGAAACATCGAAATAGTTTTAAGTATTTTAAATAGATATGGATCTTCTTTTTTGAAGTAACGTCTGTATTATAGAAGACAAGTCTAAAACTCATTTATCAAGATCTAGTCTGAATCTATTTGCAGCATATTTGCAGCCTGTTGCTTAAACGCCTATATGGGCCAGCTAAAAGCGGAAATTATTAATTGTATATTTATCAGTGGAAGACTGATGAATATAGATGATTCATAACACGAGAATACCCTAATCTATCAAAATTCCAGTTACTGGATATTGTTTATTGATCTAGATGTAGATATTAATCTAGTTTCATATTGAACATCACAAACCCGATCTTGTCATTAGCAAGATGTTCTGTAGTGGACTTGGAAGTGGAAGATAAAAGAACAAAAGGACTTTCTATCGATAAATTCCTCTGCTTTTACGTAACAAGGTACATTCTAGAATGGACAGGTTTTCAAAAGAAGATTTGAATCGATCTTGTTGAAAGGTTCTACTTTAAAAAAAATAACTTTTTAAACTATAAAATGTAAGGCTTAGGACTGCTTTAGCTAAACCTTTGATGTAATAAATAGTTAACGTAGCTCTTCTTTAGAGGGAACTCTATTTGAAATCTTTATTCCGGAATAGTCAGAAGAGACTTACTATTGATGAAAGATATTTGTGTTGCTTTTAAGTGAAAAAAAAACAATCAAATATTTTTTCTGAAATTTTATTTCTTTTAACGATAAGAAAAACAAGACCAGGCTTGAATACTGATGGTCCAAGTGTGAATTCGACGGGGCCTGACTCTAAGTTTGTGTGGAAACACAGACTCTGTTTTTAATCTTGTTTTTGTTATCATTGAGTATGTGCTTTTATCTCATTTTTTGCTTAATGCTTTTAAATTATATAATGTATGTATATTTAAATTAGTTTTTAATTAAAACAAAAAACAAAAAAAAATCAACAAGATATAAATGGTTTTTTTAGAATGACTAATAAACTCATAGTCTGCTTTCAATAAACTTACTATTGGGCTTATAAAGTAGACTGTAGAGAAGAGATATATTTAGTCAATTTTTAAAGTTATTGTATTCGTGAGCTTTCTTTATAAAAAATGTGATTTACTTTTATAAACAAAAATAGACAATATATTCTGTAAATGATTAGTAGTTTCTACCTCAGAACAGGTGTAACTTGGAAATATAGTATTTTAATTTTTTTTTACTAATATTTTTTTTTAACTAATACTAATTTTATCAGAAATGTAATTTTAAAAATATTTGTATATTTCTATCAAGAAACAAGGTTACAAAGACAGTTTGTGTGAAAACACAAACTCAAAATCGGCCCCCGAAATGGTCCATCCAGGCAGGCTTCAATATTTTCAGAGAGAATATCCGAATAAAATTATTGCAAAGACAAATAAGAGATAAGAATGAAGAAAAAAGGTTCACAGATCTTGTGTAGTGCCTTAACGGTCCAGCAGAAGAAAGGACATCCGAATGAAATTATATCAAGAGACAAATGAGAGATAAGAATGGAGAAAGAAGGTTGGCAGATCTTGTGTAGTGCCCCAACGGTCAAGATCAAAGGATAGGTGAAAGTGAATGCAAAGTGAGATGTGAACCTGGTCTAACTAGTTCCACTTTCAGACCTTGTGGTCTATAGGGCAGATGATGTAAAGTTAATCTGTTTTTGTGGCCTTCGGTTAACGAGGGTGTCAGCACAACGACCAACCACCGTTACTTTTCCCCAACTAATGTCAGGTAGCCATTAGAGCTGGGTGGACTCAGAGGCGCCCAAGGATTGCGAAGTTGAAAATCCCAGTCTTCACCAGGATTCGAACCCGGGAATCCCATTCAGAAGCCAAGCGCTTTGCCGCTCAGCTACCTTGCCTCTCCTGGCCTAACTGAAGTCTTATATTTCATGGAATTTTTTTGAAAAGTCTCAATTTCTTATTCGAACCCATATACAACGTGTGGTAATGTAAATAAAGTTTAAGAAAATGTTGTTTACAAGATCACTTTTCGTTTTAAATTAGGTCTAACTTATAATGCATACTATATAGCTCTTTCTCTTCAAAAAACTGCTTGCATAAGTGATTTAAAAAATTAGATTTTTTTTTGCTGTCAGGAAAAAAAAAGTAGCCGTTGCATCAGAACTTTGAATGGTCTAAAATATTGTGATGTCGGATTATTACTATCTTTTCTAGTTTACGAGATCTAAACGGGACGGAGGGACAGACGGACAGACATTTCACACAAAACTAATAACGTCTTTTCTCCTTTCGGGGGCCGCTAAAAAACAACAAACAAAATTGTCCACAAATTTATCCAGCGAACACCCAAAGTTCTGTCTCAAGGTTCTTAACCATATCAACCAAAGACTGCGCCACAAAAGCTGTCCAAGACTACCGCGGGGATTAAGCCTTTACACCTGAACTTTGGATGCGTCGAAATATTTTGAATTTCCCCCCTCTAAACGTAACGGTCATACCATACAAAAAAAATGCGGCTTTTCAATTTTCAGAGGATGATAATAAATGTGTAACATATTATTTCCACCATTTTTATTAATACGGTATTAACTATTTCTAAAACTATCACTAAGTCTATGAACACTCTACCTGATTGTGAGTTTCTAACACACAGACACAGTATGAGCACTGTAGTTAAGAAGTTCATTTTCAATTTCTAAGAACTAATGCTCAGAATTACTTATTCTCTTACTTCTAATATGCATATATCACACAATTGTTATATATATATATATATATAAATATATATATAGATGTATGTCTCAAAAAACGAGCAGCTGTATGTTATTAAACGTTTTATTCAATTTATTCCACATTTTAATTGCATTCAATTCGATGATTTAGAAGGCTTAAGTTATGTACATTAATTGTGACTATATACAAGGATCAAGGTTGGCCATGGTGACATCTGCACACCATGAAATCCATTATGTATACTTTTTGTTTGAAACTTCGACCGAAAACCAAATGGGAAATTCGTTGAACTTCGTTATATTTCTGAACTTAACTGTAAAGAAATTTCATTTCTCAGATGCTACAAATATCTTCTTTCAACATAAAAACATTGTAAATATACATTAATTCAAGACAATAGGTGAATTCTATTATCTTTTTTACTTATACACATACCCCCCTCCCCAGCCAAAAACATTTTTGGTTCTTTGTACAATCTCTGCCATTTCTTCGGCTTCTCAATTCAATATATATCTCGACCTTTACCTCAACGCCCTGCCACCTAAGTCTTTGCTGGTTGTACTTTTTTTTTTTTGCAAGCTTTAAAGTTTTACTTTTTTAAGACCTCCAATTGTATGCTACATTTAGGTTCTATTGTTCTACATTATTTTGGGTATTTTTTTTATAAACAAAAATAAATATCAATTTGATTTTATGAAATGTAGGCGTTTCTATGACAACTTTTAAATATTTTTGTATTGTTTTAAATTAAAAGGAATATAGTTTTAAAACTCAATATTAATAATAGTTATTAAATGTTTTAAATTCACAAAATTCATTAATTCACATGATTGCTTCAAATTGATCTCCACAATTACATTTTATTTCATTACTAGCCAAAACGTAAATACTTGACATTCTTGATAATAGGTTGTTTGGTTTTAAACTGATTGCTCATTGGTTGTTAACAATCATTCCTCTGATCTATTGTTTTTTCTTGCAAAACGATGGTCATAATATCGATAATAGTTTTCCAAAAATTTTCTTTTTTACAAAAATGAAATAGACCCAAAATGATTTTTTAGCCTTATCGATACAAGATTGTATTTAACACCATATAAGTTTTTTAAATTGAACTTTCGACTTATATTACTTATTACTGTCTTAGTAAAACGAAGACAAATTTTCTTTATTGATAATTGGTTGTTAGAGATTTTAATGAAAAGTAAATTAGCACTGAATCCCTACTTGATTTTGTTCTTCTAACTTATATTAAACTTTGATTTCATCCAAAACCATTATAAAAAAAAGCTGTTCGGGATTAAAAAACAAACAACTAAGTATTAAAGTATGCTATCTCTTCCTAGTTATGCTATATTAAAATGCCATGAGTAAACTATCCTCTTTGAATAACCCTTCCTAATCAACCTTAGGCACATCCTACTACCACTACTGTCCAACATAATCAAAACTCTGTAGGGCAGTGAGGAACAACTGAAGAGCAGCACACCATTCTACTTGGGACAGTCTGCTATATAGCACACAGCTATGCAGCAAAATCTTACTAGAAGAAGAAGCAATGTCATGCATTAACATCCTAGCGCAAAAAGATTATTTGAAATCGTTCTTCTGACTTATATTAAAATTTAATTTTCGCAAAATCTCATTATCACTATAAAGTTGTTTCGGACACTTTAAGAAAGCATATTGTTATAACTCTGACATGCGCACCGCCATCCAAGCTAGTGCAGAAGGTGCGCACTATTAGTGACTAGACAAAGAAAGATGGTTACATTATAAGAAAGAACGATTTCCGACCAAGTCTAGAGCCAAAATGAAGGTAGATGTCATATGAGTTTGTTATGTCTCCGTGTAAATTAACATTTATATCTAATTGAGTTGCCTCCCTTAAGTTATTACAACATTAACGCGAAAGATTATTAAAAATTACTCTTCTAACTTATATTACATTCAATTTTTTTGTGAAAACGTCTCAAAACTCTTATTTTCGATAATTTTTCTCAGCTTTTCTGTGCATTATATAAAAACAAATTTATGCTAAATAACGTTTTTTAAATTGCTCTTTTGACTTATATTACATTTTATTTCCTTGCTGAAACGTAGCGAAAATTTCATTGACGATAAAAGGTTGATTTGGATAATTCTAAAATAGAACATTAACGCCGAAATCAGCTTGAAACAACCCTTCTAATCAACATCCTATTTAATGTTCTTTCTAAAACGTCAATAAAATAAAACACACATTGTTGATTGTGTGTTTTATATAGGTTGCACCACTCGGTGTTTGGGAGTAACATCCCCTGTAACAGTTGTTGTCAACCAAGATGGCGTTAGATTAAACAGCGGATTTCATGTTTTATAAGTTATATCCCTAGTCCTGTTATTATTCGTTAATAATAATCAACACTAATAATTATCCAAAATATGTTGTTTTGGTTGTTTAAATTTTTATTAAAAAGTCTGAAGTATATCTATTAGGCTAAAGTTAAGCTAATTGTCTAGCACAAAAATGCCTAAAAATTATTATCGTTGGTAAACTTTTTTTTTAATATAAATAAACAAAAAAATAAATGTCCAGTTTCTAACAAAGTATCTGCAAAAGACTCATTAAAGTCATTCTTCTGAATTATGTAACAACTGAATTTTTGGTTAGAAAGTCCAGAGTTCTAATATGATTCGTCACTTGATTGAATAAATTGTTTGAGAATCCTTCTACATGGTCTCTATACAGCTGATCTACTTGGAAACGAAGAATGTGAATTAAATTTAAACATATTTTTCCTCTTTAATACGATTTCATTATCAAAAGTTTATCAATTCATTTCTCCATTTAATTGTTTGTTTGAGAACTATAATGGATAAGACAGAGCTACTTAAGGATTTGGACGAAACTTAAACTACAATGTAGCCCTAACATATTTGATCACAACTCACTTATCGTTGACTAGCGTAACACCTTTAGTAAAATCACTAAATTTAGAAAGCCTTCAGGACAAAAGACTCAAAAGTAAACTAGCAATTATACATAAAACACTGAACCATAATCTTTAATACAAAAACAAAATCTAATAAAATACTCAGAAAGACGCAGAGATAAAGGCACAATCCTCATTCAATATGCTAGGACAAATTTTACAAGAGCTCTTTTTTTTCTCTCATGCTATTAGAGCATGGAATGGGTGCCTGAGACTGGCAGGAAAACCAATGATTTGGCAGAATTTAAATAATTTGTTAACATGCATGACTACATTGACATAAGGAACACGCGTAGGACCTCATCATCATCTTTTTTTATAAATAATATTTTTATTTTATTTTATAAGATAATTTATTATGACAAAATAAAATATTCTAGAGCATGCATAACTCATTCAGGGTTAGAAACCATTTGTAATGTTTAGCATTAACTTTTGCGAGTAATGCACTTAGCATTGTGACTCACGAAATGACAAAATATGTTACCTGCTCTGTAAAACTGTGAGCGAGGTGACTCGTACACGCGATACGTTTGAGGTTTTTAATTAACAGCGGCATCCTGATCTAGCATTGAAAAATCATTATTTTTTTAACGATAGATGGTGTTCGTAGTTGGGTAAAAGTCCAAGATCCCTTGCTGGATATCGTGGCAGTAAATAATAATTATCAAGCCGTGTTGAGATAGACCTATATTCATTCATGAATCGCGTACTAAAAATTATTTCGTTTAATTGTTGACTTATTATCCCATTCATTTAACAAATCGGGTATACGCGTTTTAATTGTACTATTAATCTATCGCTCTTTTCGTTTTTAATAGATATGTATGTATCGGCTTCGGGTAAACCCATTAACTAATTTATTTTTGTAGCGAAAGAGAAAACACAAACTTAGACCTGCAGGCCGCGGGTAATGTAAGGCTAGTATAGGAAATAAGGTGGAGCTATTTTATTTTAGCGGAGTTCTACAATAATGACTGATAAAGATTTTACTCTTAAATGCAAAAATAGGCCCATGAATACACTCGTTTTTAAATAGATCTTCAGTCGGAAGAGCACAAGACGCCATGTCACTTTTTGTTTAGATCTAGACATAGACATTATTTGAAAATAACTCAAAATGTTTACAATCCTCGTATTCTTAAAATATTGGATTGTTCATTCTGCAGGTAGGTAAGATAGATTTTTAAGATATAGTACAAAAGATCTAGTGACAATCTAGTCTAGATTCTACACCAGGTCTAGAGGTCGTACTGGACCTAATACTAGATAATTACTTTCTAATTTGTTATCATATCTTTCTTATAAAATATCATATGATCAGTATATATCTATATTATATAGATCTAGATCTTTATATAGTTGGCTAATTCAGTCGTAACGATTATTGTTAATCTCGTAAATTATTTTTTCTTGTGACTATCGACAGTGTGAAACTCTAATTTGAAGATACAATCCCGTCCACAAATATCGCGTGTTAAGCTGACTTTAGCTTTCGTTGTGTCTTTTTCCAGAGCAGAGGCCCAAGTTTTTTACGCTGTCCATAGGTCACTATCTCAGTCACCATCGAATCAAAAATTCCATTAGTAACGAACAATACTGAGAATTACTTCCCTTAGAGCACGGAAGAGGAAGCGAGCAGTGAGTTTTATGGTCGCCTTGTCCCCGTACAATGACTAATGCCGCACATGGACTAGTTCTCTCTCTCTCAATTTCTTGTCCCCGTACAAGGATTAATGCCGCAGATGGACTAGTTCTCTCTCTCTCAATTTCTTGTCCCCGTACAAGGACTAATGCCGCACATGGTCTAGTTCTCTCTCTCTCAATTTCTTGTTCCCGTACAAGGACTAATGCCGCACATGGACTAGTTCTCTCTCTCTATTTCTTTTCCCAATCGTCCCTCATGCAAAACGTTCATACAGAATGTGGTTTACTGTTTTGTCGTCCTCGACGCTATGGCGGCAACGTGTGTCGTAGTTCTCCTTCCACAGTCCAAAGTACGCACCTATTGGACAGTGTCCGACTCGGAACTGGGCTCGGACGGCCTGTTCCGCACGGCAGAAATCCTATAACGCGTCATTTTGGTCTGGTCTACTCAACTGCCAGTGTTGCTCTCAGCCTTTATCTGAAGTATCCCAACTGTCGAACCAATGTGCCGACAAACGGGTGTCGGCTAAGGATCGTACACTAGAGAGAGTGCACGGTTCATTATCTATGATGCACTATGCTGGCGCGGACTTCGCTAAAAAGTCAGCCTTCTGATAACTGACCAGATCACAATGCACAGAGCACAATATAAAACTATCTTAACGTAGTGATTATGTTTAATAACGGATATGGGGAGTACCAGTTTTTCTTGCGCCACGTGATTGTCATTTAACCGACAAACATGACCAAGCCAGTGCAGGCGTCATTGTCTAAAGAATGCAAAAATGCCAGGAAGACCCGATTGGACAAGGATCTCAGTATATGGGTGAAAGGGGGGGGGGAGAAGAACATCCCAGCCGAAAAAAAACAACAAACTTTCTACGCCAATGTTATCAGCAACAAAACCCATTGGCCTATTATTCACGAGGAAGTAAATCTTAGAAGTGTTGCCTCTTAAATGTGTACGTTTCAACATTTAATATAGAGTTACTGCAGAGTTAATATAGAGTTACTGCAGAGTTAATATAGAGTTACTGCAGATTTAATATAGAGTTACTGCAGAGTTAATATAGAGTTACTGCAGAGTTAATATAGAGTTACTGCAGAGTTAATATAGAGTTAATCAAGAGTTACTCAATGACTATTTTCCAAAACCTTCCTCGTGTTTTTGTATACCTGTAAGGCAGAAGAAGTTTGGATTCAGAGTTTCACGTCTTCTAGGTGGGTAGCCAGCCAATGCTTATGAACTGCTCGTGAATGAAACTTACTGATTTAGGCAAAATATTACTCGCCATTGCTCCTCATCCTGTCAGTAAAAACGATTCCGCCGCACCCAATATCAAAGCCACAACAGTTGAACTAAATGTTTGAGGCTGTTGAACATGAATGCAATTTAAAGCATTTTATATGTAGTGGTCTAGTAGACTAAGGGATAGATTAAAGTTAAGCTGATCTTCGTTGTAAACCTGGCCTAACTGATGTCATATAATAATTATCTAATTGATCTAAAAGTTTTGTAAAGGGTTAATCTCTTTTTCACTACTGGCACAAGCAACTTTATGAAACCTAATATTTAAGTCATGCAGAGTAGCACAAACAACTTTATGAAACCTAATATTTAAGTCATGCAGAGTAGCACAAGCAACTTTATGAAACCTAATATTTAAGTCATGCAGAGTAGCACAAGCAACTTTATGAAACCTAATATGTAAGTCATGCAGAGTAGCACAAGCAACTTCATGAAACCTAATATTTAAGTCATGCAGAGTAGCACAAGCAACTTTATGAAACCTAATATATAAGTCATGCAAAGTAGCACAAGCAAATCTCTTAGAGTTTATTATTTCAATAAATCATATTTTTGTGTTATTTTATTTTTTCTTCCGTTTCAGCTCAACATCCGATTGTAAACTCAACACAGCATGATATTGGTGACACATTTAATATAACGTGTGATGTGACAAGGTTTGATAACGCTAAAGAGATACCTGGTCGTTACCAATGGGCTGAACTGTCACTACATAGAAAATCATTTGTGACATTAACATCTATACCTCTCGTTATTTACTTACCTAATGCTGATTTGTCTTTTATTGACGGAGAGATCAAAGTAAGTCCATGAATACATTTAGATGTCACATCTTGAATGGAGAACATTCCCCCTATTGTACATCACTGTGTTGAACTGCAGTACTAGATCTATAACGCTAATGGTTCAATTTAAACCAAAAAAAAACCACGATAAAAAAACAATTATGACGCACTTTTTGCGAGAAACTAAAAAGAGAAACTAGAAAGACAAAGTAGAAAACACCAAACTGTGGGAGATAGGTGAGCAGAAAAATATAGAGGTGCAAATCCTAGAGAGAAAGTGGAGAGTGAAGTGAAAGTGGTCACACCTTTAGAAAAGATACCAACAACAGAGCTAGGCAGGTGGAACCCCCAAAGAACAAGACGTAGAGGAAGACTAAAAAGAACTCAGTATACTAGAGAAAGCCGAGAGGACCGGGAAGATCTGGGAAGCCATAAAAAAACTAGCAGAGACCGTGGAGAGTAGCGTGTTTTTTGTCGAGGTCCTATATTCCATAAGGAACCGAAATGAAAGATGATGATGATAAAAGATTTATTTTTCTTACAAAATTAGATACATTGGCAACGCGAAAAAAAATCTACTTTAAGCTACACTTGTGTACAAATGACTTATCAAGACTTTTCCCTCGCATACAAAAACTTAATTTCTCTATTGTCATTTGTCATACAAACTAGACATACATCTACCTACATCTAGAACTAGTTTTAGATTAAAATCTAGATTCAAGATATAAGTCTAGGTCTAGAACTAGATCTAAGTCTAGATCTACAAAAAAGAATTACATGTAAGTCTTGATCTAGATCTAAGTCTAGAATCTTGATATACAATCTACTAAATCTAGACTAGTACTCGTATGAATTTACTTGTTTAATTACTAGGCTATGTTTATGATCATGAATAGTATGCCTTTTGTTACAGGGTAATGCTGTAGGTATTATGCTGTTCGTATTCGATTCATTTCTTAATATGATATTTTTGTTTACATAATAAATAAATTTGCATCCCTAAGCTGTCCAAAGATAAGCTATTGCCTTAATAATTAAAAGAAATGTATTATAAGTAGATCTAGATCTGGGCGCTATTTAGTCTTATTATATTGTCAAGTGTAGGCCCCTATAATGTGGACTGCACGCTCTAAAATGTTTGTTATTTTTTAAAAGAAAAAAACTAAAACGAAGTTCATATCGAAATTCTTTTTTAAAAATAACATTTGAATCAGTACTATTCTATGACTTAATGAATAAATGGAAAATATATTTTATAATGATCCATTGACACTTTTACCATTGTTACCTCAGATGCAATTTCTTTTTTTGTGTTATTGCGCGAATCTATGAATGAAGCTTAAAATTATTTATGAAGAAGTACATGACCTTTTTAAAAATGGTAATGTTCCTTAAATTTTTTATTGAAAAGTGGTGTAATTTTTTTAAACAAATCTGCCCGCATATATAATTTTCAAAATTAGAAAAAAAAAAATTTAAATATTAGTTGGTTCACTTTCGGAAAATAAAAAGTAGCCGTTCCATCAGAACTTTGAATGAGCTAAAATATCACGATGCCCGATTTTCATTTTCTCTGATAGTTTCTGAGATCTAAATGGGACAGACAGACAGGCCACACATACTAATAGAGTTTTTTCCCCTTTCGGGGCCGCTAAAATCATAGGCAGTGTATTTTGTAATAGAATAACATTTTTTCAAATATGATTAACAATCAATAAAAGTGGGTAATCATATCACTGTATTGGTTCAATGAAAATAACTAACTAACAATAATGTTTATTGGAATATATTTGAAGAAAGTTGATGGAGGCATGTGACACCTTGAGCTTATCGCACCAGGTAACACCGTCAAGACTTACGCCACTGTCTGAGTGTTTTTTAAAGCTGTTCATATGTAATTAGTTAATGCAGATCAACTGTTAAGGAACTCTATTTCAAATCCTTATTTCAGAATATTTATGAGAGTTTTATCATTTTGAAATCCTGTTTTTTTAGTGGAATTTAGATTCACTTCATTTTGTTTTTTTAACTTTTTTTTAATTGAGAAAAGAAATTATTAGCCTTTTGGAATTTGTAAAAATATGTTGTTCTTTTTTTTAAGTCGAATTTTTTTGTAAAACACAACCCTCGAAATCAGTGGCTATTTCAACGCAACAGAAAAACTATTCAAATCATTGTGACAGCAGTCAACTTTCAATGTAGTGATGTAGGCGAATACCATTGTAGAATAGCTTTACCAAGTGGTAAATTCTTTTCTACTAGTCCTGTGAACATAACAAACAAAGGTAAAGTATGTGTGTATGTAATTAAAGTATTAATTGTGAAAATAATTTAGTTTTACCGTCGATCTAGGGGTTTCACAATAAACCAGCTCACACTAAAAGTTGGAAACCGAACACACAGGCCACATACAATAATGAAAATGATTGCTCTAGTTGAAACTATAAATCATTTACTGTAATAAAAGGGGGAAAAGATAACAATGGTTGCGAGAAAAATGATAAGTTCTAAAATAATCTATTTAGGAAAAAAGATAAGTTATACAATTAAAAGTTAAATGATACAAATAACCATCTTGTTGACAGCTGGTGGTACAAATATCAACGTCTATTTGTATGTAAGCTCTAATGTTTTTGACAACTTTCTGGACACATACCCAGGCATTCATCTCTATTTACATGGCTTCGCGACTAAAGAGGCCGTTATGTTCCTGCTGTTGTATTCTCAGATGCTTATCTCTCTGCCTAGGAGCTGTATACTGTTTCAGTCGGTTAGCGTTAGTATCGGCATTGGATGGTATTAGGTTAAGCTGAAAAATTAAAGTTGGGATTAGAATGGCCCGATCGGTATGGTATCACATCGAAGTGTAAAGGAGACACCGGCAGGGGGTGCAGTTGCGTAGTATATGTGTATTTTTTTATTATAAAGGTGGGAAGAGATTAAAGATTGATAGTGAATGATGAAACTTAACCCGTGGACCAACTGGTTTGCAGTTATGGAGGATGAGCTGGAGTATTCCATTGGTTAGAATATTTACTTAAAAGAACTCAGAATTCCAGAAAATGATTGCAAAAAGCCAGTAAAGGGCGCTCTAACTCTTGTTAGCTCGGGATGGCAGTTCATCTAGGAGAGAAAACTCAGAAAATACACACCTGCTGCCTTGCAGATGATCTTGGATGGCTATGTGAGCACACTAAGAAAGAAAAGCAAGTTGAATGATAATCAATAGGTCTCTCCTGGCGGATGACATATTGACACGCAACCTTAACTCAAACACACAGTTAAACATTACATTCCATCGAGAATAAATACATGAGATATGGACAAACTCTCGTCAGAATAAAAAGAAAGATGATGCCTATTATAAGCTTTTCCGAAAAGATCAACGTCCAATCTTTCGACTTAGAACCGGACATAACAGAATTAGACAACATATGTACCGGAAGCTCAAAATTGGAACCAGTGAAATCTGTCCGTGTGGAGTGTCACCAGACAATGCTGATCATGTCTTCCAGGACTGCATTTCTTACCTAGAGGACTGAACAAAACAGTGGCCACAACCCTATAGAAAAAAGAAAAGAAAAATAAGAAAGAAAAATATAAGAATAGTTCCCTGTTTTGGAAACTACTGCGCAGTTGATCTCATATGGATGTAGTCATCGGAACTCTCTAACATAAAATAAGAACGAGGAAGAAGAAGAGGATAGTGCCAAAGAATCGGAAAGACTCTAACAACATATGGTGTCAGAATGAAGGAAGACAACATACTTTTATCAGAAGTATTATTTAAATATTTGAACATTGTCACAGCTTTCCTCTTATATTTATAATAATAAACCTATAGAATCTACCTTAGGTCTCGATACGTCTAGGTATCCCTGGTTCAGTTCTAGTTAACGATACTTCACAGTCATGTGACCATCTGATCACGTTGGGAGCTCCCTTTCTGTTCAAGTTTGTGAGTGGCTCAGTCATCTCAGCAAAATCCGCTATAAACCTTCGATAGAAATAATAAACTACGAAACTATCTCTTGGTTGTTGGCCGACCTAGATTCATAATCCGTTGTCGCAGTTTAGGTTGTGGTTTCAGTGAGTGTCCTCCAATTACATATCTTAGAAAGGAAATGTTCTTGCAACCAATCTCCACTTCAGATGGTCTCACGGTTTAATCATTTCTCCTCAATGTATCTAGAACCATTTCTAGATGTTGTAGGTGATCTGACCAAGTAATGTCATGAATGCGGATGTCGTCTAGGTAGCACAGTACATGGGGTAGATTAGGCAACACCTTTCTCATCATTCTGCTAAACGTTGCTGTTGCGTTGACAAGCCCGAAACTCATGACATTGAATTGAAACAACCCAAAAAGACTATTAAACGCTGTAAGTAGTTTAGCTTTATCTACCATGTGGCTGGCGTCAGTGACAATGAAAGACAGCATTGTCTCAAGAACAGACTGGTCAGCTAGACAAAGGGGCATCTGATGAGAACTGTATCTTGGGAAACACGCTTCCATAGATCGACCTGTCAAATCTACACTAAACTGTTATGAACTTGTCTGTTTTCTGGACGAAAAGAGCTAAGAAGGAGTTAACGGTATTCCCTGCCTTGCACACAGCCATCCAAGGTAGAGCATACGGTGCGAACTGTTAGATACTCGAGTGAGAAAGATGTTTACATGTGGAGGACAATAACGGAGTTTTGCCCAAGTCTAGAACTTGTGAGGCTAGTGCAGAACATACATACTATTAGAGACTTGACTGAGAAGAAAGAAGATCCGCCTAAGTCTGGAAATTCTGAGGAGGCTGACATTGTTATTGTGTGTTTATGATGTGCTGGGAATAAACATGAATGACGTGCTGGTGCTTCCTTTAAGTTATTACAGTATTAATTAAATAAAAACAACATTATTGCTACCTCAGCCCAAACACTCTTGCAACTCGATTTTTTCTAACTTTTAAAAAACTATTACCAAAATCTTGAAAACCTTTTTGGGAAAAAAGCCAATATTAGATGATTGTAGATGTCCGTCTGTCCGGCTGAAATGAAAAAGATCTCACCATGCGTCATGGCTTGCAACGTTTAGGTACATCGGCTACTTTTTGTTTTTAAAAGTTTAGAAAATTAATTTTGTAAGCGATTTTTAAATAAAAATACACTGCTTTAAAAGATTACATAAATGTAAGGGAGATTATGTTTACACTACATTAACAAAGAAAAAAAAATTGTTGGATTATTTTTAGTCTCAACAATTGAAATATATCTATTAAATGTCCAATAAATGTTCCAACAAATATACATATTTTATTCTGGTCTACTAGCTACTAAAATTATAAATTTGTGTTTGTTTATTGAGTCTAAGAATGCATTTTGTATGTAAATGGCCACTTACTTTGTAATCAACTTTTCATGCTGTGACGTTCTTGAAGTAGCTTGACTTCCGCGGCCAAATAATATTTTAGGTTTCCTAAAAAAATTAAATAAGTAGATTGTATTTATTTTTTGTTTAGTGCCCCCAAAAATCAAACAGTTGCTCTACAACTGAAAAGGCCAATAACATAGTTGTACATATTGCAGCTCTAGTATTTAAATAGTATCTGTCGAGTGTATATCTCTTACCTTACAAAGCTTTTTCTTCGTATTAATTCTCCGTGTTGAATTTTGCTAACCACGATTTTTACTACCCTCAACCAATTGTAAGAAAAAAAAGAAAATTAAATGCAAAACAGGAAGTACAACAAGAGAACATGAAGTCGTTTTTTTTTCTTTTTTGATCTATAGATTTATTTTTTACATGAGATAATTGTAAACTTTTTGTCAATGTTTTAATTTATTTTGTATGTTCCTTCAGAATTGAGGGATGGCAGCGGGCAAGGTGTGAAACCGAAACTACCAGGCATTCATCCATTTTAGCAACTAACATGAGAATCAGTATCTTGATTTTGTTATTATTTATAATTTTTTTTAGAAGAAACCAACACATACATGTAAATTAAATGTAACCTGGTTAAATCTTATATACAAACAAATATACTTTAAACTGTTGTTGCTACATGAAGCCCGCTACGTTTTCAAAAATATTTATGCACTTTCAATATTATTGCATACTAATTAGAAGAGACAAAAATGAATATTAAAATTTAAAATACTATATAAAAAAACAAACTATTCACTGCTTTAAGGAATAAATAGTCTTAGCATAAAGACACATATATTTTTGTGTAATTTTATGATCATGAAATAATAGTTTTGCTTTCATTATCTATATTTTAGTATAACTATGGTTTTGTTTTTCTAAATAAGACATTTTCCAAAATACTTGAACAACTCATTCAATAGAATGTTTAGGTATTTAGAAAATGTCTAGGTAGGCGATATTGGAAATGATGAGGTTATTTTCTTCTTTGCCTGAAAAAGCCGGATATTCTACAGAAACTCTTTCTCAACAAGAAAATACCATTTTAATTTAAAACCTGTATGATTTGAAATCCATTTATATTATCGTTTATTGAAATATTTTGAAACTATTTTAAATTTTTTTTTTATTATATTTCATTAGCTTCGATTTCAGATCATAAAATTCAGATTAATCTACACAATGGAAATGATAGTTACTCATCATATAATTATGTAGAAGAAAATATAATTTTGACTTGCACAGTCACAGTAAGCAATTCTTAAATCTTTCTGAATTATTATTATTGTTCTTTGTTTAAAAAATAACTTTCTAAAATTCTTTTAAAGTTGATTTCTCTTACTTTAAAAGAGAGAGCTTTAATTTTCTTTTCTTTACTTGTACTTTGTTAATACATAGATATAACAAATCTCACTATCCATACTCTCTTACAAACTGCTCCACACGACACCACACAGCACCAACTTAAAGAACTTTGACAACTCAGGCCTCCAAAATAACGTAACACTTCAATGTTCAGTAAATCACAGCCAATAGTGTACAATCGGCAACAACGCAACAGAGACTGTATACAAGCTTCACATTCCGACGTTTCAACTCTGTAACTGTATCAACTCTTCGCCTCTTCCTAGACTTGCACTTGATTCTCTGTTCTGGACTGACTTTCCCTAGATTGGTTCTTGACTCCGATCTCGACTTGTACTTACTCAATTAAAAAAAACCAACAATACTTTTTTCTGGATACCATTACTGAGACAAGCAACGAAACGACTGCTTTTATTGACATTCTTATCCTTTTTTTTACTTTAGACTGTTTAATTAAAATGTAATTTGTGTAACTGTTACGACATGTAAAGATATTGTTAATTGTTTCATTATTCCAGCAAGATAATCTTGGGATCCATATGTGGGTCGGTCACGTACACCAGTTCTTCAACAATAAATATAGAAATGAATGAAGCAAATTAATTTATTTTAGATAAAAATGAAAATACTTAAATCAATAGGGTAATTAATGTTCTTCAAATTCGGATCTAATGTAAAAAAAAAAAATTACAGTCACAGAACATTAATGATATTTTACAATCAATGTATATATTAAGCTAGATTTCTTCTATACATGATCAAAAATTATGGTGATAATATTAAAACTATTAATATTTAAATGCTTATAGTTTGCATATATTTAAAAAAAAGATAATTTTTTTTCTTTCAGACTATGTGGTCTATAGGGCAGATGATGTAAAAGTCATTGATATATGTGACCAACGGTTAACGAAGTTATTATGTAACCAGCTCTACGACTAACCGCCTTTTCTTTTCACCAACTAATGTCAGTTACCCATTAGAGCTTGTTGGACTCAGAGGCGCCCGATGATCTCGAAATTAAGACTAACAATAAGACTAAGACTGCTGTATTCATCCTTATGGAAATTTGTTGTGATTACTAGGACTTTTTTCTCATATAAAAATAACACAACAGAAACATTCCCATAAATAGAACAGACACATTATAAAGAGCTCATTCAGCAACTACACAAAGGCATCTTTGTCCTTTTTATGTTTCTTGATAAAAAATCACAGTCTTCACCAGGATGCAGATCTACACTAGAGTAACTAATTTTAAAATGTCATGATGCTACCTTGATTCACATTTCTGACACATAAATAATGCTGCAGATTGATCATTTTATTTAATGAAGTTTTTAGTTTAGAAAACAATTAAGCAAAGATTATACACGTATAACGTATTTCAATGAATTTAAAAATAGTAACTCCCACTTAATAAACATGCTTGTTTTTGTCGTTGGTATTCTATCTTTATATATTTATTTAATTTCAAAAATATTTTTATCCATTTCTAAGATAACGTGTAATTGTGTTGCTTATTATTTTGTATTTAATGATCTTTTCATAAAATGTTTTAGAGATTTGTAAAGATATTGGCATAATTACTGACATGTATCTTTCCTCTATCACAGTTTTATATAGGCTTTCCATGTTGAGTGACATTTTAGTCGTGATTTATTTTTTTTGGAATCTAGTGTAGGTGTGATCGTGATAAAAATATTTGTATTTTCACATTTTACACATTTTATAATCTATCATAAATGACATAATAACTTTTCCTTTTGCAAACACTAATTATAATGAGTACATTATTTAAAATATCTTGATAATACCGGGTAAAAAAATATACACAATATTCCATAAATCACAAGTATCAATAATTCATGAATACATATTGAGAAATAGAGTAACAACAAGGTGACTGCTCTAACGTCCTACTCGTTACTTATGCTCTCCATTTTTAAAATTAAAAGAAGTTACTCTCAAAATCATGAGTTAGATGAATTAAACTCAAATATCAAAATACACTGTTCTACCAACTTTAAGGTGTTGGCATCTACTTCCTTGTTCATTAATTTGTGAGTACATGTAGAATCCTAAATGCAATTCTTTCGTCTTCCCATTTCCTAAATAATGTTTCCTATACACATTTTATAATCTAGCCTGAATGCATATCGACTATTGGCAATCTATAATCATATATCAATCTAGGTAATGATTTAGGTTAATTGGGCGAAGACTACATAACCTATATCTAACCCTAGCATCATAATTAAACAAACATTTATTTAAATTGTATTGGGAAAATATTTTAATCATGATATGTTAAATACGAAATATTAGTGACTAATAATTTAATACAAATTTTTAATAATTATTTTAAGTCATTTTCATCTTTTGTAATTGTTTTTTATGATTTTTTTTGTGCGGCTATTTTGCTCATATAGGGTCCTCCTAGTCTTTTGATAACTTGGAAGCAGACAGCGTATAACTCAACTAAAGAAAATCCAGCAACTGGTGACATCAGTTCTAACAGCACATATCAATCTGGCTGTGAACTTCATTATTCTTCAAAACTAGACTTTGAGCTCCAAGAAACTGATGATGGGAACACTTACTACTGTATAGTTTCCAACGATACTGGTGAACAGAGCAGAGAAAACTTCACTCTTCGTATTATCCCATGTAGGTATTCTATTTCTTTAGTTTGTTTTACTATTTCCTAATATTTGAATGAACCTTAGTTGTTGCTTTTGTAAACTTCTATGCAATAGATTTTATAGCTTTTGCTAAAACAAAAAAAAATAGATGATATGCGATTAGTTGAAACCGAAAGAAATAATAGCTCATTACATTTTTTATAACAAAAAATAAATAAAACATTTTTTCGTATTACAAAGCTTTTATTAACTCACTCTGTCTACTATCCGTTTATTCTTTCTAGGACCTAGTTTAAGTAGATCTAGGATTTAGAACCATATTTAAACTACTCAGAAGCTTCAGTTTCTGCCATCTTGTATAGTATGCTATAGTTTCCGTCGTCCATTTCATTCTATTTATGCTTTTTTTTTCAAAAAAAAAAAGAATGTGTAGATTTCAATATTTTGCAAAATTGTCTATTGAAATTTATTATAATTATAATATAATATATATAATATAATATATATAATATAATAATATATAATATTATAATTAAATATTCACTAGTGATTAAATTATGTTCCATTATTTATAAAAATCTAAATTTAGAGATTGACATCGAAAATATTCAAGGCTTAGTGTGCTTGCCAAAAATAGGAAAAAAAGGAAGAAAGGTCAAGGTTTCCTCCCCTTCTCTTTCAACTCATCTGTTTAATTGTTTTCTAAAACAACTTCAAAGCATCAGAATTCAGATACAAAAGTTTTATCTTACAACTGAATAGACCAGATCCTTTATAAAGAGCAAGTTTAATGATTTATTAAGATTTTCTATCTGAATAAAACAACTAATTTTGTCTGACTACCACAACTTTCATTGCTGAGTCTGAAAAGAATGGTCAGAAATAAGAAAAACAAATCTAAATTCTTTCACTGTGCTAAAACATTTTCCAGTTTCACCCCAACTTGTAAAAAATGTTAGTCATCAGCAAAGCTGAGGACCTTGAGATGAAAAGCAGATGAATAAAGCTTGTCAGGACCGAGTTCTGTGAAACATAGGCGTTGTGTCTCTATGCTCCTCTAGTGGTGACCAGGACCGAGTTCTGTGGAACATAGGCGCTGTGTCTCTATGCTCCTCTAGTGGTGACAATGAATAGATCAACTAAGTCAGCATGTAGATAACAAGTGGAGTAAGCATTCTGCTCTGGGGAAAATGTCTACAGACACATTATGTGTGTGTATTAAATACGAAATCGTAGAAGATGTTGACTTGAAATTCAAAGAAGAAAACTTTTTGTTTTTTTAGTTATTGTACGCATTTAAATGACAAGTTATAAAACTTCCTGCTTGGCGAAAAGATCATTGTATTCAATAATGCTTTTATTGTTGGTTAAGTCTCTGCCGTTAAGCTAATTTCTGACTAGCAATGTTTTGTTGTATAGCATTTTGGTTACTTTGACACATTTCTAGACTTGTTTAGAGTTTCAACATGGTCTCAATCGTTTTAGATTGCAAGGAATAGATTCGTCTTGTTAACTTAATTCATGCATCAACATCTCAGATACATCTTTGAGATCTCCAATAGAAGTAATAAAAAGCTACAATTTTATGACTATGGTTATTAATACTCATATTTCTTAATTATTTTTTATAAATTTTAGAAAACTAGCACACGATTCGCAATTGAAAATCATAAAAAGCAAAATAGAAAATACGCAAGTTGTCTTTAAAATGGCTCCATAAGATGCTCTACGAGATTGATTGACCCACTCAACAATATATTTTTTTTCTTTTTGTTGAATACTTAAAAATTTGACATAAACGAAGATAAATTATTGACTGGAGGGAAAAGTGTTGTAAAGAAAGTCCAAATGTAGGAAATTATAAGACCTATATTAAATATTCACCAGGCATTGTAAAATAGAAGAAAATCTCCAACTTAGGAAAAATTTAAAAAGTCATTGCTATGATTGATGTAATGAAAAAAAAAAAGGAAGGAACTTAAGCACAGATAGCTTGATATTATCGTGTTTCTTGCATAGCAAAATTTGACATTGCATGATAATACGGAAAAGAAGGGGCTCGTTAGCCATGGCTGGCTACCCACCTAGGAGAAAGAAAACTCTTAATTCAAACCACCGTTGCCTTGCAGCTATATCCAATTATAGGATAGGCTTCGTGAGTCAAGCCTGAGGAAAAATCTGGAGCTGGCCACCCTAAGGTAGTTTGCAGCACCCAGTGCTACACCCTGACAGAACCTGCGACGCCGCTGACCCCAAACTGTATAGGCACTGCCGTTCCTTTCGATACATCAGCTGCGTGGAGAGGGGGAAACTGATGTGCGGACGACATCGTACAAGCCACAAGAATACCCAGGCATTCATCCTATTTCCATGAGATGATCCATAGTCGCTTTGCGACTGAAAGAGACCATAGATGATACAAAGGACGAGTCCTTTTTAAATAATAGAAGTAATAATTGAGATAGTAAAACTTTATCTGCATAAGCCCAAGCACTAAAAGAGCATCATATGCTGATTTATAAAACCTCAGGAAGAGTTTTTTTATGTTTCAGTAAGAATTTTTTATCATATTCCGCTTTTCTGTAAGTTACTTTCTTATATTGCTTGAAAGTCATACATTTATCAAATATTTCAAATGTATAATAAATACGTTGATGTGTTCTATCTTAAAAAGTCTGGAACTTGATGAGTTTAACTTTATTGTGTGTCTATCTAAGGAATTTGATATATAAGCTACAACGTCAATGAGTACCGTTGATTTTAAAAACAGACATTTTTTAATGAATTTATATTTAGATATATGATACATCTCTTACTCTGTTTTAACATTTTTGGGGAAATAAAGCTTCTAGAGAATCATTTGTAAACCTTTTAAACAACCTAAAAAGTTAAACTAAATATTAAACAAGACAAAAAAGTTTAAAGTATCAGTTTTGTGATCGCTTTTGACTGTAAGTAATTTATGAGATAGCATATTTATTAGATGCAATACAACCAGAAAGTATAATTTAAGCAACAGAAAAAGAATTTCGAAATTAGCAGCATCTGGGGTCTATGCTATTTTAAAAACAATTTAATATAGTACAGTTATTACAACGGATCCATATTCGAAAAAACAAAGATTGATAACATAATCAATATAATCGTTTGGATTAGAAAAAAGCTAAAAAATCCAGTTTTATGAGTAAAAATGTGCAAGCTATCTTTATGTAACTAGAATATGTTTACATTATTTTCTATATGAAAATGCTTCTTGTATTTTTGACAAATGGCATAGTCATTGTGTCAATGTTTACAGAGAAAATTTTGCAGAGGTTTTATTAAGACAGTCTTAAAACAGATATGGGTTGACTTGTCCATAACTTTATTAAGCTATTTTTTGCTGGTTTTTTCTCCCTGTCATGCATGGTGAACAGTTCTTTGATAGTGTTGAAAGCTAAGGAAGAGACAAAGTTTGTTGTTTTATAGAGCTCAGAATGTGTTCGAATCATCTATCCATCTGTGTTGATGATATTATTGTGTGGCCGATTTCAGAGGAGAAGTTTTGTTTAGGGTCCAAGTGTATTTTTAATGTCATCATGTATGTCTCTCATGTTGTGTTTGGGCTGCAAGTGTGGATATCTTTACTGAATTCAATATTTGTCGGTAAGATTTGTCCTTTGTACTAGTCAAAGCTTTCTTCAAAAGGAGAAATTGCATGGAGTGAACCGTGCTTTGTATGCAGGAAGTAAATTTCTCATTGTTTTATGCTAAGATATTTTCTCAATAGTATCTATGGAAACTTTCTGTATCGTAAACTTGCTCCAAAGTTTTTAGCTGTATTTTTTATTGTGATGTTTTAATGAATCTAATAACTAAATCTGAAGATATATCATGTTTATCATGTTCACATTAAAGTGGAAACCTCTCTTTTGCTTTTTATAATGCCTCTTTTTGGAAAAAAAAAACTTGCAGAGTGCAATGGAATGATCTGTGTTGCAGTGTGCGCTCTGATAGGATTGTGAAATTTTGACAAAGTTCATACACATGTCTATGATTAGGTCCAACTGGTCAATGTTTTCAGAATAGCTGTTGCCATAATACATAAAGTTGTGGTTTGGTCTTAAAATAAGGCTACAGGAGTGTCTAAAAATTACAGATCCTGAACGAGGCGGACGGAAGCTGGAAATGTCCAAGGCTAAGAATTATCTCTCACGTGGGTGAATTTGACTCAAGATGGGAGTGTCGAGGAGCGTGTAGACCCGAGTAATCTCTTTGATCGAAGAGAGACTTGGGAGGGGGGGGGGGGGAAGAAAGATTGACCCAAGGTATTTATCTTTCCCCGATCAAGGGGAGATAAGTGAAAGGACTCGGCCTAGCTATCTCCAAGTTAGTGGACTAAGTCTAGTCTGAAGAGGAACAGGTGGGGCGGGTGAAGAAATTGGGGATAGAACGGGGAAATATATAAAATAAAATAAATAAATAATAATTAATGCTGTGATAAAATTGAGTGACTCTGACAGCAAGCTTTTGACTTGTGACATATTGTTAGTCAGCAATATGTTGTCCCACACTCTTTTCTGCAACCGTGACATGGTGCCCATTGCTTTGGCTATCCTGTTGTTAATGTCTTTAACCAGTAGAGTATTGTTGGATATGATGGAGCCAAGATAGCAAAAGTGATCAACAATTCTAGTGGTTGGCCATTAATGTTTACTTGAGGTGCAGTTCTTCTGTTCTGACCTAGTATCTTAGTCTTGCTTTGGCTAATATTTATGCCGAAATTCTGGCAAGCAGCAGATAGTTTGTCAACCAGGGACTAAAGCTGAAAATGAGAATCAGCCACAATAGCTGCATCATAAGCTTACAGAAGTTCCCTGATATGTATCTTCCTAACCTTGATTTTTGCCCGTAGCTTTGATACATTAAATAGTTTTCCACAGGATCTTATATGGAGAAACACGCCTTCATTAAAGTCGTTTTACACATAATGCATTTGACAGGAGAAAAATATGCCAAACAGAGTAGGAGCGAGCAACACCCTCCCTGCTTGACACCCCTTCTTACCCCCAAAGGTGCTGATTTGGCTCCATTGAATTTGACAGTACATTTTGTTTCCTTAAGAAAGCATTCATGTAGTTTAGTATTTTTCATGGGAGTTTAAAAAGGCCATAGAAAAAATCAAGGCGGTTCTGTGTATCCAACTTTACAACTTTGAAACATGGACCAAAACAAAACAAGAGTGTAAATTAAACTTGTTTTATTTGATGCTGTCTTCACTTTGTCTTGAAAAAAATTGGTAAGGTAGAATAAGTAATGCTTGAGATTCTTGTAGCTAGCCATCTTAAAACTTGGAGATTGTCGTGATACTAATTGTTTCGTTTTAAGTGCAGACTCTGTTTCTTTTACTTTTTAGTTTTCTTAGAATTTAATTTTTTAAAATGAAAAAAATGTGAATTTAAGGTATTTTAGGGGATTCTAATCAATTAGTTGTAATTATCCCGCTATGTTTGAATATTTCATTTGTACTTTTACATTAAATATAGGTTTGTTAATTTGTTGCTTTTAATATATAGATTTGTAATGATACAGTATTAGTGTCTATTGTGTAATACTTAATACAAAGAAAATGTATTATATATATTTTGGATAGTATTACATTCATTAGCTCTACTATATTATGAATATATGAATTACATAAATATTCTACACTTGTAGTAGAAAAGTTTGATATTGAGTGAAGAGCAAACAACAAAAAATGGTTGGGACACAAACCTGCAAGAATGAAATTCAAAGCTTTCAACATTTTTATTTCTTATTAGTAATTGTGCAGTTTAGCATACATGGTCTAATATATATATTAATATATATTCATTTATTTAATTTGTTTTTACTAATATAGTATTTCAAAAGAATGCAGTGTATCAAACGTATATTTATGTATTTATTTTTAGCTATTATATCAACAAGTCAACCAGAATCCCAATCAGCTGTTACTGGCGTTTTTACCTTTTTTGTTGGTATGTTACTTTGTTTGGCCAGTGCTATTGCTCTAATGTATTATTTTGGCATTAGAAAGAAACGTAGTAGTTCTCAAGGTAAACATTTTTTTTAAGCTTATCAATTTCAATTCCATTTGTTTGTTTTTTTATGAGGTTAATTAAAAACTTTTTTTCCAGATAAAATTGAAAGTAAATTACCCAATTCAGACCTTGATATATATGAGGTAGATATTTTTGCAGATGCCTTTTATATTTGTATTTACTTACTAGTTTTCAGTACTTATGTTCTCGGTAAAGTTTCTTTCATCAGTGTTTCTTCACATCTAACAATTGTTTATCAGCTTTAAAGGCTGAAGGTTTTTCAATATGGTACAGCAGAATTTATAATTATTTCCATAATTATTTTGTTGGACAAATATTATGCACTATTCATCTTCTTCTCTGGCCTCTTTTAGTTTGCAATGAAGCTGAGGTTCAATTCAGAGTTTTTTCTTCGTCTAGGTGGGAAGACAGACAAAGCTAAAAATTCCATAACTTACTGGTTTTGATGCCTATTGCTTGCCTTTGCATTTTCTACTGTAAATGTCAACATTTTTGTTGGACCCAAAATTTGAGCTTTATGCGAGGAGATGACTTAGTCCTATTGGGTGCTATCTGAGACACATACCTTCAAATCATTTTTTGCAAGTGTAATGCTTATATCTTTTATGGCGATACTTCTACCAATAGTAACCTTATGTAACGTTTTCCATATGTCTTAATACTTCTTAGCATGTCAAGTCTTTGAGTTTAAATATATTAAGGAAGCTGTAGACATCTACATGGCTGAATGAAACACTCTGATATACTTTATTTTCCATGTATATTACAAATACTTTAATCTTTAGTAATTTAATGTTTTGCTGTCTACAGATTGTTTCAGACAAGTAGTTTAACTCTTTCTTTCCGTAGAATTTTTCCATTTTCTAAAGTAATCAATTATTTTGTCCATTTCTATTTCACAATTCTAATATGATAAAACTTCAATAAAACTTAAATAACTTGTTTTGATTTCATAAATTTTTATAGTACATAATTAAATGAAAATCTAATATAATACAGACTTACTTCAAAAAAAAAAGATGATTACGACCTGCGAGACCTGTACATAAAACAAATTAATGCTTAAGAAAGCAAAATGTTATATATTTTTTTTATAATTTACATTACGGAATCAAAAATGAAAAATTTTTCGACTTTAAGTAAGCCCTGCAAATTAAAATATAAGTATTGTTTATCATAGTTAAAAAAATTTATTACAAAACATAATATGTTACATACATAAAACATATAAACTCATGTTTAAAGCTAAATGGAAAATTAAAGAAAGACTGTTTAGTCTTTATTCTTGAAAAAAAATGGTTTAGATAAGACACGTGAAAACCGAAATTTAGAAAGCACAGATAGTTTAACACGAAAAAAAATCACTTTAGGAAAAAACAAAATAACAAAAAAAAACTTTTTATGCATCGAAATTGAAATAGTGGATTTTGACTGGAAGAATGGTTTCAACTCAACGCTGGAATCGTCTGTTTCGAGAGAAGCAGTTAAGTCTTTTTAAATGTTATTTACCTGTGGTCTTTGCAAAAAAACTCTTAAAGTATTAATTTTCTTTTATTTAAATACCTTCAATGATTTTTTCTCATATTCATTAGTAATAGAAAAAATCAACAAATATCATTGGCATTTGATGGCTCTTCCTTTATAACTTTATGTCCTTTTTAATTAGGACAAAAACGTAGAGGGGCCATATATCTTTTTATTTTATTTCTTACAATCACAAACAGTGTATGCAAATTCATTAAATTGAATGAATCTTGTCCGTTCTTTTGTTGCTACACAATAAGTTAAAGTAGATTTGTAAATATAAGAATGAATTAATAGAGACTTCATCTTCAATAAAACTAAACCTCAAGTATTTCTTGTATATTTAAATATACCAATATGTATATCATTAAGTTTATTTTTATAAATAGCCTTAATTTAAAACCTTTAAAATGTTTAATAATAGGAGTTGATTTTTTAAGATAAATAAAACCATATATATATATATATATATATATATATATATATATATATATATATATATATATATATATATATATGTGTGATTGTGTGTGTGTGTTAAGGTACAACACAAAGATGTAGGGACCCAGTAGTTAGCTCCTGTCTACCACATTACAAACAAAATGTGAAATGTATACGTTGTTCAGGCTTCCGCGCGGTGTTGATGCTTGGAGGTATATCTAGTGTAGATCTATGTCTGACTGGAAGTAATGCGGAACTCGAACTACTTCAGTAACACCGGCGAAATGCCGAAACAATCAAAATAGGTAGTCGACGCTGATGCTGTTTTACAAATACATTTAATAACTAAGAAGGGAATCGTCCGATGTCAGCTATGTCCGTAAATTCTTATCTCTATTCTACTGCTCTACACAAAGCGTCTTCTTTCTAGCGTCACTAAGAGCGTTCTTGTTTTTTACAGATCTGTCACGTCATTTGTCGCTAAGTAAAACTTTCCCCTTATTCCAGAAACAAATAACTAATTCCTAATCATGCCATAACAACATTTAATAACACTGAAAACAATTTTTGCAAAAAAAATAGATCATTGTCCCTCATTCTTAATGTTTAAAAAAGTACACATTTAATCAAATAAACTAAAGCTTGTATATAAACGTTTGAATGAAAGGTTTTTAATACACAAAGGTTGGACTATCCAAGATTGAGGTATTTCATATTCTTTTTTTCCTATTGTTTAAAAAGAAAATATTGAAGCACTTAAAAATTGTGTCAAATGTTTTATTTTGATAGCTTTCTAAACAAATGTTTCAATTTGATTTCATTTTTATTTGACAGATGATAAACACGAAAGTGTAAGTATTTTGTAAAAGCAGCGTACTATAGTGTTGTTTTCAATGTAAAAGGATGATTAAGGCACAGAAATAGTATAACATTTTGATTTTACTAAGAAAAATCATATACTGACTGACTTAATATTATTTATTTAATTTAAAAAAAAATGGCAATTTATCTTTCATTACACAGAAGATTTAAAGTTAATTAACATTTCATGAAATGTTAGATGTTTGCTTTAAACACATTTAGCTTAACCATTATGATTAACTTTTCATGATAGATATTAATAGATTATTATAAGTTAATTGGACATATCCTTTGAAAGAATAATAAAGAGATTTTTATTGAGTTGTAGTAGAGAAGGTCAACGTATTAACATTAAGATTCAGCTACACTTATACCTTACAATATAATAAAATTGGTCAATGTAACATGTGTGCTTAAATATAGTTTATAATATTATATGTAATGTTTTTATATTAAACTTTTAAAATTTTAATTATTTTCTTTAAAATGTTTTTATCACCTTAAAAAATGTAAACAACAATCCCCATATTCCAACAGCACAGTTAAGGAATATTTTGATTTTGAAACCCCCTCCAAAATTAACGATAAACCCCCTTTTCAATATAGAAAAAAGCAAATTACTCACTAAAAATTCTATAAGCGTAGCCTAAAAAGTTTTGAGTTTAATCCCCCCTTCCAGTTGGGGTTTGAAGCTAAAAAGTACCTCTTTAATATAAAAAAAGAGCAAATTACACACTATGAAATCTATGAGCGTAGCCAAAGGGGTTTTGAGTTTAAAATTTCCCTACGAGTGTTTAGAGTTGAAAACCTCTTTCTTTAATATTATTTTAAAGCAAACTACAGTCAGTCTACAAATTCAATGATCGTAGTTAAATAGGTTTTGAACTTAAAAAAAACAAAACCCCTCAAAAGATGATTTGACGAAAAAACTTTTCTTTTTTTATATAAAATCTAAGGCGAAATACAGGCATGTAATTCCATGAGCGTAGTCAAAAAAATTTTCAAATTTCTACCAGTGGCTTGGGCTCTATTAATAAAGTGTGAATAGACTTCTGTCGAAATTGAAAAACACTAAATGTGGCACAACAAAGATGGTTAAGACAGATTTTAGGAGTCAGTTATAGAGATCGGGTGTAAATCAAAGATATTCATAAGTCGATCCCTTAGTAAGGTTGTGACAGAGCGTCGCATGTGGTTTTGTGGGACATTTTCTTCGACAAAATAAATTACGCAAAATAAGAGTTGCGGAAACAGCTTGCCGGAAAATGCGTTAAACGGCGCGATACGGTCTATTTCATTAAGAATATCACATTAGGTTTTTGAAATACACATTTTAATAGCAAGATAATACACTGTAGATACCTCAGAATATGCATTTTGTTGGCTTTCAATTCCTGAAATAGTGCTCGGCGGCGGGGCTTCGCCCCGCGCTAGGAGAGCGATACGAACTCCCCCAGACCCCCTTGTTAGCAAGGGCGGGGAGTCTACAAGTTTTTTCACTAATTCCATAAAAAATCTATTCTAGGGCACAATTAACGTCTCCCGAAAGTGTCAGAATGTAATAAAGATTAATTATGTACACCCATATATCCCCTGCAACCCCTCCCCCCTGAAAAAAAATCCTGGCTACGCCCATGACAGAGTCAGTAAGGGATTATTTATTATCTCTAAATATCTCACTAACAGTAAATGTTTTGATAGGAATTAATTATGTGTCATGTAGCAAAGGAAATGGTGAGCATAGCGAGCGCCTATAGCAAACTACTTTATTCCACCTTTTCCATGAACATCACATAGAACTAGAAACGTATAAATTAAACGCATTTTAAAATAAAATTAACATAGGCTATCAACTAATTCAACGAATAAAGTTAGGAACTGATTTTGCTATTTCTCATAAAAGAGCTAATGTCAAAATAATTTATTTATGTAGATACTGCTTTAACCAATAGAATATTGAAATAAAGGAGGCCTTTTATCGGGACCAATTAAAATACACGCTAAAGATGTATCTTTAAATTTAAACAAAAATAATGGACAATTTGATTCATAAGATTTTTTATAAGTGCAATATCTCACACCGATACCCATATCCAGTTGCGACATACATACTTTTTCACATCTTATGCAGACAAAGCCTTTGTCCACCAGGAGTATATTTAAGTTCACTTTTCGTCTTCTGAGTCTGTCCTCTACAAGGGCCTTAAATGTGTGCCGTGCAGCCTATGCCGTTACTCCTAAAATGTGGTTTTAGTCTGTACAATCCAAATTTTACTAACTCAGATTTCTAACAGTACTTTCCAAAACCTAGATAATTTCATTTCATAGTTCATTAAAAAACTGTAGACAACACTAGAATGTTGATACTGCCCTGATGTCAGATCACACTAGAATGTTGATTCTGCCCTGATGTTAGATCACACTAGAATGTTGATACTGCCCTGATGTCAGATCATACTAGAATGTTGATACTGCCCTGATGTCAGATCATACTAGAATACTGATACTACTCTGATGTCAGATCACACTAGAATGTTGACACTGCCCTGATGTCAGATCACACTAGAATGTTAATACTGCCCTGATGTCAGATCACACTAGAATGTTAATACTGCCCTGATGTCAGATCACACTAAAATGTTGACACTGCCCTAATGTCAGATCACACTAGAATGTTTACACTGCTCTGATGTCAGATCACACTAGAATGTTGACACTGCCCTGATGTTAGATCATACTTGAATGTTGATACTGCCTTGATTTTAGATTATACTAGAATGTTGATACTTTCCTGATGTCAGATCATACTTGAATGTTGATACTGCTCTGATGTCAGATCACGCTAGAATGTTGACACTGCCTTGATGTCAGATCATACTTGAATGTTTATACTACCCTGATATCAGATCACGCTAGAATGTTGACACTGCCCTGATGTCAGATCATACTTGAATGTTTATACTACCCTGATATCAGATCACACTAGAATGTTGATACTGCCCTAATGTTACATTACTTACCTAGTGTTCAATTAGTAACTAAGAAACAAAAAGCCTTGTTTTAATAATAAGTTTTAATAATTAATTAATGTTCGAATATAGTTGTGATATTGTAACTAAAAAAAGAACAAATCTTTTTTTTATTTTAAAAATATATGTTCATTTTTCTCTAATTCAATAACGTTTCTCAACATGCTTTCGCGCGCCTTTCCCTCCTTATCAAACCCATAAGCCCGGAAGAGTCGGTATCAAGCCATTGTTTTTTTCAATTTAACCAATTTTTATTTATCAACCATGTCTGTTTCTCAGATTAAAAGATTGTACACCTTATTTCTCCAACACCCAAACTGGGATCAAGTATAAATTCTACACAATTATTTTTTGTACCTGACAAAACAAGCATCACTTTAAACAATATAAACGAATAAATATAAGAAATAACCAATTAAATAATTGACCATTGTTATATTTATTTAGTTTTGTCTCTAAGAAATAAAAGAATTTGAAATTCACAGACTTGAAGGCATAAGCTGAATCAGTCTCCCTGTATAGTATGTTATCAAAAGTAGGCCGTTGCTTAAATAATTAAAGCTAATAATACATGTCTATAAAACATTCCACTTTCATAATTACTTCATTAGCACATTGGCTAATTTTCTTATTTCAGGAGGCTTGATTCCTCGAGATAAAATTTAAGTCGTACAATTGGTACAACTATTTCTAATCACGCAGTTAGTCTATATCAGTGATGTGTAAACCACAGCTCCTGAAAAGGCATAGTTCAAGCCGCAACATGTTTTGTAATAATGATTAAACATAACAAGTTTTTATTATCATTCAAATTATATTGAAAATGTCTATTTCTATAATTTGCTCAAATTTGTTGTTTATTAGTTTTATGAGTAGCCTTAACTAAATGTTGATGTCAAATGTCCACCTGTGCTGGTACACGAACCCATGTATACCGTGTGCCACAGAAACAGGGAACCTTAATATCATCTATCAAATATATTGCTAAATTACTTTTTTTGTTTTTTTTTTATTAATTTCAAACATGATAATTGTAACTATTAAATACCTAATGAAATAAAATAAAGTGAAAAAAAAACAACAACAACAACAAACTGAGAGATGATTCTATTTTTGTTTCTTAAGATGAATGTATGTGGAATAACTTCTCAATTAATTTAATTCTAATTTGCAATAAATTCGAATTCTGGTCGTTCTTCCCTCTCCCACTCTTTTGTTTCAGTAAATGCTTTAAAAACCAATTCCAGTAACATACGCCAAGATAAGCCTTTTTTTTTCTCCTCCCCCCACCACCCTATTCCTAACTGGTCTAGATAAGTGATATGATCATAGCGTATTATTAAAACATGAAAGAAAGCTAGGCAAAACCAATTAGTAAAAATATTGTTAATCAAACAGTTTTAATGGTGAAGGTCTAGATATAATAACATTTAATTACAAAGATGATCCAAACTAATCGATACAATTATACTTCGTATAAGCTTTGTTGTTATTTAAAAGTTTTTTTTAGCGGACCCCGGAAAAAGAAATAAGCTGCTATTAATGTTGTGCGAAATGTCTGTCCGTTCGTCCATCTGCCCCGTTTACATCTCTTAAACTAGAAAAAAGTTATTACAAATCGAACAGCATATTTTTAGTCCTTTCAAAGTTAAATTGCAACAGCTACCTTTTTCTTTTCTGAAAGCGAAAAAAATATTGAAAAAAATATGAAAAAAAATATGAAAAAAAAAATATGAAAGCAGTTAATTTTCTTCACATCATTTTACAATTATTCACTACTAATAGCAAAAGGAGATCATTTAGTACAGGTGTTCACTATTTACCATTTTTTCACCCATTATGCAAACTGTATTAGATACTTAGCCAAATAGTAATTTTTAAAAAAGGACTGCTTAATTAAGTCATTTTGTCATATTAACTACTAAATTAACAACAAAAATACTTTAAAAAAAATATATTTTTACTAGGCATTTTAAGTGAATATAAATCAAAACCAAAATCAATAAGTAGTGTTACATATTATACAATGGGTGTATTGGCTGAATAAATAGACAGATTGCTTTCAAACCTTGCTACAGTAACAACTTGTCAACATGGTTTCATGTTACAACAAACGCTGATCGACTGACGTTACAATACTGTCAACATCGGCAATTATAGACTTAGACCTCAACTGATCCCCACCTGGCACCAACTATTGTGTAATGGTCACTGACACTCAATGCCATCAATAATACCCAATCTGACAATAACACTCAAGACTGTAATTGATACTTCTGAGAAGATATGGGACACCAACTTTGGCAAAGAATCGTGTTCAATACATACAACTCCAACACTGTACCCTATAAACAAAATAAACACAAAACTCAACTTCTACTTTAAAGCAAGATTTAGTGACAACCTCATACAACATATAATAAGAGATATCACAAAACAAGTAACTCACCCTAAACAGGGGTCCAAAAATAATAGTAAATATAAAGTCCAAAGAAATATTACTTGTTTAAACAGACTAATCTTTTAGGGACCTACACACCGTCCGTTTCAACAAACTTTATAGGGTGAACTGCCTCAGGACAAAAAATGACCAATAAATGTAACCGGACTTTGTGACGTAGCAAACAGTTTAAAAAAAACAAAAAACAAGGCGCTCTCGACACGTACAAGGATAATGGGAAGAGGAAAAACGAATTCAACAGAGTTGGGAAAAAGCAAAAGACGATTGCCCGAACTAATCGTGACATGGGGCACCACACACAATCTTTCAACCATCATTCTCCATGTCTATCTGTACTTTGCCTTTGATATAATTTCATTTACTGACTGGCCTGTACATTCTTCAATATTGTCTTTTCATCTTCTTTTCTTCTTTCCTCTTTATCTTCTTCCTGGTACTGTTCCCTGAAGGAAGGTCTTTGCGAGCCCTGAGAACCTTATTGTGTGGTTAAGTTTTATTGACAGTGCTTAGCAAGTCATCGTGGAGTCCGATTGCTGCATTCATCCTGCTTATATTCTCTTCATTCTTGAACCCTTAACTCCAAGTTCAGAAGTCAATCGCTCAGCCACAACGCCTCCAAAAAGAACAGGGGTGCTCACTATTATTTGCCTTTATTAAAATGAAGAAATATTGCTACAAAATAGATATTTTAGTATTAATTTTCTTCTCTCAGGCTGCATAGAGAAGGATGAAGAGTTCCATCAACAGAAAGGAGTCTGTTGAAAGTTTTTAAGGCATCAGTGGCACAACTTGTTTTCCTTCTCATGTCAATTTTTTAAACAGATTTTCGCCAGGTTTTTATATAAAAACACAAAATAAGGCCAGGAGCTTGTTTATTGATTTTTTTTGTAGTTACAAAAAGTCACAAAAAAGTCTAGAAAGACATCAAAAAGGACAATAGCAATTTCCCTCTTTCTTTGTAAGTAAAAGCATCAGACAGGAGAAAATGTATCATATGGGCCGACTCCAAATCTGCATTGAAAGCTTTGAGGCGGATGAAGACTAACATTTAATTGGTACATATGAGCCCGAAGCTGTTGGACCAAATAACAGCTGACCAAATAGATGTCACCTTCATCTGGATCCCTTCTTATGTGGACATAAAGGGAATCGAAACTTCAGACAGAGAAGCAAAGAGAGTTCTACATCAAGTGGTGTCAGGAACCCAAATTCCCTGCACGGACCTGCGACAGAGCATTGCCTCAAGAGTGGCAGGATCGGTGGGAGGCTGAAACCAACAACAATCTCAGACAGATTGTGACTGATGTCAGGTGGCGGCCCACATCTAAGGTCTGACAAGGAGTAGAAGCACGACCATTACCAGACTTAGGATAGGCCACAGCTACATCAAGCACTTTTTTCTGACTCGTCTAACCGATAACATATCCTTATTGATTGTCCCAGATACAAGGATATTAGAAGAAAATTTTTTAGAGCGTAAAACATAAAAACACTGTTCGATAACTTCGACCCTGGGAAAATACTGGGTTTTGTCCGGGAGGTGGGGTTGTCTACGAAGATTTGACTTATAAAAGTGTCAACATAACCCTAACACCTAACCCTAAACCTAACCTTTAAACCACATGGCCTAAAGTGCGCCGATGTGCCTATTTAGCTCAAAACTCAGACTCAAACTCAGAGAGAGTGAGAGATAAATATTTCATAAATACATGTTTATGATAATGATTTTGTTGCGGTTGGTGTGCCACAGCCACTGTTGGTGGAATTGGAGGACTAGTTTTTCTTTTTAATTCAGTGGAGAAGATTACCCTCTAAACCCACCTTTGCTACGCTCTTGGAATTTCGGGGCTATTGTTTTGCTATAATTTAAAAAATCTAAAGCAAAGCTACGGTCACCGAAGAACGGTTGATTTTTATTTTTTTATTTAATTTTCCATTTTAGCGGAATTCTTTACTAATGACTGGCAACGTTTTACTCTCAAATGCAACAACATGTCAATAATTAAAAAAAAAATACATCTACAGTCAGAAGAGGAAAGAGTGTCATCTTACTATTTCTTCAAATCTAGCCATGATGTGGCGCTATGTTTATTTTTATTCGATTTGCAACCTGACCTCCACAATTTGCAAAAAAACGCATGCTATATCAAACCTTTGTATTTTTTTTGTTCAGTATTTCACAAAAAGGCCGAAGTATAATTAGAAAGCATAAATAGACATATGTCACAAATTATGTATTTTTAAAGCATTAGTCTTTCGTTTTCCTAAGAATTCTTTTTTGCGACCCCCGAAAGGGGAAAAGACGCTATTTGTTTCGTGCGACATGTCTGTTCGTCTGTCCGTCCGTCCCGTTTAGATCTAGAAATTAGAAAAGATATTAAAAATCCGACATCACAATATTTTAGACCATTCAAAGTTCTGATGCAACGGCTACTTTTTTTTCTGAAAGCAAAAAATCCAATTTTTAAAATCAGTTATGCAAACAGTTTTTTAAAGAGAAAAGCTAATTAGTATGCATTAGAAGTAAGACCTAATTTAAAACGAATAGTAATGTTGTAAACTCTATCTTCCTCAATTTTTAATGTCGAGGAGATGTAGCAGATATCTGTCTTTTGCCAATTCGAATAAGAGATTGAGCCTTTTTAAAACAATGAAATCAATTATAAGACATCAAATAGGCCAGGGGAGGTTAGAGGCTGAGAGGTAAAGCGCTTGGCTTCCAAACCGGTGAAGACTGTGATTTTTAACTTTAGAATCTTTGGGCGCCTCTGAGTCCACTCAGCTCTAAAGGGGAAAAGTAAAGGCGGTTGGTCGTTGTGCTGGCTACATTACACCCTCGTTAACCGTAGGCCACAAAAACAGATGAACTTTGCATAACCTGCCCTATAGACCACAAGGTTTAAAAGGGGAACTTTATATTCACTTTCACCTATCCTTTGATCTGCGGAACCGTTGGGGCACTACACAAGATCTGTTAACCTTCTTTCTCCATTCTTATCTCTTATTTGTCTTTGATATAACTTCATTTGAATGTTCTTTCTGAAAATATTAAAGCCTGCCTGGATAGACCACTTCGGAGGCAGATTTTGAGTTTGTGTTTCCACACAAACTGTCTTTTGTAACCTTGTTTTTTTAATGTTTTTCGTTATACCTGTACAAAATAGACTCAAAAACACTGCATCAATATTTTTTTTTATCTCTAGATCTAATGCAAAAAAAAAAAAAATAAACGTTTTGATGCGTTTTGGGGTACTACACTAAAGTGTTCAGTTTCTTTGCATGTTTTCTGTACACTTGTCCACGTTTCTGAGGCATGGAGCAATGTAGAGAAGATGACAGCTCGATAGATTCTTAGCTTTGTATTTGTGGTGATAAGTTCTTGACGTTTTTAGACAGTCTACCATAATATGCACTGGCCTTGGCGATACGCAGGTAGGTCGATTTCATTATTGATCTTTTCGTTTCTGGAGAGTGTGCTGCCAAGATATGTGAATCTGTCCATTCCTTCTATATCTTGTCCATTTATCTTGATGCTTAGATCCGAGTAGGCTTTCCCAGGAGCAGGTAAATATAGGACTTCAGTCTTTTTTGTGTTAATGGTAAGGCCAAACTCTGAGCATGCTCTTGAGAAGTCACTGACAATGCTTTGCGGATACTTTTCAGAGCAGCCATTTAGGTCACAGTCGTCAGCAAATAGCAAATCCTTGATTACTGCTGCTTTTTGTTTTTTATTTTTCTTTAAGTCGCCTCGGGTTGAATAGGCCACCATCAAATCAGTATGTTATCCTGTTGTTTTCTCTATTAGTTAGTTTGAAACTGAACCACTTCCACGTGACATGTCTAAGAAAAATACTGAATGCCAAACGGCAAGCAAAATACCACGTACTGAAGTCGAAGCGGGTCTGCAAAGCATCCACACAATCCTGATGCAGTTCCAGGTGCGAATGGCAGGACACGTCTGCAGAATGGAAGACCGCCGCATCTCTAAATGACTCTTGCATGGTCAACTATGCGAAAAAAAAAGCGCTCGCAAGGTGGTCAAAGAAAGCGCTTCATGGACACCTTTAAAGCTTCTCTGAAGACATTCAGCAAAGACCCAGCCACCTGGGAGACAGAGGCATCATGAGCTCGCTTTGAAAACTGTGGCAGGGGTTGCTGAGGAAAAGAGAACAACGCTGGCAGAAGAAAAACGCCAGAGAAGAAAAGCAAGGCAAATGACACTAGCTCCAGCTTGAATAACCTGCCCAGTGTTCAGACGAATATTCCGGGCTCACATAGGTCTCACCAGCCACACGAAGAGGCATAGAACCAGTGTGCTAAGCCTTTAGCCCCTTGGATTACAAATTGTTAATCAGCGAACCATGACGGACGAACTATACTAAAGTGTTAAGTTGTAAATTTTGCAGAAAGGTTTGTCTGACCTCTTAGTAAGCAATTACTAAGAAACTGTTCAGTTAGCTTCTCATATATCTAAAAAACTGAGGAAATTCATTTCACTTTTTTTTGTTTTGATATTTTTGAAAAATGGCCCTTAGAGTTTTATTCTTTTTTCTTTTAATAGATCTGGAGAGTCTTTTTCTTTTTTTCGAGAGAGAAAAAGAAATAGAGTGAGCAAGGAATAGTACTTAGTACCACTAAAAAATATACTAGTAGAATAAAAATCTAGATTCTAGATCTCTAGTCATTTTGCTAATGGTTATCAAACAAGCTAAATTACTATAAATAATTACTTGACTATATTGTTAATTTTATTATTTTGACAATAATGTAACTTATTTTATCAGAATATTAATTTTTTTTTTTCTTGAACATATTTAAGCCGTGACATACATTCTGTTTATTATAAAAAAAAAACTAATGGTCGTTTTTTGCTTTAACCCTCAGTTTGTACATATGCAAACGTCGTTATTTGCAGTGTATTAGTATTACACATGGGGCTAGTCACTAAGGTGTTAAAACGTGTATCACTATCAACGTGTCGCGAATGCTGTAGAGTGCTAGGTTCGTGTGTCCACTTAACACATAACGGACATGAATGGTATACAAGAACTTGAGTCGATTCTCAGCAGACACATAAGACATTTATTCAATAATAATAATGTACTGCAGCTTCTTGGTTGTTACATCATAATATCCAATATAAACATGATTGCATCCACTTAACAGCGGTATGAAGTATAAAAATCCTTTATAACACAACTTCACTACTAGAATGCATCCGCATCACAGCAAGTAACAATAAACTTCAATATTATGTATCCAACTCTAAGTACAGAATAATAACTACCAGAAATATATATATTGTCTCTACTTCCAGAGACGACTCTACTCAACGTAAAGTTATTACTATTTTCTAGTGACTAGAAGATACCACCGACTCTCAAGTGACCACTCTCTTAACTTTTAAGGGCAAGTTTCGCTTGTCCCGACATTTAATCTTCCGGAACATATATTGTCTGATTCAGTGAACCAGCAAATTTTTTTGTGTGGAAACTAAAACAGTATAATAACTGGTCGATTTGACTGACTGTAATTTGACAGCAATCACAAGGGTAACAACTAGTATGCTAGTTCCACAGTTCCGGAACATATGCACGAGTGTAAAAGTAGAGTGCTGCACATTAAGTACTACTGTATATTTTGGGGATATTGTAATAAAAAATAATAATAATTCCTTAACGTGGAGCATGGAAAAAAAAAGAAACGTGAATATAATACAGTGTAAATATGAATAAAAAGACATTCTAAACAGTTAGCTACAGTACCTTTCTAAGTTGTATATATATATATATATATATATATATATATATATATATAAGCAGCCCGCCATTCCCAAATTTTTTAAAATGCGACCCCTGTCTTAAAATATTTCAAATAGATTTTTTAAAAGTATAATCACTAAACATTATTAGAAATGGAACATTTCACAATACTGACCAAACAGTTAATAGATTTAATGTTATTATATAATCTTTAATATTACAAACACTTCCCTCAGCTCTCATATGACTAAGGCAGTGGGCTAATTAGAAATCCTCTGAAGATGTTGTGTTGATAAGCTAAATCAGAGCTAGAGAATATTTGATATGGAGCTCGATTATTTACAAAATAAATTGTGTCACCTTTGTTACACTCAATGACAACTGTTCTACCTGTGTATAAAAAAGTTAATAAAATTAAAAAATTGTATTTACAGCAACATTTATATATTTTTAAAAACAACAATGAAAATTCCTTAAACTCGCTTTCTTTTCAATCCTGCATCACACTTTTTAAAACCAAGTCCAGACTTTAAGGCTTAGCTAAATACGACAAAGTAGGCGCGGTGGCTGAGAGGCATAGCATTTGGCTTCCGAACCAGGTTTCAAATCCAGGAGAAGACTGTGATTTTATATTTTGGGATCTTGGGGCGCCTCTTAGTCCACCTAGCTCTAAATGGCTTCCTTATATTTGTTGAGGAAAAGTAAAGGCGTTTGGTCGTTGTGCTTGCCACAGGACACACTGTTCGTTAACCATTGGATAAAGAAACAGATGACCTTTACATTATCTGACCTATAGATCACAAGGTCTGAAATAGAAACTTAAATTAACATGACAAACCTCAAGAATCGTCATCATTTTTATCCCTAGCCTTACTCTAAAATACTGGGTATTCTTTTTGACGAAGCTCGGTTGTTAGCCATAAAAATTAGGTTACAGTTATTTAGGTTTTATAGATTCGCCTTGGAGTACTTTCTTACAATTGACACATTGGGGTTTTTGAATTCCTGATAAAGGTATTGATATAAAACCATACCGCTCGAAAGTCGAAATTATCATTTTTTCTCTTAATTTTCTTTTGATCGAGATCCATGTTAATGGTTTGTTCCCGTGTACTTTTAATGAAAATATCCCCTTCAATAACATAGACTTTCGTTTAAATGGTAACAGTTACTATTTAGAATAATAATGCCATTCACATTAAATTGTCTCGAGTACCTATCCTCGAATGACAATTATAAAAGTGTAACTTTCAATGAAAAAAAATATGTGTGCAATGTCAAGTTGTACACGTTTAAAAAAAACATATTTTCTCTGGCCTGAGGCGACCCTGGTATTTCGTCATACGACACCTATTGAGAATATGACCCACAGGTTGAGAAACCCTGCTTTAGTGTGTATTAATATTCAAGTAACAAAGATAATACAGATACCAAATAAATATCCCTTTACAATAGTGGTTGGATAAAGAAGGCTTCTGAACCATACACAACTTTGCTCTAGTCCGGGTTTTAAATCAAAGGTTCATGATGGGTAGTTGGCCTTCCTCAGCCGTAATGCCTATGGTTCATCTGGTAGAAAAAGCCAGATGAAAGCCAAAGCATTGTTTATAGTCGGAACGTTGTCGCCCACACAGTAGTTCCACCCTCTCTACGCAGCTGATATTACCAAAAGAAACGGAACATACAGGTTCTGCCCGGATGTAACACTTTGTGTCATTATATGCCTAAGTGTCACTGTTAAATATAAATATATAACAAGGTCTCATTAATCAATGTCTTCAGTTCACTTTACCTAGTAGCGGGTATAGCCTTCGAGATGTATCATCAACAACAGTCCCCTTTGCGGTGTTAAAGGTGTGCTGGCATTTTCTTACAGTGGCATATTGGCCCCTACTTGTATTTGCTAGGTAATTAGGTATAAAATCTAGGTATACAATTACACTAATGTATGCAACACAAGACTTAAAAGTCGCAGGTAAACATATATACAAAGTTTATTTACATAAAGAGTAAAATAAATGTGTGAATAAATGGCTATCAACACACAGGTCTTCTCAACACACAATAAACAAAAGTTACACATTCAAAAAAAGTATAGCAAACCGCCCTAGTCTAACTAAATATAAAATCTACGACTACATTCAGGATATCATACATTAGTGTAATCAAAAATAAACGTCACAGGTCTTAGGTCAAAACACGACCACTCTTGGCCACTCTGGGGTTACAGGTTTAAGGCCAACACTGCCACTTTTAGCCAAAAATACAAAATGATCATTATGAACTATAAGCTTCAGAGAAACCTATGATCCTACAAGCTTCATAAAATCACACCTATAGACATCCGTTCGGTAAAGCCTATCTGATGATACAATACATAGTTGAATCCCTCAGAGACAAAACTATTTTTTAAAAATGTCACTTTTGGGAGTACCCTAGGATGCATAACATCAGGGTAAAATATACTGCCTGGAAATCATTTAAGGCTATATCTAATCAATATATTATATAAAATACAATAATGGCCAAAGATGTACCTAGCCCAAAGATCTCCAGAGCAGGGCACACTTCTCCCGAGTACCCCAAGACACACGACAAACAACTAACAGAGAAAAATATATAATTCACAACACAAGTCCAGAGGTCAAGCTATTAACTCAGAATCAAGTGACAATTAATACGGTCTATATGCCCTTATATAGACTTCTTAGGGGGAATCATTCCTGAATTTTTCCTCATGTTAGTTTCCCGATGCCTTCCCCCTGTTTGGATATAGTTGCTAGGCAGCGGAGGTTTGGATTCATAGTTTCCTTCTCCTAGATGGGTAGTCAAGCAAGGCGAGCCCTTCTGCCCCGAAGCTTAATGGTTTAGGTGCCGATTTCTCGCCTTTGCACCTATTCTTACACAGTATATGTTTAAAGTACACAGAGCATCCTATTGGCAAGACAAATGCAATTAAACCTTTTTTCTTACACACCTGTCTCTTAGCTTAACATTGTTTATCGTTAGAACAAAAAATTAGTTTAAAAAACAAAAAAAATAACAAATGTGAAACAAGCAAAATATATTTTAAAAATTCTTTTAAAAAAAGCTTATCTAAAGGGAAAGAATAACATCCTTAAGACTACATCTACCAATAATGTACACATTATTTCCTTTGTTTAATATAAAATTAATATAAAAATATTGTATAATAATTTAATATAAAAAATAATTATGATAAAATAATTAATTTCAAATAATTAATTGTCTAATTTAGTAGTGTAGTCTATTTTATTCATGCTTTGTTATGTACAATAAATTATTGTTTATGGTATGATGGAGAAATTGTTTTAAAAATTATTGAAGGGGACTAGGTCCGAAAAGTTAGCCATATCTTTAAATTCTGAAGTATTAGTTTATTTTCTTGCTAATTTTAAAAAATGAATTACCAGTAATTAAAAGACTAATTGGTTACTTTTAAAACTGGATTCATGTCTTCTCTATGTCTTTGAATAATTGTGAGAAGTCTCAGTATGATCCAAAATTGAATGGGGGATAAAAAGCATGCTAACAGTTTTCACCAGAAAGTCAGACAGAGTGAGTTGATATAAGCTTATAAAAAGATAAAGAAATAGGTACAAGCATTTTTGAACACAAAGTTAAATATATAAGTTTTAAAATAAATTACAAAATATTTGCCTGTATTTCTGTAGTGATTTATTTGATTTATTAGCGTATTTTAATTGTCCGCCAAAACAATGTTTTTGTAATTATTAGTATTGCGTTCAATTATTAAGCTTACTTGCAGAGGTATACACCGATGCATCGTAACCGTGAACTGAAATTAAGTAATTTTTATGTCGATAAATATCTAAGATTGCAACTTAATTTGGCTTTGGCAACACAACAACAGTGAATGAATTAAGTCTTTGCTGTATTGAACAAATTAAAAGAGATGAAAATATTAAAATAGGTTTAAACGTACAGACAGATAATGAAAAAATTACAGATAATACAAAATAAATAGAAAAACTTAATGCATATGATATATGAAGTTCACTTGTCTTATTATTACGCTGTAACGTTTATTTAACTTAAAACAACAACAACAAAAGCAGACTTCATTACAAATCGAGTCCGTGTTACAACACATACTCAGGTGCGACCCCCGTAGGAGTCGGAGCTCTGGAGATCCGCCTATTCGCAAATAATTTTATTTTTTTTTAAATTTTAGGGTCAAAGTAATAATGTTTCAAAGATTCATTTGCCGTTATAAAAATGTTTTTCTTTTCTGTTTTACATATTTCGGATGCTCCTTCTAAGTTAAAAAAAAAACAACTTCATGCTGGAAGACGGACAATGGCAGCGAGCAGGGTATGAACCCGGGACAGTTGAGATAATCAGTTTTGCACGCTGATTGCTGACCAGGCATTGCTCTTAAATTAATAAGAGACTGGTTACAAACTAATATCCTATTATTGATAAAGAGATATATTACACATTACGGCATGGCATCTACAAGATATGTACAATATGTCAGACGAGCGATTTTAGGTAATCTTTTAGCATTGTTTTGAAAAAAAAAAAAAGAAAATAACATATATATCATTCTTCTTCTAAACCTGTGATTAGATAAATAGTTAGCGCAGTTCTTCTTTAGAGGGAGCTTTATCTATACATATAATTCTCTTCTTCCCTTAAGAGTTTTGTCAAGAAGTAAAGGACAGATCACTCTGCGGATAGTCCACAAGAAAACAAGAGTAGTGTTCACACTACGGATGACTGGCTGCGCGATGGACTGTGGTTTAAATGTAACAAACTCTGCCTGCTCCCATCCCCCTTTGTCCAGCGGGAGGTTTGGACTAGGAACTAATCTAAGTAATCTACTATGTTTATATATATATATATATATATATATATGTGTGTAAATGAAAGGGCCGGTCTTACCCATTTTGGGGTCCTATGCAAAACGGATTTCGCGGAGCCAGGTTTGAGTAGGGAAGCGGATAATAATTAAAATTTAAGAGTTTGTATTAGAAAATGAATTCGTTTATGCATCTTATTCATTCTTTACTACGTACAGAAATACTTTACAAGCCTTGCGTGTAGCGAAGTCATACAGTAAGCCTAAGGTCGGCTCTGCAAAATAGCGGCGTATGTTAGGCAGCCAGTCAACTAGTTCAAAATAATTATTCCGGAATATTTAGAAGAGACTTATTATTGATGTCCTGTTTGCTTTTAAGTGAAAAAAATTTTTTTTTTTAAATTTTATTTCATTAAACGATAAAAATAAGACCAGGCTTGAATTTTGCAAGTTCATGAGTGAATTCGATGGGGCCTACCTCTAAGTGTTTGTGTGGTAACACTGTCACAGCCCAAAAGCTTGCTTACAGAGGCACTCATATTTATCACAGCTTAATTATTATTTATTTATTGTATCTAAATTATTTCTTACTTTTAGGCCTAATTTCACCACCAAACTTTGATATTTCTTCTTCTCGCTAGACTGCGTCCACCACATTGCAGGAAAAATAAACCGTCCTAGTACAGGCGTTGGTCATTGGCGCCAGGTGTCTGACGTTCACGGTTGACAACACCTGGGCAAACCTACCCATCCCGATTTGCAGATATACTTCGTTCTATTTTCTACACCTACCCACAGCTCTTTTTGATGGAGAGGAGATAATCCATGTCGACACGCCTCTTGACATTTTAAAGTGCGACTCCATTCTCAAGTCAAATTCATCCGCGTGGGAGATAATCTTTAGTCTTTTGCCCTTCCTTTTCCGCGAATATCTTCTAAATCTTTGGAAGTTACACAAAATCTAAACAGACACACTTTATCATTTTCTCCATCTCGTTGACAGTCGAGTCTGGACTATATTATTCACTCTTACTTCTAGAGGAATATCTTGTGTCACTCAGGTGTCTGCCAATTTAGCATTGCCGGTCAAAATAGGTCAACCTATTTGACTACCTACTTGTCAACCTACTTGGCATTATCTGCCTTTTTGCCAGTCCACTTGTCAACCTATTTGACTGCCTACATGGTAACTGTTACTTGCGCATCTTAGTGTAAATGGGAAATGGTGCGATTGCGTGTTGAAAGAAGAAGAAATAAAAAAAACACCAAAAATGGAGGAATATAAACAAGAAAGTGTTTTCGTTGTTAATAAAGATTAAAGTATTTATAAACTGTGCTTAGTCGTTTTCATGTCTAAAGAGTCTCATCAAATATTAAGACGTAACAATAACAATGGCTCCTTTTGCTGGGACTTCTGGTGTTCGTTACACACTGCATAGGTAGATACCATGTCTATAATCTGCTTAGACATTCCAGGCTAGAAGAAAACCTTTTTAGCTGTAACAAGACATCTATCGCGCCTAAAATTACTTTGGTGCAGTCTTTGAATCATTTCTTTCTGCAATACTTTTGGTACTATTAATCTTTCTCCTTTAAAAAGTAAACCATTGCTTTTTTTAAGTTCTTCTTTAAACCCTGTGACCTGATGAAAAATGTTCATTTATTCATCTGACATGGGTAAACTATTGATGAACTTGTGCATCCTAGTTATCATTTGAGGGAATTTTCTTGATAGCGATGCTCTTGAAAGTTTGTCTGAAATAGACATTTCTTTGCCTGGCTTGTATTTCAGCAGTATTTCATATTTCATTAGACGGATTATTTGCTGGACAAACCAACGCTTGTGACTCGGCGTTGCAATCTCCTGTGTCTAATAGGTCTTCTATATCGAACAGAAGTCCGGTCCTCTAAGGGTTTCAAACGTTCGAGCATACGAGGTTTATACTGCCTGTTAGCGTTTAGTCTTATAACCTTAAGCTGTCGGGCTGCACAAAGAAATTTTTGCTTGTCTCCTTCCTACACATTTGGTGGGGTGATGATCCCAATTCTCTCGTCAGTAGTAGTGCAGTTGCTCTTGGGTCGGTCGGATCAGAGATGCTACCGTGGCGGACGATGATCACCCACCAAACGTCCCATGGTTGCTCTTTATGATGACTGGTCACTTCATCCCCGATCACTTCACCCCCGGTCACCTCATCCCCGGTCACTTCATCCCCAGTCATTTCATCCACGGTCACTTCATCCCATGTCACTTCATCCACGGTCATTTTATCCCCTGGTCAATTTATCCCCTGGTCATTTCATCCCCCGGTCACTTCATCCCTTGGTCATTTCATCCCCAATTAAATATTTTATATAGGGTGCGTCAAAAAAATTTATACAATCTTTCAACTGTCATAGACAATTTATTTCTCGTTCTACAATGCTAAATTTCTGCACATGGAAAGCTAATATCTAATTAGAAAAAAAATGCCACAGTGGCAAGGAAATAACTGCAACATGGCGGACGTTCGTTTAAGTTTTAAAGAGCGGAAGCAGATAATTAAGTGGTTTTGAAAGTTTGAGAATGTGGCTGCGGTTCGGAGACAGTGGAGACGTGAGTATGTTACAGAACCTATTCAAGGTTAACAATTACACGTCTACGAGACAAATTCGAAATTCATGGAACAGTGTGTGATGGGCATAAAGGTCGATCAGGGCGACCTCGTACAGCTACAAGTGATGAGTCCACAACTGCGGTCTTGTAACTGTTTCAGCGTTCACCTCAAAAATCGTCAAGGCTAGCGGCACGTGAGAGTGATGTAAGTGATAGTAGTGTGCTACGCATTCTGAGGAAATGCAAGTTTCGTGTGTACATTCCAAGGCTGGTGCAACACCCAAGTGACGACGATCCAGATCGAAGGTTAGAATTTTCTGAACGGGTTCAAGAGAGGGTGAGACGTGAACCCGGATTTATGGGTGACATGATTTGGTCGGATGAAGCCCAATTCAATTTTAATGGAACTGTCCATAGGCACAATTGTGTGTACTTTGCTGAAGATAATCCTTGCATTACAGTTTAAAAGGCTGTGAATTTGCCAGGCGTAAAAGTGTGGTGTGGTCTGTCTGCAAGGGGATTTATTAAACCTTTCCGCTTTGAAGGAACTGTTAATGAAAAAACGTACCTAACAATGCTTGCTGACTCCATATTCATCGCCATTCGTGCATTATACGGTAATTATGAGTCTATTTACAACAAGATGGCGCCCCGCCGCACTATCATAGGGACTTACGAGCATACCGGGAGCACAATGTGCCAGGCCAGTGGATAGGACGCAGGGGACCAATCGAGTTTCCTGCAAGCTCTCCAGTTCTCACGCCACTGGATTTCTTCTTATGGGGCACAGTTAAAGATGAGGTGTGCAAACGTAAACCACGTCACCTGGACACACTGTGGAATGAGATTAAGGCGGTGTGCGCAGAAATTTCAGTGGACACTTTGGTACGATGTACGGAATAGATGTTGACTCAGCAATGTATTGATGCTGAAGGCCACCAGATTTAACATTAATCGACGTGACATTGCCTACAATGATATAAGATATAAGGTGGAGCTAATTTATTTTAGCGGAGTACTACAAAAATGACTGACAAAGTTACTGTCAAATGCAGCAATAGGCCCATGAATACACTCGTTTTTAAATAGATCTTCAGTCGGAAGAGCACTAGACGCCATGCAACTTTTTCTTTACATCTAGGCATAGATATAAACATATATTTTATCTATGGCTCTAGGTCTATGTACATTTGATTTGCTGGTCTGTAAAAGAAATTGTTATAAAATACCTAAGAACTTTAAATTTGAAAATCACTCAAAATGTTTTCAATCCTCGTTTTCTTAAAATATTGGATTGTTTATTCAGCAGGTAGGTAAGATAAAGATAGATATTAACATATAGATCTGGATCTTTGACTGTGACAATCTAGTCTAGATTCTACACCAGGTCTAGAGGTCGTACTGGAACTAATACTATATAATTACTTTCTAAATTTTTATCATATCTTTCTTATAAAATACCATATTATATAGTATATATTGATTAGTATAGATCTATATTATATAGTTCTATATTATTATTTATTATATAGATCTAGATCTATATATAGTTGGCCTTCTTCAGTCGTAACGATTATTGTTCTATTTGTTCATCTCGTAAATTATTTTTTTCAAGTGACTATCAACAGTATGAAACTCTAATTTGAAGATACAATCCCGTCCACAAATATCGCGTGTTAAGCTGACTTTAGCTTTCGTTGTGTCTTCTTCCAGAGCAGAGGCCCAAGTTTTTTGCGCTGTCCATAGGTCACTATCTCAGTCACCATCGAATCAGAAATTCCATTAGTAACGAACAATACTGAGAATTACTTCCCTTATAGCACGGAAGAGGAAGCGGGCAGTGAGTTTCATGGTCGCCTTGTCCCCGTACAAGGACTAATGCCGCACATGGACCAGTTCTCTCTCTCTCTGTCAATTTCTTGTCCCCGTACAAGGACTAATGCCGCACATGGACTAGTTCTCTCTCTCTCAATTTCTTTTCCCAATCGTCCCTCATGCAAAACCTTCATACAGAATGTTGTTTACTGTTTCGTCGTCCTCGACGCCATGGCGGCACCGCGTGTCGTAGTTCTCCATCTACCGTCCAAAGTACGCACCTATTGGACAGTGTCCGACTCGGAACTGGGCTCGGACGGCCTGTTCCGTACGGCAGTAATCCCATAACGCGTCATTTTGGTCTGGTCTACTTAACTGCCAGTGTTGCTCTCGTCCCATATCGGAAGCGTCCCAACTGTCAAACCAATGTGCCGACTAACGGGTGTCGGCTAGGGATCGTACACTTGCGAGAGTGCACGGTTCATTATCTATGGTGCATGCTGCTGCCGCGGACATCGCTAAAAGTCAGCCTTCTGATAACTGACCAGATCACAATGGGATGGAACGCACAGTATAAAACTATCTCAACGTAGTGCGTTCTAGGGTTATGTCTTCCCATTGGTTAGTATCATTGATCACTGATTTAAGGTTCCTTTTGATTACGTTTGATAACGAACATGGGGCGTACCATGACCAAGCCAGTGCAGGCGGCGTTGTCTAAAGAATGCGAAGATACCAGGAAGACCCGATTGGACAAGAATCTCTGTATATATGGGGAAAAGGGGGGGGGGGGGAGAAAGTCCCTCCTAAATGAAGCTTACTGATTTAGGCAAATGTAACTCGCCTTTGCATTTTCTCCTGTCAGTAAAAACAATTCCCCCGCACACAATATAAGAGCCACACGTGAAAGCCAGGAGTTCGACCGATTGCCAGAAGTTATTTAACATGCATGCATTTTAAGCCATTTTATAGGTAGTGGAGTGCCGGTTTTCATTTATACTATTGGCAATAACAACTTTATAGAACCTAATATTTAGGTAATGTAGAGTAGAAAAAAAACTAATCAATAATACTTTTTTTTCCAATAAATCATATTTTGGGTTATTTTATCTTTCTTCTGTTTCAGCCCAACAGCCAATGGAAATCTCAACACATCATGATATAGGTGACACATTTAATATAACGTGTGATGTGACAAGGTTTGCTGACCTTAAAGTGATACCTAATTATGACTACTTGGGTGGATTGTCAGTATTTCGACAAACTTTCATGACATTAACAAAAATACAAATCGCTTCTTACGCACCTTTTACTCCTTATTATCAATATGATAATGCTGTAAGTAGATTAATATATTTAGATATATACTCCTTTATTTAATTACATACATAACTGTATTAAACTGCACTTCTTATTCAAAAAAAAATGAATGGTACATCATAACTGCAATACTTATAAAAGCTAATAGTCTATCAAGAGAAACATTCTTCTCAACACTTTTTTTGCTGCTTTCTCTTTTCCACAAATATTATATATTATATTAGGAAAAATAGAGGACTTTCGCTCTATCGTAGGCATTTTGTGGAGCTGCTATTGCACATTGTCTTTTAAAATTTGTAATTAAATAATGTAATATAAAAATAAATTTACGAATTTGACTATAGTAAAAAAAGTGTTAAATCTAGGTGCGGAAACAAATGATACATACATATGTTAAACATAAATGAATAACAGCACCAGGGACCAAGTTTTTACGAAAGAAAGTACTGAATTAAAATACTAAGAAAATATGGGCATGCGCCGACCGATGCTCGAACCTGTGACTCCGGATTCGACTCCACCGCCTAGCGATAACGCACCTAGCGAAACTAACCTCTAGACCATTAGAATGTCCATAAAAACATTCCTTCTGATCAAGAGTCATTTCGCCCGTGTGCAAATTACCACCCCAGTGGTCAAAGTTCACATGCCCCAGCTAGCTCCTTCTCCACCCCCGCAGCATCCGTTCACTAACAACTTGGTCCCTGGTGCTGTTAGTCATTTATCTTTAATATATGTAGACTGTAGTAAATGTGAGCATGGCGGGTATGAGGGGATTGCTTGGTGTCTAGGGGATGATTTTTTAAAATTTAATACACTTTGAGACATCAGAGATATATCGAAAACAGACACATGAAGAAATATACAGAAACTTTAAAGATTTACTGAATATTTTATGTTCATAAAATATACATAAAAGAATAAAATTGTGTGTTGGGGGGACATCTATCTCTTAGTAATATAATACCATAACGTTTTGAGAGAGTATAAATCACTTTGTCACTGAACTTATTTGCTTGTCCTGTCGATGTGGCAGCTAGCTGGGTTCCTAGTAGAGGTTATACAGCTGGAGGAGGCGCTTAGTGGGTAGAGTATCGCCGCTGACTTAGTGCTTGTGGAGTCTCAATCCAAAGTCACTACGGTCTGTTGTGGGCACAGTTGATCGGGTGGTCTGCTACCGTGGGCACGAAGTGTGCTGCGGTCAGAGCTGATCTGCCGAAGGCAGGATTATCAACAGGATAAGTCCAGAAGTTTAGATGAGTAGGTTAGATTGTGAAGTCTCGCATGGTCACGTGGCCTTAGGTAGTAGTGTCTAATAGGAAAGTGGTATCCAGGAGGCACGTAATGCCAAATGGAAAAAATAGCGTCAAATAAGTTGACCATTAGGTTGACCAGTAGGTTAACCGGTAGGTATTCTAATAGGCAGACACCTGTACGAGACTGCTGATAAAAAAGACACGTTTAACCATTTCTCTCATGCATCTTATTGATGCCCTCAACTGAGTTGCAATCGTCCGATTGGTAAAAATGCTTTTCAGACTAATGGGGGGGGGGGGATAATGACAAATTAAATTGGTAAAATAGATGGCTGATTGTAGCAATAAAAAACGTACAAAATAAGGGAGATTACTATCCTGATCAGGCATATTCAAGCTTCTTTTACTTGTATAAAATAATTGAAATTTCAATAAATCATTGGGCATTACTTCTTATTTTAAATCATAAATGTATACGTCATCAATAATAAGAATCTTCTGGAATAACGATTTAAGATAGAGCTCCTCTGAAAGCTACATAAAGGGATCATCTCTAAAAAAGCAGAGAGACCTTAAGACCTTTCAGAACGAACCTTACCTAAAAAAAATCGCTTATTATATTAAAGTAGCCTACATATCACTAAGATTGCATGAGTGGATATAATTATGATACTAACATTGCTTTAGTTTTTTAGTTTAAAAAAGGAAATACTTTTACATCGTGCAGTTATGAAAGATCCTGATTATACACTTGACAACAATCTAAATTAGACTAAATAGAGGCCATATATAGATCTATAATTAGATTTAACCGTATAAATATCTTAAACAAAATTTATAACTTAATTGCTTATCTTCTTACAGCTAAGGAGTGCAGATTTATTTATTAAGTTAAGAAAAAAAATCTAGTCTAGATCTGATTATTTTATTTTACTCTTTTGATCTTAAAATTACTAAACAAATATAATAGGATTAGAAGATCTAGTGATATTTAGTTCCTAGCGGTAAAAGTGTTTATTATACTGTTCAAGTTCGCTTCTTAATTGATTATAGTGTAGATCTAGATTTTAAATCTTTAAAGTAGATATAAATTTAGAGTTCTAGATTTAGTGTTAGTCAAACAAATATAGATCAAGCAGTAATATGTGTATTTTAAAGCATAGATGACACCCTATTCTAGATGAACATTAGTGCTGCTTCTAAGTGTGTGACATCCAAGTTAGAAAAATTATATCGTGGCAAACGTGTACAAATAGAAAATATAATATTTGAATCACTAGACATATGCTCAAATATGCCTAGACATATCTTGATGGTAGTTTATTTCAAATGACACAGCACAACGTTATACAATTTCTGTCTTAAAGTATAACAAAGGAAACTTGGTAAGGCGATGTTAACTTCTGTTTCTAATTTAAACTACATTGTAAAATTTGCAATATCAATTTAATAAATGTCATAAACAGTGAGATATTGAAATAAAGATAACACTTATTTTACAATTGAGTAACAATCACTAAAAATGGGTAATCATCTCAGTGTATGGGTTCATCGAAAATAACTAACTAACAATACTGTTTATTAGAACATATTTGAAGAAAGTGACACCCTAAGTTAATCTTAAAAGATGACACCGTCAAGAGTTACGCTAATGTCTGAGAGTTTTTAACTGTTCATAAATGATCAGTCAAAACAGCTCTACTCTTAATGGATCTCTATTTCAAATCCTTATTCCAGAAGATTTATGAGAGTCTTATCATTGATGACGTGTTGTCTTATTTGATTTTATGTGAAAAGAACGCCAAATGATTTTTAAAATTTTAGTTCTTTATAACTGAATATTTTTTTTACTTTAAGACACGACCGTACTTGAATACTCCTGATCCATATATGAATTCCTATGCGGCCACCTCTAAGTTTATTTTATGCTTTTTTATGTTGGATTCTAGATTTACTTAATACATATTGTAATTTTAATTTTATTAAGAAAACAAATTATAAAACTTGTGAAATTTGAAAAAATAAATAAATATGTTTTTCTTTTTGTAGTCGACTTTTATAATACTAAACAACCCCCCAAAACAGTGGCTATTTCAATCAAGTGGAGGTGAAAGTCTTACAAACAGAAACAAAATTCAAATCATTGTGACAGCAGTCAAATTTCAGTGTAGTGATGCTGGTGAATACTCATGCAGAGCTGATTTACCAACTGGTGAAACCTTTTTTAATAGTCCTGCGAACATAACAGTTAAAGGTAAAGTCTGTCTTGCTCAGCAGGGAGAAGTCTTCATTGTCATGCGCAGCTGGTTGTGTGTGTGTGTGTGTAATTAAAATCAAACATTTATGAAAATGATTTAGTTTTGCCGACGGTTTAGCTGTATCAAATGACACAATAAACCAGCTCATACTAAAAGTTGGAAACAGAACACACTGACAACATTAAAAAATAGAAAATGAATGCTTTAATTTCAAAGATAAAACATTATTTATAGTAAAACTGAAAAAGAATAAGAACGGTTCTAAAATAATAAAGTTAGGAATAAAGATTAAAGATGTAAGAAAAAAAAATGATATAATCAAACCATTTTATTGACTTCTGGTTGTTCAAATGTCAATGTCCGATAGTTTATAAGTTTTAGCTTTAATGGTCTTTTGACAACAGCTAATACACAGGCATTTATCCCATATCCATGCGATCAGCCATATGAAGTCGGCCGTTGTATTCCTGCTGTTGTTATCCCAGATGCTTATCCATCTGCCTAAGAACTGTAGACTGCTCTAGTCAGTTTACGTTAGTATCAGCATTGGGAGGTGTCAGCATCTGCTGAAAACTTCAGTTAAGAATATAATGGGCCTATCAATGTTGCATTCTCCTGAAGTGTGAAGGATGCTTGTAAAATATGTATTTGTGTAGGGGGTTTATGAAGTGCATGTGTGTGTATATCCCGACAAGATTAACGTCTAATCTCTTGACTCAGGACCAGACAAAACAGAATGAGACAATATTTATACAGGAAGCTCAAACTTGGAACCAGTGAAATCTGCCCATGTGGAGCGTCAACAGAAAATGCTGTCCATGTCCTTCAAAATTGCATTATTTACAGTGAGGCCCAAACAAGTCACTGGCCCTAAAACACCCCAAAAGAAGAGCTCCCTGATTTGGAAACCACTGTACAGTTGGTCTAGTCATCTAAACGCATCAAAATAAAGATGAGAACGACGAAGAAGAAGAATGTGTTAAAGAAACCTTAAGAACTTAACAACATTATTGTGTCAGAGTTAAAGAATAGACAACAGACTGTTATTAAAAGTATTATTCAATAATTAGAACATCCGCTCAAAAGGGAGAAAACACAACATAGTGATGTCAGAAGAAATAAAGTAAGAATAGTAGAACGGCGGCGTAGCATACGCCGCTATTTGGCATAGCCAGCCTTAGGCCACTGCAACCTATGCGACCACAGTGAGCCCCGCATTTTCATAGGAGCCGCGCTAATTCAAGGTGTATAGATTATTAATTAACCATTTAATAACTTAAAACTAAATAGATTTCCCGAGGCCTCCTGTCGATTTACCTGAAGCTCCTGAAAATCTCCCGAAATGTCAAAGTCATTGAAATATATAAAAATATATGGACTAATTTTTTTATTTTGGGGTGTTATTTAATATGGAAAACGCCTAAATTACTCGCGATAAATAAAAATGACATTTTGCATTAGCCGTAGTTGTGTAATTTGGTAAAAGAAGCTTCTCGCGTTTCAAACTAATAAAGAGTTACTTGATGTCAACAATTGTCAAAGATAGATTGAAACATTTGATAATTCTTGCTATTGAGCGTGATCTATAAAAGAAACATAATTATTATGGTATACTGTATGACTTTGCTACACGCAAGGCTCGTAAAGTAATTCTGTACGTAGTAAAGAATGAATAAAATGCAAAGACGAATTTATTTTCTAATACAAAGTCTTAAATTTCCCTTATGATCCGCTTCCCGACGCAAACTTAGCCTCGCGTATATGTTTCGCATAGGATCCCACAAATGCTAATTAGTGACGGATGCATATACGTAGAAGATTACTTGTTCTCTTTCCATTACTTCTTGGTCACAATGGTTAAGTCCGGAGCTGCTATTTAGTGTTTGTAAAATGTTTGTTTGTAAAATGTTTTACATGTTTCAGATGTTCCTTAAGAGTTGACGATAGTTTACTTCCTAGTGCAAACCTCCCGCAAGACGAAGGAGGTTGGGAGCGGGCAGGTTTTGAATCTGAGACTAAAAACGATGACTGGTCATTTCATCCCCAGTACAGCGTGCAAACCGCACAATTTTAGTATTTATCTTGATTAAATATTAGAGTTTTATAAAATATGCACTGCTTCGAACTATAACATAAAGATCGCTAAGTACACAGAAATGTTTCTGCAACTTTTATTTTATCATAGCATCAGAAAAAAATAAATCAAAATAATCGCTCTAATGTGAATTACTATTTTAAGATTTGATTCTTTGGGAGCGGGAAGGGTTTGAACTTAAGACTAAAAACTGTGACTGGTCATTTCTTACCCAGTCCAGCGTGCAAACCCAAGAATAGGCAGCTATCCACACAGATTTAAAGCAAGCAGTCTAAACATTATCTTATTTTTTTTAAATAATTTTTGTGGTAAAGAAACCAACACAATTTTAATTGAAATAGTATTTAGCTTGATTAAATGTTAGAGTGTTATAAAATATGCACTACTTCGAACTGTTACATAAAGACCGCTAAGTACACAGAAATGTTTCTGCAACTTTTATTTTATCATTGCATAAGGAGAAAATAAATCAAAATTATTGTACTAATGTGAATTACTATTTTAAGATTAGATTCATTTCTTCCATAAAATTATTGATAACCTGAATTGGATTAAGTATCAAGACATATGCACTTTTATTATATTTTTTATGGTTACCCGTTGTTCATTTTAATTTTGTTTATATGTATATTTTATAAATGAAATAAAAAATATTATTCTTAATAAGACCTTTTTCAACATTGTTTGACCTAGAGCTATTCATTCGATAGAAAAGTAATACAAAGTAATTAAATACCTGGTCAATGTTGGAAACCGTGAATAAATTTCCTACTTATCCTGAAAACGCCAGATTTTCCATAAAGACTGTCGGTCTACAAGAAAATACATTTAACTTTTCTTAAAAAGTTGTGTAATTTTTAATTTATTTTAGCTTCGACCACTTTTTTTAAACACATTACTTTTTAAAAATATATCTATTTAGCTCCAATTTCTGCTCATAAAATCAAGATTAATCTACACAATGGGAATGAGAGCTACTTATCAACTAATAATGTGGAAGAAAATATAACTTTAACCTGCACAGTCACTGTAAGTAATGCGTAAATCTTTAGTTGTTTTTTTTCAACACATGTTTTGTAAATTTTCTCAAATTTATTCTCTGTTAGTTTGTCTAAAAATGATGTCATGTTGCCAATTGAAGTATTAATTGAATAAAATGAAGCAAATAACACGAATTTAATGTAAGTGTTAAATAAAATCAAATCAAAATGGTTATTACAAATATTTTTTTAAAGATAATTCCCTTTACATTTGTGTCTAATAATTGTAATGTAAGTATGACAAAACCCATTTGAAAGTTTTAAAAAATCTATAAATATATACTATTAATGTTTATAATTTTCTAGTTGCTCAATACTTCATAGGAATAGTAGTAATAATCAATTTTTTTAATCTTTAAGTACTATCATTGTGCATATCTATACTAGAATAAGTTATTATACGAATGTAATGATGCTATTGTGATGCCACATTTTTGACAAATAAATAAGGATGCATTATTCAATTTTTAATTTATCTACAAGATTAACATCTTCTTCAATTTTTGGAAACAACTAAGTAAAGATTATACTTGTTGTTACGACACAAGACTCTTCGAAATAATAATACACTGCCAGGTTTTTACTCTATAAATACTTTAATACAACAAGTTATGTAAATACGAACATTTCATTTCTCTTGCTGTCAATTTCTCCCGGTTTCCCTTTTAAACATCCCTTCCATTCATTACACAAATTCGCACCGTTATTCATGCACACCGTGCTGCGCTACGACCGTAACACTTGTAAAACTTATTTTGATAATTTTGAAAATCATCATCATCAAATGTTATTTGAGTGAGGCCTAGACAGGCCTTAATCCTCTCTAGCAAAAGCTTTGGAAAGAAACTTGCTGTCTTGCGTAGTGCATACACGTCAACATACAGGTCGATAATTTTTTGTGTCCCAAACCTGTCAAGAAGGAGATTCGCAAGTCTGGGGCAGTCAGGGCTTTGCAAAGCCTGTAATACAGATTTTGAGTCAGTGACCACAACAATCTTGCCCTCAAAATTACCTCGCCGAGTTAAGAGTCAATAACCTTTAAGGCTTCACAGACTGCCATGGTCTCCGCATTAAAACTGCAAACACTACCACATGGTCCAAAGATTTTTACTGATTAAGATCCAAGAAAGTCGATGTAGGCTCCATAACCTGCTCTTCCAGAATCTATAAATGTCGACCCATCAGCATATGCAAAAATAGCACTGAGCTTGAAGGCATTAATGGTCTCTAATGCTAGAATTTGACGATCGTTAGATAAACGATATAGCTTAGTGACATTAGGGTCTACTATTTTCAAGCGTATGTCTTGGTTAGTTTGTAACAGACACACTAAACCAACACGAGCTTCAATAAACACAATGATTTTTTTAGTCTCTAATTATGTTTTTTACTCCACCCACTTATTCTCTAAACTGACCTCCTTTTACACACAGTCCTGACATACTCCTGTTCACTCAACCATGTACACTCAAGGTTTACTGGTCATTTCATACACAGGCACACACACTGCACTACCAGCCACTCAAAACACATACACTTACTATCACAGACACCAAGGGGGGAGAGTATGAAAACGTTGAATATTGTGTTGGTTGGTGGAGAGGCCAGCTTTATCAGATAGTCTAGTGGCATGTTGCATAAAAGACTGCATCTAGATAGGTCTTCTGCATTTCAAATTATCCACTAGTTTTCTATCTAGGTATATTTATACAGCCATTTATACTACTCAAAGCAGGTTAGTACTAACCTTTTCTTTCCTAAGGGTTAGTGGGCCTACATTAGCCATTATTTCAGCCGCATTTACTGAGCTTGATCTGAAGGTTCCACAGACAAATCTTTGTGCTTGGGACTATTTTTTATCAAGTTGTTCAAGAACTGTCCTAGAGCCATACATTTGCATAGGTAGGCTTTAGTCTATCTGTGATCGGACTGTTCCTAAATACATTGATCGAAGTATGTCTACTGGGGCTCCTCGCTTCGTGGATGCCACCTTCCGCACAATGCAAATTTTCCCTGAGGCTTTTCTTGCAACTTCCTGAATGTGCTCACACATTTTTATTTTGCGATCTAAAGTTACACCAATGTACAAGGGTAGCTTTTCCATGCTGAGAGCCATTCCGTTAAGAGATAGCGAAAAGGTTAGCCGAGAATGCCAGTCCCAAGCGTGAACAAAGAATAAATAGTCTTGAATGTGTTTATTTCTAGCCTTCATTTTTGGGTGTATGAGCCGAGCGTATCTTCTTGCAACACTTTTTGTATAGAGGTTGTGCTTCTACTAGATTTCCAAATGACAATATCATCAGCATATAGTAGCTTTTGACATTTTAGCGGAGCCGGTAGGTTATTTGTGAAGTATGTGAAAAGGACGCATGAAAGGACGGAGCCCTTCTCGGAGGCCTTGCTCGAAGGTCATTTCGCCTTAGACTTCTCCATACATTCTTGTTCTTATTGTACGCTCTTGTAGGAAGTATCTAATCCAGTAATATTTCTATCCCTGCACCCCCACGGCTCTTACATTATGAAGCAAACCAGGCCGCCATACTTTATCATATGCCTGTTTTAAGTCAATGAAGACTGCGTATGTGCTTTCGGTCCTCTGGAATTCATCTGCTACACTTTGCACAAAGATGTTGACTTGGTCTATAGCGGACATTCTAACCCTGAAACTAGTCTGTTCTGCAGCTATACGACGGGAAAAAATAGAAAATAGAATCTCACATGATTGTTTTGCTCTACAAATCATGTTTTCTTTTCTCTACTATCTTTACTTATTTATATTACTTTTACAAATACTTACATAATTATGTTTTTGTTCTTGGTAAAATCATTGAAGAATATTTTTGTAATGAATTTTAAAGTTCACTTGTAATTTTGTTTTATTTAGCTGGTATTAATTGTTTTATAAACATTTTAGACTTTGTACACATATTAGCATAACTATACATTTTTGTTTTGGGTAACATGTTGTTCGTGAAATATATTGTGTAGAATCTAATGTAGGCATAGTTGGAATGCATATAGTTGTAAGTTTAGACATCTATCATAAATGACTTTATAACTTTTCTTATGGCAAACAGTAATTTTAATAAATTTATTTAAAAAACAATATCTTGATATATTACAACGCAAGTAACAATATTAAAATAAATCAATAATTGTTTCTTTAGATAGTAAGTAGATGTAGAGCACTAAAGGCACATCTTTTTAATTCAAATTTTTTAAACAACGGATGTTATGCTCTTACCTAAATTTTATGCCCTACTCTAAATGCATAACGATCATCTGCTATTTATTATTGTGTATCAATCTGTGTAATGTTTTAGGTTAATAGGACGCGGACTATATAAAGTATTTCTAGTCGTAGCTTACTAAATGAAACAATATTTTTTTTTAAATTGAATGGGGAAAATGATTTAATCATTAAATATTTAATACAAATGTTGATGAGTAATAATTTTATAAAATTCTTAACAATTATTTTTAGCTATTTTTATTATGTTGAATACCATTTTGAGGGTTTGTTTTTGAGTCTTTTTTATTTTTTTTACTCTAGGGACCTCCCAGTCTCTTAATAACTTGGAAACAAACTGCAAAAGACTCAGCTAAAGAATATCCAGCAACTGGTGAAATCAGTAATTACAACACATCGCCATCTATTGTTTCTACTGGCTGTGCAATAAGTAATTATACCTCTGAACTAGAATTTGAGCTACAAGAAACTGATGATGGAAACACTTACTACTGTATAGTTTCCAACGATACTGTTGAGCAGAGCAAACTAAACTTCACTATTCGTACTTTCCCAAGTAGGTCTTGTATCTTTTTAGTTTGTTTCAATAAGCTCTTAGTCTCTGAATGAAAATTTGTTTTCTATTTTTTTCTCATTTATTTAATTTGTGTAACTCATTTCTTTTATCTAATCAAACTATTTCTTATATTTACGTTGGTTCAGTTGTACTAGATGTTTGGAGCTATTAACGAACGGGAGATCAACACCACTTCCAAAACATTCTTTGTAAGGCAACAGAGTTCGGATTTAGAGTTTTCCTTCTCCTAGGTGGGTAGCCAGCAAACGCTTATGAGCTCCTCCTGAATAAAGCTTATTGATTTGGCAAATGTATCTCGCCCTTTGCAACTTTTCCTGTCAGTAACTAAATATCCGCCGCACATAATATCAGAGCCTCACGTGAAAGACAGGAGTTCGACCGATTGCCAGAGGTTATTTAACATGCATGCATTTTAAGGCATTTTATAGGTAGTGGAGTGCCGGTTTTCATTTATACTATTGGCAATAACAACTTTATAGAACCTAATATTTAGGTAATGTAGAGTAGAAAAAAAACTAATCAATAATACTTTTTTTTCCAAAAAATCATATTTTGGTTTTTTTATCTTTCTTCCGTTTCAGCCCAACAGCCAATGGTAATCTCAACACATCATGATATAGGTGACACATTTAATATAACGTGTGATGTGACAAGGTTTGCTGACCTTAAAGTGATACCTAATTATGACTACTTGGGTGGATTGTCAGTATTTCGACAAACTTTCATGACATTAACAAAAATACAAATCGCTTCTTACGCACCTTTTACTCCTTATTATCAATATGATAATGCTGTAAGTAGATTAATATATTTAGATATATACTCCTTTATTTAATTACATACATAACTGTATTAAACTGCACTTCTTATTCAAAAAAAAATGAATGGTACATCATAACTGCAATACTTATAAAAGCTAATAGTCTATCAAGAGAAACATTCTTCTCAACACTTTTTTTGCTGCTTTCTCTTTTCCACAAATATTATATATTATATTAGGAAAAATAGAGGACTTTCGCTCTATCGTAGGCATTTTGTGGAGCTGCTATTGCACATTGTCTTTTAAAATTTGTAATTAAATAATGTAATATAAAAATAAATTTACGAATTTGACTATAGTAAAAAAAGAGTTAAATCTAGGTGCGGAAACAAATGATACATACATATGTTAAACATAAATGAATAACAGCACCAGGGACCAAGTTTTTACGAAAGAAAGTACTGAATTAAAATACTAAGAAAATATGGGCATGCGCCGACCGATGCTCGAACCTGTGACTCCGGATTCGACTCCACCGCCTAGCGATAACGCACCTAGCGAAACTAACCTCTAGACCATTAGAATGTCCATAAAAACATTCCTTCTGATCAAGAGTCATTTCGCCCGTGTGCAAATTACCACCCCAGTGGTCAAAGTTCACATGCCCCAGCTAGCTCCTTCTCCACCCCCGCAGCATCCGTTCACTAACAACTTGGTCCCTGGTGCTGTTAGTCATTTATCTTTAATATATGTAGACTGTAGTAAATGTGAGCATGGCGGGTATGAGGGGATTGCTTGGTGTCTAGGGGATGATTTTTTAAAATTTAATACACTTTGAGACATCAGAGATATATCGAAAACAGACACATGAAGAAATATACAGAAACTTTAAAGATTTACTGAATATTTTATGTTCATAAAATATACATAAAAGAATAAAATTGTGTGTTGGGGGGACATCTATCTCTTAGTAATATAATACCATAACGTTTTGAGAGAGTATAAATCACTTTGTCACTGAACTTATTTGCTTGTCCTGTCGATGTGGCAGCTAGCTGGGTTCCTAGTAGAGGTTATACAGCTGGAGGAGGCGCTTAGTGGGTAGAGTATCGCCGCTGACTTAGTGCTTGTGGAGTCTCAATCCAAAGTCACTACGGTCTGTTGTGGGCACAGTTGATCGGGTGGTCTGCTACCGTGGGCACGAAGTGTGCTGCGGTCAGAGCTGATCTGCCGAAGGCAGGATTATCAACAGGATAAGTCCAGAAGTTTAGATGAGTAGGTTAGATTGTGAAGTCTCGCATGGTCACGTGGCCTTAGGTAGTAGTGTCTAATAGGAAAGTGGTATCCAGGAGGCACGTAATGCCAAATGGAAAAAATAGCGTCAAATAAGTTGACCATTAGGTTGACCAGTAGGTTAACCGGTAGGTATTCTAATAGGCAGACACCTGTACGAGACTGCTGATAAAAAAGACACGTTTAACCATTTCTCTCATGCATCTTATTGATGCCCTCAACTGAGTTGCAATCGTCCGATTGGTAAAAATGCTTTTCAGACTAATGGGGGGGGGGGGGGATAATGACAAATTAAATTGGTAAAATAGATGGCTGATAGTAGCAATAAAAAACGTACAAAATAAGGGAGATTACTATCCTGATCAGGCATATTCAAGCTTCTTTTACTTGTATAAAATAATTGAAATTTCAATAAATCATTGGGCATTACTTCTTATTTTAAATCATAAATGTATACGTCATCAATAATAAGAATCTTCTGGAATAACGATTTAAGATAGAGCTCCTCTGAAAGCTACATAAAGGGATCATCTCTAAAAAAGCAGAGAGACCTTAAGACCTTTCAGAACGAACCTTACCTAAAAAAAATCGCTTATTATATTAAAGTAGCCTACATATCACTAAGATTGCATGAGTGGATATAATTATGATACTAACATTGCTTTAGTTTTTTAGTTTAAAAAAGGAAATACTTTTACATCGTGCAGTTATGAAAGATCCTGATTATACACTTGACAACAATCTAAATTAGACTAAATAGAGGCCATATATAGATCTATAATTAGATTTAACCGTATAAATATCTTAAACAAAATTTATAACTTAATTGCTTATCTTCTTACAGCTAAGGAGTGCAGATTTATTTATTAAGTTAAGAAAAAAAATCTAGTCTAGATCTGATTATTTTATTTTACTCTTTTGATCTTAAAATTACTAAACAAATATAATAGGATTAGAAGATCTAGTGATATTTAGTTCCTAGCGGTAAAAGTGTTTATTATACTGTTCAAGTTCGCTTCTTAATTGATTATAGTGTAGATCTAGATTTTAAATCTTTAAAGTAGATATAAATTTAGAGTTCTAGATTTAGTGTTAGTCAAACAAATATAGATCAAGCAGTAATATGTGTATTTTAAAGCATAGATGACACCCTATTCTAGATGAACATTAGTGCTGCTTCTAAGTGTGTGACATCCAAGTTAGAAAAATTATATCGTGGCAAACGTGTACAAATAGAAAATATAATATTTGAATCACTAGACATATGCTCAAATATGCCTAGACATATCTTGATGGTAGTTTATTTCAAATGACACAGCACAACGTTATACAATTTCTGTCTTAAAGTATAACAAAGGAAACTTGGTAAGGCGATGTTAACTTCTGTTTCTAATTTAAACTACATTGTAAAATTTGCAATATCAATTTAATAAATGTCATAAACAGTGAGATATTGAAATAAAGATAACACTTATTTTACAATTGAGTAACAATCACTAAAAATGGGTAATCATCTCAGTGTATGGGTTCATCGAAAATAACTAACTAACAATACTGTTTATTAGAACATATTTGAAGAAAGTGACACCCTAAGTTAATCTTAAAAGATGACACCGTCAAGAGTTACGCTAATGTCTGAGAGTTTTTAACTGTTCATAAATGATCAGTCAAAACAGCTCTACTCTTAATGGATCTCTATTTCAAATCCTTATTCCAGAAGATTTATGAGAGTCTTATCATTGATGACGTGTTGTCTTATTTGATTTTATGTGAAAAGAACGCCAAATGATTTTTAAAATTTTAGTTCTTTATAACTGAATATTTTTTTTACTTTAAGACACGACCGTACTTGAATACTCCTGATCCATATATGAATTCCTATGCGGCCACCTCTAAGTTTATTTTATGCTTTTTTATGTTGGATTCTAGATTTACTTAATACATATTGTAATTTTAATTTTATTAAGAAAACAAATTATAAAACTTGTGAAATTTGAAAAAATAAATAAATATGTTTTTCTTTTTGTAGTCGACTTTTATAATACTAAACAACCCCCCAAAACAGTGGCTATTTCAATCAAGTGGAGGTGAAAGTCTTACAAACAGAAACAAAATTCAAATCATTGTGACAGCAGTCAAATTTCAGTGTAGTGATGCTGGTGAATACTCATGCAGAGCTGATTTACCAACTGGTGAAACCTTTTTTAATAGTCCTGCGAACATAACAGTTAAAGGTAAAGTCTGTCTTGCTCAGCAGGGAGAAGTCTTCATTGTCATGCGCAGCTGGTTGTGTGTGTGTGTGTGTAATTAAAATCAAACATTTATGAAAATGATTTAGTTTTGCCGACGGTTTAGCTGTATCAAATGACACAATAAACCAGCTCATACTAAAAGTTGGAAACAGAACACACTGACAACATTAAAAAATAGAAAATGAATGCTTTAATTTCAAAGATAAAACATTATTTATAGTAAAACTGAAAAAGAATAAGAACGGTTCTAAAATAATAAAGTTAGGAATAAAGATTAAAGATGTAAGAAAAAAAAATGATATAATCAAACCATTTTATTGACTTCTGGTTGTTCAAATGTCAATGTCCGATAGTTTATAAGTTTTAGCTTTAATGGTCTTTTGACAACAGCTAATACACAGGCATTTATCCCATATCCATGCGATCAGCCATATGAAGTCGGCCGTTGTATTCCTGCTGTTGTTATCCCAGATGCTTATCCATCTGCCTAAGAACTGTAGACTGCTCTAGTCAGTTTACGTTAGTATCAGCATTGGGAGGTGTCAGCATCTGCTGAAAACTTCAGTTAAGAATATAATGGGCCTATCAATGTTGCATTCTCCTGAAGTGTGAAGGATGCTTGTAAAATATGTATTTGTGTAGGGGGTTTATGAAGTGCATGTGTGTGTATATCCCGACAAGATTAACGTCTAATCTCTTGACTCAGGACCAGACAAAACAGAATGAGACAATATTTATACAGGAAGCTCAAACTTGGAACCAGTGAAATCTGCCCATGTGGAGCGTCAACAGAAAATGCTGTCCATGTCCTTCAAAATTGCATTATTTACAGTGAGGCCCAAACAAGTCACTGGCCCTAAAACACCCCAAAAGAAGAGCTCCCTGATTTGGAAACCACTGTACAGTTGGTCTAGTCATCTAAACGCATCAAAATAAAGATGAGAACGACGAAGAAGAAGAATGTGTTAAAGAAACCTTAAGAACTTAACAACATTATTGTGTCAGAGTTAAAGAATAGACAACAGACTGTTATTAAAAGTATTATTCAATAATTAGAACATCCGCTCAAAAGGGAGAAAACACAACATAGTGATGTCAGAAGAAATAAAGTAAGAATAGTAGAACGGCGGCGTAGCATACGCCGCTATTTGGCATAGCCAGCCTTAGGCCACTGCAACCTATGCGACCACAGTGAGCCCCGCATTTTCATAGGAGCCGCGCTAATTCAAGGTGTATAGATTATTAATTAACCATTTAATAACTTAAAACTAAATAGATTTCCCGAGGCCTCCTGTCGATTTACCTGAAGCTCCTGAAAATCTCCCGAAATGTCAAAGTCATTGAAATATATAAAAATATATGGACTAATTTTTTTATTTTGGGGTGTTATTTAATATGGAAAACGCCTAAATTACTCGCGATAAATAAAAATGACATTTTGCATTAGCCGTAGTTGTGTAATTTGGTAAAAGAAGCTTCTCGCGTTTCAAACTAATAAAGAGTTACTTGATGTCAACAATTGTCAAAGATAGATTGAAACATTTGATAATTCTTGCTATTGAGCGTGATCTATAAAAGAAACATAATTATTATGGTATACTGTATGACTTTGCTACACGCAAGGCTCGTAAAGTAATTCTGTACGTAGTAAAGAATGAATAAAATGCAAAGACGAATTTATTTTCTAATACAAAGTCTTAAATTTCCCTTATGATCCGCTTCCCGACGCAAACTTAGCCTCGCGTATATGTTTCGCATAGGATCCCACAAATGCTAATTAGTGACGGATGCATATACGTAGAAGATTACTTGTTCTCTTTCCATTACTTCTTGGTCACAATGGTTAAGTCCGGAGCTGCTATTTAGTGTTTGTAAAATGTTTGTTTGTAAAATGTTTTACATGTTTCAGATGTTCCTTAAGAGTTGACGATAGTTTACTTCCTAGTGCAAACCTCCCGCAAGACGAAGGAGGTTGGGAGCGGGCAGGTTTTGAATCTGAGACTAAAAACGATGACTGGTCATTTCATCCCCAGTACAGCGTGCAAACCGCACAATTTTAGTATTTATCTTGATTAAATATTAGAGTTTTATAAAATATGCACTGCTTCGAACTATAACATAAAGATCGCTAAGTACACAGAAATGTTTCTGCAACTTTTATTTTATCATAGCATCAGAAAAAAATAAATCAAAATAATCGCTCTAATGTGAATTACTATTTTAAGATTTGATTCTTTGGGAGCGGGAAGGGTTTGAACTTAAGACTAAAAACTGTGACTGGTCATTTCTTACCCAGTCCAGCGTGCAAACCCAAGAATAGGCAGCTATCCACACAGATTTAAAGCAAGCAGTCTAAACATTATCTTATTTTTTTTAAATAATTTTTGTGGTAAAGAAACCAACACAATTTTAATTGAAATAGTATTTAGCTTGATTAAATGTTAGAGTGTTATAAAATATGCACTACTTCGAACTGTTACATAAAGACCGCTAAGTACACAGAAATGTTTCTGCAACTTTTATTTTATCATTGCATAAGGAGAAAATAAATCAAAATTATTGTACTAATGTGAATTACTATTTTAAGATTAGATTCATTTCTTCCATAAAATTATTGATAACCTGAATTGGATTAAGTATCAAGACATATGCACTTTTATTATATTTTTTATGGTTACCCGTTGTTCATTTTAATTTTGTTTATATGTATATTTTATAAATGAAATAAAAAATATTATTCTTAATAAGACCTTTTTCAACATTGTTTGACCTAGAGCTATTCATTCGATAGAAAAGTAATACAAAGTAATAAAATACCTGGTCAATGTTGGAAACCGTGAATGAATTTCCTACTTATCCTGAAAACGCCAGATTTTCCATAAAGACTGTCGGTCTACAAGAAAATACATTTAACTTTTCTTAAAAAGTTGTGTAATTTTTAATTTATTTTAGCTTCGACCACTTTTTTTAAACACATTACTTTTTAAAAATATATCTATTTAGCTCCAATTTCTGCTCATAAAATCAAGATTAATCTACACAATGGGAATGAGAGCTACTTATCAACTAATAATGTGGAAGAAAATATAACTTTAACCTGCACAGTCACTGTAAGTAATGCGTAAATCTTTAGTTGTTTTTTTTCAACACATGTTTTGTAAATTTTCTCAAATTTATTCTCTGTTAGTTTGTCTAAAAATGATGTCATGTTGCCAATTGAAGTATTAATTGAATAAAATGAAGCAAATAACACGAATTTAATGTAAGTGTTAAATAAAATCAAATCAAAATGGTTATTACAAATATTTTTTTAAAGATAATTCCCTTTACATTTGTGTCTAATAATTGTAATGTAAGTATGACAAAACCCATTTGAAAGTTTTAAAAAATCTATAAATATATACTATTAATGTTTATAATTTTCTAGTTGCTCAATACTTCATAGGAATAGTAGTAATAATCAATTTTTTTTAATCTTTAAGTACTATCATTGTGCATATCTATACTAGAATAAGTTATTATACGAATGTAATGATGCTATTGTGATGCCACATTTTTGACAAATAAATAAGGATGCATAATTCAATTTTTAATTTATCTACAAGATTAACATCTTCTTCAATTTTTGGAAACAACTAAGTAAAGATTATACTTGTTGTTACGACACAAGACTCTTCGAAATAATAATACACTGCCAGGTTTTTACTCTATAAATACTTTAATACAACAAGTTATGTAAATACGAACATTTCATTTCTCTTGCTGTCAATTTCTCCCGGTTTCCCTTTTAAACATCCCTTCCATTCATTACACAAATTCGCACCGTTATTCATGCACACCGTGCTGCGCTACGACCGTAACACTTGTAAAACTTATTTTGATAATTTTGAAAATCATCATCATCAAATGTTATTTGAGTGAGGCCTAGACAGGCCTTAATCCTCTCTAGCAAAAGCTTTGGAAAGAAACTTGCTGTCTTGCGTAGTGTGTTACGTATCTAGGTAACAATGCCTAGATACTATTTTTTTTTCTTGACCTGTAGGTTGTCTGCCCCCTTGTGTAATAAGTTTTTTTTTTCTTTTTTATTCGTCAAGCCACACAGACAGTGACCGGTCCTTGACCTGTGTGTGTACCTCTGGTTTAAAGGAGGGTGTTTTTTTTTTGTCTCTTTGAAGAGCGTTCTAGATCTGGGAAATTGATGACGTATTTGGTTCGAGAAATTCCTAGATTTGTCTTGAGATCGACGCGCGGTAGATTATATAAAGACCGCCCGCGTGACGTTGACGGACAGACATACGGAGACAGCCGTGGGACAGAATAGCGGAGACATTGCGCGACCCGTGCGTGGTATACCAATTGATCGTGTAAGTTAAGATTTTTCTTTTTTTCAAGGCCTTGCTTGTATTTGTAATTATATTTTCAAACTATTGTATTGTAATATTTTTACATGCCATTTTTGTAAAAGGGTTTTGGTCAACCCTTCCATTTTGTATTGAGTTATATTTTGATTAAACATTAAGTTGATATTTTACCTTCCGATTTCTTGTGTCATTTTTTTTTTGTTATTCATTGTAAGTCTTTGATTAAATTCAGACTTAAGATAAGTGACACAACTACCTTTTTCTATTGTCACGTTCCCCTAGACAAGCCATTTAAAAGTAGAATTCAATTTGTAATACGTGACAAAAGAAGTTTGAGGGCTTTCGTCCCGGATATTTTTCTGAACCTATTTTCGTCTTACTTGAGTAATTTTGTAAAGGCGAAGTTGACTTTAACAAAATTTTTTTTTGTTCAAAGAGTCGGAAGTAAAGTATCAATAGTATTGACCAAACTCTTAAGTTTTTTGTTGTACTGATTTTGTACTGTATATTTACATTGTATACATTTTTTTTTGCTTGTAATAGTTGCTAGTTAGTCATGGATATTCAGGTTTTTCTTGCAAATCCCTCTGTGAAAGAACTTGATGCTTTTACTAGGAAGGAACTGGTCCTTATTTCTAAACATTTAGGGTTAAAAATAAAATCAAATGCCCTTAAACAAGAAATCAGAGATAACATTGTAATCCATTATGTAGACGAGGAAGTATTTTCTGAAGACCTTTTAGAAACCCTTAGACCCGATGAGGGTAAATCAGATTTAGAACTTCAGATAAAATTAAAACAAATGGAAATAGAAGCCCAGAAGGAAATGGCTAGAGAGCAGAAAGAAATGGAAATGAAATTACAAATAGAGTTAAAAAAATTAGAGTTAGCTGCTAATGTAAGACCAGATTCTTCCCCTGCCAGTCATACTGCTGAAGCAACAAAATTTTTGAAAATAATTCCACGCTTTAATGAAGCCACAATTGACAATTATTTTCCACAATTTGAACTTGCTGTGAAAAATTTTAATGTACCTGAAACTTTGTGGCCCACTTTGCTGCTAACAGTTTTGACTGGTAGAGCTGCAGAGGTATTTTGTTCTTTGACCATTGAACAACAAAAAGATTATAATGTTGTTAAGGCCTTAATTCTTAAGGCATATGAACTTGTTCCGGAAGCTTACCGAAAGCAGTTCAGGGATTGTCGCAAATCAGATGGCCAAACCCATGTAGAATTCCTGCGGGAAAAGGAGCGACGCTTTGAGAAATGGCTCACTTCCAGGGAAATCGGCACCGACTTTGCAAAATTCAAGAACCTAATGCTGATGGAAGAGTTCAAGAGTTGTGTGCGGCTGGACGTCCGTACGCATATAGCTGATCGTGGCGAGGAAGATGTGCACAAGGCTGCAGTGTTGGCAGACGATTATATAATATCACATCAATTTGCCAAGTATACGACGGATGTCAAGCCAAAACAAGTCAAACAGCCTGAGTCCATTGCTAGCAACTCCATCAAGAACAGCAGTACAAATGACAGAAAACCTACTACAAGTAAAGCTACTTGTTCCTACTGCAAACGAGAAAGCCATAAAATTGACGATTGCTGGAAATTGAGGAAGAGAAACGAAAAAGCTCCTTCAAAAGTCAGCGCTTGCACAGTACAGTGGTCGGCGAGGTTTACTCCCTCATCATCAAGTCATATCAAGAATACCTCGACACCACCTGTTTCAAATGTATTGACTGTACAAGACTCTCCGAAAATGTCTCCACGGTGTTCAAATGACTCAACAGTGAGTTCTTCAAATTCATCTTTACGATGTTCTAATGACTCAAACAAGAGTTTTTCAAATACATCAAGCCGATGTTCCAATGACTCAAACAAGAGTTTTTCAAATACATCAAGCCGATGTTCTAATGACTCAAACAAGAGTTTTTCAAATACATCAAGTCGATGTTCCAATGACTCAAACAAGAGTTTACCTAGTACATCACACCGATGTTCCAATGACTCTATCCAGAGTTTCCATAATACATCACCCCGATGTTCCAATGACTCTATCCAGAGTTCCCATAATACATCATCCCGATGTTCCCATGACTCTATCAAGAGTTCCCATAAGACATCACCCCGATGTTCTAATGACTCCATCAAGAGTTCTCCAAATACATCCAAAAGATGTTCTACTGACTCAAGAAAGAGTTTCTCCACTGCGTCTCCTAGAGATGTCAATGACTCCAGCGAGAGTTCGACCCAAGTCCAGTCTGCATCAACCAAAATTGATGTTTTATTAGAGGATTTTAAGCCTTTCATTTCGGAAGGATTCGTATCACTACCCGGTGATTCTACAAGTCTACGACCTATCACCATTTTGAGAGACACAGGTGCCTCACAATCGCTACTTTTAGAGGGTATCTTGCCCTTGTCAAAATCATCATCGACTGGGAAGAGCATCCTGTTACGAGGCGTAGAGCTTGGATGTATAGATGTGCCTCTACATCTAATCGACATAAAGTCAAATCTCATTACTGGACCGGTTGTTGTAGGTGTCCGACCAACATTACCATTGGAAGGCATCTCGTTGCTGTTAGGCAATGACTTAGCAGGTGGAAAGGTGATAGCCGAACCCATCGTCACTCAAACACCCGACTTATCTGCCACACCCGAGGAAGACCTAGAGTTATATCCAGCGTGTGCAGTAACAAGGGCAATGAGGTTGAAAGCATCTCAAGAAGAGAACGTCATCAAAGCCAACAGTAACCAAGATGATGTGGACTTGAGCACCACATTCTTTGCTTCTCTTGAAGAAGAACCAACGCCAAATTCTGAAAAGCCGGCATCAACTCGAAAACAGTTGATTGAGGACCAAAAGAAGGATCCAGAGCTCGCCAAACTCCGAGAAACCGCAATGACATCACAAGAGGCAGAGCTAGCATCAACGTGCTACTACATCCAAGATGATATGCTCTTCAGGAAATGGAAACCTCCAGACGCATCCAACGAAGAAGAATGGAGAATATGCCATCAAATCGTGTTACCAGAAAGATACCGAGCGTACATCATGAATCTGGCTCATGACACACCAATGTCAGGTCATCTCGGCATCCACAAGACATACCACAAGATTATGTCACACTTCTTCTGGCCACGTTTGAAGAAAGATGTCATCCAGTACTGCCGATCGTGTCATGCCTGTCAGATGGTTGGCAAGCCAAATCAAAAGATCCCTGTTGCTCCTCTGAAGCCGATTCCAGCCTTTGAAGAACCTTTCAGCAGAGTACTTATTGACTGTGTTGGTCCTCTCCCAAGGACAAAAGCTGGCAACCAATACCTGTTGACCATTATGTGTGCTTCAACTCGTTTTCCTGAGGCTATTCCTCTAAGGAACATAAAAGCATCGAACATTGGAAAGGCCTTAATCAAGTTCTTTACTCTATTTGGTCTACCAAAGTCCATCCAATCGGACCAAGGAACGAATTTCACGGCCAATCTTTTCAAGCAAGTCATGACTCAGTTGGGCATCAAACACTGCATGTCGAGTGCGTATCATGCCGAGTCGCAAGGCGCTCTTGAGCGATTCCATCAGACTCTCAAGAACATGATCCGAACCTATTGCTTTGAGCACGAAAAAGACTGGGACGAAGGAATCCACATGCTGCTGTTTGCAACCCGTGAATCCGTCCAGGAATCGTTGGGATTCAGCCCTTTTGACTTAGTCTTTGGCCATTCGGTGCGCGGTCCCTTGAAATGTATAAAAGAGACTTTGTTGTCACCAACAGCCACTGAAGGACTTTTAGAATATGTAATTAAGTTTAAAACTAGACTTTATGATGCTTGTGTTCTGGCCAAAAATAACTTACAAAACACCCAATCCAGCATGAAACGCTGGTATGATAGAAAGGCCCGTGTTAGAGAATTTTCTCCCGGGGATAAGGTGCTTGTATTTTTGCCCATACCAGGTCAACCCTTGCAAGCCAGATATTTTGGTCCCTATGAAATTGAGACCAAAATTAGTGACCTCAATTACACAATCAAAACCCCTGACCGTAGGAAAAAGACTCAGCTATGTCACATAAACATGCTGAAGCCTTATGTATCTAGGCCAGATCACTCAGAGAAGAGTAATTGTGTTTTAAATACAGTCAAAAGTTGTTCAAATAGCCATGTTTCTCCTATTGATGATGATATTGTAAAGGAGAAATTTGGACAATACAAAATACCTAATTCTTTTGTATTACAGAATTTGGATGTAAAACTGTCTCATCTGTCTTCGACAGAAAGGCCAGTTATCATGAAACTCATTAATGAATTTAATGACATTTTTTCTGATGTACCAAAACAGACTAATGTTATAATGCATGATGTAGATGTTGGCGAGGCTAATCCAGTCAAGCAGCATCCTTACAGGGTCAACCCTGAAAAACTTGCCATACTTAGGTCAGAAATCAAGTATATGCTTGAAAATGACCTCATTGAACCAAGTTCCAGTAGCTGGAGCTCCCCATGTGTCTTGATACCTAAACAGGACAAGACTTATCGTTTTTGTACAGACTACCGTAAGGTAAATGCTGTAACAAAGACCGATTCGTTTCCTATCCCTAGGATAGACGATCTCATAGATCGTATTGGTGACGCTAAGTACATCACCAAAATAGACCTACTTTCAGGTTATTGGCAGGTTCCCCTGACTGATAGGGCAAAGGAAATCTCCGCCTTTGTCACCCCTGATGGTCTGTACCAATACAAAGTGATGCCATTTGGCATGAAGAATGCTCCTGCCACTTTCCAGAGAATGATAAATGCCCTGCTTGCTGACATGGAGAATTGCCACGCATACATAGACGATGTAGTAATTTTTAGCCAAGATTTTTCTAGCCATTGTAAACAACTGCATTGTCTTTTTACTAAACTTTTACATGCAAAAATTACTGTAAACCTGAGTAAGAGTGATTTTTGCCAGGCTTCCATCCAATACTTAGGCCATATTGTAGGACAAGGCCAGGTGAAACCTGTAATGGCCAAAGTAGAAGCTATCCAAGCTTTCCCTATTCCTGCTGATCGGAAACAACTCCGAAGATTTTTGGGAATGTCTGGATATTATAGAAAGTTTTGCGAAAATTTTTCTGTCATTGCCAGTCCTTTAACAAACCTCCTGAGAAAGAACGTCCGATTTACTTGGACGGATGAATGTCAGAAAGCCTTTAACCAAATTAAGCAGATATTATCTAGCTCCCCTATTTTGATGGCTCCTGACTTCGGAAAACCTTTTAGGTTAGCTATTGACGCCAGCGACACAGGTGTTGGGTCAGTCCTTTACCAAGAAGATAATTTCCAAGTAGAGCACCCTATTTGTTTCTTTTCCAAGAAATTTAATAGACATCAAAGAAATTATTCTACTGTGGAAAAAGAATGTCTTGGGTTGATTCTTTCTATACAACACTTTGATTTTTATATCAGTGGGTCCAGATGGCCACTAGTTGTATTTACTGACCACAATCCCCTTACATTTATCCACAAAATGTCTGGCAAGAATCAACGACTTCTCAGGTGGAGTTTATTTTTACAAGAGTACAACCTAGATCTTAAACACATAAAAGGCAGCGAAAATGTTATCGCCGATGCCTTATCTAGATTGTAAAAAGTATTTTGATGTATATATTTTTTTTTATATATATCATGATAAATACATTCTGTAATGTAAATATCCTTTTTTTTAATTATTCTAAAAAGATTTCCATTTCGTGGAAATGTAAACTTTTTATTTTTAGGAGGGAGGTGTTACGTATCTAGGTAACAATGCCTAGATACTATTTTTTTTTCTTGACCTGTAGGTTGTCTGCCCCCTTGTGTAATAAGTTTTTTTTTTCTTTTTTATTCGTCAAGCCACACAGACAGTGACCGGTCCTTGACCTGTGTGTGTACCTCTGGTTTAAAGGAGGGTGTTTTTTTTTTGTCTCTTTGAAGAGCGTTCTAGATCTGGGAAATTGATGACGTATTTGGTTCGAGAAATTCCTAGATTTGTCTTGAGATCGACGCGCGGTAGATTATATAAAGACCGCCCGCGTGACGTTGACGGACAGACATACGGAGACAGCCGTGGGACAGAATAGCGGAGACATTGCGCGACCCGTGCGTGGTATACCAATTGATCGTGTAAGTTAAGATTTTTCTTTTTTTCAAGGCCTTGCTTGTATTTGTAATTATATTTTCAAACTATTGTATTGTAATATTTTTACATGCCATTTTTGTAAAAGGGTTTTGGTCAACCCTTCCATTTTGTATTGAGTTATATTTTGATTAAACATTAAGTTGATATTTTACCTTCCGATTTCTTGTGTCATTTTTTTTTTGTTATTCATTGTAAGTCTTTGATTAAATTCAGACTTAAGATAAGTGACACAACTACCTTTTTCTATTGTCACGTTCCCCTAGACAAGCCATTTAAAAGTAGAATTCAATTTGTAATACGTGACAAGTGCATACACGTCAACATACAGGTCGATAATTTTTTGTGTCCCAAACCTGTCAAGAAGGAGATTCGCAAGTCTGGGGCAGTCAGGGCTTTGCAAAGCCTGTAATACAGATTTTGAGTCAGTGACCACAACAATCTTGCCCTCAAAATTACCTCGCCGAGTTAAGAGTCAATAACCTTTAAGGCTTCACAGACTGCCATGGTCTCCGCATTAAAACTGCAAACACTACCACATGGTCCAAAGATTTTTACTGATTAAGATCCAAGAAAGTCGATGTAGGCTCCATAACCTGCTCTTCCAGAATCTATAAATGTCGACCCATCAGCATATGCAAAAATAGCACTGAGCTTGAAGGCATTAATGGTCTCTAATGCTAGAATTTGACGATCGTTAGATAAACGATATAGCTTAGTGACATTAGGGTCTACTATTTTCAAGCGTATGTCTTGGTTAGTTTGTAACAGACACACTAAACCAACACGAGCTTCAATAAACACAATGATTTTTTTAGTCTCTAATTATGTTTTTTACTCCACCCACTTATTCTCTAAACTGACCTCCTTTTACACACAGTCCTGACATACTCCTGTTCACTCAACCATGTACACTCAAGGTTTACTGGTCATTTCATACACAGGCACACACACTGCACTACCAGCCACTCAAAACACATACACTTACTATCACAGACACCAAGGGGGGAGAGTATGAAAACGTTGAATATTGTGTTGGTTGGTGGAGAGGCCAGCTTTATCAGATAGTCTAGTGGCATGTTGCATAAAAGACTGCATCTAGATAGGTCTTCTGCATTTCAAATTATCCACTAGTTTTCTATCTAGGTATATTTATACAGCCATTTATACTACTCAAAGCAGGTTAGTACTAACCTTTTCTTTCCTAAGGGTTAGTGGGCCTACATTAGCCATTATTTCAGCCGCATTTACTGAGCTTGATCTGAAGGTTCCACAGACAAATCTTTGTGCTTGGGACTATTTTTTATCAAGTTGTTCAAGAACTGTCCTAGAGCCATACATTTGCATAGGTAGGCTTTAGTCTATCTGTGATCGGACTGTTCCTAAATACATTGATCGAAGTATGTCTACTGAGGCTCCTCGCTTCGTGGATGCCACCTTCCGCACAATGCAAATTTTCCCTGAGGCTTTTCTTGCAACTTCCTGAATGTGCTCACACATTTTTATTTTGCGATCTAAAGTTACACCAATGTACAAGGGTAGCTTTTCCATGCTGAGAGCCATTCCGTTAAGAGATAGCGAAAAGGTTAGCCGAGAATGCCAGTCCCAAGCGTGAACAAAGAATAAATAGTCTTGAATGTGTTTATTTCTAGCCTTCATTTTTGGGTGTATGAGCCGAGCGTATCTTCTTGCAACACTTTTTGTATAGAGGTTGTGCTTCTACTAGATTTCCAAATGACAATATCATCAGCATATAGTAGCTTTTGACATTTTAGCGGAGCCGGTAGGTTATTTGTGAAGTATGTGAAAAGGACGCATGAAAGGACGGAGCCCTTCTCGGAGGCCTTGCTCGAAGGTCATTTCGCCTTAGACTTCTCCATACATTCTTGTTCTTATTGTACGCTCTTGTAGGAAGTATCTAATCCAGTAATATTTCTATCCCTGCACCCCCACGGCTCTTACATTATGAAGCAAACCAGGCCGCCATACTTTATCATATGCCTGTTTTAAGTCAATGAAGACTGCGTATGTGCTTTCGGTCCTCTGGAATTCATCTGCTACACTTTGCACAAAGATGTTGACTTGGTCTATAGCGGACATTCTAACCCTGAAACTAGTCTGTTCTGCAGCTATACGACGGGAAAAAATAGAAAATAGAATCTCACATGATTGTTTTGCTCTACAAATCATGTTTTCTTTTCTCTACTATCTTTACTTATTTATATTACTTTTACAAATACTTACATAATTATGTTTTTGTTCTTGGTAAAATCATTGAAGAATATTTTTGTAATGAATTTTAAAGTTCACTTGTAATTTTGTTTTATTTAGCTGGTATTAATTGTTTTATAAACATTTTAGACTTTGTACACATATTAGCATAACTATACATTTTTGTTTTGGGTAACATGTTGTTCGTGAAATATATTGTGTAGAATCTAATGTAGGCATAGTTGGAATGCATATAGTTGTAAGTTTAGACATCTATCATAAATGACTTTATAACTTTTCTTATGGCAAACAGTAATTTTAATAAATTTATTTAAAAAACAATATCTTGATATATTACAACGCAAGTAACAATATTAAAATAAATCAATAATTGTTTCTTTAGATAGTAAGTAGATGTAGAGCACTAAAGGCACATCTTTTTAATTCGAATTTTTTAAACAACGGATGTTATGCTCTTACCTAAATTTTATGCCCTACTCTAAATGCATAACGATCATCTGCTATTTATTATTGTGTATCAATCTGTGTAATGTTTTAGGTTAATAGGACGCGGACTATATAAAGTATTTCTAGTCGTAGCTTACTAAATGAAACAATATTTTTTTTTAAATTGAATGGGGAAAATGATTTAATCATTAAATATTTAATACAAATGTTGATGAGTAATAATTTTATAAAATTCTTAACAATTATTTTTAGCTATTTTTATTATGTTGAATACCATTTTGAGGGTTTGTTTTTGAGTCTTTTTTATTTTTTTTACTCTAGGGACCTCCCAGTCTCTTAATAACTTGGAAACAAACTGCAAAAGACTCAGCTAAAGAATATCCAGCAACTGGTGAAATCAGTAATTACAACACATCGCCATCTATTGTTTCTACTGGCTGTGCAATAAGTAATTATACCTCTGAACTAGAATTTGAGCTACAAGAAACTGATGATGGAAACACTTACTACTGTATAGTTTCCAACGATACTGTTGAGCAGAGCAAACTAAACTTCACTATTCGTACTTTCCCAAGTAGGTCTTGTATCTTTTTAGTTTGTTTCAATAAGCTCTTAGTCTCTGAATGAAAATTTGTTTTCTATTTTTTTCTCATTTATTTAATTTGTGTAACTCATTTCTTTTATCTAATCAAACTATTTCTTATATTTACGTTGGTTCAGTTGTACTAGATGTTTGGAGCTATTAACGAACGGGAGATCAACACCACTTCCAAAACATTCTTTGTAAGGCAACAGAGTTCGGATTTAGAGTTTTCCTTCTCCTAGGTGGGTAGCCAGCAAACGCTTATGAGCTCCTCCTGAATAAAGCTTATTGATTTGGCAAATGTATCTCGCCCTTTGCAACTTTTCCTGTCAGTAACTAAATATCCGCCGCACATAATATCAGAGCCTCACGTGAAAGACAGGAGTTCGACCGATTGCCAGAGGTTATTTAACATGCATGCATTTTAAGGCATTTTATAGGTAGTGGAGTGCCGGTTTTCATTTATACTATTGGCAATAACAACTTTATAGAACCTAATATTTAGGTAATGTAGAGTAGAAAAAAAACTAATCAATAATACTTTTTTTTCCAAAAAATCATATTTTGGTTTTTTTATCTTTCTTCCGTTTCAGCCCAACAGCCAATGGTAATCTCAACACATCATGATATAGGTGACACATTTAATATAACGTGTGATGTGACAAGGTTTGCTGACCTTAAAGTGATACCTAATTATGACTACTTGGGTGGATTGTCAGTATTTCGACAAACTTTCATGACATTAACAAAAATACAAATCGCTTCTTACGCACCTTTTACTCCTTATTATCAATATGATAATGCTGTAAGTAGATTAATATATTTAGATATATACTCCTTTATTTAATTACATACATAACTGTATTAAACTGCACTTCTTATTCAAAAAAAAAATGAATGGTACATCATAACTGCAATACTTATAAAAGCTAATAGTCTATCAAGAGAAACATTCTTCTCAACACTTTTTTTGCTGCTTTCTCTTTTCCACAAATATTATATATTATATTAGGAAAAATAGAGGACTTTCGCTCTATCGTAGGCATTTTGTGGAGCTGCTATTGCACATTGTCTTTTAAAATTTGTAATTAAATAATGTAATATAAAAATAAATTTACGAATTTGACTATAGTAAAAAAAGAGTTAAATCTAGGTGCGGAAACAAATGATACATACATATGTTAAACATAAATGAATAACAGCACCAGGGACCAAGTTTTTACGAAAGAAAGTACTGAATTAAAATACTAAGAAAATATGGGCATGCGCCGACCGATGCTCGAACCTGTGACTCCGGATTCGACTCCACCGCCTAGCGATAACGCACCTAGCGAAACTAACCTCTAGACCATTAGAATGTCCATAAAAACATTCCTTCTGATCAAGAGTCATTTCGCCCGTGTGCAAATTACCACCCCAGTGGTCAAAGTTCACATGCCCCAGCTAGCTCCTTCTCCACCCCCGCAGCATCCGTTCACTAACAACTTGGTCCCTGGTGCTGTTAGTCATTTATCTTTAATATATGTAGACTGTAGTAAATGTGAGCATGGCGGGTATGAGGGGATTGCTTGGTGTCTAGGGGATGATTTTTTAAAATTTAATACACTTTGAGACATCAGAGATATATCGAAAACAGACACATGAAGAAATATACAGAAACTTTAAAGATTTACTGAATATTTTATGTTCATAAAATATACATAAAAGAATAAAATTGTGTGTTGGGGGGACATCTATCTCTTAGTAATATAATACCATAACGTTTTGAGAGAGTATAAATCACTTTGTCACTGAACTTATTTGCTTGTCCTGTCGATGTGGCAGCTAGCTGGGTTCCTAGTAGAGGTTATACAGCTGGAGGAGGCGCTTAGTGGGTAGAGTATCGCCGCTGACTTAGTGCTTGTGGAGTCTCAATCCAAAGTCACTACGGTCTGTTGTGGGCACAGTTGATCGGGTGGTCTGCTACCGTGGGCACGAAGTGTGCTGCGGTCAGAGCTGATCTGCCGAAGGCAGGATTATCAACAGGATAAGTCCAGAAGTTTAGATGAGTAGGTTAGATTGTGAAGTCTCGCATGGTCACGTGGCCTTAGGTAGTAGTGTCTAATAGGAAAGTGGTATCCAGGAGGCACGTAATGCCAAATGGAAAAAATAGCGTCAAATAAGTTGACCATTAGGTTGACCAGTAGGTTAACCGGTAGGTATTCTAATAGGCAGACACCTGTACGAGACTGCTGATAAAAAAGACACGTTTAACCATTTCTCTCATGCATCTTATTGATGCCCTCAACTGAGTTGCAATCGTCTGATTGGTAAAAATGCTTTTCAGACTAATGGGGGGGGGGGGGGATAATGACAAATTAAATTGGTAAAATAGATGGCTGATAGTAGCAATAAAAAACGTACAAAATAAGGGAGATTACTATCCTGATCAGGCATATTCAAGCTTCTTTTACTTGTATAAAATAATTGAAATTTCAATAAATCATTGGGCATTACTTCTTATTTTAAATCATAAATGTATACGTCATCAATAATAAGAATCTTCTGGAATAACGATTTAAGATAGAGCTCCTCTGAAAGCTACATAAAGGGATCATCTCTAAAAAAGCAGAGAGACCTTAAGACCTTTCAGAACGAACCTTACCTAAAAAAAATCGCTTATTATATTAAAGTAGCCTACATATCACTAAGATTGCATGAGTGGATATAATTATGATACTAACATTGCTTTAGTTTTTTAGTTTAAAAAAGGAAATACTTTTACATCGTGCAGTTATGAAAGATCCTGATTATACACTTGACAACAATCTAAATTAGACTAAATAGAGGCCATATATAGATCTATAATTAGATTTAACCGTATAAATATCTTAAACAAAATTTATAACTTAATTGCTTATCTTCTTACAGCTAAGGAGTGCAGATTTATTTATTAAGTTAAGAAAAAAAATCTAGTCTAGATCTGATTATTTTATTTTACTCTTTTGATCTTAAAATTACTAAACAAATATAATAGGATTAGAAGATCTAGTGATATTTAGTTCCTAGCGGTAAAAGTGTTTATTATACTGTTCAAGTTCGCTTCTTAATTGATTATAGTGTAGATCTAGATTTTAAATCTTTAAAGTAGATATAAATTTAGAGTTCTAGATTTAGTGTTAGTCAAACAAATATAGATCAAGCAGTAATATGTGTATTTTAAAGCATAGATGACACCCTATTCTAGATGAACATTAGTGCTGCTTCTAAGTGTGTGACATCCAAGTTAGAAAAATTATATCGTGGCAAACGTGTACAAATAGAAAATATAATATTTGAATCACTAGACATATGCTCAAATATGCCTAGACATATCTAGATGGTAGTTTATTTCAAATGACACAGCACAACGTTATACAATTTCTGTCTTAAAGTATAACAAAGGAAACTTGGTAAGGCGATGTTAACTTCTGTTTCTAATTTAAACTACATTGTAAAATTTGCAATATCAATTTAATAAATGTCATAAACAGTGAGATATTGAAATAAAGATAACACTTATTTTACAATTGAGTAACAATCACTAAAAATGGGTAATCATCTCAGTGTATGGGTTCATCGAAAATAACTAACTAACAATACTGTTTATTAGAACATATTTGAAGAAAGTGACACCCTAAGTTAATCTTAAAGGATGACACCGTCAAGAGTTACGCTAATGTCTGAGAGTTTTTAACTGTTCATAAATGATCAGTCAAAACAGCTCTACTCTTAATGGATCTCTATTTCAAATCCTTATTCCAGAAGATTTATGAGAGTCTTATCATTGATGACGTGTTGTCTTATTTGATTTTATGTGAAAAGAACGCCAAATGATTTTTAAAATTTTAGTTCTTTATAACTGAATATTTTTTTTACTTTAAGACACGACCGTACTTGAATACTCCTGATCCATATATGAATTCCTATGCGGCCACCTCTAAGTTTATTTTATGCTTTTTTATGTTGGATTCTAGATTTACTTAATACATATTGTAATTTTAATTTTATTAAGAAAACAAATTATAAAACTTGTGAAATTTGAAAAAATAAATAAATATGTTTTTCTTTTTGTAGTCGACTTTTATAATACTAAACAACCCCCCAAAACAGTGGCTATTTCAATCAAGTGGAGGTGAAAGTCTTACAAACAGAAACAAAATTCAAATCATTGTGACAGCAGTCAAATTTCAGTGTAGTGATGCTGGTGAATACTCATGCAGAGCTGATTTACCAACTGGTGAAACCTTTTTTAATAGTCCTGCGAACATAACAGTTAAAGGTAAAGTCTGTCTTGCTCAGCAGGGAGAAGTCTTCATTGTCATGCGCAGCTGGTTGTGTGTGTGTGTGTGTAATTAAAATCAAACATTTATTATTGTATTGAATTGTATCAATATGTTTTATTTTAAAAGCATTTTGCATATATTTTAAATTTTATTTCACATTTATTTTACAGTCAAAGCCAAAATTATGTAAGTATTTTGTATAATCAACATACTATGTCATTGTTTTTTAACCATATATATTTCTTAAGGCACACAGATACTATAACATTTTACTAAGAAATGTCATAAAAAATAAATATTATAATTATTTTTTTTGTAGATTGGCTTTTAATCTTTCATAAAACAGAATATTAATAATAAAAATAATATATAAAATTATTACAAATAAAAAAACATTGTTAATACAAATTTCCTAAAATCGATGTTTGATGTGTGCTTTAAATCTAATTTGAATTATATATTGCAAAATTATTATGACTAATTCTCCGTGTTTGTGAACAGTAGGTGGTTGGGGGTCATTTAGACATAACCTTTTAAATTAAGAGCTCACTGTTGAAACCCATAAAAGATAGATAAAGACAGGAATTATTATTACCACCAGGAGTTACACTCGGAGCTGGTAACATTTTTGTAATAACAGACAGACGCACAAAGCTCACTTCATTCAATACAAAGCTTGAATAGAAAACGTTATTTTTTTAATTTATTTATGTCTAAACATTTAGTTAGCCATTTTCTTGTGAGTGAAGAACAGAATATTGGTTTTGAGATTCAAAGTCTAATGATAACCCTTCAGTAAATAATTGATGTGAAGCAAATTAACACAACTTGATTTAATAAATACATTTTTACCTTAAGATTGCTTTCTAATTTGAGTACTTAGCAAACCCTACATCGTGCATTTTTTAAAATGCAAGACATTAGTAGATATTAATTGAATATATAATAAGTTTCAATTTCTTAAAAAAAAAAATATCTATCATGTATGATTTGATATCAGCAGGCTATTTTTAAGTGAAAATTAGATCAGTTGGAGTAGAAGTTTCCCTGCTGTTCGTGTCGATTTGTATGAACTTCATATCGCGAGTGCATAAATCCTTATACAGTATTGTGGACGACCATCAGTTCTCCTGCCATTCGTTAGGTAATCATTCAGATACGTTATGGAAGTTGACTTTCTGGCATTTTATGAACGTAGCAAAGTCAGTCAAGGTGTCCGTTGCTAATAATACAGAAGATGTCCTGTTCTTCGTAGCACTTCCTCATTGGTCATTTCATAACCACCTTATTTTAAATATCCGTCTTAGGCATCGGGTGTGGAAGATATATAGCTTACTTTTTCCTGCCACGAGAAAGTTGACCTTGGTTCATTTTCGCTAAGCAAAGTGCTCATCACAGAAACTGTAGACTAAGGCTTTCGTATTTTTAGTCAGCAAGGTATTGCCCCACGATTTTTCTCTGCAATCATTACATGGTGCCATTCATTGCTTTGGCTATCCAGTTGTTAATATCTTTATCCAGCAGTGAATTGTTGTACATGATTGAGCCTATATAGCAAAAATAGTCATCAATGTCGAATATTTGGCCATTAATGGTTACAAGAGGTGCAGTAATTGTGTTCTGGACTTGTATTTAAGTCTTGCTTTGACTAATATTTAATCAAAACTTCTGGCAAGCAGCAGATAGCTGAGTAGTAGAGTCAGCCGCAATAGCTACATCAATAGCATAGAGGAATGCCACGATTAGTACCTTCTTAATTTTTGTTTTTGCCTTCAACCTTAATACATTAAAGAGTTTTTACAGAGGATCTTGTATGGAGAAATACACCTTCGTTGATGTTGCTAGCAGCATAATGCAGTAGGCATGAGAAGAATATGCTAAACAGAGCAGGTGTGTGCACACATCACTGCTTGACACCACTGCTAACCTCAAAAAGTGATGACTGGACTCCATTGAATGTACAATTTGTTTTTTCTCGAAATCGCTTAAGAAACTTCAGTAGTTTGAAACCTATTGTAACGAATCTCACTATCCAAGCTCTCTGTAAACTGCACCTTACACCACCAACTTAAAGAACTTGACAACTCAGGACTCCAGAGTAACGTAACACTTTAATTATTGAATAAATAACAGCCAATACTGTACAATTGGCAACACGTACACTGTAGAAATATCTCTCCGATAACACCGTACCGCCGTATCAACTCTTGAACTGGCCTCTCCGTCTCGTTCCGGGCTTGCACTGGATTCAACAGTTCAGGACTGACTTCACACACTAGGCTCGTTGTGTCGGACTCGATCACAAACCAAGATCAAGACGCCAGTCGTCTCAACTGTGCTTGACAGTACCTCGCACTGAACCGTCGTAATGCTCCGTACAGAACCACACCGCTGAACTGTGCTGTAGTCGACCGGACTGTAGTGAACCGGGCTCTAAACCGTCTTGACTGGACACCTCCGCTCTTTATATAGGGTCCCTAATGGCCTTCTAGAACCGGACGGAACATCGCTTGACGTTTCTAGCTTCGTCACATGACTACATCTCTCGTGACGCCCCTGAGCTCTGTTCACGACGGCGATCCTTCCCGAACCGTCCTGTTGACACTCGACTCGGCTGACCGTCGTAACTCGTCACGGTTGACCGCTCGTCTAGCGCTGGCCTGGGGCGATTTGCGTCGGCTGAGTACACTCACACCACTACCCCCATCTGTGCCACCACCAGGTTTATAACACTATTTTTCTTAGGAGTTTTAAAAGGCCACGTTTGATGACCTTGTCAAAGACTTTAGTCAGTTCTCTGAATTTTTCCTGCAGTAGTTGTAAAAAGGGTATCATGTAATGGTGGATCTGCCACTCCTAAAACCACATTGAGACTTTGGGTTTACCCTAGAAGCTATCACTTGAAGCCTGGATAGTGCCACCTACAAAGATTTTGCCAACTATGCTGAGGAGAAAAATACCTCTATAAATGTTGCAGCAACTCCGATCTTTTTTGTTCTTATATATTGTGACTAGATCTATATTTTTTCGTCACGCATGTTCTGTGGAACATGACCTTGTTTCCAGTAGCGCATAGAAGATTATATAGTTCAGGGAGCATGAGTGATTGGTTCACTTTAACATCTTCCGCTGGGATGCCAGAACTCACTGGAGATTTTCTATTTTCATACAAGTGAGTGCAATGCAGTGCCCCATTAATAAGGTGAAGATGACTTCTGATTAAAAGATTGAACTGAAGCTGTTAGTCGCTTCCCAGTGATCGAATCCCCTAGACGGCTATCACCACCAGCCTGGGCCATCCCTATATTTAGGCGGTTTATGGCACAAGACTTAGAAATGTAGTAATTTGTAGAATATAGATGACAAGTAACATCCATAGGACTACCATTGTTTTGTTTTATTTAGTTTATACTCTAGTTGACAAAGGTGAGTGAGAAGAAGTGTGACTGTGATATGTGGAGGTTGACAAACACTCACTTTCATGCACAATCCTTCACGCAGTCAATGTTGCTCTCATGGTAACAGAAAGCTCCCTATAAATACGTGTTTATATTTGTAAATGTATAGGTCTGTCCTGCACAGTCAATAAGCAAATAAGTTAACTTCAAATACATAGTCTAAGACTAGTTATTTAAAATTGGGTTGGCAAGTAATTTTGGTTAACATGCCTAATTTCAGATACATTTATTTCTAACTGTATGAATTAAAAACAGTATCTGCATTAAAAATTATTTTGTTGAATTCTTTAAAATATAAGGTGAATGGAATTTTATGCACGAAAGAGAGTAGGAAATATGATCAACATATGCCTCCATTTTAGCCCAACCACTATTTATAGTATAGAAGTACAACGTAATGCGAGATTCAGCTACACTAATGCCATAAAATATAAGATTCGCCCATGTATCATAGGTGCTTAATAATGGTTTGTATTATTATGGTAACTGTTTGTTTGTCGTATTTTTAATAGTTATTTCTATTATTTAAAATGTTTTTATCTCTTTAACAGTGAAGATGATAATTTTTTGCCCACCTCCTTCGACACAAGCCCTCAAAAGATAACATCAAATGCTTCAGTAAGTGCTAACGTATTATCTCTAAATATCTCGATGGCTACATGTTTGTTTGAAAAGGTGCTGCGAGTGTTACAGTAGCAGAGATATAACGTGTGCACTTTATTTCACATTTTCCTTGAATATCAAATAGGAATATAAGCTTATAAATAAATTGTAATTAAAATAAGAATTTGATATAAATAACAATAGAATGCATTACCTGACTAAAATATATACAGTTATATGGCTTCTACAAAATGCTGTAGTGTTTTACGTGCAAAAAAAAAAAAAGAAGGGATACTCCGAAGTGTTTATATATTTTTCAAATCTATTTTTCATCATGAATCGATAGTATAAATCTATTGCAAATTATTTAAGCCTGGAAACCACATGTAACTTTAAAAGTATCTATCCACTTTGATGTAAAAAGGAATGTAAAACCTCAAAAAGGTGGCCTATTTGTTTCAAAGGGAATCGTTATTTGAATTTGTTATTAAGGTGTCTTCGATATCATGGTAAGTTCATTAAAAATAATTAAACAAATACAATTAGAAACTTTATTTGATTTATGCTATCTCTCATCGAGAGCAAATGTCAAAAGACCTTAGCTATGTGTGTACAGCCTTAATCATCAGAATGTTTATGCAAAAATCAAGGAATATTTTTTTTTTGGGGGGGAGGGGGGGACTAATTAAAATACGTTCTAAAGATATATCTTCAATTGTAAACAAAAATAATGGACCATATTTTAAATTCAAGGGTATTTATGAGAGCAGTATTTCCTGGCCTACATATTTTTCCACCCATGATGCAAACTAAGCCGGTGTCTGACATGAGTCTATTTAAAAATTTCTTTTCGTCTCCTGAGTCTTGTCTTCTATAACGGCTTTCGTATGGGCCTTAAATGTGTGCCCTGCAGCCTTTGTGAAAGCTCTCTAATAGTTTCTGTCAGAGATCGTATGCTGCCAGCTACTTTCTTTAAGCTAGTGAGGAGCCTTAGTTTATCTTTATAGCACTTCCAGTGGGGGTACCACTGTTAGTCCTAAAGAGTGGCTTTTGGTCTGCACAATCTAGTAGCGCAGACAAATGACTAACAATATTTTACAAAACCGACTTGATTTAGGATTATAGTTGTAGATCACATTAGAATGTTGAAACTGCCCTGATGATGACCTGATGTCACATTACATATCTGTTATTTCATATAGTACTTTGAAAAAAAAAGCCTTGCATTAATAATTGCTCAGTTAATGTTAAAATGTAGTTGGTGTTATTGTAACTAAATAAGATCCAATTATAACATTTTTTTAAAATTATAAAACATATGCCACTTTTTATCATACTCTTTAATGTTTCTCAAAATTCGTGAGCCACCCCCCAATCGTACCCAGCTCAAAAGCCTGTAATCATCTTGATCTCGCGTTTTCCTGCATTATAAGCTATACTCTAGACTTTCGACCCTATACGTTCGTAATAGGCTTGCTCAAAAGATGGTAATGATGTTTAGAATGAGACCTTAGTATTGAATTAAAAAGTGAAAGATGGTGACGTCACTCGGGAGAAATGTAACCGTGACATCACTGCTACTGAAGAAAGTACTCGCTAGACTCTCAGTCTTCTTTCAAAGATTGTTATGAGAATCTTGGAGCAGACGCTTATCCCAAAAGCCAGTCTGAAAGCTCCTAATTAATAGATGAAAGGACTTCATTTAATGTACCTATTTATCTATAAGTATTAGTACTATTATTTTACTTGACTAATTTTTAAATCTGCATTATAACTACAACAGCTATTTTCTTTTTGATAAGCACAATGAAACCACCTTCGCGCCTGTTTGTCACCGCGCCAGGAGGTGGAGGGAAGGCGCACCAAAGTTTGAGAAACGCTGACTTCATAATTGAAACAACATTTTCAAAAGGCTACGTGCATTATTCTAAACTGAACAAAATTGATGGTAGAACTAGATGTAGCATAAAAAGTGGTCTTTTTAAATCGTCTATGTAATTATTTTATTCAGCTTTGTTATAACAAATTGACTCATCAACTCTTCACTATAATCAGAATTGTTATCAGTAAAAGATTTTTCATTAGAAGCGCGATTATTCTTAATAACGCCAAAAAGGAATATTCCTAAATAAAACGCATTGCATCCGACATTGTGAATAATCAGATCTAAGATGAGATTTGTTGTCGGATGAAATTAAGCGTAATATAAATTCTCTATGAGATTAAAAGTCTGATTACATGTTTGTGCACGTTATTTCTCTAAACCTTAATCTTGAATCAAGTCAAAATTCTGCACAATTATTTCTTGTCCCTGACAAAACAAACATCAATAATGAAAATAATAACGAATCAATATAAAAAATACAAAAACAAATTACTATTTAATTAATTAACCATAGAAATAATTTATTTAGTTTGGTATCTAACAAATAAAAGATCTTGAAATTCACATATATGATGGAATAAGCTGAACTATTCCCCCTGTATACTTTACGGCAAGAAGTAGGTCGTTGTTTAAAGATTAAACATTAACATTACATAATTATAATACGTCATTATAAAATCTTCTATTTTGTAAGCACATATCCAGCACTAATGTATTGGTTTGAGGAGGCTTGATCTCTCGAATTCAAATTCAAGTCGTACAATTGGTAAAAATATGTCTAATCGCACACATTTATAATTGAGTCTAGATCAATGATGAGTAAACTACAGACCAGGAATAGGCTTACCTTGACCCGCGACATGTATATTGAGTCTAGATCATTGATGTGTAAACTACAGACCAGGAATAGGCTTACCTCGACCCGTGGCCTGTTTTATATTGAGTCTAGATCAGTGATGTGTAAACCACAGACCAGGAATAGGCTTACCTTGACACGCGAAAGTTTTATCATAACGATTAAAATAACAGATTCCAATCACAATGTGAACGTTTTTAGTACCATTGAAGTAATATCGAACATTTCTATTTCTATAACTCACTCAAATGTGTTGCTTAGAAGTTTTATAAGAAGCCTTAACTAAATGTTAATATATGTTTTAGCACCACTCGAATTATGTCTAACTCCAATGGGCACCTTGCTTTCTTTGTGCTGACAACATCAAGATGACACTCTAATAGTGGGTCTTAGAAAAACACGGAACCTATATAACATCTGCTCCATGATCTCAAAATCCCGTTGTTGTTTTTATTGAATTAAAACATTAAATATAATTATTGTATGCCAAATGAAATAATATAAAATGCCAAATAAAAAAACAGAGCTGATTCTTTTTAATCATTTTAATTTTAATTGCTATTAAACTTTAGCTGTTTTTAAGAGCGTTATTACACTAGGACCTTTCTCTAAAAAACATGACACATTTATTCATTAGGATAGTTTACAACCAAACGTTACACTTTTTATGTATCCGAAATTGAAGACGAAATAAAAGATGGCGAACGTGTCTAAAAAGAAACAGTAGGCAAGCAATTTTTTTTATTTGAAAATTCTTAGAAAGCTGCTACTCATTCAAGTCATTGCAACGTTCAATATTGCTAATAAGAAGAAATAAAACACACTCTGTCAGAACATTGTTAAACATTTGTTTGATTCAAGTTTGCGAAGCAAATTAAAATATGGAATGTACATTAAAGTTATCCTTAAAGTTTAATAACACTAAGCTCTTCTTCAGTTATACCTATCAAAAATTTTTTGTTAAAGCGTATTTATTATACTTAATGAGAAAGATTAAAAACGGATTTAATAGATAAAACTGTTGTGTCCAATGATACGATAAACGAGTGTTAATAGTGGATGCATCGACCTTTGCTAGACTCAGATAATACAGAGTTTGGTAAAACCGGAAGCTCACCACAGTAACCAAAATAGAGGTCTACAAGTCATGCTTGCTAAGCACGCTTCTGTACGGTAGTTAGTCGCGGACTAATCCAAAACTAAACTCATTCCACTTGCGCTGCCTTGAAAGTCGCATGGCAAGAGAGAGTGTGTAATACTGAGATCCTTGCGCTAACGGAACTTGCCGGCATCTTTACAGTTCTCAGACAACGCCCAAAAGTCAATCTCTACGGGCAACTGGCCTCTTCCTAAAGAAAAACTGGTCGACCCCACCTTTGTTACGTGGATGTAATCCAACTGGACGTCTAGACAGTGAACATTGAGACTGACCATTGCGAAGACATAGCCCTAGACCGCACTACTTGAAGAGAGATGGTGACTAAGAAAGCTATGGACAATGAAAAAAACATGGGCCTCAACTATGAAAGAAAAGTGTGTCATACAAAAGAAATAAGGCCAGCTCCTCTACCACCAAAGCGAAAGCCACCTTAACCTGCGATACATGTTAACGGGAGTGTCTCTCCAAAAATAGGGCTCCACAGTCATATGAAAAACTGTTCTACGAGATGAACCTTAATCATTACGAATGAAGGAACAGTAATAGTGGAGCTCGCCTAGTGTGGATTGTATATTATCGTATATTGTGATTTACTTTTTAGTGTGGAATTAATATTTTTATAAATTGTGGGTTGTATAGCTCAATAGATCCCTAGCTTTGTATTTGTGGTGATCCAGACCTTGGCGATACACAGGTCGATTTCATTATCGATCTTTCCGTTTTTGGAGAGTGTGCTGTCAAGATATGTGAATTTGTCCACTGCTTTTATATCATGCCCATTTATCTTGATGCTTGGATCTGAGTAGGCTTTCCCTGGAGCAGGCAAATATAAGAATTGTGTTAATGGTAAGGCCAAAGTCTGAGCATGCTTTTGAGAAGTCACTAACGATGCTCTGCAGATCATTTTCAGAGCAAGCATTTAGGGCACAGTCGTCAGCAAATATCAAGTCCCTGATTACTGCTGATTTTATTTTAAATTTTGCTTTGAGCCGCCTCGGGTTGAATAGGCCACCATCAAATCTGTATGTTTTATTTAACCTCTTTTTTTCTCTATTATTGAATGCATCTGTCAGCATAGCAGAGAACATAATACTGAACAGTTTGGGTTTGTTTTACCCAATTTGATATTTCGAAGTGCTCTGATGGTTCTCCACACGCGCCCTCATGCCATCATGAAATAGTCTCACCATGGATATGAGTTTTTGTGGACTTCCATACTTTGACATAAGCTTTCTGAATCCTTCTCTGCTAACAGTGTCGAATGCTTTTGTTAGATCGATTATATATTGAAAAGAGGCCAGCATTTTGTTCTTGGCATTTTTCCTGGAACTGCATTGCCTCAAAGATCATTCCAATGGTTCCACGCTCTTTACTAAAGCCGCACTGGCTTTCTGGTAGTAGACAATGCTCTTGGTATTGCATGAGCCGATTTAGTAGGATGCGTACGAGAATTTTCCCAGCAATTGAGAGAAGAGATATCCACTGTGGTTGTCGCAGATTTGGCGGTTTCCTTTCGCTTGTATTGATTGACGATTGTGGCATCTTTAAAGACTTGTAGTATTGACTCTTGTTCCCACATAATTAAAAACAGCTAATGAAGTTTTTCAATCAGGGCTTATCCACCTATTTTGTAGATCTCTGCTAGTTTGGATAGGTGTTTTAGGATTTCTTTCTTATCTGTCAATATGATTATCCCATCAGAATTTAGTAGAGGGTATAAGCCTGACTTTGTTGGTCCATAGACGTCGTTTATGGCATGGAAGAACTTTTTCATGTCGTGCTTGTCAGCAAATTCCTGTTTTGTTGCCACTTTCTTGCTTAGCCAGGTAGCTTGCATTTGGCTTAACTGTATTTGCACATTTTACGGATGTTTGTAAATGATTCTTTAGTGCAATGGGAGTTTGGGTGTTCAGATACAATTTATGGAGCTTGTGCTTTTCATCTAATAGTTTTCTGATATCAGTAGTGTTATCATTAAACCAGTCTTGATGCTTTCTCTCCATAGGTCCGTTTATACTTAATGCTGTGCTATACATAGCTTCTTTGAAGCATTCCCAGCTTTTATCTACATTTGATTCAGTTAGAGGGGTGGAAGTAAGGCAGTTATCTATCGCATCTGCAAACGACTTTTCAATTTTGTCATCTGCTAGTCTGTCCGTGTTTAGCCTTTTTAGGGGTTTAGATTTTTGCGGACGTCTCTTTGGTTGAATACGAATGTTTAGTTTTGTGATGATGAGGCGGTGGTCTGTTCCACATTATGTAACAAAGCAAGATTTGGTGACACTTATGTTCTGACGGTTGGATTGTCTAGTGATGACATAGTCTATGCGATGCCAGTGTCTTGAGCGGGGATGTATCCAGGAAGCTTTTCATTGGGAGACCGAATATTGTGTTTGAAATGAGCAGCTTGTGTTCAGCACAGGTCTGGAATAATAGTAGTCCGTTGCTGTTGCACTGACCTATCCTGAATTCGCCTAAGACTCCTTCAAGATGTGATGGTCAGAGCCGAATCTTGCGTTGACTTCACCGAGAGTAAGTAGCTTATGTTTTTGGAATATCAAGTAAGGTGGAGTCTAGTTCTTCGTAGAACTTTGCTATGACATCATCTGGGTTGGTCATGGTGGTTGCGTAACAGCTAACAATGGAAATGTGTTTCTTTCCGTTTTTTAAAGGCAGCTTCAGGGTCATGAGCCTGTCACAACTTCCTTGAGGAGGTTCAACAAGTTTAGGTATGAATAATGTTTTTATGGCAAAGCCGACTCCAGATTCACGTCTTACTTCTAAGTTGTATCGGTGACGCTCTCTTGCTACAAGTGCAGTCCGTCTTTGTGGTCTATCAGATGTGTAATTGTCAAGTAGAGTGCGCACATTCCATGCACCTATGGTAAAAGGACATATCATCGTCTTTTTCTTTGAATTTCGACCGCTTGAGTAGGGTTCCTGCCAACTGCGGTAGGCTGGCTAGGGGTAGTCTAGAGCTGGCAAAATTTGGGACACCTATTCTAGCCCTTTTCTCTTGCTCTAGAGGCGAGAAGTGCACTCTTAAATAGGGCTGCTCAGCGGGCTACCGGACTCCACAGCTGCTTTGTGACAGTGGTAAAGGGCCATATGGTCTGAGCCGCCTGTGCGCAGAGTTGCAGCTACGGCTTCATGTGTGCCCACATCTACCTCTTCACTACTTACCTGTCGCCACAGGGCTTTCATTAGGTTGTATTTTTTAGGGGGATGACTAATGACTTTCGATGGAATTTTGATTTTAAGTGGGGAGGATTAGCGCAACACGTCGATCTATCTCGCCCTAAAGTCCATCCTTTTCCGGAAGCAAGATTTGGTCAAGACGTCCAGGGACGAGTCTTGTCCTGCTATAGGATGCTCCACAGCACTATTCTGGTAGTTGCCTTTCTGTCCGATTTATCTGATTGGGGTGTATGGGGTATCTAGATGGGGTAGCACCTCTAATGTACAGGCAGTCGTGCCCTCTTTTTGAGGGTAGCTTGACTCACTCTTGGTCCCCACTCGGTACCCAACTCTCACCTATGGCTCCCAGAAGCTGTAGCATGCACAGCGGCCACACCCCAGAAACGGCTTTGACTGGCTGGCTAAATCAGGTGAGGGGTATCTGACGTGTCTGTGACACTCAGTACACTGAGGTTCTGTCAAACCTAGCAAGTGAAGTCTGGAAATGGCTGCCTGTGCGAAACGTCACAAAACTAGACAAATCGGGCAGCGTTTAGGTTTATTTACACATTATTTGCTCATGAAGCTTTTAAAACTAGAGTTGGATTTGCCAACGAGGTTGATTTAGTAAACTTTTAAAATTTAGAACTTGTTAAGGATTTTTTGTCTATTGACTTTAAAAACTATTTTTTTCATTAATCCTGTTTTAAGCACGCTATTACCACAATTCTTTGTAAACGTATTTTAGTACGATAATACTATTATATCATGGAACTTCTATAGATAATTTAGTCCAGATAAAGAAATACTCAAATAGTCATGAGGTGTTGTGATATGCTTGTTCAGACTGTCTTGAGGTCTACTAAAGATGACTTGAATTTCAACCAATTACTCTGCAAGCGTTTGAGTTTTATTGTTCGGGTGTATTCAGTGTAGTTGCTCAGCAAACAGAATAAACAAGACATCGATTTAACTAGTAAAGAGATGTGGTCAACACTGATGAACAATTTAACAAATGTTTATTCCATGAAAAGGCCGCAGTAAAAGTCTCTGTCAAAATAAACAAGTCTTTACCCTAGAGAATTCTATCGCTAACTGATTTTCCGGTCTCTAACCCAACATATCCCAAACGTCACTAGTCCCGTTCAATATACGTCTTCTATGGTGTGTCGCTAAATAACTAATACTCTAAATAAGGTGTCTAACAGATTCCTCCCCCCCTTGAAAAAAAAATGTCAATATTTTTCTATTACTGTCAAGTCTTACAAGGGCATTTGCAATCTATGGGGAAGACAACAAACATAAAATCTTGACATCTTCATCTTGGCTTGACAGTGCATGATGTTCCTGCCAATGTTCGTATCATTACACTTAGGTTAAGTTCCAAAATCCTCTTCGTTCAATAAACAATTCATCCTGTGGCATCTCATGGGCACGTCATATCATATCACCTCTCACAATTGTTCTTCACTGGCAGTAATCTGATAAAATATAATATTTCAAAAACAATTATAAACTTTATTTCCACATTCAATAAGCTTTTCCTTACCACCCTTTTATCAACTTTACTTATATCCCTTTTCCACTAGCATATAAATTGTGTTAATATATTAATATATGTATTACATAATAAATATAATCATAGTTTATTTACAACATTATCTCATTTCATTTCAATGTCATTCTAGATAACAAATCAGCTACAATATTCACAGATCCACTAATAGCTTTCACTTCAAATTTATATTCCTGTAGTGCTAAGAACCATCTATATACACGACTGTTTTTCATACTCTTTTGCTGTATATACTGAATAGGTTTATGATCAGTTAATAATATGAATTTCCTCGCTATTAAGTAACTCTCTTGCTTAGTAATTACCCATATTACAGCTAATGCTTCCCGTTCAATGACACTATTTTTTTTCTGCCTCTGATAATTTTCTACTTACATATAATATAGGATGTAAGTCATCATAGTTCTGCATTAGACAACCACCAATAGCACTACCAGATGCATCAGTTGTGACATAAAATATTTTGTCTTTATCTGGTAGTCTCAATATTAATTCATGACTAAAAATATATTTAATTCTGTCAATAGCTTTCACACATTCCTCATTACAGACTACTTTTTGAGGTTTTCCTTTTTTAAGTAAATCATTTAATGGATTCACTATTTCTGCTAAGTTCTTTATGAACTTTCTGTAATAATTTACTATTCCCAATATGCTTTTAATTTGTCTTTTTGTTGTAGGTATTTCAATATTAAGTACTTTCTTTATGTTATCTTCAATAGGGCTAATCATGATGTTATTTACTTTATGTCCTAAGAAAATTATTTCCTCCAATCCTATTTCCACTTTTTCTGCCTGAATTGTAAGTCCACTTTCTTTTATTATTTTGAACACTTCTTTTACATCTACCAAATGTTCTTCCCAACTATTATTAAAAATACATATGTCATCCAAATAACAAATAACATTTTCTTTATTTCCAATTATCATGTTCATCATTCTATTAAATGTGGCTGGTGCATTTACTAACCCAAAGCTCATATAATTCCATTGAAAAATACCATATGGTGTTACAAATGCTGTGTAAGGTTTTGCATTTTCTGTTAATGGTATTTGCCAATAACCTTTAGTTAAATCCAATTTAGTAAAAAATTTTGCTCCATTTAATTTATGTAAAAAATCCTCTATATTTGGCATTGGATATGGGTTAAATTCTGTGATGTTGTTAAGTTTCCTATAGTCAATACATAACCGTATATCTCCATTTTTCTTTTTGGCTATCACAATTGGTGAAGCATAAGGTGATGTTGATGGTTCAATTATACCTGTTTCTAGTAAATTGTCTATTTCTTTTTTTACTTTGACTTGTAAATGTAAAGGTATTCTATATGGCTTAAGCTTGATTGGTTTTGGATCTGTTACTTTAATGTCATGTTTAATAATATTTGTTTTTCCTGGTATGCTGGAAAAAATTTCTGATTTTCATTTGTTATTATCATCAAGCACTCTTCTCTCTCTGAAAACTTATTTTCTATTTCCTCCTGAATGTTTTGTATCAACTCATCTTCTCTATCATGATACAGTTTCAAATTATTTATGTGATATGTTTTAATTTTCCCATTTATTTCAATTTGATAATTCACATCACTAATTTGTTTTATCACCTTAAATGGACCTTTCCATTGTTTACCAATCTTATTTTTCAGGTCATTTTTTAATATTAATACATTGTTTCCTACTTCTAGTGTTTTCAATTGTCTTTTTTTATTTATATTCTCATGAGCACTTTGTTTATACTTCTTATTGTTATTATATGCTTGAGTCCATATTTCTTTCAATTCTGTTGTGATTGTTGTTTCATTGTCCTTATTTAATATATTCTCATTGTCTATTAGATTTTCTTTGAAAACATCTAATTCATCTCTGGGTTTTCTTCCATGTATTATTTCATATGGTGAAAATTGTGTTGCTTCATGGATGTTGTTTCTATGAGCAAATAGTACATAGTTAATGTAATGATCCCATTTATTCTGATTATTCTGAATTTTTTTTTTCATTGATCTTCTCAGTGAACCACCATAATGTTCACATAAACCGTTACTCTCTGGATGGTAAACTGAAGAGCATATGTGTTGTATATTATATTGTTTAGTCCATTTCTCAAATTGTTCTGACTTAAACTGAGATCCCTGGTCACTCAATATAATTTTGGGTATACCATGTCTTGGTGATTACTTTTTGAATTATGGCATTAATGATATTTTCTGTACTTGTATTTGATAATGGAATTGCTTCTGGGTATCTACTAAACATGTCTATTACTGTTAAATTATATTTATTATTATTTGCAGTTTGAATCAAAGGACCTATTAAATCAATAGCTACTTTCTGAAATGGTTCTGTAGGTTCATCCATTTCTTGAATGGGTGCTTTATTCACTAAACTTTTGTTAGATCTCTTTTGACATATGTCACATGAGTTTATGTATTTATTGATTGTTGCTTTCATTTTCAGCCAAAATACTTGTTTTGACAAATTCCTATAACATTTCTTCACTCCCCTATGTGCTGCTAAATTATTATCATGTGTCATGATTAAAACATCTTTCCAATATTTCTGAGGTAAGACCAGTTGTTTTATTTTTTTGTTATCATTATTTGTTTGTCTAAATAATATTTTATTCTCTATACAAAACTTTTCCATTGGATTATTATTGTTTTTATCTGATATTCTTGAATATATTTTCCCAATAATATTGTCATTCATTTGTTCTAATGCAAGTTTGGGTATTATTTCTTTTCCACTTTGAGAAATTTGTGTTTCAGAACTATTTTGTGTTTCATTTTCTATCTCTCTTTCCTTAACATCTGTATTTTCTATTTGTATTACATTATTGTTTTCTTTTTCTTCATCATTATTTATTACATTTACTGTATTTTCCTGTTTCTCATCTTGTTTATCCATTGATCTTGTTATTACCATACTTGTTATATTTTGTGTGTCTATGTTTTCATGATTATGTGTTATGTTTTTGTATTTGTTTTGCGAGTCTTCTAATTCTTTTCTTGAACATTCTTTTACTCCTCTTATGTTTCCTACTAACATATCATATCTCATTTCTGGTATTGCAATGCCATCACAATAACCAGTGAAAAATGGAGTTTCAATGTATACCCTTATAGCTTTAAATTCCCTTATGGTGCCATCTGCTAATTCTACTTTCCTAGTAAACCCTTTATACCAATGAGGTTTGATAAATTTAGTTTTCACTGCCAAAGTGTTACAACTTGAATCTCTGATTAATTCCACCAGAATTCTATCTACAAACCCTGGGTACACTGCAAAATTGTTCCTATTTCCTTCCATGAAATATACCCTATCTGTACCTTTATTTTTGTATTCCCTATTGTAACTCGTATTTCTATAATTTCCCCTGTCATTCCTATCTCTACTCCCATATCTACTGTTATTTTGTTCAGTGTATCTATTTCTACTTCCAGACCTACTATTCCCTCTTCTACAGTTAGATGCTATGTGACCTTTTCCTTGACATTTAAAACAGGTTATTTCACCATATTTTCTATTTCCACTATTTGATCTAATTCTATTTCTACTTCTATCCACATTTTCTTTGGTGTATCCTATTAAATCTACTTTGCTCTTATCCCTATCAGAAAATGGTTTATTTGTATATGCATTTTTGTATACTCTCATTATCTCTGTTATTTCATCTATAATTTTTGGGTTTCGTTCTCTAATAAAAGATTGTAATTGGGAATCACATTTATTCACAAAGTTATCCACTAGAATAAAATTTTTTAATCCCTCATAAGAATTTCCCACTTTTTCTAACTTTATCCATTTATTGAAAAAATCATTCTCCATATTAATGGTAGTTTGTGGTTCTACTTCTAATGATTTTATATTGTCAAAGTATTTCTTTCTGAAAGTTATAGCATTATGACCATAAGCATTCAACAACTCTCTTTTCAAAACTTGATAGCTATCATCAATATGATGGTCATGATTTTGGTATATTGTTAAAGTTTGACCATGAACGAAGTCTATCAGTATTTCAGACCATTCTTCCTCTGGCATATTAAAAGGGGACATTTTTGCCTCATATCTTTTCAGAAAATCACCAATGTCATCCTTCTGTTCATCAAAACTTTGTATCTTCCTTTTTAGCCATGTTTGCGAGTTAGGGTTGTCTCTTTGTGTGGTAGCATTATTTGAATTGTTTGTGTTATTTCCTTCAGTTGTCTGTGCAGTTTGAGCTCTGGCTTGTGCTGCATCCAATCTCATCTTCTCCATTTTAGCCTCATGCTCTCTCCGCCTTTCTTGGTCCTCTTTTTGCTTCTCATATTCTTCCTTTCTGATCCTATCTTGTCTCTCTATCTCTTGTCTTTGACGTTCTTCTTGTCTCTCTATCTCTTCTTTTCCCCTTCTTATTTTATCTTGACATTCCATTTCTTCCCTCACAACTTGCTGTACATAAGCTGCCAAGTCCTTTCCTTTTAACTCCATGGTCTTTCCATCCTGCATAGCTGCTTCCTTAACCTCCTTAAGGTCCACATATGAGGATGAGGATGTAGCCCTTATATTATATTTTCACCCCAAATTTATATATATCTTTACTTAGCCTATATTGATTATAGCTATACTTTAAACTTATTTTATATTTAAGTTTTTTCACAATTTTATATAAGTTTTAATAGCTATGCGAAATTCCCCGGATGTTTACTAATTTTGAGTGGGGCGAAAAGTGTGCCGCCATTTTGAACTTTTATATTTATTTGAAGTAATAGTGTTATTGAATTTTAATTAACAATAAATAAATAGTTGTGTTAGAAAGGATTTCAACTGTTATTTTAGAAGTGGGAACATATTTTCTAAAATAATTAATTTAAAAAATGACAAGAAAAAAATATTTTATGTAAAAAAATTTTTTTTACATAATCTTGATAAAAGTTTGTCATTTTTGCTGAACTACCACAAAATGTAGGTTGAATTTTTTGTTTAGAAGCTTTGTTTTTTGTGTAGTTAATTAATGCAACCATATAATCAGTGAAAAGTAACTATCCTATCTAAAGCACATCTAATTCTATTTTGATTTCTGTGAGGTGACCGTGAGTTGCTAGTTTACAAAATGGCGTCCAAGGGACAGATCGACATGACCTTGCCATATTGTATAGTTCTAGCTGAAAAAAATACATTTATGTGTTTTTTTTTCATTGAAATTGATTTCATTGTGTAGAATATGCATTTGTGCATTTATTTTATATTGTTTTTATATGTTTAAAAATGCACAAATGCTCCTGTTTACTTTTTAATCATACAGGTTATATGTTAAAAGGCAAATACAAATTATTTGATCACATGATTAAAAATACAATTTTGCCCCGTAGTCAGGTGTAAACTTTCAATTTGAGAATGGAAGATCTTAGATCTAAATACTAGATATAGGTCTAGATTCTAGATCAAATTGTTTATTTAGTAATAAGTTGAATCTATATATAGTATTGACTTAGTGAAAGATCAATACAGTGTAGATTAGATGAATTATTAGATCTAGACTTTAGACATATCATCACATGAGATCATAATAAATAAATAAAAAATAATTATTTATTAGCAATACTCCAATACTAATTATCTAATAGATCTAAATCTACAGTATAGTCATAGTCAGTATAGAATAGTATAATACTATAGATCTAGATCTAATTATACTCTACTCTAGATCTATATAGTCATACATCATATAGTGTATATGATTTTATGATATATCTAATTATCTTAAATTAAAATCTAGATTCTAAATCAATCATCAGGATTCATGATGATCTAAAGCTAATAAGTTATAACTAGAGAGAGTCTAAATATAGACATAGGAAACTAAAGTGATCTAAACCCAATAAACAAGTTATAACTAGAGTCTACTAAGTATAGACCATAGACTAGACATAGGAAACTAAAGTTTCTAACTAAGAATAATAAGATGAATATTAATTATAATATTTTACTATTACTCAAATATTACTAAATCTAGATATATAAGCTAAAATTAAATGATTTTTGTGATGATAATGATTATCATTATATATCATATATATAATATATAGAGTATAGGAAATTATCCAATGATCCATATTGTATTATATCAATTTGAGTGGATTAAATCATCATCTAGATATAGATCTATAATAGTAATAGATAGTATATATTACGAATTTAGATATAAGAGGTCAAGATGAATCAGAGTATAATCATAATAAAATGTTTGCATGTTTCGGATATTCCTTCAGAGTTGAAGATAATATACTTCCTTTCCAATGGGAAATGGATCGTGCATGGTTTGAACCGTAGACAATTGATAAGTCTAAATGACAGTCCAGTGCGCAAACCGCATGGCCGGACAGCCATCTACCAATATTATATATTATTATTATAGCTTTTATATAGTGCTACTTTCATGCTTATAGCATGCTCAGAGCGCTTTTGGTCCAATCTCATTTGTGGACCAGTGGGGGGGGGGGGGGGGGGAGGGGGTATCTAGGAGTTGGTTTTCCGTGCTGCCTTTAGGCGCTCAGTAAACACAACTCTGCCTGAGTCGGGTGTCAAACCTCGAGCCCCCATCTAGGTAGCCAAGCCAAGTTCAAGTGCACTTGGCCTCTCGACCACGCTTCCCATATATAGTAAATCTATAATATAACTTTGCGGTGCATTCATTGTCTTGTTATATCTATACTGGGTAGCTATGTAGAATATAATTATCTTTACATTATATGTCTAGTTTGTCTTTATATAGATCTAGATCTATTAAAAGAGTATCTAGATCTAGAATTTATTTTTTTTTAAGAAAAAGAAATAAAGAAATCATGCTAAATCTTTATATAGGTTTACATAGGAAAGTGCAAAGTTTGAGCAGCCCCGATTTGTCAAGAGGTTCGAACAGTTCACTTTTTATTGCTAAAACTTTTTTATTTGAATGTTTACCAAATTACTACTATATAGCTACTGCGCATGCACCTTTTTTCTTCCCTTCCTACACATACTATTTTCTTTTCCTTGTAAAGGCTAAGTTCATGGTGAGGTCAAACTCAGGAGGTGTGGAGTTAATCTTTTTTGCTACCCGGTAGTGAAGGAAATGGGTAATGGGCTTAAGGCTATTTTTAAGTCTGATTGCTCATCAGCTTAAAGAGACTATTTGAAGTTGTGGAGGGTGGGAAATGGTGCAATGGATGGTGTTCTTGCGCTGGAGTAAAAAGAAAATGACTTTATAGTAAAAATTAAATATTAAAACATGTTTTTATATATATTTTCTTTGATCTGTTCGAACCTTCCATCAACCCGATCGAGCTTACTAACTGGGGAAAAATCCGCTCGAGGAAAAGTACGCTTAGCGATACTTACCCTACACCTCTTTGACGTCGTATTTAATTTTAACTAAGCCTAGTGGTACATTAAATCCAATCTATTTTTATAGAAAAAAGGACGAGGAATTCAGAGATACTATCAGTTTTTTCATAGGTCAGAGCGTTACGGTGCTATAAAAATCCAAACTTGAAAATTGCTGCCAGCGAGATTAATGCGCTCGAACTTTGCACTTTACTCTATATAAATTTACTTTAAATAGTGACTAATTAGGCCTGTATAAGTTTTTTTTTTCTAAATGATGGTAATTGACAATTTAAAAATTGTCTCTATTGAATTTAATACCTTATTTTTCTTTATGACTTTTAAAAATTTATATAATTAAATTTCTTCAAGTATCACTAGTGATACTTATTCAAGATTGTATATAATTTTAGTGTCAGTTGTAAAAATATAAATATCTCAGTATATTAGATATATACATTTAATATTTATTTTTTATTTTTTTAATCTAGGCTACTTCAATGTTTAAATAATTACTTGATGTAGATCTACATTAAAATATAATATCAAGACTTATCAAGAATTTTGTATGATTGTTTACTGGACTCTTCTTTAACACATCCTAAAACAACTCGACAGATTAGTAGTCTTTATTCGATCGTTCATTTTCGTAATTACAAAAATATTCCCAAAATGACTTCGGGTATATATCCTTCCTAAACAAATTATTCATCCGAGCGAGGCTCGGTCACCTGATATTATATATATAGATATGATAAGATAAGATTTTTTTTTTATATTGGTCCAATCAAATAAACAAACAGAAATTCATCTTCACTAGAATTATATGTACGGTATAAGTTCTATACACTCTCAATCATGTATTTCCAGTACTACAATCAACATGTTGTCCTTCTTGCGGCAGGGGTGGAAGTGATTTTTTTGGTTTCTCTCCCTTACATTTTATATTTATTTAGCATTACATTTTTTGGTTAGAAAGGAGATGAATAGGTATATGATTGTATGGAAATATCAATAAATAAAATATAATTTTAAAGATAAGTGTTATATTATTTTAGAAAATACGCCAGGCCATCCACTTTGAGAATGTTAGCGCAGGGAGTGAGGCTGCGTACGTAATTATCGCCCCCCCCCCCCCCTTTTTTCTGTACTCGTTCCATAAGTGTGTTGTCTTTAATATTGCTCTGACACGATTATTTTCGCAAACACGTTCGACATGCGCAGTGATTAGGGGGCAAATTACGAGTTAATGACTAATTGAATATACAATACTATTGAATACACAATATTCAAAATATTATTCATACTTACTACGTGTTAGCGGGAAACCCCAATACTATTTGTTTTTATTTCTGTGTAAATAACAGCCTTCTGGTTATAACTATGCAGATGAAAATTGTATACATTTAAAATAACGAATTCACTAAATTCCAGTTTATCCGATCGAACACTTTAAATAATGATCAACATGTCCCTCCCTTTTGTTTTATCTGTTTACTACTTACTATTGGATTGTAAACTAAAGATCTATAGATCAAAGATTGGAAGAGACTATTCAATTGGATATTCCTGAATGGGCATTGAACCATTTAGGGCGTGAACGAAGTTGCCAATCACAGATTTCATACGAATTCAGGAGCAACTTATGAAAGATTCACAAGCGAGGATCTTACAAATGAAAGAAACCGTCTAGAAATGTGTGACTGATTGAAATAGGTGGTTGCTACTTACAACATTCAGCCGACATAAATAAACTTTTAAAGTATCATCAACCTCATCCAAGTCATTTTTAAAAAGTATTTATTATAACAAAAGTTATAATTTCAATGAACAGTATGCAATAGAATGTTTATACATTTGTAGCTTAGGTGGTCAGTGTGCTAATTTTGACTAGATCGTTGTATATAAAGGGATCACTGGGTGAAAAAGTTTGAAGAGCCTCTCCCTATGGATATATATATATATATATAGAGACTGTGGACAGACAATGACTTGTTCTGCTTGAGATTTGATAAGATAAGCATGTCCGCTTAGTCATGTGATTTACTGCACACTTTCCCATACTTGGTTAAAAACTAGTGGGTTGCTAATGACAAAGCTTTTATCAGCTCACTTTGTCTGTAGAGTAAAAGGGTTTGTACACGTTTTGTCTTCGACACCAAATCTCGAATCAAGGCTGAAAGTGTGCACATTTATTCCTTTTACATGACAAACCAGAATTTTTAAAAAAAAAACTTATTGGTAATTAATTCTTTTGTTTCATATGTCGAAAATGTACCCTACTTGACTGAAGTGGTAGTTTAAATTTAGTAATTCATGTATAGGTCGGCACTCTAAATTGTAATAAACAATTTATAACTAATCAATCTTCTCTAGTCATAAGTACCTCACTAGCAGAGTGGTTAGCACTTCGGCCAAAGGAGGAGTGAGTCACGATTCAAGTTTCGGTCGTCCTTCTCCCTCCCTTTTTGTAAAGAATGCTTTTAAAAACCAATTACGTTAAATCCACCCCAATTCACATCCCCCCTCCCTTTTTTTTATTTTCCCAACTGATCCAAATAAGTGATAGGATCATAGTGTATTCAACTGTATTGAGAAAAGCTAAAAAAGCATGAAATTGTGCTAAACAAAACAATTGGTTAAAATATTATTAATCACACATATTTATTGTTGTTACTTTAGAGCTATTACAAATTTAATTGCGTGACTGATCCAAACTAATTGATACAATCACACTTCATATTAGCTGCTTTTTTAAAAATGTATTTTTCAGGGGCGTAGCTAGGAATTTTCCACCGTTTGGAGACCCGGGAGGCTTGACCTCTATGGGTGGTCCCTGCATTTTGTGTAATTTTAATTTTAAATGTATAAAAACACTCGTTAGGGGCCCCCTCAAGTGGGAGCCCTGGAGATTTTCAAATTCTTCCCTCGTTCCCCCCCAAAAAAAACTATCTACACATTTATTGTAAAATTAGAATTATTTATTTTTAAACATTTTAGTTCGAGTATAAGTCGGTGTACTCTAATGTTGACATATGATATATATTCAGCAAATTAAGTTTTATACCTTATTCACATAGTTCCCATTCTTCTCAATAGTAAATTTACACACTATAAAGGACTAAGACAGTATATAATTTTAAGTTCTGTAAACCTTGGATGTTGAGCTGTAACATGTTTAGGCCCCTGCCATTAATCTGTTTTTACAAAGCTTATATCAACTCACTATGTCTTATCTGTCTATCTGTCTATCTATCTGTCAGTCTGTCTGTTGTTTACACGTTATTTCTCCCACGTTCTCGGATCAAGTTAAAACTTTGCACATATATTCATCGCCATAGAGAAGACCTAGGAGACGCGGTGGCTTAGCGGCAAAGCGCTTGGCTTCTGAACCAATGTCCCGGGTTAGAATCCTGGTGAAGGATTGGGTTTTCAAATTTCGAATAACTTGTGCATTATTGATATACCTAGTTTTATTGGCAGAGTTTTTCCCCTTTGTGTTTTCAAAGAATTTCTTATATATATATATATATTTTTTTTTTTTTTTTTTTTTTTTCCAGGTGTTGACTTTTCACTGGCAGCCTTAAAAAAGCTTTTGACGAGACAATGTCTGAGTTCGTATAATTTTTAGAAATATCCCATTATGTTGAAATGAAAGTGACTGGAAAATAGCCTTATCCCTTACGCACTATGGGGGATACCAATGGTCCATTCTACTCCAAAACTTACTTAAAGGAATTGTCTAGCGTAATATAATACATATCGACTGTACAATGCATATGTTCCGTGAAATTATCACATCCTGGATTTAAGACTCCATTAGGCTTTGATATAGTCACTCGTCCAAACATTGTTCACAATGATCCCTTATTGGAAAGCGATAGTCTATTGCCATCCAGACTTCAGCCAACGAACACCTAGGCAAGGGAAAGTAATTACTATTATTTGTAATGGCTTAAAAAAACGCCACAAAAATGGGTATTTGAAGTAACAATTTTCTTTCTCCCAGTAAGGCTGCATAGACAAGGATGAAGTGTTCCATCAGCAGAAACGTGTCTGATGAAAGATTTTGAGATATCAGTGGCACGGCTTGTTTACCTTCTCAAGTTAGTTTTTAAAAACTTGTTCCGTAAGCTCTAAATATAAAAACACACGGAAGGACGGGAGCTGGTTAAATGAAACATTTTTTTTTTATTTTGTTATATGTTACATAGGTTAGGGTTGAACAAAAAAACTACTTTAAAAAACAAAGCCTTGTTTCAACTTTAAAAAGATTCATGACATTTTTAGCAGTTTTATAAGATCTCCATATCCAGTCTAGATACAATATATATATTGTCAGAACATAGAATATATATATATATATATAAGTATAAGATATAGACACATTTGGAGTAAAAAAAAATATAACAGACAAAAAAGATATAGATATTCTTTAGATCTAGAAAAAAAAAAAGAATTTTAAAAATTATCAAAAAGACCTTTGGTGTTTATTAGATGTCTTTTTTTAGAAGGGTATTTATTTTATTATTTACTTTTTTTTATAGGGTTGGTATATATTACAATAAATTATTTTTTTGTGGTGGTCAACTTTCTGTCCTAAAGTTTCCTATAATTATTTCCACACATCTTCTTTTTCTTTAGTTTTAGGACTTAGATCAAAATCTCGACATTGTTAAAATAAAGAATAACAATTAATACAACTAAATGAATATATCCGCACTTATGTACGTTGATACGATTACTATACTATGCAGCAGTAGACAATGAAAGCCCTAAACTTTTCTCTAGATCTAAATCTAGAATTTAGAATCCAAAGAATTCGTGTGATGTATTGTGCTTAAAAAAAGTAAAGTTCCCCTTTCAGACCTTGTGGCAGATGATGTAAAGGTCATCTGATTCTGTGGCCTACGGTTAACGAGGGTGTCATGTGGCCAGCACAACGACCAACCGCCTTTACTTTTCCCCAACAAAAGTCAGGTACCCATTACAGCTGGGTGTACTTAAAGGTGCCAAACTATCCCGAAATAACAATTCCATTCTTCACCAGGGTTCGAACCCGATACCCCCGATTCAGAAAACAAGCGCTTTACCACTCAGCTACAGCACCTCGTATTGTGCTTAGACCAGTGGGAAAACAATGGTCATCCAAATCAACATTCGACTCAAAGAAGGTTGTGGAGTGTTTAAATCCCTTTGTTTATATTCCTATGTATGAATGTGAGCAATTAAACACGTGATGTTTTTGAATGTGTCAGAACATAGAAACTAATCGGAATGACAACTGACGCCCAGGTGTGTTTCTGTAAACGTAGCACGAGTTTATTTACATAAAATTAAAATCTATGAAACCTATATATACTAAATAAAATAGCAATATGAATTAATTCAAACAGTTCTAAAAAAATTGCTAATACAATGTGTATAGTTGAATGGAGAACAGAATCAGATACTTATATACTCTCTCATTACTAATGTAGTAGCTCAATGATCTGTTAGAAGTTACGGTTGCACTTGTCTCAACATATCAACTTCTTCTCAGGTAACAATCTGTAGTTACTCACGTCTTGACTCATACCAACTCTTTATCTTCTTGAGGATACAGTCATAGTCAATTTGATATATATATATATATATTGTGACGTTACGCACCGTCACCTTTGAAATGTGGGGAAATATATTTAGTTTCTTGTGTTTTAACGTTTATTATTTATATATTAGTAGTTAAAAGTTTGGCAATCCATCGCTGAGTACCTGCACCTATTTTCTTTACAACAACAAAAAATGTATACAATTAAACATTTACGTACAAAAGTGTCACTTAGTTCCACAGCAAACTATTGAGAAAACAAATCTAATAGTAACTTTGGCCTTCCATGGTTTTGGTTCATAGCTTGTTTTTAGTTACAAACACGGCTCTAAATTTTCATTTGTAAGTTGGCCTCTTACTTTACTTTGAACTATATTCACGCAAGAGAACGCTTGCTCGCACAAATATGCCGATCCGACTATAGTCCGCCTTCCAAATGCCAACTTTTTAACTTGCCTCAACTAGCGGCATTTCTTTTAAAGCTGTCCACTTTTGTGGACATACATTCTAGACCTTCATCTTTTACAACAAAGCTTTACTTTTTAAATCAATACATTTCATGTCTAGAGTTCCAGTATCAATTCCAATGTTGATTTCCGTACTATTAGTGTTGAGAAGATTTTTATGCATGCTACAGTCGTTTCGTTTGTTTTCAATTGCTCAAATCTGTCCATAAATTCATCTGAAATTGTTCTGTATAACTGTGTTGTAGTATCTCATGTAAACTCTTGCACTGGTATTATCGCAATATTGCTTTAATAAATGAAAATGAGGTAATTGACCGCTCTGAATAATTTCCACAAAGAACACATTTTTCTTCACAACAAACAAAGAATACATTTTTCTTCACAACAAACGACTTCTTGTACCAAAACATAGACTGGGTATCCCTTTCCTTGCAGTTTTAGATATAGCTCATTTAATTTACTATTATTACACCATTAAGTAAAATGCTTGAAACCATTTGAAACTATTCACGGTGATTAATGCCTTTTTCATTTATGAATATATTTAATTAATTCTAGCACAAAGCAAAACATTTCAACACCTTACGTTTGGAAAGTCATCGCACACTTGTAAAGAAGGAGGTCAAAATAATGAGTCTCCATTTCGTTAAAAAAATTTTAAACTGACGATGTTAGAGTGCTTTGACAAGATACTTTTAAAAATCTTGATTACCAAATTCGGCTGGAAATGTTTTGGACACAAAGCGCTACTTGGTGTATTATGCAGTGAAAGCATAAGAATTTCTTGATTTATTGTGTACCAAAGAGTCATAGCTGCCCCATTATTTTTTCCTGTCATACTTCTGGCTCCATCAGTTGCTATTGAAACGATTTTTATTTATATCGATTATATTGTCTTCGAGATATTTTTGCACGACATTAGCTGTCTCTTCTCCTCTAGTTTGTCACGAGAGCGATAGCAATCCTTGGAAAGACCTATGTCGGATCAATTTGTGCCGTGTCTTTTATGTCGAAAGACTCATCTATATCAAGTGATAAGCAATAGAAGTTGAATATCTTCCAACTTCAAATATGTAACATTTCAAGACATAGTGGGGGGGGGGGGTGCGCTGCAAAGCGAGTACAAATGGCTGAGAGATAGAATCGAATCATAACGGCTTTTAAATATTTTATTTCGATAAAATAAATAATATTTGCGTATGGAACTAAAGAGCCGCAGCTTAACATCCAAGGAGCCGTATGTGGCTCGCGAGCCGTAGGTTGCCGACAACTGCCCTATGCTACATTAGCCAATAATGTGTGGTGGAGGCCAATTGATCCGCCAACCATCCCTCCGACCCTAATCCTTCGGGGGGGGGGATGAGTTCTGTGTAGAAATCAGTTTCTATAAAAATTTTGTCAAATATAAATGTTACTTATTGATATTTTAACTATGCAATATATTATATTATATATATTATAGCTTTTATATAGCGCTACTTTCATGCTTATAGCATGTTCAGAGCGCTTTTGGTCCAATCTCATTTGTGGACCAGTGGGGGGAGGGGTATCTCCGTCCTGCCTTTAGGCGCTCAATAAACACAACTCTGCCCGAGTCGGTGTCGAACCTCAAGCCTTCTCCTAGGTAGCCAAGCCAAGCCAAGTTCAAGCGCACTTGGCCTCTCGACCACGCTTCCCACAATGTGGGGTTGTCATTACAATTTTGGAAATAGGTCGTTTCCTTCAAGTGAGGGGGTATTTTATTAGAGAAATTACATAATTTATGTAACAAAGTCACTTCGATAAGTTTTCTATGCTATATATTACGTAGTTATACTATGTTTTATTGATCTCGCATCATCTCTCCGCTTTTGGTCCAATCTCATTTGTGGACCAGTGGGGGGAGGGGGTATCTCCGTCCTGCCTTTAGGCGCTCAATAAACACAACTCTGCCCGAGTCGGTGTCGAACCTCAAGCCTTCTCCTAGGTAGCCAAGCCAAGCCAAGTTCAAGCGCACTTGGCCTCTCGACCACGCTTCCCACAATGTGGGGTTGTCATTACAATTTTGGAAATAGGTCGTTTCCTTCAAGTGAGGGGGTATTTTATTAGAGAAATTACATAATTTATGTAACAAAGTCACTTCGATAAGTTTTCTATGCTATATATTACGTAGTTATACTAAGTTGTATTGATCTCGCATCATCTCTCCGCTAAAGTCCAATGCAATCATTAGTAATGAGTAAATATACAAGGAAGAAACGACACGTATATTATTAAATCTTTGACAGTGTAAACCCTTGTCCTTTTTTTTACAGAAAATAATACGTACATAACAGAATGATGAAATAGCGACATTTATGTATGTAAGTCCTAAAATGTCTTTATTCTATCTTGATGTTGTTTGAATAATTTAAAGAAAGACTATGTTTGGGGAAGCTTATGATTCACAAGAAACGTGTGAAAATGTCGGCGACACTTAATCTTTATCAGTTTTTCTCAACCTGTGGGGCTCATTTTTCTCAGGGAAAAAATCGATTGTATTTGCAATAAAGCTAAGGCCTTGCAATTCATATTTAAATATTTATCAAGTAATAACTTTTTTTTAAAAGGTTCTTAAAATGTAGACATTTCAATAAATATCCACCAAGCCAATTCTACTCGTTTTGCGCTCATTAAAATGGTGGAATTTCCCCAAAGCATTTCAGCAATGTTCTGAGAATTCTATTGACGTCTTCTTCTGACCAAAACAGGTCTAAAACTTAATGTTTCGCCTAAAATGAAAGTAATATTACTATGAAAATCTATACTATAAAGTAGACTGTTAGGCGTATGTATGTATATAATATAAATAAAATATAAATATTTTAAAATAAAATAAAATAAAATATATAATAAAATTAATCTTCAATTTTGTGTTTAAAAAGCATTTTTTTACATAAATTAGTTCCTGATATCTGTGACTACAGATTTCCTGGCGAACATTCTTTAATTAGACAATACCAAATGGTTACACATTAACAAATCTCTCTACTGAGTCTATTCCTAGGCTTAGGTCTAAAACTCTTATTGAACTCTAAGATGATAAAACTTCTTTTTCGCAAAGATAGTTTTATGCTTTAACACATAAACATAGTAATTATTGTCCATTTATTTCATATTTTAATCAAATTAACATTCAAAATTGTTTTTCTAAAGCATTTTAATACATTCTTTCGATAAAGCTGCGTAGCCGTGTTGAGATATGCCTAAATTCATTAATGAAAAAAGGTCTCGCATGCGCAACACAGAATGAACTCTATAAAAGCCAATTTTTAACTCTAGATTAGTGTAGATTTAGATCTATGTCTACCTCAATATCTACTTTATACTTAAACACATGAACATACAAAATTAAGTCTATTCATCTCAAATTTTAATCAAATATATGTAGGCCTACAAGCAAATGTTTTAATTTGAAAAAATGGATTTAAGCCTATTAGCTATTTTGATTTAATAGCTTCATTCACACTATTTTACATTGACACATTCGCTTTACTTATTACATTATTTTTTCGTTTAATTGTTTACAAAACACTCTCAGTGACTATATCGACAGTAATGCGCAAATAAAGACCCGCGGGCCGCGGGTAACATATGTCTAGTGTTAAATAAAGACAAATATACGCTACACGTGCCTCCATTGTTACTCACACTTTAACATCAGTATTTAGTTCCCACCTTATTTTACATCACTTAATTTGGCCTGCACTTTTACAAGGCTGAATAATGAACATTTAGACAATGAGTTTGAACATGTAAGAGAGCAAGCACCGGCTTAAAGAGCTCCACTATACCCCATAGCTCTCAAATAGACCTATTGTTAGGGTTTACATGGGGTTAGGGTAGCCATTTGTAAACAAATTCGCTCCCACTTCCTTTAAAAAGTTCAGGATCCGATAGTGCGTTACGACGACGCAGCTCAATGTTGAGGCCTACTAAAACGATTAGTCTCAGTTCATTGCACTAGAGTTGATGGAAGAGTGCCCCATCAAAATTGTCACTATCTCCACACCATACCTCAAGTAGCCGATTTTATGGCGGAGTTACACGGCTAATGTGAATTGTGATACCTATAAGTAATATGTGGAAGTTTCCCCGGTTAGCTCGGCCCTCGGCTTCGCCTATAACCAAAAGAAGGTAATTTTAATTTTCGATGTGATTGTCTTAGTTTATGTTAGAGGATTTGATATAGTTATTTTTATTTCATGCACTTCGGAGCAGTGTTATGACGTTGTCGTTCTTCTTGCCTGTCTTGGCATTTCGACATATTAATCTTTGCCCTGGAAGTATCATCTTTGGTTGGACTATTTTGACATCTTTTAAGAATGAGTTGTCTATGATATTTTTTAGCGGCCCACAAAAGGGGAAAAGACGCTATTAGTTTTGTGTGGCCTGTCTGTCCGTCAGTCCGTCCCGTTTAGATCTCAGAAACTAGAAGAGAAAATGAAAATCGGACATTAGGATATTTTAGATCATTCAGAGTTCTGATGCAACGGCTACTTTTTTTCTTCTCCGAAAGTGAACCATCTAATTTTTAAAATTATATATGGAAGCAGATTTTTCAAAAAATTACACCAGTTTTGAATGAAAAACTTTTTTAAAAAGGTCATGGACTTCATCATTAATAAATCAAGTTTCATGCATTGATTCGCACATTGGTACAAAACATATGCATCTAAGGTCACAATGGTAAAAGTGTCAGTTAATCATTATAAAATATATTTTCCATTTATTAACTAACTCATTGAATAGAATACTGATTCAAATGTTAATTTTTAAAAACAAAAATTGATACGAACTTCGTTTTAGTTATAAGTTTCAAAAAATAAAAAAACTACTTTTATAACGTGCAGTTTTGACATATTCTCATTATAGTGGACTACACTTGACAGTATAAGTATATATATATATATGACTATATAGAGAACAGATCTACATACATTTATAAAACGAGTTCTAGTCTAGATATAGTATATTCTATATTAAGATTCTATATATAGTTCTAGATCTATATCTAGACTTAGATATAGACTTAGATCTAGATATAGACTTAGATCTAACTCTAGATCTAAAATCTCGACTTAGATAATTTAATCTATTTCTAGATCTAGGCTTAGATCTAGATCTAGACCTAGACTTAGATCTTGAATCTAGATTTAGATCTCATCATCATCATCATCAAAATCCATTAGAGTGAGGGCTTTAGAGGCTCAAATCCTCTCTTGCAAAAGCCCTGGACAGAAACCCTGCTGTCTTGCATAGTGCATAAATGTCGCCATACAGGTCGAGAATTTTGGGTTTCCCAGACCTGTCGAGACGGAGATCAGCAAGTCTGGGGCAGTCTAACAGAATATGATGCACGGTTTCCTCTTCTTCCCCGCAGCGAGGGCACCGTGAATCAAAAGTTGGCCATAGCCGCGAGAAATATGAGCCAACAGGACAGTGGCCTGTCCTGCACTGTGCTATAATAGCTTGCTCAGGCCTGAACAGCCTCCACCACGGGGAAGTGCGGTCAGGGCGCCTCATGCGCTCCCAGACTCGAGGGGCTTTTTGGGACTTGTCCCAGCACTCAAACCACTTTTCCATTTCTTTTTTTTGTATTCTAGCCAGGGATTGATGAAAGCTTACAGCCTGTTCAGTGGGTGGAATTTACCCTCCCTGGTGGGCCAAAGAGTCTGCAATTGTGTTGCCAGTCACCCCTATGTGACTCTGTTCCCACTGCATTATTACAGGGCTGCGATAGCATTGTTTAATGTTATGTGAAGCCATGATGACAGTGTTAATATTGGGGGGCCATGGACGGGGCTTTGCAAAGCCTGTAGTACAGATTTTGAGTCAGTGACCACAACAATCTGTGTTGCCCTCAAATGTCTCTCGCCGAGTTGAGAGTCAATTACTTTTAAGGCTTCACAAACTGCCATGGTCTCCGCATCAAAACTGCAAACACTACCACATGGTCCAAAGATATTGACTGTGTAAGAGCAGAGAAAGTCGATGTAGACTCCATAGCCTGCTCTTCCAGAATCTATTGATGCCCACCCATCAGTGTATGCAAAAATAGCACTGGGCTTGAAGGTATCTAGATATAGACTTAGATCTAACTCTAGATCTAAAATCTCGACTTTGATAGTTTAATATATTTCTAGATCTAGGCTTAGATCTAGTTCTAGACCTAGTCTTAGATCTTGAATATAGATTTAGATCTAAAACTAGGCCTAGATCTAGCTAGATCTATGTCTAGTTTGTATGACAAATGACAATGAAGATATACATTTTTATTTGCAAAGGGAAAGTCTTGTTGTCATTTCTACACAATTGTTTGATTTGGTTTTGGTTTTTTTGGCACATCGGCACACTTTAGGCTACGTCATGCCCGTCTTCCCTTAAAGGTTACTCCGACTTTATGAGCGATACGTTTTATTTAGTTAAGTTATTAAAAACAAGAACTATTCACAGTTAAACTAGTAAAGTAGGTCAAGAATTATTTTTTTTCGTGTTGCCAATTTATTTAATTTTGTTAGAAGAATACATTTTTTTTAGTTTCTCTTTATTACAATGTAACATGCTATAAATTTTGAATGTATGGATAAGGTTCATAATTATTATTTTAAAAAATTTAACTGTACGCTAAATGAATATATGGAGATGATGTGGCCGAAGGGTAAAGCACTTGGAACTGGAAGTCCCATGTTCGAATCCTAGTGAAGACTCTAGTTGGACCACTTCGGAGGCCGATTTTGAGTTTTTTGTTTCACACAAACTGTCATTGTAACCTTGGTTTATGTGTATAATTGGTCCATGTTGTATATCCTATAATCTTAAGCCAGCAATTCTTGTATGTAATGAGTATGTATATAACTCTTATATATATATATATATTTATGTTTCTAATTTTATTTCGAAAACGGCAAGTTCTTTAAGGTATATATATATATATAAATAAGAAAACAACCACTCTCCAGTCATTGCAAGAGTCGTGGTCGACCGTTATATCGGTTTGAAAATGTTTCATTATCGAAAAATCAATTTTGCAAGAATGATTTATGAATTAAAATTCTATATTACGTCAATGGGAAAAAAACAAACATGACTCCCGCTGACATCAGTCGGACTGCAGCAAGATACGGGAGAGAAAACATTATACCGCTTAAATCTCTAGGCTTACATAGGCTTACATAGCCATCAAAGTACGAGCTACCTACATGGGGACACAGCTATCCACAAGCATAATGAAAACTAAAATATAAAACACTTTAAGTACAATAATAAGATCATACATCGACATTTTTTTTTCTTTCCATAGTTCCATAATAAATCAATCTACATATTGTTTGTAAAATTATGCACATTATTAAAGTACAATGTAAAAAAGATGAGTATTTATTAAATGAATTGTAATACTAAACTAATACTAATACTACCAGTGAACACCCTTTTTATAGTGTAACTTTCATTCTTATACCAAGAATGATAAATATTTATTACGTAGTATTATTTTCGATCAAAGTGCGTAATATTGAAACATTAGAAGTAAGAAACAAATATACATTAAGAATATACTTGTGTTCTATGTGTTAACTGGTAAGTGCTATCCCCCCACCTTTAAGTACACGCCTTCCAAAATACAGTCGATGCAAGTTTTAATTAAGTATTTAGTTTGACTGCTTTGTTAAAATTTATTGGGACTTATTAAACAAAGAGATTTCATTTAAAAATCTGATAGGTCAAGTATTCTTTTTAAAGCAAAGGACTAACTATTCCAAGTTTTGATAGCTTATAATAATTAACATAGTCCTATTATGAAGGGTAATATTTTGTTTTAAAGGTGAAGTATTACAATGTGCTTCGAAGTCTACTGTCCCATACCAAAAAAAAAGAAAATGGTCATAACACAGTTTCTCTAATCCTGACTCGATCACACTGAACATTATCCACATCTCTCGGTCAACGAATGTTCGCACGCTGCCGCCTCTTTTGGTTTTAGTTTAAACCTCAGAAAAACAAAAGTCATGTTCCAGAAGTCACCAAATAAAATATACTTAACATCAAAGAGCATCGTGAATGGAGACGCTGTAGACCTCTTCACATAGCTGTAGTTTTCTAATTATTTTTGAAAGTGGAGATCATCATCATCATCATCTAACTCCATTAGAGTTAAGGCTTGAGAGGCGCAAATCCTCTCTTGCAAAAGTCCTGGGCAGAAACCCTGTGGTTTTGCGTAGTGCATACAGGTCGAGAATTTTTGGTTTCCCAGACCTGTCTAGACGCATATCAGCAAGTCTGGGGCAGTCAAAAAAGAATATGAGACAAGGTTTCCTCATTTCCCGCCCAAAATTTGGCCATAGCCGCGAGAAATATGAGCCAACAGGGCAGTGGTCAGACCTGCACTGTGCTATAATAGTTTGCTTAGGCCTGAATAGCCTCCACCACGGGGAAATGCGGTCAGAGCGAGATAACATTGATGTTTCGACAAAATAAAAACTTTGAAAAAAAAAGTCTCGTTACTTTTGTGCCGCTCATCGAATATCACTAATAGGTCAATGAACACTAAATTTAGAAATACAATGAGTCCGTTAGCTTCTTTGTTCGCAATTAAACTTTTGAGTGGGGAGGGGGGATAATTTGGTCGTGGAAACAATGAAATACGTGAAAGTTTTCGAAAAACAACAACACAGCCTTTGAAAATGCAAAGTATTAAAATTATTTTTAAAAATTATAAGCACAACTTCTAAATTCAAAAACACACCCTAATAAAATACCCAGAAATAAACACGCGTTTTATTAAATGAAATTATTAAATGAATTCTGCGAAGGAGTATCCGGTAACATAACAGTGCTCCTTCTTGCTTGTGTCATCGTGGAATGGAAAGAGATAACTGAATTATTCTCAAAATTAATGATATAGCTGAGTTAGAGACTCTACTTGCGTGACTAGATTTACACATAGAAATGCGCAGGATAAGATAAGATAATTATATGACACTAATTTGGTCTTTGAGGACAATGTCTTTTCGATTCCATTTCTGATAATTAAGTTAAGTTAACGCTTGAAGACAACTCACTTAAGTCAATGAAATTGTATTCTTGTCTCTGAGTCAGTTGTCATTAGTCATCCCGAAGTCTTTTTTTTTTAAAACGATTGACTAGGTCAATAAATGTCATATCGGGTAAATCCGTATCAACTGCACACATGAGGCTGAGAAAAGAAAACTTCGTTTTACAACAATAAAGTCTAGTAATTATTTCATTTCTTCCATTACTTAAGGATTTAATGACATGTAAGTAGATCAGAGGCGTTGCATTATGCTCCGGAAGCAACTCGCATAGATGAGCTAAAGGTCTCCAAAACAAACAAGATTTTCCTGATTTTTGTTTTTTTAATTTTCGGACGAAGTTATATTTTAATTCACATTGTCATATTTCGTTTCTGATCCTTAATTCGGTTTTCAAAACAACCGATACGCAGTTTAATTTTGCAGGGGATATACTCAGGCCATATTTGATGTAATCACCAATCTAGATACAATGTCATGTTAGTCACAAACTGTCATAGTGATTCTAAAAATATAATCATGTTTTTAGCCTGAATCTTAAGATTTAATATTATTTACACATTTCTACAATTAATAATGCAAAAAAAAAAACAGTGTATGAGTTAATTACTCTAGCAAATAGCGTTCAAGTTCACGAAGATAAACATTAGAGACCAAAAGAAAATCTGCTGCCGAGGACAAACGCAAACGACGAAAAGAAAATATAAATCGACCGCCTGCGGACAATGGTTATGCTTGCCCTGGATGCTGCAAAATATGCAGGTCACTGCTGGGGCTGCCCAACCACGGGAAATACTGTATTCCTCACTAATCTTCGGACTCGCAGACAAGCCGTATTACTATTATTATTTTTTACACATTTAAAAGATAGTAATAAACTTTAATTCATATATTCTGCAGGCTCTATACAGTCTAAGAAAAAATGATGCCAATAGATAAAGGGACCAAGATGAGAGGAACAAAAGGTATGTCTCTAGTGTACAATGTGGTAATCATAAGTAGACATCTAAATGGAGAGCCTCATTTTATTTTTACCCACAATTTAAACCAGAGCCGAATGTACGGGAGGATAGGCGGAGCAACAGTTCCCGGCTACTGCCCATAGACATTCACAAGAAAAAGGCCTTCACAATAGAAACAAATCCTTAGGAAGGAAAATTAAATTTAATCTACAAGTACCCTCTTTCTTCTAAAATGTATCATACTTTTAGTTATTAGGATTTTTATTAAAGATTTCGAAAAATTGTACAGACCCCAACATACTTATACCAGGCCCTGATTTAAACACCGGTAATTGTTCATTTAATAAATACACATTAACAACAAGAAAACAAAATTATAAAAAAAGCTTGTACGAAGTCTAGTTGTACCAATAGGTTTGGATCAATCATGTCATTTAAATGTGTAATATATCGAGACAGCCACGTACATCTGTGCAGCGAGTCTGTGTGTGTAGCCATTGTTTTTGTTGAGCTTGATTTCTCAATGCTCTATGATCTACTCACTCCTCTGGAACGAAAAAAAAAAGGGGGGGGGGGGAGAAAGAAAAGAATATCTGGGAGAATTGTACCGTTAGTCGTTTTTTAAATGCATTTTAAGAAAAAGAGAACGACCTGAATTCGAACTTAGAACTCAAGCCTCCTCAAACCAACATTCTAAACACTAGCGAAGTGTGAAGGAAAATAGAAAATTGTAAAGTTATCTATTGTTTGTTTTAAACTTACTTAAAGGCGTTTTTTTTTTTACAAATAGGACTAATTCAACCACCACATCAGTCAAGTGCAATATCTTTCTCCTGTTGGAGATACCAAACTAAATTATTAATTACCAATACTAATTTTTTTTTATCATTGTGTTGTCAGTTAAAAGAAATTATTTATGCAAAATTTCAGCTTGATCCGAGTTTGGGTGTTAGAGGAATAACATGTGCAATCTTTTTACTAGACAGAGTGATTTGATATACACTTTGTAATAAGGATCTTTAAGCCGTCTTAGACTTGGTGTTACTTTTAGATACTTTAACTTTAAAAAAAAATTATTTGAATAAATAATATTTTTTTAAGAAGACTAGATCTAGGTTTTAAATAAAAAGTATGTAAGATTGTGTTTGTAAATTAAATAGGGATTTTATTACTAAAAAAAATATAAAATAATAATAATAATTGATAAGTGATTTCGATAACATTAATACCAAATATAAAAACAAAGAAAACTGAAAGAGGAATATTGAGAGAGAGATTTTGAAATAAATGCAAAACAAAGTTACAAAAGAGTTTGTGTGGAAACACAAACTAAGAAAGGGCCCCATTAGGTGGTCCACTCAGTTATAAATAAAGTTTTTAAATATTTTTATCAAGAATATCAGAAGCTATGAACTAAGAACCACAACCCTATCTTCACCAATACAAGAGAAAGAGACGTTTCAGTTTTGAACATGCTGCCTATACTATTGTATTGTCAGTCCGACTGATGGCATGATACCACAGGGTACAGAGGATTATGTTAATATTATTACAAAATTCATATTCATATGTATTGGATGAATTAACTGTTATGTAGATATCGTTTAATGTAAGCTTTGACTAATTGTTGTTACAGTTGTTACTGAATCCTTCTCTAACTGATGGTTTTCTAAAAACTCAATGTCATTCAAGGCCTCAAAGCGGAAACTCTATCCTTTGGTGAAAAAATTTCTAAATGGGTTTTGCATGAGGGTCGTATTTAAGGGAGAGCAAGCGGGGATCCTTCCCCAGGTCCCCCACCAGAAATGGGTTTTCATAAAAGAGATACAATATATATTCGAATTTTTGTTTTCGCATTTTCCCCACCAACACTGGTTAAATCTTACCAAGTTAAGTCTGGCAACAATATCGTTATTAAGAAGTGCCCGCTTGTAGCATGCTCGTAATATGTAAAATAACTGTGGATCTACGTCATGCATTTACAAATTGCCTGCTGACCCTCGTTGAAGTAAAAAGTAAAAACTATAGACTTGAAAAATTAAAATACTTATTAAATATGACAGGCTATTAGATATATATATATTTAATAAGTAAAGTTCCCCATTCAGACCTTGTGGTTCATAAGGCAGATGATGTAAAGGTCATCTGTTTCTGTGGCCTACGGTTAATGATGGTGGCATGTGACCAGCACAACGACCAACGGCCTTTACCTTCTACAACTAATGTCAGGTACCCATTAGAGCTGGGTGGACTCATAAGTGGATCTTTATATTAAAGCTTTCAAAAAAGTGTAATGACTTCCACAAAAATTCTGCCACTGGGCTTGTACATGCTTAAATCCGGCCCTGGATATTTGTGTATAATTCTGTAACTGACATGTATAATATGATACACTGCTTACATTAGCTTATATTTTATTTATGAACATTATAAATACATCCTATATCTTTTAAAACAAAAGTAGATTCTTTCTTAGAAATGTAAGTAAATTGTATAACAGAAAAAAATAATGAAATAATAATTTTTTAGAACTGTTTTCATTAGAAAAAATAACAAAAACCGTTTCCATAAAAAGTTTAGAAATATCTGTTTATACTCTTATTAATGTAAACAATATTCCGTGTTTTTACTATTAATAGGTAATAGTGGTATATATTTATGAGAACCTCTTATATATTAAATTTATACTCAAATTAAACTTTTCCTTTTAGAAAACAAAAAAAGTAACCAATGCATCAGATCCAAAATATCATGTTATCGGAATTTTAGTAGGCCTATCTGTTATAGTTTTTGCGATCTAGCCGGGACGTACTGAGGGACGTACAGGCAGGCCACACAAAGTAAATAGCACTGCTGCTAACTAAATAAGAAATTAAATTACTTTGTGTTACACGCGAGAAAGCTTAGGCGTTCCCCTATACCCTTTTTTCTGGCAATATTCACAATATTTCCACTAACTCTAGGAAAAAAATTATGTACGCACACACACACAAACACACATAATATATATATATATATATATATATATATATATATATATATATATATATATATATATATATATATCGCCGAGGGAGGGGGTGTGCGAAAAATCCCTCCAACCCCCCGCCCCACCCTTTAAAAAATATCCTGGCTACGCTCATGGTGCACAAATATTATGGTCTGGTATATAATCCTTGGCTTCTCTATACTTCGTTTTCCTGACACTGAATACAACAACAAGTTTTCTATTGACGGATTAGTTTTTCTACATAGCAAGGTCTAATACGTAGACATACCTCTGTGTTTTTAATTGAACGTTGTGATTTTTTTTTTCTTATTATGATCAACTCTCAATGTTTTGTGTTTGTTTGTTTTAATCACAAAAATATATTTTCACGTAAACAGTTAAACAACATTTACTCAAAAAAGATAACTTCAATATGGTTTAACTTTCTTTCAATAGGCTGTTTGAGGCATGAAATAACCTACCGACATAAAGAGGCGCAGGAGAACTCGGCTATTTCTTGTTTAAAAAACCCAGGACATAAAGGGTTTATTTCTGTTAAGCACTTCAAAAACATAGAGTCATTGCCTGAGTTTTGTAGAGTAAGTCATTTTTTTATATAAAAAACAAAAACAAAAAAAAAACAATGGGCCTATTAATCTGTGGAATTTGTGACAGTATACATTGAAGACATCTGTTTATCAGGACAGACTTACATTAGCTAAAGTGTATATCACGTCTCATTGTTAAGGCTGATTCAATTAAATAATATCACCAAATGTTTGAAATTTATTAATAAAGTGAGATTATTGCTCTAGCATTTTTTTTAGAATAGTCGCATTGTAATGCGGAATTAGATATTAGCTCTGATTAATTATAAGACTGACGCTAACACTCGTATACAGTAATGATATTATAATTATGTTTATATGTATGTATATACACAAACCCATCATTTCAAATCAAGATACAATAGATCTTATTATTTCAAATATCAAACCTCAACATTTCAGACACTTACTATTTGTGGTAGTATATCCTGCAGTAAACAAAAACAAAATGGTATAAGACTCGTGTACAACAACAGTATTATTTTATTATAAATATTCTCTACCACGACAATATATGTTTAACTACACTCTAGATCAGCTTATAAAATAAAAAAAAAATAAAAACAATCCCTAAGTCCAAAGTCTATACACTATCTATCTGGGCTAAAGAACAAATTAAGTTCACAAGTACCAACGTTTTTTTTTACATACTAAATATAAAATAGGATAGTTGATCTGATGGTTAAAAATACAAAATTAAAAAAAAAGAACTAGGAAAGTAGATCAGATGGTTAAAAATGAAATAAAAATCTAAGATAGTTGATCAGATAGTTTAAAATAAAAATTAAAATAGTAAAATCAGATGTTTTAATAAAAGTTATAAACCAGGATAGTTGATCAAGTGGTTAAAAAAAAACTATGATAATTGATCAGATGGTTAAACAAAAAAATAAAAAACAAGGATAGTTAATCAGATGGTTTAAAATAAAAATTATGAAAGTAGATCAGACTTTTAGAAATTGTCAACTAGGATTATTGATCACATGGTTAAAGGCTCCAAAAGATAGGATAGTGGATAAGATGCTTAAAAATAAATACTAAGATAGTTAAGCAGATGGTTAAAAAAATAGTATAGTTGATCAGATGGTTAGAAATTACTATGCTTTGGTATAAAAACAAGAGTTCTAGGTAATAAATATTTCTCTAGATTTTCGTAATTTAATTTCTCATTATTTTATTTCAGAATCAAAAAATGTATGAAATGTGTCATTGCCTGATTAACTTGACTTGTAAGATTGAAGTTTTTGCGTCTAGCAAATATCGATCAGATTCAGACAGCTTTAAAGATCAGCCTGGTGCAAGAATTGGAAGCGGGAGTGTTTATATCCCCCTTAAATATACTCATAAAGGTGTCCACTGTCCTTGCCCAGAATGTAAAGATCCAAAGAACGCTGGAAGAGAGTTTTATGAGGTGTACGTCACCACTGCCCATCACGTCGTCTTTGACAACTACGAAGCAAGTCGCGCATTCGTCAAGCTACACTTCGATAGTGAGGACCAAAAAGATTCTACAGTGACACTTCCAGGTTACAGAATCGTCAACTACAATGCTGAGGCGGACAGGACTATATTGAGCTGCATTACACATGACATAAGAATAGTTGAAGAAATCCAAAGGCAAAGAGATTCCGCAAAAGAGTTTGAGGAATACTTTTGTAGTCATCCTTTAGAAACAAACCCAGGCTCTAACCTGGCTGTCATTGTGTCACATCCGCACGGATGGCCAAAAACAATTAGCTTTGGCTCCTGCATCGAGGTTCAAAGCATTAATTGCGATGAAAGCAACAACAGCACGACTCTGAATGAAAAACATAAAGGACATGAAATCACTATAGGTACTAGAATCACTGAAGGTAATGGAATCACTGAAGGTAATGGAATCACTGAAGGTAATGGAATCACTGAAGGTAATGGAATCACTGAAGGTAATGGAATCACTGAAGGTAATGGAATCACTGAAGGTAATGGAATCACTGAAGGTAATGGAATCACTGAAGGTAATGGAATCACTGAAGGTAATGATATTACTCAAAGCAATGAAAGCAACAAATGCACTGTCTGGACTGAGTACAAGTACAATGCCCCAACCTGCCCTGGGAGTTCCGGAGCTCTAGTTTGGATCTACGGTAAAAAACGAGTGGGCTATCGTGACAGCGACATTACGACACATACCCATTCTGGATTTGAGGATGGCATGAACAAAAGTGGGTTGGGTTTAGAGTTTAAGACTCCATGAGATTATCTGATTGAGATAAATATCTTGATCAACAGTTAAATGGCTATTAATTTTTTAATGTAAAAAAAAAAGCCATTTTTAAACTGGCGACACTTGAGTGTCCCCTACGTGAGAACCAAGTCAATGTATATTTAATGTTAGGAAATCTAAAACATTATGTACAGTTACAAATATCCGTATGTCAGAAATGCGCTATAGATATGGTCTATAAAAATAATTTATTCCATGTAAGATGTTAATGTTGTTACTTAAAGTAACTCGTCTATGGAATTCATGATGGCATGACTTACATACCGAAGGGGGCTTACGTTTCCACTCCCTAAACACTCATTTTAACGTCGTTTTTTTTCTCCTTCATAGCACGTGCACGCTTGTTCTTTTAATTACTTTTTAAAGTTCACGAAATTTGTTTTCTTTATTAAAGTTAAATTATTTGTTAAAAATATGCGAAAAAAAATTGATTACACACGCACACACAATACTGTCATTGTCATTATTTACTTCTCGTAATCATAAACGGAGCCTGTTTAGTTAATAAACATTACTATTTTTAGCAGATCCTTAAAGGGGAAAAGACGCTATTAGTTTTGTTGGATCTGTCTGTCCGTCCATCCGTCCGTCCGTCCAGTTTAAATCTCAGAAACTAGAAGAGAACATGAAAATCGCATATCAGGATATTTTAGATCATTCAAAGTTCTTGTACTTTTTTTTCCAAATTGAAACCATCAATTTTTTAAAAATTATCTATTCAAGCAGATTAAAAAAAAATACACCACTTACAATGTATAACTTTAGGGGAGGTAACTTTTTTTAAAAAGATCATGGACCTCTTCATTAATAAATCAAGATTTATTCAAAGAATCGCGCATTGTACAAAACATTTGCATCTAAGGTCACAATAAAAAAAAGTATCAATGGATCATTATAAAATATATTTTTCATTTATTAATTAAATCATGATTCATATGTTGTTTTAAAAAAAATAATTTTAATACTAACTTCGTTTAAGCTTAATGTTTAAAAACACGAAAAAACTTTTATAGCGCATAGTGTGACATATCGTTACTATAGGCCTACACTTAACAAAAATCTACATTAGGCTCGATAGAGGCCAGAATTTTGAAATTAAACATGTAAAGTCATACGAATTCTATTCTAGATCTAGATGTTTAAATGACAAAGCACAATGTTATACCTTTTCTGTCTTAAAATATAACAAAGGAAATCTGTTCAGGTGATTTTTGGTCTTTCTAATTTCTAATGTGATAAACAGTGGGCTTTTATAATAGAATTGACACTTATTTTACATTTGAGTAAAAATCAATATTAGTTGGTTATCAGCTCACTTTATCTTTTCAAAAAAGAACTAACTATCAATAGTGTTTATTGGAACATATTTGAAGAAAGTTGATGGGGAAAGGATGACGCTCTGAGCTACCGCACCAGGTACCACCGACACTGTCTGGGAGGTTTCCATTCTGTTTTTAGGTGATCAGTTAAGACGAAGTGTTGTCCTGTTTGCTTTTTAATGTGAAAAAAAAAATAAGCCAAATGATTTTTTACAATTTTATTAATTTAAACAATCAAAACAAGTTTACGGCTTAAATATTCCTGGTTCATTGGTCCATTGATGAATTCGATTGGGGCCGCCTTTAATCTTGTTAAGTTTTAGAACTATATAAGCTCTATATACTGTGAATAGTTATGAATCACTAACAATGAACTTGAGCTAAAGCAGTTGAGAAAATTTAACTTTAGGCTTAATTTGTCAACTCAAGGAAGGCAACTCCTCTAGTGATTCCATCCAACTTTTTCTATGCTTACCTATCTTGCATGCAACAGCACTAAATAAAGCTTTAACCCAAGGAGTTTAAGGGAAATGCTAAAACTTAAAAACAAACCCCAGAGATTTGAATACCTCACAGGAAACTTTGCAGTCTCTTGTGTGCCTCCTTCAAGATTTTAAAACACATTTCTTGAAACATTATTATACAAATATTTTGATTTTTAAATATTTAGATAATTATTTACTTTGAATTAGTGCATTTCAGTTTCTTTTCATAGGCTGCAGGTTCATTTTATTCAATTTAAGACAGAGTCCAGCCATGTAGAATATTTTTCACTTTCTTTAAGTCATTTATATCATAAATTGTTTTTTTACAAAGTCCACGAACATCATTGTACATTGAAAGTTAAACATAATAATCATCTTTTGTTGCATACAACTGTTGACAGATGCTCTCATGTTTTTTTTAAATGGCTTTTTATTTTATTTACATTTGGTTAATTAAAATGATATTTCAAACTGAGTAGGGCTCTGTGTGCCACGATGATTGGTAACAAAATGTGTAAATAACACAATTAGAAACATTTTTTTTTACCTTTTCTTTTTTAAATAATTATTAAAGTTTTTGTAGTATCGATCCAGCTGATAGTTTCACACCAGCGACTAAATGTAATAATGGTAGTTGTGATTTTACCATCACAAAAGAGATACAAGACACAAAGACTCTATTGTTCCCCTGGCAATCAAATCATTAAATAGAAACAATCTGATATAAACTTGTCACATTGAAATTATGAGTGAGTTGGGTTTGAATGTACATTTTGGTTTCTTATAGTTATAATGTTTTTTGTTTGGTGTAATGTACTAATTGTAAGACAAATTTCTATACGGACAATAAAGATTATTATTATTATTATCATTATTATTATTAAGTCTTTATCTTTACTTAAGCAAAAGTACATTATGTTTTAGAGAAAAAAAAGTCGCCAATGACAAATTCTCATGACAATGATGTACATAACCAATGAACTATCAGTGTGTTCAATAAGAAATGTTACTTTTATGTGTCTGTGTATCACTGTCCATTTCTTAAATCCATTTTTATACAAAACTGTCACATATTGGTAACACATTCAATCTCAGTTCTGACTTAGAAATAATCTGTTCCTGAAGTGGACTTAGTTTCGAACATTCGAACAATTGTTTATGAAAAGTAGAACACTAAGCATATGTTTCTCTTGTGGCGACTCTATCAAACCCAATACAAGATAATTTACTGCATGCTGGAGAACTTTGTCTCTTGGCCGACATTCACAGTCTACGATGTTACTCTAAGACTATAGTTGATGTACATTAATCGTTAACTGCAACATTGGCATTTCAACATTTATGTATTAACATTTTTTGTTTAATAAAATACAACAAACGTATTTTAAAATGTTTATTATCGTGTTATGTTTTTTAAAATAGAATTGTAAACTGGTGTTTGTGATAAGAAGCTATACATATACACGTTCTGCTCGCTTGAGGTATGGTATTGGATTAAAATAAATAATAGAAAATGACATATTAGAACTAATAAAAAGAGAGCTCTGACGTCATATCTGTTCTTAATATAACGGGCTCAATCTAGCTTTGTCTATCTTTGAATAAAATACATTACGTTAAAAATAAATTCATTGTATAAATAATTTTTAGCTTTGGTACCTTTCTTTACTTATCCTTGATAAGGCGCGGTGGCTGAGCGGTAAGGCGCTTGTCTTCTTAACCAAGGGTCCTGGGTTCAAATCACGATGAAGACTAGGATTTGTTTGTTTCGGGATCTTTGGGCACCTCTGAGTGGAAAAGTAAAGGCGTTGTGCAGGCCGTATGTGTTAACCATATGCCATAAAAACAGATGCGATTTACATCATCTTCCCTATAGACGACAAGGTCTGAAATGGGAACTTTACTTTTAACTTTACAACAAGAAGATTATGTTGACAATACAGACAAACAGACAACTACAACAGAAGTTCAAAATCATTCGTAGTAACTTTAAGTAATTGGCTGCTAAATATTTGACATTATGACTTCGTGGTCAGATGCAGCTATTCTTTTCCTTATACCTACTATGTATGTTCTTTCTTTTCTGCCAAGGCAGTCCTCTTATGTAATCATGATAATTAATGGTTAGTTTATGTCATAATCCCAACAAGTGTAGATTTCTTCTATTGTTTTACAATAGTTGCATTTCATTGCACTATGATACATATAGTTTGCTCAGTTCTTGTTTCATAAATATTGTAGGCGTTATTGCCACATACATTATTGCAGCTATGCTTTTCCTTTTGGAGACTTAAGTTTCAAGAAATAAATAATATTTCGAGATCAATGACTTTTTCTTTTTTCTCTTTCTCCCCCTCCATCCCGCCCACACACTTGTTATTCTATTGAATGTTATCATCCCCTCAAGTAAAAAAAGAGGAATGTTTCCCTTTCAGACCATGTGATTTATAGGGCAGATGATGTTAAAGTCATCTGTTTCTTTGGACAACGGTTGACGAGCAGAGTGTCGTGTGGCCAGCACAACGACAAAGCGCCTTTATTTTTCCCAAACTAGAGTTGGATGGACTCAGGGGCGCCCTAAAAATCCCAAAGTTAAAAGTCCGAGTCTACACAGAGATTCGAACCCAGGACCGCATGTTCGAAGCCAAGCGATTAACCACTCAGCCACTGCTCATTCATCGTCTCCTCAACGCAAGACATTATTCCCCTTGAATCCTGATCATTTATCTTGTAGAAATAATTTTGTCCTTTTATTTTACAATGGATCAATACTTTTCTATCATCAGATCAACATGGGACTATTGGTTTCTTGACATATTTATTGGCATGTACTCAGGCAAGTATAATGGGCCGAACGAAATAGGAATTTAATGTCTACTTCCATTTATGGTCATTTTTATTGCATCTTGTATTTACTTAAGCAACTATTGATCCTTTTTCTCTGCTGGGAAAAGCCCACATTGTCATTCGCCACTGGGGGATGTATGTAATAAAAATCAATTAATTATTAAAATAATTTCTAACGACATTACAGGTTGGGAAACAGAACACACAGGTAATATACACTAAATTTAAGGATTACTTTAGTTTTAAAGATAAAATATTTATATAGAGGATAAAAAAGTTCTTGTTAGCAGAAAGGCAAGACCTGGCTTATAGCCAAGAGCCGAGTCAACCTGACCTGCTAACAAATGACACAACTAAAATAATTCATTGGGCACTGAAGAGATACATTTTTTTTTGCTCAGCGGACGGATCTTGACATATCTCATGGAATTAAGATGAATGCATTGGCATTAACTGTGGTCGAAACAATGTCACTCTCACAGTAGTTCCACCTTCTAATTGTTTTGAATGACATAGCTAAATGTATTTCATGTTAAAATTATCATTGCATTTAAGAAATTTTTTGTTCAATCTGTAGACATGTCAGTGGCGTCACTAGGTGGTGCGGGGGGGGGGGGTGCGGTTCGCACCGGTAGACACCCGTTGGGGGGGGGGGGTGACACCCAAGAAAAAAAAAGAAACTTTGTGAATAGCTGACAATTTTAAAAAATAAATGACAGTGGGTAAATATTAGAATATGTTATTTAAAATTAATAAATAGATCTATCTACTTATTTTTCATTTCAGCTAAACATATTTTAATTTTTATTATGAAATTCTATCAAAATGTTAAAAATGTTATATCATATTTAATTTCACAAGGAAAACGTGACGCCTTACTTTCAGATGTATACCAGCTGCATGTATCATTGTATGTATATGAACACTGCTTTTTGTTTAAAAATGTTTTAATTGAATCTATTCAATCTGTGGTTAGCACCGTAATATCAGGATGCCAACCAATAGTCACTGTTTAACAAATGACGACATTCTTCAGGCATAAAATATTATTGAAATCTCACGTTATTAATGTAAATTTTGGAAAAAATTGGAAAGTAAATAAGAGGCCATTGAGATTTCTGAAGATAATGATTTTATTTCATTTTTCTGTAAAAGAAGCTCTAGCCAAGGTGAAGGAAATGTTACAATGCGTCAGTGGAATGATATACTTGAATATTTTATTGGATTTTTCTTCTTGGCTAGTGCCAAGTATGGATCTAATGCTTCCTAATGGGGACCTAGTTCTTGTAAAGCTAGGTTGGTTGACCTAGTTCTTGTAAAGCTAGGTTGTTTGACCTAGTTCTTGTAAAGTTAGGTTGTTTGACCTAGTTCTTGTCAAGTTAGGTTGTTTGACCTAGTTCTTGTAAAGGTAGGTTGTTTGACATAGTTCTTGGAAAGCTAGGTTGTTTTACCTAGTTCTTGTAAAGTTAGGTTTTTTAACTTAGTTCTTGTAAAGTTAGGTTGTTTGACTTAGTTCTTGTAAGATTTTGTTGTATGACCTAGTTCTTGGTACGTTTTGATGTTTGACCTAGTTCTTTGAAAGTTTTGATGTTTAACCTAGTTCTTTGAAAGTTTTTATGTTTAACCTAGTTCTTGTAATTTTTTTATGTTTGACCTAGTTCTTGTAAAGTTAGGTTGTTTGACCTAGCTCTTGTAAAGTTAGGTTGTTTGACATAGTTCTTGTAAAGCTAGGTTCTTTTACCTAGTTCTTGTAAAGTTAGGTTGTTTGACATAGTGTTGATTACCATTAAGTCTCTTGTTTATCAAAGCTCAGAAGTCTGCCTGGCCATGTTATATGCGCTTTGAAGGATCATGTTTTAATCATGCCTTCACTCATTCCCTGCCGTTCTGCAATCTAAAATTGTCTAGTAGTGTTGTGCGTCGCACTTGGAGCACTAAAGCCAGCAAAAGCGAACAAAGATACCTTTCACCAGCCTGGCTGGGCGGCGAGTTCCTTATTCCAGTCAACCTGTCCGACGGGAGGTGAGACTCGGGGTTAAACTAAGAGTTTGTTTTGCGTTCACTTCCAGTGGACACGGACACTCCGGCTCGCAGTCTTAAGACGCGACCGATGGCCGCACCACTGGGGCTCCGTCGTATTCGTATACCAGGCTAATCGTGCGGGATACACGCCATTTAATGAAACGACCCATTGAGGGACGGCGCCTCTCATGACCGTTTCCACCCAGACGCCACAACGAGGCAGGGCAGCAAGGTCGGGGCCGTTCTGCAATATATATTTCTCTAGTAAATATTTTTTTGAAGGAAGTAGAAACTTGTCAAAGTACACGTAAAGAAAATGTGAACATTTACAATTGCGTAAGCTGGTCCATAAATTGGCAAATCTTGAATAATTTATCCCAATCATGTGGTGCAATACTTTTCCTCTAATAATTCATAGGATTTAGAGTTACTGATCGGCTTCCATACACTTGGTTCTACTATTAGCCTGGCATTGGACATTCCTGTCATTAACTTCATACAATTTTAATTGTTCTTGATGAAGAGTATAATAAAATAATAATCAATGAAAAGGAGTCGAGCTGGTTGAGCGGTAAAGCGCTTGCCTTACGAACTTTCCGGAGTTTTAATCCTGGTAGCTCTCTAGTAATTCTTTCTTCTCTTGCCTTGTCTCATGACTTCTATAATTTTTACTTCTTCCAATTTTAGTTAAACATGACTATTTAACAAAAAAAACATGGCAGAAATACGACATGGCAACGCACTATTGGTCTAAACTGCCCACACGTTGTGACGTGGCAGGTCAGTGTTGGGGCCTTCTAAAACGAAGGCTCTCGCTTGAATAAAAAACAAGTGGGCCTGTTCTCTTCTAACTATACTAGCTAATTGGCAAGATAAGATAACCAATGAGGAAGTGCTACAAAGAGCAGGGTGCCAGGACATCCGCTCTGTTATCAGCAGCAGACGCCTTGGCTGGCTTGGCCACGTTCGTAGAATGCCAGAAGGTCGACTTCCACAGGACATCCTGTATGGTGATCTAATAGAAGGCAGGAGAGCCGCTGGTCGCACACTATTACGTTATACGGATGTATGCAAACGCGACATGAAGTTCTTCAAAATCGACACTGGCAAATGGGAAGAGGGACTGGACAGATCCTCATGGAGAGAGATCATAAAGGAAGGGTCAAAGATTGCAGATGTCATACACAACAGAAGCAGAAAGAAGGGTGAAAATGCAACGGCGCCTGGTGATTATATATGCCCAACCTGCGATCGCAGCTGTGTATCAATGATTGGCCTCTTTAGTCACACAAGAAGTTGCAAAAGGAAAAGATCGTCTCTCGAGACGTAAAATGCCACAGATACTAGCTAATAATGCATTCACGCCCAATAAATCCGGCTGATTGTTTCCTGACGCACGATGAATTTAAACAACTTGGGAAATATCTGTGTTTCTTCATTATCCATTGTTTTGTCATCATTATCTTTATTATCAATCGCAGAGTCATCAAAAAGTGTATTTTCATTAAAAGTTAGAAGCATTTCGCAATGTTTGAAACAAAACTTCACGACAACGTTGTTTTTTTTTTCTGCTAGCGTCAATAAATGTCAGATCGGGTAAATCGTATTAATTACACTTTCAATGCTGAGAAAAGAAAACACAGGCTGAATTACGCTTCGTTTAACAATTTAAAAAGTCTATTGAATAATTCATTTGTTCTATTACTTAAGGATTTAAATACACGTAAGTAGATCAGAGGCGTAGTATTATGCTCCGGACGCCACCCTCAAGGAGTAGTCAAAAGATCTCCAAAACAAACACGATTTTCCAGATTTTTTTATTTTTCGGACAAAAATATGTTTTAATTCATATTGTCACATTTCATTACTGAACCTTGATCTGGTTTACAAAACACCGATACGCTTGTATAATTTTGCAGAGACTTGGACTCAGGCCATATTTGATGTAATCAACAATCTAGATACAATGTCATAAGTTCGTCACAAACTGTCAATGTTACTAAAAATATAATTGGATTTTCAGACTTAATATTAAGGTTTAGTATAATGTTCAAATCTTGACAATTAATAATACAAAGACGAGCGAAAGAGTTAATTACTGTATCAAACAGCGTCGTTCAAGTAAGGTTTTCAACGATTTGAAAGATTGTATGTAACTTTTATTCCTATATATATATATATTGCAGACTATATATAGATAAAAAAGCATGATGCCAAAAGATAAAGGGACGAAGAGGAAAAAAAAAGGTACGTCTCTATTGTACACTGTTGTTATCAGAAGTAGACATCTAAGTGTAGAGCTTCATTTCCTGAGGGTTGTCTTATAGTCCAAGGTTTTATTTTTACCCAAAGTTTAAACCTTGGCCGGATTTAAGGGAGGGCTGGTGGAGCAACAATCCCGCGGGGTTACAGCTCGGGGACATTCACAAGACAAAGGCCCACAAAATAGAAAAAAATTCATGGGAAGGAAAATTTAATTTAATGTAGAGATATGTTTTTCTTTTTATAATTTGTCATGCTTTTGTTATTAAGATTTTTATTAAAGATTTTGAAAAGTGTAGGGGCTACCGCATAATTATATCCTTCCATGATCTCAACACCACTAATTGTTCATTTAATAATTTCACGTTTGCAACAACAACAAAAATTATTTTTAAAAAAGCTTGTACGAAATGTAGTTGTACCAATTAGTTCGGATCACATACAATTTAAATTTGAAATAGATGGACACAATACTAAATCTGTGCAATCATATTTGTACACATTGTTTTTGTTGGGCTTTATGTCTAAATACTCTAGGATCCTTTCACTTATCAGGAACAGTTGTGAAAAAAATTGAGTGGAGAATTTTATCGTAATTGTTGTTTTTTTTTAAAGAATTTTAAGAAAAAAGAGAAAGACCTGAATTCGAAATTAGGACTCAAGCCTCCTCAAACCAACATTCTAAACATTTTGCTAGCGAGGTGTGAATGAAAATAGAAGATTGTATTTTTATCTATTATTTGTTTTAAACTTACTTTAACATGGCTAATTACAAAGGGGATTAATCCAACTTTTACCACCACCTCAGTCAAGTGCAATTTCTTTACCCTGTTGGAGATAGCAAACTAAACCAATACTTATTATTTATTTTTTTTGTATTTCGTGTTTTTTAAATTAATCATTGTGTTGTCTGTGGAAAAAAATGATGGTGCAAATTCCGAGTTTGGGTATTGGAGAAATAACGTGTACTAACTTCTAATCAGATATACAGATTGAGTTGATATAAGCTTTGTAATAAGGATCGTTTTAGCATTCACAATTCTACAATTCTCAAAGGCTATTTTAAAAAGCTGTGTTTGACTAAATGTTTTTGTCTATGAATACATAGATCTAGTTTTAAATAAAATTATGTAAGTAAAATAGGGATTTTATCACAAAAACTTTAGAGGCATTTGACTACATTGTGACCTGTAAGTTCACACAGACATTCTTTAAAAAATAGTAGAGTGTAAGCGAGGAGAAAAAAAAGACAAAATAATTTGAAGATAGGTGATTTCGATAACATTTACACGAAATATAAAAACAAAGAGAACTGAAAGAGAAGTATTGAGAGAGAGATTGTGAAATATATAGAAAACAAGGTTACAAAGAGAGTTTGTGTGGAAACTGAAAGTAAGAAAAGGCCCCTTAGTTGGTGGGATGACGACTTAAAACAATGGCCCGCCTGCCATTGAAAGAGCTTCTAAGGGAAAGGTAAAAGAAAATGAACAGAAAACTATGAACAACCCAAACCCAACCTGCACCAGTACAAAAAAAGAACAGACGTTAAAGTTTTGAAGTCATGTCTATAATATTGTATTATTTATCCGACTGAAGATTTGATACAACAGGATACGGAGTATAATGTTATTATTATTACATTAATAATATTCATATCTATTGAATAAATTAACTGTTACGAACATATCGTTCTATGTAAACCTGAACAAATTGATGTTATTGAATGGTCCTCTAATTGATGGTTTTGTAAAAGCCAAATATGTCATTCAAGGTGTCAAGCGGAAAACTTTACCCTTTGGTGAAATTTCTAAATGGGATTTGCAGGAGGGTCGTTCTTAAAGGAGGTCAAGCGGGGCTCCTTCCCCTTTTCCCCCACCAGAAACGGGCCTTCGTAAAATAGATACAATGTATATTCGAATTTCTACTGGTCAACCATTTTTGTTTACCCATTTTTACCGCCAACACTTTAAATCTTACCAAGTTACGTCTGACAACACTTTCGCTATTCGCCCGCTTGTAGCGTGTTCGTAATATGTAAAAATAGTGCTGGATCTACGTCAGTGCGTCTAACAATGGCCTGCTTACCCTCCACAAATTAAAAAGAATACACTTTTTAAAATTAAAAATACTTATTAAATATGACAAGCTATTTTAATTAAGTAAAGTTCCCCATACAGACTATTGGGCAGATGATGTAAAGGTCATCTGTTTCTGTGGCGTTTTGTTAACGATGGTGTCATGTGGACAGCACAGCAACCAACAGCCTTTTCTTTTCCCCAACTAATGTCAGGTTCCCATTATTTTGATTAATTCTCAATTTTTTTTTATTAAAATGTCCATTTTAATCAGGGCCGGCCTTAGGCCACTGCAAACTATACGACCGCATTGGCCCCGCAATTTCATACGACCCGCACTTTCATAGGACTCACGTTATTCTAGGTGTATAAATTATTAAATTAAACCATATTATAACTTAAAACAGAATTCCCCCGCCCTACTGTCGATTTACCAGGAGCTCCTGGAAATCTCCCGAAATTACAAAATATACGAAAAAGTCCTAAAAATATACGGAAATATAAAAACGAAATTGCCTTTTGGGGTGTCATTCAATATGAAAAACGCCAATCCTACGCGCCATAAATAAAAAAGGCATTATGCATTAGCCGTAATTGTGTAATCTGGTAAAGAAGCTTCTCGCTCCTCAAACTAATGAAGAATTACTTGAGGTCAACAATTCTCTAAGATAGATGAAAACATTTGGTAATTCTTGTTATTAAGCGTGATCTATGTAGGAAACAGAATTATCATGATATACTGTATGACTTTGCTACACGCAAGGCTCGTAAAGTAATTCTGTACGTAGTAAAGAATGAATAAAATGCATAGACGAATTTATTTTCTAATACAAACTCTTAAATTTCACTTATTGTCCGCTTCTCTACCCAAACGTGGCCCCGCGAAATCCTTTTCTCATAGGGCCCCACAATGCTTAAGTACGGCCTTGATTATAATATCTTTTTATGTAAACTGTTGAACAATATCTACTCAAGAAAGATAACTTAATATCTTTCAATTTTTTTTTTCAATAGTCAATCCGAACTACGAAATAACCTACAGAAATAAAGAGGCGCAAGAGAGCTCGGCTACTTCTCGTTCGAAAAACCCAGGATATACATGATTTATTGATGCTAAGAATTTTAGTATAGAATCATTGCCTAAATCTTTTAGAGCAAGTCAAGTTTTTAATGATATTTTAATAAAAACTAAAAAATTTGTCAAAAAATCGGTAGCATTTGTGAAATATTGACAGTATAAATTAAAAACGTTTATTTATCAGGGAAGAATGACATTAGTTTAAGTGTACAGTATCGTCTCATTGTTCAGGCAGATTTAATTATATAAAATCACTAAATCAAATTTATTAATAAAAAGAGATTATTTCTCAAATATTTAACTAGGATAAATTGTAAGAATTTTTTTTAGTAGACTGACTGACGGTAACACTTGTATACAGTAGGGATATTATAATTTTTAATATATATATATATATATATATATATATATATATATATATATATATATATATATATATATACAAACCAACATTTCAAATCAATGTCCAATAAAAAATAATATTTCAAAGAGCAAACCTCAACATTTCAGACACTACTTATTGTAATATATCCAACACTGAACAAATAAACAAAGCTACAATGGTATTACAATCGTGAACAACAACAATGCTAATCTATTGTCCAACGTCTCTACATGACACAAGATTGACTAAACTACACTCTAGTTCAGCTTATCAAATATAAAAATAAAACAACATCCTTTAGTCCATAATCTAGAGATATATACACTATCTTTCTGGGCTAAAGAATAATTTAAGTACACATGTACCAAGATTCTACGAAAATAAGTCTTTTATTTTTTGACATACTAAATATAAACAAGGATAGAGTATCAGATGGTTAAAAATAAACAACTAGGATAGTTGATCAGATTTTTAACAAAAACAAAACTGGGATAGTGGATCATATATTAGGAAGCTATAAACTTGAATAGTTGATCAGATGTTTAGAAGTTACAAACTAGGATATTTCATCAGATGAATAAATGTTATTTAGCTGGGATATACAAAACTTGAGTTCTAGGTACTAAACATTTATCTAGATTTTCGTAATTTAATTTCTATTTATTTTATTTCAGAATCGAAAGATGTATGAACTGTGTCATTGCCTGATTAACTTGACTTGTATGATTGAAGTCTTTGCCACTAGCAAGAATCGATCAGGTTCAGACAACTTATATGATCAACTTGATGCAAGAATCGTAAGCGGGAGTGTTCATATCCCCCTTAAATATACTCAAAAAGGTGTCCACTGCCCATGCCCAGAATGTAAAGATCCAAAGAACGATGGAAGAGATTTTTATGAGGTGTACTGAAGGTAATGGAATCACTGAAGGTAATCGTATCTTTCAAAGCAATGAAAGCAACAAAGGCACTCCGGAGCTCTTGTCTGGATCTACGGTAAAAAAACGATTGGGCTATCGTGACAGCGACATTACGACACATACCCATTCTAGATTTGAGGATGGCATGAACAAAAGTGGGTTGGGTTTAGAGTTTAAGACTCCATGAGATTATCTGATTGAGATAAATATCTTGATCAACAGTTAAATGGCTATTACTTTTTGAATGTAAAAAAGAAGCCATTTTTAAATTGGCGACACTTGAGTGTCACCTAAGATAACGTAGTGTACGTGAGATCCAAGTCAATCTATGTTTAATGTTAGGAAATCTAAAACATTAGGTACAGTGCAAATACACGCATATGTCAAGGACCGTGGTGGCTTGACTTTTGTACCATGGGGGCGTGGGGGGGGGGGGGTCTCGAGTTCCGATTCCCTAAACACTGTGATTTTAACATTGGTTTTCCTCTGTTTAGGTAACACGCATTAGCATTCTCACCACTTGCACGCTTATGCTTAAATGTGTTTAATTTTCAAATTGTATAAAATTCTGTCAAATAAATTAGATTACCCACAAACAAAAAATTCTGTCATTATCATTATTTTTTTTGTTCCCGGGTAGAACCATCGTAGTCTTTTTAGTTATTGAACATTGCTATTTGTCATTTTTTAGAAGTAAGTAAGCTTTCTTTAATATGAATAGTTACATTGTTGTTTTTAGTAACAATGAACTTTAGCTATCGTAGTTTGAGGAGATTTAAATTTAGGCTTTAAAGTAGTCAAACTAAGGCGAACAACTCCTCTAGTGATTACATCCTACTGTTTGTTTGCTTACTTATTTGGTTAGAAACAGGAAAACTAAATCGTGCTTTAACCAAAGATTTTAAGAGAAATGCTAAAAAAACAACATGTTTTGAATATTTAATAAAAAACCTCTGCAGTCATGTCTCTTTAGTGCTTCCTTTGCTTTAATTTATTTGACTGATGAGAACGTTTTGTAACTCTAATAATTCTACCAAATAATTAACATCATCTTGGCTAAGAAATGTTCCAAAAAGATATAGATGTAGAAGTCGTTTCCTTGTATTTTTTAAAAATTTACTACATCCTTAAATGAAGTTGTCATTTCCCCCTAGAGAATGTTTAGGTCTGTACGGGTACGCTGTTCTGCCTCAACGTGGCACTCGGGTGGAAACGACAATTAGAGGAAGTGGTTAGACTAAATGAATGGCAAAACAAAACCCCATGTGAGAGTGTCCAAGGGTACGCGAGAGTTGTCCCAATGCACCGAGCGGGGTTGAAAGAGAGCTTTTGCCGTCTTGCCTATATTCCATGGGCCGTTCCTCAAGGGACCGTTATATTAATGAGTCCTTCACGGCTAGTTTGGTAAAACAGGAAGATGGCTGAGGTCCCTGGTGTACTCGGCCTTCGGCCATGTCTAGCCCATGCGCCCGGGGTGCAAAATGCATCGGAAAAAGCAATGCTTTACATTGGCATTGACTTGGGTCTCTTCCAGACAGAACTGTGTGTTAGGCAGTAATTCAAAATTTAAAAACACATTTCTTGCAACATCATAACAAAAATGATTTTATTTCTGAATACATAGATAATAATTTACTTTGATTTAGTGACTGTCAGTTACTGTTCTTGAGGCTGCAAGTTCATTTCATTCAATTTGAGACAGATACCAGCCATGTGAAATATTTCTCACTTTCTTTTAAGGCATTTGTATCATAAATTGTATTTTCCAAAAGCCCATCGAACATCATTGTACATTGAAAGTTAAACATAATAATCATCTTTTGTTGCATACAACTGTTGACAGATGCGCTCATGTTTTCTAAATGGCTTTTTATTTTATTTAAATGATGTTTGGTAACAAGAAATGTAAATAGCACAATTAGAGAGATACTGCCATTTTACTTTTTCTTTTTTTAAATAATTATTAAAGCTTAAGTAGAACCCAACTAGCTAATGGTTTCACACAAGTGACTTAATGTTAAAATGGTATTTTTTTATATTTACTAAAGAAAAAGTACATTTTGTTTCAAATAAGTTCTAGAGAAAAAAAAGTCGCCATTGACAAATTCTCATGACAATGATGTACATACCAATGAACTATCAATGTAGCAAAAAAGAAATATGCTACTTTTAAATGTCCATGTAAGCTGTCGCTGTCCATTTCATAAATCCCTTTTTGAATCAAACTGTCACATATTGGTCACACATATAATCTCAGTTGTGACTTTAATGTATCCCTGTGGAAATGATCTGTTCCTGAAGTGGACTTAGTTTTATAGCTTCATTTGAAAATGTTTTTATGCTAAGTAGAACAAGAAGCATATGTTTCTCTTGTGGCGACTCTATCAAACCCAATACAAGAGAATTGCATATTGGAGACCTTTGTTTCGGCTGACATTCTCAGTCTACGTTGTTACTGTAAGATTATATTTGATGTACACTAATCGTTAACTATAACATTATCATTTAGACATTTATGTATTAACATTTTCTGTTTAATAGAATAAAATCAAACCTAATTTAAAAAGCTAATTATCGTGTTATCTTCTTTTTTTTTAATCAAATCGTAAACTAGAGCCTGTGATTTGAGCTATAAATAGAAACGTCCTACTCGCTCCAGGTATGTGAAAGAAAAATAGCAATTGATTTTAATTCATCATAGAAAATGACAAACTGGAACAGATAAAAAAAAATGCTCTGACGTTATTACCTTTACCTACCCCGTAGTTTATTGGATCGTTTGGTACAAATCTCTTTCAATAGCAGACCCCTCCATTCCTTTTTTTTTTCCTCCCATCGCTTCCTCTATCTGCCTCTTCGTCTTTTTCTTGGTACTGTTCCCTGAAGGAAGGTCTTTGCAAGCCCCAAAGATCTTGTAATATTGCCATAGATAATAAGCTTGCGGTTTTTTTATGACAGCAGGTCACCATTGTTTAAATAATTTGTGTCCAGGTGAAAAGAATAAGAATAATGAAGGACAATGAATGGAATATTTGAATGAACGTCCCTTAATGAAGTCATGGGACAAGAAAGAGAAGGAAAAATTACAAATGTGATTAGAGTGTTATAGGACATATTGCGGTCGATGCTTTGAGAAAATTCGATTAAGCAATTTTTTTATACTGTCTGACAGAAAAAAAAAATGTTTCAGTCAATATCAGGTTTTAAAGAAGTGCGTAAAGAAATTCTTCATAATTCTCTTTTCATTGGTTATTATTCAGTTATTGAACAGTTCAACTTGTATGAAGATGGTCACTGGAATGTCCATAGCCTGGCTAATAACACAAGCAGCAGCACGTGTCTGGAAGCTTTTTGGATTCACTTTGTATTTACTTCTTCCAATTTTAGTTAAAAATCACTATAAACAAAAAAAAACAAGGTCTGTATGACCTGGCAACGCCTTATTGGTCTAAACTGCCCACACGTTGTGACGTTGCAGGTCAGTGTTGAGGCCTTCTATAAAAAAGGATCTCGCTTGACTAGGGCTACTGTAGAAAAGGTAGGCCTAATCTCTTCTAACTATACTTGTTCATGATGCATTCACGCCCAAATATCCAGCTCATTGTTTCCTGACGCATAATAAATTTATATATATATATATATATATATATTTACAGAGAGAGAGATAGAGAGGAGGGAAAAAAAGTGAGTTGTCAGGGGGAGGTATGGCGAGAATGAATGTTAGTTTTATATTTTGGTATGATTGTTATATCCCCCTTGTTATGAATGCAAAGTGTTGCACGTGTTGTGAACTGAGTGATTAAGTCTTCTTTGAATGTACGAGAAAGTGTGTTAGCTAGTGATGTCTTGCTCCCGGTCCAGGAAGGTTGGACGTTTAAGACTAAGACTGGTGTTTTGTTTATTAATATTAATATTTATTGTGCATTATTTAAGCTATATTGGATAATAAAATATTATTATTATATTCTTGGAGATCTGGAGTTGGAGTTCATGCTTATTAAGTATAATTGTTCTTAGTTGTAATATTTAAGAATTTAAGAATCAAGTAATATTTGTTCGTATAAGTGAAACCCCTAGTGAGCCAAGTTAAGAAACACAAGAACAAGAGCCAAGCAGTATATAAATTGAACCCTGGCATCTGGAGGCTTCGTCCGGGCAGGTATCGTTGTACCTCGTATCTATCATTTGTCGCTTCGATCAGCCAAACGAGATACTGCCTGACATATTTGAGTGGATTTAAGACAATCTGTACTATTTAACCAGTGTATTATCCAGTTTACTATTTTAACCAGTATTATTATTATCGACATCTGTGTGTCAAGAGAGTACATTTAGATCTGACAACAAGAGAACAAAGCAATAAACATAGTTATATAAAAAATCCTTTTGAAAACAATAACAATATATTTATTAATTTTAAAATATACAGAAATGCGTTGAAGATACAAATAGTTTCACTACAAAAGTATACACGATTCAGCTTTCGAGTTCAATACTGGACCCGGCTCTTCGGATTCCTGATCAGCGTTAATATCTTTGACTTTGAGATTCCAGCCCTCTACACTTTTTCTAGGTGCCGTTTCATGTCCAACTAAACGTCTCAGCCTCTCGTCGGGTTTCCAGTCATTTGAACTTTTACTTGGCTTTTCTTTGGGACCCTGGGTAGCTAGATTGGACATCTGGACGTTACTTATATCGCCTTCTGAAACAAATATAGAATACTATTTTTAGAGATATACAATGCCTTCTTTAGTTTATATATAAATATGCAATTTAGCAAGCACTGGAACTAAATAGATTTATATGTATATTTTATAGACAATAACAGGTGAATAGTAATGGGATATAGATGAAATTTTTTAAAAGTTAAATTAAGACTAACCCTGAAATAAAGTAGTTCAACTTATTGAATTTTAAAACATAGTTTAACTAAACTAAATACAATTAAATAAACTTTAACAACTTTTCACATGCATTTGTTGGGGGGTTTTGGGGTTTATCTAGACCGAGCTCATATCTCCGACTTTAGGCATACGTACGGATCTAGTTATCTTAACATTGTAGAAATCTTTATCGATACCAAAATCAGTAATAACAAAGATGTTTATTCGAAATAACTTATTGCACAGTCAAATGTGAAAAAAAAATATATATATATAAGAATTATTATTATCTGAATAGTATAGGATCACTGAGCTTGCTTTATAACTCTACCCCTCCCAACCATATACACATAAATTTGATGACCAGTATCTTATTCCAATCCACCTTTTGGTCCACCTTACGCCTTAGGAAATAGTTCTACATCTAATCTCCAAGTATTCATCGACTTTTCAGCTTTATAATGACATTTTTCAAAAGCTCCCTGAAGTTTTTTTAACATGAGCCCTTTTTGTTTAATCATTGCATCCTGCACATCGAACACTGACTTAACATTTTGTACGAATACCTCTCTATTTGAACTCTCCTCTCACAAAATTAGGTCCCATGATATATAGTTTGTTATGTTGTATTTACATGGCCCGCTTCTATCGACCTCTCACACATAGACAACAAATTTCCGGACTTATATATTTCTGATTTTACATAGATAACGCTGATGTCCCCACCCCTAGAAATATCTTAAACTTGTAATATGTTCATAGTTGTTCTAGGCAAACAGAAAGTAGTAACTGATTCAATGTTTTTCATCCACAGCTATTGGGATAATTACTGTTAACAAAGAAAATGTGTTAGCCATTACCTTAAGAATATAGTATAGATTTCACATTTTCATTTTTAAAATGTCTTAGCAAGGAGCTTTTCCTATTAGGTATTGAACATGATAATAGATCATTAAGTACGTTCCCTGTAGAAAATAACACATAGTGGGAAAATACATGGCATTTCATCGCTTTTGACAGTAACTTTTCTTTTTGAGTCGCTGACGGAAGTGGCACCTTGAGATCTAGACTTATCGTCTGATATGGTTACGTAGTGCTATTAAGATGTCCTAATAAGATGCCTAATAATGTCTGTAGCCTGTTGAAAGAATACTGGTTTCAGTTTTGCAAAGTGTTGGATTTTTTAACGGCCTTGTGTAAATCATTACATTAATTGAAGACTTAATCTCTGGATGACAGAAACTGTTAAGCTGCGGATTGATAGTATAGCAGCTTATGGCTACGGGTTTATATCATACCACTTTATGGCTACGGCGTTTTACTATAGCAGCACATGGCTACTGGTTTATATTACATCAGCTCATGTCTAAAATTAAATGACTTACTGTCGATGTGTCAAAAAATATAATCTAATCAAGCGAAATCTGGAAAAAAAAGTCCATCTAAAAATAAAATTCTGTTCCCCTGTGTGCGTATACGAGAACTTATCTATTTCTTTCACTTTCGTACCACGAGGTCTCTAGGGCAGATGATGTAAAGGTGATCTACTTCTGTAGCCTACGGTTAATGAGGATGTCATGCGACCAGTTTAACGGTCCATCACCTTTACATTTCCTCAACTCATGTGAGCGGTGAACTCAGAGGTGCCCACAGGATCCCGAAATTAAAAATCCAAGTCTTCACCAGGATTTGAACATAGGGTTCAGAAGCCAAAACACTTTACCACTCAGCCACTGCGGCTCCATACTCTTTAGCAGCCATTTTTTTAGTTTTCTGTTAGTTTGTTTTTCATTATTGTCTCTTGATTAGTAACACAAACATAAAGGAAATAAAACTTGATCAGTAATAAGTGTTAGACGACGATCACTTTATTATGATGCAATTGTCTCAACAACAGACATCTAACTTTATATTACAGGAATGTCCAGATTTTTAGAGCGGCGTTCCATATAATTTTTCAACAATTATGTCATGGACCAAGTTACGCATGAAAATGAAGTCCAGAGAAAAGTTTTCTCGTCTATTTTTGACAGACGTTTCTAGGGACCATCTACAACCGCACGACTGGCCAGATTTAACCTGCTGATCATAGTTTAGGCGTGAAATGTTATATAAAACCATTTGGTAAGTATATTGTTGAAATATGTATAATAATTATTTATTTCAAAAGATTTACTAAATTTGTTCAATCTCGATGAAGATAATTGTGACTTTTGAGTGGTCGTTTCTGGACCTTCTTTGATTGAAGAGCCTGGCACAAGTTTATGGTCCTCTTTATCTGTCTCATCTGAAACATGAAGAAGAGGACAACGTTAAGGTTTGGAATCAAATGTACACAGAAAGTGGTTTAAGTATCTGTGTTCTCAAGTCTTTCGTTAAAAGTGATTATTTTTTTCTATTCCTAATATTAATTGGCATTCTTTTCAAGGGCTCTTCAATCTTGGAGGAAAAAGTTGAGCTAGTGCATGTCTGGAAATTCCCCAGACTAATAGTTGATTGAGTGTCGCGCTAATAACACGATGTTGTGAGTTCAAACCCAAAACTGACCTTTTTTATTCAGTTATGTCTCAGATCGTATTGGATCCTATGCTAAACGATTCAATCTTACTTGAACCAATTCGTATATAGTCCCATTAAATTTAAATCCGGTTCGATTTGATCATATTTTTCAATGACGATCCGATCTGATTCAATCTGATCAGATTCGGATCAGATATAATTCGAATTGATCATAATAGGTCAGATTGAATCCGATTCGGATTATTATTATTTTATTTTGACTCGATTAAAACCAATTTGATCGTATTCCTCCCAAAGATTTGTATCCGAGTTAATTCGTATACAATCCAGTAAACTTTGGATCCAATTCGATTTGATCCTATCCGATAAGATGCCCAACTGGTCATATTGTTTTCAATGTCCACTGCAAGTAGGAGATTAAGTTATCAGGACTTTGAAAAACATATTGTAGATATAGTTTATTTATTGCAGTATTTTCACTGTGAATTTATCATTTCAATTTATATATATGGATTCATAACTTTCATTATGTACAAAGTACTATATATAAAGTACTATATATATTTGTTCAACTTTCAGGTGTCTTATAATTTATTATAATGATGATTTAAAGTTCTGTTTATTCTGCTTGAAGGATTCCTTTCAAGGTATTTGTGCTATTTTCTTTATAGGATAATGGGAGAATAGGGGTTTAACCAGAACATTGACATTTGTGCCCTAATAAACAACATTATCAAAGAAGGACATTTTCATACTTCAGACCTATACTTGCCGGACGAAGGACACCAACGTAAAAAAACATGTTCTCCTTGTGTAGTTAAGCCAGTAACCCAGAAGAAAAGATGTTTTGAAGGGATATGGGGTAGGGTGTAACGTTGAGGTAAATAGGCTAGATGTTTTGAGTTGCAGAGTTTCTGATGAAACCGGGAAGTGATATTGCATAATTCAAGTCAATAAAACCGATGGGTATGAAGGTTGAAAACGAAACTAGCAAGAGACATGAGACAGTAGAGACGTATTTATTTTATTTAGATTTGGTTTTAATTATCATTCCACTTGTAACTCTACATACTTTCTAGTTAAAGTTGTGTATAGTTTTAAGTAAAAAACAACATTATATTACGGTTATTGTAAAAAAAAAAGTACCAATTTATTTCAAGTTAATTTCATTAAAGATTGTTTGTACTAGCTGTTTAAAGCTAAACACCATCAACGGGAATCATTATTATGTTATAAATAAGAATAAAACAAACTTAAAGGAAGACGTTTCATATGAATGAATACGTACTTGTCATCTGGATAGTGAATGAATTAGAAACTTCGTTCTCGTTGCTTCTTCTTTCACATAGTTCCTTATAGCTTCTTTGGCTCATCAGTGTCATCACTGACAAGAGAATAAGAATAATTAGTTTTGGTTGCTTTGTATTTCGAGAACTTCTTATGGTCCGAGAGTTACACGTATCCCGTACAAAGGACGAACGTATGCCAAAAGTAGTTTTATTTGTGAGCTGAAAAGTGGTCGACGTAACAGAGATGCCCCACGGGAAGACTTTAAGCAACAGCTTCGGCGCCAGTTTGCTTTAACTAAATTAGAAGAGAGCAGCTGGTTTTTTGCGGCTACAGAACGAGAAAGCTGGAGGTCACTTACAAAGGCCGTGGGATTTACATGTGTGACGAAAAGAAAATCCGCGGCAGAGGCTAGTCGTTATCGCGAAAAGAAAATCTAAATCGACTCCAGGTGGACAAGGGTTCTGCCTGCGTTAATTGCGGCAAAATATGTAGGTCACTGGTGGGGTTGCGTATCCACGGAAAATACTGCATTCCTCATTAAGCTTCGGACTCGAAGACATGCCTTTATATTATTATTAGAGCTACGCGTTGACGATCTATAAATCACGTTCTATATGAAAAATGGTTTTTAATCGTCAGACTATTAAATCCTTTTTCAGTTACTTTTTTTTCAATTATGGAGCATTATCTGTGCAACCTATAGGTATATTAACGCGGTCGTAAGTTGGGCAGCACAGCAGATAACCCATCTTAATACCTTTTTGTAATGCGACAATACAGAATTCGTTTAGAGACCTAGACATTATGTGTTGCTAAAAGCGAAAATTCTTATGAATTCGATTACACGGTGTTGATTGTACGGGAAAGTTATATTATGTTTGGTAATCCTTCTCTTCAGGGCCGGCCCAACAGATTGTTGGGTCCTATGCGAAAAAAAAATTTGCGGGGCTTAGTCTGGGTAGGGATAAGGATAACAAGTGAAAATTATTTTTTTGTTAAAAAAAATATTAGTTATTGCATTTTAATCATAATTTACTAAGTGCGTCATCACGGTCAAATTAAATGGACATCATTCACCAATCGTAAACGAAAAACATTTAGTCACGTGACAATATTGATAAAACAACGAAAAAAAAAGGTAACGCGATAGCCTTTGTGTATTAAAAATTATATTGTAATTTGTATAGAAGAGATAGAGAATCACGTGGCTAAATGTTGTTTGTTTACGATTGGTGAATGATGTCCATTTAATTTGACCGTGATTTTTTTTTTTACACTTGATTCACAAAAAAAATATTTTAAAAACTTGGTAAATATGGTGACAAATTGTCATACGAAATATTGTCAAAGGTCGACTTATACTTCTATTTCCTTGTTTTATACGACAAATCGATTATCCCTCCACCACTCCGCCTCCTTCACTTCTTTTCATTTATAAAACTCTTTTTCATGTGAATCTTTCTTCATCACTTCCACTCCGTGTCGCCGGATTTATTGAACTAAAACCTTGACATTGACTCCTCATTACTGTTGGTAAGTTTTTTTGTTTTTTTTTCCCCTTGCTCCCCCCCCCCCCACCTCAATAAGCTCGCTGATCCCCGAGTTTATAGACCACATGATAACCATAATGATGGCCTTATCCAAAAACTCCCACTAGCCACAGGAGACTATACAAAGCTAGATGACTGGGAAAACTTTCCAACATCAAAGAACCTGCTCAGAGAAAGCTTTTACCTTCGCCTACATCTTTCTCTGGAAAGTTGCGCAATATATCTGCCTAGTTTCCCCTAGCCGTGGGTCTGTCATGATTTTCCCTGGTTCACAACACTGGCAGTGTTTTTTCTTGACAAATCGACAACCTTATAATTGTCTCCACCTCCCCCCCCCCCCCCCAGTTCTAACATCTAAAGTTTAGGTCTAGTCTCTCCACCTCCCCCCTCCTCCACTTCTACAATCTAAAATCTAAAGTTTACATCAAGTCTCTCCATCGCTCCCACTTCTACCATCTAAAGTTTGCATCTAGTCTCTCTACCGCCCCCTCCCACACTACCATCTAAAGTTTACATCTAGTCTCTTCACCGCCCCTCTCCCACTTCTACCAACTAAAGTTTACGTCTAGTCTCTCCACGCCCCCCCCCCACTTCTACCATCTAAAGTTTATATCTAGTCTCTCCATAATATTGACTTTTACCTTGCGCTCGATGTGTGTTATGGTTGTAGACTAATCCTCCGCAGAAGTAACCACCTGGTCGTGAGCACTGGCGGATCCAGGGGGGGGGGGCGTAGAGGCGATCGCCCCCCCCCCCCCACTTGGCCGACCCCTCCCCCGAAGGGCGAATTTTAGTATAGGATTCATACAATTTGTATACGAATTTACTACTTATGTTAAAAATATATACTAATTATTTATATTTCAACCTATTTTTAGATTATTTCGTCCCCCCTCTAGTATGTTGGCCAATTTGGTGGGGTCGGAATGGGGGCTATTGTATCAATCCCGCCCCCCCTAATCTTTTGAGTGGGGGGCGGTCCAATTTTTTAGTAGAAATCACAGCTTGCTAACAAAATCAGTTAAATATCTATATTTGTATAATTTGTTATTGATATTTTAACCAATCTTTATATTATGTCGTTCTCTGTTTGCCGATTGGTGGAGGGGGGGGGGGGCGAATACCTCTACCGCCCTTCCCATCTAAACCCTTTGAGTGGGGGAAGCGGTCCGTTTTTATGGAGAAATCATAGTTTGTGAACAAATTAGTTGAATAAATATATAAATTTTATATTATGTCGCTCCCTTTCTGGTATTTTTGCCGATTCGATGGGGTGATTGCATGTACTGCCCTCCCCACTCTAGCCCTCTGAGTGCTGCAGGGGGGCGGTCCTATTTTTGTGGAGAATCATAGTTTGTGAACAAAATTAGTTTAATATCTATATAATATAAACTACGTATTGATATGTGACCCATTGCATATTATGTCGTTCCACACTCTAATCTTAAATTGTATCATTAGTAAATATAAATGAAAAAGGGTTGTACCAGGTGGGAGGGGCGATACATGCAATCGCATTTCCCCCATCAGACAAATCAATACTTTTTCTTTTTGTATTATAGTTAAGAATTTTCAAAATTTAAAAAAATCTGTCACTAATATAATTTATATATACCATAAATTAAATTCTTATATCGAGTCGCGTCAAGATTGAGATTAGTTCTAAACCCAGATAATCTTTTCTTAGTCGCCTTTTCCCAACCTTTACTCAATCTGATATTTTTCTAGTTAAATAAATTTGGGACTATAACTCACAATTTATACTTCAATTTTTTTGAATACTATTTATCGAATATTTTTTTTTTCGGCGTCGATCCTCAAAGCAAAAATCTAAGTATGTGGAGTATCCTATCTTTTCAAGGAACAAATCGATTTTATTTGCAATGTATTATTGGCCTTTAAATTCATATTAGAATATTTTTCAAGTACAACATTATTCGAAAGGTCCTTTTTTAATAGTATGAATAATGAGCTTTAGGTCAGGAGAATGCGTTTCTGCGGTAAAGAATGCAAGAAAACGCGTTTGGCGTCGGGGCTTCGCCTTTAACTCCATTGATGAATAATGAGCTGTAGAACTGAGGAAAATACGTTTATGCAGTGAAAAAAGCAGGAAACGATTTTGGCGTCGAGGCTTTTCCCCGAACTCCATTGATGACTAATGAGCTGTACTTGTCAGGAGAATGCGTTTCTGCAGTGAAGAATGCAAGAAAACGCGTTTGGCGTCGGGGTTTCGCCCCGAACTCCATTGATGAATAATGAGCTGTACTTGACAGAAGAATGCGTTTCTGCAATAAAGAATGAAAGAAAACGCTTTTGGCGTAGGGGCTTCCCCCGAACTCCATTGATGAATAATGAGCTGTAGATGTCAGAGGAATACATTTCTGCTGTGAAAAAAGCAAGAAACGCTTTTGTCGACGGGGCTTTGCCCCGAACCCCACATGAGAACCTTATAGCGTTGCCCCAGTTGTTTTGTTTTTCGCCGAAGGTTGAGAAATGCTATATATATTGTTACGGATCTCACTATCCAGGCTCTCTGCAAACTGCACCAAACGACACCACCAACGTAAAGAACTTGACATCTCTGGGCTTCAAAATAACGTAATAGTTTAATGTCAATAAATAACAGCTAACACTGTACAATTGGCAGCACGTAACACAAGACTGTACAAATATCTCTCCGCCGTATCAACTCTTGCACTGGTCTCTCTGTCTCGTCTCGGACTTGTACTGAGCCGTTGTAACGAACTGTAGATGGGGAAGTTGTGACTGACTGGTCTCTGATACCTTCGCTCTTTATATAGGGTCCCAGCTGGCCTTCTAGAACCGGGCCGAACGTCGCTCGACCATTCTGGGTGGTCATATGACTATATCCCTTGTGACGCTCCTGAGCTCTGTTCACGACGTCGATCCTACTCGAACCTTCATGTTGACACTGGTCTCGGCTGACCGTCGTAACTCGTCACGGTTGACCGCTCGTTTAGCGCTGGCCTGGGGCGATTTGCGTCGGCTGACTACACTCACACCACTACCCCCATTTGTGCCACCACCAGGTTTATAACAATATATATATGTGTATATATATATATATATATATATATATATACCCGAACTTCATTGATGAATAATGAGCTGTAGATGTCAGAAGAATACGTTTCTGCAATGAAAAAAGCAAGAAACGCTTTATTCGACGGGGCTTCGCCCCGAACCCCACAAGAGAACCTTTTAGCGCTGCTCCAGTTGTTTTGTTTTTCGCCGAAGATTGAGAAATACTATATATATGTGTGTGTGTGTGTGTGTGTGTGCTGTACGCACGTTTATGCATAGGGTTAGGGTTTACTGGGCGTTAGGGTTAGGGTTTGGAAAAAAATCGCCCCCCCCCACTCCAAAGTTCTGGATCCGCTAGTGGTCGTGAGGTATGCGCGCTGGACTATCGTTCGGTCGTCCCTTGGTCCGAGGTTCATACCTCGCAAGCTGCCAGTCCCGTCATCCAGCGTGAGGATTGGCATAGGAAGTAGGTCATCTCGGGAGGAGCATCCAAAATACGTGAAGCATATTCTACATCCAGCCTAGAGCAAACAATAAAACTAGCACCTCCTGAAGCGCATATGCGGCGCTAATGACGCTTTGTTCATCTGCCAGCATTTAAAGATGATAATGATCTTCATCCTCCAGCAATACGAAAGACAGTATTCACGTTGTATTTTATGAAATCACGACATATTGTAAACTTTATCCGTACACTTTCAATTTTGTTTCTAATTATTGTATAAAATTTTACCTTCTCTTTTTTTTTACTGTTACCTATAGGGTTTCATCCAAACATGATGTAAACTTTAATGTGCAAGCTAAATTCAGTGCAATCACATCCGAGACACTACAAGACAGTCCAACAAACACACAAAACTACTCGACAACCTAAAAAACACACACCACCACACTGATCACATTTCTGAATGGACCTCCACATTAAACAAAGTCCCTAAAAAGGATGAACAAGTCAGATAATGTGTTACTTGCGCATCATAGTGTCAAAGTGAAATGGTGCAAATGCGTGTTGAAAAGAGAGGAGGACCAAAAAGAAAGAATATAAACAAAATAGTGTCTATTAAATTATTTCTAAACTATGATTTTGTCGTTTTGATGGCGGTGTACATCTAAATAGTCTCATCACATAATAAGACTTAACAATGTTTTTAGTCGTATAACGTGTTTCGTTTCACGAGAAAGAAATCATGAACTTACCAACGGTTGAGCTCACTGACGGGTGATGGTATGGTTTCCTTCCCTGTTTACTTAATAGAACTGACAATGAAGCCAAAAAAAAATAATGTTAGTTTATTCTGTAGATTATAGATTGCTTATTACAATCTGATTATTAAACTTAATAAGAAAGCCAGTTTAATCCACCCAATGTCATAAACATTGTAAACGTTTTTTTGTCATATGTAGAATAATCTTTTAATATGTTAAGACATTGTAACTCTGAGTTGTCATTTGCGGCATAATCTAATTTTACTTTATCTAACAGTATCTAGAGTAGAAGAGTGTAAAAGTGCTTATGCTTTTGTCGTCATATGTAACAGTTTCATGTGTAAGAATGTTTTATATACAAGAAACCTGCGTTAGTAACAGTACCCTTTGATGTCATATATAATAATGTCATATCTTATCTTATATTATACTAACGTTACTTCAAAATAGAAGATAATTACGTCCTACGCGTCATGCATCTAGTTAGGCATGTTAACCAATGACTTATAATTGGTTTAGCTGGCTGGCTCAGGCAGCGCTTGGGAAGAAGGAGCATTTGTATAAATTTGTCCTAGTATATGGAACAAGGAATGTGCCTTTATCTTTGTGTCTTTCTGATTAGATTTTTTTTTTTATTTGAAGATTATGTTTCGATGTTTTATGTATAATTGCTACTTTACTTTTGAGTCTTCTGTCCTGAAGTGAATTTACTAAAGTGTTACTTAGGTCAAATGTGTATATTCGCTTGTTATGAATCTCACTGCTCTATTTTGTGTCTATTCCAGTTTCTTAATGTTATCTTTAGTAAAGGGGTCCCAAACAGAGGACGCATATTCTATTCTATTATTGGCCTAAACAATTTTAAATAACATTTTAGTTTTATGTTCTTATTTGATTTATAGAAATTTCTTTCAATAAACCCTAATGTTTTGTTGGATTTTTTGACAATTTCATCGATATGTGGATTCCATGACAGTTTTTCATTTATTATAACACCTAGGTATTTTGCGTTTTTAGTCTGTGTTACTGGTTTACCATGAATAAGATAAGTGGAATTAATTTGTTTTAGTTTTTTTGTTACTCTTAACAACTGACATTTTTCTGGGTGGAAAGACATGCTTCGATTTGATTCTCATTTCTGTAATTCATCTAATTCTCTTTGTAAAATATCTGTGTCTTGTGTTGTTTTTATTGTTCTATATATTATGCAATCGTCTGCAAACAATGTGACATTTTTTTTCTTGAACTAATACAATTAGGTAAATCATTTATGAACATTAAAAATAGTAGTGGACCTAAGACTGTTCCTAGAGGTACACCTCAGTTCACTTTCATTGGTGTTGATTTAGAGCCATTCATATTACATATCAGAAAATCTTTTATCCACTGATGCAATGGACCATCAATGCCAAAATATTTTAATTTTCTAAGCAAATTATGGTGGTGAACTTTGTCAAAATCCTTGGAACAATCTAAATAGATAGCATTTATTTACTCACTATTATCAAAACCTTTTGAAAAGTAATCAATTAGTCCTATTAGTTGTGTTTCACATGATTAATGTTTCCTAAAGCCATGTTGGTATTGAGTAAGTACATTATGTTTGTCTTAAGTGGTTTATGATGTTTCTACATATTATGTGTTCTAGTATTTTACATGTGATGCTGGTTAGCGGTACTGGTCTGTAGTCTCCTGCGTCAGATTTTTCTCCTTTTTAAATAGGAGGGGGTGACATTAGCTTCTTTCTGTTCCTTGGTATTCAGCCCTGGTTTAGAAATGCCAGAAAATGTATTTTTAACAATTGGGTATCTAAGTGCTGAGTTCTTTGAGTAATCTGGCTGGAATACCATCATGTCCAGATGCTTTATTCGGTTTAATGTCCGCTGAAATAAAATATCTCTTTTTCTTGTACTTCTATATCTTCTATGTTGTCTATGTCACAGCTTTCCGATTATATACCTCTTACTACTTATAATTCGATAGAATCTACCTTAGGTCTCGATATGTCTAGGTGTCCCTGGTTCAGTTCTAGTTAACGAAATAAAACAATGAAACCACTAGATCAAACACATAAACTTTAATCAGCTTTACTGCATATCACTCACGCTGGTCTCTGTCTGACAAAACAACACACTTTCGGTCATTTGCGCAGACTGTAAAAAATAATAAAAAAAATAAAAAATTATACATACATACGCAACACACATTCATCCGCGACAGTCTACTTGGTTCAAATTAAGTAATATGTCTTTGTCTCCTGGGGCTGAGAATGCTGATGTAAAGTATTTATTTAGGATGTTAGCTTTAGTTTCATTATCATTATGTGTTAAGTTATCTTTTCCTTTTAGTGGCGCTATGCCTTTTGTTTCCGTTTTCTTAGACTTAATGTATGACCATAGATTTTTGTTGTTATCCTTAGATAATATATTGTTTATGTATGCACTCTGCGGCTGTCTGCTTACTTTTTGAGTTAGGTGTTTAATTTTAATAAATTTTTTATAAACACTTTCTGCCTTAGTTTATCTAAATTCGTTATATAGGCTTTCCTTTCGTGTACAGAGCTTCTTTAATCTATTATTAAACCAGGATTTTTTTTAAGTTGTGTAGAATTCTTGTAGATGATATGTAATTTTCTATAATGTTTTAAAGATAGTTTTTAATGAAATGCCATATTTCCCCTACTGTTTGATTATGTCTTTTTCTGAATGTTATAGAAAGTTTAAAGCAGCTAAGTGTAGTTGTGTTAGGTTGCATTTGTTCTACAGTAAAATTCTTCTTATCGGTTTTGGGGTTAGAGTTAAACGTTATATGTAACATTGGCATATGTAACAGTACCTTGTGTTTTCATGTTTAATAATACCAAATGTAACAATGTCATATGTAACTGTACATTGTGTTGTCATATGTCGTAATGTCCCATGTAACAATGTCATGTATAATAGTACCCTGGGCTACACAATGTCATATGTAACAGTACATAGTGTTGTCATATGTAATAATGTCCCATGTAACAATGTCATATATAATAGTACCCTCCCATTGTAGTCACATGTAATAGTAACGGGTCATCTCATATGAAATAATACCCTTGTAGCCATATAAAAATGCCATATTTAACAATACCGTTTGTTGCCAGTTCCTAGAAACAGTTATTTGTCAATAAAAAAAAGTACCTTTATTGTTTTTTTTTTTCTGTTCCTTATTGGCTTGAACAAGTTGGGCCCGGACAACTTTTAAATTAGTTTCCCACTGACGTTGTTCCTGTGCTAACGAAGAAAGAAGAGAAAGTGAAAGCTTGGTGAGAAAAAAGGTAATCATGTAACATTCTAGCAGGAAATGGGAACAAAACAAAGAAATTGTGTAACATTCTAGCAGGAAATGGGAACAAAACAAAGAAATTATGTAACATTCTAGCAGGAAATGGGAACAAAACAAAGAAATTGTGTAACATTCTAGCAGGAAATGGGAACAAAACAAAGAAATAGTGTAACATTCTAGCAGGAAATGGGAACAAAACAAAGAAATCATGAAATGGAGCATTAAGTAAAAGCAAGGTGAAAACTAAACATTACATTTTCTTTGCATTGTTTTGGGTGTTTTGTTCCCTGCTGGCTTCTCGTTAGTTCTTGTGTATCTTTTCCTGGTTTTCCTTTTCTTGGCTTTTTTTTGGGCCGTGTAGTAGAGCGTTGTCCCGAGGATTGAAGTACAGATCAAACAGAAAGTTAACATGGCCACTACGATGCCTAGCACAAGGGAACGTTTGGAGTCGGTTCTTTCCACTTTTAGGAAAAAAGAAAAATAAGTTGTCCTTCTTGAACAGTAACAAAACCCTGTTACAATCCAAGCTTTATTACACTGAATGACAAACAACTACACACATAGTAGAGATTACAAACACGAAATATAGTCAGTACACAGTCTAACAAATGTAGACAAACACTAAGGGTGACAATCAAATAAATAAATTCACGACACAAGGAAAACATAAAAATACTTTTTTTTAACAAACAAATCCTACATTACTTATAGTAGCATCAGTTAGTTTAAAGCAGTCATGTTATTAAATTTCTAATAGATCTAGACTAACAATAAAAAAAAATTAGAGCATTAGAACTAAAGCCTTCTCAGATTTCACAAGTCAAAGCGGTAAAAACTTTACTAGCGTAGAGCTTATGACCATGGATGGTAATATAGTTATCTATTGTTCACATATTAAGTTTGTGTTCACTAAGCCATTAGGAGACAGCCTAATATGAAGGGAACTAATTCAGCTTATACCACCACTTAAATCAAGTAATATTTCATTTCCTTGTTTGAGATACCAAACAAAGTAATTTATTACCAACAGTTAATTAATTATTTGTTTGAATTTTTTAATTGATTCCTGTTTTGTCAAGTAAAAGAAATAATTTAACGAAATTAGAACCTGATTCGAGATAGATTGTGGTAGAAACAAGGTGTAAAACGTTTTGACCGAACATATAGACACAGACACAGATGATACAAGATTTGTACAATCTGAACTCTACAATCTACATATAAAACTGAACAACTGGGATTTGCTATCACCTTATATAAGTATAATGTACATACCAGTTCTTCTGCTTGTTGAATCTATATTGAAAGATAAAAGAAAACATAAAAAATTAGCATGTCCAACAAAGTTAGATGTATTCTAATTATATTTCTTCAAGAATTTAGAACAAAGCATCGACTAAATAACGAGACAATGTTACAATGCCTTATACTAGCCTGCAAAAACTTTATGGGTTCAGGCTTAGTGGCATCTCGAAAAATACACTGAACACTCACTTTGACCGTTGTATTCTTTCAAAAAGTAGTCATACACAAAGTAGTCATAGTTATTCAACTAATGGTTTTCACAAATTATGATTTCTAAATAAAAGTTCGCCGCCCCACCCCACCCAATCGGCAAACAGGGAAATGACATAATAAAATAGTAATAATATTTCCACAAATAAATTGGACCGCACAATTTTCAAAAGTTTTTTATTTGGCCCACATACTGGGGGGGGGGGGGGGGGGTAAATAATCTAAAAATAGGTTGAAATATAAGTAATTAGTATATAGCATTAACGTAAATAATAAATTTCGTATTTTGTGATTTCTTAATTAAAATGCCAGTTACACAGGGTAATTATACACAAGGTAGTCATGCACAAGGTAGTTATACAAAATGTAGTCATACACAAGGTAGCCATACACAAGGTAGTCATACATAAGGTAGTCATGCACAAGGTAGCCATACACAAGGTATTCATACATAAGGTAGTCATGCACAAGGTGGTCATACATAGAGAGTAGCCATACCCAAGATAGTCATACAAAGGGTAGCCATACATAAGGTAGTTATACTCAAGGTAGTCATACACAAGGTGGTCATACACAAGGCAGTCATACACAAGGTAAATTTTGGCTTTTGATTGCCGCATACGATTTGCAGAGAATCAATTCCGTATAAAGTCTGACGTTTTGTTGTGGACCTTTGTATTTGTCACGTGAAGTTGTTATCAGAGTACGACAGTCTAGAGAAATTCGACCGTGATGATTTTTGAGAGTCGAGAAGAATTGCAGTAGAAGGGACGTCCTCAAATGGTGTCCTCACAAAAATTGTGTACATTCTAAACGAGGCTATTTCGAAGATGACACGAATTTTGGTTTTCATTTTAAAAATATAATTAATCATATCCTTTAAATTGTTCAGTATTCAAACGTAGATTCACAACTAAGATTAAAATTTATTGCCTTATGAAGGTAGAAAAAAAATGAACGACTTGGCCCCACCTTATCTGTACTTGTCGTGATTACCCCCCCCCCCCTTTTTGTAGGCGCGTTATACAAAAGGGGCTCATTTAATGCAACTTGTAAGACAATTGAATTGCTGATGTTACCTTGTGATAGTTGTGCAATTTGATGTTTAGATATGTATTCAAGACTATATATTGTGTTTCTTGTATTTAGAACAGGTAACTTACATGAACAGATATACGGGAAAGTGTATCTGCAATAAATATTTTTGAGCTTCATCTCTTTGACGTCTAATGCTACGCAGTCACCATTGCTGTCCAGTGGAAACATTGGAGCCCAGAACTCTTTTTCTATTGGACTGTTATCTGCCAGCCACACAAATTCACTAGTGTCTTTCAACTTCCTTGCCGCTACCCACCCTGTAAAGACAGCAATTGAAAAAAAATATGAATCAAAGAGTATAATCAGGCATATAACTGAATCAATGACTTAGTGATACATTGTAGCCAAATATCAAGAAAATCAATGGACCAGTAAAACGTTAACTGGATGTTTCAATAATTTGACTTCTGGTAGCTTGGAGTTTCAAAACAGAAGTGTAAGTAATGTAGCTATCAGACATTCTGAAACTCTTTCGAATCGTAACTGAAATGATGACGAACTTGAAATAAATGAGACGTATAAACTTTTTCATCAATTCAATAAGTTTTAAGCTTCAAAGTAAGTCTACTCATTAAATTATTGACTTTCAATTATACTGTTTGCTATTACATTTCATAAATTCTTTACTTGAAAAAGTGTTCAGTCTGTTATTCACATCAATACTAGTATCTTGGGCATAAAGTTGGACATTGGGTCATCATGATAAACTTCTAAAAAAAACATTAAGTATTCATCCCCTGACTTATAACTATCTAGATTTATACTTATCAAGACGCCCATGTATAGTAAGTGGAACTTTTTATTAAGACATTCAAAGGGGAAAAAATGTTTGATTGAGATTTGGATTGAGTCAGATACGGATGATCCATTGGCGCCTGCAAGGGGTGCCTTGGAAAAAAAAAATCCTTGCCATGCGATAAAAGTAAAAGCTTCTTGGAACTAGAGAAACTGCTTCTTGAGAAACGTAAATACATCCACTGGAGTTGCCATTGCTGTTAGCGTTTGATCAAATGACAAGGTAAATACGTCCACCAGTTGACAATGACAGAAGATATAAGAATGTTCTTCACATGCCTTCGTCACAATGTCTGATTGGGATGGACTGGCAGTAGTAACAAAAAACGAAACCTACTAGCAGCAGCATTCTAAGTTAACTGCATCTTCTGGGTATTTTGGTAATAAAACTGAGGGTATCTTAGGTACTGATAGATGTCTTTGAGCTTTCAATTTGTTGATAGCTGTTCTATTCTAGAAGACTACATTGGTTTGGTCTCTGTTGTTCAGAGATACACAGTGTCTGTCTAATGTCATTGCTTAGCGAATTCATTATGTAAAGTCTAGACATGGAGAGACTACTAATATATTTAGACTGCATGTGTAAGTGTATGTGTATGTGTGTGCATGTGTGTGTTGATGAACAAATAGAGGAAGGAACATCTATTGAATAAATGTAACAATCTTTACTAAGCGTTCCGTATTTTCCGGTACATCTCTCTGTGACTTGCTCTAAGACGTTAGATGAATTGAATTTGGCGATGTCCCGGTACGGATCAGAACATTTCTCCTGAAGACAATAAAACAATTCTAATACATTCTAACTAATTGATATATACATCTATAAATACATTTGTGGCCAACTCCCCACCCCGTGAAGTCTTATCTTTACTTAACTTGTGGGGCACAGTTTCATGACAAGGCGAGGAGAGTTGTTTTTTTTTAAGAAATAAATAGAGGACATTGAAGCGTATTTCAGATATATTAACTCAATGTAAATGAATGGCTATTTTTTTAAATCCACAATTTCCAACAAAATATAAATGACCTGCTCATAACTTCCTTTTGCCCCTTATTCCTAGGTGTTCGATCTAATTAGACTTGTACAATGTTTCAATTATTCTGAAGTGAAATTTAAAGTTTAACTTTTGTTTTTTTCCCCTGAGGTTTTTTTTTCCATTTTTTTTTTTTTTTTCCAATCTCAATCATTTATTGTTTGTTTTGGTTGCCATGTCACTAAACAACTTGTCTTTTATTATCAATGAAATAGAATAATCTGAATAAGATAAGAAATTTTAGCGTGTAACATTAATTTTGATTTCTGTTATTTCTGTTCAGGAATGTTTAAAATTGTACTATTGTAAAGATTGTGTATACAAAATCCATTGAGTCACGTCAAAAGAATACCTCATATTCGGAGAAATCTATTGTAGAAAATAGACATCTATAGCAGACTCCCTCTAGCACAATACAAGGTTTTAAATACAACGATTCTTTTGGTGATTCTTTTGTTGATTCTGGAACGAAAGAAAGCCATAATTTATTTCAAGTAAAAAAAAACAATGAAGAAGACAAACGGAAGTGGCAGACAAACAAAAAAAAAAAAACAGAATTGGGTTTAGTTAGAGAAAAGAATGAAGGTTTACGTAGGCGCTAGAAGGAAGGGTTCAATAGGTGTAGGGTTCACATACACGAGAGAAGAAACTTTAAGATAGACTAGAAAAAAGATTCACGTACAAATGAGAAAAAAAAAGTTTCTCCTTCATTTTTTCTTTTATCCAAAATGTGATTCAAAAGTGAACAAAACAAAAAAAAAAGAGCGTGAACATTCTTATCTTGAGGATAAACTGACCTTGTGATATCACTGGGCTCAATTCAAGCAATAACACCGACACAGAAATTAGGATGATCATTTTACGGAGGACAAACCCTTCAATCTCTCTGTTATCCTTTGCAGCTGAAAGACAATACAATTGTTACAAGTTCTTTAATCATTAAAAATAAATCTTAATTTTGAGTGAACATACGAAGGCTGCATCGAATTTACACTTTTAATAGCCCTAAATGAATGTCTTAAAATCGGACTGCAGCTTACAAGGCTATCTTCCTAGTCGTGTGGTATACGCTCTAAAGTCTAGACTAACGTTTGGTGGTCTCGGTAGGCCCGGGTTTGAGCCCTGCACCCTCCAATCCTCTGTTGTCCTGGGGGGATATTTGGGCTAGGATAAAGATGATCTTCAACGCTTCAATAATTGACAAAACTGTTATCGGCCTAAAATCAAAACACATTAATGGATAGAGGTGATACAGATATTGACGTGATACAGATATTTACGTGATACAGATATCGACGTGATACAGATAGTTCAGTTTTGAATTTTTTGTTCATTTGCTTTGGGCTGTGCCAGAAAATCAGTATCAGATAAGGACGATCAAGTTTGGTTAATGAAAAAAAAACAAATACGCGAAATTTCTCGCCTTGAAAATAGTTGTAGCAATGTTTGTGAATGTAGCTATTTGTTAAGTCGAGCAACTACTTGAACAATTACAAACCTTGTTCAGTTTCTGAAAAACACAAAGATTTCATTTTTTTGTTTTAAACAACATTCCACATGGACGTTCTACGTGTAGACGTCCATTGGACTACGTGTAGGCTTCCATTTAACTACGAGTAGGCTTCCATTGGACCACGTGTAGACTCCCATTGGACTACGTGAAGGCTTCATTGAAGTATGTGTTGACTTCCATTGGACTACGTGTAGACGTCCATTGGACTACCAGTGGACTCACATTGAACTACGTGTAGACTGCCATTGGACTACGTGCAGACTGCCATTGGACAACGTGTAGACCCCCCATTGGACTACGTGTATCCTTCCTTTGGACTACGTGTAGACTTCCATTGGACTACGTCTGATTTGTGTTTTATGAGTGACTAACAAAATATCGCCGCTGCTTTTCTGTGTGTCATACTGCCGATTCATACAACGTAGGTATGGCTCATTCACGAGAGAGAGACATTTGATGCTCTAGGATGAACTAGTACCGTTTTTTTCTTCTTGATAAGGGTTTGAATCTGCTGTTGCTAAACAATTCGATTCTGAAGCGTCGAACTTCGTCTAAATTCGTGAATGAAATTGCATCTACTTCATAGCAGCTTTTCTTCTTCATTGTCATAGACCTCTTCAGTCATTATGTTCTCAGCAAGGTTCATACCAGCAGCCACAGTCTGTCTCTATGCCCTCCGATCTTTTAAAATTTCCTTCCATATACTTCTATTGATTTCTCCAGTCTTGAGATTCCCCTGCAAACATTATTTTTCTATGGCGCCCCTTGGGCTAACTGGGCATGAAGGATGTCTTTGGGATTATCCCCATATGACAAACATATGATTGACATGACCAAGTCACGTATTTATCAATTAGTAATAAGTAATTTTGGATCATTCTGCAATGATTAGCTAATTGAAGAAAGGAGATAAGTAAGGGACAGAAGGGTAACTCTATGACTGTTATCAAGATAGACAATTTCTTCGGAGCAGCAAATCTGCTTGTACCAACATGCCCTACTTTCCTACTGATCATTGTTCTTCAAAATTGCTTCTTCGGCCATCTCTACACATCGCCGTCCTCATGACAAATCATGTAAGAGCTTCGGTTTAAACTTGCTTCTGTTTATTGTGAAAGAAGGAGGTTACGATTTAGGATAAAGCTTTTAAGGGCTTAGTTTTAAAAAAAATGTATGTCACAAGAAGTAACAAGCCAATGAACGCTAAGTAATATACCTTAACATCAATGCTCACACGATATAAGTTCTGATACAAAGTTTTTGTTATTTGTCTAAGTTTTATTAACTCATTATGACAAGCATGACATGCTCAAGAAAGAAGTGAACTGAGCTTATTGAAAACGAACTATTCAGGAAGCGTTAATAAATTAAATTGGGGGGGGGGGGGGGGGAGGGGCATTGCCCGACGACCTGCTCGTGGTGTCCTCTGATAACTGGAGTAAGTTCACCCTCTTCCTCTCGGGATGTTCCTAAATGGGCTAATGTGGCAAGAGCCTACAACTTTCCTAGCCGACTCACTCGCTTTCCTGGTGCAGAGTTCTGCTGGTGAGTGTTGGGGGTAACGCTGAGTTCTGATTAACAAGATTTTTTGCAAGTTCGTCTGATGTAGAGACTGCGCTTGTCAGGGTCTAAAGCTTATGCGGAAACTGATAAGCTGCTGCTCTAGAGACTAACAAACGGTCAAGCCATTAAATTCTTTGGTTGTTACAAAGAAGATCTCCTGCCGCACTCCACTTATGTGGATTTAACCCTGCACATACTGATGAATGGCTGACTTAAAACAGTAGGGCTTTTACAAGATTTGAACCACTCAAGACCTCACCAAATGAAGTTTGATGAGGGCGATGAACACATTAAAAAGATTTCGTTGCATCATTGAACCAGCTGTTAAGATAATGTGATGCTCTCATAAAGAGATTGGGTAAACAAGAGACAGTGTGCATTAAAGCAACAGGGCGAAGCTCGTATCATTTTCTCATTCATCCCGCTCTACAGCTGTCATTTCAAATAAGAGTCTCTTTGCGTTACAGTTATGAATGGAATGATTCAAATGTCACTTCGATATAAATAAATAGCATGGTCAGAGTTACAAAATGCGATGCCTTCTATAGCAGCTCCCAGTATTTCATAAATCTAGATCTAAGATTAAAATCTGTTTCAGTATTTCTGTTCCCTATTTTCTTTTTATAACCAAACTACCTTGTCTAGATCAATGTTCATCTACAATGAATAATATTGGCAATATTGTATAAATCTAGAAGAGAAGGTCTAATAATAGTTTAATAAAGAATTAGATCTAGATCTATATCTACTTACAATTAAAAAATCAAAACCAAACAAAATATGAGAAGAAAATAAGATGATTCGGTTTATTACCTTAAAGTTTAGAATCATAACCTCACCCATAATGTTTAGGCTTACACAGCAAATAAATAATCCACGTTTGTCTGGCTTTTAATGTTTACATCGCGCTAACTTCCTTACAAGATAAACCCGCACGTTCAATGACATATTTCAAATCTCAATGAAGTTAATGTGCGAAATTTGTTTTGTGGTTATTAAAACTAAGTAGATCTAGAAACATTCCAAATGAAACCAAAATGCATTTTCAGCTACAATTTAAAGACTTATAATATTTGTTTAGAGTATATTTTAAAAACATATCAAAATAATTACTTTCTTTTAAGAATGAGCTTCTGTAATTTCTAAGATAATAATAATAAGGCTTGTCTTTGATTCCGAAATGCAGTATTTCCCGTGGCTACGCAGCCCCAGATGTGACCTACATATTTTGCCTCATCCAGAGCAGTTAAATCAAGTTGGCGCCTAAGCTGGTCTTTAAAACGTTGCCGTACAGCATGTCTGATAGGTCGACCAGGTTTCAGCTCTACGAAAAGACTGCAAAGTTATTTGTCAGCTACATATGTTTTTCTTATGTTGTATGAACTATAATAAATATTTAGATAGTTTCAATACTAGAATAACATTAAGACCTGCCTGTTTAATTTAATTTTTTTTTTTTTAGATTAGTTTGTCATTTTAGCTGTCGTGTTTATGTTTGTAATGTTATTAAAATCGCCTTGAGCCTACATTTTGTTTGTTAACAGCGCTTAATAAATACAATTAGTATCATTATAATAATATCCCGCGACCGTGCGCTGTCCAGCATTAAATGGCCATTTGAAGAATTAGGGGTGGATCGTGAATTTCATTCCCGTTAGTGAAATGAACAAGTTTTTTTAGAACCGCTCAAGGAATCTTTGTCTTGTACTTCAAGGCTTCTGATCTTCGAAGCTATTTAAACCTGACTATAAGCCTGCATTGCTGGGACCGTTTCAAAAATGTTGAGTCCCGTTTGGTAAGCCTGGTAAAATATACGAAAAGGACTTTTGTCGCCGGTGTGCTTGACCTTCGGCCAAGCACTAGCATGTGAGTAAAGAGTGTCCAAACCACTGAAAGTAGCGATGTTGACAATTTAGACAGCTGCTTAACCCTCGCAAGACAGACACTCTGGTTCTGTTGGGATGGTAAGAGAAAGCTCGTGCTGGTCTAGACGTCTGAATGTCAAATCAAATTTCTTCAACTTGATCCAGTATTTTTGTTTAGACTTCTGCTTTATAATGTTTTCAAGTCAGATTCTATATCACGCAGCTAGAATGTTTACATACTCATAGACGTAACCATGATTTTTTTTTTCGGAGGAAGGGCAATCGGGACAGGGTAAAAATAAAAATTCATTTTTTAATCATTCATTAGTTATGTAACTCAATGTAACAGTTATTGACATTTTCTGTAATTTGTAAACTTATATCCTTAAGTCCTTTACCATAATTAGTTTTTCTAAAAGGTTTCTATCAACTCCCTCTGCCTGTTGGGGACACTTTTGTACACGTTGGTGCTCCCACCCCCAAATTTGGATAAAGTTGAAATTTGGCACAATTATTGCATGTACTAAAAAAATAGAAATCGATTTTTGAAAAAGCTGTAACACAAGGGGACACAACTGTTGGCTGTATCGAATGTCTGATGATTAAGGTTCCTTGCTTTATTTCTCAGTATCGACAGCTATTCTCTTCTCGAATGTCTGATGATTAAGGTTCCTTGCTTTATTTCTCAGTATCGACAGCTATTCTCTTCTCGAATGTCTGATGATTAAGGTTCCTTGCTTTATTTCTCAGTATCGACAGCTATTCTCTTCTCGAATGTCTACTGATTAAGATTCCTTGCTTTATTTCTCAGTATCGACAGCTATTCTCTTCTCGAATGTCTACTGATTAAGGTTCCTTGCTTTATTTCTCAGTATCGATCAAATAAAGTTTCATGTAAATATTTTCTACAGACGTTTTTTTTTGTATCACCATTACTTTTACGATCATGTTGAAGTCTTATCACTGTCTAGTAGGCACAAGCAAAGCGATGTATTGTCATGTAGAATGATTTGATTACTAGTATCCTAATATAAATAGTATTAATTGTGAAATGGTTACAGGGTCTTATTAAAATCATTCTTCAGAGTCAGATTGTGTAGGCCTCTTCTTCTCTACTCTTATAGAATCTCATCGCTTTTATAATAATAAAAATAATAATGTTTATTATCCATGAGAAAATTAGTTTTACATGTGTGCATTGCTTAAAATAATACATGATGAAAGCAAACAAAAAAAAAAATGAATTTATCAAAGACATAGTATCGGCTATTTGAAGCGCTTGAAGATTTAAGTCCAAGATAATTAATTCGACCTTTCTCATATTGCTGTGCTACGTTAAAATATCGCTGTCGTATACTATTGTTATTAGTTTATTGGTTTATTCTGAAGCTTGTTGAAATATCCCATTTCAATCGATACAAAATCAATAAAAACTTTTTTTTTAAGAATATTAGAATCGAAATAAATATCTAAACTAAAGCTAAATACATAATACATTTCTTGTTTTAAATCATAGTTAAAAATAGGTACGTATTGCAAAATGTGGTTACGTTTACATGTGTTAATAGTTTAAGTTTATCAATCCTACAACAGTAACAGAGGTAGTTTATGAGAATCGATTGATATGTTAACGTCAGGCCTTCTTATGTTTGACTACTGTGGACAAACGACGTAGAACGCTATTGAATAGGTTTACTGAATAGTTGATACAGTTCTAACAATAGCTCTGAACAAAAAAAACAACCTCAAAGTGGGATTTCCCTATTAATTAGGTATTTTCTAAGTATTCTAAGAAAAAAATGTAATTCATTGGAAAGGGGATTCCCCTATTATATAAGATTTCTTTTAAACAAAATTCGACTAACGATGTGCTACTTTTGTAACTGTTCGTCCAAACTAAATAAATACAAATGTTTCAATTGAAAATTAAAACAATACAAATTTGCGTTTTAACTACAGAAAGTAGTAAGTGATACTCTGTGCTTAAAGCATCGCAACTTGGTGAGTCATTTAGTCCAATGAAGATTAAAGAAAACTGTAGCACTTTCATTTCGTGGACATATTTTGAGTCGGACAACTTTTTCCTTTTAAGCTCTCGTCGTTTGTCACAGAGTTGGAGTATATCTTCTGTTAGCCAGGACTATTGGAGCGTGCTAACAACCTACTATAATGAGTACAAAAGTTCTATGAGCAATGACAAAAAGTGGTCTTAAGTCTCGAACAAAGACATCCTGTTGTACATATTCAGTAGGAGGGGGTTGTGGTGATTATGTTTTGTATATAATATTGTAAACGGTACGTCATAGAACCTTGGTTGTAAGACTTAAAGAATTCTATGTTTATTTATTATTTTTACCATTATTTCATTGGTCCATTGGTGGGGACAGAGTGACAGCGCTTGAAGTTTGTTATTGTTGACAGGGGACCGGAGTTTTGTGATAGCATAGTAGGAGCCATTATACGTCAGTTCTGATAGTTAATGTATATTTAGGAATTCAGCTTTTGTTGGCGTTATCTACAGTTATAATTTATTCCTATTTCTTTATTAAATAATTCTTATTTCTAATGCATCCCTGGTGTTCTTGAAGTATTGCATACGTAATGTATCCATGTCAAAGTCATAGGCTAGGAGTTCACAACAATCACAACAGGGGTATTGTCTATTTTCTGCCTTTAGGAGCATAGAAGTTAAAACTTAAGTCAAAACGTAAATTAGATTTCTTTGTCTACATCAGTCTACTTAGTAATGTCTAATAGGGTGGTGTGAACGTAGAGGTAAAAAAAAGTTTTTTTGAATTTCAATTTGTAATAGTTTGGAAAAGTTGTCACTATAGTAGGTGATTTTGTAGCCAAAGTTTTACCTCTAAATTATTATTTTTTCAACTGCCCCAATGACATGAAATATTGATGAAATCCGTTAAATCTCGAATAATATACTGAAAATCGGCTAACTACAAACTGTAATGTCCAAACATCCATTTTGTCCAATTAATAACTTCTGCTAATTTAATCAAAACGATAATCAGTCTTCTGGTTGAATGCTGTCATTTGCTGCCTGGACAAAATCCTGTTCTTTATGAAGCCATTTCGGACCCTTTCTCCGCATACCGACTGTGATGCTTCTGTAACGAGTTTCACATGTCTTTCTACGGCTTGAGTGTGACAGGGTACCTGGATAATTGGCAACATAATGTTGTTTTGGTCATGTATTCTGCTAGTTATTTCAGACATTGGAATATTGGCCAACAATGGTGGTGCAGTTACTTCAGCTTCCTGCCAATTTATCAGGTCAACATAGTCTGTTGAATCAAAGTTTAGTCTTGGAATACAAAATTTTCTGATGCCAGTTTTCTGTTCCTGACGAGCCTTTAGAATTCTGCGCAGTCCAAGTTGTTTAATGTGATCTCGATCATCAGTGACCATTGCTATCAATAGATTCTCTGGATGAGCAAAATAGGCATTTCTTTGGATAACAGGATCAATGATGTTCTTAACTTCTGTTGGCAGTGAACGAGACAAGTTAACTGTCAACCAAATGTGTTTAGTACCATCTACACAGCTGGGTTTGCTTTTGATGGCAAACCACACAGGAGCATACACCTGCATAATGTAAGTTGCCAACATCTGTAAGCTGTGAGTTGGATTTTGTTGTGAAATGTACACTCGAAGAATGCGATTGGCCGTTGTCAACCACCGTGAATGAGCCATTTTGCCAGGGTTTCTTCTAGCAAGTTCTTCTGAACAGCAACCGGTCATCCCACTTAAGCACATTTCATGTAAATACCTCTGGTCTGTACTTAGTTCTGAAAGTGACACATCAGGAATGCTACTGCTAATTGCAACAAAGTTGTACACTGGCTGGAGCTCGCAATTCAGCAGGGCCCAGTTGTTTTACCATCAAGATGTTTGATTAAATGGCGCAAAGGCAGTTCATTTGCATGCAACAGGCATGGCAACCACTGTAATGGTCTACCCAGTTTGATCTCCAAAAGTCTTCTAATACCTCCAGCAGGTCCTGTATTTGTTGCAGTACCATCACATCCAATCCCTAAAATGTTGGTTATGTTGTGCCCATTGTTGTCATAATATGTATATATGCAGTTAGCAATATCTCGAGCTGATGATGATTTAGGTGCTAAATGTGTGATGAATTTTCCTCCAGGTTTATTCAGTATTGTGATGTGTTCCTCAGTTACTACATTTCGATACCAACAGCTTCCTTTCTTCTCTAGTTTAATTGTTTTATCCTTGCGGCCGTCAAAATAGAGAGTTTGAATTGCATCAGTGGAGTCTACTAAATGATCTCTGGCCATCTTTCGCTCTCGTCTCAGTTTATAGCGATCAATTACATTGGCAGCCTCAGTTTGTGAAACTATACCAAAGTCTTCTAATACTGTTGTCCCAACTGCTGCACCAACCCTGTCTGATACTGCAAATCGATCACATATTTTTGCTAACTTTGGTAGTTTTCTTCTCATCTGGCTAGAGCTCAGTTTGGATGAAGTAGGTGTCTCAGTATCTGTAATCATGGTATTGCTTTCGGCTTCAGTCTGAGATAAATCTTCATCGAGGCCAATTTCGGCATCTGATGAATCATCATTGTTCAAATCTACAACTCCAGGGCATTGGTCAATCAAATCGAGTTTGAGTGCTTTTTTGGCTCTTGAGTCCTCCTTCAACTTGCGATCATAGTGCTTTTTTAGTTTAGCTGAGGAAACTCGATCAACACTACCAATAAACATGATCCTCAATGTTCCTGCAAAAAGTGTTGTTCCTGAGGTGGCACTTTGTTTTGCTTTGCACAACCACAGTTTCCAGGAACACATTTACAAATTTCAATGTCAAAGAGTTTCTGTCTACTTTTGTCAGCATATTCTTGCAACTTCAGCAAATACTTGTTATCTGCTTTCCTTCCTTTAAATGGCTTCATGAGTTTTCTGAGCTCATCATGTGAATTTCTAATCAGTTTGAGAATTCTAGTGTGTGAAACAACCGGAATGGAAGCTTTATGCCATACAGCTTAAATGTCTGTTGCAACGATTTCAGCTATTTCACTCACTGTGGGCTCTTTGGCTTGATCAGAACTTAATTTTTGTCTGATGTGACTGTAATACTTCATCATGTCCATATAGGTTGGCAAAACATTTGTAACCTATTCACAGGAATGACCAAAAACAGGGCATTTATTGGCAGCTCTGGTGTCAACATTAGATGACATCTTTATCCCGGTGATTATCTGAAAAAGCATTAAGGAAGGATTTTATATAACCATATAAAATGAGTGAGCCTTAAAAAAATGTTTAACATATTTGGCATATTATTCAATTATGTATACTCACAAAGCGATAATATTTCCAGTGCCAGTATAATGTACAACAAGTGCGCCATAATATCTGGACTAGATTAAATGCAAACGGCAGATATTGAACTCCACCGGGAGCTAAGTTACTAAAATATGCTGATTTAAGCAGTAGATACTAAAAAATAAACAGATACATACTCTGTGTAGGAAATATAATGTACGTTTATTCGTCAAAGTAATAAACACACTTGAAAATAAAGGGTAAACAAATATTGTAAATACCGTTTTGCTTATAACGGAAGTCTAAATTTTCAACATGCTTGGGGCACCACTAAAAATAAGTAAAAAATTCTGAAATTTTGCAGAGTTGTTAACTAACACTTAAGACAACTTTTTAGCACTATTACATTCAGAAATTCTAAACTTCATTTTTTCACACCACCCTAATGTCTAAACCTAAACTTTACATGGCATAAATGGATGGCTGCCTTGTCGTGCGGACTTCTCGATGGTCCTGGGCTCATATCCTGCCATCCCCGTCGTCCTGCTGGAGGTTTGGACTAGGAAGTAAATTAGTAAAACTCTGAAGGAACATCTGTAACATATAAAACAAACAAACAATATTTAAGTTTTGATTTTTGTTTGTTTGACATGTTCCGGGTGTTCCTTCAGAATAGAAGGTTCTTACATCCTTCCCCAGGTTCACGCAAGGACTATGAGAGAGAGAGAGAGAGAGAGAGAGAGAGAGAGAGCAACGTGAGACCATTGTAACGTCAGTCAAGAGCGCATGCCACAGAGTCAGGTAGCCCAAAATGCAAAATGTGTAAAAAAAAAAAAACAATATTTTATTGAGTGCATCAGAATGGCAGTATGTGGTGCGAGCTACAGTTCACGTGATAATATGAAAAACTACTTATTAATTGTTGTTTTAAATTATGTCCAACTTATATGCATACTAAATAGATTCTGTCTCTTAAAAAAAGTCAACATTTTTGTGTGTGTAAATGTAGTAGTTAGTAGGACATAACTTAAATAACTTAGCAATACAAATGTAAAACAAAAAATGTTTGGAACGAAAAGTCTAAAACCGTTTGCATAAATGTGTACAAAAAATATGGTACATGATCATCTCCCCTACTAAGGAACCTTTCGTGTTTGTTACTATTAATAGTGAATAGTTGTGTGTAGTGGTGTATTTTTATGAAAAAAAAAACTGCTTGCATAAGTCATTTAAAAAATTAGATTTCTCGCTTTCAGAAAAGAAAAAAGTAGCCATTGCATTAAATCTTTGAATGTTCTAAAATATTATGATGTCGGATATTCACTATCTTTTCTAGTTTACGAGACCTAAACGGGACGGACGGACAGACGGATGGACGGACAGATAGACATTCCACACAAAACTAATAGCGTCTGTTCCCCTTTCGGGGGCCGCTAAAAATAATTATCAAAGCAAGAATAGCTCACTGTGAGTATTTTTGTTAATAGTTTATGAGTATCATCTTTAAAATAAAACAAAAACCTGTTTAAAAATCAAACAATATTCAGACGTCTATTAAATGTATAGCAGAAAACAACAACAAAAATACATTTCTGAACTATTGGTATTTCGTTAGCTATCAGCATCTCTAGTATAGTAATGTTAAGTGTGGTCTCATGTTGACTATACTATCCTGTATTATCATGGAGTTAATCGATCTTGAATCAGAAAGCCATTGAAAACTTCTTTGCCGTATTTAAAACTACGTTCGCGGAACTCCAGTTTCACACTCACCTGTCCATTAGTCTTTTGAACGTTGGGGCACAACACATGATCTGTTGATCATCTACCTCCATTCCTCTCAGTCTTTTACCAGGGTTAGAGTCTTTTTTCATTGATTTGTATGGCCATTCCTTGAAATTATTTTTCCATCACTTCTCTTGCCTCTTCTCCTTCTTTATCCTGGAACTGTTATACGCAGTGAGGATTCTTATCTCTCTTATTTTGCATTTTTAGACAAGGTTGATAAAATTATCGTGCTGCAATATTGCCATTATTATTTTCCTCATTTCTAAAGCGGTCTTTGTCGGTGATACCTAGAATCATTTTGTAGTATTCTACCCTTTCATTCTACTGTTAGATTCCATAAGTCATGAGCATACAGGAAAGTTGTAAAAAAAAATTGATAAAAAATGAACGTTGTGCAATTTTTACCGGGATGGTTTAATTTTTCGGCTTTTAGATTAACCCTAACCCTAACCCCAAACCCTAACCCTAACCCTAGATTTACAATTCTGTAACCACTTCTAATTGAAATCCTAATCCTAACCCTGATATCATTGGCATCTCCATGATAATAATGTGTTGTTGTTGTTTGTTGTTGTTGTTATTATTGTTGTTGTTGTTTGTGCTTGTTGTTTGTTCCTCTAGTTTGTTGTTGTTGTTATTGTTTGTTGTTGTTATTGTTGTTGTTTGTGTTGTTATTATTGTTTCTTGCTGCTGTTGTTGTTGTTGTTTGTGTTGTTATTGTTGTTGTTGTTGTTGTTTGTGTTGTTATTGTTGTTGTTGTTGTTGTTTGTGTTGTTATTGTTGTTGTTGTTTATTGTTGTTGTTGTTGTTTGTGTTGTTATTGTTGTTGTTCTTGTTGTTTGTTGTTGTTTGTTGTTGTTATTTGTTGTTCTTGTTTGTTGTTGTAGTTTGTTGTTGTTGTTGTAGTAGTTTGTTTGTTTGTTGTTGTTTGTTGTTGTTGTTTGTTGTTGTTGTTGTTCATTGTTGTTGTTTGTTGTTGTTGTTGTTGTTTATTGTTTTTTTGTTGTTGTTGTTTGTTGTAGTTGTTTGTTGTTGTTGTTGTTGTTTGTTGTTTTTGTTGTTTGTTGTAGTTTGTTGTTGTTGTTTGTTGTTTGTTGTTGTTGTTGTTGTAGTTTGTTTGTTTGTTGTTTGTTGTTGTTGTTGTTGTTTGTTGTTGTTGTTGTTTGTTGTTGTTGTTGTTGTTGTTGTTTTTATTGTTGTACATTTAATTGGTTTTTTTCTTTTTTAAGATTTGAGTAAAAACAATTCATAAACTATAATGCAGCTTTATGATTACTTATTTAAAATAATATAAAACACAATTTTTGTGATATAATTCATTTCCTTTAAAAACCTTACGAGGTTTTCAGAATTATAGTTGTGTCATTTTTAAAAGAATACAGAAAAATTAGTAATGAAACTTTTAGTTTATTTCTGTTGTGGGAAAAATGCTCTAGGCAAGCTGAACATGATTTGAATACTGGTGAAGCCTCTGATCCTAGAATTTACATATCATATCAGTATATGTAAGGTATATCTATACACATTTCAAATTTTTGTTTGTTACGTATGACATTGTTCTCAGTACATTGAAGATATTATTATACACTCATGTATAAGGCAGTTTGTCTACAAAAGACCTTATAACAAACTCGAAAATAAACACTTTTTAAAACTAAAATATACTTATTAAATATGTTTTTGTAAGTGTGGAAACTGAGAAAATTTAGTAGGATTTCTTTCATTTAACCCTTTAGACGCGTGTGGTAGTTTAGCCTCTATACACTAGAATGGTAATTCTTTTTGTACGCACTCATTTTAAAATAGCTCAGCACTTTAAGGGTTAAAATATAAAATATAGCATTCTTTTATATTATATATAAATATTATAATTCATAATAGGATCCTTATGAAAATTTTTGAAAAAATCCTAAAAAAAAAAGTAATAAAATCCGTGAAAGTGAAACGTGCACCTAGTGAAAACTGTCACTAAGGTCAGAAACCATCTAAAATCTTTTCTCTAGAAATGAATAGAGTATCTTACAATAAGCATACATGTTTGTCTTGTGTGGCAAAACTTTGTATTCCATTGTAGTCTTCAATTTATTAAAGATACTCATAATATCATAATAATAATGAAACAAGAAAAAAAATACTTTAAAAAAAAGCTTTTATGAATTGTATTGTAACAATTAGTCTGAATCAGTCATGTAATTCAATTTGCAGTAGACCTATTCTAGACTAACAATAATTAATAATTAATAAAATTTTTAACAATTTTTTTGTTAAGTTCAGTTCCTTGCTTTTAGCTTTCTTAATACGCTATGATTCTATCCCTTTCTTAATACGCTATGATTCTATCCCTTTCTTAATACGCTATGATTCTATCCCTTTCTTAATACGCTATGATTCTATCACTTATCTGGACCAGTTGGGAAAATGGTTGGGGACTGGGATAGATAGAATGGGAGATCTGGTTTGATTTTACCGTAATTGGTTTTTAGAAGCATTTAGGAAAACAAAAAGGGGAAATGTGTGTAAAAAATGTCAATTAATAGTTTACTAAATAAGTTTTTGATGGCACTTAATAATAATGATAATAATGCTAAAGCCCTACACTTTAAAATGTTGCTGCTGGTTGAATGCTGATGTAACCAAAAGCTATGCAGTTTGACGACGTTAATATATGATTAATGCACTTCCTAGTCATACTATAACTCGCTCTATTGGTAACAGAATCGGAGTGGACAAAGAGGGGGCGTCTTGTTTTCCGTTATAACTCAACCGGAATATTGAAACGTATTGGTATGTCCGACTTTTGAAATAAAATTTAAAAAAAAAGCTTAAGAATTATATTTTAAAAGTTTGATATTACACATAATCTTCAAAAATTTGTAAATAATTAATATACAGGCTTTTGAAATCCTAACTATAAATAGTTTTGTTTTATAAAATGCAGTTCGTATACTCTGTTCTTCCCAAAACACTGATAGATTCTTATCTTATCTAATACCGACGTGACTTCAAAAACAAAGAAGATAATTACGTCCTAGCATGAGACTCAGAGAGACTGAGTACATTAGCAAATTAAGGCCTTGATATGCTTAGCAACGTGGACAAATAGACGTCAATAGAATTCATGATAGATCTATGTTAACTTCTAGTGTTGTGCTTAAAATAGTTTTCCACAAAAAAAAATGTCTCAAAGGGAATACCCGAAGTTAATGGCCTAATGTTTGGTTTTCTAAAAATTAAGAAAAATAAAAATACAAAATGAATAAAAAAAATATTTTGTATTCATGGTAAGTCAGTGACATAGGCTCAAATCTCAATCCCTGATATCATATAATATAAAGATGTGGAGTATACATCCTTTGTTTGGGACCCCTCAACTTAAGGGAACAGTAAGAAACAAGAACAGTCGCAAAATACAGCCGAGAGATTTATATATTATATTTACATTACCTGCCAATAAAACTATAACTAAAATCAATAAATTCTGTATGATAGAACAAATTCGTACAAGTGCTCCCTCTTCCCTAGTGCCATTAGAGAATGGAACGGGTTGCCTGAATCAGCCAGGAAAACAAAGGACTCAAAGGAGTTTACGACATTTATTAAGATGCATGACTAGATTGACACATGAAATGTGTAGGGCTTAGTTATCTTCGTTTTGTAAGTAACGTCTTTCATATATAAGATATAAATACGGAGACGCTCAGGACAGGCAGTAAAACATCAAGTAGAAGTAATTCATGAAATAGTTCATCCTGATAGAAATACAAACACAAAACCTAACAAGATTACAAACAGACATTTAGATAGCTTTTCTTATGACTGTTTCTTCGTGCTTCTTCTACTCTACTTTAAATGATGACAATGAGTCATGTTTTACAATATGACCAAAACAGCTCAGCTTTTGTCTCTTCACAGTTTAGTGTGGTCTCCCTTTGCTAGCCAGAGGCCAGAGTGTTGACTGGTAAAAGTACAAACTCATTTGTTTTCTTTTTCTGGTATTCAGTATCTTTCCTGTTGCATTATTCTCAAAGGCTTGGGTTCTTCATTCAGCTTCATGGTTCAGTGTCCAACTTTCACAATCATATAGGGATATAAAGACCACTAGGGAAGAATACAGTTTTAATTTTACTTAAAAGCTGGTGTTACTCTTATTGATTTACTAGTTTACTCATGGCAGAAGATACCAAACTTCATCGGGTTTTTATCTCTTTTTTGACGTTCGAGATGGGGCTAGACCCCACAATACAACAAATATAGGGGCTAGACCCCACAATAAATATAGGGGCTAGACCCCACAATACAACAAATATTTAAGTATATTCCGCCGACGAATATTACAGTTTTGATATAATAGTCCGTGTACAGATTCACAACCTGAAATCGCAGATTTATATCCTATATTTGCCTCTTCAGTTACACAAGGGTTGCAGAGAGTACAGATTGTCTTTGTTTCTCGAGACGTAAAATGACAAAGACCAGACATGAATCACGGCATTGCTTATATAAAGTCCCACACACATTTTTGATCAAGACTTGATAAGAAGAAAAACAAACACAATACGTAGTGAAGTTATTTTTAATATCTCTTAAAAAGCAGCCAAAGTTTAGCAACCAAAATCTCAAGTTTTTGAAGGCAACGTTAAAGAGAAAAAAAAATGCATTGTCGTAGATACAACACAAATATATGAGTATTATCTTTATAAATGCTATTACAAATGTTACATTAACATGTTTTTTTATCATTTATTTACATCAATGAAACTTATAATAACATGCCTATTACATTTTGAACGTAGTCAAGAAAAGAGGAAATATATAAGTATGAAGTCAATAGTCTATACCAAATAGTTGGCTCTTTACGTTAAGTCTCTATCAACCTCTGCAAGCAGTTACAGGCTTGTCTCTTGACCTTCACAATAATATTGGATTAACATAAAGATCTGGGCTCGATCGTATGCTAAATGTTTGATAATTCCATTGGTATCTTATTTTTGCTTCAGAGTGAGGCGGATTGACTGAGCGGTCAAGTTTCTGGGTTCCGAAACGAAACGCTCAAATATCGGTAAAGACTCGAATTTGTTTAATTTTGGGATTTTTAGGACGCCCCTTATCACTCCCAACTCTAATAGGTACATGAAATTAGTTGGGGGATGAAAAGGCGTTTGATCGTTGTGCTGGCAATAGAGACAATAATTTTACATTATAGATTGCAATGTCTGAAAATGTGTATTTTTTTATTTACTTTGATTTAGAGAAGTTGTTTTTAACGTCCAGGGCTACATTTGACACTTGTGTTACGACCAACAGCAACGCAAATAAATTATCGAGTCCGCCAGAACCGAGCCGAATAGTAGCGCGTCCGTCCGAGGTTATACATCACTACTTAAGTGTTAGAGAAATCCAGGTTTGAATTTCAGCCATATGATTTATATTCTAGCTTTATTATTATTTAAAAGTTCAAGTCACAGTAAATTTATGTTTAACTTACTACAGTTTCTATTTGCTTTCATCCAAAAGTTCAGATTTTTTTAAATTATTTTTTTTTGTTTAGAGCAAAACAGGTTAAGGTACACTCAAGCAAAAAATATGCATGAAAAAAAAAGTGCATATCTTCCAGTCCGGAAAATAAGGGACGGGAAGTATTTCATGGTTCGAGCCAGTACATGAATGAATACATCTAGAGTTGTAAGCAATAGGTGTGCGTCAATATTTTAAATATGGAAAAATAAAAACTAAAAAGCATGTCATGTGTATTTAAGGGAACAAAAAATGAAACAGAAGTATTAACAAGCTACGTAAGATGAATTGTGAAGAATTATTAGATCCTTAAAACTTACAGGATATCAATGTCACACACTAGAGGGCCTCGAGATGACCGCAGTGTGATACGCGCGTCTTTCAGACATCACAGTACAAGCATGTCCTCGTCTGTCCTAGTACGCAATAATCTTTTTTTTTTTAAGGAATGTCCGAAATTTATTTTTACAAATGTTTCGATGCTGCCATAACTAGACATTCTTTCATTGGCTCAGGCTAAAATTCCATTGGGTAATTTTGTTTCAGTAAATATGTGTACGTTATGAAGGTAAATAACACTATTTAGATAGGACTTCCTTACAGTAGGTAGGCGCGGTGGCTAAGGGGCTCCAACCCTAGTGAACACTGGGATCTTTGGGCACCTCTAAGTCCACCTAGATTTAATGGGTACCTGCTATTTATTGAGAAAAGGTAAATGCGACTGGTTTTTGTGCTGGCCACATGACACCATCGTTAATAATGGGCCACATAAATAGATGCCCTTTGCATCATCTACCCTATAGATCACATGGTCTGAAAGATGAACATTACTGTACTTCTATTTACCTTATAGTGGTAACGATTATTGACTAAAATGTAGTTCAATGCATTGACTTACTTATGATAGACATTAATGTTGGTGTTGAAAAAAAAGTTAATATTCGTGGATGTGTAACAGATCTATAGTTATCGTTGCAGGACCGTACGGATGTGAAATAATCAGTGCGAAGTTTGGACAATTTTGCCGTAACGAGACTTCAGACTTCGTTCTCAACGTCTCATATTGCCGCTTGTGTTCAGCACTGAATTGTAAAGATCATCAGTGGTGCGTTAGGTGGTGCGCGTCATTCAGTCATCAGAAAACGTCCTACAGAAGGACTGCGCTAGTAAGTTATATAATCTTCGTGCTTTAAAATTTATGAAAATAATAGTTTCGGTTAGCTGCCATTAGTAAACATTCTTTCATGGGCTCAGGATATAGTGCTCTTAGATATTAAGGGTGTGTTGCGAAGCTAAATAAAACTATTTAGATTGGACTACCTTATAGTGGTAGCGATAATTTACTAAAATGCGGTTTTATGCATTTAGTCATGTATAATCTACACTGAAATTCCTGGATGTATAACAGATCTATGGTCAGTTTTGTAGTTACCTATATGCAATAAAAGCTACAGCTCAAAAAGATATCCAACGAGGCAGTCATATTTTCAAGTCGCAATGTATCTGTCACGTTGTGACAACAGTAGAGGTAAACCTTGGTGCGAAGACAACCTTTTTCAGCTCATTTTTCATGGTTGTGAACCTCTAGCTCTTCTATGTTTGGGAACTCCCATTCCAAACCTTCCCCACTGCTGTTTTTGTTTTCGGTGATTCCACCATCGGAGTGTGTGTGGTCTGTTATCATGTGGTCCATGTAGCCCACTCTCTCCAGACCCAAGATCCACAGGACAGCTCCACTGCTGCCTTTGCATGTCGGCACGTTGTGATCGAAAGATGTCCTTTGACGATCAGGTCCACAATCCTCTTGCGTTCTTATATACCTATTTGTGATCTTTCCAAAGCTAATTTTCTTCTCAACCCCATGAGGATGTGAAATAATCACGGCTAAGTTTGGACATTTTTTGCCGTAACGAGACTTCAGTCTTCGTTCCAAATCTCTGATATCGCTTCTGGTTTTCAGCACCCAATTGTAAAGATCCAAGTCGTGCGTTATGCACTCCAGGATGCACCGGTCTGCGTTCTCGTCAGACCTAACAAGTGAATGGCCGAGTAGATATTTGATTTTACTTCTGTCTCTGTCATCTTCAAAACCAATCCAAACTCTAGTTTTTTTGGCTTCGTCGTTTCCAATAACATGTTTAGCTGTGGTCACCCTTATGTATCTAAACTCAGCTTTGGGACCAGTTATTGATTGTTTGCACTCGTCACAAGGGCAAGTACTCTCATACTGACTTTCTGCTATGTACAGGCTCCCGCTCCCAGTTCTGAATTTTTTGTTATTTTGATCATCGAATTCATCAAGTTGTATTTCTAATTTGACTGTCAGGGGAGCTAAACATTGAATGCACTTGAAGATTTCTGGATCCTGAAAAATATAAAAGAAAACTTTTATAAATGAATATATGTTTTCATATGATAATATTAAGGAAAATCAGACATACATAAATAGGAAGAATTATAGAATATTTGTTAGTCATAAACATTATTGAGGTTATGTTAATATGTATTATTAATAATCTAAACCTTAAAATAGCATGCATTGTTAACTAGATATTTAATGATTATAACAGAACTACAATGGTGACTCACAATTCCTATGACCTATTATACTGAACTGAACAGTTTAATCACAAATATAACGTATATTTGTAGTGACTCCGTCCTTTGCTTAGTATACCATAATGTTGACAATTATTACACAACATGACTTCTCTTATTAAATATACGTCTTGCATGCGTTTAATGATATTTCTTGCTTGGACGTAGCCAAAATTAAATCAGACTTAATCTATGTGCAAATTACAAAGAGAAAACCTTTATAGTATAAAATCGACATAAAAGGTAAGGCATGTTATACTTACCTGTAAATCTATTGGCAGTTTATCTTTTGTAAATGTTCCGACAGAATAAAACGTTTTGTGCCCCACATTTTTTTTACAAAATTCAAAGCACATCTGACTTTCATGGTCTTCAAGCACTTCTAATTCTCTTTGTACTTTAGTGTCATGACCACAAGAGTGAAGCTTTTTGCTGCTGAGATCTCCCTTTCGTTTGGTGATGTATTCGACTTCCAGCTGGGCTGTAAATTAGATTCGCAAAAGACACGAGTTTATTTTGTTTGAGAACATTGATTTATTGCAAAGTGTTCGTAACTTAATGAAATGAAAGAGTTAGTCACTCCACGTAAGTAACTATAGGCACTCAGCTTGCTCTTAAGTTTCAGTCAAATCCAGTAATTTCAGTACTTTCTTGCAGTTTTAATCATTACCTAGTAGATTTCATCTGTAGCATATCTTTCAATTTTAAGTAAGTTTATATAAATTTTAATTTGCTATTCTATCAGACATAAAACATTGGTCACATCGTATTATTACCAATTCTGTCTGACTAAATTTGCTCTTACGATTAGTCGATTGTTAAACAAAGTTAACAAACTATTCTTTTGATTCCTTGTTATACTAAGCGATAGACAGATTATATGGGCTAAATGGGACCATTTTTGTTTTAAAAAAATGCAATAGCCAGTGCAATGTATCAACCGATTATAGCACTTCAACTTTGTGACTATTATCGGTTGACTATTGTTACTGGTATCTAGTCAGTTAAAAATGCATAAATATAGTTTAAAAAAAACAAGCTTAGGTTTCAAATGTTTATTAGCTATAAAGTAAATACAAAATATGAAGCTAAATGCTAAAACAATGAATACGTTTTACATTTAGAAAGGCAGTACTAGTACTAAGCATCCAATTTTTAATGACCATAAATGTCAACTTTATAAATGCGAAATAATGAAGAGCTTTAAAAAAGGCACGAACCATGGATTTCCGAGTAGACAATCGCGTTTAACAGCTAAACGGCACCAGCCAAACAAATCATCTCCGACACAATTATCGGTAATGTTTTGCCAGCCCGACCTTTTTCCATTTCCTTTTAGAGGTCAAAGGTTAATAGTCACCTGAACAAAGGTGTCTTTACCCCTCCCCCTCTCTTAACACGCGTCTTCACTAACAATCCAAACAGAGCCGATTTTACTTATAAAGCTTGTTATCTACTCGCTGAGGACCCTGACTTAGGTAAAGATACATTTTTTCCCTTTTTTTTTAATTTGGAGAGGTGGGGGTACACTTTATGCCGACGTTTCGGCGGGCAGGATGGAGCCACTTCGTGGGCCGAATGTGGTCCTCGGGTCGTACTTTGGGCATCGCTGCTGATTACAGTAACTTGATTGTCTAAAACTAGTAGAGCAAAAATTTATTGGACGTTTGAAAGTATTGTGTATTCTCACAACTGTTCACTAAAACACGACTTTCTTACCTTCATTTTTGTTAGGGGTTGGCCTCTTGGCGCATGCTGGGCACGTTCTCAGTACTTGCGTCACCTCTGACCCTAGAAATTTGAATTTCACGCATTTAGAAAAGTGACATATCTTATATAGAATTTTTTATTTTGATACTTGTTTTTTTTCGTACAAAAATAGTATTGTTGACTTCTAAAGGCATTGGAATTACTATTGGGGCCAAAGTATTTAGTTTCCATGTTGTGATTAGACTTCAATTACTTTTTTGTTTTTTATTAGAAAATGTTGTTATATTTGGTATTGAATTATAGGAGAATGCATGTTCTTTTTATGCATCACAGATTAAAGTTTATTAATTCAAAATCGATTTAATTTAATGGAGTCTAATAAACGTTGGTATCGTCAATTAGGAAAGAGATAAATATTTATTAAATGTATGTTATTACCTTGTGGCATTAGTTCCATGTGTATGATGCAGCTGTTAAAAATTGGGATTTAAGATAAATAAGTGAAACAATATTAGTATGTATCACAGATTGTTTAATCAGCAATTAGATCTATCTCTCTCTCTCTCTCTATTTATATATATATATATAGAGATAAATATTTGTTGAGAAGTTCGCATAAGTAAACAAGTTTCTATCCCACTCTGAAATGGTGAGTACACTAGAGCCACATAGGACTTTGTCCAGACCAACTATTTCAGAGTGAGTGGACTTGAGTCCATGAAATAATTCTCCTCGCGCTCTAGTCCTGCTTAGTTCAACACAAAATCTGCCTGAAATAAAAAAAATGCGGCTCTTATATAATGCTGAAGTAATGTTCTTAACACGTGACCACACTCCTCGTATTTCCCCAAACTCGGGGGGAGGGTGGGGGAGAAGCATAACAAGGTCACATTTATTTATGTTTTAAAAATAAAACGCACTTCTCACAAAGCCACTCCTATATATGCGTGGCACTGAGTTGTAGTGCAACGTCAGGCTTTTGTTGGATCACTTCCCTTTAAATAATGTGTTCTGTTTGATTACATACATTATTTGAAAGCTGCATGTATCTATCTATCTATCTATCTATCTATCTATCTATCTATTTTACATGTAACAGAAGGACACAATAGGACTTTAAATCCCCAAGTAATTCTAGTTTTAAGTTTCCTTGTATAACACCATCCAGATACACACTGACTGTATGAAGTACTGACTTAAGTCCTGTGACTTTCTCCAGTAATATGCAAGGGCGTAGCCAGGATTTTAAGGGGGGGGGGACTTTTTTCTCCCCCGCCATATGTATGTATGTATGTATATATATATGTGTGTTTGTGTGTGTGTGTATATATATAGTAGTATACACTTTATAAATCTTTATTACATTCTTACCCTTTATTCTTTCGGCAGACGTATATTGTACTCTAGAATAGGGTTTTCCTGGAGTTAGTGGAAAAATTGTTCACTTCCATCAAACCTCATGCGACGCTTTGTCACAACCTTACTAAGGGGTCGACTCCCAGTTCGGCATAGGATTTCCTTGATTTAGACCCGATCTCTATAACTGACTCCTAAAATCCGTCTTAGCCATCTTTTTTTTTTCAATTTCGGCAGATGACTATTCACTTTATTAATGGATCCCAGCGACTGGTAGAAATTTGTAACCTCTCTTGGCTACGCTCTTAGAATTCGGTGAATGCAGTTTGCTTTAAATCGTTATATCGTAAAGGAAAGTTTTATCGTCGAGATCATCTGTTGGGGGGTTTTAAACTAAAAAATCTCTGGAGTTTGTTTGTTTTTTAACAAAGTAAAAATTCTCTTAGCTACTTTTTTTTAAATTTGGTGACTGTAGTTTGCTTAATAACAATATTGAAGAGAGGGGTTTTCATCCTCAAAACTATCTGTACGGGGATTTTAAACTCAAAACCATCTGAATGAGTTATAAACTTAAAGCCCTCTGGAGGAGGGGGTGTTTTTTTTTAATTGAAGAGAGGGGGTAAACTCAAAACCACTCTTGGTTACGCTCATAGAATTTGGAGTGTGCAATTTCCTTTTTATTATATCGAAGAGATTCGAACCCAGCTGGAGGGGTGTTTAAACTCAATTGTTCTTTCGGAAAAAGCCGTGCCTTCTGTGTCCATAATGCCAAAGTGAATTATACTACCAGCCCTAGATATAGGAAGCGAACAGACACAATAGATCTGACCTTCCTAAACATTCGTAGTTGATTATTAGATAGCGAACAGACACAATAGATCTAACCTTCCTAAACATTTGTAGTTGATTATTAGGTAGCGAACAGACACAATAGATCTGATCTTCCTAAACATTCGTAGTTGGTTATTAGATAGCGAACAGACACAATAGATCTAACCTTCCTAAACATTTGTAGTTGATTATTAGGTAGCGAACAGACACAATAGATCTGATCTTCCTAAACATTCGTAGCTGATTATTAGGTAGCGAACAGTCAAAATAGATCTGACCTTCCTAAACACTCGTAGTTGATTATTAGGTAGCGAACAGACACATTAGATCTGACCTTCCTAAACATTTGTAGTTGATTATTAGGTAGCGAACAGACACAATAGACGTCATCTTCCTAAACATTCGTAGTTGATTATTAGGTAGCGAACAGACACAATAGATCTGATCCTCCTAAAAACATTCGTAGTTGATTATTAGGTAGCGAACAGACACAATAGATCTGATCCTCCTAAAAACATTCGTAGTTGATCATTAGGTAGCGAACCGACAAGGAAACAGGCTTTTTTCAGACTTTTTGTTTAGTTGATTTATCTGATGGAAAACTTCACTATTAGACGTGTCCAAACTCCCAGCCCAGTGTTTCTAGTTCAGTGCTGCTTTTGGACCTGGAGCCAAATATATTTCAAACACAGATCTTACAAACGAAAATACCGAAAAAATAATTAACTTATTCTTTGAAGTTTCATTATGCACAGTGAGCAGGGGTTTCTTGACGTCGAATGTAGTTCACGGGCCTTAGTTTGAGCATCGCTTGTTTTATCGAACTTATTCTTTCTTTAAAGCTGTACACGCTGCATGTGTTTTTATGTATATAAAAAAGTTAAGAAATAGGACTTCAAGTTAACACTAAGTGTACTAACTTCTCGGCAATGTTACCAACAAAAAAACAACATTTAAACAAATATATTTTTATAAAAGACAAAACCTTCATTATAAAATTTCAAATATAATAGAATAATAATAAAACAAATAATAAAAAAATGTTTTGTTCCATTCGGGTACAGAGCACGGGACACCGGCAGCTGCAAAAAAATATGCATTATCTGATAAGACCAGCTATGCATTTAAGCGATTATTTATTGATATATTCATTATATGGACATCTAGATCTAACAGTAGAACTACAGTTCTGATTTAAATTTCTTTAAGATCTAAAAAAGATCTACGTGTAGATTTAGAATCTAGAGGTAATGTAAATTAGATTTACGTACAAATCTACGAGCGCTTATAAACTTTCTTTGTTCTTTTACTTAAAAACTTCATTAAAATTGTAGCAACTTTAAATGTATTCAGTTATAACAGAATTAATTAAGCTAATACGTCTGACTACGCCTTGTTGTCTCAAGACCTAGATATAGTCTCCAGCCAAAATTACATTTGGTTTTATTACATACTTTAAAAAGTTATAACTGACTAACGAGTTTTTCCGTTGGTCTTTTCTCAGCGATATACATCAACTGTTAAATTAATAGGAAAATCGTTAGAGGCCTTTTTGTGATTTGCTGTCCAGGTTCCAGGTTTCTGCTGGTTTGTGCTGGTTCCATGAAGTTCTGACTGGAATAGAGGTATTGTAGAAATACATATTGATAATGTGCCTCTATATAAAGCTATTTAGGTCATAGTTTTAATCAACATTTGTTTTGAAACCTCGTATATGAGGGTGGTCGATTATAATTGATTTTTCCCATCGATACTGTAATGACTTTATTTTGCATTAACGCTCCTTCACAACTAAATATTATTACGTCTTAGCCCTGATCCCCTGCAGAACGACAGGGCAGGTTCGAACCCGGACACAATAGAGACGACAGTTTATAGCTTTTCTACACGAACAGAAAAAAAAACCCATTGATTTTGTGTTAAATGCTAGTAATGATAGTAATAATAAAATTATTTAAGGCTAGTAAGTAGAAACATATTTAGTAAAACGACTTAGAAGTAATGTTTTTGTCTAATGTTCGCCTTACGACCAGATCTCTAGTAAAAATGTTAAAGTAAATAGTAACATGACAGATGGGGAACATCTATATCGACTTACGATAGATTAGAATTCGAAGTTTCTAATTATTTCAAACTAAAACGTTGATGGCTTACCGTACGCTAGTGCACGCCAAATGTGTTTTTTTTCTTTTCGTTTTGTTGTGATTCATAAAGGTCACATGTCTGTGTCTATATTTAGATATATTTGTTTTTAAAGATCGGAACTCAGCTTTGGTTATTCTTGGAAGTAAATACATTGTTATACTAGTAGTTTATCTTTTATCTAAGATCTATTTATAAATAAGCCTTACAAACACTGGAGTTTTAGTTGGCAAAAAACATAGTGCTAGATTAAAACACATAGACGTAGACGCAGTCATTGATAGGTCTAGATACATAGACGTAGACGTAGTCATTGATAGGCCTCTAGATACATAGACGTAGACGTAGTCATTGATGGGCCTCTAGATACATAGACGTACACGCAGTTATTGATAGGCCTCTAGATACATAGACGTAGACGCAGTCATTGATAGGCCTCTAGATACATAGATGTAGATGCAGTTGTTGATAGGCCTCTAGATACATAGACGTAGACGCAGTCATTGATAGGCCTCTAGATACATAGACGTATACGCAGTCATTGATAGGCCTCTAGATACATAGACGTATATGCAGTCATTGATAGGCCTCTAAATACATAGACGTAGATGCAGTCATTTATAGGCCTCTAGATACATAGACGTAGATGCAGTCATTTATAGGCCTCTAGATACATAGACGTAGACGCAGTCATTGATAGGCCTCTAGATACATTATACAGGCTTTAGAAAAGATGTAAACAATGTTTTGCAATTACGATTTATAACAATTTATAACAATTTATATTTTAAAATCACAAATAGAAATATAGAAAACGTTATATACAAATAAAGGTATACATAAACATTTAGAGCTAGAAACTCTAGTAGCTCTGTCATTGCCTTAGCGAACACTTAGAGCCATAGAAGCGAGCTTACAAACAAATATTTTCATAAAATTGTATAATTTAATGAACTAACGAGTTTTACCTGATTGAATAATTTATTTGAACTCAAATATGCTTGAAATAGGATTGAGATTAGTTTCTTCAATAGAAAACAGTCGAACAATCGCATTATTAAAAATAGTTAATTATGTTGTTTTTAGCGGCCCCTAAAAGGGGAAAAGACGCTATTAATTTTGTGTGAATGTCTGTCCGTCCGTCCGTCCGTCCCGTTTAGATCTCGCAAACTAGAAAAGATAGTGAAAATCCGACATCATAATATTTTAGACCATTCAAAGGTTACTGCTACTTTTTTCTTTTCTGAAAGCATTAAAAAACTAATTTTTGAAATCACTTATGCAAGCAGTTTTTCCTTTTATAAAAATACACCATTTTTACAACTATTCACAATTAATAGTAACAAATACGGATGCTCTTTATCATGGGGAATATCTATTTACAATTTTTAAAAATACTTTTATGCAAATGGCTTTAGATTTTTGGTAAAAAAAAATATTTTTTTTACATTTTTATTGCTAAGTTACGTAAGTTCTGTCCTACTAACTACTACATTTACACAAAAAAAGTTTACTTTTTTTAAGAGAAAAAATCTCTTTAGTATGCATATATAGAAGTGAAGCTAGGTGCTGAAACAAATAATGATACATACATATTAAACATACATGAACAGCAGAAAGTAGTGAATTAAATGCGATGAAAAAAAGGGACTGCGCCGACCAAGGCTCGAACCAGTGACCTTGGAAACGACAACACCGACTAGCGATAATGCACTAAGCCAGCGGTTCTCAACCTTTTAAGCTCGGCGACCCCTTTTTACAACCCCACACTCTGCCGCGACCCCCCCCCCCCTCAACAAACACACACAGAGCAACAGAAGAGTAGACAATACCGATCCATATTTTTGATGCTCTTAGGCGACCCCTGGCAAATGCTCAATCGACCCCCAAGTGCTCGAAAGTTTTTCAAATCAGTATCTATTTTTTCAGGGTGGCCTTGTCTCAAATGATCCTCCAGCGTAATTGGTTTCATATCATCATTAAAGGGCAGGTAACCGCTTGTTTGACAAGGAAGGAACGAATCTCAATTTTAAATAACCTACGCTATACAGTCTACATTTCTTTTTGTTAAACATTAATTACATGTACAAAAAATCAAGCTCTTTAAATAAGTATTGAAATGAAATATAACAATTTTCTTTTTGAATTGCAGGAGAAACATTTAAAGGATAACCTGAGATACAAATCATATATTAGGGTATAAAAGCGGTACTTTAATGGAATAGAAAAATTCAGCTACGACTTGCTAGGCTTAAAAAATCTATTGTCGTAGACCCCCGTAGGCATCTCATAGACCCCCAATTTATTTTTTCCCTTTCGTAGACCCCTTGGAAGTCTTCGTAGACCCCTGGGTGTCTATATAGACCACTTTGGGAATCACTGGTCTATACAAACAAGTACAGAGACCTAGTTTTTGATCTATGCGCATAGATTCTGAACTCCTGTGTTACTGACACGACCCCCTAATTTGCCTCGAGGAAAAGTTAGTGAAGTGAAACTTGCACAGTATCCTTTCATTTCGTGATAGTCAGCGCGGCCTAAAAGACACCCAATCCACCCCTGGCATTGAAGCCACTGTTCTAAGCTGCAGTGCAGTGCTAAAAAAACAAAGAAGAACATGAGAGTTTAAAATAAGCACCTAAAAGTGCACATACAATCGAACGTTTCATGACAATGATTTACTAGGGAAATCATTGAAACACATGTAACATGTAGGTGGATCTACAGCTGTAGCCTATGTAATCGATACACTATTTATAGTCCATTATATCTAATTTGTATATTTAGTGCTTTCTTGTTGTTTAAATAAATGTTATAGATTTCCGTTTAGATATTTTGAAAGCTGAGAAAATTATCCTATAATAAAAACATTATTTGAATTTTCTTGGGAATTTAATACCTCTAATTTTATATTTTATTTCAATTAACTCGGTAAGTAGAAGGTTGAAACTCCACGTGAATCAAACGTTTCAACTTTTTCTAATTCGAAAAAAAAAAGATAAAAGAATAATCACCAGTATGCATTAAAAAATGTATCCTTAGAAATTGTATCCTGCAAAGGCTTTCATTATTTATCCCTATAAATAAACAATTAAACAAATCAACAAGTTGTTTTAGTGACAGTTGTATGCCGCTATATTTCTCTAAGACTGACTGTCTCATGACCCAATCAATCACCAGCAAAATTATCTAGGACGAAAGCATACATCTCTATCATACTCCTGATTTTACTTGAAATGGGTTGGTCAGCTTACCAGTGTGTATTACTTGGCATGATGAGTCATCGTATGACAGTTTAATAATATTGGTGAATTTCGTTGGATATCAACATTACAGTTATTTTATTGTGAAACGATACCTCTGTTCAGGTCACACATTCAGAATGGGCAAAATCTGGGTGGACACGATTCTCGAAAACGACTCCAATGATTTTTTCTGGAAATTCGACAGTTCATACAAGCTTTTTGGCCACACCTGGAACGGAAAACTTCCAAGTATAAAAAAAAAATTAAATTTGGCTACAGGAATAGAAAATATTAAACTCGAATGGACGTTTTCGAGTATTTCATCCTGCAGGTTCTATAGATTTCAGAGTTGAATAAATGAATGTGCAGGAACATTTTGCAAACCGTCTTCTAACTCTAAATCTCAATAATATTGTAATTTGTAGTAGATTTATGCATTCACTTAACCATCTTTTTTTTTTCGGGTGGGGGGGTAGGGTGGCCCGAGGGGGGTGGGTTGTTAAATATGGTCTATTTCATATTTTACAGTACCTTTTTTAAACTCGTACCATCATGGAACCTGACACCTGGGTGGACAAGAAAATGGCTCTAACAATTTGATATTTCTTTTTTATTTGGGATGGAGGAGGGGGTGGGGTACAAAAATGTGATTAAGATCAAAATAAATCTCTTTCCTCGTTTTCATGGAAACGTGAAACGACATCTGCGGAATTCCCGAAACAACATTCGTATATTTAAAAAATTGTTTGTTAAGCTGATGAGCTAACGTAAGGAACTTTCAATGTAAACATGTGTTGTTGAACTGGGAAATTCCATTTGATGTTATTGGGGAGGCAAAATATATTTCTTTAAAAAATATCTTTGTGGCAATAAAAATATATATTCATGTAATTTTATGCTCATAATAGATATATCTTATTATATATCTATATTGTTTAAACCACAAGAATATGGCGCTTTTACAATGCTAAGATCGACCATTGAATTATTTGGTTACTCTATTAGAACTAGGTCAAGGTGATTAAGGTCATGATCTTTTTGGGGGGTAGAAAATATTTGGCAGTATTGCAAGTTGTACGCAACTCAGTTAAAAAGTCATATCATACCAGCTAAAGGTCATTTTGTAAAGCTAGGGCGTGGATATACTTAGTCGCGCTAGGTCTACAGTAGAAGGAAAATTGTTTCGAAATTATTCGCAATATAAGTCAGCAGTGGCGTCACGGAGGGAGTGCGAGTGGAACAGACCCCACTGGGGACACTAAAAAGGCGTTCACAATAAAGTTTTTTTTTTTTAAATTGTATTGTTTTAAAATGTATACTTTATCATTTCATTAGGAACAATCAATCAATTAATAAATCAATTATTTAATTAATCAATCAAACTAGGACTCACATGCTGCTTTTGTGTGTGTGTTCAAGTGTAACACTTACAGTCATTAAAAGGAAGCAGCTCTGCAAACGTAACAAACAACAGTGTCAAGACTAAGACTATGATTAATACTGTGACTTTATGGGGAGCTTAGTGGACTGTGGGAAACACTATCTCTCGATCTATCCTCATGTCGTGAATCTTTGGGTGTCGGAGTCACGAGATACGAGGCAAGATGAGTGGCCAACATGAAAGAATGTAGAGCCCACAAAAAGCTGAGAGACGAGGCAGGTTTATCTGCGATAGACACAAAGTTTCCATGTCATAACAGTCATGTGAGGCCGGCTTTTTAAAAGCGAGGATTGGACTTTTTAGTCAACTTCGAGTTTATAGTAATTGAAAATGTGCTATCCTCGACGTCGAAGGAGGACCTATATATGTAAGACTATAAATATGGTTACTTACTTTAACCACATTAGTTGTTATTACAAGGCCTCTTACTTCCACAACATACAGAGAAGTATATTTCTACGAAAGACTTATTAAAAAGGGAACTTCTTTTACAGAACGAGCAGCACAGAAAACATCTGAACGTAGCTCTATGTCTTCTGTCTTCTGTAAAACAATGTAACGGTCAAAACACTTTTCATAGATCCACTCCTCTCTCAGCATCTTCCATACTACAGTCATTTTACTTCCTTGTTTGTTTGTTTGTTTTACATGTTTCGGATGTTCCTTCAGAGTTGAAGCTAGTTTACTTCTTAGTCCAAACCTCCGCATGACGACGGGGGATGGGAGCGGGCAGGGTTTGAACCCTCGACCGTCGATAAATCCGAACGACAGTCCAGCGCGCAAACCGCACGACCTTGCAGCCAGCCCTTGCTACGCCTCTGATATCCAATTGAAATAAGAAAATTGTGGGGGTGGTATAAACATACACACACAAACAGACACACAATAATAAGATGTAAGAAGAGAAGAAGGAAATTAAAAGGACATAGGCGGCGTCAAACTTGATTGTTTTGTAGAAGTTCTATTCATCCAAAATAGGTTTGACAAAAACAACTCTCTTGAGTTTAGCCTTGACCTTTTTTTCATTCAAGTTTTTATTTCCCTGTAGCATTACTCACGTTCTCGTGGCACTTATACTGCTTGACAAGTGGCAATCACGTCACATGCAAAGATAGAGCTATACCCCTGTCTCTGTGTATCGCAGGTTAAGGTTGCTTTCGCTTCGATGGTAGAGGAGCTGGCCATTTATCGTATGGTACGCTTTTCTTCCAGAGCTGAGGCCCATTTATTTCTCTCTATCTATTGCGGTCTATAGTATTCCATAAAGGGTTTGGGCCAGGACACGATCATGTTTAACTCAGCTCTTTATGCTAAACTTTCGGAGCAAGCACATTTGATTTGCACAGTACCCATCATATTTTGGTGAAAGAAGACAACAACATTTAGCAACTTATTTAAATAGGTTATCTCTGCAGAAAAGATCGAAGGCCTTAGTCAGGTCAATGAACGCTATGCACAAAGGCATCCTTTAATCTTGTTGTACTTAATAATAACAATACCATGTTACATTCAAAGCTTTATTTTACTGAATGACAAACAACTACACACATAGTAGAGTTCACAACACGGACTACGAAATACGGTCAGTATAACAGGTTAACAAATGTAACAAACAATAAAGGGCGGCAATCCAAATAAGCAAATTCACGACAAATCTCTACACTTTTCCTAAAGTTGTCGGATTCAGAAAATGATGTCAATTGTCAAGCCGCACTGTGATTCTGGATAGACCTGATCAGCAAGTTATATTAAACACCGGCTTCGCCCGATTATTTGTTACACGGCCGGATCAACCCTTTTTTACAAACCTTATATCAATTCACTCTGTCTGGTAAAAAGTGTGAACACTTTATTTCTCCCACACCCATTCTCGGATCAAGTTAAAACTTCGCACAATTATTCATTGACATAGACAAGATATTAATTAAAAAAAAACAATTAGACAATTAATTACTGGTAATTTATTATTTTGTATAACAGCAACAAGGTAAACTAATACTTTAGTATTCACATAAATGGCTAAATGTTTTGGGTTTCGTTCCCTTGAATAATTGTAAATGCTACTTCTCCCTCACGTATTTCTCCGATAAAGTGTATACTTTGAACAATTAATTTTTTTTTAACTAACAAAACATGAAACAATAAAAAAAAATACTGAATTAATTAATTATTGGTAATTAATTATTTTGTTTGATATCGAATAAGGGAAATAAATCGTACATTATTGGTAGATATGTAGTTTTAAGGACGGAGATAAAAGGAGTTTTTATATTATGTTTTGTTTTGTTTTTATTTCATTCAAAAGTCCACATTTTGAAACATGCTCCTAAGTACTTACGCTTTCCCCCATTTTTTTTAAAAACTTGCAGCTTTTTCCGACACAGACTTTTGACTTCATTTGGAAAGACCTGCTTTATAACGCTACTCAATAGAAATAATATATAAATGTGTGTGTTTCGTTTTTGTTTCTTTACCAATTGCTATAATTTTCTGTTACAGTTTAAGTCGTCTCTTGCTTGTGTTTGCCAAATGTTTTGGATGTTCCATCAGAGTTGAAGACAATTTACTTCCTAGCCCAAACCTTCCGCAAGAAGACGGAGGATGGCAGGGGGCTTCGATAGGACCTAAAGACATTCCAGCGTTCATACCGCATGACCAGGCAGCCATTTCTTTACTCTTCCAACGGTACACTACAGGAAAGAACAAGATAATATTTCAAGTATGCTAATTGGGGGCGTATTGACTGAATGGTTAGGAGCTTGGCTTCCGAACCTGGGGACATGGGTTTGAATCTCGGTAAATACTGGGATTTTAAATTTCGGGATTTTTAGGGAGTCCCTAAGTTCATCCAACTGTAATCGTTTTGATGTCCACATGATACCCTGCTCAATAACAGTTGCCCAAAGTAACATATGACATCATCATCATTTCACTAACATCATCTGCCCAATCTCTTAAAGAGCTTTTTCATGAAAGATGCTTTTCCAAAACACTCTCGATTCTTAAGGATAGCCTGCACACTTTAAACCACTGTTACATAAGATCTGAACGAAGAGGTCGTCTCCTTTCCATTATGTCTAAAACAGAAAGATTTAAAAACTTCTTTATCCCACGTTTGGTCAGAGCTGTCGTCATCTAGAGTTACATAGAACTCAAATTCATAAAGCGCTGATTGTGAATGTGTATGTGTTTCGTGTGTGAATGTTGTTCGTATTGTCATCTATACTGTTATTATACAGTAGTTACGCTGATGTTGTCCATTGTAGTCATACTGAATTTCCATTTGATTGGATCAATAAAATTATCTTATCTCTTATCTTATTTTATCTCAGATCATAAGATCTGAAAGGCAAACTTCCTTTTAATTTTGCCTAATGGTGTAATTTTTAAACTATTGTTTAATTAAATGCAAAGTTTTATATAACAACTATGCACAATGTAAATCTGCAATCGGAATAGACAAATAAAACACTTCATGCAACTCAATTCTATTTGTAGCCTAGTAAAAAATATTTAGGAAATTCAATATCGCAAAACGAAATGTTGTTTCCTCTCGTGTTGATTCTTTTTGGGGTTTTAATCTAAATATATATCTGACGCTATTTTTAATTAAGACTCCGGAGTTTCCCTTTGTGACGCACTTGAACTATGTAACCCAGTCCGCAGAAGTAAACAAAATAGTGACCTTAACATTAAAAGTAGGCCTAGTTTGAAGTAGCAAGGCCAGATCAAGAAGACCTATCAATCTACACGCGTGATAATATTGAAAATGTCAAGTCAAGTAACCACACAAACTACAAGCGTGATATTGCATCATCGAAATTCCCTTTTGAATGAAAATACATGTTTGTTCTTTTTCCTACTTGTTATTTCAGACATAGGAGCCTAACGCAAGGCTGAATTTAGTTTAAAAATAATCAGGGGCGTAACTAGGGATTTGGGGCCCGGGGGGATTGACCTCTTTGGGGGCCCCTTGCATTTTGACATTCGACATATGATATTAGATAATGTACGCAAAAAATATATAAGGCCAAAATCAAATTGGTTCAGTATATCAATAAACTTTTTAAAAAAATCATTTAGACTCTTTTAATGAATGATACCGTTGTTTATTAGCTAAATAATGCACACGTTACAAATTTCAATTCATATAGCTTCACGTCGTGCATTATGTGCAGCATAGAAATCTATAACATCGTCTACATCGATACTTTCTAGTATATGTGACTTCACTGACATTAATATGCTGATAAGCCTTTCTTGCGTCATTGTGCTCCTCAGATAGTTTTTGATGAACTTGAGCTTTGAGAATGATCTCTCACATGATGCAATGGAAGTGGCCTGAGTTAGCAGTATTCGGAGGAAGTTGCAAGATTTGAGCACAATGTAATTACCATACTATTTGTGATTGTATTACTGCTTTGTTGATGAAAATTGCTCGTGCATCAATGACATCATTGAACAAGCGATATGCCATTTATTTCATCATACAAACAAGAAAACGTAACACAGTTTGTCATCATCCGTGTCCTGTTTCAAGAAGAAATTCAAAGGTATCCATTTTCTTTCCTGCCAGTAGTATTCACTACCTTCTTTTGCCTTTTTCGATGGATTGGGTTTTTGTCACTTTCTCATCATTTTGCAAAAAGCATGAAAGGGTACTAATTTCTTCAGCAGCTACCCGAATGTGCAGTCCAGACTTTTGTAGTTTCTTCTGAACTATAGTAAGTGGGCGCAGGAGCTTTCACCACAATTCCAGATAGGCCCAAAATTCTTAATTTTCCAATGCATGAAGAAGATTATGTGCTAATATCATATGATATTAAGTCATTGCTGGTTGTCTATGTTTGGTGCGAAAGGAAAAGTATTCAAAGCATACAAAAGTGGGAAAGATCCATATCTCGTTATGCTCGAGTATAGAAATACTCCGATAAGTGGACTGCCGTATTCACCATCACCACTGCTGATGAGTAGAAGACTCAGGGAATCATTCCAACGGATCCCAAACTATTGAAACCATCGGTAGCTAAAAATACAGAGACATTATTCAACGAACAACAGATGAAAAGCAAAGTGAAATACGATGCAAAAGCAAGACTACCTAAAGATTGTTCTGTCGGATAGAAAGTGAGAGTTCGTCTAGGAAAAGCATGGCAGAAAGCAGTTGTCATAAAAACAAAAAACGTTCAACACCCAGATCTTACATCATAAAAACAAACGATGGAAAAACATACAGAAGAAATCAATGCTTTTTGAACAAGAGTTTCGATGAAGACAACTCTGGGTACTATGATACCGATGAAGATAATGAACAGCAAACTGTTGGAACAAACAAAACATACAGTTATAGACCAACGTCTAGGGAACTTGTTGTGCCAGTCATAACAACCAGAAATGGTCGAATTATTAAAGTTCCTAGTAGATATCAGTGTTAAGAACTTTAAAAGGAAGGATGTGATAATAACTTCAAAAGGAAAGATGTGCTAATATTATATGATATTACGTCATTGTTTGTTGTTTATGTTTTGTGCGAAAGCAAAAGGATTTGACGGAAATAAAAAGAGAGTCTTCTATGTCTACTTTGATAATCACAGTCTCCGTTATAATTATCATTAATTAATGTCTACACTATGTTCATGTTAATATCTATCTGTGACAACAGAAAAGATTCTGTGCACTGCTTCTAGTGTCCATTCTTTTAGTTGTTGATTCAAAAAGGTTCTCCAACAGTTTGATGATTGTGTCGAGATGCAAGGAAACTGCCAACGTAGCTTCTTCTCTTGTATTACTCTTCTTTTTTAAAATCCCGGTTTCATCTTCTTTCAGTTTGGTCCATCTCTGGGGTTAATTTGGAAAATAAAGTTAAACAATTCCTGTACAGTTCCAAAAAAGGTGACAATTGTTGGATCTATCTCAGAAGAATGAAAAGCTACCAGTTTGAGACAGTGATTATCACAGTTCAGAAATGTTGCTTTTGGATTTATGCCCAACAGACGTATCCGCAGGCCAGACAATACGGTCACTCATTGTGGCTGCGATATCATAGGTTTAACTTTTGCGTCACGCTATTTGGTAACCCCACTCCGGTCAACTCGGCATGGGAAAGAAAGAATAACATTTTTTTTTAAATTTTACAAATTAAAAAAATATGCCATGAATGTGACATTTCCTCTGGCGAAAAGACATACATTTAGGTTTTTGATTCATTTTCCCTTTGCAATTCACTCTTTTATCCCTCTATAAGAACGGTTTGTTTGTTTGTTTTTAATTTAGAAAAACATGTTTCCATTGGATTGAGGAAAGATGAATAGAGGGGTAATGATTCGAGTGTGAAGTTTAATTCTGAAATTATAGAAGCCAAACCCGAATAATGGACAATTCTAGCATTATTAAGAATAACTATTGGATCTGTTATACCCGATTCTGTAAATTTTGCTTCAAGGTTAATAAGCGTAACCTTAAAATACTTGCCATTTAAATCTGTTATTAGTAAAGGTAACAAGATACCTGGAATTCGCTGTATAGCTTACAATTTTATTCGTGGCAACAAAGTGAGAAATAATCTTAGTTCTTGCTGCAAGCACACGTTTGATCTCTTTTAAAAGGAAAATAAATCAGCAACAAATCTATTAGAGTTGCATTTTAAAATGTAAAACTAACTTTAAAAAAACAACTTTGATCTCTGTGGGAAAAATATTTTAAAAATGTCAACTAAGTCAACGAACTGATAGACCTAGGTCTATGTTTTGTCTTTGTTATAAATTTAATCCATAAATGTTGAAAAATAAGACACCCGTTGACACTATTTCCCTATATTTTCGTCTATGCAGTTAGATCTAAAATCTTGTATGCCAGGGCTGGGCAACCTTTTGTAACCGAGGGCCGCATTAATAAAATTTGGGGACTAGGAGGGCCGCATATATATATATATCAGGAATTAAAACAAGAGTTAGCAATTTCTTGAACTAATTTTACGAATTATTTATTTTTTGTATTTTGGTATTTTCCATTTACATCCATCTTTTCTAACACGAATGTATAGTAGTACTGAATATGAAGTATATAACTGTTTACTCTCGTGCATAATGTTCAGGAACCATGACACTAGCTTACTAGTTATTGTTTTTCTTGTGACTACTGTCAAATTATCTTCAATAAGCATTGACCTATTCTAGCACTTGATACTTTTCAAACTAAAAGAAAAGCTTTTTCAAAGATGAATATGGTTGCTTAAAATGTGAAAGTTTAAGTTTCTTAAAGTGTGGTCTGTGTGGATATACAGCTTGTGGCACCCATAAAACTCCAGCGAAGGAACTGACTATAACTTCTCTTTCAGGTCATAATTTGCTTGTATGTCATCTGGAGCTGAGTCAGCTTCTGCATTTAATGGTGAACTGAGGCTATTGAAAACTGGTTTCAAGTTCTTGACGTTTCAAAATTTGTTTTAAAATTATTCCACAATCAAGGAATCCAAATAAGTATTGCACTTTTCAACCATTTCACTAGAAATAGTTTCACCTTTCAGCTAAGGTAAAATGATAGAGCCTTAGTTTCTCTTGCTGGCCTCAAGAAATGGAATAGCTTGGTTTGAAAAGATTTAAGATGCACATACATTTCATGTGCAAACAACAAATTGCAATGCTTCCGATGATAAATATCAAGTCTGTCCTCAACTCTTCAATACAAATATTAGGAAAAGGTCACAGTCAATGTCCATCAATGAACCTAACATTTTCTTCCTTGAGATTCCATATTGATCTAATGATTGGCCAGTGAATACTACTGTGTTACTAAATATCAGAATTGTTTTAATTCCAAATCTTCACGTACTTTTCGGAACTGCCAGTCGGGGCCTGCCTTGGATACTTGGAGGCCATAGGCGAAGTGAATTAGGTGGCCCCGAATAAAATATAAAAATACAAAATAAAGGGAAAACTAAAATTATGCAATTTATTAAAGACCTAGTGTACGTCGAACAATAACATTGAATTCAAGTTTCGCTGTTCCTTCTCTTTAAATCAAAGCGTATTTCCTGTGCGAGGCCCCCAACAATCATGGACCTTAGAAGCTGTATATTTTGACTTTGCCTAGGGACGGCCCTGTGTATTATGGAGAGAGTTTGCGCATGCAATCCACGCAATACCTTTAATTTAGTGTAGCTTATTGTAAACTTTCCAGTTACTAGTTTATGGTTGGGATATTTTCTTTTTTTTTATTAATTAAAAAGGTTGTTTTTCTCAGTCAAAGCTCCATCAATTGTTAGTTACCCTTTTTATCTTGTACAAGCCAACCCAACTCTTTCAACACAGTTCTTCATAGCATTGAATAAATACTGACCTGGGCTTATGTCTTTTACTGAATTTATCGAAATATTGCTATTAAATAAAATGTTCTTTTACTTTAAACTTATTATAAGGACGTTTAGAGACAATGTTTCTTTAGCCTCTTCATTATAAGTGACAAGAATAAAAAAGTTTCAATAATTTCTATAGATATTTACAATGATTTATGATATTTGCAATTTTATATGTCTAATGTGTGGGCACACCTGAATTAGGTTTTCGCGGGTCGCATAAAACACGTCGGGTCGTAATTTGCCCACCCCTGTTGTATGCAAACAAAAAAATGCGTATTAATAGTTGCTTCACATGCTTGACTAACCAAGGCATTGTGTATTTTCTCGACAGACCACTCAACAAACAACAAACACTATCGCTTGGTTGTCTTGTCATGACCGACTACACTTAGTTTCGACTGGCCTTACACTGACCAGTTTGTTCGAATCAGTCAGACACACGATCTATTTACTTCTTGGGACAGGGAAAGGCTTAGATGAAAATGTTACTATTTTTCTCGAGTTGGTTATCCAATGCTTTTAGATCTATTTATACATATATGTGTGTGTGTGTGTGTGTGGCAGGGTCAATGTAGAAGGATTTCAGACATTTCTCACTGATCTTCGTTCTTATTAGTATTATTGTTATAATTCATTTAATTCCACACAATAAATTTAATACCAATATTAAGTGATTTTAGGCTTAGTATGTCATTGACTGAATTTTGTAGTTACCATAATTGTAAACATGAAAACTTTATTTAAGTTACTTTAACAATCCAAATATATTTCTTAGTTACAAGTTACAAATTCTAATGTAGACACACTAAACGTTATATCATGAGGTTTATAAATACTTATTCTCAATAGGTCTTCTAATCATTCGAAATTCGTCCTTCTTTAATATTTGTAGTACCTCTGTCTACACAAAAACCTTTATAAACCAACGCGCCCATAGAAAGTACCACGTTTAAGATAATAAACTAAAAGTACAAATCGTACTCGAATGTTCTCAACAATGGAATCATTACTCGATGTCGATCTAAACAGATGCTTTATGTATGCCGAGTCTTGTCTGCGTTACACAATCTCTGTATGGTTTTCTGTCTGGGGTCATATAGATCTGAATTTGTAAATAAAGTGTTTGAAAATTATAGCGTAATTTTATAGAATTACAGATAACATTATTAAACATTAGTTACTTTGGTTTACAGTAACTAATAGCACATATTTTATATCACCGAAATTCCAAAAGTCAATTTTAAAATTTAACGTCTCACAAACAATGTCCACGAAAACGTCCGTAGAAAGTATCATACACATCGCCCAACTAACCTTAGATTACCTGCTCCCCAGTTTTGCCCCAAGCAATTATTTCCCGCCCTTTGCCAAATCTCTCGTAACTTCTTCAGAGTAAAGAGACATGGCAAAAGTTATGTGAAAAATGGCTAGGAGAGAAAATAGCTGGCGAAAACAAGTTTTAATAAATCCATCGTGGCTCAGAGCAGGCATAAAGCCCTTGACAAAATGAATGGCATGCCCCAGGGATAGATGCTTTATTTTATTCTTTCAGAAACAAATGGCTGTTAAAGTACCTATCTTTGCTATTATCTTTGCTATTGAAGAGGGACCCAATCTCATATTCATATTTGCATTGAAATAATTCAGGAATTCTGTTTTTAATAGTACCATTTATCATTATCATAATTATTTAAATTATCACCAACGTTGACATTGTCCCGTACCATCATCATTTGTAATTAGCATCATCTTCGTCTTCATCACTATCCTTATCAACATTAAACCAGATGTGAGTGCCTAAGGGATAAAACTCCTCTCTTTCTAACGTCCTGAAGATAGTTTTTTTTGCAGTGGACACTGTCTTCACACGGATCAAGGGGGTGTGGCTTCCCAGACCTGTCACAGATTTTTTATAATTTTTGGGTTGAATTAGCTCAGATTTTCTTCACCTACCAACAGACAAACAATGAATTATCTCCCTTTATCCTTCTCTCATGCATGTAAAGAATATGGCTTGACTATTAGCACGAAGAAAACAAATGGTATGGAACCATCTACTACAGCACCACCCTCAATCCTCATAGACGATAACAAGCTGGACGCCGTAAACGAATTCTGCTATCTGGGATCCACAATTACAGATGACCTGTCCCTAGAAGAGGACATGAAAAAACGCATAGGGAAGGCTGCCTCGACCAAGACTCAGACCAAGAGTTTGGGAAAACCATAAGCTAACTATGTGACCAAAATGGAAGTCACAAGGCATGCGTTATGAGTACACTGCTGTATGGCAGTGAATCATGGACCACCTACGCAAAGCAAGAGAAAAAAATGAACTCATTCCATTTGAGATGACTCCGTAGGATCTTGAATGTCACATGGAAAGAAAAAGTGTGCAAAACTGAGATCCTTGCGCGATCAGGCATTATCAACATCAGTACAGCCCTCAGACAACGCCGTTTGCGCTGGATTGGACATGTTCGCCGGATGGAGGACAAGCGCATCCCGAAAGTCATCCTCTATGGTCAACTCGCGACTGGCACAAGAAAAACTGGCTGCCCCCACCTCCGTTACATAGATGTAATAAAACGTGACCTCAAATCAGTGAACATCAATACTGACAATTGGGAAGACATAGCTCTAGACCGCAACAGTTGGAGAAAGACAGTGACCAAGAAAGCTATGGGTCTCAGCCCAGAAAGAAAAACGCACAATCCGAAAAACGGCCAGCTCCTCTACCAACGAAGCAAAAGCCACCTTAACCTGCGTTATCTGTGGAAGGGAGTGTCTCTCCAAAATAGGGCTCCACAGCCACATGAGGAAGTGTGCTCTGAGATAAACCATAGTCGTCCTACGACTGAAGGAGGCCAATGAATCCCTGTAAGACTAATTGGAAACTAATATACTTTACTTAGGTCATTGAATGTACACCAACGACTTTTTTTTTTTACTTATCTAAACAAAAATACTAAAACTGTCTAACAAATAAATGTATGAATATGTTTTAATCAAGTCTAAAGTCCTCTTGCTAATTCCCTCAACCATATTGTTATAAACCTGGTGGTGGCATAGAGAGGGGTAGTGGTGTGTGTCTAGTCAGCCGACGCAAATCGCCCCAGGCCAGCGCTAGACGAGCGGTCAACCGTGACGAGTTACAACGGTCAGCCGAGCCGAGTGTCAACAGAACGGTTCGGGAAGGATCGCCGTCGTGAACAGAGCTCAGGAGCGTCACGAGAGTTGTAGTCATCTGATCACCTAGAAACGTCGAGCGGCGTTCTGTCCGGTTCGAGAAGGCGGTAGGGACCCTATATAAGAGCGGAGGTGTCGCAGTCAAGACGGATCACGGCAGAAGGTTCACGTCAGAAGGTTCTCGTCAGAAGGTTCACGACAAGAGTTCAGAACACGGTCGACCACAGCACAGTTCACCGGTGTGGTTCTGTACGGAGCGTTACGACGGTTCAGTGAGGAGTACTATCAAGTACAGTTGAGACGAACGGCGTCTTGATCTTGGTCTGTGATCGAGTCCGACACAACGAGCCTAGTGTGTGAAGTCAGTCCTGAACTGTTGAACCCAGTGCAAGCCCGGAACGAGACGGAGAGGCCAGTGCAAGAATTGATAGGGCGGAACGGTGTTATCGGAGAGATATTTGTACAGTGTACGTGTTGCCAATTGTACAATATTGGCTGTTATTTATTCAACTATTAAAGTGTTACGCTACTTTGGAGCCCTGAGTTGTCAAGTTCTTTAAGTTGGTGGTGTATGGTGCAATTTGCAGAGAGCCTGGATAGTGAGATTCATAACAACTGGTGTCAGAAATGGGATTGGATCTGCTATGGTTACTACGAAAACGCTAGACCAACTACTTGTGAAGGAACTGAAGGAAGAGCTCCGTGGTCGAGATCTGAAGAAGAGAGGCAACAAATAAACCTTACAAGCACGCATTCGGGAAGAACTGATGAAGGAAAAAGAAGATTCGGACACATATCTTTTTGAAGTCGAACCGGACTCGCTGGAACAGATCACCAGTAACATGCAGCAACAGATCACCAGTACCAGTATCATACAGGAGCAGATGGCAGCTATGAACTCGGGGCAAGAAAGCACCAATTCCAAGATAGATGCCATGGACACCAAGGTAGATGCCAAGATAGATGTCATGGCCTCGGGAATCAAAACCGAGTTATTGGCTATGAACCAACGCTTACATGCTGTGGAGGAGAGAATCACCACCATAAAAGAGCAGATGAATCAGAAAGTCTACGCTGTTGAGAAAACAATCGAAGAAATAAAGACGCAAGTTTACAGGGAAGTGACCAAGATGCAGAAAGCAAATGCCATGTCATTTGTACCTGATAATAGGAAGGGACATTATTTTATTTGTTATGACACATTTGTATTTGTCAACCAGTTGTCCGGAAACAATATTAAATTGACTATAATACAATAGTTCCCCAGTGTCTAAACTTTATGAGCCTCCGGGCCAGAGAAATTTCCAAAATGTTTTGAAGGAAGTCAGATGATCAAAACGCTGAAGTATCTGAAGTATACACATTTTGTAGATCAGAATTTAAAAAGTTTCATGACAGTCCACTTAAAGTTTGGGTAAGTAATTCTAAAACTGTTAAATTGTAGAAAACTTTCTTTACTTTGGTATCGCCTAAAGAAGACACTTGTCTCATCTTTGTATCTTTTGTTAACCTGTCAGTGTGTATGGGGCGAGCTAGTCAAATAAATCAGGTCTTTTGTTAACCTGTCAGTGTGTATGGGGCGAGCTAGTCAAATAAATCAGGTCTTTTGTTAACCTGTCAGTGTGTATGGGGCGAGCTAGTCAAATAGATCAGGTCTTTTGTTAACCTGTCAGTGTGTATGGGGCGAGCTAGTCAAATAAATCAGGTCTTTTGTTAACCTGTCAGTGTGTATGGGGCGAGCTAGTCAAATAAATCAGGTCTTTTGTTAACCTGTCAGTGTGTTTGGGGCGAGCTAGTCAAATAAATCAGGTCTTTTGTTAACCTGTCAGTGTGTATGGGGCGAGCTAGTCAAATAAATCAGGTCTTTTGTTAGATATATTTCTATATAAATAAAGAATCAGATTCTTGACCTGCGTCCAACATGTTGACCTACTTCATAAAAAGAAATCGTTATTACGTCATAACCGAAAGTAAAAGTCATCCAGGTACATGCATATTATGTAACCGAACATTTGTGCTCAGACCTTGACACTCACTTCACGAACCCAGACATCACAAAAACGTGTCCGGTGTAAAGTCACAAAGTCTAGGCTGTTTTTTTTTCCTCCGTTGGCACGCTGGTTTTAAGGGATCGAATATGTCCTGCGTGCCGAAGTTTGGACTTCACTCTCAAAGTTAATCAGAATTGAAACATTTTTAGAGGTTAGCTCGATCATTGCTTTAAATCTTGTCTTGATAATTAAGCCATCAAAAAATGTCATTGTAAAAACTAACATATATTTGTTAGAAGGAAAGTAATGTAAATGATCGTAGCTTGATAATTCTCATTAAAATAAACAAATGCTGTCATTGAACAAATGTGTATTTAATTTAAACACTATGAAATGTTGGACTATCACGTGGAAAATTATTTATATATATATTTATATTTTTGGTTTTCATTAAGTGTCTTTTCTTTATTCTTTTTATTTTATTGATTGTGTGAAGCATTTGTATAGTTACCTTGAAGTACTGAATAAAAAAAAACGCAATAAAAATATTTAATATAAACGCACATAAAGGCACCAGATTTCGTTTATGTATTTTTAACCGTTACGTAAATTGAGCTATTAGTTTGGATTAGATTTTTAAAAAAAATTAACACAAAAAACGAGATAAAACTGCAAACACTTGATCCAGAAATGTGTACATGTGTGCGCATGCGTGGATAGCGAGGAAGGCGCGGGTGCGGGCGGGATGAGGGTATACCCAGAGGTCTCTGTTCTTGAAATGGATATCATTGAAATAGATCCTGACACCAAGGAGATGTTTTTGTAATGGTTTGTTTTAGAATGCATTTTATGTTATGTTATTTAAAAACACAGATCAAACATATTTACTCATTATGTTCCACAAAACAAAAACAAAAAGATCTGTCCACTTTTCCTGGAAGTTCCAACTTCCCATTTTTGTTTCCTCGACCATCCCATTACAATAACGAACAAATGTTACATGGAACGGCACCAATCATGTTGGTGTCAGAAGAACACGAATTAAAATGATGCAGCAAGGTAGGCTGTGTTATACACCTGAGATGTCAAGGACACGGCTAGCTCAAGATAGCCGTGGAACTATCCAAGACTCTAAAACAACTGTTCATTCTTGTCGCCCCAAAAAACAACAAACTTGTGTTCTTAGAGACAAAAATAATGAACGTGACTACCACACGACGAAAAATTCGAATGAAATTCATCAAAGAAAAAGTGAATCCTAACATAGAAAATAAATTTTTCAACCTTTTAAATTTTTTTTTCTATTTCCTATCTTTTGTGCCGATGTTTTAGTGGGCCGGTCTGAACCACTACTATGATTACGTATTATTTTCTGTGTCCCGATGCTTGACATCTTTTCTGGAATACAAGTTTATTAATGTCATCTTTGAAGTTTGTTAACCACAGACACTTTCATCACTGATGACAAAATTTGATCAGATAATCTCGAACGGTGAGGTGTAGCCAAGTAGCCAAGCCAAGTTCAAGCGTACTTAGCCTCTCGACCACGCTTAAATATACGTTACCGCTAGCACTTAGAATCTTACTTTGCCTGCAACACTTTCGTGAAGAGTCCGCTTGTAGCATGTTCGTAATAGGTAACTGCAGTTCTGGAATTTCGACAGTGTGTATACAAAGGACTAACTCTTCCCAGACTCAATACGATGCAGCTTGGCGACTTTGTCTTCATAATTCGTGTATCATTTTTTTCTATCAAAATGTTTAAAACTGAAAGGAACAATTTAACAAAGGAAAATTGAAATAAAGGAAACAAAAAAAAAACATAAAAGAGTATTAGTAAGATTTAAAAGGCTTTTACATGTTATTGCATTCTATTTTGTATATGTTACATGTTTTACTGAAGGAAAGATATTGATAGTTTCCTGCAATGTACAAGACAATTTTTAGAGCTTCTTTCAAGTTACAGTAAATAGAGTTTTAAATTATGTAGATTTTGATAACTGTTATATTGCCCAATATTTCTCAAAAGCTCCTCTAATTGTGTACACCTTTGCATCGAAGGCCTATTGTGTCCTACGTTTTGACTTCCTTTACGTCAAATGACTTGCAATGCTCCAATCAATAGAACATAGTCTCACAATGTACATCTTCAAGGAATCAAGGCGTCTATATTCAAGACCAAAATCATTATTTAACATTAGCGTTGAGGGTATAACAACTTACAAGCATTCAATAGTCGCTAAACCTTGTTGAGTCAATGTGGCTTCATTATCCACAGTGATGGCACATATCTTGCCGGGATGGGCGACTTCAATATCTACCCTGAACACACATATCTTTTAGGACTGGATTAACTTCAAAATCTACCCTTATCACACATAACCTTTAGGACTGGATAACTTTAATATCTACCCTGAACACACATATCTTTTAGGGCTGGATAACTTCAATATCTACCATGAAAAAACATATCTTAAAGGGCTGGATAGCTTCAATATCTACCCTGAAAACACATAACTTATGGGACTGGATAACTTCAATATCTACCCTGAACACACATATCTTTTAGGGTTGGATAGCCTCAATATCTACCCTGAACACACATATTTTTAGGGTCGGATAACTTTAATGTCTACCTTGAACACACATATCTTTTTGGGCTGGATAATCTCTATATCTACCCTGAACACACATATCTTTTAGGGTTGGATAGCCTCAATATCTACCCTGAACACACATATTTTTAGGGTCGGATAACTTTAATGTCTACCTTGAACACACATATCTTTTTGGGCTGGATAATCTCTATATCTACCCTGAACACACATATCTTTTAGGGTTGGATAGCCTCAATATCTACCCTGAAAACACATATCTTTCAGGGTCGGATAACTTTAATATCTACCCTGAACACACATATCTTTTAGGGCTAGATTAACTTCAATATCTACCCTGAACACACATGACCTTTAGGGCTGGATAACTTAAATATCTACCCTGAACACACATATCTTTTAGGGCTGGATAACTTCAATATCTACCCTGAACACACATATCTTTTAGGGCTGGATAACTTCAATATCTACCCTGAACACACATGACCTTTAGGGCTGGATAACTTAAATATCTACCCTGAACATGACTTGTGTCGCCGGATAGCAACGCATCACGTGTGGAATTTGGTTCACTTCTCTAGTTTTGACAAGGCTGTAAAAGTTTATGATAGAAACATTAAAGGTTAGTTCGTTCATAGATTTAATTTTTGAAAGTCAACAAGAAAGTTAATCATAAATTTACAATGCAAATATTAACATTAAAACAATAAATAATTAGCTGAAATAAAATTATTTACTTTAAAAAAATAACAAGGCTGACGTATAAACCCAAATCGTATTATTAATTTAATTCCATAAAATAAATTTAGTACCAAAATTAAATGCTTCTAAGCTTAGTATTTCATTGACTGTATTTTGAAGTTCTAATAATTGTATAAATTAAAACTTTATTTTAGTTACTTTAACATTCCAAATATATTTCTAAATTTCTTTAACACATTAAGTCATAAATTAAAATTCATGATTTAAAAAAGTTTTTGAATACCTATTCTCTATAGGTCCCATAATGATATACGGTTTGTCCTTCTCTAAAATTTAGAAATACTTCTGTGTACTCAAAAACACTATATAAACTAATTCGTTCACAGAAAGAACCACATTTAACACATGAATAATGAACTATAAGTACATTTCTTACTGGAATGTTCCTAACAATAGCACAAATAGAAGTGGAGCCTCGATTTCGTTCTAAAAAAGATATCATGCGTCTGCAGAGTTTTGTAATGTCTACGTCATACCATATCTATACTGCTTTCTGTGTGGGGTCATGTAGATCTGAATATAATCGATCTTGTTACAGACACTTCTCACAAAGATGGTGTACAAGGCGCTACTGGGGAGATCAAACGATTTGACTTCATTGTATGATTTGTATTTTTTAAAATGTGGACGTTAGTGCTTCACAAATCATTAATTGAGTTTGTAAAACACTTTTGTCTAAATATATACATGAGCTTTTCTCCCTTGCAGTTTGGTGTTCATGTTATATGCTGTATCAAATCACCAAATCACACAACTACGAGGGTCGTTCAGCTGCTACAGATACTCTCTACACCATGTACCAAAGTTTCTGCCTTCCTAAGATTGAAAACAATACAAGTTGTTCATTGCTTTATTTTCTCTTACGCCATCTTAATGTTTACCATAAAATTGAATGTCTTTTCTGTAAAAAAGGGGGGGGGTGTAATTAACATTAACACAAATTGAATTTTAAAAATAATAATAAGTTTACGGAAAGGTTCATATGTAATGATGCATACAGTATTTTGATAACATCTAGAGATCATTAAAATGTTACTACTTTGTTTCGCGGCTAGTTTACCTTAAAAAGAATATTTCATTGAATTTCAAACTTCAATAGCTTAGTCTGTGAGTGTTTCTGTTTCTTTAGTGCCAAAATTTATTGATGGTGTACAATTTATTCTTCTTCCAATACATTACGTTTCTTTTCTTGTTCTATATTAATAATGACACCAACAGAATCACTTGCCTAGGAATATATAAAAAGCTTAAAAACACACTGAAAAAAAAATCTGTTCTTTTTTCCTTCTTTGTTTTCATCTTCAAACTTATAATTTCAACAAAAATTACATTGATTTTTCCATTCAACAACAACTTGACATACATAGCTTGTTAATATTTAAATTTCACCTATACAACTTTAACTTTAAGTAGTGGGCCCAAAGTTGTTTAAGAACTCAGTACAACAACGCCATTACAGTTACAATGCATGGACCCCCGACGAACTTGCATTCCAGCAATTTATACTTTTTTAAGCCGTATTTTCCAGAATCCTAGAAACTTCTAAATATTTTATTAACGTATGACCTTCTAGAAACTGACGTCTGCGATTTTTTCCTGACCTCTTTCCCTGATTGGATGATTAAAATTAACACGTGTTTGTCATGTGTCTTCTTTGACCTGGTCGCGATTTCTGGAACAAGACAGAATTATGTCACAATTCATGAATTCATGACCTAGTTTAATGTCTCTCAAATTTTATTATGAAGGTATCATCTTATAAAATGTTTTCACGCCTACGTTGTCTAAACCAGCATTTGTTGATGTATGATTTGTGGTCTAACAGATTAAAGTCTTAAGGAAATCAAGATTCCCGACGAATAAAATAGGTTTCATTTAAAATCATCTGACCCTAACTTTACCCCCAATCTACCATCCTCTGCACGTGACCAATTCCTCGGTGTCCCTTACACCACTTCTCCAAGTAAACAGACGTGCAGTATCTGACAGTGATTGAAAGTTTTATTCAATCTCTCACAAAAATTTTCTAGAAGACAAACCAAAGATACGGGGAGGTGCAATACATATTTTGAGCATCTTGTACTTAGATCAAATCTATGATTTTGTTAGCGACTTCCAAGAATTAACAAAAAATAATTAATCATTTTCTTCATTAATGCATTTAAAAATCAATGTGTACTCATCCCAAAGGCCATCCACAGTTGACAGACATGCAATAACTCGGGCGGGTTCTTAGAGTCATGAAGATGTTGACAAAAACAGAGCAATTCGATTTTTGAAATAGCAGTCGAACAATTAGTGATGTTTTGACCGAGCCTCGCATGAGACCTGAATTACTTTACGAGCCTTGCGTGTAGCGAAGTAAATCATACAATTCTATTTCCTACCTAGATCACGCTCAATAGCAAGAATTACCAAATGTTTCAATCTATCTACGAGAATTCTTCACCTCAAGTAATTCTTCATTAGTTTGAGGCTCAAGAAGCTTGTTTCACTAGATCCCACAATCATGGGTATTGCATAATGCCTATTTTGTGTTCTTTTTAATTTTTATTGGGAGTAGGAGTGGCGTTTACCATATCGAATACCACCCCAAAATGACAATTTTTGTCAGCAAATTTGTATGAGTTTTCAAAAGATTTTAATAATTTCCGGAAATTTCCAGGACTTTTTCTTATATTTTGCAATTTCAGATTTCCAGGAGCTCCTGGTAAATCAGGAGGCCCACCTGATGGTCTTAGAACAAAAGCATTTTTATTAGCTCTAAATTAAAATGTAAAACCTTAAAGAAAATGTCTTGTGTGTTAGTGTAATGCTCCATTGGTTGTTACACTCGCCATCTTTTTCCAAGCCAACACTTTCATTAAAGTTCTTCAAATCATTCAATAAATACTGGCCTGAGTTTGTGTCTTGGACTGAATATTAAGACATATTGCCAATGTGAATACTCATCGTTTACTTAAAACTTGTTAGAATGTCATGACATTAAGCCTCTTCATCATCAGTAGTTTTAATAATATATAAATATTTACAATTATTTATTTTTAATATATTTGCATTTTAGTATGTACAATCTTTGGGCACATTTTATTTCCGTAGGTGTCCGCGGGCAACATAAAACACTCTGGCGAGCCGAATGTGGCTACTAAGAATGTGTCATTAGGAGGTCGCGAACCAAAGCATAAGACCCCCTGATATAAAATTAAAAAGCAAATATTGAAAGGTAGGTAAACAAAACCATAAACAAACAAAAAAATACATTAATTCTGATATGTAGTAGTATTTTTTTTGTTGTTGTTAATTATTTGCTATTTGTGAAATGCGGGGTTTTATTTAAGAATAGATATTTATTTTTCTGTTTCAAATATTTTTAATTGTTTTGAACTTTATTATGGTTACTTTTATTTGATACTCAAATATTGCAAATTTCTCAGATGTATCTTCATAAGCACAATAATTAAAATTAAGGAAAGGCTAAAGAAATATCTTACAGACTCATCTTTGGGATGAGTACATTTTCAAAAAAAATACCTGATGTAAAATTTTGTAAAATTTGTCAATCTGTTAATGGTGATAATGAAAAGCAATTATATCTAGAATGTTCTGTATTTAGTAATGTCAGAAATACTGTAAGAGAGTTATTGGAAGGAAATTGTGAAACCTATGTGAATATTAATTTATCTATTCTCTTACATAAGTTGCCTAAAGCCAAAACACAAAATGATACAAAATTTCAATTTAATAATTGTATCAGAATACAGAAACTTAGTATGGAACAGTAGACTGAAAGCTATGTATCAAAATGTCAATTTTAACCCTAATGATTTAGATACAATATATAAAAATATAGTTGATTTTAAAATTTAACACTATAAAGGCTAACCCCAAATGTAATTTTACATTGATCCATTGTATGTATGTATGTTATAATTTTTTTTTTTTTTTTTTCAAGGATTTCTTTTTTTTCTTTCAATGAACTATAAGAGTACATTTGTATCATAAATTATCAATTTACAAAGCCTGTTTAAACAATGAAGAAAATAAGTTTGAATGCATGGGTGTGTGTGTTTATATAAGTAAAAACTATTTAAAATTTGCATGTGTATGTATCTAATACATCTTTTATTTGCTTTAAAATTATAACTACTAAAAATTACCTATAAATAATTTATTTATTTTCTTTCAACAAGAGAGACAATTAGGACTGGAAGATGCAAGGTGAAATTTCTTTTGGCTACATCCCTTTGACCAAATCAACAAAATTTCAAGACAACCCAAACAGGACAGGAATTCATGAAAATGGACCAAATGGACAACTAAATTGTTTAAAAAAAAACAAAGCAGAAACAAAAAAATAATAATTATAAAAAATAAATTTAATCTTAAAATGAGTTATATTCCAAAATGGAAAAATTTTTAAGCTCTTCATACACATATTTACTTTGAGCTCTGTACTCTTATAGAAACTGCTTCATTATATGTACATTTTTGTAACTCTTGCAGACCCTAAAGAATTCCTAAGGATATAGGATGGAGGTCCTTTGTCTTGGGTTCTTGAGGGAAAAATTGTTGCAAAAATAATATATAATATAAATAAAAATGAATTTTAATAACTCATAAGCCTTTAAAAAAAAAAAAGGAGAATTTTGGAAGCTAACTGTGTAGGTTTAAAATGTTGAAATACCCAACCAGTCACTTCACGGCAATGATTCCATCCAAATACTGTTTTTATTTCTTGCACGCGAATCGCGGACCTTATCACGAAAATATATATTTTTAAGAAATTAAATGGACAAAAAAATATTATTATTAGAAATCCGTAGATCTAGTACTTATATCAATTGATGGCATATTTAAACCTTATCTGGATATCTGACTGCATAGATGAGACACCAAGTCGGAGCACCGAATCTAGATGTTAGTTCTTTAGGCGATCATGTAACATTGGTTTCGCCCGCATTCATCCATTGAAACGCTTTGTTCGTACAAAGCAGTGCTTGTAAAAATGGTTAAAGAGTTATTTAATTAATTTAAACTTATAATTCCACCTAGCGTAGGGTAAAGAAGACACGGGTCTCAAAAGTTGTTGTTTTTTTATTATTTAGAAATTCTGATGTTAAACATCTTTTACATTAGAGCTAATCGTCTTACTATTTCACTTCACAAACAAACCAAATTGTCAAAAAAGAAAACTTTCTCCTTTACATTTTTTTTTAGAAATGTTTTTCATTCAAAATTTGAATGTGCTCTACGGCAAGGAATATTTTCAAATAATTTCTACATTTACTTTTTTATGAAATATGAACTGTTCGGTAAATTTACTTTTATAAATAAATATTGAAAAAAAAATTAAACTATGTAATTTACACGCTACATTTATCTCTAGCTGACTTTAAATTTTAACAGCCTTCACCTCGGAGGCTCACTAACACTGAATGGCTGGACCTCTTCTGTGTTATTGAAACTGTTGAAAGCGATGTTTAAAATGGTTGATGATAATTTCTTACATCCTATTGGCCCTGGAATTCTCATTTTCCTTTCAAAATCGTGAAAAAGCTTTTTTTTTTCTCCCCCCCCCCTTTTAAAAAATAAAAACATTTAGGTCTCTGTTGATGTCAAATTTTGTAGTTTCGTATTTTCCAAAGTGGACATCGGCCCAATCTTTTATCTTTTCTTTGGTTGATTAGTGTGTATTGCACAAGGTATGACATTGCATACGGTGCCTTGTTAGATTTCCTTTCATTTACTCTGCCCTCGGACTTAAAAAAAGAACAGATAAAAAATAATCAGAATCTTGATCTGCTTCCAACTACCAACTACCAACTACACACAATGCTTTGTCATTACGTCATAACAGACATTCAAGGTGATTCACCCAATCTCCAGGTACAGTGACATGCGCAGAATGTAGCCCAAGAGTTTTGGCTCAGACTTCGACAGTTCTATTTCGACTCGCTATTCACACTACAAAAACTCAGCTCAAAGGTACTAAGTTTACGCGGCTTCGCGTTGTCCATCGTGTACATGTTTGTTTTAAAGGTCTAAATATGTCCCACGTGCCGAAGTTCGGACATCACTCCCTACATTCACTCAGGATAGAAACATTTTTAGAGGCTATCTCGATCATAGATGTAATTATTATTTTTTTTTTATAGTCACAAGAAATTTCAATATGACAGTTTCATATATTTGTTTGAAAGGGAGGAAATTTAATTGACAAAATTATGATTTTTTAAGTTAAAAACAACAACCGCTGTCATTTTAACGAATGTATATTTTTTAATTTATCATTGTAACGAATGTATATTTTTAAATGTATCATTGTAACGAATGTATATTTTTAAATGTATCATTGTAACGAATGTATCATGTTGAATATTAAAACATTTAATTTTTTTGTTATTGGTCTTTATTAACATTCTTTTTCTTTTATTTTCATTAACCCATTAACCGCCAAAACTTTATTACTGCATTAAATCTAAATTTTCTATTAAATATTAATTTCTATTGGTAGAAATATGACATTCCAAAGTGAATTTTTGAAAAATTTCATGTAGTAAATTTCTGTGAGATGTACACTGGCAGTGTACGTAGCAGGAAGTGGACCCGTGAGAAATTTTATATACAAAAAATAATATTTTTTTCTTACAATCTTTAATTGAAACACATTAGTTAATAACATTGTAAAACATACAAATAAAGCATTTTAAGGCAAAAAGAGTATATTTTAATGCTTTTTTTACTAAAAAATTATAACAATATAGTAACAAAAACTGCATCAAATGTACAACATTATCTGGTACTAACCAGTACTATTCAGATATATTTTTTATAACAACAAATAATAATACAATAAAGAGATATTCAAAGATCATGTCCATAAGCAAAGATTTTAATATTGTAAGTGCGGTTGAACCAAACATACTTTATATGTTCGTATATTCGTATGTTCATATGCTTATCAGTTATGTAATAATCATAAATTCCTTTTTTTTTCTAATTCTTTTCATTGGGTCGCAGTCATAATTTTGTCATTTTCAAGTTTGTTAGCTCTGATAAAGTCTATAGACTCCATTCCCTTGTGATATTAGCTCTGATAAAGTCTCTAGACTCCATCCCCTTGTGAGCTCTGCTCTACTACATTGTGACTGAATTGTACAAATACGTATACATAATAAATAACGGTGTCATAGAGGTAAACAGATTATGTTATGATATAACACAAGGACCTAATAACAAATTATAAGATTCTAATGTCATTGAAACTCAATCATGCTTTTGTCTAATTCATTTATTTACTATCAGGAATCAGGTTCTCATCTTGATTCTTAATGATGACGTTGTGAACTTTAAATATTTACTTGAGACCCTAGAAAAATATTATAAATATCTATAATTATTATTATAATTTTTTTTTCACATAACCTTACATCAATAGGATTATAATTTGCTAATGGGACAAATATTTTTCTAAGTAGTCCGTTCAAATACTAGAGCCTAGGAGAACTGCAGGAAGTAAAATAAAACAAAACAAAAGAAAATATATAAAAGGAATTATTATATTATTGTTTACATGTTTTCAAATAATAACCTTATAATCATCATAATTAGTTCTCTAATTTGCAATTATATGGTTAACTATGTTGTATAGCAATAATATATGATAATATTGGTTAAAACAAGCAAATCTATGTTCTAAATGAAGTCTTGATCTATTTCGATTCATATATCAGTAATTGATTCCTACAGTGGTCTATCCTGCCATGTACACTGGGAGTGTACGTTACAAAAAATTATAATATGAAAAGACCATGTGCTATAAATGTTAAATCTATTAATTAATTATAATACTAGGATACTTTATGTTTCTAAAGCAAGTAGTTTTTTTGTTGTTTTTTTTGAAAATATTTTTTTTAAAAAGTGTTATTACTTACATTTTCCTAACTGGTTTCATTTTTTTCAATTTTTGACAATGTTGTCACTTTCAAGCGCAATAAAATAATAAAACGCAATTGTAAAAGTCAAACAGCACGTGGCCAAATGTAGACAAACATGTTCCTAAACGAAAACAAAAGAAAAATAGAAAAAAACTTTAATAGTTTTTATTATGTAAGTTTTTGAAAAACGTTACACACTGCCAGTGTACAAAGTAGGATATGGGTTAACTGATTGCGTCAAGCTGTTGCCTAGTTGCATTAAAGTTATAAATAATTATAGAAATTCTTAATTCTCAAGGGTCACCAATCGTTAAGGAGAAATATGTGTGTGCCTTTTACCAAAAGGTTACTCGCATTTAAGATTGTCTTCCAGTGATGAATGTATAGGTCAGTTAGTGGTTAAAGGTGTTCAAAACATGGTCACCTATTAACTAACTATTTCTACCAAATAATAGATACACACAGAACTAAAAGAAATAAAATGCAAATACAATTATTGAATTATATTGACAACTTTGTTAGTGTTATGATGTCTACATTTTTTTATACTGTCATGTAAATTAAGCTTGAGATCCCTGTCTCTGGAGGGAAAACAACACATTATAAAAGCGAAAAGAGAAATTGAGCATATCAAGCAATGCTGTTGATTCCATTTGTTAAAATCTTTCACTATTTCTTTTTCCTCACATTGCACTGTGCTACAACTAAGACCAGTATTTATATTGTTGTGCTCTTCCGCGATGATGAGTACTTGAAATAGGAACACATCCAAACGAGGTAACAACGAACTCAATGCTAAACATGAACACCGACGAATAGATAAATAGAGTCGACACGAGTGTTAAACAATAAACACTTTTAATACCCATATTTCCTGACGAACATTCTTTCATTAGAGAATTTCGTAATGTTACACATCTTTTCATTCCTAGATCTAAAACTCTAAGATGATAAAACTGCTCTTCGCACAGATAGTTTTATACTTTCATACATGAACATACATTATCGTCAATTCATTTCATATTTTGATCAAATTAACATTCAACTTTGGTTTTCTAAAGCATTTTTAATAAATTCGTTTATGAAAGCTGCGAAGCCGTGTTGAGATAGGCCTAGATCCGGGGTCGGCAACCTGATGCTCGCGAGCCACATGCGGCTCTTTGGATGTTAAGTTGCGGCTCTTTATTTCCATACGCAAATATTATTTATTTTATCGAAACATGTTTTACAATAGTTCTGAAGATTAGGAACTGTTTTAATCTCTCAGCCACTTGAACTCGTTTTTCACCACACCCCTCCCCCATTACACGCATCGTCACTGTTGTCAGGAAGCGCTCGAATGAGGTCTTCGTCGGATGTTTCTATGTAGGTTTTATTTCGTTTTGACGCAGGACGAATTGGCATCTTGTCCACGTGCTTGACTGTGACGTAAAATTTGTTGTTTCAAGTAAATGAGTTAGAAGCGAATTATCTTCTCAAAGTTACAAGCAATCTACAAGTAATGCTATTCTGACAAGCTTTGCGGCACCACTAGAAATTGCACATAAAGGCAAATATTTCCCAGATGATGAGTATGTCAGAGACTGCTTCCTATGTGCATCTGAAGAACTGTTTCGTGATTTCAAAAACATACCAGAAATCTTGAAAAAAAATCTAAGATTTGCCACTATCCGCTGAAACAGTAGAAATAGAATAGCTAAAAACTCTTCAAATGTAACATATTTGCAGGTGGAAGACATTCAACTTTCTTCTGCCTAATTACTTGCTTTAGATGAGTCTTGTGACATAAAGACAAGACAAAAGTTGCCCATTTTGTAAGTTTTATGTCTTCCCTAGGATTGCTATCGCTCTCATGACAACTATAGGGGACGATAAAGCGAATGCTTAGCGAAAATACCTTGAAGACAATAAGATCGATTAAAACCAGGTCATTTAAATAGCAACTGATAGAGCAAGAAGTATGACAGAAACAAAATGAAAGGGCAACAACGATTCGTAGGAGCAAAATAAACCATGAAATTTTTACGTTTCACTAAATAATGGACCAAGAAACGCTTTGTGACCAAAACGATTCCGACGGAAATAGTTGAGGTCATGAATATGGTAATAATTTTTTTTTAACAGCTCTGTCAAAAGCACTCTACCACTTAAAGGAAATGGAGACTCAGTATTTCGACCTCCAACTTCCCAAAAAGTGCTAAGACTTTCCAAAGGTAAGGTGATGAAACGTTTGGCTTTGTGCGTGCTGCGTTAGATCGATGTTTTCTAACTTAACCTCTCTCATACCTCTTTTTGGTTACATTTCATTGGAACCATTAAAAGACGGGAGAGGAAAGGAGCAAAAAAAATGGAAGTGCCATCAAAGGTTCATGCTGACCAGCGAAATGATTAGGCCAAACACAAGCTCGGAGACATCAAAGCAGTCCATGCCGCTCATGCATAGCAGAAAGTACGGTCTAACCGTCTAACATTTTGCGATGATACCTACAGTGTAAAGTGTTGTTGTTTTTTTGTTGATATTCTTGTTGAATTTCAAACAAAATTAATTGTTATAAGAATTTTAAAATAAAAATGTGTTCGGGCCTTTGTGTCTTGCTGCTGTCACTTTTTTTTTTAAATTGTCGGCATTGAAATATTTTTTTTTCTTTGGTCGCGATCAGACCGGCCCATTTGGTACCGCCCCATTTGCCCGTTTGCCCATATAGCCAGTCCGCCCCTGGTTGTTAATTGCTTGACTTTCTTTTCAATAATCAAGAAAATAATGTAACTCTAAATGTATCAGCCAAATCGAGGGGATGTTAATTATTATATTGAACTTATTTTATTCACCGTGAGTAAACCTTACATATATAAATGATTTTTTAAAAATCATTTCTGCAAAATAAGTTTATTTAAAAGTCTACAATGACAAAACTATATTTTTTTAATTAATTTAAAATATTTGATTCTAGAAACTATGTTTTAGTATTTTAACAAGCAGAATATACTATTTATGATATTTATATAATTATGATCCATAAGATGTTCACAATTTTCTGTAATTTTTCTAAGCCTCAATCAATTTTTTGGGGCTATGTTAATTGATTCTTTGAATCTCTGATTCCTCTCCATAAATAATGCATTGTCATTGGAAAATATATGTGACAGACCACATTTTTATTTTCCCAGCATAACTATTTTGAATCAACCGTCCATCAAACGCTTAGCGTGACTCCATTGCGGATGAAAGAAATTTCTATTGTGAATTTTGAACACTACGTAAAGCAATTGAAAGTCGTAATACGGGATCGTTTTTTTAGTTTGTAGTATCAGGACCGGCCTGGGCCCCGCGATAATTCTAGGTTTAAATTATTAAATTAAAACATTATTACCTGGGCCTCCTGATTTTCCAGGAGCCTCGGAAAATTTCCTGATATTGTAAAATATACAAAAAGTCAAGGAAATCTCTCGCATGGCTCAATATCTGAACCGCACGTGAAGGTCAGGAGTTGGACTAGTTGTCAGAGGCTAGTGAGATGCGTGCTATTGTAAGCATTCTATAGATTGTGATGAGCTTAAAACCACTTCCGGCGTTAACAACTTGTGGAACCGAGAGGAATCATACATAATAAATATAGGCCTATGTGTAGATATATATTTATCTGCTACAATTTAATATCATTGAGTTTCTCAGACGTTTCTATTGCTAACGGTTAACGAGAAGGTCATGTAGCCAGCACAATGACACAATTCAGTTTGGTACTACAAGCCAAAAGTCTTCTCCACCTTGTTGTTTCTTAACATCTGTCATTTGTTTTCGATTTATTCTAGCACACTTACACCTAACGATATGTGGCCACTATTCTTTTGAATAATTCTCATTCAATTACCCAATACTGACCAGGCGTCATATCATTCTCTCTCACTCTTTGTAGGAAAGATAGACCTAACTTCTAATCATGTTAAACGTCACGTAAAAAGGTTGAATTACGAGTTGCAATTTTGTTAGAAAAAGAGGCATACACCTTTCACACAAGATGAAATAAGTTGAGGCATTAGTATCTTTTCCTGGCTTGACCAGTGCACTTCACTGTGAATTAAAATATTAGTACCTTTCCTTGGCTTGACCTCTGTGAAATAGAACATTAGTACCTTTTTCTGGCTTGACCAGTGCACTTCACTGTGAATAAAAACATTAGTACCTTTCCTTGCCTTGAACTCTGTAAATTAAAAAATTAGTACCTTTTCCTGGCTTGACCAGTGCAATTCACTGTGAATTAAAACAGTAGTACCTTATCTTGGCTTGACCTCTGTGAAATAAAACATTAGTACCTTTTCTAAGCTTGACCAGTGAACTTCACTGTGAATTAGAACATTAGTACCTTTTCCTGGCTTGACCAGTGCACTTCACTGTGAAATAGAACACTGTGACAGGTTGGCGAAAGTGACGTGTGTTTGGCGTGTTTAATGTCTAGGGGATGATTATTTTTGCAGTTATCACACACCAACCCGTCAGCATATAAATCGGGAGCAGGCACGCAACGAGACCAGCACAGGGTTTGGCGTAGCTATGACGTCTCGCAAAGACTCTGGGTCTATAGGGACGTCGTACCTAATAATTTGACAAGTGGACTGTCAAATAGGCAGGCAAGTAGAGCCGATAGCACCAAGCTAATCGTTGAGTAGATCCAAGTAGGCAGTACATGGTACTCAATAACAAGTAGGCAGTAGACTAGGCAGACAATGCCAAATAAATAGGCAGGTGATCCAAACAAATAGGCAGACACCTGAGGGAGGCTGCGGATAAATAAAGACAAGTTAGGACATGTCTCTCATGCATCTTACCGATGCCCTCGACTGAGGTGCATTCGTCAGATTGGTAAAACTGCTTTAGAGCACAATGGGGAGATGATGACAAATGGGATTTGGAAAAAAAAATGGCTGATAGTAGCAATATAAAAATGTACATACAAATAGTCTATTTATAGTCTCGTCACTTCAATGAAATTCCCGATTAAACTAAACCTTTAACAATATATATCATGGGCGTAGCCAGGGGGGGGGGTGTTGGGGTTCAAAACCCCCCTCCACCAAAATGTGTGCGGGAGGGGGGAAGACGGACTTTAAAGACTTATTTTTTGCTTTGATATTGTTTATTTTAGGTGAGACTTTAATATTAAACCATCACTTGCCCCATCGCAGTCAAGGGGGTTTTGAGTTTAAAACCACATACCAATGGGTTTTGCAGTTAAATTCTTCTCTTCTATAAAACTAAACAAAACAAAAAATAATGCAAACCAAAATCCTCAAATTCCAAGAGCATAGCTAAGGTGGGTTTTGATTTAGAAAACCCTTCAAAATTTACTATAAACCCCCTCTTCAATATAAAAAAAGCAAATTACACACTGAAAATGCTAAAAGAGTTTTGAGTTAAAACCCCCTATCAGCGGGGTTTAAAGGTAAAAAAAAACTCTTTAATTAAAAAAAAGTGTCCTGAAAAATAGTCAAAATTGTAATCTTTATGTCATATTTTACAAAATACTGCCATAAATCCGGTAGAAGTTTTAGCTTATCTGTCCACAAAAAAAAGATAAACTGCCTTCCTCAACTGTTTTTGTTGCTGAGTATTTTTTAACCATAACATGGGAGTAAGGCAAAAAGTATAAATAACTAAGTCTCGTTATCCTCGTGATATCACGCTTTGATGGGCCGAATGTAACCCACTGGTCGTTGTTTAGGCTTCACTCACGTAGATATCGGGACAAAAAAAGGAGGGGACATTATTACATTTGCCTTGCGTCAGTCAACCAGTTGTCTCTAATGGACATAATCTCAGAGTTTATCGGAATCGTAATTAAATTGTTCCTCGCCCCTTTACTTAAGCCATCTAGAAAGCAGGCTGTACATTTGAATGAAAATGTTTGAAGGGAGGTAATGGACATAGACAAAATAAAATAAAACTGACAAAATAAAATAAAAGAGACAAAATAAAATAAACTGACAATTGAAATCGACAGAATATAATAAAATAAACTATAAGAGAGGCTGGCATATAATAATGGCAAGTGTAATTTGCAACTTTAGAATATTTATGGTTTTGTAAAATATTTGTTTCTAGGCTTGGTATTCATTAAATTGTAAGTTTTTCAAAGTACATTTGGTTTCGTTGTTGTAACATAAATATTGGAGATATGTATATCGTGGGGATGGGATATTACTGAAAGTGAACATGGCTTCGAAATTTATTGAATACCGTCCATGCTGATATACTAACAAGCGGGTTGTTTAGGCAGACAATAACACTGAATTGTTGGTAGTAAAAAGAGATTTATTTGGGGAAAGCCAGTTGGGGCTACTGTTTCTGGGTCTCTACAAGAGAGTGCCCACCCCAAAGCGATTGTTTAAATTCTGCCGGGTTAGCAGCTTTCAGTTGTTTTTTCATTGATCGCATTTGTTATTTTTATCGACACTATTTGAAATATTACGTTTGGAAATTCTCAGCCAGAGCTCGTGATCCATCGGTTGTTACACTCGCCATCTTTTTTTCCAAGCCAACACTTTCAACACAGTTCTTCATATCATTTCATATATACTGGCCTGAGTTTGTGTCTTGGACTAAATGTTTAGACATAATGTCAATTAGTATAATCTTTTTTAACTTAAAACTTTAAAAATGACATAACATTTAGCCTCTTCATCATAAGGGATAAGATGAAGAAGTTTTAATAATATATAGATATTTAATTTTTAATTTATTTGCATTTTAATATTTACAATCTTTGGGCAAACTTTATTTCTGTAGGTGTCCGCGGGCAGCATAAAACACTCGGACCGCATTTGGCTACTCAGAATGTGTCATTAGCAGGTCGCGAACCATAAGCATGAGAACCCCTGATATGAATTTAAAAAGCAAATATTTAAAGGTAGGTAAAAAAAAAAAAAAAAAAAAAAAATGACATACACTATTTTTAGATAAAAGAAATACTCGCATGTAGTAATTTCTTTATTTTGTTTAGAATTTGCGTCTTGCAAAATGCGTTTTCTTATTATGATTAAGTATTTATTTTTTTTTTTCTTTTAAAAAAATTTACCGTTGTAAAAAACTTTATTATAGTTACGTTATTTAGATAAATAAATATTGCAAAATTTGTAAATATTATAAGGGCGACGTCTATTCATCAATAGTTTTGACGAATTTTGGAACCTACTTTGTAGGTCGATAATGTTGAAATTCCCAACCACTTTGTGTAAGGCAGTAATACCCATTGCCTATACTGTTACTAATTCCTTCACGCACGTCACGGTCCACAACACGAAATACTATTTTTAACAAATGAAATTGACATGAAAATCTTATTAATGCTTATTAAAATCTGATGCTATTAGTCTGTCTACTATTTAATAATGATAAATATATATACATATATATATATATATATTTATATACCCTCTACTTACTCGAACTGTAATTGATCTATGTATTGTCATTGTGCATAAAGATATTTATGAAAAAATTCAGCTTAACATATACAGCCATATCACTCAATAAGTAGAGTTTATATCCTTTTATTATACCGACTAAAATAAATAAATACACATAAATAATTGATTAACTTATTAACTTTTTTACTGTTTCATGTTTTGTTAGGTACATCAATTTTTTTTTAATGGAATGAAAGAGTTATCTTTTACAAAATAAAATTGAACATACAGACTAACAGACAAAGTGTGATGATATCAAATTTGTAAACAAAAATAATCAGGACAGAAAATACACATTAGCACAGTAGCAATGGCTACCACGGGTTTTTAATGTAACAGAGATTGTGTCAGAAATCCATTTCCAAACATGTACTCGCCACTTAGCGAGGTTGTGACCGAGCGTTGCATGAGGTTTGCTGGACATTTGCGTAGACACAATTAGTCTCGCTGCCGAAAGTTAGCAATACAATTACTGTGTTTTGAAATACATTTTCAGCCGAGGTAATTATACATTCATGTCTTGATATACACGTGTAACAGAACCGGCCTTTTAGATAAGATATCGTTACGTTTCTACGTTGATGGTACTAAAGTTGTTTTGTTTTTTCGTTCTTTCTGATCTATAGCTTTCAGTTCTTCAAATGAATAATCAAATCTTATAAAATATGCACGCTATTTAAAAAAAAAATTGAAGATCTAGTCATGCATCTTAATCAATGATTAAGTCACCGGTTTTCCTGGCTGACTCAGACAACACATTCCATGCTCTATGGAAAAAGTTGTATTTGTACAAATAAGAATTGTAAGTGAATCAGCAAAAGGGAAGATTTATTCCTTGGTTGGAGTTGTAATGTTAAATTAATATATTCTAGTTAATAGACTCAGAGGCGCCCAAAGATTCCCAAAGTTGAAAATCCCAGTCTTCACCAGGATTCGAACCCGGGACCCCCGGTTCGGAAGCCAAGCGCTTTACCACTCAGCCACCGCGCTTCCCCTTTCCTATCTGATGTCTTATATTTGATCTGATTTGAAAAGGCTCAATCTCCTATTCGAGTGTGCAAAGTTATCGAGGTAAGTGAGGAAAATAAAGTTTACGAGATTATTGTTCGTTTTAAATTTGGTTTAACTTATAATGCATACTAATTAGCTTTTTCTCTTTAAAAACTGCCTGCATAACTGATTTTAATAATTAGAAAAATTAAAAAATTCAAATTAAAAAAAAAAAAAAAATAGCCGTTGCATCAGAACTTTGAATGGTCTAAAATATTGTGATGTCGGATTTTCACAATCTTTTCTAGTTTACGAAATCTAAACGGGCCTGACGGACAGACGGACAGACATTTCACACAAAACTAATAGCGTCTGTTCCCTTTTCGGGGACCGCTAAAATGGAAAATTTTGATAATAAACGATACGTATTTCATTTTATTTGACATTTCATATAAATACAAATCTATCTGGATCGCAACTTCGATACTGGACATTATACTATTGATAAAGGAGGTAAGTGTTCCTAAAAAGAAAAGAAGACTATTATTTAAAACACGTAAAGATTTACATAAAATGCATAACTTTAGTATTTTATTTTTTAGATCAAACTTTTTGTACTGATTTGTAAAGTTGGGAGTTTCACTTTGCAATCATAAAATCTGTATGACATGTATTTTTTGTTTTAAAAAGAAAACTATTAAATAGTTGCATTGATAAAGTAAATAAATATTGATAAAATTTTATCTCTTTATGAACAGAAACAAATTATAGAAAGTGTAAACAAATTTTGACGACCTTTTCTTTGGGTCTAGCTATTTTCTTAATGGTGAACGTAGTTAAACATGTTTTGTTACCCCTTCACATACTGACACACACACATTTTCAAAAGGAGTATAAATAAACAATTGTATCAATGAAATGAATTAAAATTATGAACCAATTCATTAGGAAACGCATTAGACATTCTGTTCCTCAACATTGCCCCACGACATCATTGGCCACCTGCTCCACCCCTCCATTGTCTCTGTCTCCTTTCTTTATCCATTCTCCTCTCATGATAATAATTTCATCAATATAGCGCTGTAAGCCAACTTGATGGTGGTAAAAGTTTCGAAGCAAGTTAAGTCTTCATGTTTCTCTTTAGTATGTAATGTAAGTTTGTCGCATCTCAAGTTGTTAAAGGAAACATTCTATAGATTTTAATTCCTAACTTTATATGACTATTAAAGAAAGTATAATTGTATAACAAGAACATTGTTGCCTAGGTATGAAACAAAAAGTATTGTTTTAGTAGGATTACTTAAAGAAAAAATACTATGATTATATTTGTAGGGTGTCCACCCGCGACATGTTGACAAGTGAAACGCAAAGGTTTATCTTTTCTTTCACGCATATGTTTATATTTTCTTTCAAGCAAAGGTTTATCTTTTCTTTCAAGCAAAGGTTTATATTTTCTTTCACGCAGAGGTTTATATTTTCTTTCATGCTAAGGTTTATATTTTCTTTCATGCAAAGGTTTATATTTTCTTTCACGCAGAGGTTTATATTTTCTTTCATGCTAAGGTTTATTTTTTCTTTCACGCAGAGATTTATCTTTTCTTTCAAGCAAAGGTTTATCTTTTGTTTCATGCAAAGGTTTATATTTTCTTTCAAGCAAAGGTTATATTTTCTTTCAAGCAAAGGTTTATTTTTTCTTTCAAGCAAAGGTTTATATTTTCTTTCAAGCAAAGGTTTATATTTGAAATCCCTTTTCTAATAAATAGAACAAATAATAATATTGAAGGTTAGCTTGATCAATGCTTTATTTTTTCTAAATTTATAATGGAATTGTTAAAAAGAAAAGTGATAGAAATAAACACTCTAGAGTAATTTACGATAAAAAATGCTGACTTACTTTAAAAAATTTTATTTTCAGCGGCCCCCGTAAGGGGAAAAAGCCACTATTAGGTTTGAGCAAAATGTCCGTCTGTCCGTCTGTCACACTCAGATCTCGAAAACTAAAAGAGATGTGAAAAATATTATTTCACCATTAAATGCGGCTTGAAAAGTTTAGGTGCAATTGCTACTCTTGGTTTTCTAAAAGCAAACGGTTTAATTTATAAAATTAATTATGCAAGCGATTTTTTCATAAAAATACACCAATTCTAAAACAATAACGTAATTGTAAGGGAGGCAATGTTACAATATGCTAACAAAGATGAACAGTTGGATTGTATTTTCAGTATCACCAAGTCAAATATTTTTATAAAATGTACTCGAAATGTTTACAACAAATATAAATATTAATTAAGGGTGTTTTTTCTGGTCAACTAGCTGCTAAAATTAAAAGAAAACATTTATCTTTGTTTATAAAGGCTAAGAATGCTTTTTGTATGTAAATATCACGCACATTTTTTTACATTTTTTAATGGACTCTTTTATGCAGCGACTTTCGTGTAGTAGCGTAATGCACGGCCATAACATAATACAAAACTATATTCTTAGACTTTAATAAAAAAAAAAAAGATTTTATTTATTTTTTTGTTTAGTGCCCCCATCAGAATAAAAGAGGTTTATTTCTGTGCGTTTTGTCTGTCGATAGGTCTGTCCGTCACGTTTAGATAAAAAAAAAATCTAAAAGCTATTGAAAATCTGATTTACCCTTTAATGTTCCTTCCGTAAAATCTCAATAGTTTTAAGTATCTAAAATTGATTGTTCCGGAATTTTTTTTGCAAAACTAATCAACGCCAGCTCTTTGCTCTTCTAACCTATATTACATTCAATTTCCTTGCTTAAACGTTGCAATAATATGTTGGTCCGTTTTTTTATGTAAATAGCATATTAATAATGCTAAATCAAAATCTCTATACTGACTTATATTTCATTAAGTGTAAAAATGTTCCGGATATTGTTTTATAAAAAATGAATTCTGTCAAATGATTGTTTGAAATCGCATAATTTACTAATATTACACGTAAATGGCAATGAGTCACAATAATTTGATTATCGATATCAAATTGTTCCGTATTTTCATCTTTAAACATATTTTAAAACTATCGACAATAGGTTGTTCAGGGCTTTACAAAAAGTAATTTATAGAATTGATTACTGAAAATCACTTTTTAGACATTTAATTTTCTTGCTGAAACATAACATAAAAGTTTTGTAATCGATAAAGAATGTTCAGGATTTTGTTTTGAAAAGAAATCGACTTACATTACTTACATTTTCTTACAAATCGTCGCCAAAAATTTCCGAATTTTATAAAAAAATCTACTAACGCCAAATAATTGTTTGAACTCCCTCGTCTAAATTAATAAATATATAATCTTCTCATTTACGAAAAAATGTTGTTCCGGATTCTTATGAAAAATATTTTAACTCACTTCTCTCTTACAGTACATTTAATTTTCTAGCTAAAACATTACAAAATCTAATTATGGTTAATATTATGTTCCAATTTATAAGGAAAACAACATCCAAACACCAAAGTAAGGTATGAATATCTCTCCACAAGGCTGTAGTTCTTCTAATTTTTATACGAGACCATCCAACAAATTTAATTAACGGTATTACATTTATCTGGAATTCTCTTTTTCTTTTACTATTTATACAAACATCCGGAACAATCTATTATATAAACTTCAATCAATTGTTTTCATACCTAAAATTATTGCAATGTTTTGAAACGTAAAATAAAGGTTAATCAATTTTTAATAGCTTTTAGTTGTTTTTGTTTTTTAATATTAAGATGACGGACAGACCGACTGACAGACAATGCGGCTTTGATCCTCTTTACGTAAATTCTATTAGAACTCATTGCACCAATGTCTATGAGCCCTTTTTAAATATATCGTGTAAATAAAGACATTTTTTATGGTACCGGTACTAGCCTATTGTGAGGTAATGGAATTTTTTTTCCTTTGACGTCACATGGAATGAACTCTTTAAATGAAATGCTAAAAGAACGCACTCGGTGCACCAATGTCTATGAACACTCGATAAATGGCTCGTATTGATGAAGGCGATTTTTAGTCTAGCTAGGCAGTGTGACGTAGTGTTTTTTTTTCCCGTTGACGTTATATGGAATTAATTCTTCAAATGAAATGCTAAAAGAACTCGGTATAGTAATGTTTATTAAGCCTCGTTATGTGACTCGCATTTAAAAAAGGAATGATATCTTGATTTAGATCTAATCTAGATTTTTAGCGGCCCCCGTAAGTTTAAACTAGATCTAGATTTTTATTACAGTATATCTAGATCTGTATTTATTAATATTATTTAGAGTCTGGATATAGAATTTCTAGATCTAGTTTAGACTAAAATAGCCTAGATTAAGATGTAGAATTTCAATTTCTATACTTAAAGTGTAGATTTTGATTTCCAAACGTTTTGATAATATTGCAATGTTATAATAGGGCCTATACTAAAACTAATATACTATTTTTTTAAATTGAATGTTGCATTCAGTCTATTGATAGATTATCTAGGATATTTTTTTGTACACAAATCTTAATTACAGCTACATTATTCCAAGTTCATATTTTAGATCTAGATCTAGTAGATATAGATCTTAAGAGTGCTAAATCAGAAGTTTAATTTAGGTAGATCTACATCCTCATTCTAGTTCCATTTAAATAAAAATGCCGATATTTCTGTTGATAGGCCTAACTGTGATGAGACATCGAAGTAAAAGCACGATATATCTGTTCTGTTTTTTTTAATTACAAACCTCCCTTAGGACGACGGGGGATGGGAGCATGCAGGGTTTGAACCAGGGACCATCGATAAATCCGAACGACAAACCATACGACCAGGCAGGGTTCATACCCTGCTTGTTGCCATCCTCCATCGTCCAGCGCGAAGTTAATTATTTTAAACTTAGAAGTGAACGCCAGAAACATGTAAAACAAAAAAACATTTCTTGCAAAGACAAATAAATCTTTGATACATTATGACTTTTGACCATCAAAATTAAATAACCTCTTGAATATTCTTTGCGAATAGGTAGATCAGACAGGGATCCGACTTCGACGGGGCCGCCTCTCTCTTTGTAATCTTGTTTTTATTTTATTGATGAGCGAAGTAAAAGTATCAACTTTCTTTTAAATTCTGTAACATTTTCTTAAAATTACTTACTTCACATGATTCAGTATTGCAGAACATTTTTCGACTTTCGCGTCATTTAAATTTGGACACACGAGTGACGAGTGAATCACAGAAAATGTCGAGTTCAAAGGAACAAGGTCAGTGCGGCTGTTATCTACCGTGACTACTGGCCGAATATGCCCTACGTGCCGATGTTTAGACTTCACTCCAAAGTTGATCAGGATAGAAACACTTTTTATGAACTTAGGATTTGTTAATATTTTTTTTTTTCAAGAATTTTTTGTATTGAGATTTTGATTAAAAGATTGATCCTATACAAAACAATTAGATCAATAAGAAAAATCATTATATGAAATCAGTTGGGGCCAGGTTCACATCTAATTTCACATTTACTTTCAACTATCCTTTGGTCTGCTGGACCGTTAGGGCACCACACAAGATCTTTCAACCTTCTTTCTCCATTCTTCTCTGTCATTAGCCTTTGATATAATTTCATTCTGATATTCTTTCTAAAAATATTGAAAGCTGCCCTTTTACCTGCTTGGGTAGTCCAGTTTGTGAGCCGATCTGAGTCTATGTTTCCACACAAACTGTCCTGGTAAACTTTTATTAGTTAAAATATTTGATTTAAATAAACTATGTTGTTGTAACCCAAATAGAATAATTACTATTTTATGAATTAGACTTGCAAATAGATAAACTATAATATCTAAAAGCCTTTAAAAAATATAAGCCTTTGTCAATTTGATGTGGCCATGTTTAAAAAATTAAATAATGGACAATGACGTTGTAAACATAGAAAGATGTCTATAGGTTAGTGGACAATGACGTTGTAAACATAGAAATGTGTCTTTAGGTTAGTGGACAATGACGTTGTAAATATAGAAAGATGTCTTTAGGTTAGTGGACAATGACGTTGTAAATATAAAAAGATGTCTTTAGGTTAGTGGACAATGACGTTGTAAATATAGAAAGATGTCTTTAGGTTAGTGGACAATGACGTTGTAAATATAGAAATATGTCTTTAGGTTAGTGGACAATGACGTTGTAAATATAGAAAAATGTCTTTAGGTTAGTAGACAATGACGTTGTAAATATAGAAAGATGTCTTAAGGTTAGTGGACAATGACGTTGTAAACATAGAAAGATGTCTTTAGGTAAGTGGACAATGACGTTGTAAATATAGAAAGATGTCTTTTGTTTAGTAGACAATGACGTTGTAAATATAGAAATATGTCTTTTGTTTAGTGGACAATGACGTTATAAATATAGAAATGTGTCTTTGGGATAGTGTAAAATGACGTTGTAAACATAGAAAGATTTATCTAGGTTAGTAGACAATGACGTTGTAAATATAGAAAGATGTCTTTAGGTTAGTGGACAATGACGTTGTAAATATAGAAAGATGTCTTTAGGTTAGTGGACAAGGACGTTGTAAACATAGAAATGTGTCTTTAGGTTAGTGGACAATGACGTTGTAAATATAGAAAGATGTCTTTTGTTTAGTAGACAATGACGTTGTAAATATAGAAAGATATCTTTTGTTTAGTGGACAATGACGTTGTAAATATAGAAATGTGTCTTTGGGTTAGTGTAAAATGACGTTGTAAACATAGAAAGATTTATCTAGGTTAGTAGACAATGATGTTGTAAATATAGAAAGATGTCTTCAGGTTAGTGGACAAGGACGTAGTAAACATAGCAATGTGTCTTTAGGTTAGTGGACAATGACGTTGTAAATATAGAAAGATGTCTTTAGGTTAGTGGACAATGACGTTGTAAACATAGAAAGATGTCTTTAGGTTAGTGAACAATGACGGTTTAAATATAGAAATGTGTCTTTAGGTTAGTGGACAATTGCGTTGTAAATATAGAAAGATGTCTTTAGGTTAGTGGACAAGGACGTTGTAAACATAGAAAGATGTCTTTAGGTTAGTGGACAATGACGTTGTAAACATAGAAATGTGTCTTTAGGTTGGTGGACAATGACGTTGTAAATATAGAAAGATGTCTTTTGTTTAGTGGACAATGACGTTGTAAATATAGAAAGATGTCTTTAGGTTAGTGGACAATACCGTTTTAAATATAGAAATGTGTCTTTAGGTTAGTGGACAATGACTTTGTAAATATAGAAAGCTGTCTTTAGGTTAGTGGACAGTCTAAATAAGAAATATGCCTTTAGGTTAGTGGACAATGTCGTTGTTAGCCTCTAGCTAAGGGAAGCAAATGGAAGTGCTAGCAACAAATGCACATAAACACAATATTAACATTAATTACTATTTCCATTTTTTTCTTTCATTAAAATATTTCTCTCTCTTTCTCTCTCTCTCTCTCTCTGTCTCTCTCTCTATCCATCTATCTATCTCAAGGCTAGAAATCTACTAAGACAGCCTGAGTAAGTTGTGAGAACTAAACTTTGTAAAAACATATTCCCTACGTTTTCAGATGACTTCTGGCGAATTTTCTTTCGACCCTAAGTGGTCGCGACAGACACGTTAAGAACCGCTGCATAAGCGATGATATATTTTTTAAATCAACAAGATGTTAACTTCCAATGTATATTGCAAAGAATTAAAAGTAGTTTCTAGATTTCCGAGACTACACTATAAATATACTTCCCAATAAGAGAGGTTTACGTATATAGCTAAGGTGTTTAAATGGATGCCTCTTTCAACTTAATGTCCAATTATAAAAAAATCTGATTCCTTTTATATTAGATTCAATTTTAAAACTAAGTAAACTTTTAGACCTCTCAAGTCTCTCCTCTCCTCCCCAGACCCGCTTGGTGAAGCTTAGAGCTTGATGGAGAGGAAACCTGTATTCTAGAAATTACTATCTCTATAAAGAACACAAGCAACGATGGCCCATATTATCTCCGTAAAGAACACAAACAACGATGGCCCATACTATCTCCGTAAAGAACACAAGCAATGATGGCCCATACTATCTCCGTAAAGAACACAAGCAACAAAGGCCCATACTATCTCCGTAAAGAACACAAACAACGATGGCCCATACTATCTCCGTAAAGAACACAAGCAACGATGGCCCATACTATCTCCGTAAAGAACACAAACAACGATGGCCCATACTATCTCCGTAAAGAACACAAGCAACGATGGCCCATACTATCTCCGTAAAGAACACAAACAACGATGGCCCATACTATCTCCGTAAAGAACACAAACAACGATGGCCCATACTATCTCCGTAAAGAACACAAACAACGATGGCCCATACTATCTCCGTAAAGAAAACAAACAACGATGGCCCATACTATCTCCGTAAAGAACACAAACAACGATGGCCCATACTATCTCCGTAAAGAACACAAACAACGATGGCCCATACTATCTCCGTAAAGAACACAAACAACGATGGCCCATACTATCTCCGTACAACGAAAACAAATAGAACTAAACGGGTTTGAAATCTAGTGTAAATATTTATATTTAAATATTAAAATAGACGGAAATTTCTGTTAAGTTTTATTCTTTTTATTCATTCTAGAAGCCTTTCCTACCCCCCCCCCCCCCCCCACAAATACACACACACCATGGCGCCCATTAGTAAAAGCTGTGCTCAAAAAGACTTACATTTTTAAATAATATTTCCCATTGAATCTTACTTTATAGAAGTTTCTTAAATGAAATGAATAGGCCTAAACTATCCTTATTTTATCACCTCAAAAACATTGCACATCAAAAACTGACTTTCTAAACCTTATGATCGCCTAGACTGAACAGGTCGTAGAAAAGATAACGGGATAAATGTACCCATTCTTACAAAGAAGTTCCCTATGGAACAGTAAGAACCACATTCATGTCTCACTCATCATTCACTGCCCACCTCTGCCTCAATCCCTCATGTATGTCTTATTATTCAATGTTTACACTCCCTTGTAAGAGATACAATATTGGCAATAGTTCATCATGAAGTTAGTTGTCCCCCTTAGAATGCAATGTCACTGTTGGTTTAAAACAGTGTTTCTGAAACTGTTACTTTTGCCCCACCTTCTTCCGCCCCCCTCTTAATAATAACACTTTCCCGTATTGTAGGCTTTGGAGATGCATTATCATTTGATCTGTTACGGATTATTTCTTCTAATAAGAAGTTCAAAGGAACAAGGTAATAGGGTGAGCACTATTGTTTTGACTGTCCGAATATGACTTACGTGCCGAAGTTTGGACTTCACAGTAAAGTTTATCAGAATAGAAACATTATTTTTTCGTTTTGCTCTCGAGAAAGTTCACTGTAAATTTGAAAAAACAATTGCTTAAAGGGAGGTAATGAAACTTGTCTATATCTAATCATTAACTATAACAAATTTTCCCTTATAATAACAGATTTGTATTAAGGTATTTAACACCACAAAATGTATTATATTGCGAAATAAAAAGTTTGGTTTAAGTTATTCATTAAATTCTTATTACTTTTCTTTTAAATATTTGATTGCAAAGCACTATATTTGAGTTATTACAAACAATGAATAAATAATGAATATTTCTAAACTCATTGAATCCAGAAAAAATGCGTTGAACGAATTCCATTCCTTGGATGCGTTAGACACAATAGGCTGCATATCAATGAAACGCTTCACTTTGCTATTTCTTCCTAGTTGTCATGTTGGTACGGTTGTCGTTAAATTTCTCTTCCAAAAGAGTCAAATTTAATTAATTAAATAGTCGAAGTTTGAATCAAAGAGCCATTTTTTAAAATGTTAGTAGATACATTTTTTATGGAAATAATAAGGATTAATTACAATGTCGAGCGTATCTGTGGTAAATTTTTCATAGATCAGCTGTATCAATTACAAGAAAAAAACATCATACTTAGACCTATAGAAAGATAATATTTACTTTAAAGAAAAAAATATAATATGCTGAATAATATTAAAGGTATCATTGATAAAAAACCTCCTAACACTGCACTGATGTTAACAATGGCTATGTCTTTCCTTGAAATGTAAGGATAATCTCATTGCCTTTAGGCATAATTTCAATCTCTCGTCGATAATTCGATTTCTTAATTAACTCAGGATAAGTTTATGCTAGATTGTAAATATCTATGTAGGATCCAAATAAGAAAAGAACAAATGCTAGTCACATCAGATATAAAATGATGAATTATACAACAGCATAAGCACAGTTCCGCTCATTGTCGACAAATATTGTGGAAAAAAATGAAATAGCTGGCAAAGACTGATTTCCATCTTTGGACCTAGACATCCACAACTTCCTTTACAAAGTCCAGAATGAAATTGAGCAACTCGAGCAACATGTTGAAACAAATTTAATGTTGGGAAATTGTTCAATCTCTTGAATAAAACGAATAAAAAGACATAAGAACCTCACATCATTTATCAGACATCACAAGGGTGCATAATAACAATATTACATTTAGAAGACGCCAGCCTTACAATGACCCAGTCCCAACACATTTTTCTAACCATCAAATTCTGTCCGTCTCTTTCATTCCCCACTAATGTAGAGCATACACAGACACTTCTTAGACACATCAGCTTGGGAGTAATGGAAACTTATACAATTTCGAGGTCAGTACATTTCATCTGCATGTTTGGCCAACTACGCATCTTCACAGTGTTTTGGTTAGGTAATTGAATATGGATTTATAGATGAAAACATGTCGGGATGTCTTCATTAAGCACATTAAAACTGACTATCTTTTTCCCCAATGTATTCCAATGCATTCTTTATAATTGGTTTGATCTCAAGTCTATTCACTTTGTCTTTTAAATGTGCAGCTGCTGTGTCCGTCATCTGCTCGAAATGCAACAGCTGCCTTAGTATCGCACCTCACCTGTGTGGGCTTGGCGAGCTCATTCTGGACATTCAAATTTCTCATCTTTCTGGACTCGGGTGGGGAACACAGGGGCTGTATATAAAATACTCTCTAGATAAAAGCCCTTACAAAGCTACTTGTTTATGACGTAGGTGTGGTCAACAAACGTAGATTACTGAATGAAGTCAATGAGGAGGATTCAGTATCTGTGTTAACTGGCCATCATTTCTGCTAGTTAGATGCAAAGAAGAAATACTGTACCTATGTAGGTATACTTCTTTGTTTGTAGAACTGATTGCAAAGTATTTAGACGCGTAGCTATGCAGCGGAAATAATGATACACATCTTATAGGTGGATGAAATCTACGCTTTTGTAAGCAAGTTCTAGTAATGAAAAAATTATAATACTCCAAGGAATTATTTATCAATTTCTTCATTAATGTATTCTACAAATAAAGTGTAGTCACACCAACGACGACCTATACATGCGAGACATGGAAATCATTAGCAAAGGTCAAGAGGAGAAAAATGTAGCACAGTAGCAATGGCTACCACGGGTTTTTTAATGTGACAGAGATTGTGTCAGAAATCGCATTTCCAAACGTGCACTCGACCGCTTAGCGAGGTTGTGACCGAGAGTGGCATGAGGTCTGCTAGACATGCTCGTAGACACAATGGAGTCTTGTCCTACACAAATGGCAATGCCATTACTTCTGTCTTGTTTTGAAATACATTTGATTTTCACCCGATGTAATTATACATTGAGGTCTTGGTGTATGTTGAACAGAACCGCTCTTTAATTTTATACATTTTATGTTTACGGTACTGAATTTTTTTTCTTTCTGATCTATAGCTATCAGTTCTTCAAATTAATTAAATTAATCAATATCCTATGAACTAATTTATAAAATGCAAACGTGTTTTAAAAAATTAGATATATAAACTTCCAGCGTGTACCCCCTGGTCAATCTAGTCATGGATGTTAATTAATGACTTAAGCTCTGTCAAGTCTTTGGTGTTCCTGGCTGACTCAGGATACCCATTCCATTCCCTAATATCACTAAGGAAGAAGGTGTATTTGTTCAAATCTGTCCTAGCATATGTAGTAATAAATGTGAGTGAATCAGTAAAAGTGAAGATAGTAGATAGTAGTAAACGCCACCATTTAGTGACGGGTAAGTACTTCCTGAAGGACACAGTTGTCCAAATAGGTTCGTTGTTTGGGCGACGAAGAGTATTATATACACCAAAAATATTACTTGTCTCCCCCCCCCCTTTCCTCTCTTTTTTTCTAAACCGCGCTCTCTGTCCCTGTGAAAGTTACATGGGGCAACTCTAATCCGTCTTTCAGAAATAAACGATTTTCTACTCTTAACACATAGTGGTAATCGTTCCTAAAAAGAAAAGAAGAATCTTATTTAAAACACGAAAGATGGACTTAAAGGCAAGCTTTAAAATATCTTCATAATTGCAAAATGCAACATACACTGCTATTTAAAGTAAACAATTTCACTTAGCAGTCATGAAGTGTATATGACATGTATTTTTTGTTATCAAGCTGAAAACTATAAAATAGTTACTTTTTTAAGTAAATAAATAGTGATAAAATTTATAAGGTGTTATGATTAAAAGATAGTTCTAAAATTCTGATGACCTAGTCTTTAGGTTTAGCCGTTAACAGCTGATGAGAGGGTAATACATTTAGACTCCCACTATAACACTACAACACACACACACTTTCAAAAATATTTTAAAGAAATAAATGTACCTACCTTTACCTTTACTTATTCTGTTGGACCGTTGGGCCACCAAGCAAGATTCTTCAACCGTCTTTCTCGATTTCTCACTTTCCCTTGCCTTGTTTAGATACTTGGAAGTTCCAAGCAATGGGTGAATTCAGTTTTTAGTGTTGTGACTATGTAAGCTTGAGTTTGTTTTTGCAACCTACTTAATAGCTGCTGATACACCCTTCAGAATATCTCTCCAATACTGCAGATTTTTTTAAAATGTGCGCATGAAACATCTGTGACCGTTCATCTGGTTCTGCCTTAAACTTTCTCTTCAAATGAGCTTGTCTGTTGTGGACTTTTTCATGTTCTATCAGTCTCTCAGGTTTCTTCCATTTGGTGAAAGCAACTCCAGGTTTGCTAAATGCACTAGATGTTTTGTCTGATGCCTCAGAAAACAATACACATGCAAAACAAAACAGACATCCCAAGTGTGGAGAGAATAGGAACCAAGATTGGTGGCAAATTTCTCCTGTTGGATGGTTCTAGTGAACCATGATGTCAAACTTCTTGATTTATTTTGGGAAAACCATACGGTAAACAAATACCATTCATATTTGTTTTGGAAAAATACGCTACACTTTAACACTATCTTTGCTCGCAGCTGCTCAGATAAAAATCCAGGCTGGATATATCCGATGTCTTTGTACTTAATTACAGCTTCTTCCACTTCTGGATAAAGTGATTTTGGAAGACCATCACTTGACTCATCATCTGTATCACTTACTTCAGATATTTCTCTAAGTATTGAAAAGGGTATTCCCCTGGAGTCTCTTCAGCACTACTTCTCTCATCAAGAGACATTTTCACTTCTTCGACTGCTGTATCTTTGTATGATTCATCTGAATAGTGATAGTTTTCTTCTTACGTTCATGGTCTCCTTTTATTTTCAGTGCTCTTATCAGGTTTCTTTTTAAGGGGTAAGGATGATAAAATAAACTACGCTATATACCAAGTTACTTCCTGAGAGTAACACAGCTCTAGTCAGCACTATGGAAGTTACTCCTTGAAATTGAGAGTAATCCCGCACGGAAAGAGTTACTAATCTGTGTGGAAGACATACAACAGGATCACTAACTTATATAACAACGTGAAAAGCGAGATTACATGACAGTGACGTAATATTTAATTTATTTATAAACAGATTTCGGACACCCAGTTGGGGGCCCTGGGGGATCTTCAAATTCTCCCTCCTCCTCCCCCCACCTTAGCTACCCCACTAATTTAAATAATGTCAAGTTTCTTTATGCTTGAGTTAGAGTCAGTGGTCTTGAACAGGGCGCTATCGGGGGCAAGAAGAATCTAAAGGTGCAGTGAAACAAAAAAAAAAAAAAATCTTCAAAATTAAAGCTGGCAAACTAAATATAGGCAAATTATAATTAGCGTGCTCCTAATTGAACGTTAGAAATTGAGTTCGGGAAATCCCATTTTCTATTTTTAAATTCTTACTCTTTTGCTGAAATCGGAGATTATCTAGTGTCCTTAGATCTTGGGCGCATAAACGTTCATGAATTTGATAAACAAAGTAGGTAATACGCCTTTTAGATTAAAGTTTATTTTATCAACATATGTTAATATATTGATATGTAAATTTTAATTAAGAAAAACTTTAAAGCTAACATTCTAATATAATAAATTAATATTTTTTAAACAAAAAACATTGACAAAGTGTTATGAAAACTCGCTGGTATGTAATGGAATATTGCAAATAGTTAATTGCCACTAGATAAAAAAACAAATGATGAAGTAGATGTTAGACTCTTGTTGTCAGAGGCGGCCTTAGCGGTGCGCGGGGCCTTGGGCGAAAATCCAGCGAACTTCAGTTTACAATAAGCAGTTTATATTAAAAATAAAACTAAATTTACAATTAAAGCTAAAAACAGTAGGCCCTAATATTCAATAATTTAAAAGGGGACAATTCTTAGAATTTGAAAGAAAGTCATGACAATGAGATCAATTTTTGTGTGTAACCACTGCAAATTATTTGATGCAATTTTTGTATATTGATAATATTGGCAATGCCTTCGACTACGATTTTTAAGGTTGAGTGCAGTGTTTCACATAACTACGCAAATCCAGTTGCGCCTGTATATTTCGAGCAAAGCCGTTGTCTGCTGGCGGTCTATTTAATGTCTTCTTTCCGTCTTTTGCGCCTGTCTTCAATAATGGCTTTTCTTTGAGTCTCAAATGTTTTGCACCGCAGATTTTGTGAGAGCTCTCCAACAGCCTCTCTCAGAAACGGATTTCGCGGGGCCATGTTTGGGTAGGGATAAGTGAAAAATAAGAGTTTGTATTAGAAAATAAATTCGTCTTTGCATTTTATTCATTCTTTACTACGTACAGAATTACTTTACGAGCCTTGCGTGTAGCGAAGTCATGCAGCATATCATAAAAGTTTTATTTCCTACATAGATCACGCTCAATAGCAAGAATTACCAAATGTTTCAATCTATCTTCGAGAGTTGTTGACCTCAAGTAAATCTTCAATAGTTTGAGGCGGGAGAATTTTCTTTCACCAGGTTACACAATTAAATGTAATGTATGATGCCGTTTTTTTTTTATCGCGCTTAGGATTGGAGTTTTCCTTATTGAATGACACCCCAAAATGACCTTTTTTGTTCAGGAGATTTGTATGTTTTCAAAAGATTTTAATAATTTCCGGAGATTTGCAGGACTTTTTCATATATTTTCAAATTTTAGGAGATTTCCAGGAGCTCCTGGTAAATCAGGCGACGGCGGGAAATTTGTTATAAGTTATAAAATGGTTTAATTTAATAATTTATACACCTAGAATTAGCGCGAGTCCTATGAAAGTGCGGGGCCCACTGCGGTCGCATAGGTTGCAGTGGCTTTAGGCTGGCTCTTCAAAAAGCGGCATATGCTACGCCGCCGGTCAACTAGTAATACTACTACTACTAAGGCTTGTCTTCGAGTCCGAAGATTAATGAGGAATGCAATATTTTCCGTGGCTACGCAGCCCCTGCTGTGACCTATATAATAATAACACAAAATGATAAGGTTTATTATTTTAGACTTAATTACAAATACTAGTGTTCAGAATCCCCCATTTATATAACATGAATAAAAAGACTAACAGAATAAGGGCAAACACACTAATAATAAAAACACGTCAGTACGTGAAAAATTAGGACGACGGAGACTGCATTAAAAAAAAAGAAAAGAAACATACAACACATCTCTCTCTGTGTGGCATTTAACGTCTCAGGGAATATTAGTTTCCCTTTGCAACTTCTTGTGTAATTAAAGAGACCGCACCTCGATACGTACCTACAGTCGCAGGTCGGGCATCTGAAATCACCAGGCGCCGTTGTACTTTCACCCTTCCTCCTCCTACTGTTGTGTATGTCATGTCTGCAATCCTAGACCCTTTCTTTCAACTCGCTATTTCTGTGGATCTTTCCAGTGCTACTTTGTCCCAGCTACTAGTGTCGATTTTGAAGAACCTCATGCCGCGTTTGCATACATCCGTATACCGTAAAAGTGGGCGATCAGCGGCTGTTCTGCCTTCTGTTAGATCACCATACAGTATGTCTTGTAGGTCGACCTTCTGGCATTCAATGAACATCGCCAAGCCAGCCAAGGCGTCTGCTGTCTATAACTGATCCGATGTCCTGGCAATCTGCTCTTTGTAGCAATTCCTCATTGGATATATTATCTTGCTACCTTATTTTAAAGATCCGACATTATACATAAACGAAATGAATATGAACAATAGTGTATATATTAAGAAGACTTAAGTATAATAAGCAATACAAAATAAAGATACAAAACTACATTTAATGATAACAGTCTTTAAGTTCCAACATAAAGAAACTGAACCAAATTTCTTGTATGTATTGATTGACCACTAGTTCTTGGCGCATTTAGTTGTCCAGGTCTAAACGTTACAGGCGGACAAAGTATGAGAGGATAGAGAAACAAAATATAAACTTAAGACTTCTCCGTACGTTGTACTTATAATTGATTCCTTCTGTTTTATTTGACAAGCTACGATGTGCAGAAACCTCTCTAGCATGGGGGCTGGCCGCATCCTCCATGTGTTTTTTTTCTTCTGAGTTTCAAGGAGGAGAGAGCAACAAACGTAACCTCCCCTTAAGCCTGACAAGATCAACTCAAGCACCATTGGGCACACACCGGCATAGATGCAATTCATTCATCCCAAAATAAGTCTCTTAGGTTTGTTAACTGCCCTGAGCGTGTTACGTAAGGTTCATGTGGCATAGAGGAAAGTAGATGAAAGCAGATAGCATCTGAAAATGACAGATCACTCACAAAAGTCGTGGGAAAAAACACTAAAGGCCCTAAGAAACGCCCTTGCCAAAGCCTATCACAGAAGACGAAAAGAAAACTTGTGTAGACTCTGGCAAATAATGGCTTTGTCCTCATGAGATATGGCTAAACAATTAGCTACTTGAATTGCGTAGTTAAGTGAAATGCAGCACATATTAATTTTTAGAACCTAACACTTTGTCTTATAGTTCCCTAAATTGACATTGGAGTTATGCTGAACGACTAGAAAAATAATAAAAAGGAAAATGGACAATTGAAATCTTGGCACCTGGTGATACGAACCGTGGTCAATCGTTATAGAAGACCAGCAAACTGACCCGCGACGTAACAACCTGTTGGTAGTTTAGAGGAATAGCAATAACTTAGCAAGGAGTATTTGTTGGTCTCTAATGAACGAAGATTTGACTCTTAATGTTTAACATGTTTCGGGTGATTAGTAAGAGCTTAAGATAATTTACTTCCTAGTCCAAACCTCCTGCAGGACAACGGGGGGGATGGCAGCGGGCAGGGTATGAACCCTGGACCATTGAGACAACCGAACGACAGTCTAGCAGGCACTCCTCACAAGCAAAGTGTCAAAGTGTTTGCGCACCCACAAAAAAATCACGCTTCAAAACGAGAAGAAAAAATAGTGCGAAAAAGCAGTCGCCTTTAAAATGTGGACTTCCTTAGTAAACAAAGAGAAAGGAGAATGAACTGTGCATTTAGAATTTAGTAGATATCTAGATCTAGTGCTTTGCAAATATAATTATTACATTTAGTTAGTTATATGTTTTCTTCTGTCTATATACTTACACTGCTAACTATATTGAGTTCATCAGAATAACTTCATTTTAGAAATAGACCTCTACTCATCTCATCTGTCCCTTGACTTTCGTTGTAGCTGTGACAGTTCGCTTTACCAAATCCTCCCACTGTCTACAGCTGTTCTTAGCAGGATATCAAGATACATTTTATGCTAGAAAAATAATTGTTTATGAAATAATAATCTTATGAAATACTCAAAAAGGCACACAAATAGAGGCAGTTTCTTATTCCATACGCTAAAACAAATTTGTGCAAGTGCTCCATCTTTCCTAGAGCCTGAAGCAGCCAGGAAAACCAACGGCTTATCAGAGTTTAAGTCATTGATTAACAAGCATAACTAGATTGACGCATGAAATGCGTAGGACGTAATTATCTTCTTTTTTTTTTTAAGTATTGTCTGTATAAGATAAGATAAGATAAGATAATCTAGACTCTAAGACTAAATCTAAAACATAAACAGAATTAATCTTTGTTGTTGTTGTAAAAACACTTTGAGTGTACATGAAGATTTAGATTTAAGTTTCCTTTTCAAGGTGGTCAAATTATCTCTACGGATTTAGGATCGTTAAATCTTTGTAGTTTAAATCTTTTAGGATATAGCTTCTTTTGGATGTAATAAACTTACATTCATTTCATCTTTTAATCAACCAGAATTCCAGTGACCAGTGTTAAATGTCTCTATCCTTTGTGTTGATTGTAAAGAAGAAACTAGATCGACATGGCATATACTTCAAGTTTCTGGTTACATATTTCAAGTATATTTGTTTATTGGATTATCTTGTAGTACAAGGTATTGCCAACTTTTGTATTTAACTGTGTTGATATCTATATTAGAGAATGGTTCACAATGTTTTGAGTGTTATAATCAAAGCACTTTAAGTAATAAAAAGTACAGATTGCAGACCTTGCGATTTATGGGTCAGATGATAGAATGGTCATCTGTTTCTGTGACCACGGTTAACGAGGGTTTCATGTGTCCAGCACAATGACCAACCGCCTTTACTTTTCTCCAACTAATGTCAGGTACCCCTTAAGGTAGGATGGACTCAGACGCTCCATAAAAATCCGAAATTCAAAATTCATCAGGATTAAAACCAGTTCGGAAGCCAAGCACCACTCAGCCACCGCGCCGCCTACTTCAAGTAACTACAAACTGCGATGTCCTTCTAACACAGTGGTTGCCAAAGTTGTGTCGTAAACCACATGCCTTCTGTTCTAGTTTCCTGTAGAACCACCGACTTATCTGTGCTATATATTTTGTTTTTAAACTTTCATCCAATTGAAATGTTTTTCGTTCATATCTTTCTATTGGGTAAATATGTATAACTCTACGCTTGTAAGCCTGCTTGAACAAACCGCCTTGTCTGAAAGAGGTCCAAGTCAATGTCTATTTGAAACACTTCTATTTCCAATGTGTCTGACATACCGGGCGCATGGACTAGAATACATGGCCAAAGGCCGAGCACATGGCGAACCTCCGCCATCTTCCTTTGTTTTACCAAGCTAACCTTGCAGGACTCGCCATTAGTGTAACGGTCTCTTGAGAAATGGGGCATGGGTTATCGAGAGGGACGTGGAAGCGGTGGAAGATCTCTTTCAACTTCGCACCGTGCAATGGGAAAGCTCTCGCATTCCTTTAGACATTCCCACAGGATTTAGCCTAATCACTTCCTCTAGTGATAGTTTCCACCCTAGTGCAAGATTGAAGTAGAATAATGAACTTGGGTCCGTCTGATCCACAATTGTTATTGGCACATTGCTTTTGTATTAGTTCGCGTTAGATAGAATAGCGGGCATAGTTCTGTGAAAACGCTCAATCAGGCATTGCTATAATATCAATAATTCGCATAATTATTTTAAGAAATTTTGTAAACATTCCACATGAAAAAGTTCGCCCCCTACCAGCCAAATGGTCTGGGGGAAGGGGGGTAAGGCGCCACTGTAAAGTCTCCCCCCATATTTGCTGAAAAGGGAGGGGGAATGCATTAAGAATAATTAGCTGTGAGTTTCTGTCCAGGGCTCTTAGGAGTGAGGATTTGAAGCCCACACTCACACAATGAATTAGATAATGAGGAGGAAGAAGAGGATGAAATAAATTAATGCTAAGACTTATCATGATACACCACGTCGTGTTGTCATGTAAAGTATGTCATGTCATCTTTTTCTTTGCCTTTTATTTTTTGAAACCTCTTGCCTTTGCTAAAAAAAATGTTCTTTGTTCAATCCATGACATTGTCAGCTTTTTCGCCATTTGACAATTGTTTTGATAGCGCCGGGGTGTGCATTGCCTGCTATCATCGCTTCCTCAAGATTAATGAGCTTTCGGTAAGTAGCACCACATTTAAAGTATTTATAAAGAAATGGTGTTCAAGGGAATTACTGTCAGTAGTAGTAAAATATTCTACCCCCAAAAAAATCAACAAGAGAACTATAATAAATATTAAATACTTTCATTATCAAAGGGGGGAAATTTTCACATTAACAGCAATTTATCTCGATATTGTGATATTTATTTCCCTTTTCGTCATCAAAACAAAATAATTTAACAATTATTATTCAATTACCTAATTGTTTTGTGTTTGTGTGTGTGTGTGTGTGTGTGATGATTCACAAACACTAAGTCAGAGAAAACACAAAGTCAGAAAAAACACAACGTCAGAGAAAACACAAAGTCAGAGAAAACACAAACATTTGATAGCAATAGGCAACAAAATATGTGTACGAAACTTGTACATCTATTGTTTGTTACTCAGGGCGTATGCGATTATTCAACTTGGAAATTCGCGATCATTAACACAACGGAAAGACTAGACGAGATTGGTCAAGACTGTTATGGGAGTAAAGACGTTCTTCGTAAGTCCTTTATTTTGAATTATATTCTTTGGTAGATTCATCAAGTAACATGCCATTCAAATTATTGACCAAGAACCACGTGACTGAGCCTCGCTCTGTAGAATAATTGGCTAAGGAGGCATGACAGTTGAATCCTTCCTGAACTCCATTCCGAATAGTTCGAGTATATCCTTCATTAAAGCTCGCTTACGTACGATAGCGGTAATTTCCTTATGAAGACATTTTAAGAACCACTTTAAAGCCTGGTGACATGTAAAGCCAAAACTAATTTTATGATTATGAAATATGTTCAAACCTTTATAAAGGACAACCTCGAGTTTCCCAATGTGGCCTTTAAGGTGATAATGTATTTCTCATTTCCATACCTATACATTGAAATTGTGTAATTGATCCACATAAATAAAGGTGATGATATTTTGTAAGAGCGATTACTTTGCCTTCAATAACTTCTGTATAATAAATGTTAAAAAAAAAAAAAAAAAAATGTTTAGTCCGCCCGAATTCCCCCCTCACCCGGAAAAGATTCTGACTGAGTCTATTGTAAAGTAAAGATATACTCAGGGTAAATAGAGAAGATTCTAGTTTTTTAATAGTGTTGTTGGCCTCTTTCAGGCGTAACGACTATGGTTCATCTCGTAGAAAAGAATATATCCACACACAGATGGGGTAGCGGTATGTGTTTAGTCAGCCAACGCCATTCCTCCCATCGCAGCGCTAGACGAGCGATCAGCCGTGACGTGAATCATCTAGAGTGAATATGGTCATGAGAAGGGTCGAGCGATGTTCCGTCCAGAAGGCCAGTAGGGACCCTATATAAAGAGCGGAGATGTCATAGTCAAGTGGGTTTTAGTACGACGGCTCAGTACAAGTCTGAGACGAGACGGAGAGACCAGTGCAAGAGTTGATACCGCGGTACGGCTATTAACGGAGAGATATTTGTACAGTCTGTGTGACGGGTTGCCAATGTACAGTATTGGCTGTTATTTATTAAACATTAAACTATTACGTTATCTGGAGCCCTGAGTTGTCAAGTTCTTAAAGTTGGCGTTGTCATGTAGTGCAGTTTGGCAGAGAGCCTGGATAGGAGATTCGTTACAATGTATATATACTATATGTTTGTATCGGAGATGAGTTGAATGCCTGGGCATTAGCTATGGTTGGAACTATGTTATTCACACACCTCTACAAGCAGCTGATCTATCCAAATGAACATTGAGATCACTATCATGGCAGGCTCTATCAAGGGTTAGCACGTTGTGCTGCAAGCTGACTAAAGATCGCTCACGAGTTTGCCTTACGATTTTTTCCCATTGACATTTATCCACTTCTTTTCAGATTTGATTGACGTCAAAAAAATCAATAGAACTTTTGTGTGGAACTATGACAAGACGCCGCTGAACAGACAGCTATGGGCGGCTCAATTTCCCACGTCTGTCGGTGACTGTGTAGTGTTTGACACAACAGTGAAAAGACTTAAAAATGTTGATTGTAAAAAAGATTATCCTTCCCTGTGTACATGTAAGTAGCTGGTGGGTCATGAATTATATCCTTCCCTGTGTACATGTAAGTAGCTGGTGGGTCATGTATTATATCCTTCCCTGTGTACATGTAAGTAGCTGATGGGTCATTGTCAGTGTTCTTTTCTATGCTTGTCTTTGTCTGGGGTCATTAGGCTCGTTAGGGGTTACTTAAATATTACTATTACGAGCAATTATTGCTTGAGACACTTCAACCTCAACTATTGATGTCCATGATAATATAAATGATGCTTTAATCTAATAAGCACACAATGGCATCAAATCTCAATAAATATTTAATACACAAAACAACAGTCCATAAACTCTATAAAACATATATACATAACACAATTCCAGGAAGCAACGTCCAACCTTCCAGGACCTGGAGAAAGACCTCACTAACTTAACAAACTCTCTCGCACATTCAACAAAGACTAAATCATTCAGCTCATAAAAATAAGGCTTGTCTTCGAGTCCGAAGATTAATGAGGAATACACTATTTCCCGTGGCTGCGTAGCCCCAGCTGTGACCTGCATATTTTGCCACATCCAGGGCATGCATAACCATGGTCCGCAGGTGGTCGATTTAGATTTTCTTTTCGTCGTCTGCGTTTGTCTTCGACAGCAGATTTTCTTTTGGTCTCAAATGTGTATCGCGTGGCCTTCGTGAGTGACCTCCAGCTGTCTCGTTCCGACGTCGCATGCAGCCAGGTGCTCTCTTCTATGTCAGCCAAGGAAAGTTGACGCCTAAGCTGGTCTTTGAAGCGTTTCAGTGGGGCGCCTCTGTTACGTCGACCATCTTTTAGCTCACCAAAAAAGACTGCCTTTGGCATACGTTCGTCTCCCATACGGGATATGTGCCCTGCCCAGCGTAGCTGTCGGACCGTAAGTAGTCCCTCGATACTGTCCATACCGGCGTTCGCAAGGACATCGCTGTTTGTAGTGCGGTCCTGCCACCGTAAGTTCATGATGGAGCCCAAGCATCTTTGGTGAAAGCGCTCAAGAAGTCTTAGTATTTTTTTATATAGTGTCCATGTCTCAGAGCCATATAGAAGGGTTGAGAGAACCACCGCCTGGTAGACATTGATTTTTGTAGGCAGGCGGAGTGATTTGTTCTTTGAGACTCTTGCCTGATGGCGTTCAAAAGCGCTACTAGCCCTGGCAAGACGGTTATCAACTTACCTTGAAAGTGAGGCGTCATTTGACACTATACTAACTAGATATGTGAAGTTAAGGGACTGTCCGTTTACTGTGATCCTTGTGGCTGAGAATGTTTCATTTGGATGACTTCTGGAACATGACTTCTGTTTTCCCCGAGGTTTAAAGATAGACCAAAAGAGGCGGCAGCGTATGCAAATTCGTTTCATAACACATGCAAAACTATTCACATTCATAACCTGGGCCTGGGAGTACCTAAGCAAAGGGAAATAACTATCATAAGCAAAATATCAAAGTAACATTCATTCTCGCCATAGCTCCCCCTGACAATCATGTAGTTCTTTTTTTTTTCTTTTTGTCGTTGTTGTTTTAATTTTAAAAAAATGTATTTTGGATTTTAGGACTAGGACTCAAATATTTAAACCTTTATTCAGTCCTTCGGTACTTTAAGTCCCGAGGGATGACATTTTCTCTTTTGCAACTCCTTGTGTGACTAAAAAGGCCAATCCTTGATACACAGCTGCGGTCAAAGGTTGGGCGTAAGTAATTACCAGGCTCAGTTGCATTTTCACCCTTTTTTCTACTACTATTATGTATGGCATCTGCAATCCGGGACCCTTCTCTTATGCTCGCTCTCCATGTAGATCTATCTATACCACTTCTTACCGGCTTGACTAAAATGTATAAACCTTTATTCAGTAAAGAGTTGAAGATGTATATAAACATTTCGTAACTAGCAATTCCAGTTTACCCGTTCCTGTCAAATCATTGGTTTGACTTTTAATGGAAGACCTTGAATGTGTAATGTTTACTAGAAAAATGTCTTCCAATAACGAAGCACTGCAAAGAATAAAATGGAATACGAAATGATACGACCACTATCAGTTTCATCTAGGTGGAACTAAAACTTGATAGAACAGTGTATATGTGTGTTTTGCTTGTAAGTTTGTGTATGCAGGATGACATTTGTTTAGGCTTATGAGTGCTTATGCTTGTTGGTGTATGTGTGTTTATGTTGATTTATAAATGTCATAAAGGGCCTTGTGATTTAGGGTTTGATTGTAGGCCCGTTTTCGTTTTTTTGTGGTGTATTTGAGAATGTGTGTGTGTGTGTGTGTGTATTAACGTTTAACAATAAATATCGATCAAAAATATATTTCCTTGCTTCTGTACAGATCAAGGCTTTATTGAAGAAACTACTTCTATTACCAATTTTTCAGGTAATACTTAATAGTTTATTATTTTATATTAAGATGTACCGATGTTTGTAAAATACCTAAAACAAACAACTACTACCATACTGAAAGACGACAGATAGAATGAATATAAGCTTTGTAAATACATTAAGATCAATCTGTTCAAAACATGTCTTAGATTTAGTTTGTCATTTGTACTCTCCTGTTATGTCTGTTACATTGCCCCTTGAGCCTACACCAGTGGCCATGTAAGGGTAGTGGGGCCGCACGGGGCATATAACCAAGCTACGCCACTGGTCTACAAGCAATATACAAATTATTATTCTTACATAGATGAGGGAGACAACTAAGCTGCACTGTTGTCTTCAGATAATATTTTCCTTTGACGAAATAATGAGAAGCAATCGGGCGTTTTGTGATCGAAACTGTCTCTCTTATTGATATTTGGCAATACTTTCTAACTTCCTTGGCCCCTTGTCAAAATAGTAACTTTTCTGATCTCTCAAACCCCTGAACCTCGAGAGTAGCCGTACCGCCACTGTTATGGGATGGCATCATTGATGAAAGACAATCTGAGAAATAGACCCTAGTGAAGCTTTATTTCACGCCTGTCAAGTGTCAAGAGCTTGGTTTACAAGTGATAGACCTACACTAAGTTGGCCTACCTCGGTTCATGGCTATTAATCGTTCCAGAAATCTTTCGAACATCGAAAATATTTGAAGAAGTTTCCTTGTTACGTAGTAGATACTGTGTAAATGTGTAGAGTCTAAAGCAAAGAACATGTCATATTGGGAGAGAACGTTTGGAAACACCAAGACCATTCGTTATAGAATACCTGAACACTGAATTGGAACGTCACAGCCTGTGGGCAGTTTAGACCAATAGGACTCCGACACTTCACAGGTCTGTACGACGTGGCAACGAGCTATTGGTCTAGACTGCCAACAGATTCTGACGTTGCAGTACAGTTTTGAGGACTTCTATACGATTGGTCTAATGAAACGCATACGCTTTCTTCTCACCTATGGATAATCTCCCTTTGGAATGGACTAGACAGTAAAGTCACACGCTTGTACTCCTTTTCAATGATGACTTTCTGTAACCCCGTGATGAGAGATGAGAACTTGATCTATGAATGGCATGTGTGTATGTGAAGCATTTCATAAGCAAACACATGAACTGAAGTGAATTAATCATAAGTGGTTATACTTTTCCTCTGCCCAAACATACCGAAAGTTACATAGACATTTGTGAAAATATTTCGTTCGCTTCATTAGGCTTCTAACAGTTTTATTTCAATCATCTCAGTGTGATCTAAATATGCATTATCGTAAACTATTTTCAACGTTATAATAGGCGTCTCTGACGGCAAACGTATTTGTGGGGAGGAAGTAATGCCTAGAATATTGACATGTTATATTTACTTTTACCAATAGTTGTGTTAAAACATTTTTTTTCCAATGAACTATCTTATCGTCTAGAAGATATTATGCATTGCTTTTAAGGCGAAGTTTGTTTATGTATTCTATGTGTTTATAACTCATCATGTAATGCATAAGAGGGGATGTTTGTTTATCTATTTGCTTAGTGTGTCGATTTCTAATTTATTTTCTGCCTTAGTTGTTGATAATTTTATATTTTGATTGTGTTTACATTACAAATCTTATTTTAACCTTCAGTATTTGTAATGGGCTCAAACAGAGCCGGAGAAGTATAAAATGACAAGGATACACTTAGGAAACTTGTATACAAAAATGTATTAAGTAATTCCGACTACAATATTAACAAAACCACTGAAATAATAAATCTACATCGTAATGACACTTGAACGAACTGATACAACTGAGATTTTCTAAGTTTAAAATTTACTTTCACTAATTAATTGACTTCAAAGCAATTCTAGAACCTGCAACACTTCAAGGACCAGTTACAAAGGGACCTGCTACCACTCAAAGACCAGTTACAAAAGGACCTGCTATCACTCAAGGATCGGTTACAAAGAGACCTGCTACCACTCAAGGATCAGTTACAAAAGGACCTGCTACTAAAAAGGAACAGTTACAAAGGGACCTGCTACCACTTAAGAACCAGTTACAAATGGACCTGCTACTACTCAAGGACTAGTTACAAAGGGACCTGCTACCACTCAAGGACCAGTTACAAAGGGACCTACTACCACTCAAGGACCAGATATGAATAACCTGCTACTACTCAAGGACAAGTTAAAAAGGGACCTGCTACTACTCAAGGTCCAGTTACAAAGGGACCTGCTACTACTCAAGAACCAGTTACATAGGGACCTGCTACTACTCAAGGACCAGTTACAAAGTGACCTGCTACTACTCAAGGATCAGTTACAAAAGGACCTGCTACCACTCAAGGATCGGTTACAATTAGACCTGCTACCACTCAAGGATCAGTTACAAAAGGACCTGCTACCACTCAAGGATCGGTTACAAAGAGACATGCTACCACTCAAGGACCAGTTACAAAGGTACCTGCTACTATTCAAGGCCCAGTTACAAAGGGACCTGCTACTAAAAAAGACCAGTTACAAAGGGACCTGCTACCACTTAAGAACCAGTTACAAATGGACATGCCACTACTCAAGGACCATTTACAAAGGGACCTGCTACCACTCAAGGACCAGTTACAAAGGGACCTGCTACCACTCAAGGACCAGTTATGAAAGAACCTGCTACTACTCAAGGTGCAGTTACAAAGGGACCTACTACTACTCAAGGATCAGTTACAAAAGGACCTGCTACCACTCAAGGATCGGTTACAATTAGACCTGCTACCACTCAAGGATCAGTTACAAAAGGACCTGCTACCAAACAAGGATCAGTTACAAAGAGACATGCTACCACTCAAGGACCAGTTACAAAGGTACCTGCTACTATTCAAGGCCCAGTTACAAAGGGACCTGCTACTAAAAAAGACCAGTTACAAAGGGACCTGCTACCACTTAAGAACCAGTTACAAATGGACATGCCACTACTCAAGGACCATTTACAAAGGGACCTGCTACCACTCAAGGACCAGTTACAAAGGGACCTGCTACCACTCAAGGACCAGTTATGAAAGAACCTGCTACTACTCAAGGTGCAGTTACAAAGGGACCTACTACTTCTCAAGAACCAGTTACAAAGGGACCTGCTACTACTCAAGGACTACGACTAACTTACTTTCCCCACTTAAACATTTTTAAATCGTTTATTTTCTACAATCCAAGAAACTTCTACTCTAAATAGTTCTCTTCGCTATGACCTTCTATCCACTGACGTATATTGACCTTTTTTTTCTTGACCTCTTTCTCTGATTCGTTAATTATAATTGACACGTGTTTACTCTGCGACTTCTCTGACCAGCTCCTCGTTTCTAGAAAAATGTCGAATGAGATGAGGTCACAGTATGGTTTCGTAACACTTAGAATCATTGCTTTGAATCATTGCTTGTAAGGCCAGGTGTGTTTCTTTGCTTACAATGCATTAAGGATTGCTTTTAAGGCGAGGTTTGATCATCTATTTCTTATAGAGTGCGTTATGTATTGCTTTAGAGGCAACGTTTGTTTATCTGCCAACGAGAGCTGTGAGGATGGTTGCCAGGAAGGCTACTACACTGATCAATGCCTAAAAGGTAAAGTACTCATTATTAACATACACCGTGTATTGATTTATGACTTTAAAAAAAGGTTATTTTTAAGGTACATATATGGCCTGGTCCAGTCGCTAAGCAACTATGGATCAGCTCATGGACATGGGCATTCGCTATGGTCAAAACCGTGTCGCCCAATCATTGATTCCCCCCTCTCTCCAGGCAGCTAATGTATCCTAAGGAACGGCAAGTGCCGATACAGTTTGGTGTCACCGGCATCTCAGGCTCTGTCAGGGTGTAGCACTATGTGCTGCACACTGCCTAATGGTCGATGGCGTTAAGAAGTTTTTTCTTCTCCTAGGGAGGGGCAATGGCTAAAGAGCTTCTCCTGCCCAAGTCAAGTTCAAGCGTACTTAGCCTCTCTACCAAGCTTCCCACAGTTCTTCAAAGTATGATCAAGTTTATTCTTTAATTCCCCCCCCCCCCCCCACTCTTTGTTTTCAACTAGATCGCACTAGGGAACATGGTGCACTGATAGGAATTTATCCTAGCATAAGGAATAAGAATTTTATCTTTACCCTTGCATGGAATATTACAGCCTGATGTCACACTAATTGATACATTTATGTAAAAAAAAAACAAAAAAAAACCACTCTTCTCAAACGTGTTTCCATATAGGTGATTCTGATTGAATAGAACTATAGTGTCCACTCACTGTGAATATAATACACTAAATGGCTATACAGAACACAGCTTGGTTGCATGGTGTGAACACATTCTTACCCGCGAGTTAGAGGCAGATATGAATATGCGATCGAGAACGTGAACAATAAATCGAATTCATAGCACTAGCTGACATTAGTATCTAGCCTACTTCTTTCTGCTCATGTGTATGTTAAAGCGTTCAGATGAGTAGACCACTACATGAGATGAACAGCGCAGTGGTTTCCACATCAGGGAGCTCTCCCTAAAGTTGTCTGTCTCTTTGGGGTGTTCTCGTTTCTTTGCATGCCGTCATTCCCTCTACTTTAGAATGTCCCTAACCAGAATGTTCTCATTTTAAGTGCTCCTGATAAGAATGTTCTATATTTAGAATGTCCCTAACCAGAATGTTCTCATTTTAAGTGCTCCTGATAAGAATGTTCTATATTTAGAATGTCCCTAACCAGAATGTTCTCATTTTAAGTGCTCCTGATAAGAATGTTCTATATTTAGAATGTCCCTAACCAGAATGTTCTCATTTTAAGTGCTCCTGATAAGAATGTTCTATATTTAGAATGTCCCTAACCAGAATGTTCTCATTTTAAGTGCTCCTGATAAGAATGTTCTATATTTAGAATGTCCCTAACCAGAATGTTCTCATTTTAAGTGCTCCTGATAAGAATGTTCTATATTTAGAATGTCCCTAACCAGAATGTTCTCATTTTAAGTGCTCCTGATAAGAATGTTCTATATTTAGAATGTCCCTAACCAGAATGTTCTCATTTTAAGTGCTCCTGATAAGAATGTTCTATATTTAGAATGTCCCTAACCAGAATGTTCTCATTTTAAGTGCTCCTGATAAGAATGTTCTATATTTAGAATGTCCCTAACCAGAATGTTCTCATTTTAAGTGCTCCTGATAAGAATGTTCTATATTTAGAATGTCCCTAACCAGAATGTTCTCATTTTAAGTGCTCCTGATAAGAATGTTCTATATTTAGAATGTCCCTAACCAGAATGTTCTCATTTTAAGTGCTCCTGATAAGAATGTTCTATATTTAGAATGTCCCTAACCAGAATGTTCTCATTTTAAGTGCTCCTGATAAGAATGTTCTATATTTAGAATGTCCCTAACCAGAATGTTCTCATTTTAAGTGCTCCTGATAAGAATGTTCTATATTTAGAATGTCCCTAACCAGAATGTTCTCATTTTAAGTGCTCCTGATAAGAATGTTCTATATTTAGAATGTCCCTAACCAGAATGTTCTCATTTTAAGTGCTCCTGATAAGAATGTTCTATATTTAGAATGTCCCTAACCAGAATGTTCTCATTTTAAGTGCTCCTGATAAGAATGTTCTATATTTAGAATGTCCCTAACCAGAATGTTTTCATTTTAAGTGCTCCTGATAAGAATGTTCTATATTTAGAATGTCCCTAACCAGAATGTTCTCATTTTAAGTGCTCCTGATAAGAATGTTCTATATTTAGAATGTCCCTAACCAGAATGTTCTCATTTTAAGTGCTCCTGATAAGAATGTTCTATATTTAGAATGTCCCTAACCAGAATGTTCTCATTTTAAGTGCTCCTGATAAGAATGTTCTATATTTAGAATGTCCCTAACCAGAATGTTCTCATTTTAAGTGCTCCTGATAAGAATGTTCTATATTTAGAATGTCCCTAACCAGAATGTTCTCATTTTAAGTGCTCCTGATAAGAATGTTCTATATTTAGAATGTCCCTAACCAGAATGTTCTCATTTTAAGTGCTCCTGATAAGAATGTTCTATATTTAGAATGTCCCTAACCAGAAAGTTCTCATTTTAAGTGCTCCTGATAAGAATGTTCTATATTTAGAATGTCCCTAACCAGAATGTTCTCATTTTAAGTGCTCCTGATAAGAATGTTCTATATTTAGAATGTCCCTAACCAGAATGTTCTCATTTTAAGTGCTCCTGATAAGAATGTTCTATATTTAGAATGTCCCTAACCAGAATGTTCTCATTTTAAGTGCTCCTGATAAGAATGTTCTATATTTAGAATGTCCCTAACCAGAATGTTCTCATTTTAAGTGCTCCTGATAAGAATGTTCTATATTTAGAATGTCCCTAACCAGAATGTTCTCATTTTAAGTGCTCCTGATAAGAATGTTCTATATTTAGAATGTCCCTAACCAGAATGTTCTCATTTTAAGTGCTCCTGATAAGAATGTTCTATATTTAGAATGTCCCTAACCAGAATGTTCTCATTTTAAGTGCTCCTGATAAGAATGTTCTATATTTAGAATGTCCCTAACCAGAATGTTCTCATTTTAAGTGCTCCTGATAAGAATGTTCTATATTTAGAATGTCCCTAACCAGAATGTTCTCATTTTAAGTGCTCCTGATAAGAATGTTCTATATTTAGAATGTCCCTAACCAGAATGTTCTCATTTTAAGTGCTCCTGATAAGAATGTTCTATATTTAGAATGTCCCTAACCAGAATGTTCTCATTTTAAGTGCTCCTGATAAGAATGTTCTATATTTAGAATGTCCCTAACCAGAATGTTCTCATTTTAAGTGCTCCTGATAAGAATGTTCTATATTTAGAATGTCCCTAACCAGAATGTTCTCATTTTAAGTGCTCCTGATAAGAATGTTCTATATTTAGAATGTCCCTAACCAGAATGTTCTCATTTTAAGTGTTCCTGATAAGAATGTTCTATATTTAGAATGTCCCTAACCATAATGTTCTCATTTTAAGTGCTCCTGATAAGAATGTTCTATTTTTAGAATGTCCCACTTCTTGCAAGTCAGGAAAATGTGAACAGTTTAGTGGCTTGTGTTATAAAGACTGTTCAGATTATGATTCCGATGATTTTGAATGCGGTAAGTCGTTTTATAGTAATAAATGTAAAGAACAAAATATTTCAATACCAGTCAACATTTATATAATAAGACATTGTGATGCATAAACACCTTATAAATAGACAACCGATGACATAAAATAAAGTAAAGCAGACATTGCGATCCATAGGGCAGACGATATAAAGATCATCTATTTCTATGTTCCACGGTTGACAAAGGTGTCATATGGCCAGCACAACGACCAACCTCCTTTTCACTCCTTTACTTTTCTCAAGAGATGTCAGGTTCCCATGAGAATTAGGCGGACTAAGGGACACCCTAAAATTCCGAAATTCTTGTCATCACCAAAATTAAAGTTGGAGACCCTTGGTTCAAAACCCAAGTGCTCTACCAGACAGCCACAAGATCATTTCGTTTGTAGCGCTATTGAAGCAGTGTAGTGTTTATTTAGTTGGTACATTATTACAATATATTTATGAATACGATTTTTAAAAAAAATTGTAAATGTATATTTAGACTTAACAGCTACGTCATTTTATCCAATCAACTGTGTCCTTCTTTAGAAATTAGCAAAAAGGTTTTATGTTTATTAAGGAAATTGCGATATTGTTACAAAGTCTATGTTTTAACTTATAATCCAGAGATTTATAATCACTATATTTTACGCAATATGGCCATAATGAATAAACTACCTGAAATATTAAATGTCTGAAGGAAATAATTTGGTAGTTACACTGCAAAAGACTTTCTCTCATGCCAATACTAGACCAAAAGTTTTACTCAAAAGACGCAATTTAAAACGGCACGCGAACTGCGATTTTTTTTCCTAGACTGTAGAGGAATTTAATTTCTATTTAAACTGTCCTATACAATGACATTTAAAACGAAAAGCAACTCTTCAGATTGAATACAAAAATGTTTTCAAAATGAGATCGGGTAAATATCTTTCCCCAATCATTCAACCAAGCGACGCTCAATCAACTGGTACTAGTTAATCCGGAGGATTCCAGCTCAGCGTGGCGCCTCCGGTGGAAACGTCTAGTAGTGGAACTAGATAGGCTAAGTACGAGTAGCAAACCAAGCCCTTGCAGGATTCCCTGGGTGAGTTGTTGTTTTTTTCTCTCACTCGGCGTAGGGATGGAACAAATAGCCCGCACCGCAGTTCAAAAAAGTCCGCCAAGTCATTCCATAAAGGAGGCCGTCATCCGTGACCGGATTAGCTTGAGTGGCGGCTCCCGCAAGGGACAGTGGCGGTAATATTATAGGAATATGAGACAAGCTGCCCATGGTCAGCACTGCTCCTGACCACTTATAGAGTGTGAACTATTAGCTATTGGCGGCAGTGCGCCGTGTACGTGGTACGGCCCACTCCTGCCCAGTCATTATGGCCGCTACAACTGGGAGCCCTCAGACAGGATACGGGATTGGGAATTCCATGTCTAGGCCTGGTTGTTGGATAAAAGCCATTCTAACAATCAACGGGGTCACGGCGCCGATTCCCTACTGGACTTCATTGAAGGTACCAGTTAATTCACAATGTATTGAGCAATAAAATATATTTACAAGGTAATTCCTTTGGATCATCAAGTCAATCCAAAACAAAAAATAGCTAATTACAGCGCACAGCTGCAAGTACTTCTCAATGATAAGAAACACTTTTCTACTCCTATCACACACTCAGCTTCCAACTCCAACTTTCACAGCTCTCTGAAAGCCTTATTGCAATTCGCAAAGTCTTAAGTCTTTCAATCCCCAGTCACCAACTATGACTACCTCTTTCAATCTCAAGTCTAAAAGTAACTTAAAACTGTACACACCTCATATGCCACATTCACATGGACCTGCTGACCAACATCAACCCCCCTCGTAATAGTCATGGTTAAATTTTCTTTAGGGATACCATCACTTTAACCCTTTAACCATCACTTTAACCCAGTGGTTCCCAAACGTTTTTTTTTTCATAATGGAACACCTCGCACAGTCTGAATATTCAGCGGAAATTTTCGCACATTCTGAATATTTAGCGGAACACTTTGATTATTTTTTAGAGAGATAAATTCACTTGGTGGCCTACTAGTTAATTTTTCCAGTAGTTCGTGGAACACCAATTCAGGCCTCGGGGAACACTAGGGCTCCGTGGAACACAGTTTGGGAAACACTGCCTTCAACAGACTAGGTTAGTCATGTCCAATGGTTCTCTATCTATTTTCAGAGGTTGGGGGTGAAACTACGGACGACAATTTGTTTTTCTTCGTTCTTGCTCTTCCCGTCGTCAACGTGGTCCTTGTGGCCTTAATTTGTATCTTGTACCGCAGGAGGAAGACCTACTTCGCTAACGGAGAAGATGCCCATGGCAACAATAATGATGATTAAAAATAAATTGAATATGAATCTCAAGAATGCATTTTTTTTATGTTACAAGAGTTCAGGTTTATACTTCAGTTCTGTCGTTCATTTTTATGCTTTACTTCTGTCGTATTCTCAGTTTCAAAATGTTCACGTCTATACTTCAGTTCTGTCGTATTCTCAGTTTCAAATGTTCACGTTTATGCATCAGTTCTGTTGTATTCTCTGTTTTAAGTGCTCACGTTTATATTTCAATTCTGATGTTCAAGTTTATACTTCAGTTCTGTTATATTCTGTTTCAAGCGTTCACGTCTTTACTTCAGTTCCGTTATATTCTGTTTCAAGCGTTCACGTCTTTACTTCAGTTCCGTTATATTCTGTTTCAAGCGTTCACGTCTTTACTTCAGTTCTGTTATATTCTGTTTCAAGCGTTCACGTCTTTATTTCAGTTCTGTTGTATTCTGTTTCAAGCGTTCACGTGTTTACTTCAGTTCTGTTGTATTCTGTTTCAAGTGTTCACGTCTTTACTTCAGTTCCGTTATATTCTGTTTCAAGCGTTCACGTATTTACTTCAGTTCTGATGTATTCTGTTTCAAGCGTTCACGTCTTTACTTCAGTTCCGTTATATTCTGTTTCAAGCGTTCACGTCTTTACTTCAGTTCTGTTGCATTCACAGTTTCAAGAGTTCATGTTTATATGTCTAAAAGTATCCATTTGAGAAGTTACACTGCAAAGACTATTCCAGGCCAATAGTTTGAATGTAAAACGACACGACGTGAGCTAAGGTTTTTCTAGACTGTATTGGGACTTGGGAATCTTTCTATTCTAACTACAATGAACCTCATTCACCAATCGTAAACAAACAACATTTAGCCACGTGATTCTCTATCGTTTCTATACAAAATACGTAATACACAATAGCATTCATGTGACAGTTTTATATTTATATCATCACCTGGCTAAATGCTGTTTGTTTACGATCGGTGAATGAGGTCCATTAGAACTAACATAACACAATGCGCAACTCTTCATATTGATAGTCTCAACCCCATTGTTCATTTTCGTAATTACATAGGTATTTCCAAAATGATTCGGGTATATATCCTTTCTTAACAAATTATTAAACCTAGCGAGGCTCGGTCATCTGGTACTATAAATATATGTACACAAGGCAGTCATTGCCGGAAGTGGTAATCGATAGAAGTACTCAACTATCTATTAAATACTTCCTAATGGCATGAGTCTAAAATAGCCTCTGGCTACCTGTCCACTTTCTGTCCTTCACGTGTGGCTCAGATATTGAGTCCTGCGGAACTGCTTTCACAAACAAGAGAAATGGCGAAGGCAAGTTACTAGTGCCTAAACCAGTAACTTCGGGCAAGCTACCCACCTAGGAGAAGTAAACCTCTAAATGGACCTCATTCACCAATCGTAAACAAACAACATTTAGTCAGGTGATCTTATTGAGAAAACAACGAAAGAAACGGTCACGTGACAACCATCATGAATTAAACATGAGATCGTAAATTATATAGAATAGATAGAGCACCACGTGGCTAAATATTGTTTGTTTACGGTTGGTGAATGAGGTCCATTGAAACCTCTGCTGCCTTGCGGCTATACCCAGTCATGGGATAAGCTTAGAGAGTCAACACTATGGAAAAGTCAGGAGCCGGCGACCCTTAGGAAGTTAGCGTTCAGTTCTACACCCTGCGATGCCGCTGACCCTAAACCCTGTCAACACTTTCCTAGGATGTGTGGACGACATCGTCCCTACCACAGCTAATGACATGCATCTTATTTTCATGAGATGATCTATAGCCCATGACGGAGGCCGTAGTAGAATAATATATATAAGAAATGTGCAAATATCAGAAATATAGCCTACATTACCACATTACTGATGCTTTTAGAATAGATATAAGCTCCGCATTATTTCTATAACTTTGATACATTGTTTCGGTGTCTCTTTGTTGCTCTCTCAGTAACGTACCAAAATGTAATCGTCTGGGAACTGGACCATGCTCAGGAAGGGTCGGATGCACTTAAGAAATGAAATTAATGGAAAATAGGTATTAAACCAAGTTGAGATCTAATCGCCAAGGACTCAACCTTACCCCAGTCATTTGAGACCTGGAGTTATCATACCATAGTCATGCCAACCTAGAGATACCTTGCCCCTGTATATCCAGACCTGGAGATACTTTACCCCCATTCACTGCAGGGCAAAGAGAGACCGTACTTAGTCAGTGCCGACCTAGAGTTATATTAACCCAGTCACTTCAGACCTGGAGATACCTTACCCCAGTCACTTCAGACCTGGAGATACCTTACCACAGTCACTAGTACTCCCACAATTTATTGAACGGACAAGAACTCGGGTCATACAGGTATACAGTTCTTACCAAAAAGTGTATCTTTTTTCAGACAATCTGTTCCAATGTATAAAGCGTGGGTTGAATATAACACAAAAAACTCGTAAAACAATGTAAAATTACAAGGCTATTAAAATGTATTATAAAACCTATGGAGGATCTGATTTCATAAAGATCAATAAGAAGGAAAAACAACAACATTAGAACTATGAGAAAACAATTCAATGGACTACTGTCTTGAGAAGAGTTTTGAAGAAAAAGGGAAGTAATTGTAGTAAGTTTACATAATTCGTAAGAGACAACTCACTACTTCTCTCTTCTTTTTCATCCAATGAGGAGCCACACAATCAATTACTTACGATCTAGTCCTTTTTTATTCTGTTGTTAAATACTGGAAACATTGAATTATAAATTAAGTACAGGATTGTTGTATAATTGTTATATGATTGTTAAAACATTTGAGTTATGTAGCTTGGTGGCTTGAGTTGTAAAACACTTGACTTCTGAACTGTTGTTCTCAAATTAAAATTTAGAGAAAACAGTGGCTTTAACCTATGCACTCGACCCTAGAACGCCTCAGAGTGAACCCGATTTCGACGGTTATCAAACAGTGGTTGGGAAAATTAAAAGGGAAGCGGTGACTGAGAGGTTAAGCGCTTGGGTTCCGAACCTGGGGTCCTGTCTGGGTTCGAATCTAGGTGAAGACTTGGATTTTCAATTCCAGGATTTTTAGGGCGACCCCGAGTCCATTCTAATCTAATTAGTTGGGGAAAGTCAAGGCTTGAGGTTGTTGTGCTGGCCACATGACATCATTCTCGTTTACCATTGGCCGAAGAAACAAGGCTATGTCTGAAAGTTGGACTTTACAATCTTCCCTATGGATCTTAATGACTAAATGTCTGAAAGGGGTACTAAGTATGTATAATGTTTCATTTCGGATGGAAACATGTTTGGTAGCTCATGCCAATTGGTTTAGGGAATTAGGTTCTAGAGAGAAAGTGGCTGATAACAATTGGGGACATTGAACTTGTTGAAAACAAAAAAACAAAAGTTTTATCACAATTTATTTGATATCGTCATTAAATAAAACACCTGCATTATGTACACAAATTCAATAACGAACCATATTTCCAATTCTTCTTTATATTGCTTATAGCCGAACGTAAAACTGACAATCCTAGACAAAAACGTTTGTGCAAATAATTAAACTCTGTAAACATTACATTCTAAAATAAATATACATAAGAAATTTACATTTTCTGCCTTGGAGGTCTCTACATCTGAAAGTGGGACTTGATATATACAACATGTGGAAAGAACAGTGTGATGTGTGGTGATGTGTGGCGATGTGTGATGTGTGGTGCACTAGTCATCCTCATCTTCTAGCTCTATACTGGATTCTTCTTCTTCTTCTTCTTCTTCCGTATTTTTTATAGTTTTCTTAACACGACGATTATCTTCTGCGTCATGTCGGGTATGATGTCGTTTTCTAAAGAACAATATAGACGTCATGGCGGCAGCTAGTACCAAGATAAGAAGAACAGGTATCAATATAAATGTCAGTAAGTTGGAACTTTCCTCGGTTAGTTCTTTGGCAGTTTCTTCTTTCCCTACAAATAGGCGGGAAAAAAAGAACATAAGTTTGATTTTAAAAAACATAGAAAAACAGTGTGTTGAAATAAAAACAAAATGAGAAAATAAAAAACTTGGAAAAAAAAAACAACAACTGAAGCGCATTAGAAAAAAAAAAGGAAAGAAACAGAAGATCAAATACAAAGAAGCAGCAAAATATAATAAAGAACAGAAAAAAATTAAAAACAAAAACATTAAAATAAACATTTTTTGAAAAGATAATAATCCATTATACAAATTGAAATAAAATAAAACATAAAATAAAATAATAAATGGAGAACACCGTGATCGCACGAAGGAGTGGCTTGAATAGAGGTATTGTACAAAATATTTTTTTCTTCAAAACAAATTGATTTCCATAAGCATTTTCCTGGCACAGTGGTTGGTGTATTGCCTTGAAGATGCTGAGCAGGCTTTAATCATCGAGCCCTTATTCAGGTCTTTCACTTTTTTTTTTGGTAAATGCATCAAAAAAGCGATCACCCAGATACCACTTTCTTCCTCCTTCCCCCACCACCCCTCTTCAACTTTCCAACTGGTGCAGACAAGTGATGGGCTCATAACGTACTGAGGAAGTGCACAATGTTAACCAGAATGACAGGGTGAGTTGATAGAGGCTTTGTACAAATACAAAAACAGCCGATTTGTTTTCCTTTTGTGACAGAAACCAGTGTCTGAAAATGCATATATATTTCTCTGCTTTAACTATCAATTATAGTTGTGTGCCTTAACTACAAACTACATTTCTTTACCAAATAGGTTTCTATCACTCAGCCCATTGAGACACTTCAACAAGCTATTGGTCTAAACTATCCAGTGATCAGGCCTTCTATAACTATTGGTCTAGCTATAACACTTACCACATTCGGCGCCAGTAGCGTTTTCTGTGCAACCCTCATCACATAAACCACTCTGCTGCTCACACTTGTTATTTTTACAAAAGGGTTGACAGGCTGTAGGATGGTTGAGATAGTACTTTAGATTGCAGTTTATGTACAGTACTTTGAATAAGTCACTAAGATAGCAGTCTATGTACGGTACTTTGAACAAGTAAGCTAGCAGTATATGTACTTTAAACAAGTCATTGAGATAATAGTGTATGTACTTCGTGTTATGGAGTGTGTGTGTGTATGTGTTTCTATGGTGACAGGAAGAGGTAAGCAATTGGTTTTGAATGATGCAACATAGATGGCATTGTCGTCATTTGGTGTTAACTGGATTTGTGGAGATTTTAGGGAAATAGCTTGTTTTGTTGGGATTTTAAATCAAACTACTCCGAAAACCGTGTTATTAACCTACACTGCACTATAATTAGAAACATCCTCTGTGCGACTGTCTTTAATGTCGTAGTATGATATGGGCTTACAAATAACCATTTCAAGAGATCCTTAACTTTTTTTTTTTGCAATTTGAATAGTCTGATGTGGTGTACTTCAAGAAAGTAAAAGGACTTAGTGAAGGATAGGACCTCAAGTAAGCTTGGGAACTGAATCACAAATGAGTATCTTCCTGTTTGGAAAGTAAAATATTTGAAGCTTCAGCAATGTGTCTTGATTTTGGTTTCAAGATTAAATAGTTAATTGTTTTATTTAGGGAATTATGCAAGAAAATTGAGTTGCATTTTTGCATAATTTGTATGACGTCATTGACATTTTTTTTGGTGCTACGCTACGTCGTGACGTCATTGACACTTTTTTTTTGATGAGCTTATTATGATAATCTGTGTTTTTGTTCCAAAAAAAGTTTCTAGGTTTTTAAACTTGGGAATAGCCTTAAACTTATTGTCCTGGATCTAGTATTGGGTAGGACATCTCGACTTATTATTATTTATTTTGTTATCACTGTTATATTTTCAATGTGGTTTTGTTTCGTATTTCTAGTCTTTGTTGCTGGTTTTTTTGTTCTATACAGTTCCATTACTGGTTTCACATTGCTCGTTTTGGATTACCATAGCTGGTGTTGGCGTTGAATTTTCAGCATAGCATAGTCCGTGTCAGTCTTTGAGTCTTTTTCTCCAGTACAGGACTGCTAATGCCATTGGAATATAATTTTTAGAATTTTTATACCGCATTATAAAAGATGCTTAGATTGTTACTTATCAATGATATAACGTAATTCTCAATTCAATACATATCTGAAGTCTAGATATTGAAATTTTGACTTTGAATATATCTATATCATAGTCTTAAATTGATCCTTTATTTTCAATCTTCCTACACAGAGTTGATTAGTTTATGTACGTGTATAGAGTCTCAGGGTGAGCACCACAAGTCGCAAAAATTACGATGAGTGGTAAGTCTGCAAGTCTAAATATTCTTTCTTATGAGAAGGTACCTATTTCACATCGGCCGCCATAGTAGCCTGTAACACAACCATGCGTACACGGTACTGTAGGCTTTCTACAGATATCTTCATTGAGACAATGAGCGTCACATGCTAGAGAACAGAAGAAAAAAACAAACCAAAAAAACAATAGTATGACATCCAATACTCCTAAGTGAGCAATTTTTGTATGTATATATATATACTAGACATATATTACCGCGGGTCTTTATTTGCGTATCACTCTCGATATAGTCATTGAGAGTATTTTGTAAACAATTAAACGAAATAATAATGTTATAAGTAAAGCAAATGCCTACATGTATTTGATTAATATTTTAAATAAATAGACATTTTTGTATGTTCAGGTGCTAAAGTATAAAGTAGATCTTGAGCTAGACATTGATCTAGATCTAGACTAATGGACCTCATTCACCAATCGTAAACAAACAACATTTAGCCACTTGATAATATTGATCAAACAATGAATAAAACGTATCTCGTGACAGCCTTTATGGACTGCGTAATCTGTATAGAAGAGATAGAGAATCAAGTGACTTAATGTTGTTTATTTACAATTAGTGAATGAGGTCCATTGGCTTGGCTACAGTTCATTCTGCGCGTGCGTGAAGGCTTCGCTTTGCGCATGCGTGACCATTATTATTAGATGTACGATTTATTGAATGAAACTATTTGAATATATCTCAACAAGGCTTCGCAGCTTTAGCGAACGAATGTAAAAAAATTCCTTTTGAAAAAAAAAATTGAATGTTAATTTGATTAAATTTTGAAATGAATAGACTATAATTAGTATGTTCATGTGTTAAAGTATAAATCTATATTTGCGAAGAGAAGTTATATCATCTTAGAGTTGAATTAGAATTTTAGACCTAGGAATAGAAAGATGTGTAACATTAAGGTATTGTCTTATGAAATAATGTACGTCAGGAATTCTTAATTCGCAGATATAAGGAACAAATTTATATAAAACAGGCTTTTGAAACACAGATTTGAAGGTTAATTATATTACATACATATATACATACATACGCCTTACTTTCTACACTATAGTATAAGATATATAAATTTTATTTCGAATACGACTATAACGATTTTTTTTTAAATTTATGGTATTTGCATATTTATAAAAAAAAAATCTCATTGGCCACATCGCGAAATAAAAAAAAAATGTTGACCGTTATATTGGTTCGGAAATGTTTCATTATCGAAAATATAATTTTGGCTAGAATGTTTAATGAATGAAAATTTTCCATATTACATCAAAGGGAAAAAACTTGACACCGCTTACGTCGCTGGCTTGATGCAGTACACTAAAACATTTCTTTGCAAACATGAACAAGTTTAATAGACTTAATGAAACATTTGCGCACCATCTTACTGTAGGTTCTATTAGCCTTGTCAACAAAGTAAAAGCCGTCTGTCTAGACAGCTCTCCGCACTAGGCTCTGTTGGACTAGTCCGTTACGTTACTTTGATTCAAAAGTATTGGGCCGGAAGTCGCTTTTTTTCCTTATATATCTTTTATTTAAATTTTTAAATTAAACTGACATTATTATGCTATAATTTTAAGTGTACCTGATAGAGAAAAAAATTCTGCACAAAAATACGGGTAGTTTGGATATAACCCAATAGAGGCTATAAAAAGAAAAGACCTGAAACTAGCGCGTGAAACTACTCATTTACAGTACTTTATTTGATGAGTATTTTACCCAAGTTCTGTGTTGTTTTTTTAGGACTAGCTTATTTCATTTACCTGGCATTTTCCGGGTACATGATTTCATACAAAAAATAATTGTTGAAAAAAATTGTAGTGATTTTAAACTTTAAATGATTACTTAAAAAGGTGTTACTCTAATCAATTTTGAATATTATTTTGTTATGAATGTCACTGTTTATTTTGTGTCTGTTCTAGTTTCTTATATTTTTCTTGAGTAAAGAGGTCGTTTTTCTCCTAATGGGTATACCTGATTTTTCCAAGCAGCCTTTGTAAAATATTGGTCCTGAATAATGCTATGTTTGTAAACGAAAAATCGCATGGCTGCATTATGATGACTGTACGTGTTAGTTCAATATATTTTAGATTACTAGGGAACTAAAAATAACTGTATAAATAGACGTAAGTTTCATTTTTTCTGTTAGATGAAGTCATATGGCAAATTTTTGTTTATATCCTAATTCTAAAAAGGAATAATAATAAAATTATACAGTAAAAATCATCACTAAGTTTTTCTTTTAATAGTTTTGATAAGATTACAAAGAGAGTTTGTGTTTTTGCAGATGTACACAAGCTACACTATGAGTCAGTCCATCTCTTCTAATTGTTTAGAAATGAGTGTAACAATGTAGGCTTCGATATTTTTAGCCTGAATTTAAGAAGTTACAAACTTCAAACAACTAATCTATTGCCTCTTCCATAAAACTTTGTACTTAAAAAATAAATTTATCCAATGCTCGAAATCCTGCTTGTATACTTAGGCCCTATTTAAATCGATCCGTTATCAATGTATTAAGTAGCAATAATTCCGCAAAAACAATTAAATGAAAGAAGATTGAGATATACATATATTTTTGTGACGGTACGCACCGGTATGGGGTACCGGCACCTTTTTTCAATGTCGGGAAAAATGAATACTTTTCTTGTAATTCAACGTTAATTGTTAATTTCTTATTAGTTGAAAGTTAGGCAATCTATCACTGAGTACCGGAGACTCTTTTTTATTTTTACAAAAAAAAAAGCACTTTATATACTTTCAGCCGACATGCCGTATTATTAAAAACACCTATGTGTAAAAAATAAATAATAATCAGTCATTACAGACATCATTCGCAATTTTATTATTAGGTCTAGGCATTGAAAAGTAAATTTATTAATAAACTATAATAGATCTAAGTCTAAGTACTAACTTATTAACTAAGTCATTATAAGTAGAAGTATTATAATGAATATTGTATAGATCTAGATTGACTAGATTATAGATAGATCTATAGATAGATCTCTAGTTTAGTAGATTAAGTATAAAGTATAGTAAACGTATTACAGTATTATTATATCTATGTCGTATGTCTATATCTAATAATCTAATAATTAAAAACGTTAGTCTTTATTAATATCTAGACTTTTTTCTAATAAAAACTGACTATAGGCATAGCATAGACTAAACTCAACAATCTAGTCTCAAGATAGAATCTATACTATTACTATCTAGATCTATTCGATTTTTATATAAAGATTTAGACTAGAATTAGATTATAGATCTAAATATACTAATGGAGAGATGATATGCGGTGTTAGCTAATAGCGTTGCACAAGAAACGAACCAGGGTTTTTCTAAACTCTAATACTTGGTATGTAATAGTAAAACAGCACCCTACCTACATAAATCGTAACTAGCAATAAAAAACCTATATTTATTGTAGCATATATAGGTCTGTGGTTGTATTTTATATAGCCTTCGTAACTTCTTCAATAGAGAAATGACTTTTGTAATTTTTTTTACTGAAAATTGGGCTATTCGCGTCTGACACATATATGATTTTTATGTTCAGCAACAAACCCTTTTTAATTGTAAATACTTTATATAGCACTTAAAACACAATAACTAAACATACCTCGGCAAATTTAATTAATTCTATTCATTCATAAATCTAATAGTTCGTGTTTTCATTTCAAAGCAAATGACTAACTATTTCCAGTTAATAAAGCTTAGAATAATTAATATAGTCCTACTATGAAGTGTAATATTTTTATTTTGTTGGTGAATTATTACAATGTATTCAATCTTCAGTCTACTGTCCCGTACCATAATAAAGGACATGGTCATAACACAGCTACTCTACGCCTTACTTGCGCACACTAAACATGATATCTAGCTAGCGGTCAACGTATTTGTGTATGCTGGCACCTTTTTTAGTTTAACTATAAACCTCGCAAAACGCAGGCCATGTTCCAAAAGTCATCAACCCCTCTATCTGTATCTGAGACTTGGGTACCTTACAGAAAGCAACTAAGACTTTTTTGAACGCTTTCATCCAAGATGTTTGCACACCATCAAGGACATACGTTGGCAAGACTGCACTACAAACAGCGATCTTTACAGTCCGACGTTCAAGCGTAAAAAGCTTAGCAAGGCACGTATCGCGTATGGTGGACAAACATATGCCAAAGGCAATCTTTTTTAGTGAGCTGAAAGATAGAATATCAGAGATGCCCCACGGAAACGCATTTTTAGAATACTAACGCAATGTTTTTAAGTCTCTTATAGAAAAAGCGCCATTTTACTTTGTTTCAAGGTGCATGTTTTACCCAATATCGTAGAGATTTTGCACCCCTTGATGCTTTGTACAGAAGCCATAATGAATATGAATATATAAATTGCTTTATTAAATGTCTGAACGTAACCATTTGAGAAGTTACACCGCTAAGACATTCTCCGAAGCCAATACTAGGCCAATAGTTTTACGCAGATTCAATGAAAAACGACAAGACGTGAGCTGATACATACATATATATATATATATATATATATATATATATATATATATATATATATATATATATATATATATATATATATATATATATATATATATATATATTTAATGAAGACTACTGTACGTTTATCCTAAAATCCTTTCACATGTATTCTGTGAAACCCCGATATGTATAATGTAAACTAGTTCAATGTTCCCCAGACACTCCGAAATTGTTTACAATTAAAATGAAACGTCTATACTTACGCTTTACTGTAGTGTTCGGAGGTTTTAGCTCACAAGAACCTGTTGTTTTATTGCACGGTAACAAACAGGAGCTATTACAAACTTGAGAAAGAAAGAAAAAAGAACAGGAGTAGAGTTATAGTTTGTATTTGCTCAAAAGTAGAATAGATGATGTATACCAATGTTTACTGTAGAGTACTGATAAATGAACTATATGGTGACACTAAGTAAACCATAATGTACAAAAAAGTCCATCATATAGTTCCTAGAATAAGCTATGGAGAACTAAGTATCATTGATTGATATGAGTATTCTTTGGCAGCTCTCTCTTCTGACGTACACAAAAAGTCAGCTCTGCAAGACGGAGACTCTCTGCTGCTACCCAATCTATCGGAAACGCTTCTTTAGAATACTAACGCATTGTTTTTAATAGATAAGTCTTGGACCGAGCCTATTTAATTCTACAGTCTGCAAAGACTTTTGCTGAAGTATTGTGGTTTCCAATGGCTACTGTCTGGGTTTACACGACGGCTTCCGCCCTTTAAGTGTTTCGTTTATTTCCAGTTTCCTTCTTTCTGTTTCTTTCGCGCTGTTTTTAACATTTGAAAGACACTCTCTCTCTTTTTCACTCAATTTTTCTTTCTAGTGTTGAAGGTTTCCGAGGAAGACGTTCTTGTCAAGACATGGTCAAGAATAGTAAAGATAAACGCCCAATAACAATAGCAATCTTTTCTTTTTTGGTAGATCAATCATCGTCCTCTTATTGTTTGCTCTAAAGTTAACTTTGCATTAACTAATTCGTCTCCATTGTTACGTCTGTTATGGCCAGGTAATGCTCCTTTCTCAGAATTAATGCCAAATTAATGCTCTTGTGGCCACCAGACACCGCATCGACTGCTTGCCAGTCTTCATTAGTTTTCCCAGACAGATAGATAACTGGCACTTCATTATTGACTATTGTTTAAAAAAGAAAACTGTCAAAGTGTGTGTGTGTGTTTGTTTTATTTAGATTTACACAATTTCTTCAAGAAAAAAAACATTGCCAATTGGTAAATGATAATATGTTTGTAACAAAGAGATTTTATGTCTGTTTTTGATTAGACTGAAGATAATAATAATAATTATAGGTTTTCTATAACGCTACTTTTATGCTTATAGCATGCTAACAGCGCTATGGTTCTATCTCATTTGTGGGGGTATCTGGGAGAAGGTTTTCCGAGCTGCCTCTAGGCGCTCAGTAAACAGATCTCTGCTCAAGTAGGGTGTCGAACCTCGAGCTCCCTTCATATGTAGCCAAGCCAACTTTAAGCGTACTTAGCCTACTCTCGACCACGCTTCTTACGTCAATAGAATAGGTCTTCATTGTTTTAGACAATTTTAGAAAATCAATGAATCAATGGCTCAGAAAACTAATAAATAATAATATTTATATCACTTAAAGACCAAGTACTCCACAAAATCTATATTTTTTGTACGTATCTATTGGATATATTGCAAACTGATTAATAGTATTTGTATTTAACCAGGAGTTCTTAACCACCAAGTCCTGTCTAAGGTTCTACAATGGCAGTCATTATTTACGTTTTGGGTCTTACTAAGTACGTTGCGCAAGGCCTCCGGATCCGACCAACTCACTATAAGCGGTCGAAGACCGCGCTAACCACGGTGGATTTTTTCATACTCCTGTGCTTTAACCCCACAATACCGTGGAAGGATCGACTTATCTGCTTACCGATTGACGACGATCCTTTTGTAGAACGGCGTGGCGTACTTGTTGGACTGGGTGGCAAGGCCTCTGTTTCATCCCTACCCCGGAAGAGAAATAAAAAAAAAGCTTAACCATGGTAACCCAAGGGAGGATGTGTTCGCTTTACTCATTGGCCTATCTAGGTTCTAGAAACGAGGCGCCACGTTGAAGCTACGGGAGTTGGAATGGCCAGATTTTTTGGGAGTCCTTGGGAAGTTTTGAAAAACAAGACGGTAGGGACAGAGAAATATTTTTGGAGGCTATACAAGTTAAACAATGCGCGGTGGTTGAGTGGTTAAACACTTAGTTTCCGAACCTGAGGCCCTGGCTTCGAATCTCAGTGAAGACTGGGATTTTGAACTTCTGGATTTTTAATGCGCCCAACTCTAATGGGTAGCTGATTTTAGTTGGGGAAAATATAGGCGGTTGGTCGTTGCGTTGGCAACATGACGCTGTGCTTGTTAACTGTTAGCCAAAACAACAGATAACCTAAACATCATCTGCCCTACATACCGCACGGTCTGAAAGGGGAACTGTACTTTTTACTTTAAGGCTAGAAATATCGGGGTCGTTGGTCATATCATCATAAGCCAGTGAAATAGTATTAATTTGGTTTTATTTATTTAACTGTAATCTTGTTTGTAGTCAATTATTCTACCTGTAACGAGGAATTGTGTCGATTATAAGAGGAAGACATTGGTTATATTGTGTTTGAAATATTGATAAATTATAATAATTGTTAATTATTGATGTGTTCTTTCAATAATCCCTCTGATCACTCAAACACCATCGTATTGTCAAAGTTACTCGTTTTTTAAAAATGTACCTCTACTCAAAAAAAACAACTTGGAATCACACTTAAAAAATAAGCAATACATTTAAATTTTAAACCATTTAAATCTGTCACTGAGAACCCAAAACATATAATGCATCTACTTGTATAGTCTTTACAATCTGTCTTTCCTGGAACTATCTAAGCTATTTTTGTCACATATGGAAAATTCTAATGTCTTATTTTTAACTAACTAATATAAACATCTTTTTTAATTAACTAATGTAAACATCTTCTTGAACTAACTAATGTAAACATCTTTTTTAATTAACTAATGTAAACATCTTCTTGAACTAACTAATGTAAACATCTTTTTTAATTAACTAATGTAAACATCTTCTTGAACTAACTAATATAAACATCTTCTTGAACAAACTAATGTAAACATCTTCTTGAACCAACTAATGTAAACATCTTTTTTAACTAACTAATGTAAACATCTTCTTGAACTAACTAATGTAAACATCTTCTTGAGCTAACTAATGTAAACATCTTCTTGAATTAACTAATGTAAACATCTTCTTCAACTAACTAATGTAATGCACCTCTAACAAACGACACACTACCTTGAAGGGTATATTGTATGTCATGTGACACTACTACTACTTATAGTATTTGTCAGTAAATCTATTGTACTTCTTCTAATATTAGTCAGTTCAGCTGTACCCTACTACTACTTATAGTATTTACACAGTCAAGCTATTCTAATACTTATATTATTTGAACTATTGATTTAACATTTTATACTAGTGTTTGAGGTCAAGTGAAGATACACATGGGTTGGTAGTGTGTGTGTGTTTCGAGCCGACGCAAATCGCCCCAGGCCAGCGCTAGACTAGCGGTCAGCCAAGAGGAATGTCAACATTCTGTACACCGGATACACAAAAACAATAAATGTAGTTTATAGGTGTATGAAAATCTTCATAGTAGAGCAGGGTATACATTAGAATTACCTGATTCGCATTTCTCGCCATAAAAGCCGCTCTCACACTCTATAGAGCAAGTTAGACAACTCTGAGCTAAGCAACCTGGGCACACTGTCATGGAGAAAAAAAAGGAAAACATGAGTCAAAGTTTAACATTCAGACCTGACCATCTAGCAGGCAGGTGATGTCAAGCTAACATTTTTCTAAGGTCAAAGTAAACGAAAGTGGTATGTAGCTATCCACTGTCTTTACTTTCTAAACCTAGGTCAGATACCAAGTAGACCTGGGGTGGACTTAAGGGCGTCTAAAAAAAACATGGTCAAATCAAGGTGGTCACAGGAACAAACTAAAACGACTAAAATAAGTGAGAGAGAAATAGGGAGAGAGTGAGAGAGAAAAAGGGAGAGAGTGAGAGAGAAATAGGGAGAGAGTGAGAGAGAAATAGGGAGAGAGTGAGAGAGAAATAGGGAGAGAGTGAGAGAGAAATAGGGAGAGAGTGAGAGAGAAATAGGGAGAGAGTGAGAGAGAAATAGGGAGAGAGTGAGAGAGAAATAGGGAGAGAGGGAGAGAGAAATAGGGAGAGAGTGAGAGAGAAATAGGGAGAGAGTGAGAGAGAAATAGGGAGAGAGTGAGAGAGAAATAGGGAGAGAGTGAGAGAGAAATAGGGAGAGAGTGAGAGAGAAATAGGGAGAGAGTGAGAGAGAAATAAGGAGAGAGTGAGAGAGAAATAAGGAGAGAGTGAGAGAGAAATAGGGAGAGAGTGAGAGAGATAGGGAGAGAGTGAGAGAGATAGGGAGAGAGTGAGAGAGAAATAGGGAGAGAGTGAGAGAGAAATAGGGAGAGAGTGAGAGAGATAGGGAGAGAGTGAGAGAGATAGGGAGAGAGTGAGAGAGAAATAGGGAGAGAGTGAGAGAGAAATAGGGAGAGAGTGAGAGAGAAATAGGGAGAGAGTGAGAGAGAAATAGGGAGAGAGTGAGAGAGAAATAGGGAGAGAGTGAGAGAGATAGGGAGAGAGTGAGAGAGAAATAGGGAGAGAGTGAGAGAGAAATAGGGAGAGAGTGAGAGAGAAATAGGGAGAGAGTGAGAGAGAAATAGGGAGAGAGTGAGAGAGAAATAGGGAGAGAGTGAGAGAGAGATAGGGAGAGAGTGAGAGAGAAATAGGGAGAGAGTGAGAGAGAAATAGGGAGAGAGTGAGAGAGAAATAGGGAGAGAGTGAGAGAGAAATAGGGAGAGAGTGAGAGAGAAATAAGGAGAGAGTGAGAGAGAAATAAGGAGAGAGTGAGAGAGAAATAGGGAGAGAGTGAGAGAGATAGGGAGAGAGTGAGAGAGATAGGGAGAGAGTGAGAGAGAAATAGGGAGAGAGTGAGAGAGAAATAGGGAGAGAGTGAGAGAGATAGGGAGAGAGTGAGAGAGATAGGGAGAGAGTGAGAGAGAAATAGGGAGAGAGTGAGAGAGAAATAGGGAGAGAGTGAGAGAGAAATAGGGAGAGAGTGAGAGAGAAATAGGGAGAGAGTGAGAGAGAAATAGGGACAGAGTGAGAGAGAAATAGGGACAGAGTGAGAGAGAAATAGGGAGAGAGTGAGAGAGAAATAAGGAGAGAGTGAGAGAGAAATAGGGACAGAGTGAGAGAGAAATAGGGACAGAGTGAGAGAGATAGGGAGACTGTGAGAGAGAAATAAAGATAGCAAGAGAGAGAGTGAGAGAGAATTTGGGAGATAATAAGCAGAGGGTGTAAGAAAACTGTACTACTTTGAAACACGACCATGCTCGCTAGAAAGCAGTTGAGAAGATAGGTTCTAATATAATACACTAAAGGTGGCACAGAAGGTTAAAAGTGTCGTTGACATTGTGTCATGAAAGTATTGATGACGTGATGTCATGAAAGTGTCGACGACGCGATATAATGGAAGTATTAATGACATGATATCATTTTTAGTGCCGATGACTTGATGTCCTGAAAGTGTAGATGACATGATCTTATGACATGTTTAAGATGTTAAGTGTTGCGAATATTTATTGTGTAGTTTCAAGAAAGTGACATGTGCATGGGGTTGAAGGATATGGTTACGTAATGTTATGATAGTGTTAGCTTATATCGGTTTATTTATCTTTTTTTATCTACCTAACAATCTATCTATTTATCTATCTATCTATCTATCTATTTATCTATCTATCTATTTATATGTCTGTCTGTCTATCTATCTATCTGTCTGTCTATCTATTTATCTATCTATATATATATATATATATATATATATATATTGTTCTGAATTTCTGAATTTCAAACAAATTTTTTAGAAAAAATGGTTTCTCATCTCATTGGTTTTTATTTATGAAATCTGTTTTATGTTATGTTTCTTTAAAAAAAATCTCAATTAATGTAATAGCTCTCAACTTTACCTTTTGGAGGGGGCTGTGTTGTTTCTTCTGAGAACAAAATCAAACCAATGTATTAGTTCACATATAATAGCAATAACTGAAAGATGATACAAATGTGTATTACCACTATATGTTGTTTGGCATACAATAAAACATGTAGGAACTTTCCATAGTAAAAAAGCTTCTGTACACTTACTCTGTCCGCCTGTCTGGTTCACATCTGTACACTTACTCTGTCCGCCTGTCTGGTTCACATCTGTACACTTACTCTGTCCGCCTGTCTGGTTCACATCTGTACACTTACTCTGTCCGCCTGTCTGGTTCACATCTGTACACAGTATTTCTCCCACTTCCCATATTGAGACATCATAAATCGGATGTTTCCTGGTGGTTTACCCCCGAAGCCTTTACCATGTTTGGTCATAGCTATAAGGCAACATATGTGTGAGTTAGTTAGCTAGCCAAGGCTGCTCGAAGCTTACAAGTCTAGGCACCTTTGACCCTTCATGTTTAAGAAAACAATTCCGCCGGTTCTATTATCTGAGCCCCTCAAAAGGCCAGGAGTTGGACATTGAATCTAAAATAATTGCAAACACTTGATTCTTGTCGTTCATTTGACGGTGTGCCACTGTGTGGAGAGAGCTGGTGACGAAGAAAGATATGCTAGCTTACAAAAAGCAAATACCCCATGTATCGAACAAAAGAGAGGCAATCGAAAAATAGCAGTGGAAAAACAGTAGTTTCCCCTACCAGCAAACCAAAAGAAACCGACTAGAAATTTATGTTCGTCAAAATTTGCGGTTACCACTTACAAACATTAAGCCGTACATAAATACATTAATCTTATCAACCTCATACAATTATTTTTTTAAATCTATAATCTCAAGAAATTGTTTTGTAAGAACATTTTTTTCTTTACATTTGTAATCTATATAATATGCATTTATTTATCTCTTTTTTCCAGGGTCCCCGATCAACAAAATTGGAGAACTTCTACGCCACGTGACAATTTTATTATCATCTTAACAATTCTAAATTACATACTTACCTATAAATTGTTTTTCTTCTGCTGAATCTGTTAAAAAAACATTTTAAAAAAAACATTATTTTAAAAGACAATGCTTACGTTATACAAGTTAAAATAAAATAGAATATTTTTAAAAAATAATTTAAAAATAACATTAGCTCAAACCGGGTATGAAGCTCATTTTATTGACACCGTCAGCTTCTTGATCGAACGATTGTACCAAAATTAGGCCAGCGGGCCTTGTATATCGTAATGATTTATTGGTAGTTTCATTACACGTATCTGATTTAGAACTCGATTTAGAATGTAGACGTAATCTCTATTAAACTAGCAGTACACACACCGCGGCCAAGCCTGATGATTGTTACCCAGTCTATATATTGTTTAGTAAGGCCGGAACACCAACACCTCCCCCTCCTATTTGTTTTTTAATAAACAGGCCACATTATAACAATAACCTACACAGTGTAGTTGTTCAAATGAAATGTTACAGCCCACTCTTTTTCTTCTTCTCTCTGTCTCTCTTTTTTTCACTTTTGAAACACACATTTTTTTTAAATTTGCGCATCGTAAATTCTCCGACATAGACTTTTGACTTCATTTGAAAAGTCCCGCATAATTACCGCACTCATATTTGGGGCCCGTTAAGTCTAGAATCACTTTTACTTATCCGCCCCCACCCCCGCTAACAACATTCTATGTCTTCTGAAATTCAAACTGTATCTCATATTGACCGTGACACCTCCTCCCCCCCCCACACACAAACATAGTGACACACACACACACACACAGACAACGGCTTTCACACTTTTCTGCCTAATTTTATTTAACTTTTCAAGCATTCCCCGAATGATCGACTAATCGGCACGTTTCAGGCTTAGAGCTAAAAGAAAAAAGCATTTTCCGAAGACCTCAATTTAATGCTACATTCCCGATCCCAGCTCAACATTTATTCTGTCCAAACTGGTTCTTAGCAAGCGTTTAGGAGGTAAAAGAAACATGTGTACGAAATTTCATGCTAATCTGTTCGACATTTTAAGAGATCTCGTGATCAATGGGTCTGTGACTTGTAAATATAAAGTCAATTTACGTAAAAACATAAGCAAAGCTTAGAAAATCTATCAACAAACTTTAAGCAACTTAAAATTTAATAGACATATCAGCTATCGGCACCTTACGGCTGACTACGACATGATGTTTTTTTTTACCCCAATTAATAGCCAAATTTAAATTGATTTCTTTTATACTCTTATTGTGTCCCCCCCCCCCCCAGTATGTAATGAGTAGGAAGGGGGCCGATCTCCTCTACCTCCCCTACCCGAGTGGCAGGGTGGTTTAATTTTTGTTCAGAAATCACAGTTTGTGAATAGAATTAATCAAGTAACTATATTCTGTTTCTTGATATTTTAACCTATTGTTATATTGGGGGTAACGAATGATGAAATGTCCCCCTACCTGACCTGCTCCGACAGGTCCTTACCTTTTTTTTGGGGGGGGATGGCGAATCTTAGTGGAGAAACTTTACAATTTTGAAAACTCTCTTATATAAGCTAATAAAATAATGGCAATGTTTTCGATTTCCAAGATTAAAGATGATTGCAGTGTTTCTCGTAACTTCTCATTTTTGACATGGAAATTTTTCCGTATCACTTCCAGACAAAGCCGTTGTCCCCCGCGGTCTATGAAAGTTTTTTTTTTGTCTTCTGCGCCTGTCTTTTATGAAGGTTTCTCTTTGGGTCTCAAATGTATGCCCAGCAGCCTTTGTGAGAGCTCAACAACTGTCTCTTTCAAATGCCATCTGCTGCCATCTACTTACTTCTATGACAGTGAGGGCGAAATGACGCCTGATCTTTTAGCGCCCATGTAACGTCGCCGCCTTTTAAGATCTCTAAAGAAGATTGACTTTTGGAATGCGGTCTTCTCCCATGTGGGATAGGTGTCCGATAAAGCACTCAGGTCGCAGAGAAATACATATAATAGATACAGAGAATATATGTATAACCTTCTAATATCGGATCCCCCCCCCCCCCACAACGCCTAGCTAATGTCAAATGGAAACATTAAAAACATTAAAAATATCAAATGGATAGAGGATCTTTACCTGATTAATCGTTTTCGCTATACGGACCATTCCACCTAAAGCTGAAAAGATGACTTTTAAAATAGCGACAACTTTTACGAAATTCTTCAGGTTAAATTTTTTCCTATGGATCATTTTCTCGCATATTTCTCACACAGTATCGGACTTTGCCCACACCTTACTAAATTTCTCATAGTTTGACCTGCCTTTTTTGATTGGATGGATAGTGTACTGTAGACGTCAGGAAAATTTTTGTGTGCATCTATTATTGAAAAAAAGCAAAGGTGGCGTCAGGGCTCCAATCCCAACCCTGCTGAAGGAACGTTCTGCGAACCCCCAGAACCCTTAGCTATTACAGAAGCCCTTTACTTATTTTAACATACCTTTTTTATCGGCCCCCGAAACGGGAAAAGACGCTATTAGTTTTGTGTGAAATGTCTGTCCGTCTGTCCGTCCGTCCCATTTAGATCTCGTAAACTAGAAAACATATGGAAAATCCGACATCACAATATTTTAGACCATTCAAAGTTCTAATGGAACGGCTAGTTTTTTTTCTGAGAGCGAAAAATAATTTTTAAAATCAGTTATTCCAGCAGTTTTTTAAAGAAAAAAAGCTAATTAGTATGCATTATAAGTTAGACTAGGTTTTAAACGAGCAATAATGTTATAAACCTAATTTTTCTGAACTTTGTCGTTGGACTCAATGGACCGCATATATTTTTTTATAAGAGATTGAACCTTTTCAAAACAATTACATCAATGAAAAGAGGCGCGGTAAAGCGCTCGGCTTCCGAACCGGGGTCTCGGGTTCGAATCCTGGTGAAGACTGGGATTTTCAACTTCGTAATCCTTGGGCGCCTCTGAGTCCCTTGCTCTAATGGGTACCTGACATTAGTTGGGGAAAAGTAAAGGCGGTTGGTCGTTGTGTTGGCTACATGACACCCTCGTTAACCGTAGGCCACAAAAACAGATGAACTTTACATCATCTGCCCTATAGACCACAAGGTCTGAAAGGGGAACTAGTTAGCCCAGGTTCACATCTAACTTTGCATTCACTTGCACCTATCATTTGATCTGCTGGACCGTTGGGGCACTACAAAAGATCTGTCAACCTTCTTTCTCCATTCTTATCTCTCATTTGTCTTTGATATAATTTCATTCGGATGTTGTTTCTGAAAATATTGAAGCCTGACTGGGTGGACCACTTCGAGGGCCGATTTTGTGTTTGTGTTTCCACACTAACTGCCCTTGTAACTTTGTTTTTGTTTGTTTTAACGAAATATGTGCTGGAGACGTCAGGAAGCTAGTTTTTTTTTTTAATCTTACAATGCAAGAAAACCCTTAGCGTCAAGGCTTCATCCAGAACCCCGCTGGAGGTAAGTTAACAGCGCTAACCAAACTCCCTAGTTGTCTAAAAGAAGGGGAACTAACTTAGTTTTTCCACCGAAGATAAAGAACTTTGCTCTTATATATATTTGTGTTCCGCAAGGTTGTTAACGCCGGAAATGGTAATGGTCTTAAGCCCATAAAAAATGCCTATAAAATGCTTCCAATGTCATGCGACTCAAATAGTCTCTGACAACCAGTCCAACTCCTGGTCTTCACGTGTGGTTCAGATAATGAGTCTGGCGAAACCATTACCACAGACAGAAGAAGGGGCAAAGGAGAGCAACTGGCGCCTAAACCAGCAAGCTTCAGGCAGGAGGGGCTCGTTAGTCTTGGTTGGCTACCCATCTAGGAGAAGGAAAACTCTGAATCGAAACCTCCGCTGCCTTGCGGCTATACCCAAACGCGGGAAAGGCTTCGGGAGACAACCCTGAGGAAAAATTAGGAGCTGGTGACCCTTAGACAGATTGTGGCGCTACTGATTCCAAACTGTATCGGATGTTCCGTTCCTTTCGTCACATCAGCTGCTCGAAGAATGGGGAATTGCTGTGTAGGCGACATCGTTTCGACCATAAACAATGCCCAGGCTTTATATATAATTCAAAATCGCATTTAGCTACAGTCATAGAATTTGGTGATTGTAGTTTGCTTTAGAAATAATATTTAAGAGAGAGGCTTTCAACCTTAAAACGCTCTGTAAGGAGATTTTAAACACAAAGCCATCTGGGGGGGGGGGGGTAAACTTTTAAAAAGCCATCAGGAGGTTGGAGTTTTAAACTTAAAACCCCCCATTAGCTTGGCTATGCTCAAAGAATTTTAGTGCATAATTTTTTTTTTATAAAAGAGGTAATTTTTAGCATCAAACCTCTCTGAAGGGAGATTTAAACTCAAATTTAAATTGAAGAATTATTTTTTAGCTTCCATCCCCGCTGGCGGGGGTTTAAAATCAAAACCCCTTGGCTGTTCTGGTGCAAGTAAAGGTTTAGTATTGAAATTTCACCTAAAAAAAACGAAATGAAAAAATAAAAAATGAAAGTAATGAAAGTGATACATATATATATATATATGTGTGTGTGTGTATGTGTGTGTGTATTTGTACATAGCGTTAGAGCGTAGACTTTACACGGGTTTAGGGTTAGGTGAACTAAATCTCCCCCCTTCCCCAAGTACACACACGCATACAGTTCCGGTTCCGCCAGTTGTACCGATGCATAATTCTTTGTACAATACCTCTATCCAGGTCGCAACTATACGGGGGTGGGGGGAACCTCGGTGGTGAAGGCTTGATCTCAAAAACAGTACAACAATTTTTCCTAGAAATGTAGATGTATATCGCTGAGAAATGAATTACTCGACAGTCACGCTGGGAAAACGTAAGTTTGACCGTTGCAATTTTTCAAAGTGAAAACGAAAATGAAATAGATTTAGATTTGGCTAGAGAAGTAGATCTAGGACTAGAGTCTAAATCGGTTTCGAAAGGACTATCGCGTTCTTGAGAGAACTATTACGTTTGGAGATTATGAAGTTTAATGTTAAAAAAAAACAATTGTGTACGTAAAATGTGTGTATCGTCTTCTAAATCTACCTTTAAAGATCTATCATTGGATTACTATTAAGGGTCGTAGATCTATACATTCGATCAATCAATACTCTCTCTCTGGGGAGGAGGGAGGGAAGTAGGTATTGTTAAAAAAATTATTTATTAAGACAAAATAATCGCTTGTTTGTACGTTCAGAAGGTAACAGGCATTGTGATTTATGGGGACAGATGATTTCAAGTTCATCTATTTCGACAGCTAGTCAGGGTGTAAATGTGGCCAGCACAACGATCAACATATCTTTTTTTTTCTCATCATATGTCCGGTCGTTTAGAGTTGGATGAACTTAGGGATGTCGTAAAAATTCAGAAGCTCAATATCCTAGTCTTTACCAGGAGTTTAACTTTGGAGCTCAAATTCCCCTCGGTTGTAATGCCACCCGCTCATTATCTCAACTTGAAAAAAAAAATAAAACTAAAAAAAAAATGTATATCTTGTGTACCCTTACATATACACATATAACTGGATTTGAATCTACAAGTAGACGTTTTTATTTTGGCTTGGTTTTTGTCATATAGTGCACAGCTATGATCTGCTGGAATGACTGTTAAAAACATCATCGTAGGAAGGATAACACTTTTATCCGCTGTCCACCAATACGATGTATCATTAAATCTTGTAGCCTCGATGAAATCTGAAAGAATTGAGATTTAGTTTTGCTTAGGCGAATAGGAAAATTAAATAGCATGATATTAGGAAGCATTGTGTGTAGCGATAATGCGTATGCAGTTACTGTTTGGAGAGCTTTGTGTAGAGTTACTGTGTGGATGGGTGCTGTGTGGAAAGTTAATGTGTGGATGGTTTCTGTGTGGGGGGTTGCTGTGTAGAGATTGTATGTGCAGAGGTTGTTATCTTGAGTTACAGATGTATTGTTGTTCATCTAGTTCTATTACACATTTAATTAAATGACTGATCTTCTTCTTCTTCTTCTAGCCAGCGTTTTACTGCTAAGCTGTCAGCTCTTTTGCAGACAAGGAAAAATAGTGTGCTGTTTTCTTCAGTTGTTCAGCACTGCCGTACAGGGTGTTGGTTATGTTGGGCTGTAGTGGTAGTAGGGTCTGCCTAAGGTGGATTAGGAAGGTACATTCAACTAGGATATGGTTTACGGTTTCATAAGGGTGGGCGCAGTGTCTGCAAAGGAGGAGTTGTGTGGGATTTATTTTATTGAGATGATAATTTTTCAGAAGTGTGTGTCCTGTCCTTAGTTGCAGTTGTAGATTGCTCTTTGCGGGGGAGGAAGTTAATACTGTCCAGTTTGTTAGGCATGTTCATTTATTTGTATATTGCTCTTCCTGTGTTTTCTGTTGCCCATTGGTTGAGCAGGAAAACTCCACTTTGTGGCGATACTCCGCCATGTGGGTATCGGGGCTTGGAAATGACTAAGAATAATAATAACCTTTCCACTTGCATTTCATTTCACTAAGGTGAATAATAGTGGAGTCCCCCCTTCCTATGTGTTTTTTGACGTAGGTCTATGTCCCTCTACGCTCTACTACTGGATATAAACTGGTAAATGTGATAGCATGAAGGGGCCTGGATCCAGGATGTGACAATTCCACAGGGAATACCCAGGGCACAGTCCACCTTAAGCTTCTCTACTGCAAAATAGCTTCATTTGAAGAGACCCGTGGATGGCGGAGAATTGGCCAACCCCACCTTATCCCATGGATATTCCAGTTACAGTTTCAGACCAAGATGTTGTTTTAATTCAGTATTGGAGCAGACTGCCAAGGCCGAAAACTCCCTTAAAAAGCGGGGATTATATATAAAAGCCTGAGGAAACACCCAGTCTACATCAAATACATGACTGATCTAAGCTCATTGATACTATTACAGTTTATGTTTATTCTTTGTATTTTTTTTTCTTGATTTTCTTATTGAATTTCAGATAATTTTGATATTGATGGAGTGAGAGCGAGTAAAAAGAGAGACTGAGAGATTAAAATATTAAAAAAGAAATGTTATATTAAGATTGAAACGACTGGATGTACGCAGTAATATGTGCGTAGTGCTCAACCCTTGCTAAGAGTTTATCTTAAGCGAGGTCCAGTTGGTTAGCTATCGGTCGCAAAGAAACACTGGGCTGGACATCGAGCTTTTATTTTGGAAACAAGTGCTCCGATTGTTGGAAAAAAAAATAAAAAAAAATAACTAAACCAAATTTCAGGGCTAATCTAAACAAGTTGGACTGTACAAGAAGAACAAGCATTAAAACATTAAAAAATACTTTTTTTTTTAAGTGTACGTCACCTAATAATTTGACAAGAGAAGATAAGCGAGTTTTAAATTTGTCCAATGTTTTTCCGGTATGCTATTAGGGTATGACCCGAGGCCTGCGGTTCTTAGTTTGCGTATTACTGATCTAGTGCAGTTGTTCTCAGTCCATGAACCCGAAATGGTCCACGTATGGGGTCCAAAGAAAGATGAATATTGTATACTTTTAACATATTGTCTTCCTTCAAAGCCAATTTATCCGATCGTATAATTTGAATGATAATCAACTCAATCTCATTGGCTGTTTCAAATCCACAATGTGAGTTCTCTGACGTCCAAACACACCAATTCTTCAGTTGGATATTCTCGACTAGGTACTGAACCGCTATGCGCGATGAAAGACTCAGATCCCAGTCATAGATAAATCCATACTATTAGAAAAACAGCTTATCGAAATATATTTTTACAAATTTGGAACTTAAAACCAATGTTTGAACAAGGATACCATAAACAAGTGATTCCCAAAGTGGTCTATATAGACTCCCAGGTATCTAGGAGTACTTTCAAGGGGTCCACGATACGAAAATGTTTGGGAACCACTGCCATAAACCATCTTATCTTGTTTTTGGTTTGTTTTTTTTTTTACTTTGGGCTCCGTGGGCAAATTTAGACTGAATTAAGGGCCAAAAAAGTTTAAGAAACTCTGATCCAGTGGATTGGATTTAGATCTATGTCAAACATGGCGAATGTTTACTTCCATTTATTTAAAATATTTTCTAACGAAAACAGAAATAGAGTGTGACAATAGGTTGACCAGTTGAACCTACATGTACGTATAACATACTGTGAAAACTGGTTGACCTGAGTTGTTTACAAATTATCGTTCTTTAACAGAGATAAATTTAGGGTTTTTATTTAAGGTATAGGGCCTTATGGCATTATACCTATAGCATTCAATGCGCAGACAAGCTGAAGTCCCAAATGTTCAAACCTTCATTCTTACCAGACAGAAAAGAATAATTTAAAGAAAATGAGAAAATTTCAACGTTCGTAGGCCTATCTTTTATACTTTGGTCTCTTTGAGTTTCTCACTTTCTTTCCTTAGAGTTTCTCACTTTCTTTCCTTGAAATTTCTCACTTTCTCTCTGTAGAATTTCTCACTTTCTCTCTGTAGAATTTCTCACTTTCTCTCCTTAGTTTCTCACTTTTCTCTCCTTAGAATCTCATTTTCTCTAGTTAGTTTCTCACTTTTTTCTCCTTAGAATTTCTCACTTTCTCTCCCTAGAGTTTCTCACTTTCTCTTCTTAGAGTTTCTCACTTTCTCTCCTTAGAGTTTCTCACTTTCTCTCTGTAGATTTTCTCACTTTCTCTCTATATTTTCTCACTTTTCTCTCCTTAAAATTTCTCACTTTCTCTCCTTAGAATTTCTCCCTTTCTCTCCTTAGTTTCTCACTTTCTCTCCTAAGAGTTTCTCACTTTCTCTCCTTAGAGTTTCTCACTTTCACTCCTTAGAGTTTCTCACTTTCTCTCCTTAGAATTTCTCACTTTTCTCTCCTTAGAGTTTCTCACTTTCACTCCTTAGAGTTTCTCACTTTCTCTCCTTAGAATTTCTCACTTTTCTCTCCTTAGAGTTTCTCACTTTCACTCCTGAGAGTTTCTCACTTTCTCTCCTTAGAATTTCTCACTTTCTCTCCTTTGAGTTTCTCACTTTCTCTTTGTAGAATTTCTCACTTTCTCTCCTAAGAGTTTCTCACTTTCTCTCCTAAGAGTTTCTCACTTTCTCTCCTAAGAGTTTCTCACTTTTCTCTCCTTAGAGTTTCTTACTTTTTTCTTATAGCAAACTATGGAGCATACGTCAAGTTTCTTGGCTATGACTTGTTTAAAATCTTTGGGCCATGTGGTAGTGTTTGTAGTTCTGATGCGGAGGCGATAGCAATCTGTGAAGCCTTAAAGTCATTGACTCACAAGTTGGCGGCGGACATTTGATGGCAACACAGATTGCTGTGGTCACTGACTCAAAACCTGTACAACAGGCTTTGCAAAGCCCTGGATCATGGACCCCCTATATCGACACTGTTTTCATGGCTGTTTTCATCTCATCACACGCTATTGCACCCCTGTGATCAAGCAGTGGGTACTGAGTCACATACATGTGACTGGCAACACGATTGCAGACTGCTTGGTCCACTAGGGAGGTCAAACACCAGCCAGCGAGCAGGCTGTTACTTTTTATCATGCTCTGGCTATAATCCAAACATTAGAAACGGAAGGTAGTTTCTTATCTTATACAATACAGGCGTTACTTCAAAAAAGAAGATGATTACGTCCTACGCGTCATGCATTTAGTTATGCATATTAACCAATGACCTAAACTCCGCCAAGTCACAAGTTTGAGTGCTAGGACGTCCCAAAAAAGCCTGGAGTCTGGAAGCGCATGAGGTGCCCTGACTTTCCAGTGGTACAGGCTGTCCTGGCCTGAGCAAGCTATTATAATATTGAGCTCATATTTCTCATGGCTATGGAGAAACTTTGACTCACGGTGCCCCTGCTGCGGGGAAGAAGAGGAAACCGCGCCTCATATTCTTTTTATCTTCCCCGAACTTTCTGATCTCTGTTTCAACAGGTCTCGGAAACCAAAACTTCTCGACCTGTATGGTGACATGTATGCACTACGCAAACTAGCAGAGTTTCGGTCCAGGGCTTTTGCAAGAGAGGATTAGATCATCTCAAGCCCTCACTCAAATGGAGTTTCATGATTACTTGTTCTCATAGTTTTTCACTTTTTTCTCTTAAGAGATTCTTTTTTTCTTTTTCTATTTTTAGAGTTTCTTTGTTTGAATAATTTTTTTGTTTTAGAGTTTTCTCTTGTTCTATTATTTGAGATTTTTTTCTCTCTTTTCTAGGATTTACTCTTTTTTTGATCTATAGTTTCTCTTTGTATTTAGAGTTTTTTCTTCAATATTTAGAGTTACATTTTCTATCTTTACATACATATTAAAATGTTCAAAAGAGTAAAAAAAAATAACACTAAATTTTTTATCTTTTAAGACCTCATTACAAAGTGATTATAGACAGGGTTACTACTAGACATTGTAAAAAAAAAACACTAAAATTCATAGGCTATGTCATGTCACAATGTCTTTGTGGCTTGCAAAGACCTTCCTTCAGGGAACAGTACCAGTAAAAAAGTAGAAGAGGAAAACAGAGAAAGCGATAGGAAGACATCATAAAAGAGGTGCTTTCCAAGACAAAAGACATGGAGGTATGGAGAAAGACTGTCGACAAATTTTGTGCAGTCCCCCAATGATCCAACAGACTAAGGAATAGATAAAGGTGGTGAAAAAAATTGGTTTTCTAAATATCTTACATAATCTTGGTATCCCAGAGCAGTTATCTTTGATTTGCACAAGCTGTTCAATCGTGGTTGGGTTAGATTTGTCACGTGTTGGATCCTCACAGCTTTCCTGGAATGTGTAGAAGAGAATTTTCGTCCAATAAAAACATTAACCAGTTCAATGTCAAAAGCTTTTTGAAGGGCTAAAATCACGAATTTTCACGATTTCATATAATATATATATATATATATATATATATATATATATAAACTGGGAAAATTTTGAAAAAAAATTATGGTACATATTTCAATTAGAGCAGTGCTGATAATTTTCAGCACACAAAAGAAATACGTTGGTGACCTTTCTCTTGAGAGCAATGGGGTCTAGGGTTTAAGGGAGTGATGTTCGCTCCCTCAGCGGGGTTTGAGGCGAAGCCATGACGCCAAGCGTTTTCTTTTTTCTTGCATTCTTTACAACAGAAATCCATTCTCCTGACGTATTGTTATAAACCTGGCAGCGTCACAGATGGGGGTAGTGGTATGTGTGTAGTCAGCCGACGCGAATTGCCCCAGGCCAGCGCTAGACGATCCTTGACGAGTTACGACGGTCAGCCGAGACGAGTGTCAGCATGATGTTTAGGGAAGGATCGGCGTCGTGAACAGAGGTCAGGAGCGTCGCAAGGGATGTAGTCATCTGACCACCCAGAATGGTCGAGCGACGTTCCGTCCGGTTCTAGAAGGCCAGCAAGGATCCTATATAAAGAGCGGAGGTGTCGCAGTCAAGATGTTGAGAGCACGGTTCACAACAGTCCGGTCGACTACGGAACAGTTCAGTGTGGTTCAGCGGTGTGGTTCTGTACGGAGCATTACGACGGTTCAGTGCGGAGTACTGTCAAGTACAGTCAAGAGGAACGGCTTCTTGATCTTGGTCTGTGATCGAGTCCGACACAACGAGCCCAGTGTGTGAAGTCAATCCTGAACTAAACCCAGTGCAAGCCAGGAGAGACGGAGAGGCCAGTGCAAGAGTTGATACGGCGGTACGGTTGATAAAGAGAGATATTTGTACAGCCTGTGTTACGTGTTGCCAATTGTTCATTATTGGCTGCAATTTATCGGACATTAAACTGTTACGTTACTTTGGAGCCCTGAGTTGTCAAGTTCTTCAAGTTGATGGTGTACGGTGCAGTTTGGAGAGAGCCTGGATAGTGAGATTCTTAACAATATAAAGCTCAATATTCATCCTAATAAAATTAAGTAAAATAAAGTAACGCGTGAAGCAATGATCGATAAGTAAATGTGACTGACATTTGAGGCTGAAGTATATCTTATTATCTTTATAGGGCGTTTTTTTCGTATTAGTATCATCATGCTAAGCGAGACCTCTTGCGGAAGTCTAATTCAAAGCTCTGAACAAATTAATTTCGAAAGCGTGAGGAGAAATAAAGTGGATCAATTAGATTCTACTCTACATTTTGTGTATATTTAGGATCCAAGTATAAATTGTGAATTATAGTCCCAAAATTATTTAAACAACAGAAAAATCTCAAATTGAGTAATGGTTGGGAAAAAAGTATTTTAGTTCAAAACATATGATATGTTACTCGTATAGGCCAACTTAAAATTCTATATCTCCCTTAACAAAGTACTTTTAAAATAATTATGGCTAATTCATGCGTAATTACACAGACTCTGTCGCCATATTTGAATATTATGTTTACTCTGTCGCCATATTTGAATATTATGTTTGAACAATCATGTTTTTGGTATGAGAGGGGGATAAGCGGTACGGTGAAAACGAGGACCATGTAAAAGTCCTCTCCCTATTGCATAATTATTACTAATGATTGCATTAGAAATTAAAGAATAGGGGGCGACATAAGAATTTAGCTTATATTATATAGATATTCAACTAATTTTGTCCATATACTGTGATTTCTGCATAACATTAGTCCACCCCTCCCCCAATCAAAGGGTTAGGGCGCGTTTAGCAGTAGATGCAATACCCCCTCCCCATTTTTCATGCCACCGAATCGTCCAAAAACCAGAGAGGAGCGACACGATATATAACAATTATATTGTATAGAGGTTCAACTAATTGTAATCACAAACAATGATTTCTGAAGGAATAAGGGATTTCCCACCACACACACACACACTCAAAGGGGCCCAAGGAATTGGCCTTCATAGCAAAAGGGGACGACGTAAATTACAGACTGGTTAAACATTAATAAGTAGCTTATATCGTTTTCAACTAATTCTGTTCACAAATTGCGATTCTTAAAAAAAACAAAAACAAAAAAACACTTCACCAGCACAAATTGTTTAACATATTTAAGGGGTGGGGGCGGCATAATCTAAAATTGGTTCAAATATAAAAAAAATCAGTTTATATTATTAACACGAGTGATGAATTGTTATACAAACTGTGGGATTTCTCTACTGAAGTTCGCCCACCCTTTCCGCCAGTGGTTAAAACCAAGGTGCCATGCAGTGGGCCCTACCCATGGGTGGACGCTTCCCTTTGTAATTTTTTTTAATACCCCTACAAAGCTTATATCAAGATACTTTTTCTGTTTGTCTGGCAAAATGTTTGCACACGTTGTTTCTCCCACATCCAGTCTCGGATCAAGTGAACATTTGGCACAATCATTATTTTTTTACCAGACAACATTACAATCAATATAAAACAAGAAAATGCATTTTTAAAAATATTTGTTAAGACTTTACCTCCGCTATTAAACTTCAAATATAATAAAATAATTTTATAATTTTTTGTTTTTAAATATTTGGTTTAATCTGGGTATCGTACCCGTGACACCGCCAGCGGCTAAAAATACGCATTATCTGATTTGGCCAGCGATTTTTTATTGATATGTTCATTGTATAGTTTTCTACATCTAACACTAGACCCAACGTCACGTCAGAGACGTTTTTGAGCTCAGAGTTCAACTTCCTGAATCTAGGTTTCATTAATTTCTGACTTGAAGAGATGTATTGTAAAAATAAGCTAATAAATTAACTATTGATAGTATCTTATTTGGTATTTCAAACTAAGGAAAGAAATCGTTCTTCGGAATCCTTAGGCGCCTCTGATTCCACCCAGCTCCAATGGATACCTGATATTAGTTGGGGAAAAGTAAAGGCGGTTGGTTGCTGTGCTGGCTACTGGACACCCTCGTTAACCTTAGGCCACAAAAACAGATGAACTTTACATCATCTGCCCTATAGACCACAAGGTCTGAAAGGGGAACTAATTAGGCCAGGTTCACATCTAACTTTGCATTCACTTGCACCTATCCTTTGATCTGCTGGACCGTTGGGGTACTACACAAGATCTGTCAACCTTCTTTCTCCATTCTTATCTCTGATTTGTCTTTGATATAATTTCATTCGGATGTTGTTTCTGAAAATATTGAAGCCTGACTGGGTGGACCACTTCGAGGGCCGATTTTGAGTTTGTGTTTCCACACAAACTGTCTTTGTAACCTTGTTTTATTTTTTTATTTTTTTGCCAATGATTTTTGTTTTAGAAGTGCAATTGTGTTAATTCTTACCTCTATATACGAGCCATTAATATAATTCCTAACAAATTTGATGCACATGTCATCTACAAAACAACAGTTTGCCGCTAGGAGCATCTCTGTGGAATTGACAAGACAGAGCAAATAAAAGTGAAACTGAACAACGGTAGAGAATCCATGACGCTCTCTATATTAACATGATTACATTTGCGGATGCAACTTTCAGGTTTTGAAGTCTTTGTGACCGGCCAAAATCTTTCTGCGTCACTTAAGTTCATCATAGCATCTCTATATATAGTTCTCTTCGTCGCTCAAGAGTTTGGACGAGAAGAAAAAGGAAAGGAAAGATCCCTCTCTTATTTCTGCGGATTGTCAGCCCACGAAAAAAACAAGAAGGTGAGGAGAACAAGTATTCACCTGTCACTACGGATGTCTGCCTGGTTTAGTATTATTTTACTTCAATTATTTCCCTTTCTTTGCCCAATCGCACAGCCAATCCCGACCTTTTCTCTGCACGATGGACTGAATCCATCACATTGGTGACCATGTTAGCGCGTTTCTTGACGCTCATCATCGGCATCTTGAGCTGGCGGTCATCGTTCACACCAACTGGCCATTACCGGGCATACCTTCCCCTACCCGTACTACGGGAAGTGTTTAACTCCTCACTATACTCTTCTTTCTCCCTTCCCTTGCCCGCCCAGCTCTACATTTGATCAAGACTGTCGCATGTTTCAACAATTCTTAACATTTCAAGGTGCGACTAATATTCACGTGGTGGAGAATATTTCATCACACGCCCCCTACCGTCGTCTTTCACTTACTCAGGGCCGGTCCTACAGATTGCGGGGCGATACATTCTATCCCTTTTTATTCTCCTTATTTCTTATTGCAGTGGTTCCCAAAGTGTGGTTTGCGGACCCTGAGACGACCGTAGGGGCTTCACAGAAAAATTAAAAGTTGTATACAATTATATCTTTTTTCGCCAGACGCTAGTTTAATTCTACCGGATAATAATCAACTGATCCTTCACTATTGTTTAATATGATTTATACGAGCAATTATTTGACTATTGTTGATGGAGCTTGGCTAAACAACAATGATTAATAACAATCTGACAATACCATATTTGTACAAACCAATCTAAGTTATTCTTTCCATTTCTCTGCTTTATCACGCCATAAAGGAGTAGGTCAAGCCTCGTTTTAAACTTTTCGACCGATGACCCTGACATTCCCTGATACACCGACATCTGTCTGTTCCGAGGTAATTCGTGTTTGTTCCATTGTTTTGCGCAGGTCCATCTCACCTTTAGCTTAGAGTACGAGAGGCCAAGTGCGCTTGAACTTGGCTTGGCTTGGCTACCTAGAAGGGGGCTCGAGGTTCGACACCCGACTCGGGCAGAGTTGTGTTTACTGAGCGCCTAAAGGCAGCACGGAAAACCAACTCCTAGATACCCCCTCCCCCACTGGCTACACAAATGAGATTGGACCAAAAGCGCTCTGAGCATGCTATAAGCATGAAATTAGCGCTATATAAAAGCTATTATAATAATAATAATAAATAGTCGAAGCGTAAACAGACAGAGTACATAAGAGTGTCATGGAAATAGTGACTTTGAACTGAGACATGAGGCCGTAAGAGAGGCCGCACCACATAAGGCAAAACTACGTCAATATGCTCCTATATAATTCCAATTCGGATTTCTACATTACAAAGTCCAACAGTGATTAGCCAATATGTGTCAGATGTTTCAATGCGTTATCACATTCAAATTTGAAACTTGCCAAACTAAAGCCTTCAACAATTTGTAACCAATCATAATGAACTAAAAGAAAAACAAAAAACCCGTCGATTATTTTAAACGTTAAGCTTTAGGCAATGCAAACAGAACAGGTTATAACTAGTCTTTATTTTACTTCCCCCCCCCCCCCCTACTGCTTTGGGTGTGTGTGGAGGTCCCATTTTGCTGCATTATTGTTTTTAATTACAATTGGTTAATTCTCTATATAATGTAATTGGATAGTCTAAGTCTAAATGATTCTTAGCTTGTTTACCCTTGTATTGTATGTAACTCATTTTCCATTTTCCATTATGTAAACGTGTAGACTGAGACCCCCACCCCCCTCTCTACGACCTTTTATTTGTTCTTTTCGCTATTAGCGTTCATCATTTTCACCAATGTTACTATACCATGATGAAAAGACGTATAAATACATTCTTTCGACACATTATGTAGCTATTGACGCTTTCACTAATTCGATTACCCCCCCTCGAGCACAGCAAAAATTCTTATTTCCTCCATTGCTTATTTTTATTCGGCATTTTTATCTCCCTTGTTTTGTTCTTGTACGTATGCAGTTGTTATGAACAGTCTCTTTAAGCAATTCTATTTGGTCATTGTCTCCCCTGTTTGTAAGCAATCTTATCACTATGACAAAGCACTTTAGTTGAGGGCATCGATAAGATGCGTGGAGGTATAGGTTTTATTCCCAGCCTCCCTCCCTTTGGTGTCTGCATACTCGCCACTATGTCTATGCTTACTTGATGGTGCGTGATACTACTTGGCATTACCTACGACTAATACTTGTTACTTGTTACGTGATAGTATTTGGTACTTGCCACAACTGCCCATGTGGTACTGCTCACCACAGATACTACGATTGCAAACTTGCTGCTTTCTATTGATAATACTGCCCATGGTAGATCAGTTCTACCTGCAGTACTCCTAGTGCCCATGGTAACCGGCCACCTACACTACAGTGCCCACAACCGACCCCAGTGACTTTGGATTGACACTCCAACACAAAACCATGAGTCACCGGGGACCCTCTACCCGTTAGCGCGCCACCTCCAACTGCAAACCCTACACCAAGGGGCACAGCCAGCTACGACGTCAACAGGACTCTTAGATAAGTTCAATCAAAAAGAAAGTGACGCACGTCTCTATCATGTGTGCTAACAGTGATGATACATTTCCATTAAGGGAAAGATGCACACACACACACACAACCGCACATTTTCTGAGTTGTGGGAAAAAAAGTTCCACTGTAAATTTTAAAGTGTGTATCTTAACTTTATTGTCTGTTTATTTTGTGCTTGTTTCCGATGTCTCTTTGATGACCCAACATAATGCACACTCAAACAAGCTTCCTCTAGACACCAAACAAGCCACACATTCAAACAATACACACGGGTTGTCACAATCTTCACGCTCAAAGTCTTATATTTGGGGCTCTGGATTTTCTAATAAAAATAATAAGGTTAAACAATGTCTCTAAAGTGCTATTAGGATGTCGTGGGCTACTTAGCTTTAGCGGTGGCTACAACGTTGTCTACTAATAGTTCATTCGTAGTTTTTCTAAAGTTCTAAACGGTAAAATAAACCAGATACAAAGACATAAATGTTTGTTTTTTTAATTGTAGAAATCCTCTGTGTTCCTGTTCAAACCCAACAATTTTCTTTACGATCGTTTAAATATGAGGTTTAGTCAACTATCAACCGCAATCCTTGCTATCTAATGCACCTGGTTTAACATAATCTCCTTGTTATTCAATGCACCTGGTTTAACATAGTCTCCTTGTTATTTAATGCACCTTAACAAAGTCTCCTTGTTATTTAATGCACCTGGTTTAACATAGTCTCCTTGCTATTCAATGCACCTGGTTCAACATAGTCTCCTTGCTATTCACTGCAACTGGTTCAACATAGTCTCCTTGCTATTCACTGCAACTGGTTCAACATAGTCTCCTAGCTATTTAATGCACCTGGCTTAACATACTCTCTTTGCTATTTAATGCAATTGGTTTAACATAGTTCCCTTGCTATTTAATGCACCTGGTTCAACTTAGTCCAATTGTTTTTCAATACACTTAGTCCAATTGTTTTTCGATGCTCTTGGTTTAGCATGGTTCCATCACTTTTCAATGCAATTTGTTCATCGTTGCACTTCCTAAATCTTTCTGAAGCCCTCATAATAGATGTTTGGTTGACTTCCCACCACTTCTTTTACTGATTCAGAAGTCATTCTACAGCCCCTTTATGACAATTAAGTGGACCAGACAAGTAGAACACCAATGAGACATTGTCAGAACTATTCGTAGGATTAGCCAGTACTTCAAAATGTTCAACAAATATCGGTCTCAGGTAAAACCTTCGGAACAAAGAAATATATCACTGAACGTTTTTCTTTTGCTGTGCAGAGAACGGAGAAGCGATTGGTTAACGACACGGCGGCCCACGCTTAGGAGACATGGAATTAAGTCATGAAGATCTAAAGCAAAGACATCATCTGCCGAAAAGTCAGGTGATCTCTTGGCGATTAGTTGACCAAACGTAGTTTGAAATTCAATGGACATCTCCACAGACAGTAAGAAACCCATTCCCCATTCCCCTTCTTAGACCCAAACATCGTGGTCACAAGATAACTTGAGGCTGTGGACCTCGATGTGTGACCAATATTTGTGGACAGAGCTTGCCACGTATGCAATTAATAGCGTGCTACAATATAGGTGTAAGTTTTAAGATTTGGTAAACAATGTCGATGCCTGTTTTTGAAAATACAGACATCTGATAGATAACCTTATATATTTTTTGTACGCGTTTAAACCATTTAGTTACAAGACTTCCCCCTCATTCTAGAACCTTTAAGAACGACCAGGTTGTAGGATACAAACATTTTCTTATTTCGTTGTTTTGTCAACTTTCTCTCTTTGCTTCCCAGCTGAAAATAGAAACATGTAGAAATGTTTCTAGTTCTTTGTTTTATAACCTTATGTCTCCATCTTCGCTACCACACATACTTTGAATTAGACAAAACAAAACAACCAAGAAAACAAAGTGTACACACCATTCTCTTGTCCATGTATCAGTTTGTAGTCGATGTTCATGAACACAATAATTACCGCACAGTAGACTGTCCATTCAAATAATAACTTGTATGACCTCAACATTCTAGACAAGAAAAAAAAATGCTTTTTCTAAAAACAAAACTTATGCTAATTGTAAATTGTATCAATTATTTTGAATTAATCATGTAATTTATTTGTAATCGATCTAAACTAACAATAACAAGGTTACAAAGACTCAAAATCGGCCCCCAAAGTAGTCCACCCAGGCAGGCTTCAATATTTTCAGAAAGAACATCCGAATGAAATTATATCAAAGACAAATCAGAGATAAGAATGGAGAAAGAAGGTTGACAGATCTTGTGTAGTGCCCCAACGGTACAGCTGATCAAAGGATAGGTGCAAGTGAATGCAAAGTTAGATGTGAACCTGCCCTAACTAGTTCCCCTTTCAGATCTTGTGGTTTATAGGGAAGATGATGTAAAGTTCATCTGTTTTTGTGGCCTAAGGTTAACGAGGGAGTCATGTAGCCAACACAACGACTAACCGCCTTTACTTTTCCCCAACTAATATCGGGTATTGGAGCTGGGTGGACTCAGAGGCGCCTAAGGATTCGGAAGTAGAAAATCCCAGTCTTCACTAGGATTCGAACCCGGGGCCCCCGATTCGGAACCAAGCGCTTTACCGCTCAGCTACCGCACCTCTCCTGGCCTAACCGAAGGCCTTATAATTGATGTAATTTTTTGGAAATGCTCTATCTCTTATTCGAATGCTCAAAAAAAAAAAAAAAAAAAAAAAAAACACTATCGCAATTAAAAATGTTTACGAAAATGACGTTTACAAGACTACTATTCGTTTTAATTTAGGTTTAATTTATGATGCATACTAATTAGCTTTTTCTCTTTAAAAAACTGCTTGCATAACTTATTTTAAAAATTAGATTTTTTGCTTACAGAAAAAAAAAAGTAGCCTTTGCATCAGAACTTTGAATGGTCTAAAATATTGTGATGTTGGATTCTCAATATCTTTTCTAATTCACTAGATCTAAACGTTACGGACGGACAGACATTTCGCACAAAACTAATAGTGTCTTTTCCCCTTTCGGGGGCCGCTAATAAATCTATGTGATTAGAAATAGTTTTAACAATTTAAAATTATATCTATGGCAATTGCATGCTTATAGCATACATCTGTTTCTGTGACCCACGGTTAACGAGGGTATCATGTAGCCTGCACAACGACCAACCGCCTTTAATTCCCCAACGAATATCAGCTATCCCTTACATCTGGGTTGCATAGCTACAGAATAGAGGGAATCGAGTTCTAATCCTGATGCTGACCAAGCAACTTTAGATTGAGCTGACCTTTGTTTCTAAGAGCCCAGAGGCAGTTCATGTGTACATTATACGGGATATACAAGATAACACTTGTTACAACCTGCGCGGCCTCGACTCGAACTCTAGTGTCTTGGACTGCTAGCCATCCGTCATAGTGGGACATGTAACTGAGAGGCTTTACGACGGTTTGGCTACATAGAGAGAGGGCTAGAGTTCGAATCCCGACTCGAGCTGTGCTATAGAAAAGCCATTTATTTAAATAGGATGTATACAATCTAAATTAGTTTGGATCTTTCTTTAAAAATAAAATTATATTCCGACAGGCAAACAGAGGTGAGCTTACGTGGGCCTAGATTTTCAAAAGTCTTCAACTCAGCTCTTTACGACAATTTCGAGGAAGATACGATAGGACAGCGTATAAGACTTACAAAGATATAGACCATTGACTAAGACCTAATATGTGGGGGTGTCATACAATAAGGAGGGTTGGTAGGTGCACATTATTATTACTATTACTTTCATATAGCAAGTCGCCTATCGTGTGCTCAATGTGGTCTAATTTTGTGTGAACATATATATCTTGTACATGGTTTCCGGGTTGCCTTTAGGAGCTCAGAAAATAGAGCTCAGCTCGATTCATATTTTAACTCAAACCCTCTTTTATCTTATCTTATCTTATATAATACAGACGTTATTTCAAAAAAGAAAATGATTACGTCCTAAGCGTCATGTATTCAGTCATTCATACTAACCAATGACCTACATTCTGACAAGTTTTATTAAGATAATGTAGTCTGCCATTCAGTCCCACAAGTCACGCTGACATCAATGAACAAATGAACACCAAGGTTATGGACCTATGTAAAACTATAGAGTTTGTATGGACCAATACTTGGGAAGCTAATAACCGATTTCCTAATTAATTTAATAATGAGCAGTCCTAGTGTCCTTTTATCTAGATTTATCTCAATTCTTTTATCAATATTTAAGAAAAATTATTGTACCTGATATTCTAGATCTAGACTACTCTAGTATGCTTCAGCATCAAAGACGAATAATCTAATCTAGATTTATATCTGCTTTATAAACACAAATAAATCAAGTAGATAGAATAAATATATTTTATAATGTATGCTTGTTATTGTCAATTAAGTTTTGTTTACATTTTTATTTTGTGCCTTTTTTTTTTAAAGTAAGAAATTTAATTTTTTAATCTACTCTTTTGATTTCCTTTCATTACTCAATATCTTAACGCAATTATTTTCTACTAAAGTTGGTGTGTAGCGAGTATAACCATTTTCTATGAAGACCAGCTTAGGCGCCATCTTGCCTTAGCTAATAGAAGAGAGCACCTGGTTGCATGCGGCCTCAGAACGAGACAGCTGGAGGTCACTCACAAAGGCCGCAGGAGACACACTTGAGACCAAAAGAAAATCCGCTACCGACGAAAGAAAAGACGAAAAGAAAAATTTTAATCGACCACCTGCAGACAATGGTTAGGCTTGCCCTGGATGTAGCAAAATATATAGGTCACAGCTGGGTCTGCTTATACGGGAAATACTGCATTCCTCATTAATCTTCGGACTCGGAGACAAGCCTTACTACAGAGGTCCTATGGTAAAGATTTATTGCACGACGTGGTTAAATTATAATTGATTATAATTAATAATAATTATATTAAAAATAATGTTTAAAAAAAATAAGTTGCGATTTTGTAACAGTGTTTCTAAATCAATAGCTCAAGTTTTAATTCATACAAGAATTGAAAAAAACAAAACATGGCGTTCTATCTCCAAATCTATGCCATTGACGAGTTTCTGTTGTGCAAACCTCTTGAGACTTCTACCGCATGAGAAAGTTGTTCCTTTTTGGACAAGTATCAAATCTAATTGGAAACAAAAATGTTGTCTGCGCAGATGACGCAAATATGTTAATCTTGATTTCAACCTTTAGTACATTATGAGAGATCAAAAGTCATCAGTATTCATTATAGGATTTATCGACATCTCAAGTAACGAAAGTACTGCTTCAAGAATGACAAGAATCTTTGGGAAAATTCACAAGGATAAAATGCAATATGCCTTGATTTGTCACACACAAAAAAATCCGATCCTTCAAAATGGAACTTTTGCTTTGGCTAAAAAATAATGTTTACATGTTTGCCACTTTATCTACTCGATATGAGGGGGGTGGTTATTGAACGTGACAAAACGGATGAAAGAATAATTCCTGTTGAAGAACATTTGTGCATGCTGGAGAACGTCACTTCGTCATTCTTTCCAAATCTACCCAACATGCAGTTCGCATTTCCCAGTCCATTCACAGTCATAGTTGAACAATTTCCCTGATACTTCACAGTGTTTATGGAATTCATTAATAGTCATATTTCTTCCAAGCCATTTACACCATTGTGGATCAAGTGTTTGCAGCCGTATCTCGTTTCGTGGGCCTACTTGTTGCTCCTATTCTTCTATTTCCTTGAACAATCTTTTGCAAAACATGGCTTTCTAGAAGTAGACTTGATGCAACAATGACATCCATTGTGTTTCGTCTCATAAGCATGACAAATAAAATATGACGATTATGCAATAAACAAGTAAAGGGATAGAACTTAAAATGGTAAAATTTCATTGACATGAAATTTAATTATAAGTTGAAGTAAATGTTTTACAAAATAAAATTGCATATTTTTATGATACTTAGGCTTATGAACAAAAAATAATTTGACTGTTGGGGGTGGCCGCATAGTGAAGAATCGTAAAAAGGTGGTCGCCAAGCTAAAAAGATTGAGAACCGCTGCCTTATTATTATTATTATTATTATAATGATTTCGAAAAACAGTTCTACAAAATGACGATTTATTAATTAGTCATGGTATTCAGTAGGGAGGTGGACAATTGTAATAATGTGTATGTTATAAACTCGATGATAGCCAGGCTGGGTTGAGAGATCTCACAAAGTCTGCGTGACAAGCTTTTGAGACTCAAAGAAAAGACATTATTGAACACAGGTCGCATAAGACCGAAAAAAAATTAAACAGACCGCCAATGGACAACTGCTTTGTCTACCTGACATAAGGGAAAATATGCGTGCAATTGGGTCTGCAAAGTCATGTGAAACACTGCACGCATCCTTAATCTTCGTAATCGAAGACATTGCCATTATCTATATAAATACATTGAAACATACATTAATAACTACAATGAAATCATTTTTTTTTGTCCCCTGCAGAATGAATTGACCGGCTTCACCTCCCGCCCCCTCCCTTTTTTATACGTTGCACCCCCTAGAGAAGCCTTCGCCCCCCCCCCCCCACAGTTCTATTTACGCTGCCTTAATCACAATCATTATTGACTTTAGTAATTTTAATGTCCCAATCATTTTTTTCTCTCATTCTTTTATCGAACGGGCCCGCAAGCCGCTAACTTGAACACAGTTTTACCGGCACAACTGTTTAGTCCTCTACACAAAATGCAGTCTCAGACTTCACGCACTCTAACGCTTGCTGCGCACTGTACACAATCCTTTGACTTCTTGTCTCCCCTCTTAGAAATCACTTCTCTTCAGAATCTGTTACTTGTGGCCGTTACACTGCCCAGTGGTACTGCCCCGCTTTGTAGTGTCCCCAGCATATGTCCAGTCACAAATAGTCGACATTTGAGGTCAGCATTTTGTTACGTCGAATCGGAACAGTCTGCTTTATAGGTGTAAGTTAAAGGTCATCATAACAATGTCAAGGTCACTTCCAATGTCAGCCATAGGTAAACTGTTCGCTTGAGCGGAGGGGGGGGGGGGGCAGGGGTGTTCAAAAGGGGTTAAAAAAACATAATTAAAATAAATAAAAAAACTAATTAATATTTTCTTTTATTTTATAGAGTACATTTTTCAAAATAAATGTGTTGCGTACGGAAAGGGGACATTTGGCTCTAGGCCTAAAACTTGAAGAAATGTGTACTGTAACCAATAACGTACATTGCTTGCCTTAGGATTCAAAATTGCAAAAGAAAAAAATAATAATTTCGAAATGGGACGCCTTTTAATTATAAAATTACAGAGGAGTTATTTTCACATACACACTGCTTAAATAGATGTATTCCATCCACTAGTCAAATGTTAGAAATATTTAAATATTGTTTATATTTATGAAATGTGCCCCCTTAAGCATTGCCGAGTCAGTATCGTTTTGAAAAGTGCGTTATATATGTTATAACACTCAGTATTCGGGAGAAGCATTCCTTATATCAGTTGTTACTAATCAAGATGGCGCGGTAATGAACAGCTGATTTGTCATTTATAGCCTACACATATTGATTTTTTGCTTGATTTGTTTATATCATTTCCCTTTCGTACTGAGATGTGATTGCGTCCTTTTCTAGTAGCTGTACAATATGTGTTTATTTGTTGTATTTTTATGATAAGATTTGATTGATTTAAGCTGTTTCGTAGTTCAGAAAGCTGATTTTTTTATGGCTGAAAAGTTGTCTGAAACATTCTTTTTTGTTCAAACATGAGCTTGTTTCATCAGGCAGTTACATCATAGGAAGGCTGGACTTATGCATCTTTTCTTTTGCATATTTTGTGTCCTTTTGTTGCCCCTTTTAAAACTCTTCCTATTGATTTTATTCTATGATCAGGAAACAAACAAAAAGGGATCGTGCCAAAAGACAAACGCAGACGTCGAAAAGAAAACTTAAATAGACCCCTTGAAGTCGAAGCCTTTGTCTGCATCAAGCTTTGCAAAATATGAAGGAAGTAACTGGGTTTGCGTTAGCATGTGAAATATTACTCATCCTTAATCTTTGAAATCGAAAAAATTATTATATTATTATATGTACCCGTTACACGGTAAGATAAATTAGAAAAACAATTTATTAGATTCAGGTTTGGTCGGCATGCTGTATAAACATAACAAGGATTTCTTTTCTTTTTATATGAAATCAAGTTTTAAGTTCGATAACTGTTGACTTTTATTATGATACTTTTAAAACATTGCATCGATGTGCGAATTTTGATCGTATAATGTGATTTCTTTCGTAATTCAAATCAAACGTCACTGTCTTCAGTGAATCTCATGTCGTGTCAACGTACTACGACTCCTTAGTAAACATATGTACAGAAGGTTTGCTACTATATGATTTAGAAAATGTGAGGAAATGAAACAGTTATATCTTAACTTATAAACCAATAACGAGCCTTAAAAGTAGAAGATATCTTCAATAACACCCATTACATCCCATGTGACCCGTAAGTAAATGTACAGCTTAATTAAACACTTAAACTTTGCTAAATCATTGAATTTTCTTGCAGATTTAGACAACCAACTCCATTCTCTAACGGCACTCTAACGGGAAGAAGGAGAACGTATACGAATTAGACCTAGCATGTGGAATAAGAAATTTATCTCTGTCTTTGTGTCTTTCTGAATATTTTATTAGTTTGTTGGTTTTGTATTTTAAAATATAATACGAATGATAGTCAACAGCATTCAATCAAGTGGTTTGTCAAGTTGATCAAGTTTTCTTTCAAATGTGTATCCAATGTATCGGACTGGGGATGAGGCTTTTTTTTATGTTATGGCTCCTACTATGTTTTATCATTATTGCCTTTCATCTGTTCATTTAAATAATTTTGTTCTTTTTCTGCTATTGCAGTCAGACTAATGCTAGCTAATCCTTTCTAGAAAAAGAAAATGACATGTTACAATTAAAATTACGAGTGTAGTTAAAAAGTATAGATATTGCTATGATAAGGGTAAATAATGTACATGTCATCTGCGTCTATGGCCGACGGTTAGAAATATTATGTAGACAGCACAACGACTAACCACTTTACTTTCATCAGCTAATGTCAGGTACGCATTAAAGTTGGGTACACTCGGGGGCGTGCTAAAAATCCTAAGCGCTTTACCACTTTGCCATCATACCTTTAAGAAAAATAGTAATTAGAATATAAAGACTTTTAAACCTAAACTAAATATCGCATGGATACATTATCGACGGAAGATGTACTCTTTACTATACAAGTAGACATGCGCTGTTGAAAAAGCGGGTAACAGTTGCTTGCTAAACCCTTGGGGACTAAATAATACCCTCGTGGAAAAATATTGAGAACCTGTGAACTTAAGTTGATATTTGAATCCCGAAACGCATGTATAAATAGAACGCTGTAAGCTGTGAGTGGGTGATGTCAACCTTGTGCAACTGATGAGCAAAGAAAATGGTCAGACGCCATACTTTGTGTTTTCTGATTTCAGTGTTGGCATCGGCCTTGTGTGACAAACTATTGGTCATTCTTTTGGACGGTTTTCGATGGGATTACACTGAGAAGGTCAAAGAATTTACAGTTCATGTTTAATGTTCAGTTTATATTTCATTAGAGCAGAGTAGACTTTAGTAGTCACTATGTAAAAGTGCTGTAAAGAGAGATAATCTGGATAGAGCATACATGTCAGACAGATATATAATGTATAGTCCGAACTGGAAGTTGTTTCAGCTTGTATAAGTCTGCGGTAGAGGTTTAAAAAAAGGAAACAGGTATATCTATTGGAGAGGGGGAGGGGTTAGAATGATGAATGAAATTGTACGGATCATAGTTACTATCTACAAATTAAATTTCATTACCGATTAAGAAAGAGCTTCACTTCCGATCCCAGCAGTCCCGAGTTCGAGTCTCAACGAAGACGAATTTTTTATCTTATCTTATATAATACAAACGTTACTTCAAAAAAGAAGATAATTACGTCCAACGCGTCATACATATCAACCAATGACCTAAATTCTGCCAAGTCACTGGTTTTCCTGGCTGGCTATGGCAACCCATTCCATGCTCTAATAGCACTAGGGAAGAAGGAGCATTGATACAAATTTGTCCTAGCATTATGGAACTCAACTCTAATGGGCACCTGAAATAAGTTTGGGAAAGTGTACAAATCAAAGATAATGCTGTCCACATAGCACCTTCGTTAACCGGGCCACTTGATGCCCTTGACGTAATATGCCCCAACACATTTTATTGGCATACAAAAAACATTGAACTATCCTACAAGCCTCGTTGACTATTTAATCTATTATTTTTCTGTCAACAGTATGATCTCGAGAACTTCAAAAAGTTGTACACTGACGGTGTTAGGGCCGGTTATCTCATAAATGTCTTTCCAACGTTCTCATTTCCAAACTACTACTCGCTAATGACAGGTAAGAATGAATTTATAAGAGAGTCGTTAATTACCAATGTATGCAGCTGTGATTTCAATGAAATTAATAACAGTCTATTTTAAGTTATACTTGCAATACTTTTTTAGAAAGTGATCTAAAGCTCTCATCTTGAGCAGAAGATGCAACTCTAATCACGGTGCCAGTGGCGTAGCTAGGAATTTGCCATCATTGGCTTGACCTCTTTAAGGGCCCCTGCATTTTGACATTCGACATCATGACATGAGATAATGGCGTTACATTAAATATGTTATGTAAAAAAATAAATGTGTACACTCACTTGGAAGCCCCCCTGAAGTGAAGGCCGGGGTAATTTTCAAATTCTTCCCACTATCCCCCCACAGAAGCTATGCCACTGCAAGATGTCATCTTTTACAAATGGTTGGGGGACAGACTGTCTTAGATGCACCCTCAAAATGTATCGAACCAACGCTTTTAATTTTTACTTTATGAGAGATTTAATTTTAATGCAACTTAATATCTATCTTTTATTTGATCAGCTTTCTTATCAAACTTTTCAATTCTAAAACAATCTCAATATCATAGAATTGATTTGACCAACTCAGAAGTCCAATAACATAACATAAAAGCTTTACAGTGTAAAATGTTAGGCTATGTAAATTTTGCATGTTATTTTTTGTTTGAACTTCCATACTAAAGGTTTTAATAGTCTTATTAGGAATGGGAATAACTCTTGTCGTTTTCAAAATACTGTAAATGGCATGCGACTCAAAGAACCTTTGACAACAAAGTCCAGCACATTTTAAAAGATGTTTCAGTCGTGAAACAACTATAGTTCATCTCGAACGCTTTTTCATATGGCTGTGGAGCCCTATTTTAGAGAGACACTACCGTACACATATATTGCATGTCAAGGTGGCTTTCGCTTTGGTGGAAGAGGAGCTTGCCATTTTCCATGTGGCACATTTTTTTTTTCAAGAGTCGAGGCCCATGTTTTCTCGCTGTCCATAGCTTTCTAGGTCACCGTCTCTCTCCAACACTTGCGGTGTAAGGCTATGTCTTCCCAATGGTCAGTATCAATGTTCACTGATTTTAAATCCCTTTTTATCACATTAACGTAACGGAGGTAGGGGCGACCAGTTTTTTTTTAGCCAGACGCAAGTTGTCCGTACAGAATGATTTTTGGGATGTGATTGTCCTCCATCCGGCGAACATGTCCGAGCCAGCGCAGGCGGCGTTGCCAGAGGACGTAAAGATGATGGGAAGGCCCGTTCTCGCGAAGATCTCAGTATTACACACTCTTTCTTTCCATATTATTCTTAAGATCCTTCGAAGGTGGCGCAAGTGGAATGAGTTAAGTTTTCTCTCTTGCTTTGTGTAGGTTGTCTACTACTCACTGCCGTACAATAGCGTGCTAAGAACGCATGCCTTGTAGACCTCCATTTTGGTCGCTGTGGTGAGCTTCTGGTTTTTCCAAACTCTTGAACGGAGTCTAGCGAAGGTTGATGCGGCCTTCCCTATGCAGGTCACCCAAGGTAGCAGAATTCGTTTACGGCATCCAGCTTGTTATCGTCAATGAGGATAAATGGTGGTGCTGTAGCAGGTGGTCCCATAGCATTAGTTTTCGGGAGACAACCCTGAGGAAAAATCAGTAGCTGGTGACCTTTACGGCAGATTGCTGCACACTGTGCTGTAGTCTAACAGAGCCTGCGGCGCTACTGACCCCAAACTGTATCGGATATTCCGTTCCTTTGGTCTTAAAAGATTAAGTACTTGCAAAACTATCAACTGAAAATCAGTAATGTCGGGCAGATGGAATTCCTCAGCCGAATAAATCCATTTCATGATAATAAATCATCGCTGTCTTGCGGTGCTATAGTTTCAAATGTTGACGGCGATGAAAATTCAGGGGTGAAGATCTTTGGTCATTGGGGGCTACCAACTATTTTCTCCGGCTCCATCTGTAACTAAATGAGTACTGAACGTATTGAAGAGAATTCATGTGGACCAAATCTGCAAGAGTCACACCTATGACCTTATGTTTTAGGTTTGTACTCAGAGACTCATGGCATAACAGGCAACGTGATGTATGACGCAGACAGAAATGAGTCATTTATATTGGGCTACAATACCCAATCTTCAAATCCTCATTGGTGGGAAGCCGGGGAGCCGGTGTGGATCACTTCCGTTAGACAGGTATTTAGTAGATCTTATAAGGACTAACTCTCTTCAGATAAGTCCTCAGTAGTTTCTACCATGGCGTCACTTCGCTGGTAAACGTGGTACTGACAACACCTAGCAGGTAGTGAGTAAACTGAAGTGGGTTAAAAACATTTTTTGTTCTTAAAATTAGAAAGAAACATTTTTAAATAAAAGGGCACACATAGTTCATAGTTTTGTACCGATTTGTGAATTAAAGTAAATCTCCTTCCTTTATACTTTATAGTTAACAAAAAAACAAAAAAAACACCAGGTCATGGAAAAAAAAACGTTTAAAGTAAAGCTCGTTGATATATGGGTAAGATCATTAGCTGTTGATGGCCATTTCTGAATTTATATGTTACAAACATTCTTATTGTTATCTTGTTTACCATTTTTTAGATAGATAGATAGATAGATAGATAGATAGAAACGCTATATTTTAGTTTACGTAACATATTTGCAGAACAAAAGCAGCTATATGTTCTACTGGCCTGGGTGTCACGTCCCAATCCATGGTATGAGGCCGACATATTGTTTACCCAGTCAGTACCGCTTACCTTTAGAAAACTTCAGACTCGCACTTCATCAGAGTTTGGAGTTACTGGACAACGGAACCACGGAGTTGGCAGGTCATTTCTGTAATAGATTTTCTTGGTAGATTTTGAAATAGTCTGATTTGAAACAGATAACCGTGTCCTGGTGTTATCCTTCGTATGTTTTTTTATTGTTTTTTTAAATTTCAACTTTCTTGTTTTATTTTGCGTCTAAGGCAATTAGCCTCGGCCCAACTTCCGCTCATCTTTTAACCATTGTAATATTTGGGGGGAATAATTATGAAAATAATCGTCTGCTCCCACAAGGTCGTATGGAATGTGCTTCGAGCTGTCATCGTGATAGTCATGAGTTCTAACCTGACTTCAGCCATCCTTTGCAGGAGGTTTGGAAAATGCTAAAATGATCTTCCTTGCTGAGGGAACATTCACACATTAGAACATAGTAAAATCTTCTTCATCGTTTTTCTGTGGTAGCTTCCTTCTATCTAGGCGTCATACAATTTATTATATATATTCCCGTTATAAAACTTTTTTTTGCATATTTAAAAAATAATGAATCTTCGCAAATGGAAAACTGTACAGCTCAAAGGATGTTTATTTTATATTTAAATCAATTATTGAAATAGTAATGGCAAGAAACATGGCTTTAGTCATCTCATCTTGAAGTAAAAACCTAGAAACCAATGGGCCAGTACCTTGAATGTTTTTAATAACAAAGTAAAGACAGCACAAAGACTTATACTCCGCACTTTCATAGGGCCCGCGCTAATTCTAGGTGTAAATTATTAAATTAAACCATTTTATAACTTATAACAGATTTCCCGCGGCCTCCTGATTTACCAGGATCTCCTGGAAATCTGAAATTATTAAAATCTTTTTGAAAACTCATAAAAATCTCCTGAAAAAATAGACCACAATTGTAATTTTGGGGTGTCATTAAATATGGCGCGATTAAAAAAAACGGCATTATGCAATACCCGTAATTGTGTAATCTGGTGAAAGAGGCTTCTCGCGCCTCAAACTAATGAAGAATTATTTGAGGTCAACAGTTCTCAAAGATAGATTGAAACATTTGGTAATTCTTGCTATTGAGCGTGATCTATGTAGGAAATAGAATTTTTATGATATACTGTATGACTTCGCTACACGAAAGGCTCGTAAAGAAATTCTATACCTAGTAAAGAATGAATAAAATGCAAAAATATTTTTTTTTCCAATACAAACTCTTAAATTTCACTTATTACCCGTATCCCTACCCAACTTGACCCGCGAAACCCGTTTTGCATAGGGCCCTGCAACGGTTGAGTCCGGCCCTGTTATTTAGTGACTGGGGAATACAGAGTAGATTACTTGTTCTCCTCCCCCCCCCCCTCTTTTTTTTCGCCGCAAAAGTTACGTGGGGTAGAAATTAAAAAAAGAGTGATCTTTCCATGACTTCTTGGTCACAACTGTTAAGTCCGGACCTGCCACTTAGTGACCGGTGAATATAACTTGTTCTACATTCCCCCACTTTTTTTTGAGGGGTAACTCTAGTCCAACTTGCAGAAATAAAAGAGTAATCTTTCCTTTACTCCTTGGTGTCCAACCTGTTGAGCCATGAAGAGAATTATAAATAGATAGGTGTATGCCTGAGTGGTGAAAAGCCTGACTACATATCAAGGGAACTCCAGTTCAAAGTTCAAATCGAGCTTAGCTGTTTTTTGTTTTTTTGAGCGCCTAAAGGGAGCCCTGAATTTTCATTTATTTTGATCTTTTGATTTCATCTTATCTTATAACTCTGAAAATTGTTTAACACATTTATTGAACTCATTTTATTATCATTTTTTTTTAAATTTATTTCACAGCTGTGTACTGCGAACAGCCTGATCTGTATGGACACGACTTTGGCACCGAATCACGAGAAATTGAAGAAGTGTTGAAAGAATTGGACCAAGTCATTGGACGAGTGATGGAACGAGTACTGCACTCAGGATCTGTTACGTTTCTCTTTCCTTTTGTTACGGTTTAGAGCAGTGATAGCCAAACCATATTCGGACAAATAAATGTCCGACACTTGTCGCGGGCCGCATAGCAAACACTCCATAACGTGATTGTGTCCTTTAGTTTTGAAAGGAGACACTTCGGCTTGTACCTGAGAAGAAAGTCACGCCTTCAAGTGCATAGTTTACATTATCTATATCAGTGCCAGCAAGAACTTTGTTTCGCATTAGGCTCGGAATATGGCTTCCAATGACACGAAGGGCTCAATGCACCCAAGGTCCAGGACCAATAAGACCTCATAGGGGCCATGAAAAGAAGAAATAAATAGTTTTAATACTCATAAAATTTAAATGTATTGAACTCTTAATAATGTTACTAAGCATTCATCGGGTTATTATCATTGTTAAATTAACTTTAAAAAAAAATATGCCCATCTCGACACTCTGCGCAGATGTTTTGGAGGGCCGGATAGCATAGCGTTGTGGGCCGGGTTTGGGTCGCGGGCCGTATGTTGGGTATCTTTTGTAAAAATAAGTGACATATCTGTTGGGGCAGTCTAAATACGTGAAAGAAGAGCAACAGCTGATGACAAGAAAAAGAGGATGAATCCGGCAAACTGCTACACCATCCTTAACCCGTTAGACGCGTGTGGTAGTGTAGCCTCTAAACACTAGAATTGTAATTCCATTTTTTTTGTACGCACTCTTGTAAAAAAGCTCAGCACTTTAAGGGTTAAGTCAATGAACAGATGAGAGATGAATAGTTAAAGAAAACGTCGACAGTATCTACAACAACGAATAGATCAATCACAACAGCACATAGAACACTTAATTTAATATGAACACAATATTTTAAATCTTATAGATATTAATGTAATATACTCTAGGCATAGATATGTTCAGTTTTCGATACATTATCAAACTTTATGAAATTCTGACAAATATGAATGGATGTTCATCATATGGAACACATTTTCGGGGCCGCATAGTGTGCTTATATCTGGATCGATTTTAACACTCACTCGGCCCTGTTTTTAATCGAAATAAAATCTTTAATCCATTTACCTCTACTTACACTTATGGACAAATGTTCCTTCCCTTAAAAAAAAAAAAAGATCAACATATATTTTTCTAAATTTATTTTTTTGCTTTTTAATGTATATGCGTTTTTGCATCGTACCGAATCTATGTAACATTTTAAAATAAAAATTGTAATTATCTTTTTTTTTTTAATTTTTAAAGGTGAATTTAATTATCTTTAGTGATCACGGAATGACCAATATGGACAGGTCAAAAGTGATAAACATAACAGATGTGTTAACCTCAGAGCCTAACCTATATATCTATGTCTACGAGTCGGGTGCAGTAGCCAGTATCTATGTTCCTAACGAAGTGGCTGCAGACAAGGTTCGAATCCCATTCTCCGTTGTCGTTTTTGTATTGTACTTATTACTAATTATCATTACATAACATCGAGCTACTTTAAATTTTCATTGCTCTATGATAATCACTCATGAACTTCCGAGCTGTTTTTAACCTTTTAGGGGAAATAATAGAAGTCATCTACAGAAGTAAAAAATTTTTCAAATAAGGTACACACGTACTACACACCGCTGGTTTTACAAAATGTTCAAGAGAGAAATGAGTAAATCAGACACATCTATGGTGATCCATTTCAGCCTCTCTCATTCGCGAAGTGGCTCTGGATCATACAATAATAATGAGATCAAAGCCTAGGCGTTAATTCACCAAGGTCGTTCCTACAGTAGTTTCCCCTATCCACGCAGCTGGTATGTCCCAATCAAAAGAATGTGCCTCTACAGTTTGGGAACAGTGACGTTGCAGTAGCACTGTGTATTCAAATCTGCTTTAAGGTCAAAAACGTCTGATTTTAACTCACGAATGTTTGGGCTTAATCACAAGGCATTATAAGCTTTCTTAATTATCCTTCTCCCAGGAGGGTAGCCAGTCAAAACTAACGAGCTTTCATGCCTTAAGCTCTTTACGTAGGATTGCTCGCGTGAAGGCCAACAGTTTGATTGGCAGAGGCATTTGGAGACGCATCCCTTCAGATGCATTTTGAAGGTACTGGATTCCATATTCCCATTATCAGTCACGTCAAAAGCAGCGGAATCGATATATATATATATATATATATATATATATATATATATATATATATATATATATATATATATATGTATTATTTAAGTATATCAAATATTAAACTATTACTTATAATATTGTGTGAAAGATATATTTGAAAACTAAACATTTTATTGATTTCATCTCAAATAAACTTTAATTAATGTCATTGTTATATGCATGTCACCCCAGGTGTTCGATTTGTTAGAAAACTTCCATCCACGGATGAAGGTGTACAGAAGGCTTGACCTCCCACAGAGGTTACACTACAAGTATGGTAGATATGTGGCGGAGATCACGTGTGTCGCTGAACTAGGCTGGGTTATATTACAGGTAAGTACAGACTTACTATTCCATCTTTATAAGGAATGGAAGATTTTTTTAAGGGGAAAAGACGTTTTTAGTTTTGAGTGAAATGTCTGTCCGTCTGTCCGTCCCTTTTAGATCTCGTAAACTAGAAAAGATAGTGAAAATCCGACATCATAATATTTTAGACCATTCAAAGTTCTGATGCAACGGCTACTTTTTTCTTTTCTATGAGCAAAAAAATATATTTTTTTTAAATCACTTATGCAAGCAGTTGTGTAATACACAAATTGTAAGACCAATTTTTCTTATGGATAATAAAGATCATTTTTATTAATCAGTGATATAAGCGAAAGAGCTCATTCTAGAACTAAAAACAAGATAAGTAAAAAAAAAAACTTAAAAAAAAACAACAAAGCTTCTACCTCGTGTAATTGTGTCAATTATTTTGGATTCGTGAATTAAATTTGTAATAGATCGAAGCAACAACAATACACCTGTACGATTAGAAATATTGTTACCAATTGTTTTTGTTTTGTGCTATTTTATGCTTTTAGCTTTCTCACTACTCTATGATCGTATGACTTGTCTCACTACTCTATGATCCTATGACTTGCCTCACTACTTTATGATCGTATGACTTGTCTCACTACTCTATGATCCTATGACTTGTCTCACTACTCTATGATCCTATGACTTGTCTCTCTACTCTATGATCCTATGACTTGTCTCACTACTCTATGATCCTATGACATGTATCACTACTCTATGATCGTATAACTTGTCTCACTACTCTATGATCGTATGACTTGTCTCACTACTCTATGATCGTATGACTTGTCTCACTACTCTATGATCATATGACTTGTCTCACTACTCTATGATCTTATGACCTGTCTTGACCAGTTGGGAAGGGAGGGAGGCAGAAAGAAGGGGGTATCGCTTTTTTTAAAAATATATAATTATAATAAATTAGAAAGACATGAATTCGAAATCGGTGCTTAAACCTCCACAATCTGACATTTTACCACAGTGCAAGTGAAGTGCTAATGTAAAAAGAAGTTTCGATAGTTATCAATTGTTTGCTACAAACTTAAAAGCGGGAAATAAAGGGGACAAATTTTAAAGTATACCACCACTTTAGTCAAGTACAATTTATTTCCCTTGTTATAATTAATACCCCATATTTAATTTACTTTTTTTTATTAATTCTTGTGTTTCCACGGATGTGCCACGCTGAGGTGACGTGATCTTTACCCGACAGAGACTTTGTTCTATCACACAGTGTGTAGCCACAGCGAGGTCTCATTCCACGCATATGCTCAAATAAGATTTACGTGATGAATCAGTCAGTCAGTCAGTTAGGGCTTTGGTTAATATGGATATTTAATTTTATTTTTATGTTTTCAGCCAATGGATAATTTATTCCCAAACGAGACTGGAACACATGGTTATGATTTCAGAGAAAAGGATATGAGAGGAATATTCTACGCCATGGGTCCACGTAAGTAATTCAACGCGCGTCTTTGTCGGCTGTAAGATTTAAAACAACAACCACAACAACTCGTTGTCTTTAAAAAACCAAAATGTAGAAGTATGTTAATTATCACTTTTTGTATTCTAGGTTTTACACTTCATACGATTTTACTATACAATGTTAATTAGCATTAATAGATATATATATATACCTGTCATATTTTAGCTATACATTATCTTATCTTATATAATACAGATGTTACTTCAAAAAAGAAGATGATTACGTCCTACGCGTCATGCATTTAGTCATGCATATTAACCAATGACTTAAATTCTGCCAAGTCACTGGTTTTCCTGGCTAGCTCAGGCAACCCATTCCATGCTCTAATAGCACTAGGGAAGAAGGAGTATTTGTACAAATTTGTCCTAGCATATGGGATGAGGAATGTGCCTTTATCTTTGTGTCTTTCAGAGTATTTTATTAAATTTTGTTTTTGTATTTGAAGATTATGGTTCAGTGTTTTATGTATAATTGCTACTTTACTTTTGAGTCTTCTGTCCTGAAGGCTTTCTAAATTTAGTGATTTTACTAATGGTGTTACTCTAGTCAAAAGTGAATATTTGTTTGTTATGAATCTCACAGCTCTATTTTGTGTTTGTTCCAGTTTCTTAATGTTTTCTTGAGTTGAGGGGTCCCATACGGAGGATGCATATTCTATTATTGGCCTAACCAAGGTTAAATAACATTTTAGTTTTATGTTCTTATTTGATTTAAAGAAATTTCTTTTAATAAACCCTAATGCTTTGTTGTTGTTTTTTTTTATAGTTTCATCAATATGTGGATTCCATGACATTTTTTTCATTTATTATAACACCTAGGTATTTTGCGTTTTTAGTCTGTGTTACTGGTTTGCCATGAATAAGATAAGTGGAATTAATTTGTTTTAGTTTTTTTGTTACTCTTAACAACTGACATTTTTCTGGGTGGAAAGACATGCTCCAATTTGAATACACGATACAATACAAAAATAAACCAATTAGTCATTCTGTTAAAGGTAATTACTTTTTTTGAAAAAAGTAGCTTATCCCGGTAGTATTGAGATAAACATCAGTGCTTTTGTAGTTCTTTCCTTAAGATAAACTTTGAATATGTTGCTTGTTTTTCAGCTATGCTTCCTGTGTCTGTCATTTTTCAGCAATGGTTGATGTTTTGTTTGAGTTACTGCATCTGTCTGCCATGTTTTTCTATTTGTTTCTTAGATTCTTCTCACATACAATCTTATTGGCTTTTTCCAACTACATATAAAATAATTCTACATTGGTTGTGATGTGAAAGTTTTACATGCACTTTTGCTAACCTGACAGATTCCTGTGTTTATCTCCTATTTTATTGTGTACCTAAAACTAGACTTCAAGCCCGGTGCTAGTGTAAGCTACTTAAAAGCTGTGGACATGTACAACTTGATGTGTTTGATACTGGACCTCGTACCATCGGCTAATAATGGTTCACTGTATAGGGTGAAGCCCTTATTGAACAAGATCTCATATAAATAAAGAGCACATTTATAGCTTAATGAAAGGATGTTGCTTGGAAATAAAGATAATATTGTACAAGATAATTTTGTAGTGTTTTAATAATGTAATTCTCTATAAAAGTAAATGTAATGAGTACGAAGTGCTGCTTTAGGACACATTGTCCAAGTCATTTCTTCCCTAACATGTGGATATAGGTCCCTAGTATACAGATGGACTCAACACATAGCGAAAGCTGGGGAAAAGGAGGTGCAACACAATGTTCTAATCAAAGCTTAAAACTAGGGCATAAGATCTAGAGCGAAGAAGAGGGGAGGTGCTGTGAATGAGTTGCCTTTTCCCCATGAGACAAAAGTTGCATTTCTTTATCATCTATAGAGGTGCTGTGAATGAGTTGTCTTTTCCCCATGAGACAAAAGTTGCATTTCCTTATCATCTATAGAGGTGCTGTGAATGAGTTGTCTTTTCCCCATGAGACAAAAGTTGCATTTCTTTATCATCTATAGAGGTGCTGTGAATGAGTTGTCTTTTCCCCATGAGACAAAAGTTGCATTTCCTTATCATCTATAGAGGTGCTGTGAATGAGTTGTCTTAACCCCATGAGACTAAAGTTGCATTTCCTTATCATCTATGGAGGTGCTTTGAATGAGTTGTCTTTTCCCCATGAGACAAAAGTTGCATTTCCTTATCATCTATGGAGGTGCTGTGAATGAGTTGTCTTTTTCCCATGAGACAAAAGTTGCATTTCCTTATCATCTATGGAGGTGCTGTGAATGAGTTGTCTTTTCCCCATGAGACAAAAGTTGCATTTCCTTGTCATCTATGGAGGTGCTGTGAATGAGTTGTCTTTTCCCCATGAGACAAAAGTTGCATTTACTTGTCATGTATGGTAGTGGTTGCTGAGTGGTAAAGCGATTGACTTCCTGGACTGGAGTTTTTAATTTTAGGATTTTTAGGACGCTCTTGTCATAATTTTTATTATTTAGGTATTGTAAGGGCGGTTATTGCATATATAATTTTTTACTATTTTGAAATGTGAAAGACATAAGACAGTCATAAAACGGCAGTTAAAAATACAACACATTCATACAATTATAATCTGATCTCAACTGTCCCTTGACTTTCGGCGTAACGTGACAGTTCGCATAAACGATTCCCGCCACTTTTCCAAGTCAGCAGCTGTTAAAGAAGGTTATCAAGAGAGAGAGACCAGCCCTTTCATTTGTTATCCCATCCAGCTTTTCTAAGGACAACACTTTATTCGTTCTCTCCAATGTACATTGTCGAAATACGTTTGAAAATACCAGCAGAGAAACACACATTCATACAATAACAGTAGAGGAACATACATTCATACAACAAATGTAGAGGAACACACATTAATACCACAGCAGAAGAGAAACACACATTAATACCACAGCAGAAGAGAAACACACATTGATACAAAAGCAGCAGAGAAACCCACAAAATAGAACAGCAGCAGAGAAACACACACTCACACAATAGCAACAGAAAAACACACACACAATAGCAGCAGAAACACACATTCGTATAATTATATCAGAAAAAAAAACATTCACTTAATAGCAACAGAAAAACACACACATTCATATAATAGCAGTAGAGAAACACACATTCATATAATAGCAACAGAAAAACACATATTCACACAATAGCAACAGAAAACACACACACACAATAGCAGCAGAGAAACACACATTCATAAAAAAGCAGCAGAGAAACGCATATTCATACGACAGCAACAGAGAAATACACATTCCTAGAACAAATGTAGTGTACCAGGCATTAAAAATCTAGCTTTATGAGCACATGCATACATGTGTATTAGAAAAGCACACTTTCATATAAGCACGACATCTGCTCTTTGGCAAAAGATGAATTGATTTACATTCCTTTATAGTAGAAATAGAAAAAAAGGTGCGATCAACGAGAGCGTTTCTGAACCAGTGGAGCTAGCTTCTATAAAAACTAACAAGTTGTTCATAACTGTAATTACTTTCCTGGTAACAAAATTCTTTTGTATTGACTTGACAAATCATTCCTCTATTCTTACACAACACTTCATGTATAGACAAATCATTCCTCTATTCTTACACAACACGTCATGTATTGACAAATCATTCCTCTATTCTTACACAACACTTCATGTATTGACAAATCATTCCTCTATTCTTACACAACACTTCATGTATTGACAAAGCATTCCTCTATTCTTACACAACACTTCATGTATTGACAAAGCATTCCTCTATTCTTACACAACACGTCATGTATTGACAAAGCATTCCTCTATACTTACACAACACTTCATGTATTGACAAAGCATTCCTCTATTCTTACACAACACTTCATGTATTGACAAAGCATTCCTCTATTCTTACACAACACTTCATGTATTGACAAAGCATTCCTCTATTCTTACACAACACGTCATGTATTGACAAAGCATTCCTCTATTCTTACACAACACTTCATGTATTGACAAAGCATTCTTCTATTCTTACACAACACTTCATGTTTCAATGATCCAATGAAGAGATTACTTCTCCTACTTCAGACACCATTATCATGAGAGGATTCTGCCACAAGATTAACTTACATCTCTTTTCAAAGATCTTTGAAAGCATCTTTCTCACTTGCACCGGGTTATGTCTTTAATACACGAGCCTCGAATCTCTCTCTTTTTTAACCAAAATTCTGTCAACTCACTCTGTCTGGTACAACATTTGAACACGTCATTTCTCCCATTTTCATCAGTAGATCAACTTTAAACTTTGCACAATTAATCATTTTTCCTAACAAAACCTGAATCAATAAAAAAAAATTCACTAAATTGAGGAAATTAATTTTTTTATATCGAAAAGGGAAAAAACTTTTTACAATATTTAGAGATGCGGCTGTATATTTATTTTATTTTATTGTTTATTTTTTTTTTTGGAATTATTTTTTTTTATTATGCTTGAGAGTGGAAAACCAGAGATCACTTTTTTTTTTAAATTCAATCTCAAGAAAATAGTTTATTGTTGGGTTATTGCCTAAGACAGTGCCAGTGAAGAGAACTTGGTTTAAGTGAGAAATATTTCCTGCAGTCCCCATACTGGCTAAAGCGGTAGTGGTATCAACTTAGCTAGCCATTGACATTCAAGACCACCGATGAACTTTATTTCTACTATTCAATCACAAGGTCGTCAAAGTCAACATTTTGAATCCTTTATTTCCACAGCTTTGTATTATTCTATCGAGCTGAAATTTTACACTTACAACTCACATTGTGTTACAACACCCCGCTGTTAAAATGTTAATTAATTTTGTTTTTACTTATGTACACACTTCCATGATAGTTCTTTCAAACGAACTAAACGTTATGTTTCTCATATTATTAAGTATCAGTAGGTATTATACCTTGTGCATATGGCTTCACATGCAAGATAACATTTTCTTTTCTTTTATTAATGTGCATCTAAGTAGGAAGTATATGATTATGTGGGCCCCATAGTAGTTGGTATGAACACGTGACTGATACAAATAAAAAGTAACATACGAATGTGTAAGAAAGGGAAATAAAAGAGACGGAACAATATTTCATTATAACATTTAACTTTGTTAGCATTATCAATTTCAGTTTTACTTAAAGCAGCCAACAACAATAAATAGAGCAGACTTTGTGAATGATTTAACTCTTTTTCTCCTAAATGACGATATAATCGTTGATTTAGCCACTTTAAATAACAAGAGACTGCATTCCCATTTAGTTTTATTCTAAAATATTTTCTGATTACAAAGTTATTGAAGTTTAATCATAACAGGGAAGTAAATTACTAATGAGCAAAATGAATATTTCCGTCGGATTATGGGAAACAATTACGGAGAGAAAGAGTTAAAGTGTTACACTGATTTCATTCATGAATAGAACAGAATGCAAGGATGAGGAGAGAGCGAACAGGTAGTCCATCAGTCTACTCATCTAGATCTAATACTGTTGCCATTCGCCGATTACGTCTCCCATAGGTAAGGAAGCTGACATCCTCCAGTTTTTTCTGTATCTTGATGCGGTACAACGAAATGCACACCATGATGAGAATAGCGACGCAAGCGACCAACCCAATGGACGTGAAGGTTGTTGGATCCTGGCCGAAAGATCTCGAGGCTTTGAAGGATAGATTTCAAAGCAATCAAATAATTTGTGGGCGACATTGAAATAGAAGAAAAAAAACAAAAACAGAAGCACTGCTAAATTTAAGGGGTAGAGATTTTCTGGATTTTCTGGATGGAGCTACAAGTTTAACAAGGTCAAGAATGACCGGATCGAATTGTGTTGTTATATTAGACAAGGTGAAATGGGGATTGTACGAGAGAGAGGGAGATGGAGATAGAGAGAGAAAGAGAGATGTATAAAAATTAATAATGAAGAAAGGCTGTAAGTGAGCACACGAAATATTGACTCTGTATTTGTGTGTGTGAGAGAGAGAAAGAGGGACAGACAGACAGAAAGTGAAAATAAATGCATAAAAAGTGAATGAGAGTGAGAATAGTGAGAGGGAGTGAAATTAAGGAGAATCAGGCATGACAGTTCTGCAGGCATGGTAGATCGACAGGCATGATAGATATGCAGGCATAGTAGATATGCAGGCATGGTAGATCTTAAGCATGATAAATCTGCAGGCATGATAAATCTGCAGGCATGATAAATATGCAGGCATGGTAGATATACAGGCATGGTAGATCTTAAGCATGATAAATCTGCAGGCATGGTAGATCTGCAGGCATGGTAGATATACAGGCATAATAGATCTTAAGCATGATAAATCTGCAAGCATGATAGATCTGCAGGCATGGTAGATCTGCAGGCATGGTAAATATACAGGCATAATAGATCTTAAGCATGATAGATCTGCAGGCATGATAGATCAATGAGAAAGTGATAACAAAGACAGATTGCAAATACGAATCATAGAAAGTATGGTAATGTATTGAGATATAGACTGGCTTACAGTTCATTTTGTCTCATTACCTAACAAGCAGCTATCTCCTGAGTACCCTTGCAAACATCCGCTATAACAAGCACCTGTCATTTGATGGCAGCTCCCATTACCAGCACAGTTTAAACACGCTGAAATAAAGAAACGCGCGACTGTAATTCATCTAGAAATTTAATTATTTTGTTTTTATCCAATCAATAATTTCTCTACGAAAATCAACACACCAGTTCATGACCTTTATGTTGTTGTATATTTCTTAGATTTTCAGTAACAACAATTAGTTTCTTTAAAAAAAGTATCTATAGGTAACAAAAGATATAGCTTTGGGCCCAAAGCAACTCCGAAAATAGTTCCAGGAATATTTTAAACCATTTTGAAGAAAGAACAAAAGAACAAAAAAAGCCTCTACCGTTGATTACAAACGACCCGTATCTGACTAAGTTCATGGCCTAATAAAGCCTCAATACGAACTGAAGCTTGTTGACGCAGGAGATTGTTTCACCATAATTCGAAACGTGGCGCTAGCGAGAGGTAATCAGCCGAATCTCAAAATTCCCTATTTTTTTTTTTTACAAATATTATATCAACTCACTTTGTCTGTCTGTCTGTCTGTCTGATAAATGTGTGTTCACGTTTATTTCCCCCACACCCATTCTCAGATCAAGCTGAAACTACTCTCAATTATTCATTGACATAGACACGACATGAATCAATAAAAAAACAGTAACCAATTCCACAATTAATTACTGGTGCTTCATCGCTTGGTTTAATAGCAACAAGAGAAACTAACATACAGATACTCGCAGATATGGCTAAATTTGTTGGATTTAGTCCCATAAAATATTTGTTAACGCTATTTGTCCCTTACGCATTCTCCGATCAATTTGATACTTAAAACAATTATATATTGTAGCTAACAAATCATGAATCAATAAACAAAATACTCAATTAGTCAATTAATTATTGGTAATTAATTATTTTGTTTCATATTGAATAAGGGAAACAACTTGTACAATATCGGTAGATATAGTTTTAAGAACGGAGTTCTTTCCCTATAGATACACTTTTTTTTTTAAAAAAGAATTTTTTTTTTATTTTGTTGTTTCAATAGCTACAAAACCACAGTAAATCTGTTCAGAAAACTACCAATATAAAAGCCTTTAAAATCTTTTACTATCAATTACACCTCTAAACTTTTTCTTGTTAAGGGTTCGTTTTCTTAATTTCTCTTATCAACTTAAAAACTCTTTATGGAAATAAAAAACAAACAAACCTGGAAGCAAAAAAGAATTCTAACGATTTTTCTAGAATTGTAACAGTTAATGAATATCTTACTTGCTGATTGCCCAGACTGGGAAAACTCTAATTTGACCGTTATAATGTTTCGAAATAGTATCTTTTAAAATTGAATTTGGTCTAGACAATCTTAATTTTGAACAGACAAGTTAGATAGTATTCCCGCTTGTCTTCATAAAAGATTAAAATAAAATAGGCCTATCATTAGAATTTAATATAGTTTATGTAGATTTATGCAATCGCATAAACAGGATTTTTTTTTCTTGGGGAGGAGGGAATTAATTCGGGCTAAAAATGTTTCATTCATTGGTTATTAAGAGTTGATTAGTCGCTCTTACGAAAAGTCCTCACCTTCGTAATGGAGGAATTGTCTTTTAAGCAAAACAACTTATTTCTGTAGTCCTAGCTTTAACGGACACAGAGGAGAGCCCGTGGCAGCAGGCGGCTTCCGAAAGAGACGGCTAGAGATTTATTTATTACGAAGGGCCGCGAGATACACATTAGAGACCAAATTAAATTTGCTGCCTAGGATAAACGTAGACGCGAAAAGAGAACCTAAACCAACCATCGACAGACAACGATTAAGTCTGTGCCGGATGTAACAAAATTTCTAGGTCACAGATAGGACTACATAGCAACGCGAAATTTTGCACTCCTCTTTAATTTTCGATCTCAAAGACAAACTTTATCGTGAATACAAAATACAAATGAATAATATTATAGAGTTCGTAAAACTCCAGGAATTTCTATAGACCATCAAATTATATATCTATATCTATATATATATATAAGTTGTAACGGAAGAATGTGTATCAGAATGTTTGCGCGAATGGCCGGAAGTGTGTAAGTTTTAGATAAGGACAGAGGCCAGAGTGATGTATGCTATGAGAAATACTAAAGTGTTGTGCTGGTGATGACCAAGTTATTATGTTTGTATATGTCCAGCTGATCCCGAGGGATACCTCGATGAGAAGAAAGAAGCGAGTGTACTTTTTATTGAAATAGTAGAGAGATGTTTAAAAAGTGTTTTTTTTTCCCGTTTGAAAACATTATCTGTCACACTAACAGGACATACAAATGAAAGTTACCTTTTAAACAGTGTATGCCGGTGTACCCTGGCAGACAACCCTTTGAACAAAATGAATCATTTCTTTCACAGAGCTTCCCAAAACACTGCGCAGGACATGCTGGGAAGAGATAGAACAATAGATATGTATAATAATAGTAGAAATATTTCCTATTCATTGTTATCCTTCGATAAAGGAGTATTGGAGTATTGATAAAGTAAAGATATAGTATTTATTGCAAGCCCCTTATCGGAAACCTTTTCGTAAGAAGCAACTTACTGAGACTATTCCTATAGAGCACATGAAAGAAATCAGGCATTGTGTAGTGTATAAAGGTCTTGAAGCCTCTGTACAAGTTGCACTCATCGTAATCGTCTTAAGAGTTGACACTAAAACTATTGAAATTCTAGGCAGACGGAAGCTTGCTTACCTCTGCCTATATGAAAAAACTTCTTTCTGGGAAAGATCCACGCTCATATCATTTTTACATCCATTTTACTGATGGTTCTATCTCAAGACACTTGGCCAGAAGAGAGTCAAAGGCCGAGAACACCGGGGAATCTTCACCATATTACAATACCGGACTGCCGTTTAAATTTACCTCGGCATTTATTTCAATTCCCCGTGGTTAGTTCAGCATTTAACTCCTCTATAGACTGACGAATCTTTATCCTCAACATATATACGAAAATTGGTGCCATCCTTGTGAAGTTTTATCGTGACTGAAATAAGTAGAAGAAAATATAAATGTTTAACATTCACTATTAGTGTGTGCTGAATGTCGACATTAATGGCTTCTTGTCAAGTCCTAAAGGTCATTAGGTCTTCATACCATCACATTGGGTAATCGCAGATAATGTTACTTTTGTGTAGTCTAAGCGGAAAGTTTCCTTTGTACAGTTGTGAAGATCCCTTTACTTTAGTGCCAATATGTGAAGGTACTATTGTTTCGATATAAAGATGTCTTGAGGTTACTATAGGATTGATGCTCTTCTGATATTATGATTTATTGAAGATTTCAAACATCTACTAAACTCTCAAACAAGACCTTATTGCAGGAGGTTCAAATACAAATAAGGCTTAGTAATACAAACAATGAAGATCATTCAACAATAAATACAAACCTTAAATTCAGGAATTAGGAATCACTGGAATAAAATACAAAATGTACAATTAAATTCTACAATTTAACTATCTTCGATCAAGCTCGTAATAAAAACCAGATGTAATAATAGTACTGGTTCTACAACTCAAAAAGCGCGTCTTGAATCCATGAGATTCTAATTACAGCTGACTTGTTTTTCTTCCAAAACTTCTGTATCCGTAAATAAGCCACGCCCTTCACATCATGACGTCCTTTTTACGGTCGTTAGATTCAAACAATTCTAAGAACTTGGCTCAGTTCGGAGAACGCCGGCCAGCTGTAGGGACTCGCTGCAATGAAGACAGCCTCAGAGGATCGAAAAAAGACTTAGCCACCTTGCTACATGACAATAGTCAAAACTAAAGTTTCTAATGTATATTCAAGGCGGAGAGGGGGGAGTGTTCCTTTGTGTAGTAAAAATTTTTCCTCATTTGTGGATAAAAAAATGTAAAGCTGAAAACTAGAAGGGAATGGTAGTCCTAAAATAGATTTATCTCATTAAATAATAACCTCTTTGGCATTTATCTCCGGTGAATCCAGCAGTACAGCCTTCATTGCAGGCTCCTGTTAAGCTGTGACAATGGCTGTTAATGCATGTTAAACTACAGTCTAGGGAAGAGTAAATAGTAAAGTTTGTGCTAAATAAAAAAAGGTCTGACACCAAGATTATTTCAGGAAAAAAAAAATATCAGGTTTTAAATAGATAATTAATGCAATTGCATATAGACCAAACCTCGGTTTAACTTTTTCTAGATTAGATGTAAAGTAAGACCAGAAAGGTGCACAGCACTAGACGGAACACAAGACAGATCCATGGACCGCATACAATACCAGCACAAAAATAAATAAACAGTCCGATAGATAGATAGATAGATAGATAGATAGATAGATAGATAGATAGATAGATAGATAGATAGATAGATAGATAGATAGATAGATAGATAGATAGATAGATAGATAGATAGATAGATAGATAGATAGAGATGCTTGGGTGGACGGACGGACGGACAGAGAGACAGATAGATAGATAGATAGATAGATAGATAGATAGATAGATAGATAGATAGATAGATAGATAGATAGATAGATAGATAGATAGATAAAATAGATAGACAGACAGATTGATAACTCACACTGCGTACAGTTGAAACCAAATCTTTTGGCGGGACATGTATAGTTGCAATTCTGTTTGAAAGGACTACAAGGCTCTGCAAGCAGACGGTGACATATTGGCGATAAAAAAGCAATGCAAAAAAAGCATTGGAAAAAAATATATATTAGTAAATAATACCGATGCTTAGAGAGAGCACTCTTAACTCTTTCTCTCCGTAATTATTTTCCCTGTTCAGATTGAATTATTCATTTTGTTCATTTGTGTTTCACTACCCTGTTATGATTGAACTTCAATAACTTTTTTTTTATGTAATCAGGAAATGTTATATTAGGTATATAATTATAGAAGAATGCATGCTCTTTTTAAATAACACAAATTAAAGTTTATAAAACCAAAAATTAATTTTATTAAATGGGGTCAAATCAACGTTGGTATCCTCTGTTAGGAGAGAAAGAGTTAAATCATGGCCATCGTCTCCTAAGAATTTAAGCAAATGTTTCTTGAGAATTAAAAAAAATTATCATTCTTTATGGAGCTGATCATGTTTTGGGTTCTGTTCTAATCGTATCAGGTTGGTTCCGAATCGTATCGGATCTGATCCTTTCGAATCCGATAGGATCGCATTGAATTGGATGTAAATTCTGAATTCGATCGAATCGCCACTGAAAAGAAAATTAGCCAGTATTATTAGCGCAACATTCTATCAACTTCACTGCCAGTTTCGGGAGTTTTTAGAATTCCAACCACACACTCTTTTAGAACCTCTTTACGGGTGAGAACTTCATGAAACCTAAATATTTAAGAGTTATCCCTGAGAAAAGAATTACTACCTCGTTGGCCACACAGGGAATACTCTTGTTTGACAGCTAGGATTTGTAGGCTATACATCTTATCAGCTTGGATTTGTAGGCTATACATCTTATCAGCTAGGATTTGTAGGCTAAACATCTTATCAGCTAGGATTTGTAGGCTATACATCTTATCAGCTAGGATTTGTAGGCTATACATCTTATCAGCTAGGATTTGTAGGCTATACATCTTATCAGCTAGGATTTGTAGGCTATACATCTTATTAGCGATTGTGTTTCCGCTAACTAAGTAATGAATCTTAGATCCAATGGAACATTTCTTTATGCAGCCCTCTCCCCCCTCCTTGTTATAGACTTTATTCCAATGATACACCTTTGGATCTAAACTTAGAAGGTGACGCACACAATATTCCTGAACGTTAACTTATTCAACTCATGAATCCATAAAACATTCAATTCTAATTCCCGAACGCGATAATCCTTTCAAGAACGCAATAGTCCTTCCTTTCCTAACCGATGCTAGATCTAGTTTATAGTTTACATTTATTTCTTTTTACTTGATAACGATAAAATGAGAGGTTTTCTCACGTGGTCCACCCAGGCAGGTAAAAAGGCAGGTTTCAATAGTTTCAGAAAGAACATCAGAATGAAATTATATCAAAGGCAAATGGCAGAGAAGAATGGAGAAAGAAGGTTGACAGATCCTGTGTGATGCCCCAACGGTCCAGCAGACCAAGGGATATGTGAATGTGAAGTTAGATGAGAATCTGGCCTAACTGATGTCTTATAATGATTATCTAATTAATCTAATTGTTTTGTAAAGGGTCAAACTCTTATTGAAAGCCTCAAGAAAAAAAAATTCCTTAAAAAAAAATCCTTTAGTCTGGTGTTTTTCCTATGTTTTGTATATTGCAGGTCACGCGATAATATGAAGAACTAGTTATAAATTTTTGTTTTAAATTATGTTTCACTTATATACATAGTAAATAGATTTTTTTTCTTCAAAAAAAGTAAACTTGTTTTTTTGGTAAATATAGTAGTTAGTAGGACAGAACTTACTAAGCTTAGCAATACAATTGTGAAAAAAAAAATCTTTGGCCGAAAATCTAAAACCATTTGTATTAATCTGTTATAAAATGATTATTACACATCTCCCTTACTTAAAAGCTTCAGAGTTTGTTACTCTTAACAGTAAATAGTTGTAAAAATGGTGTATTTTTATGAAAAAACTGCTTGCATTATTGATTTTAAAAATTAGATTTTTCGTTTTTAGAAAAGAAAAAAGTAGCCGTTGCATCAGAACTTTGAATGGTCTAAACTATTATGAAGTCGGATTTTCACTGTCTTTTCTAGTTACGAGATGTAAACGGGACGGACGGACGGACAGGCACTCCACACAAAACGAATAAAGTGTATTTCCCCGACATTTCATAGCATGCACAGTTTTTAAAAAAAAAAAAAAAAAAAAAAACTTACTTTTTGTTGGTTCATCTGTGCTGTCAGCTATGTACAAAAAATGAAAGAGTAAATAATAGTAAAACAAATCATCAAAAGAAAATTAGGACTTTTGCTAATACCAATAGCTCTACGATCAGGTAAAGAACGTTACGTTTGATACCGTGGTTTTGATCTAAACAAGATAAACATAATTGAAATGAGATCAAGAATGCAAAGAAATAAGTCCCATAACAACCACTTTATAGTGCATGTAAAGTAATTAGATCAATGGGGGCAGATGTTTCTATGTTAGACGGTTAACGAATGTTTCGTGTGGTCAGGACAACAACCCATTGCCTTAACTTTCAATGTATGTCAAGTACATATTAGAGTCGGGTGGATTCAAGAGCTTCCATAAAGCCGGAAGTTAAAAATTCCAGTCTTCACCAGGTACTCAAACTCGAGGACCATCTTTGCAAAAGCATTTCTTCTTTCAAACTATGTCCTTCTAATTGTCACAGGAGTTGAGTCTATGACTCTTAGGACTCTAGGCTTTTGGAAGCTTGCCTCAATCTGCTTGACTAAACAAACTTCTGTCGGGAAAGACCCAGCAAGATGTAAATTATTCCATTTTTTTACCGATGGCTCAAATCTCAAGGCGCTCGGATTTGAAGCGAGGCCGATGGCCGAGCAAATCTGAGAAAATCCCACATATTTGTTCTCTGTATCTGATCAGTCGTGCAGGTGTCCGCCATAAGATTCTTGGAGGAACGGTGTAAGGATAGTGACACGTTTGTTGGGGGCTTTCTTCCATTCCCGCCAATGCAATGGACTCGGCACTTAGGCACCCCAACGTTGTTTGTTTTTGTTTACCTTTTGACGTAATTGTCTCATATAAAAATCATTGAGGCTGAGAAGCATTGCTCGGGTCCAGGCAATACTAAACATTGATACAAAATATTATAACTCTAGAGGTATTAAACATTTATGTTTATTTTTTTGTTGTTGTAGTGGTTGGAAAGGCTCTACTTCTTGATTTGGTCTGTAGGATAATTTATAATAGATCTTTGTGTTAAAATCAATCGTTCACTGTCTATAGGATCGAGTCTTTATAGCATAGGTAAACAGCACAAAGTAAAGGAGAGGAAAAAAATGAGCGTGCACAGGAGATTTTTATTTGTTTTATAAGATAAGGGAAAAGTCTGTAAAAAGATAAATAGGGTCCAAAACAATGAGGTCAAAGAGTCGAGAGAACTTAAAGTCGAGCGGGGTCACACATAGGAGATATCACACATAGATGTCACACAGTCAAAGGGTGTCATATGTTGCAGAGGTCAAAGAGATGAGAGGTTACATTGTGGAGAGATCAAAAGGTTCACACAGTGGAAATTTAAAACAGCTGAAAGGTCACACAGTGCAGAGGTCAAATAATCGAGAATTGTAGCAAAGTTGAAAGGTAACAGAGAAGAAGCAAAGTTGGAAGGTAACAGAGAAGAAGCAAAGTTGAAAGGTAACAGAGATGTAGCAAAATTGAAATGTAACAGAGATGTAGCAAAGTTGAAAGGTAACAGAGATGTAGCAACGTTGGAAGGTAAAAGAGAAGAAGCAAAGTTGGAAGGTAACAGTGATGGAGCAAAGTTGGAAGGTAACAGAGAAGTAGCAAAGTTGAAAGGTAACAGAGATGTAGCAACGTTGGAAGGTAACAGAGAAGAAGCAAAGTTGAAAGGTAACAGAGATGTAACAAAGTTGATAGGTAACAGAGAAGAAGCAAAGTTGGAAGGTAACAGAGAAGAAGCAAAGTTGAAATGTAACAGAGATGTAGCAAAGTTGAAAGGTAACAGAGATGTAGCAAAGTTGAAAGGTAACAGAGATGTAGCAACGTTGGAAGGTAAAAGAGAAGAAGCAAAGTTGGAAGGTACCAGAGATAGAGCAAAGTTGGAAGGTAACAGAGAAGAAGCAAAGTTGGAAGGTAACAGAGATGTAGCAAAGTTGAATGGTAACAGAGATGTAGCAACGTTGGAAGGTAACAGAGAAGAAGCAAAGTTGAAAGGTAACAGAGATGTAGCAAAGTTGATAGGTAACAGAGATAGAGCAAAGTTGGAAGGTAACAGAGAAGAAGCAAAGTTGAAAGGTAACAAAGATGTAGCAAAGTTGAAAGGTAACAGAGATGTAGCAAAGTTGAAAGGTAACAGAGATGTAGCAAAGTTGAAAGGTAACAGAGATGTAGCAAAGTTGAAAGGTAACAGAGATGTAGCAAAGTTGAAAGGTAACAGAGATGTAGCAACGTTGGAAGGTAAAAGAGAAGAAGCAAAGTTGAAAGGTAACAGAGATGTAGCAACGTTGGAAGGTAAAAGAGAAGAAGCAAAGTTGAAAGGTAACAGAGATGTAGCAAAGTTGAAAGGTAACAGAGATGTAGCAAAGTTGAAAGGTAACAGAGATGTAGCAAAGTTGAAAGGTACCAGAGATAGAGCAAAGTTGGAAGGTAACAGAGAAGAAGCAAAGTTGGAAGGTAACAGAGATGTAGCAAAGTTGGAAGGTAACAGAGATGTAGCAAAGTTGAAAGGTAACAGAGATGTAGCAACGTTGGAAGGTAACAGAGAAGAAGCAAAGTTGAAAGGTAACAGAGATGTAGCAAAGTTGATAGGTAACAGAGATAGAGCAATGTTGGAAGGTAACAGAGAAGAAGCTAAGTTGAAAGGTAACAGAGATGTAGCAAAGTTGAAAGGTAACAGAGATGTAGCAAAGTTGAAAGGTAACAGAGATGTAGCAACGTTGGAAGGTAAAAGAGAAGAAGCAAAGTTGGAAGGTACCAGAGATAGAGCAAAGTTGGAAGGTAACAGAGATGTAGCAAAGTTGGAAGGTAACAAAGATGTACCAAAGTTGGAAGGTAACAAAGATGTACCAAAGTTGGAAGGTAACAAAGATGTACCAAAGTTGAAAGGTAACAGAGCGGAGAGATTGGTATTAACACACAGACAAAGTAAAAAAAAACAAAAAAAAGAAAGAAAAACAACACTTCATTCAAACCATAAGAAGTCAACACAAATAGAAGGAGAACCGAAAAAGATCTATAGAATGTTGTGACTATGACACTTTTTAGTCGGTCCATTTGAAATTGTCGTGTACAGATGTGCATTGCACTTGGAACCCAAAGCAAACGGTGAACACCTCGCATATACCGTTCTATCTGGCGGGGGGGGGGGGGGGGGGTCAGAGTCGGGGTTGAACTCGTGTTTAGTTTGACGTTCGATTCCAGCGAAACGGACACTCCGGACATGAGACGCGGCCGGATGTCGAGTAAACCGGGACCTCCGCCATTTTCCTTTAATCTACCAGGCTGACCATGCGGGACACGCTATTTATGCAACGGCTCCTTGAGGACGTTGACAAAGGTTGTAGGAGCTCTTTTACTTCCCGGCACAGTGCACTGAGCAAGCTCTCGCACCCTCTTGGGCACTCCCACGGGAGCTTTGCTTTGCTACCCTTTGACCTAATCCTTATTCCTCATGATCGTTTCCATCCGGGAGCCACAATGATGTAGGGTAGCTTGCCCGGGTTTTAGTCCGTCCAACACCGGGTCTAGTGCTAAAGGAAGAAAGAAGTGGATATGGAGTTAGTATTAACTCTTTCTTTCCGTAATTATTAACCACATTCTGGTGGAATCAACGCTGGTATCGTCAGTTAGGAGAGAAAGAGTTAAGAAGGACGGAAGCGATATTAATGAAATAAGACAAAGCCTAGGGTGCATCTAAGTTTACCTTGACATAAGACTGGATACGAACTAGAACAAGGTTTAGACACAATTAACTTCAGGTCAAGATTTAAAGTTGAACACACGTTGTCAAACAGACCGTCTGGCTTGGTTTCCACAGTAACCTCACTTTGTACAACTTTTTGATACTGTTGTGTGTAGCTTCCAATCCAGACTGTGTATTATATTAAGTAATACTTGATACACTTTTATCATATTATTAAGCTCATATTAACTCACTCCGTCTGTCTGGGTGGAGTCTTTTACGCGTAATTTCTACCACCTCCATTTCTGAATCAAATTGAAACATTGCAAAAGTATTCATTGTTGATGATAATACCTGAATCAAAATAAAAATAATCAATTTGTTGATTAAATGTTTTATCAACGAATTCTTTTTAAGATATTAAATGTACTATTCAAGAGCTGGAACTTGAAGAAGACTCCCAGCACTGTGCACGATAAGCCTTCATCGCCAGCTTGTCAATCGCGACGAGAAGTAAATCTTCAGTAAGATAACTGACAGTTTCGATAGCCACAGTCGAGGTGTACAGTTTGTTTTTGAACCATAGGGGGGCACGTTCTGCACGGATTAGCTTAACAAGGTTTACAGAAAATATTTAATCTTTTTTTTGTGTGTATGTGTTTTATGCATGACACAAGCATTTTCAGTGCTCTTTATATCACGCAGGGCAAAAAAATGGGGGCGGGGCGCAGTAGTGTTTTTCTTTAATAATCAGCGTAACTAGAAAGTAATAAGTCAGTTAAAGCTACAACTAAAGCCATAGGCCGCAGCTTGCACACCCTGCAAAAAAATCCTGCGGGCGCCCCTAAAAGCTTCACCTATATCTGTTGAACAGTTAATGCAACACACAAGACAATAACTTTATATGCTGCAACAAGGGCTAGATACTTTTGTGGCCGCTTCTACCTCCCTACCTCCCTGATAACAGTTGAGTACCAAGAATTAGATGGTTTGCCTTGGTCCTGAACATGTGGCAGTTGAAATCAATCTTGGGACTCTTCTGCCAGGCATGTGACCTATGTCGAGAAGGCCTTTCGCCCAGTGGCACCAGCGGATCCAGAACTTTTGAGAGGGGGGGGCGATTTTATTTTCCAAACCCTAACCCTAACGCTTAGTAAGCCCTAACCCTGTGTATAAATACAGACACACACACATATATAAATATATATATCTTAGTGAGCGCTGTAAGTTCCCCCCAGCGGAGTTCACCGAGCATTTTCTCGCATTCTGAACTGGAGAAACCCTTTCTCCTGACATCTACAGCTCATTATTCATCCTATTCAAAAGCCAGGTCAAATTAAACAAAATGAAGTAACGTGAGGGTAAGGGCAGATAACTGAATGGTTGCTGACAAGAAGCGTAAGTATATCTTTATTTAGCGTATATATCGTAATATTATCTTTATGTTAAGCGAGACCTCTTGTTGTAGCCTTGTTTTGGTCAGAATAAGACGTCAACAGAACGATTGTTTTAACGCTATATGGATATTCGTCCGTTTTAATGCGCGCAGAATGTTTAATTCGTAAGAACCTAACGAATAATATTTTTGCTTGAAAAAATATTCTAATATAAATTTATAGGTGCTATTACATTGCAAATATAAGCGATTTCTTCTTCGGGAAGAAAAGATGCCCCACTGATTGATACAAATGATTTAGATTAAAGCTTTGCGGGTCGCTGCTGAAAAAAAAAAGAAAAAAAAAGACATTTATTTTTAAACGATTAATTTGGTTCAATACAGTCTGTGTTGTAGCTTCCTTGTTTTGTTACAGAACTATAATTCAAAGCTCTAAACAAAAAAAAAAAAAAAAAAAATCGGAAGAGGTAAAGAAATTAAGTGGAAACAATTATATTCTACTCTAAATTGTGTGTATTTTTGGGATTCAATTATACATTATGGAGTTATAGTTCCAAAGTATTTATACCATAGGACAAAATGTCATATTGAGAAAAGGCAACTAGATGAAAAATATTTGGATTCAGAAGGTCATCTCTCAATTGTTTACTCTTTTACCTAAAAGTTCCTCATAATTCTTAAATCACTGTTAAATAATTTTGACAAATTCATGCGCCATTGCATCGCCCCTGTCTCCATATTGGACTATTCTGTGTGGAGAAAAAGGGAGGGGCGGTAGAGTGAAAACGATTTAATCATGTTTAGAGTTCTTTCTCTATTTAAAAATAATTGCTAATGATTGAATTTGACATTTGAGAATAGCGTGAGGCACGATAAATAAGAATGTAATAGATAGCATACAGCTTATCTGAGGGACAGCTTATCTGAGGGACAGCTTATCTGAGGGACAGCTTATCTGAGGGACAGATTTGTTTTGTAACAAAAGGATTGGGTAATTTCACTAAAATACAAAAGATAAAGTATTTGTCTGTGCGGGGGGGGGGGGATTTGATTTAATTTGACATTAGACTGTGGAGGGACAGAAAGGGTTCAGATATTAATAAGTAACTTCTTATATAGATATTCAACACATTTATTCACAAACTATAATTTCTGCATAAAATTTGGACCGCCCCCCCCACTCAAATGGTTTGGGAGGGGAGGGCACTAGATTACTTACTTAGACTTAGATCCTCCCGCACTGGGCGGCAAGCTGTCTCCACGAAAATCTGTCACTGGCAATGTCTGAAGCCTCCTCCCAGCTGGTGTTATTTTTTTAATTGCTTTTGGAAGGTCACGGACACCTTGTGCCAGAAAAAAATGGATGCCATTTCATTCTTCTTCTTCTTCGTTCTCATTGTTATGTTGGAGTGTTCAGATGACTAGGCCAATACATGAGATGAACTGCGCAGTGGTTTCCAAATCGGGGAGCTCTCCATATAGTTTTCTTTCTATTGGGGTGATTTGGGGACAATGTCATATACGGGCCTCTTGCTTAAGAGAGCAGTTTTGAAGGACGTGGTCGGCATTCTCTGGTGATACTCCACATGGGCAGATTTCACTGGTTCCAATGAACCTCATTCACCAATCGTAAACAAACAACATTTAGCACGTGGTGCTCTATCTCTTCTATATAGTTTACGATCTCATGTTTAATTTATGATGGTTGTCAGGTGACAGTTTTATCAATAAGATCACATGACTAAATGTTGTTTGTTTACGATTGGTGAATGAGGTCCATTTTGAGCTTCCGGTACATGTGTTGTCGCATTCTGTTGTGTCCGGTCCTGAGTCGAAAGATTAGACGTTGGTCTTGTCGGGATAGCTTCTAGTAAGCGTCATCTTTCTTGGAATGCCATTTCATTCAAAATAAGCTTTTCATATTTTGTTCTTCAATTGACTAGTTTGTACAATTGCATTTGTGTATAGCGTGACATTGAATGCACACCAAATGTGGTCCAGTAAAGAAAAAGATTGAAACCAATTTGTTATTTTCATAGCAGACATTTCTCTCTGACTTCCCAAATATTAGGTCTAGTGTACTTACAATGTACCTTCAACTTCACCTATCCCTTTAGTCTGTTGGTCTGTTGGGGCACCACACATGATTTGTCAACCGACTTTCGTCATTTCTGTCTGCCTTTGGATGGCTGCATGGTCGTGTGGTTTGAGCGCTGGACTGTCGTTTGGATTTATCGATGGTCCCTGGTTCAAACCCTGAGCGCTCCCATCCCCCGTCGTCCTGCGGGAGGTTTGGACTAGGAAGTAAACTATCTTCAACTCTGAAGGAACATTCGAAGCATGTAAAAAAAACAAAGAAACATTTTAGCCTTGGATAGAACCTCTTTCAATGGCAAGCATGCCCATTCTTTTATTTTGTCTTACAATCGCTTTCACTGTCTGCCTTTGCTTCTTTTTCCTGGTACTGTTTCCTGAACCTTCTAATATGACCATAGACAGTTTGCGCTTTTTAAAAGTAGTTTGCATGTCATCATGGGGTCCAATCGCTGAAATATAATCCAGTCTTTAACTCTTCGTTTCGGATGCGGGTCTTTAAATGTGATACCTGGGATCCTTCTGTAGCATCCACTAGTTTGACTATGCCTAACGCCGGCCCTGGTTCTATCCCAGTGTACTTATGTGACTAAGTGTGGTCTACTTACCATAAGACGAGTGGTGGTCTTCTTTTAGAGTAGAACAAATGTTGACAGTTGGTGCCAGATAATTATCTGATGAAATCGTGGCAAGCTGTGCAGCATAATTGGAGCACACATCCTAGCCAAGTGAAACGCATATTTAGTGAGGACTCGCTATGCTAGCATTAATTAATTCTTTATCTTATGTGTTGGTTTTCCTGGCTGATTCAGGCAACCCATTCTATTTTCTAATGCACTAGGGAATATTTTATTAAGTTTTGTTTTTCGATTTGTAAATTGTGGTTTAGTTGTTTTTTTTTTTATGTATTATAGCTACTTAACGTTGTGTCTCAAAGTTTACTGATTTTACTTATGGTGTTATTTTAATCAAATTTTTTTAATATTCGTTTATTGTAAATCTCACTACTCTATTTTGTTCTAGTTTCTTTCTTTTTTTTCTTAAAATGAGGGACCCCAAACAGCGGGTGTATATTTTAATATTGGTCTAATTCAAGTTACTCATATGGCCAAAGTCGGCCCCAGGCTTGCTGATCTCCTTCTCGACAGGTCTGGGAAACCTAAAGAATCTCGACCTGTATGGTGGTGACATGTATGCACTACACAAAACAGCAGGGTTTCAGTCCACAGCTTTTGGTAGATAGGAGGTAAGCCTCTCAAGCCCTCACTCGAATGTTTGAAGATGGTGGTGCTGATTAATTAATATTATTATACCAACATAGAAAATTAATTCCTTAGTGTCCAGAGACATGGCTAAATATTTAGGCTTTTATCCCCTTAGATGATTTTACACGTTTTTTCTCGTACACCCGCTCTAATATCAAGTTGAAACGTTTAACAGTTAGTGTGCTTACAAAACATTACGAACAAAAAAGTAACCAATAATATTGGACTAATTATTGGCGCAAAATATTCATATAGTTCTATTTATAGGTATCGACACTGAAAAATGTAAGTTAAATTAAATTTATTATAATTATTTATTTTTTTTACAATTATAACGACCAAATCAGAAATTTTAAGATGTGGCCTATTGGATAGTGGTTCCCCCCCCCCCCCCCTAAAATATACATAAACTGTCAAATTTATAAGAACATCCAGTCTCAGTCACCATGAACCAATGTAGATTCTTTTTTAACTGCAAAGGGATTCAATTTATTACGCTAATTTTCTTTGGGGAAGAGCGGTGGCTAAGCGCTAAAGCATTTCGCATCGGAACAGTGGTCCTGGGTTCGAATCATGGTGAAGACCGGGATTTTTTAATTCCGGGATCCTTTTGGGTACCTGACATAAGTTGGTGAAAGTAATGGCGGTTGGTCGTTGTGCTGGTCACATGACACCCTCGTTAACCATAGGCTACAGAAACAGGTGACTTTTACATCATCTGCCCCATAGATCGCAAGGTCTGAAGGGGAACTAATTCCTTGTGGAGGAACGATAAAACGGATCCCGAAGATAAATGAAGTATTTGAAAATCCATGGATGAACTAAAGGAAGAACCACTGTCTGACAGCTTACACTTGTTTGATTCCAAGGTACAGACTGATTGGAACAAAGAAAGCACGAGTCGATAATGGTGGTAAATAAAACATCGGAGCAAGTACAAACAAACAAATCTGGAATTAGAAACAAGAAAAACACTTTGAAATAAACAAACATCATCTCCATTCTATTATTTCGCTCTTAATAACTAGTAAATGATACATTTTAAAAACAAGAAATACGTGATGGAATATTTTCTTTTTAAAGACAATACCTCCGTTGTACAACTCATTAAACGATTGCTTTTTTTATATTATTAACTATTCAATGTTAGATTAAAGAAACAATGAGACATTTTTTAACGAGCCACATGCTCCCCCCCCCCCCCCCCCCATCACTCGAGGAAGAATCCTAGTTAAGGGATTGTTGAAACTACTAGGCTTTATAATAGTCCAATAATAGTCCTTTAGTTCTAGGGTAGGGGTAGGGGGCGGGGTTTTAAAAAACCCTCCATTTCTGTTTAATCTAACATTTATTAGTTATGAAGAGAAAAAAGATTAGCTCCAGGCGGTGTTTAAAAGAGGTGTTTTCTTATTTTAAAAAGTATTTAAATGTTTTTCTTGTTATTACAATACCTCTATTCAACTCGTATCCTCGTGGAACCTAAAACCTTCTGGGTGTGCAAAAGGTGCTCAAAATTATGGACAAGCATCTCGAAAACGGCTTTTACGATTTTCATAGAAAATTGACAGTTGCGGTATATCGTTAGGAAAAGAATTACTAGCTCTATTTTCACACTAGGAAAATCGTAAGAGCTGTTTTCGAGACTCGAGTCTACCCACTCTTTGCTCAGATTCCATGAAGGTGTGACTTGAATAGAGGTATTATAAAAAGGAAGAGGAATTGAGATTCGCTCTTGTTTTCATGTCACAATCCAATAGGGCTTGACGAATACAGTCATTAACTTGCATATCTGTGACATGGGCGTAGCCTGTGGAGGATTGTTTGGGGGTTTCATCCCCCCCCCTTTTTGCTCGAAATGGACTTAACAAGGGTTATATGGATTTTTGTGACTGTAGTTATGATTTAATTTTTATATTGAAATAAAGATGTTCATGTTAAACCAGCACTTGTCCCAGCATGTTGTCAAGTTCGGTTTGAGGTTAAACCCCCTCAAAGCATCTCTAAAGGCGTTCAGCATTGACCCAGCCACCAGGGAGACAGAGGCACACGACAGAGCATCATGGCGTCGCGCTGTGAAAACTGGCGCACATGTTGCTGAGGACAAGAGAACAACGCTGGCTGAAGAAAAACGCCAGAGAAGAAATGCAAGGCCCACGACACTAGCTCCAGCTGGAATAACTTGCCCAGTGTGTAGCCAAACATTCCGGGCTCATATAGGTCTCACCAGCCACATGAGGAGGCACAAAACCCCAGTGCAAAGCCCTCAGCCCCCTCGATGACAAAGAGAACATCATCGAACCACGATGGACGAACTATATATAAGTATCTCATACAATTAAAAAAAAAGAGAAGCACAACTATAAAAAAATCAATTCCGGAGCGTAGCCAAGTGGGAAGATTAAGTTTAATACTCTCCTCTAAGAAGTTTTGAGGTTAAAATTCCTTCTTAAAAATAATAACCTACAGCAAACAATGTCATTAAATTCCATGAATGTAGCGAGGGTTGTAAGTTTACAAAAAAAAAGAGAAGGTTTCTAGATCGTACACAATTTCAAGGTCTAAGACTATCAAGTGGAAATAAAAGATCATCCCCGAAACCAAAAATATAGGAAGGAACCAAGCGCCTTTAACATAAAAAAAAAGATTACCACACTGCGAAAATATGAATACGGGATTCATTGATATTATCAAGAAAATTTAGTCTAATTCTTAAATAGACAAGTTCTAATTGAACAGTACTTTCACATATCTCTTTATTTCAATGCAGAAAAAGAACAGACAATACAGATTCATTAGCCGCTTTTATATTTAGCTCTCAAGAATATGTTGAAATAAATTTTTAGTAAGCAGTAAGTCTTAAATACATGAAATAAACTCTCCTTCACTTCTGCTCTACGCTGTATTTCGAACATTTATGCCTTCATAAATTGACTGCAACATGTTCAACAGCTTACCTAGACACGAGAAGAAACAAACAGCCCCTAATATAAAATGTGTCTGTCCCAGCGTCCTCTCTCCCCAAAGGTAGTAACAATTCGATTTAAACATTCAGATGCAATCTAAGAAAAAAAAATAGCAAAAGAGATTCACGGAAATTATAACAAGAAAACTATAGTATAAACACTCTTATTAAAAAAAAAACATACAAAGCTTATCGAAAGGAGAGGAACCATTAAAACTACACCAGTAATGTTAAGTTATTTCCATTTTTCAATATCAAACTAAATAGTTAATTACCAATAATTAATTGCATAACTGAATATTTCGTTTATTGATGTATGGTTTGTTAGGTGCAGTACATAAGTATTGTATTCATCAGCTTGATCGACAAAGGGAGGGAAGTAGCGTTACCAATTCTATAAGGGGAATAAAGCCAAGACCTTTAGCCATATCTCATGATTATCTATTACCAATAATGCTACAATCGTTGTTGGTATAAAAAAATACAATGGTAATTACCAGTAATTAATTGTCAAATACCTTACTTTTTTTTTAATGGTTTATGTCTGATTTATTTCAATGAATAATTGTTTGACAATGGGTAGGGGAGAGCACAACGCCCAACTGCCCTTTACTTTCAGCTACTAATGTCAGGCAACCATTAAAACCATATGGATTCAGGGGCGTCTCTAAAATCCCAAATTCCAAACATTGTGTTTACCGGGTTCAGAACCCAAGACCACTTGTATAGTTTTTTGTTTTAATAGAATCAATTATTAGAAACCAATAAGGAAAAGAGTTTCCCTCGCATAAGTCTCATTATATGTCAAAGAAATAGGTAAACGCTGGCCTACATACTCTAGAAACCAGTGAAACGCGTCTAAATAACTCTGAATCTAGTCATCTTTCACCATCTATAGTAGACTATATAGGCAATATAGGCCTCGATCTACGTAATAAGCTTTTTGCATGTGTAGAGTATTTCCTAAAAATTAATTAATTATATCCCCTACAAAACAGATCGCTACTTCGTTTATTATTATTATTATTAAATGCTGGTTTAACTAGATCTAGATAACTTATAAATAATATCAGCATAATAGTCGGGGTAGATCACTAGATCTATAGGAGTTTTTGACGTCTCATATTGTCTACTAATCTCGTCGTGTTCTGATTTCATTTATTCAAAATAAATCGCACCAGATACATGTCTATTCAATAAACCCCAAACCTAAAAGATCTTTTTCTTTCTGCCGGCATAACATTCACAAAAGAAATGTCTTAATCGTTGACCCTCTCAATCAATACTTACACTCTTATAACAATAACTGAATACGTAATCAATAAAGACAATGTTAATGTGTTTCAGAACATTACAGCTTCCAACTTTTAGAAGATTCCTTTCAAATTAAAATAATTGTTGTTGTTTTTTTCATTTGCACATGTTGGTGCGATTTCTTGGAGTTGTTATCATACACCGCCTCATCCTCTATCTCAACAACCAATTTTATTGGAATACTTTACGAAATCGTATCTCCAGTAGAAATAGTCCTAGATCTAATTAGTTGATCTGCTTTGCAGAAGGCCATCCCTTGGATGGTTTTTCGTGGTTCGATGATGACCACTTTTGTCATCCAGTGCAGTGCTCTCCGAGGGACATATGGAGTGATCAGTTCGCCAAGGTACAAGGGCATTTCTTTATTACAGAAACACTGATGACAAAGTGTGCCCACCTTGTAATTGATTCTCGCTTTCACGGTACGCCAATGGAGCGTGCGCAAAAGAGCTGCAGTTCACTCGATAATATGAAAAACTACTTATTAATTGTTGTTTTAAATTATGTCCAACTTATTTGCATACTAAATAGATATTTTTTCTATTAAAAAAAATAACATTACTTTTGGGTCAATGTAGTTGTTAGTAGGACAGAACTTACATAATGTAGCAATACAAATGTAAACAATTTTTTTTTAAACAAAAACAACAACAACAAAACCAAGAGTAGTTGTATACATGAGTTTGGACCCAGTCCTGCAATTATGTTTGTAGTAGATATTGTGACTAACAGTAATAGGCCTGAATACGTGTAATTAGATATATTTTTATTTATTGTATTTTTGTTAACACAATCTTATGATTTTAGCATTCTCAATACGCTATGCTGCTATAACTTGTGTGCATCAGTCAAGAAAGGGGAGTATTTATGTAAATGTTATCGTGTTCGCTATTAAGATGCATTTATAAAATAAAACAAGTTGAATGACCTGAATTCGAACTTACAACACACCAACCACTGTGCCAGAGAACTGCTTATGAAAATGAAAAGTTTTATGGCTATCTATTTGTAAATTTCAAACTTTAAAGCGGCGACCTATTTCTCTTTACAAAGTATTAAGAAGACGAATTCAACTTATATCACCACATTAGTCAAGTACCATGTTTTTGTCTATTCTTCTATTGCTGTGTGAGTGTGTTGTTGGGGGGTGGGGGGAATGTCGCGGCAGAGTGGGGGATTTTAAAAAGGGGTCGCCGTGCTTAAAAGGTTGAGAACCGCTGATCTAAGTTTAAAAAAAATATTTAAAAAATTAAAAATATTATTTCATAGCACATTTCCAAAGTTACTACAACAATTGAATCTTCACTTTCCCAGTGATATGCAATTTTTATTTCTCTGAGAATGTTTCTAATCTAAACTGTGAAAGGCAGCTTTAATGTAATTCAAAGATTTTCATATTAACACAAATTACAATAGTAATAATAATCTTTATTATCTCTAAAGGGAATGTATTTACTAATTAGTCATGAGTGGTAATACTTTACAAGAGCAAACAAATGACAGCCACACACACACAATATATTTGCACATTGTAGAATGTTTGTAACAATGTTTGACATGTTTCGGATGTTCCTTCAGAGTTGAAGATAATTTACCTCCTAGTCCAAACCTCTCGCAGGATGAAAAAGGATGGCAGGGGGGAAAGGTATGAACCCAAGAAAATCTAGATGTCCAAAAGACTGTCCAGTGTGCAAACTACAGGACCATTAGAAATTGTCATGTAGACTTATGCAAAAGCACTGGGAACCCTAAGGCCAGCAAAAGTGAACCAGAGCTCCCTTTTACCTGCCTGAACCACAGGACCAGGCAGTAATATAGTGGCAAAAACTAGAAGGATACATATAACAACATTGTCAATAAGAATTTAAAAAAAAAAAATAGGAATCAATAATATGAATTGAGATGAATTATGAACTTAAAAAGGAATCAGTAATATAAATTCAAGATGAATTAAAATGAATTATGAATTTTCTTTTATAAAGTGAGCTTATTGGAAAAAGAAACGTTATAACAAAATGTATCAACTGACATCCAGTTTACAACAAATAAAAATATTCATTATTTACAGAAAGAAACAAATGTTTTTATTCCTTTGGAACAGAGATGTAAATTTATTGGAACAGAGATGTAAATTTAAGGAGAAAATTACCCTCTGCAATACAGTAGTATTGAGAACAATAATAAATAATAATAATAATCTTGATTATCTAAAACAAGTTTTTTTACAATTTGTGCTAAACAAAACATAACTATAGAAAACATAATAAATTCACTCCATGTGTAATGTTTATATCTGTTGAATATAATACATGTGTAATGTGTATATCAGTTGAATTAATTTAATAATTTGATAGCCAGGGGAAGAAAGGATTTTTCTATTTGCTTTTTTGTAAACAGTGTCTTGTATAAAGATTAATGTTATTATTTTATCCTTTGTGATGATAAAATGTTGAAATCCTGACCAGGAGTGTTTTTTTTTATTTCTAAAATCTTTTTGACTTTCTTATGAATGGATCTCTCGAACAGTAGTCCTAATAATAATAATAATAATAATCTTTATTGTCCATACGGAAATTTGTCTTACAATTTGTGCATTACACCAAACAAAAAAACATTATAGCTATAAGAAACCAAAGTGGGTTTATTAGAAACCACTAAATTAATAAGTGGCATTTAGGAATTTATAAAGTTTATTTTTATTGTCATTTTCAGATTGTATTGATTTTGAAACTAAAATTACAACAGATGTGAGCATGGTAAAACATTGACAAGGTCTACAACGCCAACACTAAAAGGAAGACATTTTACTTAGTGATAGTAATCTTTGCCTGTGAATCCTAGTATTACTCCCTATCCACCCTCCTTCCCACAACAAAAAAGTTAATCTAACATTTAATCTTTTGTTTTTTCTTTGTTTTTTTTCAATACAATATTAAAACGGTGAATATACTTTGTGTTGAGTTTTGCCTAAACCCCCCTTTCCCTTTTGCACCCCTTGCATCACAAGACTATCCCTCATAGCTTAGACATTGACTATTTTCAGGCTATTCTCCTCTCTTGGAACATTAGTCACAAAACAGTGCTTTTTTTTTTTTGGTAATAATTAATAGATGCCGTTACTCAGTGATTAGGTGCCGGTACTCTGTAGTTGAAAAAAAGCCCTGCATATGTATGTATGTATAATATATATATACAAAATTTGTGATTTTGATCATTTGCATTTATGCTTTCTATTTAGTTTTCTAAAATGATAAAAAGGAATGAGTGTACACAATTTTGTTTGAGAGAATCCATTCGTGGCATCCCTTGATATGTAAATAAATGAATAAATGAAAAAAGAATGAATGTTATTTTAGGAATATATATGTTTAAAAGGAAATATCACATTGTACTTTAAAAAAAAAAAGTTTGTATTAACACTTGTATACAATGTCATGCTTTTCATATTTTATAGATGAGATCATAAAGGATTTTAAATATTGTTGAAAAGATGTTTGATTTCAATGAAGTAATTTTAAACAAAATAGGCTGGGGTCAAAGGTCAGCAACCTTAAGCTGATTGACAGATCAAGAATGTGCTGTCAGCTCTTTCTGTTATAGTATCTTTAATTCTGAAGAAAAATGATCAAGCTGGCAAATTAAAGAGATAGACCAATGCATAGAGAAACCATTGACCCCTTTACCTAATTTGATTTCTTTCTTAAATAATATGAGAATGTCTACTGAGACAAAAGAGACCATTGGCAGTATATCCTTTATTTGGCTTAATAGTTTAAAAAGAGATATTTGAAAAAAATATGCACTTAAATGCCATTAATTTTAAACCATCTCAAACAAATAACAGATAACTGGAATTAATGTAATATTGTGTGTTGATTGTGAATTTACATATATGAAAAATACAATGAATAACACTCTTTAAAAAATTTGAAAATGTATAAATGTGAAATGGCTGAATACAAAACAAATCAAATCCAAGTATATTAGGAATGTAATGCTTCAACTGATACACCCGATGATGTACTTTTCCTGAGGTTCAATGATGCAGTGTTAATACTTACAGAAATTTGTAATGAGGACTACATAAGATATTGTTGTAACTCTGTTTCCGCACTCATATATATGGTACACACTATTGCACTGCTCCACATGAGAGATGGAAAAGCAAGACAGGAAATGGAGACATGGTGGATTATGGCAAAAGTTGTAAAGAACTTAAAGAACTTTGCATACTGTTGGTTTGTGTGTCTCAATTACTTTATTAATTAAAATATTAAATTACTGTTACTGTTAATCTTCCTTTGTTGAATGCTTGCCTGAGATTTACTACAATTGGTGTCTGGAAGTGGGATTGGTCAACTCAATGGGGGGTAAGATATTATTTCATAATAACATCTGTAATACAGCTAGATGAGCTGAAATTGAAGGCACTGAAAGAAGAGCTCAAATGGTGGCGCTTGAAACGCTTTGAAAGGAATAAAGACATTCTTAGAGCACGTCTTCAGCAGGCTCTGATTGATCCGGAAACATACTTGTTTAAAGTGGATCAAGATATCAGCGAGCTTCTGAGAGCTTTGCAAGACTACAAAACTTGAATGACTCAATATGAACAACACAAATTGAAAGATTGAGCACAATGCTGATGACCTGATGGAACTATATATGCAGTAAGAGAGAGGAAAGAAAAGTGTATCAAGAGATTTAGGGTAAGTCTGCATTGTTGGGAACTAAGGAGCCGTCTTTTGTGCTGCTTGAAGACTTTAATAGGGACCAGGAGCGAAGCGGGGAAGGCTGTCGTTGGTCTGTATTCAGGTTTGATGGATAAAGGACGTAGAATTAGGAACAAGACTCTTTGAATGTAGAAGGCTGTTATGTGTTTGTCTGGTAAGACGTTTGAAGAGCATCTTGTAAATCTGAAGGAAATTTTTCAACGGATAAGCGCTGGGATTAAACTCAATCCAAAGAAGTTGTCTTTGTTTAGAAAGAGTGTTAAAGATCTTGGGCACATAGTCAGGGGATGGAGTTAGCACTAGTCCAGATAAAGTTGAGGCAGTAAGGCAATGGCCTACCCCAACGAATATTCACAAATTGAGAAGTTTTCTGGGGTTTGGTACATATTACAGACGTTTCGTGCCTAATTTCTCGTACGTTTGTAAGGTTCTTCATCCACTAACAGAGCAAAAGAGGCAATTTATTTGGACTATGGAATGTCAACAAGCATTTGAATGGCTGAAAAACACACTTGTCTCATCCTCCATATTGGCCTACCCTATACCAGGCATGGCGTTCATACTTGACACAGATGGGAGTAATACCGGAATAGGCGCCGTCATGTCCCCAAAAATTAATGAAATGGAGCAAGTCATTGCCTATTTCAGTTAGATCTTGTCTAAGGTTGAAAGGAACTACTGTGTCACAAGACCTGAACTCCTGGCTATTGTGGATGCAGTAAAACATTTTCACAAATACTTATATGGACAGAAATTTCTTTTAAGAACAGATCAAGCAGCCCTCAAATGGTGGCTTTCATGTAATAGTCCCGAAGGTCAGTTAGCCTCCGAGTATGTATTCAATCTTCGAAAAAGAATGGAGAGTGTTCATGATCTAGCCCACAATAAGATCAAGATCAATAGCGATTCCAAAAAGACACAATATGACAAACAGACCAATTCCTCTGGATTTCAAGACAGCGATTTAAAATGGTTGTACAACCATCAGGCTAAAAGGCAGATCTCCAAAGCTACAAAGAGACCAAGAAGGTCCATATCATGTCGTAAAGAGGATCAACGGCGTGGTCAATAAGATACAGAGAACTCAGATTCTGTTCGGGACAAACAGATTTGAGAAGGTGGAGCAGTGTTTTAGCTCTGTTCCCACACTCATATATATGGTACACACTTGCGCACTGTTCCACACGAGAGATGGAAAAAAAGGACAGGAAATGGAGACATGGTGGATTCTGGCAAAGTTGTAAAGAAGTGACTTAGAGAACTTTGCATCTTGTTGGTTTGCGCATCTTGATTACTTATATAGTTAATTAATTATTAAATCACTGTAACTGTTAATCTTCCTTTGTTGAGTGCTTGCCTGAGATTTACAACAATAAATTAAAAAAAAAAAAAAAAAAAAATAAGTTTCCATGTTTTTAAAGGGGTTTTTGGTTTTAGAAAGTTTGATGCATCATTATATATATATATTGTTATAACCCTGCCATGCACACCCCCATTAAAGACAGTGCAGAAGATGTGCACTGCCAGAAACCAGACTGAGACGGATGTAGACATTAAAAAAAATAGGAAGAGAATGTTCCTTCCAATTCTATAGCCATATGAATAGAATGTGCTAAAGGCAGATGTTATTTTATGTACTTGTAAAGTTCCCTGATCTCGCTGAGTTGCCTCCCATAAGTTATTACAATATATACATATATATTCTATAAAAGACATACATACATACACCTTACATTCAACTATTCATATTACATGATGGCAGCTTCAGAATACAATTACCAATACTACTAATCAGTGCTAACACGGACATGAAGCTATTAACCTTTTCATTAGACAAACAATAACCTTCTTTTGTTTTATAAACTAGTCCAAATTCTAATTTTAAAAAAAAACAGTAGTTATCACATTTATTGAGATTGTTTGAATTGGTGCCAACTTACATTTAATAATATTATCTAATATAAAATTATAATTAATGTTTATGTATAATGCCATAGTATAAAGCCTACATCGCAATGCATCTTATATTATTACCTATCATCACACAGTTACCCATCACTTTCTTTCCTTCCATTTTGAGTTCATGCTATTTTTTTATTTCAGATTTACAATATATCAATATTATTCCATTTTATGTTTTGCACCTTGAAGAAAAAAAGAATGCTTCTGTCCTATTTGTTGTTTATTCCGACTCAGGTATATCCTTTAATAATGAGAAGAAAAGAAAAAAAATTTTTTTTATTAAACTAGCCTAAAAATAGAATGTTCTAGCTAAAATGGAGTCATATAAAACAAACAAAAATTTTAAGAGTAAATTAGGAATTATATAAGGTAGCATAAGGGAAGGGAACATAAGTATTGTGATAGAGAGGCAACATGGAACATGATTAGCCTGTGATAGGGAGGCAACATGGAACATAATTAGTCTTTGATAGGGAGGCAGTATTGAACATGATTAGTCTGTGATAGGGAGGCAGTATGGAACATGATTAGTCTATGATAGGAAGGCAGCATGGAACATGATTAGTCTGATAGGGAGGCAACATGGAACTATGATTAGTCTGTGATAGGAAGGCAGCATGAAACATGATTAGTCTGTGATAGGAAGGCAACATGGAACATGATTTGTCTGTGATAGGGAGTCAGTATGGAACATGATTAGTCTGTGATAGGAAGGCAGCATGGAACATGATTAGTCTATGATAGGAAGCAGCATGGAACATGATTAGTCTGTGATAGGAAGGTAACATGGAACATGATTAGTCTGTGATAGGGAGGCAGTATGGAACATGATTAGTCTGTGATAGGGAGGCAACATAGAACATGATTAGTCTGTGATAGGGAGGCCACATGGAGCATGAGTCTGTGATAGGAAGGCAGTATGGAACATGATTAGTCTGTGATAGGAAGGCAGTATGGAACATGATTAGTCTGTTATAGGAAGGCAACATGGAACATGATTTGTCTGTGATAGGGAGTCAGTATGGAACATGATTAGTCTGTGATAGGGAGGCAGCATGGAACATGATTAGTCTATGATAGGAAGGCAGCATAGAACATGATTAGTCTGTGATAGGAAGGCAACATGGAACATGATTAGTCTGTGATAGGGAGGCAACATGGAACATGATTAGTCTGTGATAGGGAGGCAACATGGAACATGAATAGTCTGTGATATGGAGGCAGTATTGAACATGATTAGTCTGTGATAGGGAGGCAGTATTGAACATGATTAGTCTGTTATAGGAAGGCAACATGGAACATGATTAGTCTGTGATAGGAAGGCAGCATGGAACATGATTAGTCTATGATAGGAAGGCAACATGGAACATGATTAGTCTGTGATAGGGAGGCAGTTTGGAACATGATTAGTCTGTGATAGGAAGGCAACATGGAACATGATTTGTCTGTGATAGGGAGTCAGTATGGAACATGATTAGTCTGTGATAGGGAGGCAGCATGGAACATGATTAGTCTAAGATAGGAAGGCAGCATAGAACATTATTAGTCTGTGATAGGGAGGATGTACGGAACATGATTAGTCTGTGATAGGGAGGCAGTATGGAACATGATTAGTCTGTGATAGGGAGGCAGTATTGAACATGATTAGTCTGTGATAGGGAGGTAGTATGGAACATGATTTGTCTGTGATAGGGAGGCAGTATGGAACATGATTAGTCTGTGATAGGGAGGCAGTATGGAACATGATTAATCTGTGATAGGGGGGCAGTATGGAACATGATTAGTCTGTGATTGGGAGACAGTATGGAACAATAGTCTGTGAGAGAGAGCCAACATGGGACATTAGACTGACAGGGAGGTAGCATGTGTCATTGTCTGACAAGGAGGTAGCATATGACATTAGTCTGTGACAGTAAATTAGCATGTCATTTTAGTCTGACAGTAAGGTAGCATGTGACATTAGTCTGTGACAGTAATTTAGCATGTGACATTAGTCTGACAGTAAGTTAGCATGTGACATTAGTCTGACAGTAAGTTAGCATGTGACATTAGTCTGATAATAAGTTAGCATGTGGCATTAGTCTATGACAGTAACGTAGCATAGGACATTCGTCTGACAGGGAGTTAGCAGGGTAAAATGATAAAAAGTCTATGACATGAAACAAATTCAGTATGTTCCAAAGCTCTATGAAGTAAACAGGAAATAGTGCTGCAAGGACATTGCTAACATGAGTAAAGAGTACATGTGTCGAAACTAAAGAAATATCTTCATTAGTTACTATAGAAGAAGTCTTATGCTCATATGCTCAGTCAAAATGTAATTAAAATGTAACTTAAAAATGTGAATGACAACTAACTTGAAGTGGAGTACTTGTGATGGTTGCTCTGAAGTTGGAGTAGATGTTGCCTGTAAGATCAGAAAACAATGTTGATTACAACAAAGTACTGATTGGTTCTCTGATTACCACATTTCCTGAGACCTAGCCAGTTTCAACAACGGTTGAGACGAAAGTTTATTACTTGGATTAAAATGTACAACTACAATACCTTGTGGTCTATTTGAAAGGGGAGTAGACTCTACTAGTACATGTGGCTTAAATAGTTATTTTTCCCAGTGGATGTTGGGCATTCATTAAATGCTGGGTGAAATGGGGTAATTCCTAATAATAATAACAGAATCTTAATTAACAAACACACAACCAAAGATATAGTACTGATTATCAAGACTTACAGCTTACAGCAGCAGTGAAATAAAAAGAGTATTAACCTTACACTCATAATGCTTGCCTTTCTTCCACAAAATACCAGAGCTCAAAGAAATACTAAAACTTTGCAATAGATAAAAATCAAAGATAACAATTGATGACAAAAGTAAATAATTAAACAAATTGTTAATTTTGGTTCTTAAAGTGTTTAATTAAGCTCTTGTTTAATTATTTACAGAAGCTCCTTCAAAAAAGATGATAATTACCGGGACATCCTAAGTTTTAATATTGTTTTGCATTTTAATTAGAGACATAAACTCTGCTAAGTCATTGTTTTTCCAGGATCATTTAGGCACAACCAGTTACATCAGCGGTTCTCAAACTTTTTAGCTCGGCAACCCCTAATGCGATTCTCCACTGGGCGGTGACCCCAAACGTAAAATTTGTTTTGTTCTTAGGACTAGGTAGGTCCTAAGTGTGATTTTGCTAAAGTTATAGTCAAAATCAAAATTTAAAATGTATTAAAGCTTTTTATCATTGTAAAAAAAATTCTCCTTAAATTACTAAGCATGGAAAACGTTAGCATTCAGTAATTGATACAGTAAACTGGAGTAAACTATAGTGCTACAAAAATGTTGCAACATTATTTGCAAACAAGCGCCAACATCATTACGAATGTTGATAGTATTTCTGTGTCACCAGTTCAAAATTCTAGGGATAGACTTTACAAGATCACAACGAATATCATCTTCAGCATCATCTATTATTCAGTCTATTTCTAAATTTACACTTAATAGGTAGCAAAATGAAGAAAACTGTTTCGTAATGATAAGTGGTTGGAAATGAAAGAAGAATGCGTAAAACTATCTCAGAGATAGAATGGCAGATATCAGCAAACACTTGATTCAGAATTGTGGAACTAACATTGAAAATGAATAATTTTTAGCTGCATTGCTATTGATGTAATGTTACTGGCATTTGTTGCTAATACATATCCATGAATCCTACAGTGAGTTTTGATTACTTTTGGTGACTCATTCAGAACCAGACATTGAAATCAAAACTGACATCCAAGCATACTCGAAGCACCATCTGTGCAGGCACCACAAAGTTTTCCATGAGATCTTATAGTTTCCAAAAAATGAACCGACTTTATTAAATATACAACATGCTGTAGAGGTTGTTTAAAAGAGGTTTGTAGATAAAAACTCATCTTGAAAATCATCAAAACCAGTAATTGTGAACACTTTGCAATGTCTGTGAATTCATCAAGCTGGAAGTGGAAAAGATGTCATTTCCTGAATTACCTGATCGATAATATCAGAAGAACTATTCTCAATGAGAAAAGTGTCATTAGATAAGAAAATTGCACTAAATTTAGTAATGAATTTGGCTCAATTCATAACTCCAACAATGTCTTTGGCCGCTGGCAATTTTATCTCCTCAGCAATGGTGTGAAATTTCATAGATCTGTCAAGTCTAAGATTAACCAAATAGAAAGTGATAACAGCTGCTGTTTTGATTATAGTTAAGATTTTTGGACTCCGTGAGCTTCAAAATTAAACTATTGAATGTCCTTATTGCAAAAGCTTAGATGTCTCAGTTTGCTCAGACTCAGAGATGCCTACAAGCCAAAATGGAAATGTGTATTTTGAGGAGCAAATGTGTATTTTCCTAAATATAAATAAATATACTGAGGAAAGACTAAAAATCAATCAAGCATGTAACATACTTGAAATGCAGCCATCCTAAAGTTAACACAGCATAAAGTTCTATAAGACATTTTGTGCATTTGTCAAAATATTTACACTTTCAGTCTTTGTCATAGACTTCTAGAAAATGTTAAAATGATGCTGTTCTTGTCACTTGGCAATGATATTATGATCATAATGCCTCTAGTGCATTCCATATTCCATAATAGTGGCAACAGATAATTCATTCAAAAGAATGGAAATTTTTGTTACAAGTGAAATTTGACTTAAACCAGATGTAATGGTTTGCTTACCCGGATCAGTGACATATAATTCTATTAAGTAGTTTTGTTTATAAGCAATTTCTTTACAAGGTACCAAGACACTGAAAATATTTTATCACATTCCTTCTTTAAGGCCATTCTTTGCAGAGTCAGCAGTGAAATCTTTGGCATCCTTTACAATCACTAATAACAAATATTTTAAAGATTTTTTTTTTCAATGAGATAATCCTAATTAGTCACTGAACTTGTTTCTAAAATAAAAGCTGGGCTATTGGGTCAGCTGAATAGCTGTTGTAAGATAAAGTTATTCAGGTTCCTGATGCTTGAAGTTGTTTTATAAAACAAACAGATGTGTTGAAGGAGGGCGCAACGAATCAAGAATTTAATAAGTTTTGTCAGCATAATTAAAGCTTTTCTTTTGCAAACACAATCTGCCTTGAATGCCCCTGATTTCATTATTTGAATTTATGCCTTCATAAGTAGGCCTAATGAAACCTAGCTAGTCGCTATTGACTATAACAGTAGCTTTAGGTCACAGAAGATATGTTCTGCAAGTCAGAAAAAAATCAGTTTGGTTCCCATTATTATGCTAAAAGAGAGATTAAGCTTAACCAATATTTCTTCTATTAAAAACTTGCCTTTCTCAATTGCAGCTTAAAAAAACTCTCTCCTGACTTTGGTGGTTTACCAAAAATCGAATCTAGATCTAGAACTGTAGGCATCTTCAATAACCTTTGCTTGATTTGTTTTTAATGTGCATAGGGCTATTTAAGGTAACAGTCCCATGGAATTGTAGGCTACTGTATTGCATGTGAAATACTAGAAGTAATTAGACGTAGACCTAAACAAAGTTTGAACAGCCAATTTTGCCCATTTATTTTTTTTGTTTAGAATATTAAATATCTTTCTGCTTTTGAGTAGAATCTATATCTAGATAATCTAGATCAGGTTACAGATAGGCTTATATTTAAATATCTAGAGGCTTAATTGTGCTTCTAGACCTAGATCTAGACAGTAGTCTAAATCTATAAATAGCTGTACTTTGATCTAGATTAGTTCTAAATCCAAGTCTAGTACATACCTAGTCACATAGAGATCTAGTCTAGAATCTAGAATATAATATATATAATCTAGATCTATTTAGAATTAGATGTAGACTGTAGATCTTAATGCAAAATCTAGATTTGAACAAATTCTTTTATACTTTATAGGTGCCTAACATCGTAAAATATCTCTAGTTCTAGTTCTATATCCAGTATAAAGTCTTGGTGAATTAGAACTAATCAATCAATTAAATCCCAATCAGTTTGAAGACTTCATATAAACTGACATGTTGTCACACATTGAAACAAACTCCGCTTTATTTAGACCATTAAGATCTAGATCTAGTAAATATTCAAAACTTGTGCGTAAGCAAGTGAAGAAAAAAAGCGATACTCGAGATAAACCGCATATTTTCGTGTCAATTTGCGTACAAAATACGCAAGATGTGTACAAAATATGCAAGATGCATAATTGTAGGCAACTCTGCTGACTTCATAAAACCATGCTGAAAAAAATTGTCACTATATTTACTTTTCTAACATTCTTTTGATTGAGATCCATGTACATGGAATGTTTCGTAATGAATATATTACCTTCAATAACATGAACTAGAAAAGGATTAGGTATTAATAGTTTCAAGACTAGCTAGATTGTACACCATTGAAATAATGTTTGATTCCGCAAAGCGTTTGAAAAAAGAAGAAATGATATTATACTCACTAAAAGTGCCCTGGCAATAAGTTTGTGTTCTTAATTATACCTCCCCCCAATTTTTATTTCATTTAATTAGTTATTGTATATAGTCCTAATCTGAGTAATATCCCTTTACTTTATACATTAGATTGTAATTGTATGCCATCTCTAGTACAAATGTCTTTGTTACAACACGTAAGAAATGACCACAAAAAAAATTTTCAATATAAAAGTAACGGAAAAACAAAATTTCCAAATGTTCCATGCAATCCCTGGGAAATGATCATTCAACCCCCAAAGGTTCAGAACCCCTGAGTTACATGGCCTAATGGCACTAGGAAAGGAACGCTTGTGGAAGCATATGGGATAAAAATAGGCCCTTATCTTTCTGAGTAGTTTATTAGGCTGTATTTTTGTATTTCCAAGTTAGGGTTCAGTGTTCATACTTTATTGTTAAATTACTATCTAGACTTCTGAATCCTCAAAGATTCAAAGCAGATTATATCCCTTACTTTAGCAATATATTTCTTTTCGTATTACTAATGAAAAATATAAACATTTGAGAAATAATAATTACAGATAATTACAAATATATAATAAATAAAACATTATCGTTTAATTAAACCTATCTATTTATCTATATATTTATTAGTATCAATCTTTTCCCAGATTTGTCCTACCATTTCTAGTTAATCACTCTCTTCAAACAAAGTAAAATTAAATTAATTACTTTCAGATGTTCTGTTAGAAGTAGACTCTACCACAGTTTTAGGAATTGTTTCATCTGGATCTTGGTCTATATGTGCAGATATAATTCAAAAACAAAATACTAATCAGGATATAGAAATATAATTATTGCTATTCTTACTATTTACATAAATTAGGAAGCACAATGCAGTCAACAATACAAATGCTATTAAAAATCATTACAATTAAATAACTCATACAGTAAAAAAAAATATTATATTTTTCTCAATATAGAATACTTAAAACATCAGCTATTAATACCAGAGAACTCAGACCTAAATGAGCATTTCAGAGAAGAACACTTTGAAAAATGCTGTAAAAATAATGTATTTAAATTAAATGTAAAAAAAAAAACAAAGAAAAACATTATACATTTTTGTATGGAAAAGAAGGAAAATGATATTGTTTCTGTAGCATGATAGACCATTGAAATAATGCAAACTTTTAAATACATTGGTAAGATCTTGGACAATAAATTGAATTTTACTGAAATACTCATTATATCAGCAAAGATTACGATTATTTAGAAAAATGTCCTCATTTAATGTTAGCAAAAAATCTTTGTGATGTTTTATCATGCTCACATCTGCAATATTTTAAGTGTTAATATCACTGCCTTATAATTTCAACATTAAAAATTAAAATAAGCTTCATAGAGTCCTAAATGCTGCTGGTAAAGTCATTGGCAAAAAAAAAAAAACTTTATTTAGACAGCTGTTTGAGAAAAACATCCAAAAGAAAGCAAAAAAAGATTCTAGAAAAAAAAAATCACCCTTTAGATCAGGATTGTGTAATTTTACCATCACAAAAGAGATACAAGACAACATTAGCAAAGACAGACAGACACAACCACTCGTGTTCCCCTGGCAATCAAATCATTCAATAAAATTAACTATCTGATATAAACTGTTAGAATGTAAAATATGAGTCTGGTGTGAATGTGAGAGAAAAAACTTGTACAAACTTTTTACCACACTGACAGAAAAAGTGACTTGATATAAGCTTTGTAATAAAAATGGAATTAAAAAATATGCAAGTTTATTACTTTTATTTTTTTGGGTTGGCCCGGGGAGGGGGGGGGGGGTATGCATCTTTATGGGCTTATGCATCTTTTTGGTTATTCTGCCTCATGCCGGTTTGTTTAGTTGGCCCCCTACCGCTGACATTAATTGTTTCCAATTAATACCTGGGAGATAATGTTTATACATATGTTTTAGCAAATGTTTTTAAATACTTGTTTTAGTTTGATTGTAGCATTTGTTTTATAAATATAAAAAAAAAATGTTCTCTCAAAAATGAATAAGTTTATTTTATTTTCAAATGAAAAATAAAATCAAAAGAAAAATAAAATTCTAAGCAAAATAAGAATTTCCCTTGCCTAAATTTAATAATCATTTTAAAGAGTTGTAGGATACAATTTTATAGATTCAACACAGTGATGTTTAGTACCTATGAAGATTAAGATGGACTCAGGAAATCCCTAATCACAAATCTTACAGGATAAAGTGTAGTTGATGTAAATAAAGCATGCATGAGGATGCTATTTCAGCCTCACCTATGTTATCTAAACATTCTTCATTAGATACTGCGTCTGGAATCTCAGGAGCATCCCCTAGTTGCAACAGATCTGGATAATTTGGTAAAATTATAAAAATTGCATTAAGTTATTTCAAATAAGTATGATAGCATTTTTTTAATTAAAAATAAAAAAAGAAAAATATAAAAGTATAGAAATGGAGATAGTTACTAAATGAAGGGCTGAAAGTTTGAGAATCATTGGAATAAACCTTGCAAACATGTTTAACAGTAGAAACCATATTGGAAAACAACTGCAGCAACCTATAACATTAATATGAAAATTGCCTGATGTTGTACAAGTAAAACAATCTTGTAATTATTTACATCAGTGTTTCCCAAACTTATTCCTTAATGGAACACTTCACACATTCTGAGTATTTAGCAGAACACTTTGCTTATCTTTTAAGAGAAATTAATTATCGTTGTGGCCTACTAATCAATTATTCCAGTGGTTAGTGGAACAACTATTCAGACTTCGAGGAACACTAGGGTTCTGCTGAATGCAGTTTGGGAAACACTGATTTACATATCTTTTACTTATGCACTATGGCAGTGGTTTACAGCTGAGTTTAACTAATTAGGATGATAATAAAATTATTGTGAATCAACTAATAAACCTTTTTGCAATCTAATAAGCCTGTTTATAATATGTTGGGAGTTATAACTTGACTAATTAAGGTTATGTATATACATATATAAATGGGTCAAATACCAATGCACTAAGGGTTAGTTTGGATATATGAGAATACAGTATTGGTATATGGAAGGAAAATATGTAGCAGTCTTTGCAATAAAAGTAGGCAAAACATGTTAAATTTGATAAACTTTATTATTGGCAACACTAATTTAACATTTTAAAGCATTGACAATTTAAGTATGATTACATTTGCAAAATACTTTGTCACTAGAGACATACCTTTGAGTTCTGTCTCTGTGGAAGTACAGGAGGGAGGGTCAGATGTGTCTGCTGATATAGTATCATTAAATATTTTTCTATTTAAACAAATGTAAACTGTCAGTTAAGTTAAATTTTTTTTTTATATCTGAGTAATTTTCAAGAGCTAATGACATAGGAAGGCATTGCCTAAATGAATTTTTCATATAAATGTGGGAATTGTGGCTGCTGCATTACCTTCTTGGCTAACCAACAAACAATTTTGAGTTCAACACAAGATGTTGACCACAACCTTTTTTTAAATTGGTATTTGACTCAAGGAGGAGCAGTGGCTGCGCCATAAAGCGCTTAACTTCCGAATTAGGGGTCCCGGATTTGAATCCTGGTGAAGACTAGGATTTTTAATTTTGGGATCTGTGGACGAGTCCACCAAGCTCTAATGGGTACCTGACATAAGATGGAGAAAAATAAAGGCAGTTGGCTGTTGTGCTGGCCACATGACACCCTTGTTAACTGTAGGCCACAAAAACAGATGACCTATACATCATCTGCCCTATAGACCACAAGATCTGAAAGGGGAACTTTTTTTACTTTTATTTGACTCAAGCAGAGCTGCATTAGTTCAGCGCTCAAAGATAGCACAGAAAAATTCTCACTATTTTCTGCACAAAAAATCTTGAACAAGAGTGCAGAGAAACTAACTACATATGAGCAATTACAAAAAAATAAAAATACCGCCTGTTGGTGCTGATTGTTTCATTCTATTTGTCTTTTATTATATAATAGCCTACTTACATAAGATTTTAGTTAGAAAAAAAAATATATATATAAATAAACTTTGCATCCAAGTAAAAGGAATCTCCCTAACAGAATCTTTCTTATAGGAATCTGAAATTGTAAATTTTGTTTTCTTGACATTCATGACTTACATTTTTTTATCTCATTTCTCATTCGCACTACACTTTCTTCATCAGCTTCATCATAGACAGAAGTTGGTGTGCCTGTTTCAAATAAGTATAATAATGTTGATCAGCAGATTCATCATAGATAGAGGTTGTCATTACTTTCAAAAATAAGTATAATAATGTTGATTAGGAATTTTAAAAAAATCTGTATTCTTGATTTTAACTTTGAATCATTTTTATCCCTTAAGTCATCATATAGGATCAAGTTTGTTTGTTGTTCAATCTTATGTCCTGAGCAATCATTATTTCACACAAATTCATTGACTTGTTCCTCAGATAATTATCTTCTTTATGTATTGAATCATCATTGCTCATTATGCTCTCCTTGGTTACTGTTGGATAATCAATTAGCAAGGGCAATGTGTAAATGGTCCCTTTAAAAGACACCATTAATTACCCTGAAGCTAGTTAATTCTTACAGCTATTGTTTGTGATTTTTGAAGCAGCTTGACGACTCTCGACTTTCTAGATGAGATGGCTCTTATGTCTCGGACCCCACCGCAGATGCAGGAAAAGATAAGCACCACTCAGCTAGACTGAGTTTTACCATATGTGGAGGGACGAGGTAGTGCTAGTCGAGCAGATGGAGAAGATGGAAAGCTACATCCATCTTTGCAGTATCCTGGACAACCTTGAAGGAACAGATACAGATGTCAGAACCCACATTGGTAAAGCTCAAGTAGCCTCCAAGGGAAATAAGCTCTTCAACACCATTGTAAAGCCAATACTACTCTAAAGTACAGAGACCTGGAGAACCACTGTTAGCACAAACTGACAGAAAGTTTATGATCTGCTGGACAGGCAAGATCATAAATGAGGAAGGGTTATTAAGAAACTAGCAGATGCTGAGGAAGAATAGGTCCTACCTTTCGCAAGTTCTCACCTGGAGCTCAGAAATACATAACATTGAAATTTGGAAGCAGATGCTAAGCAGGTAGGCAAGATGTTGGGACAGTTGGAGAGATTCCCTGAGAACTAAAATACCTGCAGGAAGCTGGTTGGTGGCCTATGACCCAGGAAGGACCAAAGGTAGAAATGATGATTAGATTATGTTATTTGTGCTAAGATATTCATTACAAAAAATTGTTTACCTTCCTCAGAGTTTTTCTGAAGTGATATTTTTTCTATGCATTGCTCTGGAAAAAAAAATTTACTATCTCAAAGAAAAAAGCCAAGATCCATATGTTTTAATCAGCATTAATAAGCATTTACTATGTTCTCTAAAAACAGTGCTAAATTAACTTGTTGAAGTTAGTAAATATTAACAATTCCATTTCAATAAGTCTGAAATTTCTTGCATTCATTTGTCTTAACACAAATTTTAAATTTGCATTTGTTACACAAAGACTTATTGCATTACTTCACTTCTAACTTACTTTCTGGGCTTGTAAAATGCATATTCACTGCAACCCTGCTTTTAGTAGCTCTTTTTTTGGATTGCTTTTGACTGCCACCACCTGTTGAATAGGAATGGATATGTGTAAATGTTATCAACATCACTCTTGACAACATGCAAATACTTAATTATGTACAAGAAACAACAATACACATCCCTACTGTTTGAGACTTGGGAAACAATGATACATTTGATATGCCAGCCAAAGTTTAAAGTGCTATTAAGCCATTTACTAGTCAAGGCAAATGATGAAAGTCCTGTTTAGCTAAACAATATGTAAGTCATGATTCTGAAGTTAAGTCAAAGTAAAGTACAACTTTCAGACCTTGCAATCTATAAATCTGTTTCAATGACCAATAATTAACCCTAAAAGGCTAACTAGGATGTCATGTGACCAGCACAATGACCAACAGCCTTTACTCTCCCCAATTAATGTTAGTTTATTAGTTCTTAGAAGAAAATGTTGGTTCATTTAACGGCTATCATAATTAGAGTGATCAGATAGGGTAATGAATACCTTCTTTGTCACCATCAGAACAAGGTTTACCAAGTTTTATTGGCTAACCTTCTACAAGCATCCACATTAAACCCATGATCCAGGTAAATAAACACCAAAGAAATCAAGCTCATCTAGAGCAAAAAAATGAATAGTCCCATCGTAAAGTAACTAAAAGTTTAAGTATTTGAAATTTTGGGGTTTTGGCACATTGGCTCAATTTAAATAATGTCTTGCCCACTAAAAGTTTATTGTGCTAAGTTTTTCCCTTGGGTTATATGACACTTTATTCCATGGACAAGACTCATTAGCATATTTAAATAAAATTATTTTCAAAATAAAAAAAAAAAAAATAAACTTTGAAAGACTGTAAATCCCAGACAACATGAAAGTCAACTGAATGTTTTTATAAACACTAAGAATATATCTTTTCAGTAAGTACAAATCCATATACAAAAACTTGTTTGTTTTTATGATTAATATATTGCTTTAAAACACTGCAATTTTTCATCTAATACTTTGTTTTAAAATGTTAAAAACAAATGTATTAATGTAAATAGACTTATTAGCTTAGTGTCCAGTCTGCCATTTGTACAGTAAGTTTTAAGCTCACTTAAAGTCTAATCAGCCATTTTCAATGTAAGCTTTAAGTCTTTATAGACTTATTTACACTGCTATTTATACTCTGTAAGTTTTTATAGACTTTTGGCTAGTCAGTCTTTTGTCTTGTAAGCTTTAAATCTATAAAGACTAATTAGACTTAAAATAATAATAATAATAAGGCTTATCTTCAAGTCCGAAGATTAATGAGGAATGCAGTATTTCTCGTGGCTACACAGCCCCAGCTGTGACCTACAAGTCCAGGGTAAGCATAACCATAATAGACTTATACATCTAGAAATATTGTACACTCTATTATTTATTAAAAGCTTTTTATCTATAAACACTAATTGTCCAATTTCAAGTGTATAGTAAACTTTGTATCTATATAGATAAATTGTCCAAGCAAACCAATTAATGGATACTAAAGTAAAATAATGACCAAGAGAAATACCTAGGAAGGATAGTCAACGGCAAGTACTTACATAAAGGTGAAAGAAGGAAGACATATGAATATAGGTCATAGGAACTTGGGGAAAAAATATATTGAGAAAAAATGCATCAATTACTTACTCATATTTAAAAGAGGTGATGCCGCAGTTGCCTCCTCTGTCTGATTTGTGCATGTTGGTTTAGAGCGCCCATCTAAGAAAAAAAAATGTTAATAAAATTTTAGTTGCAGCTTAATATTTAACAAAACATATACAATAAAATTCACCAGCGACTCTTCTACCTCAGACAGCTAAGAAAATTTAACATAGACAAAACAAAAATCAAACTTTTCTACCCAGCAACTATCAGCAGTCTTATCAACTTTGCCATCACCTGCTGGTATGGTAATACTTCACTGGCACAAAGACATAGACTTAATAGACTAATTAAAAAAGCATCGTATATCAACCAAATACAGCTACCATCTCTTGAAGAGCTTTTTCAAAAAAGATGTATTTCCAAAACACTCACGATTTTTAGAGCAACCCGCACCCATTAAACCACTGTTACATAAGATCTGAACAAAGTGGTCGTCTCCTTTTCATTAGGACTAAAACAAAAAGATTAAAAACTCCTTTATCCCACTATCAGTCAGAGTGTTACAAGATCAGCTGTCATCATCGAGAAGTACATAGAAGTCAAACTCATAAAGCACTGGTTGTGAATGTGTATGTGTGTGAGTGATTGCTGTTCAAATTTTTTCATACATATTGTTTTTGCAAAGTAGTTACGCTGAGGTTGTCAATTGTAGTCAAATAGAATTTCCATTTGATTGGATCAATAAAATTATCTCATCTTATATTTGCTGATACAATGTTTTGAATCTTGTCCTTGTTTTCCATACTATGTAACAATGTCTATAGCTGTTTTCTAATTAATATTATTCTGAAAAGATTTTTTAACGTAGGGTTGCAAAATCAAGAAATCTCTAAACATCATACATGTATTAAATTTTTTTTTTTTACAATGAGACAACCAAAATGTTTGATAGAAGATTTAAAAAGCATTATGTTTCCTTCTTTCAGAGGAAAGCAAAACTTACTCAAAGGCTCTAGAGGAACCGTTTCATTGCCTTGATTTCCATCACTGTATGCATCTGTAAGAAATCACAAAGGACAGTCTTATAATAGTTTGAAGTCTATGAGACAATGAATCACCACAAATAGTTCAGTCATCAGACTACAAACAAAATACAAACTTGGGCACCTAGTCTTAATAAAAACTTAGGGCACCTAGTCTTAATAAAAACTAGGCATCTAGTCTTAATAAAAACTTAGGTATCTAGTCTTGATAAAAACTTAGGCATCTAGTCTTATCAGAAACATTGTGTCATATTTTTAGAGGGCATAATAATCAGAATAATAGTAATACTCCTGGTTTTAATCCAAGCAAGCAATTCAACAATATAACAGAGTTGAGGACGTAATGTTATACATATCAGTAATAAATAGCCCATATGTTTTCAGGCTAATTGATCCTCATATTTGGTTCAGTAACATGTACATTTTATTTAGTGATTTAAAATTTGACAAAAATACATTTAGAATCAAATTCTTACATCAAAAATAAAGTGAAAGCAAATAAAACAACTAAAACTTTAATATTAAAATTAGAGAAGACTAGGGTTCAATATTATAAAATAAACGAATATGTGTTTTTTTTTAGGGCCAATTTTAATGAAATGTAGTTGTCCATTCATGGCTTAAATGACTGCAAAATTTATGAGATAGCATGAGCCATGTATAGAACGGGACATACACACATGTTTAGGTTACTGTATGACCCTGTCTGTAATCTTTTGTTTTTCTTCAATACAATCCTTTTATTTTGTACACTTGGCCATGGAGTCCAATACTCCAGAGATCTGTTGATGTGCAAGTTCTTTGAGTCTCACAGTTCTTTTCTACTCTTTGGGATTGTGTCTACTAGCTCTGAGAGAATGTCCTCTACAGTCAATGTTTCCACTGTCTGGCATTATGGACATATTACATTGTGACCATCAACTTACCAATTTATATTACAAATACAAAGACACAAAAAAAACACTTTTTAATTTGTGCTAATTACCAGAAAAGTGAGACAACTGTTGCTTTTTATGTCTGGTAAACAAATCTGCAAATCAAATTTATAATTGTAAATGTATTTTTTAAAAATAATTAATAGTAACTAATAATCTATATCTTTGTATTTAAAAAAGTTATCTCTAAAACTAAACATTCTAACTGGTATATACAATTTTGAGACATTTGAGATTTATCTGAGCAATCCATGAATGTTCCATTTAGTTAGTGTGCTTTGGGGTGACACTTGCTCAAGAAATGTTGTTGTTTTTTAACAGAAGCTAAATTACACAACATACAGACCTCTTACATAGCGAGAACTTCTCATATAGAAACTTGATTTCTTTGACTGTTTGACCGATCCTATATAAAAAAAAAGATACATTAAGAAAATCAGCATACCAATAAAACAAAATTTAAAAACAAAACAATATTAGAATAAATGCACAGTGAATGTCAGCCACAGAACAGTAACAAATAACTGAGACCATTGATCCTCATCTAATTTCTTTAATTTAATTTCTATGTCTTAGATATCATTGTACACAAGATGATTTGCCATACAAATTGTTTGTGTGATATTATAAGAGAATGAATATGGAGAATTGAATTGTGAACAAAAGAAAATGTCTCACTTCTGGATATGAATAAGTAAAATAATAAAGTTGGGTGAAGGTACAGACTTAGTGATACATGAGCAGATGATGCAAAGCTCATTTATCTCTATGGCTGATGGTAAACAACAGTGTTATGTTGTACGAGTTGCCTTTCCTTCCACCATTTATGTTGGTGAATTAAAAGCATCATAAGGCAGGATTTAAACTCAATTCCCCTTAGTTCTAGCACCAAGTGTTGAACCACTCAGGCACCACAGTCCCCAGATGGCAGCACTTACTTAGACTTAGGTCCTCCCTTGTCGTTTAGCGCATTAGGCAGCAAGCTGTCTCGATAAAGATCTGTCATCGGCAATGTCTGAAGCCTCCTCCCACCTGGTGTCCACTGTTCTGAGGTCCTCCACGAAGGTGTGACGCTTTCCTCATATTGGCCTCTTAGTATGCGTAGTTCATTTTGTTGTAGAACAAACCTCATGCGATGCTCTGTCACAACCTCAATAAGTGTTCGACTTCAGTTCGGCATCGGATTTCCTTGTTTGAGACCCCATCTGTGTAACTGACTCCCAAAATCCGTCTCAGCCATTTTTGTTGAACCACATTTAGATCTAGTCATTTCTCAATTTTGACAGATGACTTCCATGTCTCACATGCATATGTGACATGTGATAGCCTCACTAAATTGAGATTATTAATTAGTTCCTAAACAAGTGATCATTGTTACTTAAAATCAATAACTGATGAAACCAGAAATATTTAATTTTTGTTGTCAAATAGTACACACAAAAAAAAAACTGATGATGTTCTATTAACACCTAGTACCTGGCAATCCATTGTTTCTGTCTCTGTGGTCTCCTGAATTACATGAGGAAAAAAATGAAACAATTAGAAACTAGGATTCGCATCAAACAAGCGTTAAGCTGACAGTCAAGTTTCATTAAAAAATGTTTAAAAATTACAAATATTACCTTTCTTAAGCCTCAAAAAAATCAATATGAAAATAAGAAGCAAAATTAAAGTTCCAACTGATATCCCGCTGATGACAATTACAGTCCTCTGAGATAGCCCTTCATCATCTGTAATTAAGTCAAACAGGAAAAAATTAATCAATCCCAATGTCTACTACTTTTACTTATAGTAAGTTTCTAACAGACATTCTTTAGGATGTTTCAGCTGTTTCACAATATGCATAATCTGGATATTCAATTTAGTCTTTTCATCAATTATGATATTTTATGTATGAAATTGAAAAGAAAAAGTATTGTAACGATCATCCTTTGTAGAAATAAAGACACTTCAATGCATGCCTTTGTCTTTCCATATTGTTTTGTGATTTGCTAGTGCTGCTTTGGACTGTGCAATTCAAGCAAGTATTTCAGGTTTGGTTCCCTCATCTGAGACTATAGCTCTGAGGTATTTAAAACTACTGACATTTGTCAGCTTTTCACATTCTATGCTGATGCCTGTTGTCTATTTATCATAATTTGAGTTTTTTCAGCATTTATTTGTATACCATATGCTGCGGAGGTCTTGTCTATATGCATCACCAAGTCAGCTAGTAGTTCTATCCCTGCTAGACCATCTATTCCATCAGCAAAGCGCAAGTTAATTCTTCTTCCTCTAATGCTTACAGTACCTTCATAGCCCTCAAGAGCATCATCCATTATCCTTTGAAGTAAGATATTGAAAAGAGTTGGTGAAAGTAGGCAGCTATGTCTTATTCCAACTGTAGTTTTAAACCAGTCCTCAGTGTTATTGTTGAAGTACACTGATCTAGTGGCCTCCTAGTAGAGTTTCTGGATTACTTTTATTATGTTTTAATTTATGTTGTACTTTTCCATTGTCATACTCTGTCATTAATCTTAAACATATGATTTCAAGAATTTCATAATATATAAATAAAGAAATCATAGAAACAGCAGATAGCTTATCTTTTTTTTTTTTCCAATTAAAGCACTGCAGTGTTACATTGTTGACCAATTGTTTATTAATGCTTAACTACATTCTACATTTATTTGTTTCTCTAGTCAAGGGTTGACAAGGGTGACAATGATATTAACAACACTCCTAAATGAATATTACATACCCATTAAAACTAAGAGATCCTAAACTCCAGCCTCTAAAATTTTAAGTCAAGACAATTGGTTCAGCACCCAAGAAAGCATAAACAATAGTTGTCTGAGATCAGAGACATCATGATGTACTCTAGTATAGACAGGTGAATCAAATCAGAGCCTTACCTTCCATAAAACTCAACTCAAACTCAAGGTTTGATCCCACTCCATTGCCAACATTCACAGTATAGCGTGTCAAATGCTCTTCTGTTAGTTTGTCTATCAGTACAAAGAGGGTGCCATAAAAGAATTGTGTGTCTTTGTACAGCAATGTGTAGCTCCTATTGCTGACTGGCTCCTTACTCTGGCTTACAAGTAAGGACAAATTATTTGGCTTTGGGTAGCCAATCAGATAGACATTTGCTGCAAGCATGTTGATGGATTTCCCTTTAAGCTCATGCAGCTTTGTAGACTGATCCAACAGTTGCACACCACCTAGATATTACAGACATATGCACAAATAAGGCAAGGAGTTTATAAATATACTTTCAAAGAATAGTTTCTAAGAGCCATACCAAGTTACAATTGGAAACTTTAATAATTTATTCTTTTTTAAATTAAGATTAATTTTGAAAGTAGAAAAACATGAAAAATTTATTAAAAAAAGCCAATAAACAAAGCTTGTATCAAATTAATTTGGATCAGTCATGTAATTAAATTTGTAATAGATCTAGACTAACAATAATAAATCTGTGTGATTCAAAATATTTGTATCAATTAATTTTGTTTATTGCAAAGTCAAACTTTTAGCTTTCTCAATATATAATGATGCTGTCATTTGTCTGGATCAGTTGGGAAAGCAGTGGGGGAGATAGAGGGGGATATCCTGTGAATGTTACCATGATTGCTTTTTAGATGCATTTAAGAAAATAAAAAAGTTAAATGACCAGAATTTGAGCTCAAAGGCTCAAGCCCCATTAAAGCCTACTCTAGACAACACAATAACCATTGTGACAAGTAAGTGCTTATGAAAATAGAAGGCTGTATAGTTATATATTGTTAGTTTCAAACTTAAAAGTGGCAACCTTTATTTCCTACGAACTATAAAAAGGATTCAATCAATTTATACCACCACATCAGTCAAGTACAATGTCCTTCCCATGTTCTATACCAAACAAAATAATTAATTATCAATAAATAATTAACTAATTGGTAAATCTTTTTCATATTGATTCTGGTTTTATCAGCTAAAAGAAATAATTGTGCAAAATTTCAGCTTGATCTGAGATTATGCATGGGAGAAAAAACATTCTACATTTTACCAGAAAGACACACAGAGTTGATTTAACCTTTGTAAAAGAAGATTAATGTCCTTTTAATGTCAAAGGCTTTATAGGACTAGTTTTAAAAAGAACTTACATCTGTTGACATTGTGTTTATGTGTATGTGTTTGTTCTTAGTTTGTAGAGTTATTCCCCTTGGTAAGAAAATTCATATAAGAGTGTTGTGTGTAACCTCCTACTGTGAGAGTGTGTAAATAAATTGACTGATGAATCTGGCGTTGTTTATGATTATTAAGTGTAGCCTTTCTAGTTTAACAAAATCTATCTAGCTTTAGAGCAATTTTAACGAAACAAAAAATTATCATTTAAAGAAAAAACAGCTTTGTAATAATCATTTTTAAATAGATATCTGTTATACTGAAAACTAATAAATTCTCTTTAAAGACCAACAGTTCCCAACAAATAGTTAGCATCTTTGTAACTTGTATAAAAGTAATAGCAAAGAAAACTAAAAGCATCCTCATGATTGAGTATATGTGATACTTGGGATTGACTTACACCTGACAGACACTGTGACTGATTGCCTGACTTTCACATCAAACAGCCCATTCCAAGCAACACACGTATATGTTGAGGACTGCCTGCAGCTGATGTTTGGCATCTGATAGACAAACTGCCACATGTGTTGACCAGACTCAGTGGTGCTGTTGTTCAAGACAATACTGGGTATGAGGTGAAGGACATGTTCTGTTTCTATATGGATGTGTGGTTGAGGGTTGCTGTCTGACAGACAACTCAGTGTGACGGTGTCTCCTTCCATCAGCTCAATGCCATCAGGCTTCTCATTGACTGTGAGGCTTGTGATGCTTGCTTGATCTGAAGACAAAGACAACAAATATTTACTAGAGCCCAAAGCTATTTGGCCAGGTCTCGTAAATTGTTTCAAAGCTAGTACAGGATAGATCCACATGCAGAGTAAGCATGAAGAATGGGTCTTGGAAGACAGAAGATGTACACACCAGAAGTAAGAAAACGGATGAAAATGCTGAGGTGTCTGGTGATTACAAACACCCAATCAGTGATTGTGGATGTTTATCAAGAATTGGCCTCTTTAGTCATATGAGAAATTGCATCTTTTGAAGAAGTACATAGATTAGAATAATTCCAGTGATAAGCTTGTATGCTCATAAACTAAATAAAGTATTAATCTACCATTTACAAAGTTTTGCTTTGTTGCTTTAACTGTTATATATTTAATTTACTTAACAATCGATGCTTTTAAGTAATACATAACTATTTTTTTTTATATAAAGAAAAAAAAATAGCACTTCATTATCTCAAAAAAAGTATAATTATAGTGAGCAATATACAAGACTTGTTCCATGCAAATAAAGATAAAGCCAACACTTTTCAGGCTAGTGCAGTCGGCGCCAGTAGGGAAACAATGATGACATAGAAAAAATAATTGAGTTTTATCAACTGAGATTAGACTCAACTCTTAAAGCATTTCTCTACCCAAAAAAAAAAAATAAACATAGAATTTTAAATAAGAAGAGAACATAATATACTTTCTGTATGAACTACAGATTGTTTAAAAATTGCATCAGCTATTGTTACACTCTGAAGTAAAAGATGAATTTAAGATAATTTTGATTTCATGTAACATTTTCCTATAGCACTGCACAGAGACAAAAGTTGTATGTGATATTAGTGTTCTGAAATCTTGAGAAGTGCTTTCATATACCTACATGTAACATTAATATGCACAGTGCTTGTCTCATTGTGGAAACAACTTGGAGTGTATTGGACATAGCAATGACATAGTTCACCATTGTCTGACCTGGTCAGATTCTTGGACACTGTTAGTTCTGCTCCAACATGAGAGACAGTGGTTCCCAAGCAGGAAACAGTTATAGTCACATTACCAATGGAAGACCTGCAAGTGATGTTTACATCTTGAGATGAGACTCCTTCTATCACCAGTTCACCATTATTTATTAAAAGTGTTGGCTTCAGTGAAGGTGAATCTAAACAAAAAAAACATATTTTTTATATAAAGAGCCAAGAGTTTTTACTGGTATTACTAAAATTCTTCATATATTAACAGTTTTGTGGAGAAAATTTTTTTTTACATGTTTTTATTTTCTTACGTATTATTAAAGTAGTCTATATACTAAATAATCTGGAGTCTATAAAGAAATTAATTGTGTACAATGTATTTCCACTAGCTTATGGCTGGAACAATCTATATCAAGTAATTATTTTCAAATAATAAATATAGTGTTGCTGATAATTGTGTTACTCTGTGCATTTTTATCATTGTTTTGATAGATACAAACAACTTAAGCTCCTCATGCAAAATAAACAGATGTTATGAGCCTGAAATAACATCTTGGAAATACATGATGCCATAATGATGATACAATTATCATACTTAATAAATTGAAATGAAAATAAAATCTTTAAAACTTACCATAAGCAATAACCTTAACTGCTGTCTGGGCTCTGATGTTGCTGTCAAATGTGTTGAAAGCTTGAATGTTGAATGAAAACTCCCCTGCTTTTTCAGCTCTGACATTCACAATAGCACTCACATTCTCAGGTTTAAGCTCCCAGTTAATTGAACCAGGAACATCCACCTTAAGGCTAAAGGAAACCCCGGGATATACATCACTTTGAGGGACTGCAACTGTGAATATTGCCTCTTTACAAAGCTCCAAGCTGAGAACACTGGTGGAGGCTTTAACCTCACTAGGACCATCTACAGTTCAGAAGTTATGAAAACAAAACTAAAATATGATTATTTAGATAATTGAATCTTAGGATTGCATTAAAGTATATAAAAATGATTTAGGACACTTTCAATATTAAATATATAGGCTATTAAACAATCTTTAATAAAGATCTAAAGAAAACTTCAGGGTATTAAAACTGCTGTCAAGTTTTAGTTTCAAACTAAAAATATATGTATATAGATTAAGTTATATGTCAATTAAACCTGTTCCTGTTTACAAAGTATAAACAGCATATAATATCACTAGTGCAATTTACAGTCCATTTGAACAGCTTTTTTATTTTTCTTAGCACAAGTATTTATGAAAAATGGAAGGACTAGCCTAAGTCCTCAAAATCACTGACAACATATTTAATGTGTTAAAGAAAATGTAGATTACAGATCCTCAAATTTAGCAGAAAATATTTAGTAAGCAGGATTTCCTGGCTAGAATTGTGATTTAGCATTCTGAGACAATAACATCATAAAATTATATATAAAATGAATTTGTGTTTGATGAATTATTAAAAGGACTTACAAGCTAAGTATATTGGTGATGTCACAACCTTTTGCTCATAGCAAGAATATTTAGATATGCAGTTACATATGAAGCCATTTTCTTCCTTTGTCATGTTATAGATGAAAGAGACTGATGTGGCTGTTTTGGTCAGGGTCTTGTTGAGGCAAGAGAAACTTATGTTGCTAAGTTGACTGACAGAACATTTTATGTTCACTTCTTGTAAGGACTGTCTCAAAGTATGGTTGTGGTTGTCAATAGTTATTTTAGGTTGCACTGTCTTGCTTGCTAAAAATACAAAAAATAATGGCAAAATATTTATATAGAATGAAATTGATTTCCTTTCAGAATCTTTAAAGAAATGCTAAAGAAAGTGAAAGACAATCCTTTGAAGAGAAAAGTTGAGTGTTTCTGTGGCTAGTAGTGTATAAATACATCATATAATCTTCATTTATAGTTAAAGTTGGGGTAAGGAAACAGACATTGAATCCCTACACAATTATTTTATTTATAGCAAATCTTTCATGCTGTATCATGCGCAGTGCACTATACTCCAATCTTTTTTGTGGACATGCGGAGAGAGAGGGAATCTGAGAAGAGGTTTCAGTGCTGCCTTTAGATGCTCAGCAAACACAACTGAGTTCAAGTCAATACTCAAATTCAAGCAGCCTTGATAGGTAGCTAAACTAGTAACCACTCACCCATGCATAAAATTAAAAAAAAATAATTATATTTTCCAATCTTGATTTGAATTTAGTCTCAATTATAATTGAGACTGAATTGAAATCAAGTCGTGAACAGAGCAAGGATTTAAACAAGCTGACCACACTACCAATTAGCACCCAAAAGATCTTAAAATAATACTAAAACCAAGCTAATTTTCAGAAACATTTCAAAATGGCATGATTATTACCTTCAATAATAACAACTGTATGAGTCTCTGTAGTAATGTCAGAAAAGATGCTGTTAGTTCCCCTGCAAGTCAGAATGTATTTCCCTGGCAGTCGAGCTGTGAGTAGCACAACTGAAGTCAGTTCTGATGATGAAATCTCAGGGGTGATAACAATGGCATCAGTGTTATCAAGAAACCAATCAAACTTAACTCCTGGATAGACTGAACTGCTGCTTGCGGAACACCTAATGGTGACACTAGAGCACAATTCAACTTTTAGGTTTTGGTGAGATATATCTAAGCTGTTAGGTCCAACTGAAAATCAAATAATATCAAGAATGTATACTATAATTTTTTTTTAAGAAAAGAAATTTCAAATTTATTATACACTATTACAGATTTGAACAATGGTTAGAAAAACATTTTTTAATAAAGTTTAAACATTATATATTTAAAAAAGTAAACAACCAGTTTCTTTACTTTTTTATTTCAACTACATAATATGTGATCTTAAAAATAGACAGGAGCAGTATAACAATATTTAAGCAATCCAATTAAATTTTATAAATGTTCTAAAATGAATACTGATTACAAGTTACTTTTCTTTGAAGTTCACATTTGTCCAATAAATAGTTTCATTGAATAAGGAATACATAGACTATGACAGTGATGCTTACAATACACACAACAACAAAATATTTAAGGCATTGAAAGTCAATGATGTTCAAACTAAAATTTTAAAAAAATAAGAAAAATTTGTTAATTATTATATACTGATTTCATCAACAGAACTTTTGGTCCAAATTTTATTTTCAGGTAATATTTCACATTGCTCATGACAACATCACATTAACTAATTTCTTTCTAAATGTTTGTGGTTAAGGGTTGAATTAATGAGCTAGGCTTCCCTATCCCATCTTACAAAATAAGTATATGATCTTAGAATTCACAATAAATAAAACTGTAAAAATATTAGTAGCTTTTAAAATTTTAATCCTTGATCTTGATTTGTTGCAAAAAGACAGTGGCTAATTGATATGGTGGCAAGAATTTAATTCTAATCAACCCCATGATGATATTATAACCAGCCCAAAGCCAATTTTCATTATTTTGCAATATTGATATATTTGGTATTTTTCTTCTTAGTTTTCAGGCCTCACTAAATGGAATGTTCAATTATTTTAGCTTTTTATAGCGCTACTTTATTCTTATAGCATGCTCAGAGCACTTTTGGTCCAAGCTCATTTGTGGACCTGTGGGGTGGGGGGGGGGGGGGGTATCTAGGAGTTGGTTTTCCGTGCTGCCTTTAGGCACTCAGTAAACACAACTCTGCCCGAATCGGGTGTCGAACCTCGAGACCCCTTCTAGGTAGCCAAGCCAAGCCAAGTTCAAGCGCACTTGACCTCTCAACCACGCTTCCCACTCAATTATAAGAATTAGAATATACCTTACATTATAAAAGTTTCAGGAGTGGAACACTGATCAAAATTGTGTAACTTACAAGCAAACAGTGCTTGAAATTTTGTTTCCATTGGATTTGATTCAAGTGGTGAGGCTCTGCAATAAAATGTTTTGTTGTGATCTGAAATTCATATATAGCATATTATAAACAAATTAGTAAATATTAAAATTGGTCACAAAAATGCAAGTCAACACAAATTGAATATACATTGAAAATGGTTTGTCTATGAAAGAAATGCATCCAAAGTAAAAAGTATGTTTATCAAGCAATAAAAAAATATACTATTTAATACAAGTATGATTCAGAGACATGGAGAGTCACTAAAACAAAAATGGAGAAACTCCAGATGACTACACCGGATATTAGGAATTAGGTGGCCAGAAATCAGTTTAGTGTTAAGTTCTCTCCTAATCAGGCCTTCTGTAAACACTGCCCAACAACACAACACAGTACATCTAACACAAGAACTTGACAACATGGTGGCGGTTTATATTTACAATTACATCAACAACAGCCAATAAACACAATTGACTACAGTAACTTCAAATGCTTTGCTACACAACAGAACTGCCCAAATAATCACTAAAAGTCTTTCTAGCTCTATAGCTACATTTTGGGGACTCACTTTGTAGCACACAGTCCTTACTGCTTGCTGTCCTGGACTCTACTATCCTTTCTAACACAGTCTCTCGTCTGTAAAGGCTTTTTGGTCACATGACCATAACATTGGCCATAATGCGTGCATTAGCAGTAATGTCCCTTGTTCAACAGCCTTTGACCTGTGTGATTGGCCTGAATCATGTGTGTCAGTAGGCCGCACACACATTAACCCTTTCAGTCCGCCACTAGGGTTATAACAAATTTTCCTTTTTTAATGTCAATTAGTGGGAGAGAACAAACAAAAAAAAACGTAGACCAAGATAACAAAAAGCGATAGTGGAGCTGGATAAGACACATTTTGCAAGGCACTAGATTGGAATCCACAAGAGGAAAGTAGGAAGGCCCAAGGAAAATTGGAAGAGGTCAGTCATCAGTGAAGCTGATGATGTACTGGAATGACATGGGAGCAAATGAAGAAAGCTGCTCGACAGAACCGAGATTGGTAGAGAGGTGTGGTTGCGGCCCTATGCTCCCCTGGAAGTTCCCTGGATCTAGTAAAGTCACAAACTTAAACCATGTAAACATTGCTAAGGAATATGAACAATTGTAGTTAATATGAATTGCAACATTCAGTATTACAGAATCAAATCTAATAAACTAGCAATGCTACTGCCACATTTATCAAATAAACCTCACTCCACTAATGTCTCTTATACTTGTTACAATTGCTTCTAGATTATTCCATTAGCCTGAGCTAGTCATCTGGAAAGGGTTGAGCTATTTTTAGCTTTTCTAATAAGAGTGAGAATATTTGGGTAATGATGACATCATAGTATAGCATAACTCCTAGAGAAGTTACATTGTAAACAGTGTTGAAGGTCCTGACTCTTTACAAGTATATATATATTCATTTCAATCCTTTTATTGTTTAATAATGCATTTTTGTGTGTGTGTTAAGACAGAAAATAAAAAACTACAAGAAGCATAATGTATTTATTTACAAGGCAATTCATAACATTTTCTTACTTACATAATAATTATCTGCTTAACAACATCTTATTCAGACATTCTTTGAAATAATGTACTCACCATTAGGGTAAGTTACTGTCAGTTTAGGTGATGACATGTATGAGTCTGTGATGTTTGCATTGGACCAATACACTTTCCCAAAAACATGTCTATGACTTTGCAGTTTCAAGCATTTGCAGGTTGCCGATGTTCCAGCTTTGATAAAGCCTTTTATAACAGATTCACCATCAGGGCATAATGAATCTAGTTTAGTTTTAATAGGTGCTGTTTAAAAAAAAAAGTAATACACATATATCTATTGCTTTTTAAATATTGTTATAAGCCTGGTGGTGGCACAGATGTGTAGTCAGCCGACGCAAATCGCCCCAGGCCAGCGCTAGACGAGAGGTCAACCGTGACGAGTTACGATGGTCAGCCGAGTCGAGTGTCAACAGGGCGGTTGGGAAGGATCGCCGTCGTGAACAGAGCTCAGGAGCATCACGAGAGTTGTAGTCATCTGACCACTTAGAAACGTCGAGCAGCATTCTGTCCGGTTCGAGAAGGCCAGTAGGGACCCTATATAAGAGCAGAGGTGACGCAGTCAAGATGGTTCAGAAAGGAGGTTCAGAGCCCAGTTCACTACAGTCCGGTCGACTAAAGCACAGTTCAGCGGTGTGGTTCTGTACGGAGCATTACGACGGTTCAGTGCAGAGTACTGTCAAGTACAGTTGAGACCACTGGCGTCTTGATCTTGGTCTGCGATCGAGTCCGACACAACGAGCCTAGTGTGTGAAGTCAGTCCTGAACTGTTGAACCCAGTGCAAGCCCGGAACGAGACAGAGAGGCCAGTGCAAGAATTGATAGGGCGGAACGGTGTTATCGGAGAGATATTTGTACAGTGTACGTGTTGCCAATTGTACAGTATTGGCTGTTATTTATTCAACTATTAAAGTGTTATGTTACTTTGGAGCCCTGAGTTGTCAAGTTCTTTTAAGTTGGTGGTATATGGTGCAGTTTCGTGAGATTCATAACAATATTTAATTTAGTTCAGAATAAAGTACATAAGAGATATCTAAATAGAGAATCTATATTTATATTATATATGGATTTCTTCATTTTTGCATCACATTAATAAATACAAATTATTTAGGACATGTTTTCTAAAATAAAAGATTTCTATAGCCTTCTTCACTGCCAAAGTGACTATTGATCATCTCAAAGAAATGAGATCTCAAAGAAATGAGATGAATGTCTGAGCATTAGCTATGATGGTCACAATGTCACCCATAGCATAGCAGTTCCTCATTCTTCATGCAGTCCATGTATCCAAAGGAACAGCAAGTGCTGATACAGCTTAGAATTAGAAATGGTGTTGCAGGCTCTGCCAGGGTGTAACCATGTGTGCTGCAAACTGCCTAGAAGAGTTGTTGATTTGTTCTCGAGGTTGACTTTCAAAACCATTCCTCTGTTAGGGTATAGCAGCTATAGCTACAAGCCAGCCAATGCTAACAATAAATATTTAAGTCTCTAAATCTAGCCTGGATTAACTGTTATCAAAATGTAAAAGTAGACCTATAAAAATATAAAGAAGTGCTCTATAAAATATTTCTAATAGGGTCAGTACTTTATAAATAAGGTTATAACACTTAGATCTAGTTTCCTATACATGGAGTATTTTAGTACTATAGATATCTTTTGTTAATATTGGTAATTTGGTTTGATGATGTTTTTCTAAGGGCTGAGGGGTTTGCACCATGGGGGTTTTATCATCTCATCTCAATTTTTTATTTTAGTACTAGACTAATCTTATCTTATCTTATATAATACTTTAATATAATGCTTTTTTTCCATATATCTATTATAAAATATGTTTTTTACTTCTTTATTATTACAGTTATTAAAAATTATATATCAAACTACAAAGATATGCATATAACAATAAAGAATTCTTTTTTACTCTTTCTTTATTCACTTACATATAAATCATTTGTATTTTCATGTCTTAGATCATAGTCAGTTGTTTTTTTTCCCAGATTTTTTTCTTCGCAATGAGATCAATATATACTCTTTATTTTTTTACCGTTTTGACTAAATATTTTTCATAAATTAGAAAGAGGTTTCATTTCTGAATAATTTGATATACAACACTTAAACATTAACATGCAGTGAAGATTATAAAACAGATATTACCTTCTAAAGACAAGTAGAGTTGTATATCCAATTTGAAATCATTTTTGGCAGAAAACAATATCCAGTGAGAAAGGATTTACATTTTTTACACACACACACACACATATATATATAGATCTACACATATTTACATTATATTGATGCTACTGGAAAGCTATTGTTTTGCCAGATCCTCATGGTATAGACGAAAACAATGTTTCACACACAGCCGAGGTTGCGACGGACAACCTGAGCAAAAGAATCTTGTGCGCTTTCGTTGTGATTGACTCTTGCAATAGACACAAGGGCGATCATTCTCTTCATAATGAACAAGATGAGTCCTAGGTGCCATTTTGCTATCATTTCTGGCTTCTCGACAACACTGCGCTTCTGTTGCACATTAATGATGCGGTTGGTTTATTTTGTGGACACCATTTTGCAAGGCTTCTTAGCTTTTTTATCCTGACATGCCACACAGACACAAAGTACAAAGAGCATCTAATGATCTATTCTATACTGCCCACAGACTTGTAAAATTGAGTTTCTCTGTGACGCAGCTTACTTTTGCTTCTTGAGCTCGGCAGGGAAATTTTTCCTATCCAAGTTGACTGTCCCACTAGTGACTAGTCACAGTATAATAAAATCTTTTCTGAGTTAGATATTCCAAGAGATCTGTTGTTGCATAATTATTAATATCTACAATCTAGATCTTAGATCGAACAGAAAAAATATGATCATCATGTCATGATGCCCACTTGAGCATCACTTGAGGCACTTGGAAGTGGTTGCTTTTTCTTTTTTTAACTTGTAGACTAGATCTAGATATAGTTGTAGCCTATCGCAGCCTATGGCTATGGCATGGCTATTCTATTGTCACTATTGACTATTGTCTTGTAGGAGAAAATCATCAAATATTTTAACTGCATGGCTGGTAATACTGTTTAGATGAGTCTGAGTAAGAAGTGTCACTTCCATAATAGGTTATAAGATTTATCACATAGCCTGTACTACTATCACACAGGCCATAATTTTTTATGTGGTTTTGACAATTTTTGATATAATATGTTTTGATTCATAGATAATGAATATATTATTATTTTTTTTATTTGCAAGAATAACTTAGTAATTGATGTTTTTGTGACATAATTTTTCTGCGCATCCAAAACGGTCAGATTTTCACTGAATTTCTGTGTGACGTCACGAGTGTGCACTCAAATCCTATAGATAGGGAGGCGAAAGAAAATTATCTTTGATAAAAAAAAATTTTCATTAGTTCATCATTAAAATACTTTAAAAGAAATTTCTAATGGTGTATAAATTATGACTGTATGTTTGACAGTGAGAAAGTTATGATTTTTTTGTGCCGTTTTGACCTAACATAGGTTGACATGGAAAAAGTTATGAGAGAGCTTGTCGCTGGCTCAGCCGGCGAGACACACCCCCAAGGTCAAAAGTTAAAAAGTTGGAATTGAGTTTCGTAGACGATAGATCTACTTATTAAATAAAAAAATTTATAGTAGATCTAGTATTCGTAGTAAATTTCTAGCTCACAAATCTGATTTCATTTATATTTATGAACTTCAGTTGTTTAAAATGTCTCAGTAGTATCATTAATTGGATCTTTGGCCTGGAAATCCAATGTATTGTTGATACTGCACTCAATTTTCTTCAAATTCCATTTCCACAGCAATGAAGTTGCTGAAACAGCTTCTATCAAAATGGTTAAAGCATAAACAGGAATTAGCTAATGCCTTTGTAAAATATTTGCTCTTCAGGCGAATAATTTTTTCCCATTTTCCCTTTAAAACTAATCATCTCTTGGAAACAAATGAAAAGAGAAACTAATTTCTGTATCAGCATACTTGCTGATTTTATCTCTGTCTTTGTGATTGCAACAAGTATTTCATTTTCTTCAAGTAGAAATAGAGGTTTAGATCTAGAATATTATTTATAAATAATGACCGATTATAAATCAACGTGGAGATCTACTGGGAAGCGTTACAATAGATGCGATCCGATAGATCTAGATCTAGATAGTTTATCGGTTATATAGGTCTAGATCTAAATTTAGCCAACGCAGTTGTGACGTCACGTCTTTTAAAACTATAAACATCTCGCAGAACCCCGTTTTTTTTTAGATGTGAAGAATTTTCTGTCTAATTTATTAAATATAAAATTTTCTGAGCATTTAAATAAAAAATGATAAAATGTTTACTATTAGAACTTTTTACGCAGAATTTAAATATGTCAATAACTAAAATTTGAAAAACTATCGGAGTTTCCCTATAAAGACGCTTAAAAAAGGAAGGTTTCGTTTCTTTTATTATTATTGTTTAAGAAATAACTTTAAAAACTCTAACTACAAGAAACGGAGTAATTTTATAAGCCACCCCCCCAAAAGCCAGTATACTGGCAAGACAGGCTCTGAGGCAGTGGCATTCTTGTCGCGAAGGGTTCAATGACTTGTTGAGAACTTGGGTGTGATACAAAAGTGAAAAAATAAATTCACTTTAGTAAAAACCGATAAAAAATATAATTTAAAAAGCTCCCTCAAAATTTTCTGAATGTTGTACCAAGATTAACACTGAATTCAAATCCAGTGTTTGAAGTTAAGTGTAAGGATTTGCTTTCTATTAAGTTTTGTATATGGTAATGGTGGCTAGCCATAATCGCAAGTTTGAGGTGACAATCGTTTCCATATCATCCCATTCTTTTTTTTTCTTGTATGTTCAAAAAACAATTGGGAGTATTACATGAATGGGGGGGGGGGGGGGATAGGGAGAGTTTGGTTAAGTAATAGGGCTAGCCCTGATTGTAACTAATTAAAATTTCGATACAGCTGCAAATTATTAAATTTTCTCAAATCTCAATATGTTTTTATGTTGTTTTGTATTTAAAATATCCCCCTTTTTTTTTTTGCACGTTCCGAAAAACACATATATATATCAGTTGTTCAACGCATCAATTTTGGATCTTCACTCTTTGCAATGAACGGGAAAATCTGATCTTGTTTTGACTACTCACTAATGCTCCTATATTTGTGACTATGACTTTATCATTGCTGTCCATCGGGTATATTACAATAAAAAACTTCTCAATAGCCTTGACAACTCGAGAGTATATTTTTTTTTTGGTCAGACTACTAAATTATGCTTTCACTTAGAATAATAAATAATACACACGACATACAGGTTAACGCATTATATGAATTTATAATTGATGAACAGTGTAAATCAGTGGTTCCCAAACTTTTTTGTCTCGTAGACCCCTTGCCATGTTTTTAAGTTTTCGGTAGACCCCCCAGCATTTTTTTGAAAATTCATTAACTTCAGATATGCTTTTCTCACTGATTACTATGCGATATATATTTATTGATGACATTCAAAGCAAAATAAAGCAAAATAAAATTTAATATGCATTACAAGAAGTAACTAAACAACAACAAAAAAAAACGCCTATTGGTGGGCAGCTTTGATAATAAAATGTCAATCTTGGGCTTCAATTTAGTTCGGGTTAACATTCTATCTTCTCGATTAGATGATGTCTGACTGATTTAAACTTGGAAAGTAAGAAAATTTATCATTGTTATTGTATGCTTCATTAATTTAATCCTCACATGAAACACTGGGATTATGCCTTTGTGTTGATCAAATTTAGGTTATCACATTGTAGCTGCTAGTTAACCTCATTCAATTTATGAAACAAGTTTGTGAAATAGACTATGTCCGATTCCCGTTTAATTTCTGTGTTTTAAAATAGGATCTTAGCAACCAAGAAATCAGAAAAAATAGTGTCAAAGATAAGCCTTTCGATAACTATCATACTTCAGTGTAAAGGAGCAATTGATCAAAATTTCAGGCAAAAAGCAATTCTTTATGAATTTCTTGATTCATAACAAAAATATAATAATACCACTACATTTTCAGGCAAGGTTAACTAGTCCAGCTTTTTAAAAAAAGAAAATCGTAATAACGCGATAACCATTCATTGTCCAAAACTCATTTCACCATTACACCTTTGAACTGTATTGTTGCTTAGATGAATTTTTAATGATATCAGATATAGGATTGTGTAAAACAGATTGTAAAACCTCTTCAGTGGTTGGCAAAGTCAATATTTTGCTTATAGTGTGCATTTTTTTTAGAGTTTGATATAAGCCTAAGTAAATATATTGTAAGACGCTCACAAACCTATTCTTTTCTATGATGTTTAATCAACATTTTTCTACTGTGGCTTAATTCTGAATTTAAAAGTCTTCAAAAGTATTTCAAATCTTAATCTATTTTATTTCATGTTGACTTTTCTCGATGTTCCAGCTTCGATGGTTTCATAGCGACATAGCTTCAAACTTTGTTACATAAAAATACAGAACAAATGCAATAGTTGTTCAACAAAGAAAGAATGAAGCCAAATTTTTAATAACCAACAATTTACGGTCAACATTTTATTTTATAGACTCGGCCATGTAAATTATTACTTTCATGTAGACACAATTAAGGTATTTAAAATAATACGTTAAAATTTTTAAATAAAAAAAAATCATTCCACTAACAGGGTTGAAATTCAAAGGATTAACTAAGGTACAAATCATATGTGAACGAGTCAATTTCATGAATGGTCATGCTTCAATGAGATCCGCCTTCGTAGACCCCCATTAACAGGCCAAAGACCCCCAATTTATTTTTTCACTTCCATAGACCCCTTGGAAGTCCTCGTAGACCACTGGGGGTCTATATAGACCACTTTGGGAATAACTGGACTGTAAATGATCAGGAACTATCTACAACTTCTCAATAACCTTGACTGTTCAACGTGAATGCGTTAACCTGTATGTCGTGTGTATTATTGTAAGTGAAAGCATAATTTAGTAGTCTGACAAAAAAAAAATTAGTCTCTGACATAGGTCTAAAAAAATTAGTCTAACAAAAAAAAATAGTCTGACCAAAAAAAATGGTCTGACAAAAAAAAACAACTATTGAATCCAAAGAAGTTTAGATTGTGAAATAGTGTAAGACATTCAATCAATCAATCAATCAGTCCTCGAAAGTCTTCATCGCATTGTTTTGCTGTTTTCTGTATTGTATACAAAATGTTAATGTAATCATTATATGAGAATAAAAAGGAGATGAAATCTAAACAAAATAAAAATAACATTAAATATTTAGCAAGCCAAAGAAACATCAGAGTGTTAACATAGGAAACGCTATTGCAATTACTGAGGAAACAGAATGGGGAAGCAGTTTTATAACAAGGTGTAGAAGATAGATGACTAAATGGATCATGGAAAAGTGTCTTGCTCTGACCAATGCTTAATATTTGGTTGAAACTTGGTTCATTTCTCTTAAAGAAATTTAACGCGTATATTTATACAAAATAACTCAGAAATTCCTATGAATATTCAAATTTGACAGGAAATCAAAGCCCAACAGATTCAAAACGAGATAATAGATCTGTCGGGCAATGCAGTCGCTTTCAATGGTGACAGCGCTCAAGACAAATAAAAAGATATCAAAGTCGTATTATTTTTTCTATACTGTTTAGTGATCTCCGTTGACTGAACATCCAAATAAATAGTAATTAGTCATTTCTAGGTTTTCATTTGTGATCATCAAACGTCAGCACAATTTGCAGAACAGATGCTCCAAGTAATTAAAAAAACAACAACAACATTTATCCTTAAATAAACTACTAGGCTAAAGGTGAAGGTGCTTCCAATATGATTGGATAATAGAATGGCCTTTGGGCATTATTTCATCAGAAGAAGCCGCTCGTGCTTTTAGAAATAGATGCACTGATTTCTTACTTTGCTACTTAGAAGGCCAGAGAAAAGGTCAGTAAATAAATATTTGATCTATTTACTGTTAAATAATGAACGTAGAATTAGATACTAGTTTGTATCAATGTTTCAAAGCGTGACACCTGAAAGTGTTTTAGGAATGTTAATGTGTAGAGTGGGAACTAGGACTCATAAAACATTTCTTTATATATTTAAAACTCCGTTAACTCGTTTCAATCTGTTCAAAAATTGTACAAACATTGACTTTTAATTCGTGTTGGAGTTCTGACAGTGTCAAACGTATGAAGATTACTAAAAAGCTACTCTACTTGCAATGGAATGTCTTTTGGTCAATGTACCGATATATTCAGATATATCAATTGTTTTGTCATACATTGTATTCGTCTTATTGGGGGAGGGGGCCCACCAGTATGTTCTTGAACCCGGGCCCACGGGTATCATGCTACGCCACTGCTCTGATGTATAGCTGTTTTAGGCTGAAAGAGTTTAACTATTGTTATATTATCACAATAATATAACAATACAGTTGTTTAAAAGTTACACTCCATTTTTATTAAGTAGAACAAGAGTAGAGAAACAAATCAGGAGAGTCTAATACACACTAATGACACACTTAAGAAAACCGTGAACACGTGAACATAGGCCTACTGAATGAACAGTAGAACAAGGGAGACTACAAGAAAACAAACAAACGCACACACACCATACATAAACTTTAAACATAAATACACATATAACTGTAACAGTATATTATATGTATAAATATTACGCTATCATAGATATAGAAATATCTAGTGATCTATTCTAGATTTTCTACTTTGAAATTGGTAAATAAAACCCACTAGACCAGTGAGTGAGTGAGTGACTAGACCTAGGCAACTAGATATAGATCTAGTAGTGAGTAGTAGGCTTACTTACTTAGACGGTTAGACCCTCCCACGCGCCATTCGGCACATTGGGCAGCAAACTGTCCCCACAAAGATCTGTCTCTCAACTGGAAATGTCTCAAGCCTCTTCCCACCTGGTGCCCACAGCTCTGACTGAGGCTCACTGCTGAGGTCCTCCATGAAAGTGTTGCGTCAAGTTATAGTCTATAGGACGTCCCTGTTTGCACTTTATTCGTATTGGCCTCCATGTCATCGCAACTCTTAATAGATCTATGCACAATTCATTCTGACGTAAGACATGTCCCACAAATCTCACGCGATGCTCCGTTACAGCCTCATTATCATATGTAGTCGACTGTCAGTTTTCCTTGTTTGAGACATGTTCTCTGTAATGTCACAAATGTGCAACTGACTCTTGTCTTAGTCATCTTATGATCTTCATCCTTTGTTGAGCCGCATTACTAGTCTAGAATCTAATTAGTTAATTAGTAAATCATTAGTAGGCCTACTAAACTAGATTAGATCTATTACCATATAGCGTCACTAGAATGACTAGATCTAGAATTTAGATCACGTAGAACTATAGATCTAGAATATAGATTAGAAAGTCTAGGCCTAGATCTAGAATCTAGATAAATCTAGATCTATATTTGTAACTGGAACGAAGTACGATGCAGATAAAAATGTAAAACTAAAAAGAAACAAAATAATTAATGAATAACCCATGTCAAATATTATTTTCTGTGAAGATTAGCTATTCTTATTGGAATCTCGTATTCTGTTAACCGTCTTTTTCTATTTGCCTTGGTAGAATCTCTTTGCAAGTCGACTATTTAGTTTATTCTAGTTCAAAACATACATTATCGCCCGAAATGGGAAAAAGTCGCCCTTAGTTCAGCGTTGTAGATGTCTATAATTTTAAGCCTATTATAGCTGCTACAAAAGTGTTCACGCTCCAATGTCACCATTTTGTAGTGCAAAATACTATTATTACTATTTATTAGGTGCAACGGATAATTTTTGTTTTCTGAAAACCAGAGGCGTAGTAAGCAAAACGTGCGTCCGGGGCAAGGTATTTTTTGTGCCCCTCCCCCATTTACAATGAACATATATAGACGCCTCTCTGTGTGTGACCCCCCCATGGTAGCGCCTGGACTTCGTTCCTCCTTTGCCTCCCCCCCCCCCCCCCAACTATGCCTCTACTGAAAACGAAGCGTTTTTTTTTTTTAATTATTAATCATTTAAATAGTTTTTTTTTCTTTCATTAAAAACAATTTTAAAGCAATACAAGAAGGTTTCCATTAAGACAGGGAAATTATCATTTTGTATTTTTTACACGACGAATATAATATAGCCTACATATACATTTTGGCCTAAACACAGTTTCTTCTACATAACTATATAACAATGTATAGGCCTACGTTTTACTCTTAGTGTGCTCTGATATATTAATAATATTATTATGGTTTCAAAGGTTGACATGGCCAGGGGGAGTCAATTGGGATAAGAATCCATTGTATTTAAAATACTCCTAATGGCATAAGTCTCAAATAGCCTCTGACAACTAAGTCCAGTACCTTGTCTGCTCGTGTGGCTTAGATATTAAGCCCGGCGAAACTGCTCTTACTAACAGGTGAAGGGGTGAAGGCTGATACCTGGCGCCACCAAACCAGAAGCATTGGGCAGATGGAGCTCGTCAGTCTATGAAGGCAAATTATCTAGGAGAGGGGCACTCTGACTTCAAACCCCCCTGTCTTGCGGTACTTAGGCTTCAGGAGACAACCTCGATGATAAATCAAGAGTGAAGCCCCTTAGGCGTTGAGAGTATCCCTCCGGCAGCTTATGCAATTGAGTTGGTGCCAAATGTAATGCGTTCCTTTTGGATCTCATCATCAAGGTCGAGAGAGGGACCATGAAGCATAGGTTAACCAAGACCCCTTTATCTAAGGCCCAGGAGTGCGCCCCGGAGAGGAAACTCTGGTGCTGCTGCAAAGCGTCTAAAAGTTATCTAATAACACTTTATTTAAAAAAAAAACAAAAAACTGATAATGCAAAATGTGTGTACGTATATTTTAAAACATTTTTAGCGGCCCCCGTAAGGGGAAAAAGCCGCTATTAGGTTTGTGCTAAATGTCCGTCTGTCACACTCAGATCTCGAAAACTAGAAGAGATGAAAAATATTATTTCATCATTAAATGCGCTTGAAAAGTCTAGGTGCAACGGCTACTTTTGGTTTTCTAAAAGCAAACCGTTTAATTTATAAAATTAATTATGCAAGCGATTTTTTCATAAAAATACACAATTCTAAAACAATTAGGTAAATGTACGGGAGGCAATGTTACAATATGCTAACAAAGATGGAAAATTCTTGTGTATTTTTAGTATCACTAAGTCAAATATATTTATAAAATGTACAGGAAATATTTACAACAAATATAAATAATAGTTAAAGGTGTTTTTTCTGGTCAACTAGCTTCTAAAATTAAAACAAAACATTTCTGTTTGTTTATTAAGGCTAATAATGCACTTTGTATGTAAATATCACGCATATTTTTTAAAATGGACTTTTTTATGCAGCGACTTTCGTGCAGTAGCGTAACGTGTCGTGGTTCCAAACCAATTCCTTAAACTTAAAAAAAAAAAGATTTTATTTATTTTTTGTTTAGTGCCCCCATCCGAATAAAAAAAGATTATTTTTGTGTGTTTTGGCTGTTGGTCGGTCTGTCCGTCACGATTAGATTAATATAACAGTAGAGGCTATTGTAAATCTGATTTAACCTTTAATTTTTCATTCAGAAATATTGCAATAGTTTTAAGTATCTATAATAGATTGTTCCGGATGTTTTGTGAAAAACAAATCAATGACAATGAATATTTGTTAGCTCTTCTAACTTATATTAGATTTTATTTCCATGCTTAAACGTTGCAAGAAATACATGATCTTTAATATATTGTTTTTTAATGTAAATAGCATATAAATGCTAAATGAAAATATCTATACTGATTTATATTTCATTAACTATAAAGTTGTTCCGGATATTGTTTTATAAAAAATAAATTATGTCAAATGATTGAAATCGCATAATAGACTAATATTACACTTTTATTCTGACACTACGTCACTACAGTTTATTTATCAATATCAATTTTTCCGACTTTTTTATTTAAGACTACTTTATATCAAATAATTTTATTTTTTTAAAAAATATTGACAATAGGTTATTTAGGATTTTAAAATAAAGTAATTTACTAGAAACGATTATTATAAATCAATTTTTAGACTTATTTGACACTTAATTTTCTTGCCGAAACATAATAAAAGTTGTTTAATCGGTAAATAATGTTCCGGATTTTGTTTCGAAAAAGAAATCGACCTACCTTACCTTAATTTTCTTACAAATCGTTGCCAAAAATGATCCGAATTTTATATGAAAAATCTAATAACGCTAATAAATGTTTGAAATCCCTCTTCTAATAAATAAAACAAATAATTTTCTCATTTACGAAAATTGGTTTCTACGGATTTTTTTTATGAAAAATAGTTTAACTCTATTTATGTAAAATCGCAAAGCATGGTTTGAAAAAAATCTCAATAAGGCTATGGTACATCTAATTTTCATAACAGACCATCCCACAAGCTTAATTAACGGCATTTGATTAATCTGGAATTCTTATTTTCTCTCACTATAAATATATAAACATCCGGAACAATCTATTATAGAAACTTAAAACTAATGCGATGTTTCGGAAGGGAAATTAAATTTTAATCAGATTTTCAATAGCTTTTAGTCTTTTTTTTCTCGCTATTAACATAACAGACTGACAGACAAAACAAAAAACGCGTTTTTAATCCTTATATATATATATATTAAGTCTAACTAGCCCATCAAATGAAATGCTAAAAGAATAAACTCGGTGCACCAATGTCTATGATCCCTCGAGAAGCTGATCGTAAAGATGACATTTTTTTAGTCTAACTAGGACGTGTGACGTAATGGAATTTTTTTTCCTTTGACGTCATATGCAGTTAATTCTTTAAATGAAATGCTAAAAGAAATCACTCAGTGCACCAATGTCTATGAATCCTCAACAAGCTGCTCGTATAGATATGTTTTAGTCTAACTAGACCGTGTGACGTAGTGGATTTTTTTCCTTTGACGTCATATGGAATAAATTCTTTAAATGCTAAAACAACTCGGTATAGTAATGTTAATTAAAACTCGTAATGTTACTCGCATTTTAAAAAGACATAATAGCTAGATTTAGATCTAATCTAGATTTTTTACACTAGATCTAGATTTTTTTACAATACAGCTAGATTTTTTACACTAGATCTAGATTTTTTTCTTACACTGCAGCTAGATTTTAAAAACTAGATTTAGATTTAAGTTCTAATTAAAATCATTATAGAATCTAGATTTAGAATTTCTTGGTCTAGTTTACATGTTTCGGATGTTCCTTCAGAGTTGTAGTCCAAACCTCATGTAGGACGACGAGGGATTGGAGCGGGCAGGGTTTGAACCTGGGACCATCGTTGAATCCAAACGACAGTCCAGCGCGCAAACCGCACTTCCAGAAACCCATGATCTAGACTAGATCAAGATCTATAATTTTAATTTCTAGGATTAAAGTGTAGATTTTTATTTCTAAATTCTAGATTGTCAATATGTCAATATTGCAATGTTATAAAATACTAAAACTAATCTACTATTTTAATATAGTAGATATAGATATTGAGAGTGCTAAATTAGTAGTTTAATTTAGGTAGATTTACATCCTCATTCTAGTTCCATTTAGGCCTAAATGAAAATGCTCAATATCAAAATATTATCTAAAATTGCTCTTCTGACATATTGTATATATCCGGTAGTTGTCATTCAGTAATGTGTAGGTATATTATCAATAGTAGGCTATTAGTTTGTAACCAGTTTGTCATTAGATTAAGAGCAATGCCTGATCGTGCGGTTAGCGCGCAGGACTGATTATCTCTACGGTCTCGGTTTCAAACCCTGCTCGATGCCATCCTCAGTCGACCAGCGAATATGCGGATCCGACAGGGATCCGTCTCCCACGGGGGACGCCTCTGAGTTTGTGTGGCAACACAAACTCTCTTTGTAATCTTGTTATTAGTGGAATTTAATGGCAGTGATTTGTTTATAAATAAGTTGTACGTGGCCGCCCACACATTAATAGAGTCTTGTCAACGATTTTTAGATCCTTGACCAGAAGGAAGTATTTTTTTTCCAGAAACCAGAAAAGAAAACCCTTAGCTTCTATACGGACAATAAAGATTATTATTATTATTATTATTATATCTCGAGCCATCACGTCTATCAAACAAAGACATTTCACACACTGAAAGAATTAGAGGTGCTACTTACATATATTAATAGTCGGTGTTACGATGTGAGGCGCTTTAAAGCTGTTGATATTCTTTGGTCTGACTTGGACAGAGAACTGATGATTCCCTTCCTGGAGACTCGACACTCTGACAGTAAAACTGCATTGTTCTTTCAAGTACTCAGGCGAGTCGAAACTCTGGAGTATTTTGTATTTAACGTGTCCTTGGGTAGAGTTCTGACGGTGATATATAAATAGAAAATATATAAAATGATGAACAAATAATAGAAATCGAGTAAATCAAGGCAAGCAACTCAACTTTAGAAAATCAGGGGAGGGGGAAATAGAGGGGCGTAGCTAGGAATTTTCCATCGTTTTGGAGTCGCAAAGGGGAGGGGGGGTTGACATTTTTGGGAGCACCTGGATTTGCGTAATACTTAATTTTTCATGTAAAAAACCCTCAAGTGGGGGCCCGGGGGATTTTCACATTCTCCTCCTCCTTCTTTTGACCCTAGCTACTGGGGGATAAGAAAATTGAGATGATAATCAACACGCACACACATAAACAAGTCCGCCTTACGCGATAGTTCTAGGCTATATCTTTACTTTCTTGGGAGGAAATCATTACATCATTGTTGCTAAAAGGTTTAAAAAAAGACCAAGTCTTTTTAAAAGAGAAATGTAATGGAATCTAATTATGTGAGAATTTATATTGTAAATCATTTTTAGTGGCACTTCTTAAGTCGTTAATTTATCGAAGTTTTGTTTTAACTTTAACCTACTAAATTTTTTAGCGTTTTAACACAGTAAACTTTAATCTTTTTGTTAACTCTTTCTCGCTGTAATTATTTACCCCATTCTTGTGGAATCAACGTTGGTATCGTCAGTTAGGAGAGAAAGAGTTAACTGACTTGTTCAAATGTTGCCGACTTTTTAGCGAGAACAAATAAACTGGAACTCACTCATTCCTTTTGATTAATGATATGTGTGCTTGAGTGATATGTAATCTCTTTGCTACCTATCAAAAGTCTCGAAAGGCGCGGTAGCATTGTGGTAAAGCGCTTGGCTTCCGAACCAGGGGTGCCGGGTTCGAATTCTGGTGAAGACTGGGATTTTTAATTTTGGGATCTTTGGGCGGCTCTGAGTCCGTCCAGCTCTAATGGTTACCTGACATTAGTTGGGGAAACGTAAAGGCGGTTGGTCGTTTTGCTGGCCACAGAAACAGATGACCTTCACATCATCTATCCTATACATCGCAAGGTCTGAAAGGGGAACTACTTTTAAGAGGTCTTGAGTTCAAATCCCACTTCGAGCTAAGTTGTGTTTCCTGAGCGCCTGAAGTAAGGACGGACATTTCCTTCCCCCCCCCCCCCCCCCCGCATATACTCCATCCTTCTATAAGTCCACAAAAGAGATCGGACCAGAGCGCTCAGAGCAGACTATAGCATAATAGATGCGCTATAGAAAAGCAATTAAAAAACAACAACAGCATTATATAAATATGTCGAGTATCTAAGGGAAAACTGGGATTTTGAGTTTCGGGATTTTGAAGACGCCTAACTCTAATGGGTACCCAACGATGGGGAAAGTTAAGATGGTTGGTCATTGTGCTGGCTTTATGACACTCTTGTTAATCGACAGCCATATAAACAGGTGAGTTATATTTATTTGTTAATATTTGAATTAGACATGTACACAAGCATACAAGTGAAATATTTATTGAATAAAAAAAATTGTCAAAAGTTCCTACGTTGAATGTGTCATAGAAGTGACAATCTATCTGTGGGTAGACTTTCTTTGTGATACATTTGATTGTAATGTTTGTCCCCACGAGTGTAGGTTGTTCACACTTAACGTCCTTTGGACCGGCTGAAATAAGAAGTTTTACTGAACTTCAGATATGAAACAGGAATAAAACAACAATCACATACGACATTATATACACAATAAAATAATGAATTACGTACTTATTGTTCTACACAACACCAGTCTCAGTCTCTCCATTTGTTCTATATTCTCAGTCTCTCCATTTGTTCTGTCTTGTCAGTCTCTCCATTTGTTCTGTCTTCTCAGTCTCTCCATTTGTTCTGTCTTCTCAGTCTCTCCATTTGTTCGGTCTTCTCAGTCTCTCCATTTGTTCTGTCTTCTCAGTCTCTCCATTTGTTCTGTCTTCTCAGTCTCTCCATTTGTTCTGTCTTCTCAGTCTCTCCATTTGTTCTGTCTTCTCAGTCTCTCCATTTGTTCTGTCTTCTCAGTCTCTCCATTTGTTCTGTCTTCTCAGTCTCTCCATTTGTTCTGTCTTGTCAGTCTCTCCATTTGTTCTGTCTCCTCAGTCTCTCCATTTGTTCTGTCTTCTCAGTCTCTCCATTTGTTCTGTCTTGTCAGTCTCTCCATTTGTTCTGTCTTGTCAGCCTCTCGATTGTTTCTGTCTTGTCAGCCTCTCCACAAGCTCGATCTTGTGTTTGCTGAGCACCTAAAAGCAGCAAGGAAAGATTCCCCCCCCCCACTCACTGTAAAAAGTTCTTGCAATTTTTAAGTAGAATGAAATAAATTTTCGTGGAGATATGGCCCCATGCAGGAGGTATGGCTTCAAAAAATATATTACTTGTTATAGTTTTTTTATTAGTTTTTTGTTAAGTGCATAATTCCAGTGTATATATTTCTGAACGTCACTCTCAAAATGTCATGATAGTTCTCCCTTAGTAAGCTTAGATTCAAAATTTAAAGACAGAATTCAGAGTCATAAAATGGAGAGAGAGAGGGGGGGGGGGGCGGAGACTGTGGTTTCCATTACTCTATTGAAAGTCTTGTTATGCCAAGTGTACAGCTCACAACTCTTATAAACGTTGCTTTAAATATGGAGCGTATGAATTTAACAAGCAAAATTAAACATTTTATCGAAAGGAAAGAGCTCCGCACTTACAAGTATATTTCTCAATAGTTTAGAAGTTATTTCCCGTACTCGATATAAAAAGATAGTTAATTACCAATAATGAATTGATTAATATATATTTATTTTTAAAAAATTGAATTCCATATAAGTTGGTGATTTGAGAACAGTTCTGGGAGAAAAAACATGTTCAATTATCTAAGAGGTCGAAAGAACCTATTCTAGGCTACAAAAACGTCCGAACGAATGACGTAATATAATAGAGATTAATTTTATATATACACACACATACATATGGGAGGGGGGACGAAAACACCCCCCTAAAACCCCCCGAAAAAAATCCCTGGCTACACCCATGTTTTTTTTTATGTCTTCTGATTGTATTTTGATGTGTTCTGTCCCTTTAAATATAAACGAAACAAAAATTACCCCAGGATAATTCTCCAGGTTTTATTTTTGTTTTTATTCTAGACATCGAGGACAAAAATGTTTGCATGACAAAATGTGTACCAAAGTTAATTGTCTTCACTACTCGGAGAAACATTTATTTATCAGCGTATCAAACAATGATGATCTTATAATGCTTTCCTAATCTAGGGAAGTTCCCACTTTCTCAAGCTTTGCACATATTTTCAGAGAAACAAAATTCCCCTAACACCCTGGCACGATGTCGTGGAGGAAAAGAGATTATAAATAACAAAACTTGTTCTATATTTGTGTTTTTTTTTTTTTTTTTGTTTAGCTGGATGCCTGACATACCGTGTACAGTTCATTGCGGTTAATCGAAAAGTCCACTTATTCGTACTGATTCCAAAGGTACTGAAACAAATTATATCACATACGTTTGATTTTGCTCGCTTATTCGGATGTAAACGTCGGATAACTAGACTAAAGAATTTGAGAGAGAGAGATTGCGGAAACAATTCAAAGGTCGCCTACTTTATAGCCGCCATTGCGTTTACTAAATGTGCAAGCTTGTGGCTGGAGTGTGACGTCATATGCAAGGAATCGCTTCGTGTTGCGTGTTTGAGCGAGACACAATCGTTTTAGACACGAATAGTCTTGGTTTGAGAGAGTGTTCTATCTTTTCATCACTCTTTAGTTTCAAGAAATCCACATTGGATCTCCAATATAAGTTTCGATTCCCCCTTCCGACCGTAGATACCAACTTTGATTTGACCCAATTAAATAAAATAAATTTTTGGTTTTAGAAACTTTAATTTATTTTATACAAAAGCATGCATTCTTCATAGGCCTATATACCTAACATAACATTTCCTGATTACATACAAAATGTTTAATCATAACACGATAGTGAAATACAAATGAGCAAAATGAATAATTCCATCGGAACATGGAGAATATTTACGGAGAGAAAGAGTTAAAGGACCTAAACTTTAAAGCGCTTTGTCTAATACGGAAAAGACCTCTAGAACTTTTTACTTTATTACCATAAGAAGTTTTTGTATGTACCAGGAGAAAGAAGGAGAGGCGGACAGAGAAAGTGATGAGAAGACAACATGTAAGAATGGACGGACCTGCCATTGAAATAGATTCTATCCAAATCTTGCGTGGTGACGCAACGGTCCAACAGACTAAAGGGTAGGAAAAGGTGGGCTGTATGTCGCACAATGAAAGCCGTACCCAAGTGACGTCAATTCAGATGATACAATCAGAATGTCACGTGATTGCAACACACGACTTTCGGATTACCCGGACTGTAATTCAAGAAACGATAAGACCGCTATTTAAAATATAATCTATTTGTATTTCAGTTATAAATAGAAAAAGGGTTTTTCAAATATTTTACGATAGGCCTATACATTTTGTAATTTTACATTTTTGGAACTGAATATCTGTACAATATTTCTATTGAAAAAACAAAATAAACACGGCTGAGACAAAAGTCATTGTCATGAAAACTTAAATAATAACTCTTGTGAACATTTGTAAAATCTAGGTCTATAATTAACGTTTCTCTGCACATAACATGCAAACGTCTAAGTGTAAAACCCGATATTAAATAGAATGCCTGAATACTCCAGGAAAAGGTTCTTTCTCTATTTCCTACTTTGCTAGGCATTGTATAGAACAAGAGAATAGCACTGGCAGAAGCAAAGCGTCAGAGAACAAAAAAAAAAGCAAGGCCCACGACACTAGCTCCAGCTGGAATAACCGAAAATTCCGTGCTAACATAAGTCTCATCAGCCTCACGAGGGGGCCCAAAAACCCAGTGCAAAGCCCTCAGCCCCCTGGATGACAAAAGTTTTCATCAACGAGCTAGGATGGACGAAATATAATAATAATAACTAGACGACCGGCGACGTAGCATACGCCGCTACTTTACAGGGCCGCGACCTATGCGACCGTAGTGTACCCCAAACTTTCATAGGACCCGCACTTTCATGAGACCCACGCTAATTCTATGTGTATAAATTATTAAATTAAACCATTTTATAACTTATAACAGATTTCCCGCAGCCTCCTGTCGATTAACCAGGAGCTCCTGGAAATCTCCTGAAATTGCAAAATATATGAAAAAGTCTCCGGAAATTATTAAAATCTTCTGAAAACTCATACAAATCTCCGAAATATATAGACGAAAATTGTCATTTTGGGGTTTCATTCAATATGGAAAACGCCAATCCTACGCACGATAAAAAAAAGGCATTATCCCGTAAATGTGGAATCTGGTGAAAGAAGCTTCTCGCGCCTCAAAATAATGAAGAATTTCTTGAGGTCAACAATTCTCGTAGATAGATTGAAATATTTGATAATTCTTGCTATTGAGCATGATCTATGTAGGAAATAGAATTTTTATGATATGCTGCATGACTTCGCTACACGCAAGGCTCGTAAAGTAATTCTGTACGTAGTAAAGAATGAATAAAATGCAAAGACGAATTTATTTTCTAATACAAATCCGTTTCGCATAGGGCCCCACAATGGTTAAGTCCGGCCCTGCTATTTAGTGACGGGTGAATACAGAGTAGATTACTTGTTCTCTTTCCATGACTTCTTTGGTCACAATTGTTAAGTCTAGCCCTGCTATTTATTGACGGTGAATACTACTTGTTCGCCCCCCCCCCCCCCCTTCTTTTTTTTTTCGCCTCTAAAATTACGTAGGGTAACTCTTGTCCGTCCGACTTGCAGAAATAAAAGAGTGATCTTTCCATTACTTGGTGTCCTAACTCTTGAGCCATAAAGATAATTTTAGATATAGATAATAATAGAACTTCTTCAGGCAATATTGATTTAAAGTATCTAATTAAATTATGTGTCTTGGAATGATATTTCTATTCCTCAGTAATCTAAATAATTTAGTCCTGTTATTTATTGTGTGCCATTTATTTGATTACGACTGTTTAAGTATATATGATTTGTACATCTCTATTGTGCTAGGCAAATTGTTTGATACATATGACGTTTCATATTGTGGTGTGTGAAAGGTGAAAGAAAGTACGTCTAATATGGGACTCAAATACGACTACTAAGGAACCACTCCACTAAATGTTGATTTATAAGCTGATAAAAGGCGTTTTGCTGTGATGATCGTGAAGATGACATGAAGTTTATTAATTGTTTAAATAAAAAAATGTACAGTTTTAATTTTTGTCTAAACTATTTCAACAGATTTTTCTAAACAGGAGATAATTTGTATGAAGCAAAGACCAAGGAATAGTTGAGAAATACAATAAAAACGAGAGAGAAAATAGGACATGTAGTGGACGAGACCTTTCCTTGCTTTCATTATGTAAGTAAAGATAACTGATTGGAACATAATTATATTGGATTTATTTCGGTATTTAAGAAAAAAAAAATTTGAACTCTTTCTCACCTAATTAACGATGCCATCGTTGATTTGACCCATTAAATGAAATTAAATTTTTGGTTTTAGAAAGTATAACTTGTGTTATACAAAAACAGCATGCATTCTCATATATATATATATAAAGATGCAGAAATGATGTCATGATTCATTATTGACGTTTAACGTCATCCTCTTTGCCTTTATTTGTACTCTTTTCAATATGATGAGGTGTGCGCCGCAGTGCGCGGCTGACTGTAGCTCGAAATGCTGGTCATATTTATCGGCGCATAGGCTCGGTAGTGCAGCTTCCAGCTCTGCAGCAAACTTAATAAAGCTAAGACTGGGTCTGTATTGACAAAGTTATTGAAAGACTTATGTACATATTGCTCAACTTACCATAGAATCTGACACCATACACCAGGTTGTCACCGCAAGAGTAGGAAACAATATTTCTGGTTCTGTTAGAGACTGACAATGTTAAGGTGTTGTACACTTCATCTTTGGAGCACTTCATGTGATTGTAAGTGGCACATTCATTCCCGACTTTGAAGTTTGCGTACCATTCTTTTTTCCCATCTGAGTATGTCACCTCCAGCTTTGTATTAGACGTCTCTGACCTGGGGCAGACGAGATTGACGCTTTTGTTTTCTTCAATGTCCAATATTTCGAAAGCTGTTTAGAAATGTAGTTATTAAACTTAGTTTCAAAGCTTTTGAGCTAAAATTCAATTTAGGTATTACTAAATGTGTGACCTTTTGGTCACTCTTAGAATCCTTTAATGGCTGCATGACAGCTTGGCCTAAGCACTTTCACCATGTCCAGTCTTACTGTGCATACCCAAATGGATTTAAATCGCAACCCAAGCTTGGTCCTTATGGAGAACTCGAAGGTGCTCTTTGTGTTGACCCCCATGGTAATACATTTTTTTAGTAGAAAGTTCAACACAAGATAGCAGTTGAAGTCTTAGTTAAAGGGAATATTCTTGTACTGATGTTTTTTTTTAAATTGTACCATTCAGAGTCTTGTTCTGCAGACGGTGCCCAAACAATAGTCAGTAAAGAAAACATATTTTCCAATTTCCCCCACTCGCATTTGAGCTCAGCACTGTGGCATTCAAGTTCAAGTTTTATCTCCCCCCCCCCCCCAAAAATGGACTTATCAAGATGCACTAATGTGACATAATAATTTATTTCTCTTCTTTCTATACATTTAATTCTAAGCTAATCTATTATAGCCTTTCATTGATTATAACATATAGGAAATAGATCAATTTAGATAACGTTAAATCAAAATATTAGCTAATTCAAAAAAAAAAAAAGTAAAGTTCCCCTTTAAGTTCTTGCGATCTATAGAGCAGAAGATGATGAGGTCATCCGTTTCTTTGGCCAACGCATGGTGTCATGTGACCAGCAAAACTACCAACCGCCTTTTACTTTCCCCAAGTAAAGTCAGGTACCCATTAGAGTATGGTGAACGCCAGGTTCAGAAGCCAAGCGCTTAATAACTAAGCCACCGCTCTCCCTATTAGTTAATAAAAACATATATATATAAAAATATAAATATAAATATATGTATGTATGTATGTATGTCATTGTATGTATGTATGTATGTATGTATGTATGTATGTATGTATGTATGTATGTATGTATGTATGTATGTATGTATGTATGTATGTATGTATGTATGTATGTATGTATGTATGTATGTATGTATGTCATTGTATGTATGTGTGTATGTATGTATGTATGTATGTATGTATGTATGTCATTGTATGTATGTGTGTATGTATGTATGTATGTATGTATGTATGTATGTATGTATGTATGTATGTCATTGTATGTATGCATGTATGTATGTATGTATGTATGTATGTATGTCATTGTATGTATGTATGTATGTATGTATGTATGTATGTATGTATGTATGTCATTATATGTATGTATGTATGTATGTGTGTATGTATGTGTGTATGTGTGTATGTATGTATGTGTGCATGTGTGTATGTGTGTGTGTGTAAGTGTGTGTGTGTGTGTGTAAGTGTGTGTGTGTGTGTTTTTAAAGTGAGAAAGTCCAAACTCCGTTAATGTACAGATTAACTAGGAGATCTGTTAATGTTTGGAAAATTGTTTCATTTATTCACAATGCCAAGATAATGTACAACTAACTCGAACACTAATCCTAATCCTTACCTTTAACCCTTACCTTACACCTAAATTCAACTCTATCTCTACCCCTAACCCTAACCTTAAAACTACTCCTAACCGTACCACTAACTCTAATACAACACAAATCCAAATCCTTAAACCTAACCATAAAGACTAACTCTTAACTTGCCCCTTAGTCTCAACTTAAACAGTGCGTAAGATGTTTCTGTGCACGTTACCTAGGTGAAAAGCGAATTCCGCACACGAATGGAGCAAACAAGTTAATGTTGAGATTAGCTTAGAGAACTTCACATAACTGATGTCGCAGTATAGCGGTAACATGTACAGCATAAGGGAAAACTATTTGAGCATGAAGTGAGCATCTGGCACTAAGATGTTCTTACCTTCGTTAATCCCACAGAACAGAAACAAATAGAACAAAAGCCGCAACATTTGTGATGAACGAACTTAGAGCATCATGAACATGAGCTCAATGGGAATTGTTCAATCACGACACAGTACCAGTTCATTCTGACATGCGAAGCTCTTTTATAAAGTAACCGGTAATAGAGCAGGTTACCATTAGGGAAAATCCAAAAACTTTTTTTTTATCATAGGGGCTTTACCTTTACCAGAAGCTATTGACCGTGACTGTCAAGGTCTCAAAGTAAAAAAAAAAGTGCATGATAGACAATAAAATATTTCAACTGCTTGCTTTGACTTGTAAATTATTGGCAGTAATGTATCGTTCTGGGACATACAATATAAAAGGATTGGTCATGACCACATATTCATTCATTCACTCATAATCACTGATTCTCCCACTAGCCATGGAAGATAAGCTACGAAAATTTAACCGATTCATACTCATTGAAGCTTAGGACAACTAAGCCATTTTAAAGATGGAAACCGCATCAGTTAAATTTACCGAAAATGATTTCTATTCGCAATTTCTACCAAATATGTATTTGAAAGCCGATATATTAATGTCTTAAGAACAATACAATAATTCGGGTCGCTTTAGCACTTAGCCTATTAAGAATTTTTTTGGGTTCGAATTTTGTAGATTTCTTTCGTTTATTTTTGAATATTTTTTCATAGATTTAGATCTTTATTGTTATACTCCTCTAGATAAAGAGAATTATTAGAGTGTAACAGAGGGATTATCCTTAGACCATTGCGATTGTCAAATGTGTTTTTATATCTGTATGAAAGGGTGTGAATGTAGAACAATTTTTAAACAACTAGATCTAGATCTACAAGTAGAACTTTCTATAGGCAAAAAAAATAAAGTCGTACTATTTTTCACAGTGAATATAAATTCTAAAGGCCTTTTAAAAGTGTAAGTGTGCATGCCTATTTAGAGGAGATGTATGATACGGACTCTTGGGTTAGAAAAGAGAAAAGGAAAAAAAAACATAGAATTTGAGGGCTAGAACAGTGTGATGCGGGTCGTTTTATATGGATGGGTTTAAGACTGTTCCGGGCAAAATAAATAGTCGATATCCAAACAGAGGTATATTAAGCCAGACCTACGTAGTATTAACCGAGTTAAACATTCACGATTTTCCAGTTCCTGGATAACACTAACACTATTCTAATTAAAATATTGTAGACTGTTTAGGCATTTTAATTAGTGATTTTAAAATATATTTATACTTAATTCTTGAAACTGTTCCAAAGCTACATCAATAATTACATTATATTCTAACAATATAAATTCATTTTTCTGGTATACAACTAAAGAAAAGACTCATTCCCACGTTTTACATGTTCAATAGCTAATAAAAGAGGTGCCCTACAAAGATTTTTGGCATCTAGATCTACAACATTCATGGGCGTAGCCAAGGCAGGAGGAGGTTTCGGGCTTTCACCCCTTCCCGAATTAAAATCCCCACCCACACTAATGGAGGCTTTAGTTTTGCGTTAGTATTTTTAAAAAATTCTGCATTCCTCATTAATCTTCGGACTCGATGATAAGACTTATTATTATTAGTAGTATATTAAAAAATAAAGCAAAAATACAATAACCAAACTCCATGATCGTAGTATAGTAAGGTTTGGAAATTATAACTTTCATTCAAATAAAAAAAATGAATGCTTTAGTTTTACTTTATTTTTTAGGGTTTGAGGATGAACCTACCTTGCGCCTCCCTCGTCCAAACCAGTGTAGCAAAGGAAATTTTGAGCTTAAAACCGGGTTGGGGGATGTAGGGGATATCAAAACGCCCTTCAAGATAAAAACAAAACAAAACTACATTATCAAATTTCCATAACCGTAGTTTAGATTGATACTGATGTTTAAAGCTCCTTCCAATAAAAAAATAATAAAGTAAAACTACGTCCCAATTCTCTTAGCCATGGGTTCAAAGGGTTTACTCCCTACCCATCTCCTAGAAAATGCTAAAGCCAAACTACAATGAAAGTTCATTATTGGGCTCCATTAATAGAGAGTCTAAAAAACAACAACAATTCAGGTAACATCCTGACATAAAACAAAGAAAAATACTGAGTCATAAATTAGAACTTCAAGTCTAGTGTTAGATCTAGATGTCCATAAAATGAAAATACCAATAAATAATCACACAATTATGCCTTCCTCGCTGGCCGAATCAGAAAATGCGTCAGTACCAGCAGTTAAAGGTGTCACGGGGTCGATAACGGAGTTAAACCACAAAAGAAAAAAAAAAAATTATTTTATTATATTTGAAGTTTCATAATGGAGGTTTAAAAAAATCTTTTAAAAATGTTTTTACATGTTTAAATCAGTTCCCATGCCGGTCTAAGTTTATCATATTTTTAGCGGCCCCCGAAAGGGGAAAAGACGCTTTAGTTTTGTGTGAAATGTCTGTCCATCCGTCCCGTTTAGATTTCGTAAACTAGAAAAGATAGTGAAAATCCGACATCACAATATTTTAGAACATTCAAAGTTCTGATGCAACGGCTACTTTTTTTCTTTTCTGAAAGCGAAAAATCTAATTTTTTTAATCACTTATTCGAGCAGTTTTCTCATAAAAATACACCACTTTTACAACTATAAACTATTAAACTATTAAACACTCAAACACTAGATAACCACCGATGACAGACTGGGCGGTACTCCATACTTGTAACACATTTATGCAAACAGTTGTAGATTTTTTGTCAAAAATTTTTGTTTTTAGATTTGTATTGTTAAGTTATGTAAGTTCTGTTATACTGTGTAGTATTTTTTTAAAAAGAAAAATTTATTTAGTATAGATTATATATATATAAGTTAGACCTAATTTAAAACGAATAGTAATCTTGTTAACTGCATTTTCTTGTCCCTTCCTTTTTACGTTTTTTTTTTTTTTTTTTTTTTTTTTTTTTTTTAGGATTCGAATAAGAGATTGATCCTTTTCAAAACAATTACATCAATTGTAAGACTTCAGTTAGTCCAGGGGAGGCGAGGTAGCTGAGCGGTAAAGCGCTTGGCTTCCGAACCGGGGATACCGGGTTCGAATCCTGGTGAAGACTGAAATTTTAAACTTCGGAATCCTTGGGCACCTCTGAGTCCACCCAGCTCTAATTGGTACCTGACATTAGTTGGGGAAAAGTAAAGGCGGTTGGTCGTTGTGTTGGCTACATGACACCCTCGTTAACCGTAGGCCACAAGGTCTGAAGGGGGAACTAGTTAGACCAGGTTCACATCTAACTTTACATTCACTTGCACCTATCCTTTGATCTGCCGGACCGTTGGGGCACTACACAAGATCTGTCAACCTTCTTTCTCCATTCTTATCTCTCATTTGTCTTTGATATAATTTCATTCGGATGTTCTTTCTGAAAATATTGAAGCCTCCCTGGGTGGACCACTTCGGGGGCCGATTTTGAGTTTGTGTTTCCACACAAACTGTCTTTGCAACCTTGTTATTACTTGTAATGCAAAATTGCACAATCATCTTATTGCATTAACAACTCAGCTAAAAATTTTACACAAATCTTTATGTCTATTGAATGATTGTCTATTGAATGAATGTCTATTTAATGAATGTCTATTGAATGAATGTCTATTTAATGAATGTCTATTTAATGAATGTCTATTTAATGAATGTCTATTTAATGAATGTCTATTTAATGAATGTCTATTTAATGAATGTCTATTTGCGTGTTTTCCTTTACAGTCGTGTTTAAAATAGAAAGGAGCAAATTTAATTTTAAGATTATTATATTTTGAAAACGTATAAACAGTCAAATCAGAATTTTCAGTCAGTGTCCAATTAGGCATTTATGTTTTCTGAATAGGTATACATAATCTGTAAAAGTATAGGAAATTGTTTAGCCTATTTCAAAATTTTAGGAGAAACTGTAAAATTAGTTAGCATTGCGTGTGACTGCAATGCCTTGCAATTTTGAAAAGATTTGAAAATAAGTTCCGGCGATGACATTGATTGCCATTAATTTTTTTTTTTCACTGAGACAAATATTGCCAGTGAAAGAGTATTTCTTGTGGAGTGACTGTTGATAGGTTTATAGTGATAGTGCTGTGTGTATTTATAATTTAATATATATATATATATATGTATATATATATATATATATATATGTGTGTGTGTGTGTGTGTATCAGGAAGGACAAGGGTTCTGTCCCGGTTTCTAGAAGAATAAGCACGATTGTTTTCTTTGTGCCGTCGTCTAAGTGTTAGTGTTCATCCTTCTAAGTCAATAGCCACAACTCTCAGGACTAGGCTTTAGTCAGAAATTTTCCTACATTTTCCTAAAGAACAAGCCACCTTGATTGTCAAACTGACAATGGGCTACTTAAGCTACCGTTATATGAGTTAACAGTCGTTTCATGAGTGTTTTGACATTGTGTGTATCTTGACTGCAGCTATTTGTAATTTGAATATTTGAAGTTGCTCCAACTAGAACTTTAAGTAGTCATTGTGTTTTATCATTAAGTCAAGTTTCAAGCTCAAGTGTTTTAATTATTAAATTGCATTGAACATTTTTTAACAGGATTTCACATGACCGTATTTTGTCAAATCGAACCGAACCTGAACACGAGTTTCAAAATGTTACCGAACCGAACCATACTCGTTATCAAACTTAAATCTAACCGCAACAAAAGCGAATCCGAACTTCATAAAATGGTTTCGATTCCCGCATTAGAGATCTATCGACGGCTAAAACCTTAAATGAAAATCATTTCAAGCTATGGCAATTTAACCTCAATTTTTTTTGTTTAATCTCACACAGTATGATTTTTTTTTATACACAAGCATAGACTCTTCTTTAAGAACAGATTCTAGATCTAGGTGTTTCTATTTGTAACTGTTCTAGATTACTTAAGTAATAAACTTCAACAAGAGGTGTTAGCCAACCAAATAAACCTCTTCCTTGGTCCGCATTTTATTTCGACGCTGCTTTATGCAGAAACATTCTAACATGATTTAAATGTAATAAAAAAATAAATAAATCCCCCACTCCGATGATTCCTAAACCGTAATGAATGTACATTATACAACTCGTAAAGGGGAGCATATCCGGCTTTACAATGATGCCTTCGTTTCTTAGGTCAACCTATATACTTCTAAATCGATATGCTCCCCCCCCCCCCCCCCAACCTGCATGCGAAGAAGTTAACCAGTGTTTCATCATGATTTTTTGTAGGTTATTCCAAGCTAGTGCGATCCCTGGTATTTCCTTATTCTATTTATAGCTCTTTTTTTTTCTTTTTCCGAAAAGTAAAAGACATTTGTATAGCATGCGTTTGTGTTTGTCAAATCGTGTCTTGCATGTATTCAAAGATATCTCTCAATAGCCTAGAACTTTATTTCCAATGACATAATAGTTAAGAGGCTACTTTTTTTTTAAACATAAGACATCACATTCAGCAACATTCATCTCCTTAGCATTGAACTTAGGTTTGACTTCCGAGTACCGGATCTGTTTGTTTAATGATTTTAAAATGTCAATATCAGTATTTTCTTTTCTTTGACTTTCATTGCCCCATTGCTTTTTTCAAATTAACATTTTTCTTTATCTTTGTAAAAAAAAAAAATAGGTTGATCTATTGGTACCGTCTAATGTAATTTGTATTTTGTCGTCTTAAATTCAGGTATTTTTATTTAATAACCGGTGCTATCTGATACTGTATTTTGTATCTGTTGATGTATTGCTTGGTTCACGGACAATCAGAGAGAAGTTCATGTCAATAGTCCTCTGTAGGGTTACCAGACAACTACAAACCAAAAAGGAGAAAAAAGAATTTCGGAGGAGGACCAAAAAGAAAGACAAAAGGAAACTTTAAACAACTGACAGAATGTAATCGAGACCATTCGTTAGAGACGTCGTACAGACCTGTGACGAGTGGCAACGAGTTATCGGTCTAAAATGCCCACAGGTTCAGTGGCGTAGCATCCATGACGCGAAGGGGTTCAATGAACCCGGGCCCACGACCATTAGGGGCCCACAGTCTGTGGCGTTCCAACAATGGCGCTAAGGGATTGCTTGCTTTTGGGCCCATAACTCTTGACCAGTTGGGGCCCACGTGAGAACTTAGGAATGACACTAAAGGAAAAAAAATAATTGCACTTTTGTAAAGTGTGTTATAGAATAGAATCTGAAAAGCTCCTTTAAAATATCCTAAACGTTGCAAGAACCTTCATATTAATTTTAAAACATTGACCCGTGTTTAAAGTTATAGTGTATGTACCAGCGGCTTGGATTGCTTAAATGTAAGGAACTTCTTTCCATTTGGTTTATTGTGACTAGCCCTAATTGTACATTTGAGGGGACTATTACACTAATGCCAGATTGTTCCATTCTTTTTTTTCCATGTATCTCCATAAACCATTGATAGTATTAGTATTAACGGGGAGGGAAGAGAGAGAGAGAGAGAGTTTGGTTTAAAAAATATAAATGTGTTGCACATAAAAAAAAGGAAAAGGGCGGGGTAACAATAACAATTAGGTCTATAAGGATAGTCCTGATGGTCACAAATTAATATTTCGAAACATCTGATAATTATTCAATTTTCTCAAAGCTTAATCTGTTTCTTTTATTTATTGTATTTAAATTATTTAAATAGTTTCACGTACAGGGTGCATTACTATAGCGTACATAAGGTTCATCCTATCATACAAAGTAGTTTCCGACAAATAGCGTAAGTCTTCATATTGTTTTGTTGTCCTCTGTATTGAGTACACAATGTTTACAACAGAATAAAAAAAAAGGAGATACACTCTTAACAAATAAAAAAAAAGTATCATCAAATATCAAGCAAGCAAAAGAAACAACAAAGCTTGTTACATAGGCTTCGTGCTTGTGGTACTATTCTGAATGGCGAAACCGAAATGGAAAACAGGCTTATAACAAAGGTCCAGAAGATAGAGAGGATTAAATTGATCATGGAATTGTGTCCTACTTTGACCAATGCTTATTATTTCCTTGGTTCATAGTTCTTAAATAAAGCTAATACCGTTGTATTTAAACAAAAATCTCTAATTAGGCTTTATATGAAATTGCTATGAAATCTGACAGGAAAACAAAAGCCCCACAGATTCAAAACGAAATAATGGACCTGTTAGGCGATGCAGTTCAGATAAAAATACCGGTACTATAAGAGGTCATATCCACGCCCTTTCCTCTTTCATTGCACTCAAGACATATCAAAGTTGATCAAATCAGCTCCAAGTAATGAATAATGCACCTGGTTACATGCGGCTTCAGAACGAGACAGCTGAAGGTCACTTACAAAGGCTTGGGATACATATTTGAAACCATAAGAAAATCCGCTACCGCGGACAGACGTGGGCCATCGGCGGACAATGGTTATGTCTACTCTGGATGTGGCAAAATATGTAGGCCACAGCTGGGGCTGCGTAGCCACAAGGAATAGTGCACTCCTCATTAATCTTTGCACTATCAATCACTTGACCTATTTCATTGCCATAAAATATTGTTATCGTGTTTAAGTCGTTAATGCCCTGTTTCGTTTCAAGTGCAAACGACAAGGGGCTGTATGATGCCACTATTCCTCGAATTGCATTTGACCCAGATTGCTATAGAATATTGTTGAAATATGCACTCCTTGAATGAAACCTTTCATAACGACATATCAAGTCTGTGTACGAGATTTTCGTGTTTGTTTTCTTGTATTATTATCAACTACATGAGATTTGACTTTTTAAAAAAAATCAAGACATCTACATTTTATCACCTAGTTTTCTAAACTATGTCCCAGCATCTATCATATTTCTCACTTGTGTCTGTATCAATTTGTTCAGCTTTGCGGTTATTTTCAAAATTTCTATTGATCAAAAAAAAAGTTTAAAAATTACTATCACACAGAGCAGGTTGGCTTCGCTTAGTGTTCCTTCCATTGAGCGAGAAACAGCTAAAAGTTCAGAAATAGATGCACTGGTTACTGACTTTGTAGGCCAGAAAAATGTTCGATCTAGATCTATATACAGTCAGATGATGGAAGTAGAATTAGATCATAGTTTGCATCAATGCTAAATTTTTTTTTACATAGAAGTGTTATAGAAATGTAAATGTGTAGAATGTAGAACCTATAAAACATTTCTTTATTCCATTGAAACATCTTTAAGTCATTTAATTCTGTTAAGACATTGTACAAAGGTTGACTTTAAAGACACTATTACTTGTTGGAGTCCGAACTGAATCAGAAAATAAAACTTCACGACATTTGAGGAATAGAAAATAAAACTTCACGAAATTTGAGGATCTCTGAGTAACAAGTTTGATTAGAACAGCTCTCATACTGAATGCACTGTTCTTGAAGAGGCTTCACAAAAAAAAAAAATATCTTATTTTTAGCAAATAATTAGTAAAAAAAAAATAATAAAGTTCATCTTTCAGATCTTGCAGTCTGTGGGCAGATGATGATCATCTGTTTCTGTGGCCCAAGGTTAGCGAGGGTGTCATGTTGCCAGCACAATGATCACGCACCTTTAATTTTCCCCAACTAATGTCAGGTACCCTTTAGAGCTGGTTGGACTCAGAAGTCAAGCGCAAATAATTAAATAACTTCATATCGCAGTACTGCTCAAGCAGTTGAACATCTTTGACATTAATACTTCTTTTCTTTAGGTACTGTAGACATGACAAGAGATCATTGAATGGAGAATCTTTAATGTATTTAGAAACATCCAGCGAGAGTAGTGGAGTTTCTCAACGGGTGCCTTCTATATTTTTTATTTGCCATCGCTGTAAACAACATGTAAAAAAAAACATACATTTTTATACTTTAGGCTAATGCCGGCCGAAAATAAGGACACGATTCAAAAAAGAAGGACATGGCCCCCTTTTGGCGGACGTCATGTGACCCTATCCGTGTGTTTTTTTGTTTGTTTTTTTTTGCAAGACAAATTCAAACTCTAGCATTGATACATACGAGACTATAAAAGAATGACCGCATCCACCAAAGATGAATGTCCTACGCCAGTGTTTCCCCAACTGTGTTCCGCGGAACCCTAGTGTTCCGCTAGGCCTGAATAGATACTAACTAGTAGGCCACCACATGAATGAATCCTACCGTGTTCGTTGTAACTAAATAATCCACACTCTATTAGAATTCGTAAAAGTAAAGTTTCCTTTCAGACCTTGTGGTCTATAGGGCAGATGTCAGATGATGTAAAGGGCGTCTGTTTCTGTGGCCTACGGTTAACGAGGGTGTCACAACGACCAACTGCCTTTACTTTTCCCCAACAAATGTCAGGTAGTTATAGTGGTGCGCATCTAGAGTAGCTTCTTGTGTGAGGTCTCTTTTGTGCTTTATAATGGTTTGTGCGCTCTAGTTCCTAGGGTCGTGCTTTGTTGATGTCATTGCCTTTTTGCCTCTGTTGTGCTGATGATCTTTTGCTGGAGTTTTCTTTAGTGTTTTCTTCCCCAGTATTGGGTAAGTTAGTGTATTTTACTTTATTCTTCGTGGTGTAGCTTAAATTCGTTGGTCATATGATCTTGTGAATGGCGATCTCAAGGATGCGTATTTTTCTTGTTTAGGGACGCAGGCTTGGGACTCTGTTAGGGTCATGTTTGCTCGGTTGGATGCGTGACTTGGCTATCACCCTTATCATTGACTTGTGGCCTTCGTGAGGCCAATTCGAGCTGTGCATTGTTTATAAGGTGCGCTATATCTTATTTTAATAATATGTGTGGCTTGTATTTGCTTTGAAATACCATTAACTATCATCATTCAAGTCATAATATTCATTCATTCATTAAATTGTTGAACATTGTTGTTGTTGACTAATGTAAGTTAACTTATCGTTCTCATTACTAGTGTTCGTGTTGAACAACTGTTGTTCAGTTGAATGAAATTTAGTCGGTGTTTTCTTAGCCATAGTTTTAAATATTATTACACTTTGCTTTGATTTATATTGTATAGGTGTGGAGGGACTCGGGGATTCCAGGCACTTATGTTTACTTCTAGATCAACGAGCTGGAAAACCCACCTGACTGAATTGAGGGCTATGGGGAAATGAGTATATAAATCTTAACCTTGTGACCTTTGTGTCCTTGCTTTGACCCATAGGGCCAACATAGGATATATAACATATATGTAATGTTCATTTATTAAATATAAATAAATATAATTAAATAAATAAGCCCTAACGGTATAATTGTTAACACTTCAGCGGTCTGATGTTGTGGAGTACCGCAAATTATACAAATAGATCTAATATTAAAGACAGAATATTAGAAAATGTATAGGGGGAAGTCTATCGGCAAAATGTTCTCAATAAGCAAAATACCGTGGAGAACATGTTAGACATCATAGAGGGATTCAAGGTCGCGAATTCGGGGGCGTCGCTTACCAAAGAAGAAAGCGTATATGTCGTGGCGGGGTGTAGCGAAGCAGTTAGCCGGTCGTTGAAAGAAAAGTCATTGAATGCTTCGGAAGTGGCATGAAAGGCCACAAAACAGTTGAATGCCCTCAACGTTCGCCGGTAGTTATTGCCACCCGTGTTGCTGATGGTAGGTCTAAAAAAGTACCCGCAATCCCTGCGAGCTCTCACCAAAATAGAAATGTTTCGTTGCGGCGCTATCGGAGGCAGTTTGACGGTAGTGGGCGCATCCGCGACACGAGCACGAGACGACAAAGTTATGAAACAGAGTGGCGTCCTCCTGATAACTGATACGGAAGGTCAGGCGGTGCAGGGGCGTACACACCGAGACCCAACTATAATAACAGAGCATTTGGCCCACCTATTAGGTACAGATGACTGAGTGGTCCCTATGATGTGCAAAACTGTTGTAATTGTTCCTTGGGAAAGGGACTTGATTGTTTTCCCCTTGTAAAAAAGAAATATTGTCTTATCTGGGTAAATCTTTGCGTGATAGATCGGTAGGCAAGTTAAAGTTTGAAAGTGGTAGAGTAATTGGTATAGTTGTGTCTTTGCTGAAAGATTCTGGTTCAAGCGTGATAGGTATTAGAAGTTCGTTAGTTGGCAAGAAAGATATGATCCCTGAAAGTTATAGGTTGAAAGTGGTTGATGGGACTGTTTGAGATTACCCGGTAGCGTGCGTTTACATTGAGGTTGAATATATTGTTGGTAAATTTGTAATAGCATGTTTTAGGGATCCAGTGGCAGACTTAATTCTTGGAAATATAGATTGGAACGATGGCAGTCAATTTCGTTGGGCGATAAAAGTGAAAGAAAATGATGACAGTGTTATGAATGACAGTGGAGTGTTGGAAAATTGTCGTGATCTTCTAGGTACGAGCGATGACTTTTTACGTGAGCAATTGAGTGACCCGTCATTGAAAGATCTTTGGGAGCGGCAGAGAGATAACTGTGTTGAATATAAGAAGAAGGGATGTGTAAAATTGTGCAAAATTTCAGCTTGATCCGAGATTGGGTGTCGGAAACAAAAACATGTGCACAATTTTTTTACCAGACAGACAGGCAGACGGACAGAGTAAGTTGATATAAGCATTGTAAACTTATATAAATGCTGTCTCTATCTTCACCTAGATCTAAACTTTACCGAGCACCTTCATCTATCCCTTAGTCTGATAGACCGTAGTGGCACCACACAAGATCTTACAAAGTCTTTCTCCATTCCTTTCTGTTTGACTTGGATAGAATCTTTATGAATGACAGGCGGGTCCATTGCTTTATGTTGTCTTTCAAATCTTTTACTGTCTGCCTCAACCTCTAGCCTAGTAGAGTTTGAATCTTCAAAACATTTTCTCAGAGTTTTTCAAGAAATACAAATAAAAATAATGAAATATGTATTTTTTGGGGGGCTTCAAATGTATTCATACAGTTTTTTTTTAGGATATTTACCTGGTCGTGCGGTATGCGCGCTGAATTGTCGTTGTCTCGATGGTCCAGGGTTTATACGCTGCCCGCTGTCATCCACAGTCGTCCTGCGGGAGGTTTAAACTAGGAAGTAGATTATCTTCTCACTCTGAAGGAGCATCCGAAACACGTCAAACGTTGTAGAAACATTTTATTTTCGTTTATGATAGAATTAGATTTACTAGATATATGACCTGGAGTCTCTTTTTGTGCTTTTGATAATGTCATGCATATAAATACAATATATAGGTATGTGAGCATAATGTTCTTTCGTAGATTAGATTCAGAAAATTAAGTCCAATTACGACAGTGTCATATATATTTTATAATACAGCAACAGAGCCCGTTGCGCAAAGATTCATCTTGATCCGAAAATGTTCAGTGGTAGAAATAACTTATACAGAACTCCACCCACAAAAAAGATAATTTATTCTTTGTACAAAAAATAACATGATCATTTATAGAACAGTCTAAGATGTTTAAATTTAATTTAATTTTTAAGTTATAGAAATAAATGGTTGCTTCAAGAAGATTCCTTTGATATTACAGAAGTAATATGTGCATACATTCATTCTTTTGTTTGACAAGATGTTTACAATATTTACATTTAAGATTGTTTTCGCTTGGCTAACAGGATCTTGTTAAGATATACAACACTAAAACAAATAAAGCATATTAAAGTAGATACATCTATAGCATTGACATAAATCCATGTCAAGTGACTAAACACTTTATGATTTAAGTGTTTACTGAGAATCAGCTGTACACATTATTAGTAACATTTAGTATGAAGTCGTGGGTTGACTAGAAGTTTTTATTTGGTTAATTTTGAAAACCTTTGATCTAAAACCATTAACCTAGTGAACTTTGCCATTTAATTAATTGATGCCCTATTTTAAACAAATAATTTTTCGTCCCCTGTCAACTAGCCAACTTGTCCTCAAATTTGGACTCTGAAACACCAAGCATTTCAGTTGATCTGCAGATATTACTATAAAGACTGTAAATTATTTTTTAATGCATTTTTAAAAAGAAAATTCTAGAGTGATTGTTTCTCTCTTAATAACTAATAAATGTTAGAATAAAAAACAATAGAACATTTTTTACCCCGCCCCATTGCCCCCCCCCCCCCCGGGTTAATCGAATGTATAGATCTACATACAACACTTTATATTTCATTATAGACCTTTAGATCTAGACTTAGAAGACTATGTGCACAATTTTCCTGAACGGTCGGTCGAAAGGATTACCAACATGGTAGCAGAAAGAGCAGGCACCAGTCCTCATTCTTTATAAATTACTCTATGCCGATTAATTGTTCTTGTTTTATTAGTCAGACCTCAGCTATTAATATGTCTACCACAAGCTATTAAACTAGATAAGAACTAGTCTAGTATTTTACATTCTGAAGCTTTTTTTATTTGTAGTAATAAATAAAACTAATAGAAAACTTTTGAAAACAAGTTAATACGTTTACATAGATGTCGATTACATTAGAAAAGAGGTGTATGGCGTCATCAAAACTTACTGTTTATTAGCAGACGATGCGTAAAACTATTCTTTTATTAAACTAATAATGCCAAACATTCTGAAAGTCCAGAATGCGATAGTCCTTTCAAGAACGTGTCAATCCTTTCAAAACCGATGTTGGATCTAGATCTAGACCACGATCTCTATCTAGGTTTATTTATTTTTTTTACTTTGAAAAATAATAACTGTCAAACTAGAGTGCTGCCAGTGTGGCAAAAAAAGAGCTAGTAATTGTTTTCTCAGCGCTATACATCAACTGATAAATAAAAAAATTGTTAGAGCCGTTTTTAAGAGCCCTACTCTTTTTTTTTTTTTGTGATTATCAAAGAGTCTACAAACGTACACTATGTTTTGACACTATAGGATTTCACTATTTCTGGAGGATGAACAGCCATTAACAGATAATACCACTGCATAGAAAGCAACTTTAATAGAAACAGGTTCAGGCCCGCTGATAGTATAAATGTTTTCTGTTTCTATGGGCCACAGTTAGCGAAACTGTTATGTGGCCAGCACAACGATCAACCACATGGGCTCAGGCGTCCTAAAGATCCTTAAAAATTAAAAATCCGAGTCTTCACTAGGATTTGAGGAAATGGGGGCGACCAGTTTTTCTTGAGCCAGTCGCGAGCTGTCCGTTGAGGATGACTTTCGGGATGCGATAGTCCTCCATCCGGCGAACATGTCCAAGCCAGCGCAAGCGGAGTTGTCTAAGGGGTGTAAAGATGCTGGGAATGCCTGATAGCGCAAGGATCTTAGTATTGCACACGTTTTCTTTCCATGTGATTTTCAAGATCCTACAGAGACATCGCAAAATGGAATGAATTTGTTTTCTCTCTTGCTTTGCGTAGATGGTTCATGATTCACTGCAATGCAGTAGTGAATTAATAGCGCATGCCTTGTAGACTTGCATTTTGGTCACTGTAGTGAGCTTCTGGTTTTCCCAAACTCTAGACTCAGGCGAAGGTCGAGGCAGCCTTCCCTATGCGTTTTTTTGTTATCTCCTCTCTAGAAACAGGTCATCTTGAATTGTGGTTCCCAGATAGCAGAATTAATTTACGGTGTCCAGCTTGTTATCGTCTGTTATGAGATGATTAGGAGTTGGTATTTGTTTCAGGAATAAATGAAAGTTTTACTTAATGACAAGTGACGTGACGGATGTTTAAAAACAAGAATGCTCTAAGTTACACTATAAACATGACACTTTGAGTAGAACATTAGGAGTAATCAGTAATAGATATACGGCTTTACCATAAGACATTCGACGGATCCCTTCTTAAGTATTAAAAGTGTTTATTGTTTGACACTAGCCTCGACTCCATTTATCGATTGTTGACCTTTTGCCGGTGTTCATGTTCAGCATTGAGTTCGGTGTTACCTCATTTGGGATTTGTTCCTATTTCAAGTACTAAACACAACGGAAGAGCACAACAGTTTATGAGGATGGAGGGTGGTGCTGTAGCAGGTGGACCCATAATAACCTATCTCTTACGAAGGTGGTTCTGATTTTAGTTTTGGCCCTCAGTCTGGCAATAATTAGGATTTTGCCATCAAATCTGGAATAGAGATAGATGCCTTCGGTGAATTTGCCAAACACGTTGTGGATTAGCAGTGAAAATAGTATTCCAAAGAGTGTTGGGTCCAGGACACATCCTTATTTAACTCCGCTGTTTATACTGAAACTTTCGGAGCTAGCACCGTTAAATTGCACTGTACCCATCATATTTTGGTGAAAAGATACGATTATATTTAATAACTTGGGTGGACAGCCTATTATCTGTAAAATTTTAAAGAGGCCATCTCTGCTGACTAGATCGAAGACCTTTGTCAGGTCAATGAACGCAATATACAATGGCATCCTTTGTTCTCTGCACTTTTCCTAAAGTTGGCGGATGGAGAAAATCATGTCAATCGTGGATCTTCATGAGCAAAAGTCGAATTGTGATTCTGGAAAGACCCGATCAGGGACTTTTTGTAGCCTGGGAAGTATCACTCGAGCAAAGACTTTGCTTACAATACTTAAGAGGGAGATTCCCCTGTAATTGTTGCAGTCTCGTCTGTCACCTTTGTTCTTATACAGTGTATGAATTTAGCATCCCGCAGGTCTTGTGGAACCGCACCTTCTTGCCAACATTTACAAAGCAGTTCGTGTAGAGGTTGGATTAGTGTAGTTTTGCATTGTTTTAGAAGATCTGGGGTTATACCATCGCATCCGGGTTTTTTGTTGAGCTCTAACAGGGTGGGTATTTCGTTTAGCTCATTCATTTTGGGTAATTGTATGATAGCCTTAAGGGCTGAGGCAAGACTGAACTTGTGGTGTAGAGCTCAGAGTAATGTTCAACCCATCTGTGCATTAGTTGGCACTTGTCTGTGATAATTTCCCCAGTGGTTGATTAAGGGGTGCTGACTTGTTTTGGGCAGGTCCGAGAGTCTTTTTTATTCCTTCATACATCCCTCTTATGTTGCCCTCTTGGTCTTCGAGATGAATATTCTCACTGAGCTCTACCCAGTATTTATTGGCACAGATCTTTGCTGTCCTCTGTACAGTGGCTCTAACTTCTTTCAGATTTGACAGGTTGCGATCGGTAGGTTTTGCCTTGTATATAGCGAGTGCTTCTTTTTTTGCTTTGATGACAGGTGCTAAAATAGCTGATTTAGAGTCAAACCAATCATTTTGTTTTGTAATTTTTCTTTCAAAGATTTCCAGAGAAGTTTTTTGTATGGTGGACTTCAGGTGTTCCCATTTTTCTGCTGCTGTATTTCCAGGGTGTCACGTACACAGTATCTATATTTAGATCGTCAGCGACCTCGGGAAATTCCATCACGCGGAGGGCTATGTGTCAGAATAAATGTGATTGGTCTTGAAATATTAATTTTTGTACATTGAGCTGCATTTATTGATTGGCATTGCAACGAGGTGCGTTAGACACGTGACAACGCTATACCCGGGGAAAGGTTCTAGATTATTAGTCAGTCTTGTATGGAACGTGTTAAGGAGAACATGTACTAGAGTTTTGTATTAGAACTCAATTATATTATTGTGTAGATCTGTTGTTTTATTCAAGTACATTTAACCATTGTAATTATTTGTGAATAGCTTTTTTCAAGTTCTGAAGTAAAGTAATTGTTTTAGACGAAGAGAAGTTTCTTCATTTAGTATAGTAACATACTTAGATCAATTTAGCGATTGGCAGCTTCTAGATAATCCTCTTTTCAACTGGCAACATTCTGAATGATCGTATTATCAACTAGATCTAGCTACTTCTATACTATCATGTTATTAAAAGACGATTTCAAGATCCTCGGCAATCACGATCATTGATGGTGTGATATAGATCAAGATAATCTTCAACGTGACATCTATCATAGCATCTTCATAGATCTTGACATCTGACATCCACAATTGATGATTGTGACATCTGGCAACACCGACCTTCGATAAAAATCATCAAAAGTTCATGAAAAGATCATCAAAAAAAATTATTTTTTTTCAAGATCTAAGGACAAATTTTTAAAACTTCGTCAATTACAAAACTTCAATTTTCTTCAACTTGAGAATAGTTCTACTGTGTTCAAAGGTCAGTTTGGTTATCGATATTTTATCTTATCATAAATGTAGATCTACGATCGAGTTTTCACTGTAACTCTCGAAATCTAATATTATTATTTTGTATTGGTATTGGCAATAAGACCAATATCTTTTAACTGGCACGATACATAAGCCCAGTAATATTTAGCTGGCATAACATAAGCCCAGTATTATTTAACTGACACAGTAGATAAGCCCAGTGGCAATTACCTGGCACTATAATCTATCAAGTAGACATTTTTCTACTATTATATATCAAGTCAATCGTACAAAACGACGACTTTAATACTACAAGTTATACTAGATCTACAATCTCAAGAGAGAAAAAGTTCATAGCCTTGTACGGCGCAGCAATATTTCATTAACCTGATACGGTTGAATAAATCTACACTTCCTACAACGACTCCAGTAGTAGATATAATCCTACTGTTCAAGATTTTTAGCCAGTGACGGCATAACTAACATTGTTATATTAAAAAAGTACTATATTTGTATATTCAAGTTCATATATTATAAAACACAAGAACTACACAATGGATTCAAAGCCTAGAGATAGAACACAAAGAATGTCAGAATTACTTGACAAAGGAAAAATATTGAAATTACCGCCACATGAACTAATGGCCTGGGCAAAAGAGCAAACAGATATAGACGACGAAAAAGAAGCAAAAAGACGTCAAGAAGATAAAGAAGAAGCAGAGAGACAAAGAGAACATGAAAGAGCACAAAATGAAATTTGAAAAATTGAAAATGCAACATGAAGAAAATAAACTCAAGTCTGATCCAAAATCAACAGAAGCCAACACTACTCAAGCAAGTTCCAATGTCTTTGATCGATATAAACTCATGTCAAAGATTCATTCATTCAATGAGTCTACAGACAACATGGACTCATAACCTTATTAGATTTGAGGAATTAGCAACAACGTCTGGCTTACCAGAAGACCAGTGGTCAAGTTCCCTCCTTAGTTTACTGACAGGAAAAGCAGTTGACATTTGTTCGCAGTTGTCAGTCAACGAGCGCAGTGACTATCATGATATCAAGGAAGCTTTATTACGCCAGTACGGTGCAACCTCAGACAATTACAGAAAGAAATTCTATAACTCAAGACCAAGACAAGAAGACGATCCTCAAATGTTTGTTTCCAACATAACCATGTGGTTCGACAGATGGATATCTCTTGCTAAAGTGGAAAACAATTATCAAGCTATCAGACAACATATCATCATTAACAATATCACGCATGCTCATTCAGAAGACATCCAATCTTATATAATTGAAAGAAGTCCTTCTGATATTCCAACGTTAACCAAAATCATAAGACAATATAAAGCTGCTTATCCAAACAAGCTAGTCAAACCAGCAGCAGACGAAAACTTTGTCTGTTTTTCAAAATACAAAAGAAAATCACAGAATACAAAATATGACAAAATAATTTGCAACAGATGCAACAACATGGGACATTTTGCTTCTCAATGCCGCACCAAGATTATTGAATGTTCACATTGTCATATGAAAGGTCATCAAGTTCATGAAAACAGTTCAACACCAGCCATCCATACCATGGCAAGCAATCCAGAATAAATCAAAGATATAATGAAAGACCTCGTTACAGAAGCCACTCTCAAGACTCTAGGCCACGATATGTATATAAGAAGAACTTTTCTACCAGAAATAATAGCGCGAAACATTCAACTATGACTGTCATAGCGAAAACAAATGGTCTTAAATTCTATTCAGGTTTGGTAGGAAATCAAAAAGTACAGGAGCTACGTGACACCGGAAGCACATCTATATTAATCAAGAAACGTTTTGTCAAGTCAAACCAACTAACAGGCAAATCAGTTCAAGCCACAGCATTCAATGGTACTGTCGGCAGTCTACCAGAAGCCATAATACACATTAAAACGCCATTCTTTAGTGGTCCAACCGAAGCCTTGGTTGTCAGCAGCTTACCAGTTGACTTAATCATAGGCAACATTGAAGGAGTAAGAGACTGCACACCACAAGAACTTTTAGAGGGGCAAACGACATTGAACGAAATCAAGAATGTTATACAGTAGTAACCAGATCAATGACCAAACCAAAAGAACATTTTGAATCAGAACGAACAAGACAAAATGAATCAATACTTAAGATGATATGGATGATTGCAATGATTTCATAATGACAGTTACACCAACGAAGCAAACTGAATTTTGGCATGATATCAAAATTGATAAATTATCTCCTCAGAGAAGACAAGAATTGACAAACATTCTCAAAGAACATTCAGAAATATTCACAGATGTTCCAAGAAAAACTTCTATTGTTAAACATGAAATCATACTTACAGATTCCAAGCCTACAAAATCAAGACCTTATCCTTTACGAATACACTACAGAGATTTTCTTCAACAAGAAATTAATCAACTTTTAGAACAAGGCATCATAGAACATTCTAATTCACCATATGCAGCAAAAATTGTACTTGTCAAACGTAATCAAGCACCAACTCCAAGAATGTGTGTCGACTTCAGACAATTAAACAAAATAACTCGCCTCGATTCATATCCCATGCTAACCCTGAAGATCTTATGACACAATTTTCAGAGCCAAGATTTTTCACCTAACTAGATTTATCTAGAGGTTATTACCAGATTCCTATGAAGGAAGAATCAAAACCATTTACAGCCTTCACAACAGCTATCGGACTATTTCAGTTCAACTACATGCCATTCGGATTGGTCAACGCCAGCAGCACTTTTAACAGAGCTATACATAGATTACTGAACCAACGAAAAGACACAGTATCTTACATAGATGACATTTGCATATTCCATATAACATGGAATGAACACATGAAAGGACTACATGAAGTATTCAACATAATACAACAATACGGCTTCACGATAAAACCCAGCAAGGTAGAATTAGCCATGACTGAAGTATCTTTCCTAGGTCATAGAGTTAGCTACAACTCACTTAGACCACAAGAAGATATAATCAAACGCATTTTAGACATCAAAGTTCCCACAACTAAGAAGCAGGTTAGAAGCATTCTGGGACTGTGTAATTTTTAAAGAACATTTATTCCTAATTACACAGCACTCACATCAACATTGACCAACCTCACCAAGAAGGGCAACCTATCAAGATTCCATGGTGTACGGAACTACATGACACACTTGAGAATATCAAAGCAACTTTTTCCAAAGACAGTATACTCAAACTTCCGAACCGAGAAAAGCCTTTTCATCTCGCCACCGATGCATCTTCATCAGCCATTAGAGCATGTTTAATGCAGGATTACCAAAGAACTTTACATCCTGTATTTTTTATCAGCAGGAAACTCTCACCAGCCGAAACTAGATACTCCACTATTGAACTTGAATGTCTGGCCATTGCCTGGGCCATTTCCAAATTCACCAAATATTTATTGGGGACACACTTCACACTACTTACAGACCATGCACCACTAGCTTTTCTGAACTCAAAGAAGATGGCAAACGGACGATTAACACGTTGGAGTCTACAACTCATGGACTACCAGTTTAATGTCAAGACAATGCCAGGTCACTTGAATGTATTCGCTTACACACTGTCCAGATGTATATAGTTAATTACTTAGTTTCGTCATTACATTTTCTCTTCACAGATATTTTATTATCAAATTAAGTTTGTAATATGTTTATTACAGATTCAAAGTACCTTCGAAGAAAAGATACTCATCTTTATCATATTTTATTATAATCTTATTTCATTTCGAATGTGACATCAACTGTACAGTAACTTGTTAATGTTTAAAGACATTATACATATTTTTTATGAACCATGGCCAAAAATGTGATTGCATAATGCAACTTACAGTGTAACTACAATCATCTTTTGTATCTCAACCATTTTTTATTTTTCATATGTAATGTTTTTGGATATGTACACATTTTCACATTAGTACTAACCAAATGAGTTATAATGTCATAATAATTTTTCATGTATTATTTTATACGCATTTCTATTACCATACAAATGCTTAAGAAAGCGGGGGGGGTAATATGTCACGTACACAGTATCTATATTTAGCTCGTCAGCTGCCTTGGGAATTTCCATCACGCGGACGGCTATGTGTCAGAATCAATGTGATTGGTTTTGAATTATTAATTTTTGTACATTGAGCTGCATTTATTGGTTGGCATTGCAACGAGGTGCGTTAGACACGTGACAACGCTTTACCCGGGGAAAGGTTCTAGATTTTTAGTCAGTCTTGTATGGAACCTATTAATGAGAACATGTACTAGAGTTTTGTATTAGAACTCAATTATATTATTGTGTAGATCTTTTATTTTATTCAAGTATATTTAACCACTGTAATTATTTGTAAATAGCTTTTTCAAGTTCTGAATTAAAGTACACATACTTAGATCAATTTAGCGATTGGCAGCTTCTAGATGATCCTCTTATCAACTGGCAACATTCTGAATGATCGTATTATCAACTAGATCTAGCTACTTCTATACTATCATGTTATTAAAAGACGATTTCAAGATCCTCGGCAATCACGATCATTGATGTTGTGATATAGATCAAGATAATCTTCAACGTGACATCTGTCATAGCATCTTCATAGATCTTGACATCTGACATCCACAATTGATGATTGTGACACAGAGATATTTTTATACTCCCGTTCAAAAGATTCCACTAACTGTACCTGGAGATCAGGATGGCACATCTTGCTTACATCATATTGGGTTCTTCCAATCTGGTTGGTATGGTGGATTTTTTTTAGGGAGATTGATCTTACAACATACCAAGGAGTCATCTGATCACAGTCTGAACTGTGATAGGACCTGGTAAGCTTGACAAATTTTAAGCGCTGTTGTCTTACCCACTAGTGGATTTAGAACTTTGAAGTGGGGGGGGGGGGGCGATTTTTTTCCAAACAAACCCTAATCCTATCGCCCAGTAAACCCTAACCCCATGCATAAACGTGCGTACAGCACATATATAGTGTTATAAACCTGGTGGTGGCACAGATGGCGGTCAAGTCAAGTTCTTTAAGTTGGTGGTGTATGGTGCAGTTTGCAGAGAGCCTGGATAGTGAGATTCGTAACAATATATATATATATATATATATATATGAAATTTTTTTAAAAAGCAGTATTTCTCAATCTTTGTCGAAAAAAAAAACAGTCATGCTGAGGCCTTTGTCTTACAATCTTGGTGATCTAGGGGAGCGCTGTAAAAGCGTTTTCTTGCATTTTCCAATTGAGAGACGCATTCTCAACATCTACAGCACATTATTCATCAGTGGAGTTCTGAGCGAAACCCCGACGCCAAAAGCGTTTTCTTGCATTTTTCACTATAGAAATGCTTTTTCCTGACATCTACAGCTCGTTATTCATCAATGGGGTTCGGGGCTAAGCCCAGACGCTGAAATCGTTTTCTTGCAATCTTCATTGAAGAAACGCATTTTCGTGACCTAAAGTTCATTATTCATGCTATTATAAAAGGACCTTTTGAATAATGTTGTACTTGAAAAATATTCTAATACGAATTTATACGCCATTAATACATTGCAAATAAAACCATTTTGTTCTTTGAAAGGATAAGATACCCCAGTTAACATATTATTTAACAAAATTCATCTCATCTCAATCGTGACTCTTATGCTGAAAAATTTCGTTTGAATTCTAACTTTTCCAACGCAAAGTCTTTCCTAAAATAGTTATGATAAATTTATGTGAAATTACATAACTATGTCTGGAAAGGAGAGGGGCGGTAGAATGAAAACGATTAATCTTCGATCTTTTTATAATTTTTGCTAATGATTGCATTTGGCATTAAAGAATAGAGGTGGGGTGCTCGATATAAGATTTTAATTAATAGCATATATAAATTATATTAGTGACAGATTTTTTTTTATTTAGTAATTTCTTAACTATAATACAAAAACTATAAGTATTGGTTTGTCCGATGCGGGAAAGGCGATTGGATGCATCGCCCCTCCCACCTGGACAACCCTATTTCATTTTATATTTGCTAATAATAAAATTTGAGATTAGAGAGTGGTGCGACATAATATACAAATGGTTCACATATCAATACGTAACTTATATCATATAGATATTCAACTAATTTTGTTCAGAAACTATTATTTCTCCTTAAAAATAGGACCGCCCCCCACTCAGAGGGCTAGAGCAGGGAGGGCAGTACATGCAATTGCCCTCCCCCCTTTACCCCACCGAATCGGCCAAGATACCAGAAGGGGAGCGACATAACATAAAATTTATATATTAATTCATCTAATTTTGTTCACAAACAATGATTTCTCCCTAAAAGTAGGACCGCCCCTCCACACTCAAAGGATTAAGGTGGGAAGGGAAGTAGAGGTATTCGTCCTCCACCCCCAATCAACCAACTGGGGAACGACGTAATATAAAAATCCGTTAAAATATCAATAACAAGTTTTAATCATATAGGTATTTTATTGATTCTGTTAGCAAGATGTGATCTCTACAAATAAATTGGATCGCCCCCCCCTCGAAAGTTTATGGGGGGGGGGGGGATTGATGTCATCGCCCCCTCCCGACCCCACCAAATCGACCAACATACTAGAGGGGGTAGGCGAGATAATCTAAAAATAGGTTAAAATATAAATAATTAGTATATATTATTAGCATAAGTAATAAATTCGAATACAAATTGCGTGACTTCTTTACTAAAATTCGTCCGCGCCCCCTTCGGAGGGGGGGTCGGCCGAGTGGGGGAGGCAATAGCCCCTACCGCCCCCCCCCCCCCCTGATCCGCCAGTGGTCTTACCATGATTAGGTCAAGTTGGTGCCAGTGTTTGGAGCAAGGATGCCGCCAAGATACTCTGTGCTGCTGTTTAGTCTTGAAATAGGTATTAGTGACACAGAGGGAGTGTAGTGAGCAAGCCTCGAGGAGCCTTGGTTCATTTTCATTTACTTTTCCGACACCAAAACGCCCAATACAGCTGTCCCATGCAGAGTTGTCAGATCCAACGCGTGCATTGAGATCGCTGAGGATGACCTGTACCTGAGCTAGTATAAGAGAAACTACTTAATTTAGTAATAGGCTACACATTTAAAAAACAACTTTTTTTTTTTACCAAAAAATCTAAAACCGCTTGCATAAATATGTTAAAAGTATGTCCAACTACTATTTCCCTTACTCAATAGTCTTTTTTTTTTAAAGCTTATTCATTTTTAAATAGTAATAGTGAATAGTTTTATAAAAATGGTGTATTTATATGAAAAACAATGCTTGTGCTTGCATAGTTGATTTAAAAAATAAATGTTTCGCTTTTAGAAAAGAAACAAAATTACAAAGACAGTTTGTATGGTAACACAAACTCAAAAACGGCCCCCGAAGTGGTCCACCCAGGTAGGTAAAAAGGCAGGTTTCAATATTTTCAGAAAGAACATATGAATAAAATTCTATCAAAGACAAATGACAGAGAAGAATGAAGAAAGAAGGTTGACAGATCTTGTGTGGCGCCCCAGCGGTCCAGCAGACGAAAGGATATATGAAAGTGAATGTGAAGTTAGATGTGGCCTAACTGATGTCTTATAATGAATATCTAATTGATCTAATATTTTTTTTTTGAGGGTCAATCTCTTATTCAAATCCTCAAGAAAAAATTTCCGTAAAAAAAATATATAAAAAAATAGTTAAGTGTACGAGCTTCATGTTGGAGCACTGCAGTTCACGCCATATTATTAAAAATTAATTATTAATTGTTGTTTCAAATTATGTCCAACTTATATGCATACTAAATAGATTTTTTTCTATTTAAGAAAAAAAGAAAGCTTTTTTATGTGTAAATATAGTAGTTAGTATGACAGAACTTACATAACTTAGCAATACAAATGTAATAAAATAAAACTTTTTTGACAAAAAATCGGAAACCATTTGCATAAATATGTTAAAAATACGGTTAGAGTGAATCTCTCATTCTAAAATTCCTTCCGTGTTTGTTACTATTAATAGTGAATAGTTGTAAAAGATGTGTATTTTTATGAAAAAACTGCTTTCGTAAGTGATTTAAATAATTAGATTTTTCGCTTTTAGAAAAGAAAAAAGTAGCCGTTGCATCAGAACTTTGAATGGTCCTAAATATTATGGTGTCAGATTTTCACTATCTTTTCTAGTTTATGAGATCTAAACGGGACGGTCGAACAGACATTCCACACAAAACTAATAGCCTCTTTTCCCCTATTGGGGGACGCTAAAAAGTAGCCGTTGCATTAGAACTTTGAAAGTTCATAATTATCATGATATCGGATTTTTTAAAATCTTTTCTAGTTTTTGAGATCTAAACAAACCGGACCGGATGACCGACTGATAGACCACACAAAACTAATATCGGTTATTCCCTTTTCGGGGGCCGCATAAAAAGAAGTTGACTTCTTTTCCCTTGCATGCAGACCAAAGCTTTTCGATTGTTCAAATATAGTTTGATCCTGTTGTACTTTCTGTGGGTTATGTAAAAGTTCCCTTTTTAGACCTTGCGATCTATAAGGGCATATGATGTTAAGCTCATCTGTTCATTTGGCCAACGGTTAACGAGCAGGGTGTCATGTGGCCAGCACAACGACCAACCGCTTTTTCTTTCCCCCTACTAAAGTAAAATACCTATTAGAGTTGGGGCGCCCTAAAAATAGGAAATTTAAAATTCAGTCTTCACCGAGATTCGAACCCAGGAGGCCAAACGCTTAACTATTCAGCGCCAATGTGGCAATGTGGTGGTGGATTCACTTAAAAACCTTGTTCCCAGACCTTATCGAAGTCCTGGTCTAAAGAATTACCCGGTATTCTCATTGTAGTTATTGGATTGAATTCTTGTGATGATAGTAAATTCCCACTAACGTCTTTGTTTGAAACCCACAGACAGTTGCGAGTAAAGTTGTTGATTGTTTGTTTGTTAGATACAACACGGAAGTAGAAGTAAGTGTTTCCTGTTACTTCAGTCGAGCACACACGTCCGAAGTGTGTCCATTCTATAGTCAAGCTAGTGCAGACAGTCAGTCATGGTCATGACAAGTGTGTGCTTTCTATTATGTCTTAGTTGGAAACCTTTCATTTTTTTAAACAAAATATACTGTCAACTGTTAAAAACACAAATCATAGGATGAATATATTTAATATCAGAGTCTTTTTGAAGTCGAAATCTCGAGTAGTAAATTATACAAATATAATTCTATTGCTTTGTGTGTAAAGTAAAATGAACATTTTGTGCAAGAGGTAAAGTGTTGATTAATAACAAGCAAATAATCAAACTCACCGATCCATATGGTGATGTCTAATTGAAATAAATTTTGTTTTACTTTCTAAACTGAAGTGGTTCTAAGTTCCTGTTTCTTCCTATTATAGTCAGAAGAGTTTAACATTGCAATAAACATTAGACAAGGATGTATCATATTGTGATGTACTTTATTTTCTGAGAGGGATAAACCGATAAAGGAAGATGCGTTTAGAGTCTTGCCTCTGTGAGATCAACTGACATGTACTGCAATATTGATTTTACAGTTTAATGTAAGTTTAAAACTTTGTAATAAACATTGAGATTTGTGTGTGTGTAAATGACACTTAAAATGCACTGGTAGGACAACTAAGTGCAGAGTGGTACAATTGTGTCTACTAATGCAGCATAGCAGTCCTGCATTTCTTTACCTATATTACATGCCATCAGGAAAGAGGAGAGAAAATGTAAATGATATATTTAATTATATTATGATATTTTGGGGAGGCGCGGTGGCTGAGTGGTGAAGCCCTTGGCTTCCGAACCGGGGAGCCGGGCTTGAATCCTGGTGAAGACTGGGATTTTTAATTTCGGGGTCCTTTCGGCGCCTTCAAGTCCATCCAGCTCTAATAGGTACCTTACATAAGTTGGGAAAAAAAAAGTATAGGCGGTTGGTCGTTCGGCTGGCCACATGAAAACCTCATTAACCGTGGTCCAACAGATGACCTCTCGATCGCAAGGTCTGAAAGGGAAACTTTTTTCTTTACATTAAAATGATATATCGCCACCTTACAAGCAATATATGTGGACGGGAGTGTCTTTCCATAATAGGGCTTAAACGCCATTTGAAAAAGTGTTCGAGATGAACTATTGTCATTTTACGACTGGAGGAGGCCAATGATATATATATATATATATATATATATATATATATAATTACCAGAATGTAGATGTCCATGTACCTTTAAAGTGAAAGTATTATTTCTGAACTACTCATTATGTTGATCGAAGCTAGACCTGTTCTTTGCAACTAAATATTATGTAAATGTACAAAGATCGCAAATCTATTGATAAAAAGCTAGATCCAGAACTTTTCTTTGCCTTGAGGACGACGTTTGATAATTTGTAAGATAAAAATAAAAATGAAGTTGGTATGTGGACGCTCCTACATTATGGCAACAACTGTGTAGTAGTGTAGTATATTAACGCCCTTTGACTGACCGCTCTCAGCCTATGGGAAAATAAATATTCCTTTTCTTTTACATACGCGTAGTAATGTTTGCGTTATTTTTTTTGCTAGTATGTTAAGTAAATAAGTGTATAAATAAGTGATAAATAATTTAAATAATTTTGTTTCATAAATAATGTTAAGTGGTGTATTTTAGTTTCTTCACACATAGTTGCAGAGGACTAGGTTTTCATGTAGCACAAGTCTTATTTTGTCTCCATTTCAAGTCAGGTTGACTCTAGCACATTGCTAGTATGAACAATCAGTCTTTCCCAGGACACTCCAGTGACTCCAGTCTTGTTTTGTCTCCATTTTAAGGTCTCGCTGACTCTAGCACATCGCAAGTATGAACAATCAGTCTTCCCCAGGACACTCCAGTGACTCCAGTCTTGTTTTGTCTCCATTTAAAAGTCAGGCTGACTCAAGCACATTGCTAGTATGAACAATCAGTCTTCCCCAGGACACTTCAGTGACTCCATTTTTGTTGGTATGTGCTTTCAATAAAAGAAACATTTTCTTTGTAAAACATTAAAGGCTTAATTTAATAATAATAATAAGGCTTGTCTTCGAGTCTGAAGATTCATGAGGAATGCAGTATTTCCCGTGGCTAATATTTACTCTTGAAATAGAGAAACAAAAAATTTCTTGTAGATTTTGTATGACAATGTTCTAAACAAAAGTGTTTTAATATAGAAAAAGCTTTTTTTTTTTTTTTCATTTTTAAAAAATTTTGAAACCGTGAATGACAGACTTCTACATCTAGAAAAATATATAACAAAGATTTCATCTATGCTGCAAGGAATTTGTATTTTACAAACTTCCTTAGATAACAAATTGAAATATTTTTTCTTTTCATATTTTACAAATAAAAATTCCAACCAAAATGTTTTTATACGTTTTAAATTTTTGTTTAGCCTCGAAATCCTTTGTCTACATTCCAATCATCATCTTTGTAGTGGTACTAGTGGAGTTGATCGTGATAGTTCTGTTGGCTTGCAGGACAAAAAAAGGTAACTCATAGACATTCATTTTAGTTTGTTATGTAGTCAATAGCCTGGTGACCAAGCCTCGCCAGGTGGAAGGAAAGTTTGATATTTATTCCAGAACGATCGATCGGGAAGCGACTTCCAATCTTAAGGATTGCTCTTATGTTCTGTTAGTTCTAAATGTCTTTGCAGATAACGATTTGAATAGAAGGTCTCTTAAGTGCCCCATTTTACATTGCAGCTTTAGCGTAAAAAATCGGCTTTGAAGAAAGTCTTTGTTAAGTTCAGACGATTGGCAAAGTTAGTGCATATCTAGAAACATTTAAGCAAAACTCTTGTTGGGATCCATATTCATTATGGATTTTATTAGCATCTTATGATTCAAAATTTCTAACAGGATAAAGCATAGATTTTGTAACTAAAATGTAGCACTTTCCTTGTTAGACTTGAAGTTATTTCCATAGTGTTCTAAAGAATATTTCATTAAATTCATTTTGGGACATATAAATCGTTACACTAGAGTTTAAATATAAATGTAAAATGTATCTTAAGTTTGGATTTGTTTTGTAATAATTTAGTATCAAACTATCATGTGGCCAGCACAACGACTACCTTCTTAGCTTCCCTATTTAATAAACTGATAATCATCATTGTTAACTTGACTCATTTTAGAGTCTAGTTCAGGGCTATATTTAGTAGTACACTGGGGTCGGTACAGAGGTAAGGTCTAAAAACCTTCGTTCTAATCAAGAACGGCCACAAAAGTCTCAGGATTGCGTGTCTCACTTCTTTATTGAACGACCACAAAAGTCTCAGGATTTGCGTGTCTCACTTCTTTATTGAACGACCACAAAAGTCTCAGGATTTGCGTGTCTCACTTCTTTATTGAACGACCACAAAAGTCTCAGGATTTGCGTGTCTCACTTCTTTATTGAACGACCACAAAAGTCTCAGGATTTGCGTGTCTCACTTCTTTATTGAACGACCACAAAAGTCTCAGGATTTGCGCGTCTCACTTCTTTATTGAACGACCACAAAAGTCTCAGGATTGCGTGTCTCACTTCTTTATTGAACGACCACAAAAGTCTCAGGATTTGCGTGTCTCACTTCTTTATTGAACGACCACAAAAGTCTCAGGATTTGCGTGTCTCACTTCTTTATTGAACGACCACAAAAGTCTCAGGATTTGCGTGTCTCACTTCTTTATTGAACGACCACAAAAGTCTCAGGATTTGCGTGTCTCACTTCTTTATTGAACGACCACAAAAGTCTCAGGATTTGCGTGTCTCACTTCTTTATTGAACGACCACAAAAGTCTCAGGTGAAGATCTTAAGTAACTAAAAACTAAAAATTCAGATTTATTTAGATCAATTCAGAAGCCTATTGTCTTATCACTCAGCCATTACACCCCACTAGCTATTACTTTCCTTCCCCGCGCACAATGCACATCTCCTGGAGGGATCATGCCACCAATCAGGAAGTTTTTAATTAGGCCAATATGCACAGCATCTATGCTCTCCTAACTACGCTGGCTCGGACATGTCACCCGCTCGCCAGATGGAAGGAATCCCTAAAGACATCTTAAAGGATGAGCTTACGGGGGGAGTCAGACCCAAGGACCGCCCAAGACTGGTCTATAGAGATGTCTGCAAGCGAGACATGAGAACCACAGGCATCAACGGAAAAATGTTGGAGAAGATAGCCCAAGACCGGACAGCATGGAGACAGACTGACTGCTGGTACTAAAAAAACAACAACAACAAAAGAACAAAAAACGAAGCTGCCTTATCAGCCAGCCCTAAAACAGATGCATTTGTATGCGAAAACTATGGTAAAATTAGCCGCTCTAGAATTGGCTTAATCAGTTGATCAGTCACTCCAGATTCTGCTCCGTCTCAAGACTAAACCTAGACCAGTGACTCATCTGGACGCATCCATTGTCCTCAGAGTCAGAATTACAAAGACACCCTTAAAGCTCCCTCAAGGAATGTGATATTGACATTCACGGCTGGGAAACACAGCTCTCGTGGCGTGAAGCCGTGAGTGTCGAGTCTAAAGATAGGAGACAATGAGAGCGCCTGCATGAAAGAATGCAGAGCTAACAAAAACAGGCATATCTGCAGTAGAACCAACTTACCCACGCCATGTATGTGGCAGGCTTTTAAAGCGAAGATTGGAAATATTAAATGATCTTATCTTCGATCATGAATGAGACTATATCAATATATCCATACTATCAATGTATGTGAGTGTTTGTGTTATAATAATTTTACTACTTTTACTTTAATTAATATAGTGTTGCTTACAAACATAATTAGGATTAAGAAGCCATGATAACATGACAGACATAAACACCAGAGTTTTAATGACAAAATAATCTTACAACGTTTTGAACATAGAAGCCTTGATGTTTTATTATCATGTAGTTCTAGAACGTGTTCACTGACTAGTATATAAATGTATCTTTATGAACAGAATCACGAGCTATACTACGACCTGCTAAGAAAAAGTCTATAATTGACAGGTAATGTTGTTCTAGCCGTAGTTTCTCTTGTTAACATTATTTACACTTTAAAAACACTTGATCAGAGAAGCCTTTAAAAGCTCAAAGCTTTCATATTTAAACTTTTAATTTTAATGTCCAGCAAGACTCTGAGCTTAAATGACTTCAAAATGTTTAGAAACCAAAAATATCATTTTCACAAACTTTCTTTAATTTTTTTGTACATACCGTTAACAGCGCATCATGAAAAGATTGTCTCTTAGTTTGAAATGTTACTGCTGTGTAATAACTCTGGGGTGAATCCCATCTTTTTAATTTCCTAAGCCCACTAAATGTCCGCGTGTGTTCACTATAGCTGTGAGCTTTAAGGTTTACTGGTTTACTGTAATACTTCCGCTGCCAAGAATAGTGATTAATGATAATTACTAACAAGAAAAAAAAAATCAGTTTTAGAAGAAAAGGCATTCTGCTTTTCGCTCGGCTTATTTAGTCTACGATTTTTTAATTGGGGAATCTATAATGAAGTCCAAATATTTTCAATCAGAATGAAATTAAAAGTGTAATGAAGTCCAAATATTTTCAATCAGAATGAAATTAAAAGTGTAATGAAGTCCAAATATTTTCAATCAGAATGAAATTAAAAGTGTAATGAAGTCCAAATATTTTCAATCAGAATGAAATTAAAAGTGTAATGAAGTCCAAATATTTTCAATCAGAATGAAATTAAAATTGTATTTATTAAAAAGGTTATTTTTTATCTTCCCTCCCTTTAGGCTGACACTAAGACCAAGGACAGGTACATTACATTTTTTTTTTTTTTTATTGATTTAAAATAACAATTTTCTGAATTTAACTATTTATCATTATAGTCTACTGTGAATATTGACTTTTAAAGTAAGCATAATAATATTTTTACAAAACAACTAAATTTTTTCTTCTGTCTGTGTTAAATTATTTTTTAATAGTTTCTTATACTTCATTTTCAGCACTTCATTCATACATCTTTCCTAATCGTAAAACATTGGTAACATTTGGTGTCAGGCGTAACATTACAGAAAACACGAATACACTGCAATCATCAACAGAAAATATCATCAATAGCGAATCATCATCGCATAAAGAGAGTAATAATGAGACCAATGTAGAGGGGGATGTTCCTACCAATGAAACAACTTTGCCAGTGATACACTTTGTTGATTCCCCAGCTTACACAATAACTGATAAGGATGAGTCAGACGAATGTATTAGCATAAAAGCTGATGCCTGTTTAAGCTCTGGTGCTGATTCAATTTATACGGATGCCGAAAATACAGCAGTTGTCAGCTCATTGTTAGCAGAACCAAACAGCATCTACTGCACTATCTCTAGCTTAAGAGGCCATAACTTGATTCACAGTGCTAACAAACATCTCAAGTATATCCCAGCAGAAGCCCATTGCAACAATCAGCAGGAAGTTCCCAATTCATGTGAAGATCAACGAAATAGCGAAGTGTATAGTGAAATTGGAGACTCTTTTGTCAGTATAGGCACGATGCTTGATTCTGTGAAACCACAGGGAATCTCTGGCACCTTGCCAAAGTGTCAGATCAAAAGTTTCCAACGTAAGCTGAATGCTCAGTGCTGGTCGAATCCTTGCATACCAACAATATCATTGCACTGTAATAACCGTCGTTCCAATGTCAGTGATAGTCATATTTATAGTGAAATACCACTGGCAATGAACATCAAGCGAACTCAAGAACATTCATTAGAAAATAATTCTTTGAGGGAAGAAGTGATCCAGTCGCTTGAGAATTGTAGCTTCTCTCAACAAGATCAAACATTGGAAAAAGTTCAACTTGGCTTATTAAATGGCGTGTCTGCCTGTGGCAACTGTTCCGGTGAAGCGAGAGACTCAGTTTACGATGCGTTAGCTAATTCGTCCATAGAGTATAACTACGAGCCGTTCCGTTCCTCGTCACGTTCCTCTCATCCTCGTTGTTCATCGCCCATTTACGTGGAACCTGATTTCTTCTTTACAACAACAGCATCAGACGTTGAAGGCCAGAGTTCGTGTACCAACCAAAGCAGAGAGTTCTCTAAACATCACTCTATCAACGAGATCATGTCTTATGAGAAGGGAAAGTCCTCGCTAATGGAAGAGCTCACAGAGCCAGATCAAGAGGATTACTGGGAGGCGGATGGTTACAAAGAAGATTTGCCGACTCTTGACAACTGTGAGACGAATAAGCTTACTTGCTTTAAAAGTAACTGCATTCAAGAAAAAACTAATTTACTCAGTTCTTCTCTCTGTGATACATCTTCAAAAGTAGACATTAGTGATGGAGACTACGTTGGCCTTAACGATTGTATTAGTGAATGCTAGTGTGGGAAAGAGCAATCGCACACTTAGCAAAACACTTAGTGTACATGGGAAACCAAAACAAAAACTCTTGCTGCTGTACAGAAACGTTTAAATTATTGTGCGCTGTGTTAAATAATAACTTGTTAGTTCTGACCCGATGATATTAAAATGAATAATGTTCTTTCCTATCACTAGTTCAATCATTTCTACTCGCGAATATCTACAACTTTAATAGCTGCCCGGTAAATTTCTTTCTCTTTCACCTCTTTATCTGTGGTGCCCAACACAACATCTCCATTTCTCTTTTTCCTTGACTAAAATCTCGTTCAAAAACAGGCCCGTTCATTCTTATATATTTTTAGTTCGTTGTCTCTTCTTTTTTTCCTTGTACAGTTCCTTGAAGGAAGGTCTTTGCGAGCCCTGAGCATCTTGTGATGTACCCATACAATTTTTTGTTGACGTTTTCCAACAGTGGTCAGCATGTAATGGTACAGCCCAATGGCCATTGTCCTGATGTTTTTAATCTTCTCGCTTGTTTGTCTTTGTAGGTAAAACCTAGAATCCTTCATTGGTATCTATTGGTAATTCCATTGCAACAGCCCTATTTTGAAACATGCTAGCTATTGATCATAATAAGGGGTTTTATCGGCGTTTAATCTGCTTTCTACATGCTGCGGAGATCTTGCCTATGAGCACCACCAAGTCTGCTAGTACTTCTTTTGTCCTTGCAAAACTATGTTATACTCAAAGCGTAAGTTAGTCATTCTCCTTCCTCCAATGCTTACAGAACCTTCGTAACAGTTCAAGGAATATATTGAAGGGTGTTGGCGAAAGTAGCTACTTTGGTCTAACTCCAGCTCCATGTTAAACCAGGGCTCAATGTTAATGATGCAGTGCACAGCACTAGTGTATATTTCTGTTTATATAAACAAACCTGTTGAATGCTGTTTCTGTTCATTAAAACAACAAAACGTATGAGCCATGTTGGTAGAAACATATATACAGTAAAACAACAACGTAAACTATTGCCTTGTAACATCATCATGTAGTGGAATGTTTATAGGCCTTAAAAACAATATTAAATGTACAATCAAATATTTAAAATGTTTGTGATTGGTTTTTGACACTCCTGCTGTTTATTGATGCTCTCCGGCCTGCTCAAATAGAACAATGTATTTAATATCAACAAAAATATGTAAAAGCTATATTATTACGATGTATTATTATTCCATTTTAGCGGCCCCCGAAAGGTGATTAGCCACTATTAGTTTTGTATGATCTGTCTGTCTGTCCGTCCGCCACGTTAAGATCTTATAAACTGGAAAAGAAAATGAAAATCGGACATCATGATATTTAGACCTTTCAAATTTCTAATGCAATGTCTAATTTTTTTTCCGAAATGTGAACCATTACATTTTTAAAAAATTAATTATGCAATCAGAATTTTCATTCAAGAACACAATCTTTAAATAAAAAATTCAGGGGAAGTAAGTTTTTTTCAAGATGTCACAGACAGATAATCACAATGTTTTCTCCAATTAGCTCCCCCTCATTATAAATAACTTAGGTGAACTAAATGTTTCTACCACTTAAAGGTAGGCGAGAAAATAAGAATATTGAAACAAGCTTTACTTACCATCAGTGGCGTCACTAGAGGGTACGGAGGGTGCGGTCAGCACAGGGTGACACCCGTTAGTGGGGTGACATCCAAGTGAAAAAAAATGCACTTTTGGAATAACTGACAATTTTTAAAAAATGTATGTGTCATTGGATAAATATTGGAACATGTTATTCACAATTGATAAATAGATTTTAAAAAATATTTCAGCATATCTTAATTTTTAAATAAAATTCTACAAATAATCCAAAACGTTACATCATACTTAACCTTACTTTCACCTGTATTATAGCTGCATGTATATAAACACTGCTTTGATTTCTAGTCGCTGTTTAAAAAATGACGGCATTCTCCAGGCATAAATGGTTCTAATGCTTCCTGTTGAGGATGATTTAGTTACTTAAAAGTAAGAAATTGTATGTTTTGTGTTGTCAACTATTTTCAAATAATTCTATAGAAATGCAATACAAATTAGTTATTTAATAAATGGTGGACATACAAGTCTGAAATTAGAATATCAAAAGACGTCTCAAGAATAGTCATCAGGATTGGAAAATTGGAAAACAATGGCAACCGGGTACTAATACAACTAACAAGGAAGTCGTTGCTATGATTGATGTAAACAAGAAAAACAATGGAAGGATATATTGCATAGACTGTTTCTATAAAATCAGAATATTTGACATATTGTGACCATATAAAAGACGTTTCTATTGGAGAACAAAGCTGGTGAGATCTACTTAATTTCCTAACATGTCTAGAAAGGAGTAAGCTTGAATTTCTGATATGTCGAGATAAGGAATATATACAATGCAGCTTAGGTATATGGTATAAAGTACTTAAAATTTTAAGAAACAACAGAAAAGCTATTTAATACAACTAATGTCGGCATCCATTAGAGTTGTGTGGATTCAGAGGCGCCCGAAATTAAAAATCTCAGTCTTTACCAGGATTCGAACCTGCCACCCAGGGTTCGAAAGCCAAGCGCTTTATCTCTCAACCACCGCTCCACCAATATATGTGTACAATTATTCACTTAATCTGTTTCCTTCTATAGATGTGTATCACTTAGTTAATCCTTTGTACTCTCAGGGGAGCATAGGGCCGCAACCATACCTCTCCACTGGACTCGGTTCTGAGCCGCTTTCGTCATCTGCTCCCATGTCATTCCAGTGCCCTCAGCTTCACTGATGACTGACCTCTTCCAGGTTTGCTTGGGTCTGCCCACTTTCCTCTTTCCTTGTGGGTTCCAGCCAAGTGCCTGCCTTGCAACAATGGTAGCTGGTTTTCGCAGGGTGTGTCCTATCCAGCTTCATTTTTGTTTTGTGATGTCTTGGGCTATGAGCTTTTGTCTAGTTCTCTCCCACAAATCGATAGTAGTTATCTTTTTCTGGCCGTCTAATTCCTAATATCCGGAGTAGGCATCTGTTAACAAAATTCTGGAGCTTTTCCATATTTGTTTTAGTGACTCTCCAAGTTTCTGAACCGTATAGAAGGACAGAATGATTTGTATAACATTCACTTAATCTATGTGGTCATTCTTTTTCAGAAAATGCTTTTTGCCTAAAATTTTGGTGCAATGGAATTTTTTTTATTTTTTCGTTCAAAAATTTTCGCCTTTGAGACGCAGCTTAATATCTATTGCCAGATGTCTTTTATTTTAACTATCTTTGCTTTATTTTTTTTGCGGGGTAGATGTACTAGTAGGTCAAAGATACATAAGAGTAGGCCTACCTTTCAACTATGGGGGTATCTAAACTATTGACAAAGTGGTGACTAATTTTTTTTTACTTTACCAAAAGCCTAACACGTTCGACAAAGGAACAGACGACACTTTCATAAAGGGTAAATTTATTAAAAATGAAATCTTTCAAGACATTAATATTTAGTTATTGATACGTTTTTAAGTTTGAAATCCAGAAAAGAAAAAAAAACACTGTAATTTACTTAAGGTTGCTTTGTTGCAAAATTTAACAATAAATAAATTGTAACAACTGAATTTTTTTATTTAATTGGCTTTTTATAGTTGCTTAACACTCAATGAATATAGTTGATTATAAAGGTCTGTGTATTTTTTTTATGGATAAACAAACAAAAAAAAAAAGGATTTTTTTCTGTGTGTGTGGGGGGGGGGGGCGAAGGGGATGACACCTTGAGTGGACAGCCACGGTTGACAGCCACCCTAGTGACGCCGCTGCTTTCCATGTATTATTTTCGCGATAGAATTGGCAATGGTTAATGTGTTCCCTAAAACGATTTATTTCTCTTTGTTACGTCGCTAATACGTTTTTAGAACGCCAACATAGTTATGCTTTAGAACGCACGATTGTATTTCTTTTGTTCTTATGAGACCATTATCTCACTGCGTAAGCTTTTTCAACCTATCTTTTAAAATGTTTATTTCTACATATTAACTCTTTTTACAGTGCAGATATACATTTAGACAAGGTAGATAGAAATAAAGACAATAAACAATACGCGCGTGTGTGTTTTTATAAGACTCTGTAGCATTTAACACTATTTAAGTATTGTCTCTATATATAATACATCTTCTGGCGTGTGTGTTTTGCTAGACTCTGTAGCATTTAACACTATTTAAGTATTGTCTATATATATAATACATCTTCTGGCGTGTGTGTTTTGCTAGACTCTGTAGCATTTAACACTATTTAAGTATTGTCTATATATATATATAATACATCTTCTGGCGAGTGTGTTTTGCTAGACTTTGTAGCATTTAACACTATTTAAGTATTGTCTATATATATATAAATCATCTTCTGGCGAGTGTGTTTTGCTAGACTCTGTAGCATTTAACACTATTTAAGTATTGTCTATATATATAATACATTTTCTGGCGTGTGTGTTTTGCTAGACTCTGTAGCATTTAACACTATTTAAGCATTGTCTATATATATATAATACATCTTCTGGCGTGTGTGTTTTGCTAGACTCTGTAGAATTCAACACAATTTAAGTATTGTCTATATATCTAATACATCTTCTGGCGTGTGTGTTTTGTTAGACTCTGTAAAATTTAACACTATTTAAGTATTGTCTATAGATGTAATAAATCTTCTGGCATGTGTGTATTACTAAACTCTGTAGAATTGGACACATTGGACACTATTAAAGTATTGTCAGCATGGGCGAAAAAAATCAATGTCTACCAGCAGGGGCGGACTGGGTATCAAAATCGGCCCGGGCATTACCATATAAACCGGCCAGCAAATAAATGGCATGTCGTATCATGGGCGTAGCAAGGATTTTTTCGGTGGGGAGGATTTTTTTTTTATTCTACCCCTCTCTGCAATGTATATGTATGTAATTAATCTTCATGACCTTCTGACCTTTCATTCTTTCGGGCGTTATTGTTTAAGCCTAGAATAGGTTCTTCTTTTAAGTAGTGGGAAGACAGTACTCACCACCAAGGACAGGTCCTTAGGGAGTGAGGGGAGCGCTGTGAGCTACCCCAGCTGGGTCTGGGGCGAAGCCCCGGATTCAAGTATTATTTCCGTTTTATTAAGCTTTAAAAAATGCATATTCTGAGGTATCTACAGTGCAATTAGCTTGCTACTCTTCCGCTAAAAAATTCAAAAACCAAATCTACTATTCAATGCACTTAATTAATGGAGTCCAGCGACTGGTAGAAAATGGTAACTACAGTTTTGCTTTAGTTTTTGTATTGGAGGGGGAGGATAACCACAAAACTACTTTTAGCTAAGCTTAGGAAATTCGGTGACTGTAGTTTGCTTAAGTTGGCTGCACTGTGACATTAAGTAAAGTTTCCTTTTCAGACAAAAGGTCTGGGGCAAGTAATGATTTGAACTACCCTCCTCCCGGCTACGCCCATGTGTCATATTATAGATGTAAGTCTAATTCTCTTCAAAATATATACAGTTTGATTATTTTGTTGGCCTTCTTCAGTCGTAGAACGACTGTAGCTCATCTCGAACACTTTCTCATGTGGCTGTGACAACGCATCGAAAACTGGATGTATGCTTGCGTGAGATTACATAATGTATTTTATTTATACGAGTATGTAGTCTGTTAATTATAAACAATACAATAGCAGCCTATTGTTTGAAACTTTTTGGTATTACTTATAGATTACAAATCTTCTTCTCGTATATATTACAGACGTTTCTTAAAAAATAAGATAGTCACGTCCTGCACATTTCATGTGTCAATCTAGTCATGCATGTTGATCTGTAACTTAAAATATGCTAAGTCATTGGTTTTCCTGGCTGACTCAGGCAACCAATCGTATTAAAAGAGAAGAGAATGCAGAGCGGTTTGAGTGGCACTGACAAGTACATTCTCAAAAGGGCGAATTGTATAATAATAGATCATGGCCAATTATTTAAAATATAAATCTCCTTTCATTAAATATTGGATGTGACAGCGCTATATGCCTATAAATTGCTATAATTATTAAAAGAATTTTCATCATTATTGACTTCATACTAAGCATAAGTTTGCCATTAATTATAATAATAAAAAAAATTATTTAAATCTAGTTGTTTTTTCTTAATTAAACAATTTGTTTTTGTAAGCTTTAAGTATAGTATTTTTAGATCTATGTTATCTAATATATAAAACAGAATGTGAAGCGTATGTATGTATGTATGTCCCCGTATAGAAATCAAAACCGTTTCACCGATCTTGATAAAACTTGTCAGAAATGTTCCATGGGTACCAAGTTAGACCGTAGTGTATGAATTATAGCCCTAAAACAAACTTACGACCCTCAAAATAAAAAAAAAAGACCAACTCTATTACAGCCATAGTTTTTTTTTCAGATCTAGGCCATGTTAACATGCTGTGTCTAAATGATGAAAGACGGAGAGGTCACGCATGCGCAGAGATGCTAGATCTAAATTTGCTCTCATTTAAGAAAACATAATTTTGTAATTTTACACATGAACATACAAATTACTGTCTATTTATTTCATTATTTAATGAAAATTAACCTTCAAATTTGAGTTTACAAAACATTTTTACATAAAATTGTTTGCTCTAAATGTTAATAGCTTTAAACATCTTGACATACTTTTCCGTAACTTGCGGCACCATTATATCGCGTAGTGATAAGAATGAAATGAAGTCGTTATAAAGGCATATTATAAAACTAATAAGCTACTTAAATAATACAATTTACTTTCCAATGTGTTTTTTTTTTAGCATTTAAGCCTACAGTTACCGGTTTAATTTTAAGTCTTTATTTTCAATTTACTTTTTCTTTAAGATTTAATTATGCGCATTTAGACCTCTTAGCAATTTAGCTACGAAATGATGAATGAAACACGTCTAATGTATCTAGGTCAACATTAGGTCGACAAAAGCTCATATCACAGTGTTTTTAGTCTTTTACTATAATAGGCTCAAAGTTTTTATTTATGACTAGACTACTGTGGCATTCAGATTGTTTAAATTCTAAATCTAGAGCTAGATAAAATTAAACTAACAATGTTATATAAACAGTTACATTCGCGCGTTTTTAGATCTAAATATACTAACGTAAAATAATTAATAAGCTTATTGAACCTTAAATTCAATCTTAAAATGATAGATCATGAATGTTAAGTGAAAGTATATTATTTTACTAAATTTAAACAAATGAATCTAAGTTTAATCTAGGCAAAAAACTATATTAGACTCTAGATCTATATATCTCAATATAAATCTTTTTGTATCAAAGATGGAATTAAGTCGATGAGCTATTTTAATAGCACAATTCAAACCATTTGTATAGTCACGCATTCAGCTTTACTTCGAACATGATTATTTTGTTGAATTGATTTTATTTATCACGTTTATATAGCGCTACTCTCTCATGCGTATAGAATGCTCAGAGCATTATGGTCCATTCACATTTGTTTCCATGCTGCCTTTAGGTGCTCAGCTCAACTCGAGTCGGGTGTCGAGCCTCGAGCCCCCTTCATAGGTAGCCAAGCCAAGCCAAGTTCAAGCGTACTCATCCTCTTGACCACGCTTCCCACAAACTATAGTAATGTACTATATCAGTGACACGCATATTGTGACCCGCGGGCAGCGGGTAACATATGGCTAGTTAAAAATAAATAAAAAGAAAATTTACTTTTCTGTACAAATCTCAGAAAGAAGAACTCTATACCCATATCGAGCTGTGAATAAGTTGGGTGGTTTGCAATTTGGCGGCTGTGTGTGTTAAAGTTAATTTTGTATTGTTAAAGAGCTTCTACTTCCTCGTTCTCATTTTTATGTTGGAGCGTTCAGGTGACTAGACCAGGAGTCGGCAACCTTTTGAGTTGAAAGAGCCACAAATTATAATTTACAAAATTTCGAAGTTTTAAAAGAGCCGCAACGTTGTTTTTTTTTTTTTGCCAACTATAAATAGTTCCCACCAATGATTTTTTTTTTAAATATACAACATAATATGGCATAATAGATAATTATTTTTTATTTCGGTTAACAACTAAAGAAGTTAAACGTTTTTTAACATTAACTTGTACTTCAATAACAAACAATTAAGCAAACGAATTCAATGGGTACGTTAGCTTTGCATGGTTTTAGAAATTTTGGATACATTTGTGGCTCATACGGTAACTTGTTTTTTTTTGTTTCAAACCCGACTCCAAATGCTCAATTTTTAGTTGGCTTCTTACATTACTTTTAATTATATTCATGCAAGAGAACGCTTGCTCGCACGACTATGTCAATCGATATATAGTCAGCACTCCAAATGCCAACTTCTTCACCTAACTGTAGCAATCTGGAAGTTTATTCCATGCGCCGAATCAACTCGCGGCATTCCTTACAGTTGTCCACTTTGTTGCGTAGCGTACTTACATTTCTGGACCTCCAACGGTTGAGATGGTGTACTAGGAATGCTCGAATAGTTTTGTTGGTTTCGAACTGCTCAAATCTGTCAAGAAATTCTTCTTTGATTTGTTTATAACTGTGTTGAAGTAATTTGTGTCATAAGATGTGAACGAAGTGGTCGTCTCCTTTCCATTAGGACTAAAACAGAAAGATCTAAAAATTCCTTCATCCCACTTTCGGTCAGGGTTTTACAAGATCAGCTGTCGTCATCAAGAAGTACATAGAAGTCATATCATAAAGCACTGGTTTCGTGTCTGAATGTTGTTCGATTTTTTGTCATCTATACTGTTATTGTACAGTAGTTACGCTGTTGTTGTCAATTGTAGTCAAACTGAATTTCCATTTGATTGGATCAATAAAATTATCTTATCTTAAAAGTTTCACTGATTTTATCGCGATACTGCTTTAGACAGACATTCAAAATGAAGTAATTGACCGCTCTGAATATCTTCTGCAAAAGGAATAAATTTGTCTTCAAAACAAACCAATTCTTCTACTAAAACATAGGATGGGTTTTCCTTTACTTGCAGTTTTAGATTAGGCTCAGTGAATTACGCTGTTATATCAATCATAAAGTAAAATGTGTGCAACTATTTGTCGTTCTCTAATTAGGTTTGATTAATGTCTTTTATCATTTAGCAATATATTTATTTCATTCAAGCACAAAGCGAAACGTTTCATCCCCTTACCTTTGGAAAGTCTTAGCACTTGTTGGGAAGAAGGAGGTCAGATTATTGAGTCTCCATTTCGTTTAAGTGGTAGAGTGCTTTTGACAAGATGCTGTTAACAGTCTTGATTACCAAATTCATGACCTCATCTATTTAGGTTGGAATCGTTTTGGGCACAAAGCATTTCTTGGTGCATTATTCAGTGAAACGTAAGAATTTCTTGGTTTATTTCGCTCCGACAAATCGTTGTCGCTCTTTTATTTTTTCCTGTCATATTTTGTCAGTTGCTTTTAAAATGATTTTATTTCAATTGATCTTATTGTATTCAAGGTATTTTTGCAAAGCATTTGCCCTATCACCTCTCTAGTTTGTCACGAAAGCGGTAGCAATCCTAGAAGTTCTTCTTTTAGACTTTGGAAAGACATATATCTGACAAAATGGGCAAATTGTGCCGTGTCTTTAAGTCGCAAGACTAATCTTTAGCAAGTGATAAGGAAGAAAAAAAATGAATATCTTCCACCTGCTAATATGTTACATTTGAAGACATTTTAGCTATACTGTCTTGTACTGTTTCAGCGGATAGTGGCAAATCTTTGATTTTTTTTTCAATATTTCTGTTTTTTTTTTTTTAAACATGAAACAGTTCCTTCAGATGCATGAAGGAAGCAGTTTTTGACACACTCATCTTCGTGAATGTTTTTCCTTTTTGTGCCATTTCTAGTGATGCCGCACAGCTTGCCAGAATAACATTACTTGTAAATCGCTTCTAACTTTGAGAAGATTATTCGCTTGTAACTCGTTTACAAACAAACTACATGGTACTATAACAACAAACTATACGTCACAGTCAAAGCACGTGGTTAAGATGCCAATTCATCTTGCGTTAAAGCGAAATAAAACCTACATAGAAACATTCGAAGACGACGTCAGTCGAGAGCTTCCGGCGGACTGACAACAGTGACGACGCGTGTAATGGGAGAGGGGTGTGGTGACAAGCGAGTACAAGTGGCTGAGAGAAAGAATCGGTGCCTAATCTTCGTTAAAAAAAAGATTCAAAACTATTTTTAAAAATGTTTCGATACAATAAATAATATTTGTGTATGGAACTAAAGAGCCGCAGCTTTACACCCAAAGAGCCGCATGTGGCTCGCGAGCCGCAGGTTGCCGACCCCGGAACTAGACCAATATATGAGATGAACTGCTAGTGGTTTTAAAATCAGGGAGGTCTCCATATAGTTTTCTTTCTATTGGGGTGTTTTGGGGTCAGTGTCTTGTACGGCCTCATAGAACAAAAGAAAAGTTTTGAAGAACATGTTGTGTCCGGTCTTATGTCGTAAGATTAGACGTTGATTTTGTCAGGATAGCTTATAATAGGCATCATCTTTCTTATGATTTTTCCATATCTCATTTATTTTATTTATTATTTGTTTCTTCATTTCTACAAGATAGATTGCAATGTTTAATTGTGTGTTTGTTCTCAGATTCTTGGCGAGTGTGTCAGCCTTCTCATTTCCTTCTAGTTCTATATGTGCTGGTATCCATTGTATCCGTTAAAGAGATAATTGTCGCCCCTTTTTTTCTTTTCTGCGTTATATCAATGTTTTCTAGCTTAACCTCTCTCATCCTTCTTTTTCGTGAATTGACAATGGAACCATCAAAAGACGGGAAGAGAAGGAGGAAAAATAAAAGGGAGTGCTATCAAACGTCCATGCCGACCAGCAAAATGATTAGGCCAAACACAACCTCGAAGACATCAAAGCAGTGTTGAAGTTAATGCCCCTCGTGCATAGCAAAAAGTACGCCTTACGTTTTGCAAATGATAATACGTAGGCTACAGTGTATAGTGTAAAGTTTTTGATATTCTTGTTGAATTTCAAACATAAATAAAGTGGAATAATAATTTAAAAAAAAAAAGTGTTCGGGTATCTGTGTCTTGCTGTTGTCACATTTTTAAAAAGTTGTCTGCATGGAAAAAAATATATTTTCTTTGGTCGCAACCAGACCGGCCCATTTGGTACCGGCCCACCGGGCATTTGCCCGTTTGCCCATATAGCCAGTCCGCCCCTGTCTACCAGGCAGGGGTTCTCTCAACCCTTCTATATGGATCTGAGACATGGAAACTATACAGAAAGCAATTAAGACTACTTGAGCGCTTTCACCATCATGGACATACGGTGTCAAGACCGCTCTACAAACAGCGATGTCCTTGCGAAAGCCGGTATGGACAGTATAGAGGGACTTATAGTCCGACATTTACGCTGGGCAGGGCACGTATCCCGTATTGTAGACGAACTCATGCCAAAGGCAGTCTTTTTTATGAGCTAAAAGGTGGTCGACGTAACAGAGGCGCCCCACGGAATCGCTTCAAAAACCAGTTTCGGCGCCAACTTGCCTTAGCTGACATAGAAGAGAGCACCTGGTTGCATGCGGCCTCAGAACGAGACTGCTGGAGGTCACTCACAAAGGACGGGGATACACATTTGAGACCAAAAGAAAATCCGCTGCCGAGGACAAACGCAGACGACGAAATGAAAATCTAAATCCACCACCTATGGACAATGGTTATTCTTGCCCTGGATGTGGCAAAATATGTAGGTCACAGCTGGGGGTGCGCAGCCACGGGAAATACTGCACTCCTCACTAAACCTCGGACTCGAAGACAAGCCTTATTATTATATAAGTTTACCTGAGACATAGATCTAGTTAAGTCTTATGCTTTGCATACGTTAATGTAATTATATACCTAGAGGATATATTTTATAATCTTGGAAATGTAAGTGGGGACCAATATATTACCACTGGACGAACCAGATCTATGTGTGATATTAGATGAACGACAATGCAGTGACAAACAATCTCAGAGAGATGAGAGGATAGAGAGTTACATCCCTCTAAAGTAGGCATGGACATTGATCACACCCTCAGAAACGATGCCAATATCAGAGCTAGACTGGTAAAGACAAATCATGGAGACCAGACACAGTGTGTTAGATAAATCTGAGGATGCAGGAAAGAGTTTGGAATTGAAAGACTAGCAAGAGACTGTGGATAGAGTCAAGTATTTACTGAGGTCTTAGCTTAAGAAACACATTGTCGACCGGCGGCGTAGCATACACCGCTACTTTGCAGGGCCGGCCTTAGGCCACTGCAACAATGCGACAGCAGTGGGCTCTGCACTTTTATAGGACCTGCACTTTCATAGGCGCTGCTATTTAGTGTTTGTTTTAAAATATTTTTACATGTTTCGGATGTTCCTTCAGAGTTTAAGTACAAAGGTAAATGGGAGCGGGCAGGGTTTGATAAATCCAAACGACAGTCAAACGAGCAAGCTGCACGGCCTGGCAGCCTTCCGTAGTGACCAGTGAATACTTGTTTTTTCGTGTGGTGACTATCAGCAGAAATAGGAGAGTGATCTTTCCTTTACTTCTTCTTCTCGTCCAAACTCTTGAGCGACGAAGAGAATTATATATATAGATAGAAGACGGATAATTATCATAAACTTTTTTAGTTTAAAGTCTTCGTTAATATCCTCAGAAGACGACAGACAATTCTGAAATGTGTCACACCCGTGAGTCCATTTTTCTGAGGCCAGAGGAGTATTTAGATCAATGTCCAAATCTTTTGGTCTGAGTAATTTATCCATTGTTGATTAAGAATTTGAACACTAATCCAGACACATAATCATGTTAAATAAATTGTAATGAATTTACTCAACTACCAATATCATGGCGTTATTCAACAAGGTCTACACGTGAACGAGTAACACACCAAAATGTTGGAGTAGTATAAACATACACACACATGGACTTGACCTTCTGACACGCTGGACACACACACACACAAATAACTTCAGTTACAATACAATCACCCCGCCTAAAAGTAACAAGAGGAGCATGTAAATGATCGTAAATGTACCACGATGGATTCCTAAGAAGACGTAACTATCCTTACAGAATACTTTCAGTATTGCTCTATTGAAAGGGCATTATATAACCATAAACAATAAAGTTATATAGGCCTTGTATCAAATGATCAGTTCCTAATTGTCACATTATGCATATAAATATGAAGTAGACCATTATGAATGCAATGTTAGACCTTATAATTGGGTCTGTTCATTCTTGGTCTTAGGTTGTATAGCTATTTCATTACACCCTTCTATTTTCTTCTAGGAGTTGCGAGTAGCTTAGAGCTTTTTATAAAATGCTCACGGGTTTCCTATACAAGTGTCGATCAAATTAAATACAAATATTCGCAGCTTTTAAATGATTTCTACGGATAGACTTCGATGGTATCTAGCTTCAAGACGCTAGTACAACTAAAGTTGACGTATCTTTAAATCTTAAATGTAGAACTTTAAATAAACGTGAAAAACTCTCTAGTTTCTGCAATCTAAACGAGACAGACGAATGAACGGACAAATAGACCACAGAAAACTAAAAGCTAAAAATCCTTAAAATTATCAAAGTGAATATTAAGGCCTATTATTAAAAAGGGTGTATGTGTGTGTGTGTTTATGTTTTAAGTGGGGGGTCAGATGTCTAATACTGATTGTGGAGATAAGTTATTCTTAGTACAGTGCGCTTCTAGATCTATAACTGATAGAATAAATTCTAAACATTGTTAAAAGTAAATTGGGTTGCGAATGGTGATTTGTTTCGTCTTTAAAACTGCTCTGTGGTAAGAGCAAAGCTATCAGTCATTCTGTAATTCATGGATAGACAAAATGTGAGCATTGCAGGAACATTTACATATACCAGGATGCAACGGAGGATTCTAAGAAGTGTATCTTTTGTTTCAAACTAGGCTTACTGGCTTTTCCTTTCTCTCTCTCTCTCTCTCTCTCTCTCTCACACACACACACACACACACACAAAGTGAAATGGCCTAAAAATTCATGGTCGGGAATGAAGGGTTTCTCTTTGAGGATGACAGAAAATAGGCGATGTTATTGTGATGCTAGCTGTTCCACTGAATATTCAAGAATCAAAACGATTATTTTGGGGGAAAAAAGGCGTTTCATTCAAAAGCAGTGTGTGTATTGTGAGTGTATGTGTGTATGTGCATTATAACGTAGACAGACTGAGAACACTACAACGGATGCGCCACAGTAGTGTCAGTGTATACTTTAATTTGGGCCGTTACAACCATAGCGCAGCACGGGTATCAGCTCATTATGTATATAATATAGTTAATTGTCTTTTCTTCTAGTCCTCAGTTGCAAATGTTGTAACACAACTTAGTTTACAATTGTCAATAGGCATTAGGTCCATTTTTAAATGGTTTTGGTAGAGATTGCGTAGCTCTTAGCAGGAGTGATGCATACAATAGTCAACCTTTCAATTACCGGGACCAAAGACTAATAAATGAGAACAATCCCAGAAGAGTAATACTGTGTAGACATCTGTGATGCTAGTTTAATAACATTCGGCAATGAAGACTGAATACGTTTCAAGGACTGTTAAAAAGAAACATACATGAACATTTCATCACGTGCGAGTCCAGATGTGGCTACGCTGAACGTAGACAAAACAGTCACAGATTTAATAGGAAAACACACAAAAAAAAACAACAACTTTCAAACAAACCTTTAATACACAAAAGAACTGTACATTGATAGTCATATATATTAATACTGTAAAATTTATTTCCATTAAATAACATAAAACAAAATAAATTAATTATCCTTAATCAATTTTTTAAATTGGTTATTTAAAAAAAATATATTAATGTTTTATTAGGGATAATGAATAACTGTAAATATACGAGAAATGTGATTTTGAAAAAAAAAGTTTACAGCATTTGTACCAGACCGACATACAAACAGACGAAGAGAGATGATATCAACTTTGTTAGAAGTAAAATGACATGTTTGTAAGCCACAGCTAACGTTAACCTTAAGCTGTGCAATAAGTTAATGTGCTATTAGCCAGAGTATTTACTTTGAGAACAAGAAGGTTAACAAAAAAACTAAAAACACAATCTCTTAAAGTTGATAGCAGTGTTTCTCAATCTTTAACTTTTGACACCCATAGATACAAACACTTTTGTTAGTATTTCATTTAGCCAATAAGCTGGTTACTCAAGGGTCTCATAACGAGGTTTCAAGGAATTTGACAAATGAACGGGAAAACAAAACTTAATGAGCTATAATTTAAACACACAGGTCCGATTTGGCGTGTGTGTGTGTGTGCACATTTTCATCAAAAGTAGTCAAAGCCAAAAGTAAATGGTGTATCCGGTGTACACAATACGAACGTAATGAACAACTCTACATTTTTAAAATCCCGTATAAGCTTTTATGACTTGTTTAAACTGTAGATACAAATGAGATATTTTGAACATAAACAAAGAGCAGATTACTATAAATAAGATTTAAAATATTAGCATTTAGTTCTAACACAATTCTAAGAATTTATATACAGAAAGAGAATGCTAAACAATCCTAGTTCTTTTAGTATCGTAGACAGTTACACATTTGAAATCTTCCTCAGCAAAAACCCGGCGCCAAGCGTTTTTAAACGTACCAAGCTACACGGGAGGCGCGGTGGCTTAGCGGTAATGCGCTTAGCTACTGAACCAGGGGTCAATAGTTCGAATACTTGTGAAGACTGGGATTTTAAAATTTGGAGATTATTGGGAGCCTCTGAGTCCAGCTCTAATGGGTACCTGACACTAGTTGGGGAAACGTAAAGCCGGTTGGTTGTTGTGCTGGCCGCATGACACCCTCGTTAACCGTAGGCCACGAAAACATGACCTTTACATCATCTGCCCTATAGACAACAAGGTCTGAAAGGGGAACTTTAATTTACTTTAAGCTACACTAATTATTTTTATAGCGTAATGTTTCGTAGCAAGAATAGCGCAAACGTTATTAAAGTTTAAGTATGGGACAAGTCAGAGTCTCTGGTATTGTTTACGCCCCATTAATCTTAATCGAGAAAACAAGACCTATCAGTGCGAGAAAGTGTTGGATGTATATCGAACTAGTCTACTTCTATAAACTTCGTAATTTTTCATTACTTTATATTCCTGTTGAGACGTTTTATCCCGAATTTTTAAAAATATTACGCCCCATTCATCTTAATAGCACTTCTCTTGTTTAACATTTTTAGCCAATGTAGCTCAATTTCAGATGCAACTGCAGACGATATATTTATCTTTAGATTTATGGATGTTACATTCTAGATACAATTATAAACAGTACTGTTCAATAGTCCAAAACAAGTTTAGGCCATACCTACATATCAGATTCAATGTTGTTTTAATATACTGCCAATGATAAGATTGTATACTCTATATTTTTTCTCAGTATATGGATTTGATACACTGCAAACATGTATCTCAGTTACAGTGTTCATTAGCACAGTCGGTGGATAGTCGGGAGAAAGTTTGCAGTTCTGACGTAAGAAACTCGTGAGGAAAAGCGTATGTGATAATACTAATACTAATATATAGAATGTGTTAAAAAGTCAATTTCATGAAGGCTTGTACTTCTTGCAAATCCGGTGTGTAGATTAAATAATTATAAAAAGTTAGATTTTTTAAAGGTCTATGACATTCTAGCTCTGTAGATTACTTTTATTTTTAAGTTATTTCTTTAGTAATGCAAAATAATTTAAATAAAGAAAAGTATTGAACTTACTCATTATTTAAACATATCAGCAATTAGACAACTAAAAGGATTCGAAGAGGAATTGCTTCGCATTGTGATATTGTAAAATAGTATTTTGTTTCGTTGGTAACAAAGAATTACAATTAAGAGTCCTTAACAACTTCTGAGATTATTGAGAAATTCATGAAAATCTCCAAATCCTCGTTACATTAGTGTGTGTCGTCTTTAAATGATGTATTCTTATTAAATAAGAGTCCAATTTGTTTTATTTAAAACACAAAGGTCATTAAATATGTCAATAGCGTCAACCTAAAAAATAAATGAGAAAGAAGCGTTAACACCCAAAAGCAATACACAACAACAGACATCAGAATTCATACCGTAATATGTTCTCTACCAACTCAATTAGTTTAAGAGATAACGGATTAAGCCTTGAATCAATGTTGTATTGCGAATTTCAATTAGAGAAAAGTCATTGTGTGCTTCAGTAGACACAATGAACTATCATTCTATTCTCAAGTATTTCTATTTTATATTTATCTTTGGAGCCCGTCTGTGAGAAATACTGCAATACAAATTGCTGTAACTTGTTTGTATGTTTAACGCAATCCAAAGTGTACCTGAACATTGATAAGAAATTAAATATTTTGATATCAAGGTAAGTGCAACCTAAACAGATTTACCTTTATTATGACAATTAATTCTAGAAATAATTAGTTAACTAAAGTTTCATATTTCAGTGTTACTTAAAAATAATAGGTGTTACGCTTTACGCTTTTATTATATTTTTAAATGCTTATTAAAAATTATATCCTAAACGTACAGACCTACATCAATAAACGTAAAAGAAATATCTTCGACATGGTGGGTTAACAGAGTAGTTAGTAACAAACTCAGGGCGATGTAAGGATAGAGAAACACAGAGCAACATATCTTAACAAGTAGACATGGACTGGTCACACCCTCAGAAGCAATGCCAATATCAGAGCTAGACAAAACGAGCATGCCGGCGAAGTAGATGAATCTGAGACTGCAGGAAAGTGATGGGAAGTAATTATAAGACTTGCAAGACACCATGGATGGAGTCATGTTTTTACTGAAGCCGTGTGTTTCATTCCTTGTTCCATCTGCTAGAACAAATTGCTAAAAGGCACATTCTTCCCAAGTGCTATTAGAGGATGGCATTCGTCACCTGAGCTAGCCAGTAAAACCGGTGACTTGGCAGAATTTAAGTCAAGCTGTTTTATGGGCGCTGTACGAGAAACGGTAAATAAAGAGCACTGGAAACTGTGTGCGCGTTTGTGGCGTAGGAAAACACTAGAACTCGCGACAGCCCTTCGTGTTAATTATCTTCTATATAACATAAAATGTATGCTCCATTGTAAATAAACATCCTTTATCTTATCGGAATTCCTTCTTCTAGTTACCTCCCCTAAATGCAACTATAAATCAGACTATTTTTAGATGTAACTGTTGAGCTACTTTTAGACACATTTATTGTTTATTAGTTCCAAGAGTTTTCCATTTCACTTGTCAAGTTCTATTGATATCCGTTTAGAAGCTTTCCCGAAGGCCGCGTTCAGTCCAAGAGAAAAGTAAGGACAGGCACAGGAAGAAGAATTAAACAGACTCATGACGGACAACAACTTTATCTACATTACTCTACATTATATATATATATATCTACATTACTCTACATTATATACATTACTTTACATTACTCTACATTATGTATATATACTTTGCTTTATTTTTTTTCCTTTTTTATTTCTTTTCATTCGGCTATAACTGTCGGAAAGTGCGGTGGCTTAATGGTAAAACCCTTGGCTTCCGGACCGAGGGTCCCGGGTTAGAAACTTTGTGAAGACTAAGATGTTTAATTTCGGGATCTGAGTCCACCCAGCTCTAGTGGGTAACTGGCATTAGGTAGGAAAAAGTAAAGGCTGGTGGTCGTTGTGCTAGCCACATGACAACCTCGTTAACCGTGGGCTACAAACAAATGACAATTACATTATCTGCCCTTTATATCGCAAGGTCTGAAAGGGGGAACTTTAACTAACGAGGTCTAACGAGGAGAAAAAAGTAAAAATGTCAAGTCTCAGAATAAAGCATGAATGTCAAGTCTCAGAATAAAGCATGAATGTCAAGTCTCAGAATAAAGCATGAATGTCAAGTCTCAGAATAAAGCATGAATGTCAAGTCTCAGAATAAAGCATGAATGTCAAGTCTCAGAATAAAGCCAGGATGTCAAGTCTCAGAATAAAGCCTGAATGTCAAGTCTCAGAATAAAGCATGAATGTCACTCAAGTCTCAGAATAAAGCGTAGATGTCAAGTCTCAGAATAAAGCATGAATGTCAAGTCTCAGAATAAAGCCTAAATGTCAAGTCTCAGAATAAAGCATGAATGTCAAGTCTCAGAATAAAGCATGAATGTCACTCAAGTCTCAGAATAAACAATGAATGTCAAGTCTCAGAATAAAGCCTGAATGTCAAGTCTCAGAAAAAAGCCTGAATGTCAAGTCTCAGAAAAAAGCCTGAATGTCAAGTCTCAGAAAAAAGCCTGAATGTCAAATCTCAGAATAAAGCATGAATGTCAAGTCTCAGAATAAAGCCTGAATGTCAAGTCTCGGAATAAAGCATGAATGTCAAGTCCTAGAATAAAGCCAGAATGTCAAGTCTCAGAATAAAGCATGAATGTCAAGTCTCAGAATAAAGCCTGAATGTCAAGTCTCAGAATAAAGCATGAATGTCAAGTCTCAGAATAAAGCCTGAATGTCAAGTCTCAGAATAAAGTCTGAATATCAAGTCTCAGAATAAAGCATGAATGTCAAGTCTCGGAATAAAGCATGAATGTCAAGTCTCAGAATAACGCCTGAATGTCAAGTCTCAGAATAAAGCGTGAATGTCAAGTCTTAGAATAAAGCCTGAATGTCAAGTCTTAAGTCATCAGCGATAAAAAAATAAATAAAAGAGTATGTGTGGATCCAAATTTCCAACAATTTATGTTTCCACGGTATGAACAATACCGACTTATTATTTAGCGCTGATATATAATTAAAAACCAAAAGATTGTAATAAGGGGGAGGCATTAGAAAGTCAATTGCTCGTCACAAACACAAAATAGTAAAACTACAAACTATAGAGCCCAAATCATTTCACTGAAATTAAATTTCATAATTTAATTATAATTATAGTAATTATAGCTTGCATATAGTGCTACTTTCTTGCTTATAGCATGCTCAGAGCACTATGTGGACCACTGAAGGAGGGGATATCTGCTCAAGTTCGATGTCGAACCTCGAGCCCCCCTGAATAGTCAAGCCAAGCCTCTCGACCACGCTACCCTCAAACATTTGCGAAAGAATTAAGTAATTAAAATATTTTCTTTTCAGATACCCATACAGAACAAAACAATTGAATATGGATTCCAGTCATTTCATTAACAAAGTTGTTCAAAGAAATACTCGGACGATAAACATGGCTGTATCTCTAGTAAAGATTGTTCTACTGATTGCCTTCATTCTTATAACAAGTACACATTCCTCTGTGAATAACATGATTAAACATGACTATGGTGCAGACATATATAACAATAGCGTTGTAAAAACCCATACAATTATCCTGGGAAATGAGCATTCAAATCACAGCCTAATTAAACAGGAAAAACCAAGCGATCTGTATGAAATGAGGGCGAAAGATTTGGAGAAGTCGTCAATTAAAGAATGCCAACAACAGCCCTGCAACGTAACAAACATTACAGAAAATATGTTTCTATCTTTAAAAAAATTTAACAAAACAAAGTTTGATTTACTGAGGATTCAAAGAAACTCTAAAAGAAAGATTTTTTTAGCAGAGGGGAGACACATGGGTACAAAGAGAGATTTAGACAGGAAGAAGAGGAATAGTTTCACAAACTGTAGTAAAACGTTAGATTACTACTCAGGAATGTTATTTTTTGACTTTCAAATTCAAAACGCCGGAGTATGTCAGTGGCAAATTATAGCTGGGGACCACGAACGTATTCAATTAAATATCACAATGTTTTCAATAAATGTTTTTTCCACATGTGAGAATAACTATTTATATATTAGACACGGGTTTAACCACATACCCCCAAGTACTGGCGATCGTTACTGTGGAAAACAAAGAAGTGTGGTACCTAAAGTTACAACAACCACTGGCAATAGAATGTGGATAGAAGCCAAGAGCGATGGAGGTTTAAGCATGCTCAGAGCAAATTACAAAATACTCTGCGGTGGGGATATTAAAATGGACGAGGGCTTTATAAATAGTCCACGTTACCCTAACTCTCCCCCAGATTGTTCATGTCTCTGGAAAATTACAGTAAAAGAAAATTTCTTTGTGAGTCTTCAGTTTATAGTGTGGAAAATGATACTAATAAGTATGGATTCTTTCAATAACTGTAATGATTACGTTCTTATATATGAAGAATACGGAAATACTAGGAAGGAAACTGGGAAATACTGTGACAGAAAAAAACCTAAAGATATTATAATCCCTAGAAATGAAGTCTTCATACAATTTATAAGTAGTCAATTACCACCTACATTTTCAATTCATTTCCAAGCAGAAAGAAATGAGTGTGAGAGCAAAGAGCACAACTGCCACCATGTTTGCATTAACACTATTGGCAGCTATAAGTGTACATGCAGGACAGGTTATGAGCTTCACCCCAATGGCAAGACTTGCACAAGGAAATGTGGTGGAAATATAACTGCAAACAGTGGATATATTTTCTCGCCCGAATATTCACAAAACTACCAGCTGCCCAAAGAGTGCATCTGGTTCATAACAGTACCTAAAGAGTGTAACATTAGTTTAAACTTCAGAAAATTTAATATGCAATGTCCTAGTGTAGTGAGCGTGGATCTATATGCTGACAATGACCCGAACAAAATTAAACACTTTTGTGGTTTCAACAAGCCTTACAGAATGATATCAAATAGTAATGTTATAAAAATCAAATATATGTCTGTCAAACATGATGTCAACCAAGACTTTGAAGCGCATTTTTCTAAAAATTGCAATAGGTGTGTTCATAATGGAGGCTGTAGCCATTATTGTCAAGAAACTATTGGAAGCTATATTTGCCTCTGTGATGAGGGCTATAAACTTGATGATGACCAACAGACGTGCGTTCCTTTACAAGAATAGAAAAAGTTAGGTATAACAAAGTCAGGCCAATTCAATGTTACGAGTTAGAAAAATATTTTCTTACTTTGCAAATAATTTGGCTTAATGAGAACATGAAATATAAAGCATTTAATATTAAAATATTTTCTTAATTTGCAAATAATTTGGCTTAATGAGAACATGAAATATAAAGCATTTAATATTAAAATATTTTCTTACTTTGCAAATAATTTGGCTTAATGAGAACATGAAATATAAAGCATTTAATATTAAACTATTTTCTTACTTTGCAAATAATTTGGCTTAATGAAAACATGAAATATAAAGAGCATTTAATATTAAAATTTGAAAGTGTTTTTGTTTTCTCTTTTTAGAAATCCTAATTAAGTATTGTGCCGTCTGTCTGAAGAACATCATTCTGTTCTATAGTTATGGCTTAAAAAGCCAAAAATGACTATTAGTCATTTATTATTAAGCATCTGGATTTGATGGTATTCCAGCTAGCACTAGGTTCAAAATACTTTTTCAGGCAGAGTACCGAAGCAGTGTAAAGAAGCTAACGTCATCCCCCCGTGAGCAAAATGTGACCCAGGAAACTACCGACCAGTATCACTAACTAGCATTACATGTAAAATTCTAAAATTATTATTTTGTGGTTCATATGTAGCACTACTTTCATACTTAGAGCCTGCTCAGAGCGCTTTTGGTCCAATCTCAATTGTGGACCAGTGGGAGAGCGGGGAGGGGGTATCTAGGAGGTGCTGCCTTAAGGCCTTTAGGCGCTCAGTAAACACAACTCTGCCGAGTCGGGTGTCGAACCTCCTCTAGGTAGCCAAGCCAAGCCAAGTTCAAGCGCCCTTGACCACGCTTCCCACACATCATAAACCACTTTTATAAACATAATGTCCTTCCCTATACCAACAAGACTTTAGGAAATATAGATCATGTGAAACACAACTAATAGGATTAATTGATGATTTTTCAAATGGCTCAGATAATAATGAGGAATAGTAAAATAGTAGCTATTTTTTTTCTCTAAGGCATTTGACAAAGATCATCACTATAGCATGTCTTAAAAAATAAAATATTTTGGGTTATTTTCTGATAAGGAGATAATAACCTGTAATAATAAATGTCTCTAAATAAAAACAAACATTAACAATAAACTCAGGTGACCGTAAGGGATAGTCTTAGGTAAACCACTTTTTCTAATTTACATAAATGATTTGCCGAATTCCGTTAGTTCAGAAATAAAAGTCAGATTATGTATTAACATTTCCATAATACATACAAAAATAAAAACAATACAAGGAATCAAATAGGAGCATGCGCCAAAAAAGGTCAATTATTAATATTACAAAGACAGTTTGTATGGAAACACAAACTCAAAATCGGCCCCCGAAGTGGTCCACCCATCCAGAGAAAAGGCAGGTATCAATATTTTCAAAAAAACATCAGAATTAAATTCTATCAAAGACAAATGTCAAAGAAGAATGGAGAAAGAAGGTTGACAGATCTTGTGTGGTGCCCCAGCGGTCCAGCAGACCAAATGATAGGTGAAAGTAAATGTGAAGTTATATGCGAGTCTGGCCAACTGATGTTTTATAATGAATATATAATTGATCTAATTGTTTTGTAAAGGGTCAATCTCTTATTTAAATTCTAAAAAAAAAAAAAAAAAAAAAAAACTCTCGTGAAAAAAAAAATCCTTTAGTTCAGTGTTCTATGGTTCCAAAGCAGCACTGCAGTTCTCGCGATAATATGAAAACCTACTTATTAAGTATTGTTTTAAATTATGTCCAACTTATATGCAACTAAATAGATATTTTTCTTTTAATAAAGTTAACATTATTTTTGGTTGAATGCAGTAGTTAGTATGACAGATCTTACATAACTTAGCAATACAAATGTAAAAAAAAATTTTTTACAAAAAATCTAAAACCATTTATTTAAATGTGTTAAAAATATGGTAAATGGTAGACTCCCTTAGTAAAGAGACCCCTGCGTTTGTTACTATTAATAAAGAATAGTTCTAAAAGTGGTGTATTTTTATGAAAAAACTGCTTGCATAAGTGATTTAAAACATTATATATATTTTTTTTTTTTTTTTTTGCTTTTAGAACAGAACAAAGTAGACGTTGCATCAGAACTTTGAATGGACTAATTTATTATGATGTTGGATTTTCACTATCTTTTCTAGTTTACGAGATCTAAACGGGACGAACAGATGTACAGACATTTCACACAAAACTAATAGCGTCTTTTCCCCTTTCGGGGGACGCTAAAAAACATAATAATAAATACCAACTACCTTATTTATGGTAACCTGTTACACGAGACTAAAATCCCAAAATGGTTATAATAAATGAAAAATAGGTGACCGGTAACTTCATCCCCGGTCATTTCATCCCCCAGACACTTCAGCTCCCGGTCATATCTTCCCCCGGTCATGCTGTTAAGGCTATGACTTTAAGCCCTCGTTTTATCTAATACATAAATGTGATTATTTAAAATGCTTTTTGATATATTTTGACATGTTACTAATGCGTTTATAGTGTTTCCTCTTCCACTTTGCATTCTTGATGAGAAATCTTATAATATATTGTAAATCTGGGTGTGTACTTAGCTGTAGCGCTTCTATTGGATGTGGGGGATCTAATATTATAATATTATCCTGCGCATGACGTAATGATCAAAGGCAAAGTTGTGAAAATTATTTGATAGATAGAAGTGCGATTAGAATAATTATGACCATGCCGGTGATAACTTATCATTAAATGCCAAGGTGTGGAAATCTTTTGAGAGATAGAAGTGCGATTAGAATAATTATGACCGTGCCGCTGATAACTTATCATCAAAGGTCAAGCTGTGGTGAAAGTACGACCATGTTTCACTTTATTTTATTTTTCAATCGCTCTTTCTTGAAATTAGGCGCGTCATTTTTAGCCTTGAAATAAGTTTTTATTTTCTAATAAAGGTTAACGACCCATATCAGGATAACACTTTTTTTTTTTACATTACCTTTATATTTATAAATGTTAAATTGTTATAGTTTAAATTTGCATTTTATCTTTATTGTAATCTTATCTAGTGTATTACACTTTTTGTCATTTAATTAAAAAAATGGATATATTAAATATTGCTCATTTCATGATTTTTACAATTACTATTTGTTAGATAAAATGATCAGATGATGAAAATAATAGGGGATGAAAATAACAGAGGATGAAATAACCGGGGGATGAAATGACCAGGGGATGAAATGACCGGGGATTAAGTGACTGGGGATGAAATGACCGGGAACCTCTCATTCTGGATTCCATATATTGATGAAATTATAAAAAAGAAAATATAAAAAGCTTTAAAAACAAAACAAAAGTTGTATCAATTAGGTTTGAATCTGTCATGTAATTAAATTTTTAATAAATCTAGATAAACAACAATTTTTTTTATGAAACTTTCTTATTTCTGCGGATAGTCCACGAGAAAACAAGAGTAGTATTCACACTACGCATGACTGGCTGCGCGCTTGACTGTCGTTTAAATTTATCAAACCCTGCCCGATCCCATCCCCCTTTGTCTTGCGAGAGGTTATATATATATATATATATATATATATATATATATATATATATATATATATGTAAATAGCAGGGCCGGACTTAATCATTTAGGGGCCGTATGCGAAACGGGTTTCGCGACCCAAGTTTGGGTAGGGAAGCGGATAATAAGTGAAATTTAAGAATTTGTATTAGAAAATAAATTCGTCTTTGCATTTCATTCATTCTTTACTACGTACAGAATTACTTTACGAACCTTGCCTGTAGCAAAGTCATAGAGTATATCATAATAATTCTGTTTGAGGCGCGAGAAGCTTTTTTCACCAGAATACACAACTACGGCTGATGCATAATGGCGTGCGTAAGATTGACGTTTTCCATGTTGAATGACACCTCAAAATGACAATTTTTGTGTATATATTTCCGTATATTTTAAGGACTTTTTTGGTATATTTTGCGATTTCGGGAGATTTCGAGGAGCTCCTGGTAAATCGACAAGAAGGCGCGAGTAATCTGTTTTAAGTTTTAAAAGGGTTTAATTTAATACTTAATACACCTTGAATTATAGCGGGACCTATGAAAGTGCGGGGCCCACTGCGGTCGCGTATGCTACATCGCCGGTCGACTAGTTATATATAAAACACATTAAATCTTTAAATACAAAAAACAAAACCTAATAAATACCTAAAATACATATCTTGTTCTTTATGCTAGGACGAATTTGTATGAATGTTCCTTTTTCCTTATATTATGCTATTATATAATGGAGTTGGTTGCCTGAATCAGCCGGGTAAATCAACGACTCGGCTGGTTTCAAGTCATTGAATGACATACATGATTAGATTGACCTAGGGACACTTGCTTGGAGCGCCTTGAAAGAAAACAAAAACGGTACGTATAGTGATTCAATAAGAGGAAACGAGAGGGCCGACAGTTTGTGGAGCTAGGAACGCTTCTAGACCCACCAGAGGAGCCGCAAACATACGATAGTGCAAAACCGAGGATTTGTGAAATGTCTGTCTGTTCACTATCTGACTGTTTTATTAGCACGTGGTTTGCTGAAGAGGGGGGCCCTCATGGTGTTACCCGCTTTCATAATATTAGGTCTCTACCTGCTCAAGGCGGACCCTAGAAACGCTGCAAACGTCTCTTGTCAAGCTAGTGAGGCTCTTAAAGACCAAGAAGTCCGATTCAACGAGTGGGTGTCGGTCAAGTGTCTATGCAGTCAAGAGAACTGAACATTTTGCAGTACGCAAAATTTCGCTCAATAAGCGTAGTGGAATTTCGAAAGTACGTTTTCATAGTATTAAGCGGCCCGGCTTATGGCGGGCTTTCGGACTCAAAGGAAGAATAACTGTTCCTGGGAATATCTCTAAGTACCTTCTATGTATGTGAGAAGGTTTGATAAGAGTATAAAGCAGCGTTTCTCAACTTTTTAGCTCCGCGACCCCCTAATACAAATTTTCACTTGGCGGCGACCATAAAGTTTCGTTCATAAGTCTATGTAAATGTGATTTAGGTAATGTTATAAAATTGTTACAGAATGTACATTACTGATGTTAATTCCATTGTTAGAGACCGAACATAGCAAAAGCACTATATAGTGTACAATAAATGTACGCTTCAATTACATTTATTTATTTAGTTTCATTGATTGATTGCTCGAAGTTTGTTTCATAATTTGTGTGGTAATAATGTACTCTAAGTAATGTTTCATTGATTTCATTAGTAGACATGTAGATACATACCAAGCATGGAGCAATAATGTGTTTGTTACATCACGTTAAAAACGAAAAAGGCGAACCACAGGATGAGGACCCCTGGTATCAAGTGTTTCAACAAGCTTTTCACAGACATTTTAGTAAAATCCTATTATAGCGTATATCCTTAGCATAATTAAAAACTTTATGAGTAAAGAAAGTTCCAATCTATTGCAATGTTACTCTATACAACTGACTCGAAACTTAATATATATATATATATATATATATATATATATATATATAAAACATACACACAAAGCAAGAATGTGTATGTGTGTGTGTAATTCCTACTAAAGGGAGGTTAACATTTATAACATAGTTCAAAATAATTTAAAGTGTGTCTTATCCCTTGGACAAAATTTCATCGTTAAAAAAAAATATCATTAAATGATCTCTTTTTAAATCATTTTAAATTAAAAAGTAAATGTATCTATATATAAAAACTAGCGTACACACCGGCTACGCCCGTTGATTTGTTTATTTATAACTTATTAAAGCTGGATCATCCCTTCAATTGAACGATCACACGAACATACCTTTTAGCGCGTGAATTATTATGCCAGCCAGTTGTCTCCCCAACTCTCTTTTTTCCCGAAGACCCCCCCCCCCCCCAATGAATGTCCCATTCCACTTTCACCTACTTTAGTTTTGCATGCTACATTTATTTGTGCATCGTGTCCAACAGATAAAAGAAAATATCAATCAGGTGTCAGTAGTGGAGCTTGTGTCTCAGATGAAGGAAGCAAACCTGAACTACTTTCCAGTAGCACTTGCAAAACTCAAAATAATCTGGACAGAAAAAAACATAGCCCTCGACACTAAAATCAGACTAATGCGCTCCCTGGTCACGGCCACATACTTATATGTATGCGAAATTTTAGAAATACGAAATTTATGTGATATTTCTTTTTTATGCTTTATGATCCGACAGTAACGATTGGCAGGTCACGTATCCCGTATTGGGGACTCACTTATGGGTGAGATGAAAGGTGTTCGATGTAAAAAAAAAAGGAGCCCCATGGAAACGCTACAAGGACCGTATTAGGCGCCAACGTGCTTTAACTGACATAGAATGCAGCTTCTTGCTGCAGTCGACTTCAGAACGAGAAAGCTGAAGATCCCTTACAAAGCCCGCAGGTTACACATATGACACTAAAAGAAAATCCACTGACGAGGACAGACACAGACTGCGAAAAAAAAATTCAAAGTCGACCATCGGAGAACAATAATTATGTCTGTTTTGAATATTGCAAAATAAGTAGGTCGCAGCTGGTTTCAGGGGAAATACCCTCGAGCACGGCCTCCCCCCAGTGCTCAGTCCCGTCATGCGTCCTTTTCACGGTCTCCGTAAATGACCTACCGGCTCAGCTAAAACGCTACACGCAGCAACCACTATACAAAATGTCAATGAGGGGAAGAAGAGGGAACCGAGTCTCATATTCTTTAGGAATGTCCCAGACTTGCTGATCTCGACAGGTCTGGGAAAACAAAAAATCTCGACCTGTATGCACTACGCAAAACAGCAGGCTTTCTGCAAGAGAGGATTTGAGCCATAAGCCTTCACTTAAATGGAGATTGATGAAACTGGTGTTGAATGGGGTATCTTACGGTATTTTCTTTTATTCCGAAAAAAATAAGTGTCAACATACAAAAACTTAGATAATCGGTAATCTGAGAGAGCCTTTATTTTGAATGGCGGTAATCATGGGGGATGGAGAAAAAAAGTCAAAATCCACTGGCTGCATTGAACTAGATAGACAAAGGTAAATGGTTTTGATTAGTTCGCCTGGGAAGCATTAGTGTTTTGGTTGAGTCCAGTTTTATTAACAACGTTTTGCAAGCAATTACATGAAAAATTCAGATACTGTCAGAGTTCGGAAAGTAAGAACCAAATTCTTAAGGTAATATGGTAAATATATGAGATGGCGGAAAAACTATACAAAAAGAAAAACAACAACAACTGGTTTTCCTGCTTTATCCGGTGTACAAAATAAAGAATGCTTGTTAAAAGGTAAATTGTTGATAGTGACAAAGTTCAATAGCAATGCGCACTTGTGCTCGATGAGGTGATGTAATGAAGAATGAGATAGATTACACAGATTACACAGATAACACAACATTTCTGAATGAAAGAAATGACATTGTTGGACTATTCGTCAGGCTTGCTACTTATTGTCGTTTAGTTTTTTGGCTAGCTATCACTGTTGTAAGAGTTAAAGCCTTCTCTGGTTAGTTCTTCTCTAGATCCAAAGACTATTGATCTCTCTACATTGGTAAGTAAACGTTATTCTTAATAATTGTTTGTTGATGCGTCAATCTATGCACATGCTCGTATGGCAGGACGACATTCGCCTGTTCTTGAAAGTAGACCAACTTAAACCATTTTAGTCATCTTTCACACACACACACACACACACACACACAAACACACACACATGCCAACAACTGTTATTTAACATACTTTTTTCTTACGGTATAAATTCTTTTTTTGTTTAATATTAATCTTTTACTAGTTCTTGTTATTTTTTTAAATCTTTTATTTTACAAATTATATATAATCAGTAACCTAAATCTTTGCCATTTAATATGATATATGTTTTTTTAATGTGTGTGTTTGGAATGTTTTAATAGATTTTTTTAAATGTTTGTGTTAGGAATATTTTAAAGGCGTTCATTTCTAGTAAGTTCTCTTTATTCAACATATTATTTTATCTTATCTAATAAAATACATACGCTACTTCAAAAAAGCAGATGATTACGTCCTACGCGTCATGCATCTAGTCATGCATCTTAAAAAAATAAAATAATTCTTAGTAGTATTATTATATGCAGTGTGTAATTAAATACTAAGTATTGTCTTGGAAACAAATGCTCCTTCTTCCCTAGTGCTATTAGATTATTAAAGCATGGAATGGGTTGCCTTAGCCAGCAGAATTGGCAGAATTTAAGTCATTGGTTAATATATAAAAAAAGTTTTTTAAAGTGATGCTAAGCTGTATGCCTTAAGACCTATGGACCTGTGCAATTGACAAATTATAAATATAGCTTAGTGCGGAACTATTTCTACATGTCATACAATTTATTACATGAATCCTATTTTTTATTTGTACGTTTCATTAAAAGAATAACAAGTTTTACTATAAATGCGCTGTTCTGCCTATTAGTACTTGAAAGTTGTCAGCTCATTGTTTACATTTTCAAAGTTAACTTCTGGTTTCGTTTATTATGAAATAAAAGAGAGAAAAAGAATAAACAAAGAAAATATTCCGTGCTGATAATCAGTATTTTATACACGGATTACACCACATCTCAATTTTTGAAACTTCTCCATATATAAAGACAGTATAAAGACAATGGTGAATTTAAAAAAACTATTTCACATTTCCTTCCATCGTATCAGCTGTTTTTAACATTGAATAGTATAAAAAAATTGAATCTACTTTTTTTTTTTTCTGTTTTACTCTGAAGGAAGTAGTGTAACAGTGTTTTTGGGTAGAAAGAACGACAACTCTTGTACATGTTTTCTGAGCATGGAGCAGTATTACACAGACACAACTGAATGACGTAGTAGCGGGTAGCAGACGGCAAGCAAGGGGTGTGTTTTGTTCGTGTCTAGAAACAAGCGAACACTTTGATCTCTGGGAGCGACTTAGTGCCCAAGGACTACGTGACCCTCTGGTGTGACCTTTGTCTGGAAGGATAGGATCAAGGATATATGATCTATGTGTAATAAAGATCTATTTGATATTTACAAAGCACTGGCTGGTGTACAGTCGAAGTTAGGGGAGAGAAAGAAAACGTCAATCTTATTCAGTTCAAGCTTATTGAAAAAATAACTCAATTTGATGGTGAAGTAGTGTTTTGTCTTACATCTATTTATCAAATCTGTCTCTCTCTCTCTCTGTTATCTATCTATCTATCTATCTATCTATCTATCTATCTATCTATATATCTATCTATCTAACTGGAGCAGAAGGAACTTGCAGATACACTCAAAATGGGAGAGGCTTCGGAAGTAGAATGGAAAACTTAGAAACCAGCGGCCATTAGCGTGCAGCACAGTCCTACACCCTGACAGACCCTACGACGCCGCTGATCTTCTAGATTGTTATGGCACGACTAGGGATTGGTTATTAGTTTCGGAAATAGAGGAAGTTTTGACCTAGAGACATTGACGTGACTAGTAAAAACAAGACTTGGTTACGTTGGGGAGATGGCCGATGTCAACAGACTACTTTGGGGATAGGAAGCTTGTTATGAACGTAAAGACTTAGCTAACATTCGACGGTTACCTTCGTTAATATTAAACTTCTTGTTCAGTATCAGCGTCGACTAAATGCTATTGATTGTTCAGCCTTTCGCCGGTGTTATTAGATATCGTTGAGTGTTACCTCCATTTGGTTTACCTGCACTAGACACCGCGGAATTGCCTAACAGGATACACCAACTGCGTAGAGAAGAAGAGGCATTGCTGTCTAGGCGACATCGTTCTGACCTTAGCTATGTTCAATCATTCATATAATTTCTGAGATAATATATAGTCGCTCAGCTACTACAGTATACCATAAAAGCTATAGATGGTTCATTTTTAGAGCATAAAAAAGATGAAACACATCGTACTGATAAATGTGTTAGTCAATACATTTTCTAGTCTATTAAAATTTTCGATAAAAAGTATTGCAACAATCAATGTTTATGAATGTAATGCAATATGTTACTAAATCTATATTTTCACTTGAAACTACGATTGGGATGGGTGGTGTTTTTTTTCAGGTGTTTTTTAACTCTAGCTTTCTGAAGAAAGTGTGTATACTAACAGAAGAGCTAATGGCCTATCTGTTATGCTAGCACCAGAGTTTTCGAAGCTGACTTGGCTTGGTAATTATAAAAAAAAAAATATAACGCGATGTCGACTATATGATAATTACAATATTTAAGTACATGTAAAGTACCGTAAATTCATAAAAGATAAATGAATAAACATATATCACATTATCAATACGTATAAAATGGCAGCACTAGATTCACTATTTTTAATGAGAGAAAATTGTGGATTACCAATAGCCAAATTATGTACAATCAGTAGCATAGCTAGGAATTCACCATCATTCGCCCCCGGGGGGGGGGAGCTTTACCACTTTGGGGGTACATTTCCAAACTCTCCCCCTTACTCCACCCACACTAACAACGCCCCTGTGTACAGTCCTGACAATAACCATGTGCCCTTCAACTCAACAACACCGCCTAACTGCAAGAAAAGGACCAAGCGAGCTGACCACTTGACCATCGAGTTTCCTCCCCCCCCCCCCCCCCCCAAACAAAGGGCATCTGATAGTGATTAGAACTGTGCCTAACTTCGTTCTTTTTTTCTATCACTTTAAAGATAGTGTACTTTATGCCCCCATTTGATGTACAATATGTAGACATCTTTATTCTTTTAGAATTTAGCTTCTCCTTTGTATTTAATGTGGATCAAAGGGTAGCCGAACTCGTAAAAATGCTAGGTTATCATAGTGAACACAGGAAACTTACGCACTTAATGAAGGCACAAGCGTTTATCACATAAAAACTAATGAAAACATTAGTTTACCTGAGAAGAGACATGAATAAAACAATATTTCAAATGCAAATAAAAATAGCGAACAGTAAGAGAGCTTTTTTTTTCTTTACTACCTGTCAGAGTAAAAGTTAAGTTCCCTTCAGACATCTATAGGGCGGATGATGTAAAGGTCATTAGTTTAGGTGGCCTACGGTTAAACAGGGTGCAATGTAGCCAACACAACGACCATCAGCCTTTACTCTTTTCCCTAACTACCAGGCTCCAATTAGACCTGGGTGGGCTCAGGGTGCCATTAGGATCCCGAAATGAAAAATTTTAGTCTTCACCAGGACCCAGCCACCGCCACCCCACACCTTACCCAAACCACCACCTGACAGGGTGGGGACAAGTTACTTAAACAGAATGCTGAGTCTTCGAGCCTGTACTGAGTTTAGGCACTAATCAAGTATTTGGAACAACAATACTTGTGCAAGTTTATTGATATCTACCGTTACTTCGCTGTAAAAGAATTATAAACAAAAGTAAGTTACAATTGTTGATGTAGTCTACTTACATAATTCCCAACATATTTTTTAGATTTACTTTAAACGTAAATGCAACCTATGGGTGAGTGAGTTGAAGGGGCAGATAATCTATTTCTTTTGGCTTCAGTTGTCGAGGAACTCAAAGGCCAGCACAACGACAAGCTGCCTTTATTTCCTCAACAAATCTCAAGTATTCATTAGAGTTGGATGGATTAAAAATCCTTAAGTTTAAAATTTTCACTTGATTCCAACTCAAGTCCTCCCTGGTCAAGATGTAAGCGTTTTACCACTTTGCCTTTAACACAGTAAATGATTTTCTGAGCATTACATTTTTTTTTAAAATCTTCAAAATGAGTTTTCTGAGTTTCATGACGTCTTAATAATTTACTTCGATGTTTTGTGGTGTGAAACATTATCTATGTGTTTTAGGATCTTGAGACTTATCATGCCATCTAATTATGTTAAAATGATTGATTATTTCTTTGACTATTGTTTTTTTTTTCCTTATTTCTAAGAATAATAATATTGCTAAAAGTGTCAAAGGGAAAGAAACATAGAACTCTGGGATAGAGAATGGTTGGACTGAAAGAGAAACAAATTTCGAAAAAACTGCTTCAAGAAGAAAGTAAGTAAACAGTTACCATTTTAGACCATACGGTATATAGGGCAGATGACGTTAGAGTCATTTGTGTCTTTGGCCATCGGTTAACGAGCAGGGTGCCTTGTGGTCAGCACAACGTGCTAGCGCCTTTACTTCTCCCAAGTAAAGTCAAGTGCCAATTAGAGTTGGGTCGACTTAGGGGCACACAAAGAATTCCGAAGTTCAAAATCCCAGTCTTTACCGAGTTTCAAACCAAGGAGCCCAAGATTGGAAGCGTTTGACCACTCAGCCACAGCACCCCAAATTTCCCAAATGCTCTGGTGCAATCTGTTAAGTGGTCACGTGGGGTAGGGGGAGTAGGAACTATTAGGGAGAAGGCTGCCCTTAAGGCGCTCAGAAAACAGAGTTCTTGCTAGGTATCCAAGCGGTTTATTGCACTCAGCAATAGATCCCACAGATGTGAAGAGTCAATACAGAAACTTTTACAGAAACGTGTCAAGTAGTAAGAGCTGATGTCAGAGATGACGTCACTGTTGGTTAGCCCCAGGTATTATGTAACGCCAAGTAAAACTAAGCTGAAATTAGAGCATGACTTCTGCAACGAACGAGAGGTTGAAGTGAAGCGAGAGTGAAAGAAAAGGGGAAGCAGTGGCTAGAATAGAAACACAGACATTACTGCATTTTTTGTTCATCAGAAAATATGCAAAATATCAAGAAGTCTGTGTAAAGTTACTCAATGAATTTCTGTCTGTTCTATTCATAGGAAAACAAAAATGTGTCATTGTAGTCACAATAAATTTCCTCTAGGGATTAATAAAGTTGTCTTAATCTTAGTTAAAATCATAGTTTTCGTTTAGGTCTTAGTCTTCTTCTTAGTTTTAGTCTCCGTCCTAGTTTTTAGTCTGAGCCTTAGTCACTAGGGGATCCAGAACTTTGGAGTGGGGGGAGGCGATTTTTTTCCAAACCCTAACGCCCATTTAACCCTAACCATATGCATAAACGTGAGTACAGCATATATACATATATATGAGAAATATAAAAAAAACAGTGTTTCTCAACTTTCTGCGAAAGCTTGGGGGTCTGGGGGAGCGCTGTAAGCCTCCTCAGTGAGATTCGGGGCGAAGCTCAGACAGCAAAATCGTTTTCTTGCATTCTTCACTGCAGAGACGCATTCTCCTGACATTTACAGCTCATTATTCATCCTATTAAAAATGACCTTTTCAATAATGTTTTATTTTTAAGAAATATTCTAATATGAATTAGATAGGCCCTTACTACATTGCAAATAAAACGATTTGAAAAGACCACACATATTTAGACTAAGGCTTCGAAAATAATATTAAAAAAACAAGATTACAAAGACAGTTTGTGTGGAAACACAAACTCAAAATCGGCCCCCGAAGTGATCCACTCAGGCAGGCTTCAATATTTTTAGAAAGAACATCCAAATGAAATTATATCAAAGACAAATGAGAGAATGGAGAAAGAAGGTTGATAGATCTTGTGTAGTGCACCAACGGTACAGCAGATCAACGGATAGGTGCAAGTGAATGCAAAGTTAGATGTGAACCTGGCCTAACTAGTTCCCCTTTCAGACCTTGTGGTCTATAGGGCAGATGATGTAAAGTTCATCTGTTTTTGTGGCCTACGGTTAATGAGGGTGTCATGTAGCCAGCACAACGACCAACCTTTACTTTTCCCCAACTAATATTAGGTACCCATTGGAGCTGGGTGGACTCAGAGGCACCTAAGGATTCCGAAGTTGAAAATTCCAGTCTTCACCAGGATTCAAACCCGGGAACCCTTGTTTGGAATCCAAGCGCTTTACCGCTCAGCTACCGCGCCTCTCCTGGCCTAACGGAAGTCTTATAATAGACGTAATTGTTTTGAAAAGGATCAATGTCTTATTCGAACGCTCAAAAAAAAAAAGGAAATATTTCCGCAATAAAAAATTGTTCACGAAAATGACGTTTACAAGATTACTATTCTTTTTAATTTAGGTCTAACTTATAATGCCTACTAATTAGCTTTTTCTCTTTAAAAAAACTGCTTGCATAACTGATTTTAAATATTAGATTTTTTCGCTTTCAGAAATAAAAAAAGTAGCCGTTGCATCAGAACTTTGAATGGTCTAAAATATTGTGATGTCGAATTTTCAATATCTTTTCTACTTTACGAGATCTAAACGGGACGGACGGACAGACGGACAGACATTTCACACAAAACTAATAACGTCTTTTCCCCTTTCGGGAGCCGCTAAAAATGCTCATTTGTAAGTGATATATTTGGTTCATTAGGCATGTTTGTAACTTTGTTTTGTTACAGAACTATAATTCAAAGCTCTAACAAAAATTTCGGAAGTGGGAGGAGAAATTAAGTGGACCAATTAGATTCTACTCTAAATTTGTTTGCATTTTTAGGATTGCAGCATAGATTATCAGCTATAAGCCCAAATTTATTTAACTAGAAAAATAGCATATTGAGTAAAGGTTGGAAAAGGCGACTAGGAAAAGAATATTTTGGTTCAGAACTCATCTCAATCGTTACTCTTATTCTGAAAAATTTCATATGAATTCTAAATTTTCCAAAGCAAAGTCTTTAAAAAATTATGATAAGTTTATGTGAAATTACATAAACTTTGTCGCCATATTGGACTATTCTGCTTTAAAACGTCGTTTTCGTCTGAAAAGGGGAGGGGCGGTAGAGTGAAAACGATTAATCCTCGCTCTTTTTTATAATTTCCGCTAATGATTGCATTTGGCATTAAAGAATAATGGTGGGGCGACTCGATATAAGAATTTAATTATAGCATATATAAATTATATTTGTAACAAATTCTTCTTTTAATTTTGTAATTTCTTGACTATAATTTAAAATGTATTTTGGTTTGTCGGATGGGCGGAAGGTGATGGCATGTATCGCCCCTCCCACCTGGTACAACCCTTTTTCATTTTACATTTACTAATGATAAAATTTGAGATTAGAGTGCGGTGCGACATAATAAATGGGTTCACATATCAATACGTAGTTTATATAATATATATATATTCAAGTAATTTTGCTCACAAACTATGATTTTCCATAAAAATAGGACCGCCCCCCCCCCCCAATCAGAGGGCTAGAGATGCAATCGCCCCCCCCCCCCAATTGGCTAACAGAGGAACGACATAATGTAAAGATCGGTTTAGATATCAATAACACGTTTTAATCCTATAGATATTTAATGCTTCTGTTAGCAAGCTGTGATTTCTACAAATTGATTGGACCCCCCCCCCCCACTCGAAAGTTTGTAGGGGGGGGGGATTGATGCCATCGCCCCTTCCCGACCCCATCAAATCGGCCTACAATACTAGAGGGGGGGGCAAAATAATCTAAAAATAGGTTGAAATATAAATAATTAGCATATATTATTAACATAAGTAATACATTCGTATACAAAATTGTGTGAATTCTATACTAAAATTCGTCGACCGAGTGGGGTGGCGCGATCGCCCCTACCGCCCCCACCCCTGAATCCGCCAGTGGTCTTATTCTTTATTTTAGTGTAGGTGTTAGATGAAATTAAAATAAAATTTGTTTTGCGTGTGGGTCACTATGCACACTTTCTTACTGTCTAACTCATTCTCCATTGCAATGACCTTTAATTCAAACATAATGTCAATCTATGGGAATGCATAATTGAAATAAAATAAGTACGATTTGAAAACCAGATTAGCCAGCCCTATGTTCATTTAGCATCGTCGAAAATATAAACAACACAGACTACCTCACAAATGTCTAACCACAAACGAATCTGGTGCCAATAGTTGGAACTGAACCGAGGCCAGTTTTTTTTTTTTTTTCTTTTTCCTTTACCTGTGCGCTGCTAGCTTTTCACTCCCATCAAACGAGACTTTTTTCCCCCAACACAGACAGTGTTTACAAATTATTGCCGCTGCGACTTCTTAGCATCTAGATCTGGGTCTCGCACTCGTGTCATTCATAACAAAACAAAAAAAAGAAATATATCTCATCATTTGAATCAGCTGTCTTAGTGTGTCAGGAGAATAGAGCGGGTTCAAAAGTCAAGTACGTCAAGTTGTGTTCTTAAAGTGTTCCAAGTCTTATTATCAAGGGATTTTACTTATCTGCTGACATAGATACTACAAAGGTAAGCATTCTATATTTATGTATATACATATACATACTTACCAGATATATATATATATATATATATATATATATATATATATATATATATATATATATATATATATTATAGTGTATATAGGAACTTATCCGAGATTAAATGTAAGAGTATAACCGAAATAAAACACCTTATATCTGAAACAGTTATTGCGTATCGCATGTCTTAAAATAAAAGGAAAAATCACTTGCATAAATCACCATGGGCAAACGAACCGTATAATGTATTGGTTGACATGCTGCAATTCTAACAAATAAAAAGGCCTGACTTTAGGGGCTCAGAAGCCGGACTGTCTAGAATTATTCATTTAGGAATAGGCCTTCACACAAAGAATTTGTTTAAAGCTGTTGTAGTTAATTATGCTTGTTATTGAGATGTCTTATGCAGGTAAATGACCTCTTACTATACAGTGAATGAACTTCTGCTACCTTAGAATCCAGGTGTAGTTTCCTACATGTCTGTCGCTGAGGTCTATTCCCTACTTGTAATATTTTATTGTAAATCTATTTCCGTTATGTCTGTCTGTACATATTGAATGTGTGGAGTTTTTTTCTTTAAAGCCGTCTCTTGTCATCATGTTTCATTTATTTAAATAGTAATAAAAGCTTTTTGTCATTCGAATTGTAAAGCTCAATGGGGCAAACTTTACATTCAGTTAGGTTGTGTTGGGGAGACAGAATACACCTTCACGGATCTGTGCATTTACATATTTACATAACAAAAGTAAATCACGTCTATCACAAAGATATTGTCAAATTGTAAGGTGTCTGTCTGTGGGGATGGGGCTTTCGTGGGCTTATACAAATATAATAATATAATTATAGTTCGTCCATCGTGGTTCGATGATGACCACTTTGTCATCCAGGGGGCTGAGGGCTTTGCACAGGGTTTCTATCTTTGCACTGGAGTTCTATGCCTCCTCATGTGGCTGGTGAGACCTACGTAAGCCCGGAATGTTCGGCTGCACACTGGGCAGGTTATTCAAGCTGCAGCTGGTGTCGTTTGCCTTGCTTTTCTTCTCTGGCGTTTTTCTTCTGCCAGCGTTGTTCTCTTTTCCTCAGCAACCTATGCGCCAGTTTTTACAGCGTGCCTCTGTCTCCTAGGTGGCTGGGTCTATGCTAAGCGCCTTCGGAGAAGCTTTGAGGGTGTCCCTGAAGGGCTTCCTTTGACCACCTTGCGAGTGCTTTCCTTCGCTTAGTTAGCCATACAAGAGTCGTTTAGGGATGCCGTGGTCTTCTATTCTGCAGACGTGTCCTGCCCATCGTAGCTGGGACTGCATCAGGATTGTGTGGATGCTTTTCAGACACGCTCTTCGAAGGACTTCAGTATCTGGTATTTTGTCTTGCCATTTGACATTTAGTATTTTTCTCAGACATGTCATGTGGAAGTGGTTTAATTTCTTTACGTGTTTTCTGTACACTGTCCATGTTAACTTCGGGATCTTCGGGCGCCTCTGAGTTCACCCAGCTCTAGTGTGTGTCAGACTTGACTTGGGGAAAAGTAAAATCGGTTGGTCGTTGTCCTGGTCACATGACACCCTCGTTAACCGTGGACCACAGTAACAGATGATCTTTACCTCATCTGCCTTATAGACCGCAAGGTTTGAAAGGGGAACTTTAATTTTCTTTATACGCATTTCAGCAAGAGCCTGGATTCGAACTCTTGCCCCTATGATAGGTAGCAACGTGGCTTAGGCCACTCAGACACACATATGGAATTACACTATTTAAATTGGTTACTAGATATTGTGTTGTTTCTACGCCTAAACAAGGATCCCAGGCATACATTGGAACATTTTAGTTCATGAGACACGAGCCATTCAATTACTTTTTAGCATATAGAAAGACTAGTGGCGGGCAGTGGAACATTGAGTCATGAGACATGGACGTTTAAACCACTCAATTACTTTGTAACATATAGAAAGATTAGTGGCGGGCAGTGGAGCATTGAGTCATGAGGCATGGTCGTTTTAACCATTCAATTACTTTGTAACATATAGAAAGACTAGTGGCGGGCAGTGGAACATTGAGTCATGAGACAAGGACGTTTAAACCACTCTATAACTTTGTAACATCTAAATTAACAAGTGGCGGTCAGTGAAGGGGGCATCACATTAAACTAGTGTTATGTACGCATAACACTATGTATAGGCATATGTATAACTTAAATAGTTGTCGAGGTTGTATTTGTGCCTTTGTATGTCTGTCCGGTCACCTCGAAAATATCTTCAGTAAGCTAGTTAAGTCAAACAAGTAACCAAGTAATCCCAATAACAGAATTTAAAAGTTTAATTGTATGTTTTGTTAGTTCCTACATAGCATTCAGAGGAAAACAAATAGTCAATGGTACATATTAAGTACTATTTCAGTGAACATGTATGTACAAATACTTAACATAAAAGCACACCATAGTCGCAATGTCAGAGATACAATCCAGGCTCACACAGGACTAGTGGCGTAGCTAAGGTGGGGGGAGAATTTGAAAATCCCCTCTGTCCCCCACTTGAGGGGTCCCCAATTGTGTGTTAATTGTTTTTACATTAAATATTAATTATTACGACATTATCTTCTCATGTCATGATGTCGTATGCCTTAAAGAGGTCAAGCCACCCGCACCCCCAAATCCCTAGCTACGCCACTGCAATGGACACAATCAAATACGACCCATACACAGCGAGCAAGTATGGTCTATACAAAGACAAACAGTCTACGCTCAGATGAAACTTTACTACCACAGAGTCCAAGCCTGAGTCCTTAAACAAGAAAAAAAAATGAATTCCTTGTGATGGTCACTCAACATAACTCTAATGACGAACTGATTTAGAGCAACGAAATAAAGATGAAAGTAACAGAACACCAGACATACCCAATACTGGGGAACAACAAGAAACAGTCTACAGAGGCCGAGCGATCCAAGCCAAGCATAATAAACAATGAAGTTTACAGAATGTAACAGCGCATAAAATACCTTGTTGGTGCACATTAAAGTAGTGCTATGTACTTATAGTTTGCATCGTAAGTCTTCGCGATCTGTTCTTTCTTTTCGAATGTTATGTTTTAAACATTTCCTTTGTTGAGATGAATCTTGCAAAGTCCAAAGCTCGTTTCTTTAGATGACTATGTAAATATGCAGGCAGACACAAACAGAGGATTAAATTGCAAAGTACATTCACCTTTTTAGTAATTATTGATCAGGCCTTAAGTTGTTGGGTTTTTTTTTGTTTTTTTTTTGCTATTACATAGTACATACTCTACACAGTCTTATGTGTAAACATAAGACAAAAAGGAAATCATGTACTTACATTTGGTGTAGTTACTCATCATGTTACGCAATTACGCAAGTTTCAATCGCATTTACAAATACGTGTGAACTTTAACCACCGCTAATATTTATGTATATATATATATATGAGCACTTTTACTTTAAAAAAAATATAACTAGTGTTTTAGAACAAAATGATGTCATTACGATATATAGTCAATTGCAATGTCTTCGATTTCTAAGATGAAGAAGGCATGCAGTGATTCACATGAATATGCAGACTTAGTTACGACCTTCCTAATGTTCCCGCATCTCTTGTGAGTTCTTTCCCACAAAAACCCTCTCTTAATAGAATTTTATTTTAAAATGTAAAATAAAATAATCAATTAAACAAGATTACAAAAAGAGTGTGTTAAACAAAAAGGCGAAACTACCAACAGGTTATCACGTTTTGTAAAGATGATTTAAAAAATGTTTCTCATAATCAAAAAAAAAATTCAAGCTTTTAATACGAATTGAAACAAATTACTAATATTAATTTTCATTTAATGATTCAGACTTGTTTCGCACAAACTTGGGTGCACGTAAAATGTACCTCAAGTGACCTTTGTTTTGGTGTTTATTGTTTTAAAAAACTGTCCGAAATATAGAACCAGTCTTTAATATATATATATATATATATATATATATATATATATATATATATATATATATATATATATAATGCTTGTAAATGCTATTTGTTCCAGTGGGCTTACTTGCAGACGATATCAAGATTCCATGCAATTTGATTACGCTAATGTTCTTTACTAGACATTATCGGAAGAATGTGCAAACCAGAACTCGAAGTCAAAAGTATATTTCTTTAATGGGTCTGCTGAATATGAAATATTTGGAAAAATTCGGTATGGTCTCGAATTTCCCATTTGTCACAGATCTTCTGTCAAATAAACGAAAAAAAGTTTGTTGTCGATATTCCACTAAAAATTTTAACCAACAATCAACAAGCTAAAAGTGACATTGCATTTCACGAGGGAAAAAATAATGATTGATGTGAAGAAGGACTATCTTAGGAATTCTGAAGATAATTTGAAGAAATATGTTAGCGAAATTCAAATTTTCCAAAATTATAATGAAATTTTTGAAGAACTTTTGCTATGTTTGCAGCTTCATACATTAGAAAAAAGCTTTTTCTTGTTCAGTCATGATATTCAGAAAAAGCTCTACTAGATGAAGCCTAATTAATTAGGTTTCAGTTTGAATTAAATTATTATAACAAAACACTTTATTCTAATTTTGGTACCATGAAATCTAATACTACATTTTTTCTATTTTTGTAGGTAAGAAAAAATTATTTAGGCCCGCCCGCCAAAGTTTTCTCTTTGAGTTTTTGCCCACTTTTTTAAAAGGTTTGCCCACCACTAGATGTTAAACTCCTCTAGCAGACGACATTATGGATATATGATTTGGGTATTTCATAGAATGCTATTTCGTATTTTTGTTTTTTTGAAAGATACAAATATTAGTTTATACTGGTACACAATTATTGAAATATAAGTAGGAATAACCCAGTTTTAGTCTTGATTAGACCACACTTAACGTGTAACATAGATCTATTTACCAAAGAAGGTTATTCAAATCCAGATTCCAGTGCATGGGACCTAACCATGCTTATTCTAGAAAAAAAAAGAATATTATTTTACCATGTTATGTGTCCCCAAAAAAGAGCCAAATCTCACAAAATTGGTTTGGACCTTAGAGTTGTTGTAGACTTGATAGATCTGAATGTGTAGCTAATAAAATCGATGTACTACATTTTTTGTTTGTTTTCAACTACTATGGAATACAAGTAATAGTCTTGAAATGGTTTTATTTTACTTGTAAATAACAAAAATTGTCAATAAATTATTCTAAATCTAAATCTAAATCTAGACCTAAACTTTAAGTTTAAAATATGGATCTAGATCTACATTTATAAAAACAAAACAAAACACTATTTTTTTTTTCTGTTAATTTGAGGAAGATCTAAATTTAATTAAATCACTTAATTACTTCATTGTGTGTGACCTCGGATGCAAACCGACAGGTCAGGACTGATCAAAAAAAGTCCGATATTCTTGAAACTACAGAGATGTGGGTTTTATTATAAGCGTTCCCTTTGCAGATGATGTAAAGATCATCTGTTTCTGTGACCTACGGTTAACGAGGGTGTCATATGACCAACGCAACGACCAACCGCGTTTACTTTTACCAAAACTAATGTCACTATGAGGCGATCAAAGATCCCGAAAATAAAAATCCCAGTCTTCACCAGAAAAGATTTTTTGTCTGACTTTTTACTTATGACAGTGCTGTTATCTGGTCCTCTGCAATGTCTGCGACACTTTTCACAGTACGACGCAATGATGCTTCTGTCTCCTAGGTGGCTATTTGCCAAAGAGGAGTCGTTTTAGGATGCGGTGGTGTTCCATTCTGCTGATGTGCCCTGCCCATCGTAGCTGGGACTGCATCAGGATTGTGTGGATGGACTCGAAGGACTTCAATATCAGCTTTTTTCCTTGCCATTTAACATTCAGTATTTTCCTAGACAGATCATGTGGAGGTGGTTTAGTTCATTTCATGTTTTCTAAATACTATCCACGTTTCTGAGGTTTAAAGCAATGTAAGGAGGATGATGAATACCTAGCTTTGTGTTTGTGTTGATACCTGGTCTATTCCAAACATTTTAGGATCTTTCCGTCAGCAAATATCAGGTCCCTGGTTACTTATGATTTTGTTTTTGACTTTACATTGAGCCTCGCGACATCGAATCTAAACATTATATGTATCCCATTAGTATCACTATGGCACATTACAAAAATTTTTTTAAAAAAAGCTTACTGGATCTTTTTCCATCCACGAGTCCATTTCTCACTGCATTGCACGCTGTTGCATTAGCTTTCTTAATGCTAGCAGCCATCATTTGTAGAGGTACGAAAACTCTCCCATCGAAATCGGCCTCCGGCCTCACCACGAAAGGGTGAACTGGGCAAAGGCTCAAAGAATCGTGATCCCTAAAATGGGATACGATTAAATGATCATACAGTTTAGTTGCTAACATTTTTTGTCTCTTAGACACTTTTCCATGTTTTCTGGTTTTCGGATATGGTGCAGATTGTGCCTAGCTAATGTTTGTTTTTCACTAGTAACATAAAAAAGTTTTTTTTTTAAAAACCATTCCTTCCGATTCTAGCGTAATCGATTATTTTAGATCATTAATGAATGATAGATTTAAAAAATTAAAAACATTTACTGCCGCCCCCCTCCTTGCAACAAACAAATCCGGGTTAATGGAACGTATAATCCTACTCAGAATATACAAAAAAGGAATAATAGCCTATAGAACCAGACCTAATTGAAGGCTAACACTATGCTTCTTTTAATTATACTTCAGGAAATCATAATTTTACTTGTTTGGCCAATTAGCATATATTTTTTCTATACATGAACTGTAACATTTCTTGGAAAACCGTTAGCGCCGTTTTTGAGATTCGTGTCCAGTGTCCAACCACCCGAGACCATACGGTAAAGGCTTTTTGTCACAATGTGTTAGTTGATGATACAATATGTTACTATGGGATTGTGTTGATCAGACTCTGCGTTTTGTATGTTCAATTTTGTAAAGATCTCTCCTTTAAACAAATTATTGAACACTCAAATTATATCCTGATGCAGGAGATACAAATGTAAACTATAAATTCAAAAACTAAGTTGCCACCAGATAAATACAAAGCTTTAATCCCGAAACTATGAATATTTAAATAATAGACACAATTTACAATACAATTTAATAAAACATATTTATTGTCGTCGTTCAACTCCCCAAACTATTGATTCCTCCTTTTAAAAACATTTGACCATCTCCGGCCTTCCGCCTTTTTGGAACTAACCAATCTCCTTTGGCGCGAGTAGAATTTTTCAAACCAATTGATTTATGGTACGGCATCTCAATCATTCACATGCCGCCATGACCTTGTGATGCAGTCTACCAATGAAAGAAGAATAATGTGTTATTTAAATGGCATTCCGTTCCTTGGCAAACATCATAAAAAATCAGCAAACTAAAAATAGGAATTTTTAAAAGCTATAAGTTCAGAGCATAATATGTGCATTTCTATAATCTTTTTTTATTATTCAGATTTTCTAATGCTTTAGAAATTACATCAATAAATGTATATCACAAACGATAAGCAATGACGGTCAACCTTAACTCGTGTTATGGCACGATTAGGGATTGGTTATTTGTTTCGGAAATAGGGAAAGTTTTGACTACTAGACAATGATGTGACTAGTAAAAACAAGACTAAGTTTTAGGGAGGATAGCGAAATATCAGCTGATGTAAACAGACTACTTTAGGACGCCTTAGAGATCGGAAGCTTGTGATGAATGTTGAGAGTTAACTGACATTCGACGGTTCCCTTCGTTAATATTAAACGGAATTTTTCGACTAACTTATATTGATTGTTCGACCTTTCGACGGTGATATTGGATTTGAGTGTTACCTCCGTTTGGTTTATCTGCATTAGACACAGCGGAAGCGCCTAACACTCACCATCAGATTGTATCGAGAAGAGCACAGTAGTTCTACATACGTTTTTTTTTAAACATTTTTTGTGTACACTAACAAAGCAAGACAAGACGGTCAACACTTGAACAGGTCAGTAGGATACTTTCTTTTCTCCTAATCCTTAGTTTCACAGAATAGAAGAATAAAACTCAAGAAAACATCAAGAAACAATTTAAAATAGAGCAGTGAGACGTATAACAAACGGATATTCCTATTTGATTAGAGTAACACCATTAGTAAAATCACTAAACTTAGAGACACTTCAGGACAGAAGAATGAAAAGTAAAGCAGCTATAATAGATAAAACACTAAACCATAAATTAGAAATAAAAAAACAAAACCTAATGAAATACTCATAAAGACAAAAAGATAAGGATAACTATGATATCCCATATTCTAGAACAAACTCGTACAAGTTTTTCTTCTCTAGTACCATTAGAGAATGGAATGGGTTGCCTGAATTATACAGGAAAACCAAAGACTTAGCAGAGTTTTTGTCATTGATTAAAATGCATGACGAGATAGACACATGAACATTGTTCAAGTTAAAAAGTGTTTCAAGTTTAATACCTCGATTACTTAAATATTTTCTACAATGTACACAATTTGAACGAAACATTAAAGCCATCATAAAATAAATAAAATAATTACTACTATTTAAATGCATTTCACGATAAGCAAAAAAGTAGATAAATTGTACACCAAAATAAAAATATACAAGTTACAACATAGTATATCTATCCTTATAGAAACAAAAACACTATGCAAACATTCAACGTTTGGGCTATACACATTATGCATTCAAGACAAAATGAACGAGACAATGGTCTATTAGCCGTGAGATTAAGGAACACAAAGACTTGAATTTAACGTAGAGCTCACGAGAACAAACTTCTAACTCTGCCTATGCAAACATTAACCTCACTAGGTGTTGGCCAAATATTTGCAAATAAAGAATACAAGAGATATAGGTAGGTTTACACTATTACTACGGTAAATGAATAAAAATGTCTTCTACTTGACTGCAAATTAATTTTATTGAGTTATTTACATCGTAAGTTCAATGAAATTAATGTTCTCGTCAATTCTCGTATCGGCATGGGAGATGCAAGTTATCCACACCTGTCAATGTAGTTTGTATGTTAGTTTGCGTTTAAGAAATAAGAGATAATAACTTATAAGGGGAAACAGACTGTTCCTCTTACCGCATGCGTTCTACTTTTTGTTAGTTCAACGTCAACTTTGAGCATTATTTATTGGGAGTCAATCGTAAGGGAAACACTAGCGTGGTCAGTTATTGTTTTCCATTCTCCTCATTTGTCCTATTTCATTAAACTAACGCCTAAATCACTCGTCGCTTTGCTTCCACAACGTAGAAATTTTAATAAAATTTGATTTGTAGGATCAATGAATTACGTGGCAATAATTTTATCTTACCAGTCTTATCGAAATTTTATTGACACCAGCTTCTTTTGTTCTAGTCAATATAACTTCAATATAACTTCAATATAACTTCAATATAACTTCAATATAACTTCAATATAACTTCAATATAACTTCAATATAACTTTAATATAATTTGACCAATTACTTGCAGTTTCCGATCGTTATTTTAGTGTGTGTTCAATTACTGCCAGTTTAAAGCTCGGTTAGCACCAAATCCTAAATAATGATAATACTAATAAAAGTAACGAAACCACCGAGGTTAAATAACATAATGATCTATTTTAAAACAAAAGAAAAAGATTCTTCCTTAAACTATCTAGTAATGATGCCGACAAAATTCAAAACATTGATAGCACAAAATACTGAGCGTTCATCGACTTGGCAGCGCTTTCGTCCTACCATCTACATTACAACGCGTAGGCTGACTGGATCGACATAAGTCCAAACAACAAATAATAAATACCTGATGAGGATTTCACAGCTGAGGAAGTCACAGCAGCTATATCATAAACTTACCACTGGACTGCCCCGGGCCCACCAATCTACACAACTTGTGGCAGAAGAAACCTAACGCCATAAATCCACTTCTAACATTAAGTTTTAACAAGTTAATATTAAAACCTTTTTTCAATGCTGACAGATCTCACTGAAGGGAGAACATTTCTCCTCCCAAACAAAAGGTGATCCAAATCAACCATCAAACTATCGTTCTATCACTGGCTTGTCAGTTGTATATAAACTAATAACTACACTAGTAAAAAGTACAATTTATACCTATTGTTCTGCCCATAAGCTACTAGCAGAGGAAAAACAAAATTGGATTGAAGAGTCTATGGGCTGTAAAGTACAGCTAACTATTGATGAAATTATTTGCACCAAGCTAATTGAAGAAACAAAAATGACACATGCTCCGCAAGAAAAAACCTCAGACTCAGTTCCATATGATTGGGTATTAAAAAAACAAAAAATTCATCGACTCAACCCAAGAATAAAAGAAAACTGTTGAGCGTCTGTAGTGATATTTGGAAGATAAGCCTGCTTCTTACTGGTGATAATTATGTTCTGTCCACATAAGAAGGGGTAAAGATCAGAGTGACTAACTACACTCTGATTTTCCTAGCATTTAACCCATTATTGAAACTGCTCCATGGCACTACAGACGGTTTCAAGGTTGATACAAAAAGTGTCTCCCAAATGGATCTCATTACCCAAAATGAACAGTTACGTGATAATATTGATAAAATTGTCACGTGATAACCATTGTTGATTAAAATTAGGTCGTAATTTGTATAAAAGAGATACTTAAGCAAGTTGTTCAATGTTTTTTGTTTATGATTGGTGAATCAGGTCCATTATACATGAATAATTTAAAGCTATATGCTGAAAACGAGCAAAAATTACATACCTCAATTAAAACGATAGAGCTCTTCAGTGACGACATCTTTAGGCCTGGGTAAGTGCGATATCATAAGCATTAAAAAAGGGCAAGCAGCCAACACTAACATTACATTTGTGGGCATTGAGGAGCTCAACTCTGCTACTCTTGGACTAAACCAGAATGCCACGATAAACCCGATACAAAATTCAAAGAGGATTTTCTTTGTAAATATTAGGAAAGAGTAAATGAAATCCTCAACAATAAACTGTCTGACAATAGCATCATTGTCACGTAGCAGTCTAGCTGTATCTAGATTTAATTCTTCCCGGATGTGGTCTTGGTAATTGGCCCCGCCTTTCCTTCCAGGCTTCTCTAAAGACGGAAAATACCCAGACGTCATCTGATCACGCAATAATAGCGTGGGTATCGCCTGAGAATTGCGGTGATTGGTTAGAGCTGCTCTTAGCGCCAGTTATGAGATGAAGCTCGAGTAGACAAGTCGCATGTATTTTATCCGTTGTAGAATTAGTATTTAGAATATACTTGGATCCATTTGTTAACGAGCTCGAAAGAATATATCCATTTGAGACCGTTATATTTGTACATTTTGTATATTGAAGTGATTCCTAATTATCGAATTAAAGTTTTGAATTGAAGGATCTTTGCCATTTGAATCTCTAAAAATATATTTAGGTCTAGAGATAATATCTATATAAGAATGCCCGACACGTCACAGAGAGAAGAAGAAATAATACAGCGACATTTATGACAACCTTAAAAAGAGCCTGTGACAATCATTATTACAATAAATATCTGGCCCGTCTATTCTGTCCATCTCTCTACAAATGTAAGGGTTATTTTTGCCCAGGAAGGATAAGGGTGTGGACTACAGAGCTTCTATAAATTGTGTAGAATGCACGATTTAAAAATACGATCAAAACTGCACGCCTTCAACAATAAACTCGTTTCCTTCCTGAGCTATTACTACTTTGAAACAACTCCTCTGAACCCAAACAATACTGATGTTAATATTGGTTTAGAATAAACAGGGTAAAATGCGCCAAACGGAAGAACAACACTCCAAGGATAATTCCCGGCTTTATAACATGATGACAAGACTGATTTCTTAACATGACTCAAAGCAGATTATCTCTACCCTGAAACGTAAGGCTTTTGTTACAGTAATACAGGACAGAGTAGATATAACAAGAAATCATGAGAAGCCTAAACTCAATGTTGTTGACTAACGCTAAAAGGGCGAAAATCCTTGTGAGTCAATTGAACACATAATAGCAGGGTAGTCTGCTTTATCAGAATCTGTCTACCTAGGTCGCCATAACCAATTTGCAAAATTAATACACCAACACCTGGCTTTTACACATAATTTGATTAACAAGTATACACCTCCACATTAGAAATACTCGCCGCGAGTCTACTGAACATCTGCTGTACTGGAATAGGCCTGTTTTGAACGACGAAAAGGTAGATTTTTTCTGCTGCTCATTGATCAAAGAGAAGAAAAAACGCTTCCATCATTGACACTGCCGGGCCACTATTCCATAATATAAAGGAAACTGAAATGGAACAACAAAGAAAATATGGGAACCTAAGCGTTGAGCTAAGCGATTATGTAAGTTGTCTAGATAACAATATCTCCTGTTGTTATATCAACTGATGCAATAATGACTATCATCTGACACATTTTTCACAGCTAAGGGAGACTACAATGAATTTTATTTTTCTTTACGAAACTTGAACCTGGCAGTGCCAGAGAATGAAAATAAATTCTATTCTATAAAACTATTCAACAATCATTTCTTCAAGAAAATGTAAAAAAGGTTTAAAAAAGAAACTCCATGAAGTAATGAGATCCTTATATAATACTGAGAATAAAATAGAAGTCCCAACATTTGGATATGTGCAATCAAATACAATGTCAAGCAGTCGGGAGTTTAAACTAACCTAATTATCCCAGATGGTACTATAACGAAAAAGTTCATATTTTAGTAGCTTCTTGAAATCTAATCTCTGTTCAATTTTCCTTGTGTGAACAATTTAATTATACTTTTATTTATTTTTAAAGCAAAACATTAAAAATAACAAAATTGACACTTTTTTATTTTCATCAAACTAATTAATTTTACGAATTCTAACGAGTATAAAAACACAATCTTAGAATAAATGCCAATAGTATAACAAAAAAAATATTATTTTGGAGAATATTTGTCTAACATGACACGTAACGATAAATAATGTTAATTATTTCAGAAACGAGAGCAGTTCAGCCTAACATGGACTCCAGGCATCAACTTCTTCTGAATTTTAAACGTGAAATGAAAAATACTAAGGGAATTGGCCTCATTCTTTCATTATTTCAATTGCTTCTGTTGAGTTATTTTATTCCACTAACTGCCTCAAACCTGAACAAGAATGAAAAGAAGACCTATACAAATAACAACAGCTTCATACAGAGTCTCAGGTTCAGCTTGGAAAATGAGAAAATGTATCGCCGCCTAAGCCAACAGAAGTTAAAGAGTTTTATAAAAGAGTTTTTAATTGGCGAAATGACTTACCTGCCTTTGAGAAACCTTAACTTATCAAAACATGAACTAAATGAAGGTCAAAAAACAACAAATATAGGCAACCTTAAAGAATGGAAGAAACGGCACGGTAATGTTAGACACAGACGCGCGGCCACAGCTTTGAAAGAAAGACTTTGGGATTATGGTGTTATACCCTATACCATAGAGTCAAGATTTACTCCAAGGCAGAAAAATACGATGCAATCTGCAATGGAAACTTGGGAGAAAGACACTTGCATAATTTTCAAAGAAAAAGAACCAGAAGATAAAGACTATATTGTTTTCACGGTTAGAGCATGTGGATGTTGCTCTTATCTTGGTAAGAAAGGTGACGGTGAACAGACTGTCTCCATTGGAAAATACTGTGACAGACACGGAATAATTGTACATGAACTTGGCCATGCTATTGGCTTCTGGCACGAGCACACGAGACCGGACAGGGATCAACATGTTGAAATATTTCTAGACAATGTTCAAGAGAATTCAAAGAACAACTTTGACAAACTGAACAACTCAGAAATTAATTCTTTGGGCGAGCCCTATGATTTTGATAGCATAATGCACTATGGGAAACTTCAGTTCGCTATAGACATATTTAAGGATACAATGAAGGCAAAAGAAAATCCAGAAACGACTTCTATTTCCGACCGCATGGGTCAGAGAGTCAAACTTAGTCCTGGAGATATTCGACAAACAAACCTTTTGTACAATTGTCCAAGCTGTGGCTCTACCCTTGCTGCGACTACTGGAAGCTTCAATTTTAGCTCCAAACTTGGACAACCTGAAGTGTGTCAGTGGCGAATCAAAGCATCTTACGGGGAACGTATCAAATTAAACATTACTTCTTTTTCAATTACAGTTTCAGACGACTGTGAGAGAAACTATTTAGAGATTAGGGACGGACACTACGTGAAATCTCCGAGTCTTGGTCGTTACTGTGGAAATAATGTCCCAGATGTTATTCTATCCTCTGGGAGGAGAATGTGGGTAGAATTTAAAAGTAAACAAGGACGGAATAAGTTCTCTGCTAAATACATTACACTTTGTGGTGGTGATATTAAGAAGGACGACGGTTTTATTAACAGTCAGGGTTACCCTAATGAAAGATATCTCCCAAATAGCTACTGCGTCTGGAATATAACGGTGATAGAGAACTTCGTTGTGAGTTTTAAGTTTGAAACTCTGGACTTGGAACTGACCGAGGAGTGCAAGTACGATTATCTCGAAGTGAGAAATGGTCATGGTGACCTTGCTGTACCTATCGGGAGATATTGTGGAGACGATCACCCCGAAGAGATCGTATCGTCTGGAAACAAAGTATCACTTGTGTTTGTCAGTGATTCAGAAATACAGAAGTTTGGATTTTCTGTTCATTACATTGCAGAAACGGATGAGTGTGAGACAGACGAGCATGGCTGCGATCATGTTTGCATCAACACAATCGGCAGTTTTAGGTGTGATTGTAGTATTGGATACGAGCTTCACTCTAATGGAAAGACTTGCCAAAAAGAATGCGGTGGTCAAATAACAGAAATGAAAGGCAACATTACCTCTCCCTCATTCCCAGACAACTACCCAGTGAGCAAGGTCTGCACGTGGTATATAACAGCACCCAGAGGCTATACAATTTATTTAACCTTTACACATTTTGATATTGAAGGCACAGACGGAATATGTTATTTTGATTACGTTTCCGTGAATCTGATTGGTGATAATGATCCTATGAAAACCCAATCTTTTTGTGGAAGCAACTTGCCAAAACCATTAATATCCAATGGAAACTCCATGAAAATAGAATTCAAATCTGACGCTTTTGATACAAGAAGCGGTTTTGTCGCACTTTTTTCTATGGATCGAAATGAATGTGATCAAAAGAAAGGAGGTTGTAGCCATATTTGTAAAAACACTGTTGGCAGTTATCAATGCTCCTGTAGAGATGGCTTTGTTCTCGAAAGTGACTTGCACTCATGCCTTGAGGGATGTTACAGAAATATCACCTCATCAAAAGGAAACATCACGAGTCCAAATTTCCCAAATCCTTATCCAAAAAGACTGAAGTGCGAGTGGCATTTTTCTACAGTTTTGGGACATAGGATAATGATGAGTATTAAAGAGTTGGACGTGGCGTGCGACAACGACATTGTTGCCGTCTTTGACGGTGACAACGAACATTCTGCATCTCTCGGCCGATTTTGCGACTCTACTTTCCCAAGACATATACAATCTACGGGCCACACCATGCTGCTTCAATTTACCACGGACGATTCTGTGCAGAGGAAAGGTTTCACGGCCGAGCATACAACTATTTGTGGCGCCATTCTTGATGCGACACTTGAGAAACAGACTTTACTTTCACATTCAGAATTCGGTAAAAAAAAGTACGATATAGACCAAAATTGTTTCTGGCACATTCAAGCTCAACAAGGGTTTAAAATTAAACTAGAATTTGATTATTTCCAATTGGAGAAGTCTATAGAGTGTCAGTATGACTCTGTTGCTGTATACGATGGTGACAAAGAAACTGCTTTAAGTTTGGGAGTTTTTTGTGGCAATTCAGTGCCTCCAAATATAGAGTCATCACAAAATGTCTTATTTCTTCACTTTAAATCAGACAGCAATATCGGTGAAAAAGGTTTTCAGTTAACATTTCGATGTATGGATGAGTCTTAAAAAAATAACAGACTCTGTTAATGGACTAAAAATGTGTGTATTTTATTGTATTCAGCTTGTTGTTGTTTTTCTTTTCGCTTATTAGATGATTCCGATGTGTTAATATTAAAATATTCAAACATTCATTCACCATTTTCTTTCTTGACGTTTTTTCTTTATCTTTGTAAAAATTTTAATTCATGAGGAAGAGCACAGGATGTATACAAGAATATCTGAATGCTACAAAGGTTGTGTCCAAAACATATACTAAAATCAATTTAGATTTTAAAATAATTAAATAGAAAAATGGGAAATTAAGTTAATGTTTGACTTATCACGGAGGCGCCCTGGCTGCGTCGTAAAGCGAAGAAAACTTTCTCAATTTGGAATAGAGTATTATTGGAATCCTTGTCATTAACGAGAAAAATTTAATGGAAAAGCTTGCATTGGCCATCTTCAGACTTACAAAGGATTAAATAGTTAATAATTGACTCGTGAATAATCTTTCCTTTTTTTAGTCTTCCATTCATGATATAATAATGAGACATGATCCTGTAAATTTTTGATAAAAAGTAACCGAAACTATTCAAGCTGTATTATATTATTACATGTAGAGAAAAGTTCAAATGGACCTCATTCACCAATCATAAACGAACAACATTTAGCCACGTGGTTCTCTATCTCTTCTATACTATTTACGTCATCCATCAGAGCTGTCACGTAATATGTTTTTTTTTCATTGTTTTATCAATATTATGATGTGGCTCTATGTTGTTTGTTTACGATTGGTTAGTGAGGTCCAATGATCTAGAAAATGCTTACAGTTCTCCTTGGCTGGTTAAATCTTAGACGTTTGGCTTGTCTTTCTACAAGTATTATTGCTTGGTGTAGCTTGTGCACCTCGAGACTGATGTTTCAGTTTAACTTCCGTCAATTTCTCTTCATCAATTTCTCTTCATCGATTTCTCTTCATCAATTTCTCTTCATCAATTTCTCTTCATCAATTTCTCTTCATCAATTTCTCTTCATCAATTTCTCTTCATCAATTTCTCTTCATCAATTTCTCTTCATCAATTTCTCTTCATCAATTTCTCTTCATCAATTTCTCTTCATCAATTTCTCTTCATCAATTTCTCTTCATCAATTTCTCTTCATCAATTTCTCTTCATCGATTTCTCTTCATCAATTTCTCTTCATCAATTTCCTTTCGTTCGATTCCTACTTGTTTTTTCTTTAATTTTATTTTCTTACTAATATATTTTTCTCTCTCTTTCTATATTCTCTATTTCTCTTCCTTTTTTCTCAGGTATTTTTGTGTTCCTTGTAATCTCTTGCAATAGAAATTAAATATTACAATTACTGTGTGATAAAGATACTATGTCTATCTAAAGTAAAAAAAATTAATGAAATCAAGGTAAAAACAAGGTTACAAAGACAGTTGGTGCGGAACACAAACTCAAAATCGGACCGCGAAGTTGTCCACTCATCACGTAAAAGGCAGGTTTCAATATTTTCAGAAAGAATATCGGAACGAAATTCTATCAAAGGCAAATTACAGAAAATAATGGAGGTTGACAAATCTTGTGTGGTCCAGCAGACCAAGGGATAGGTGAAAGTGAAGTTAGATGTGAACCTGGCCTAACTGATTTCATATACTGATTATCTTATTGATCTAATTGTTTTGTATAGGGTCAATCTCTTATTCAAATTGCCTGCAGTTCACGCGATAATATAAAAAAACTACTTATTAATTGTTGTTTTAAATAATGTTCTACTTTTATGCATATTAAATAGATTTTTTCTCTTTGAAAACATAGAACCTATTTTTTGTAGTAGTTAATATGACAGAACTTACATAACTTAGCAATGCATTTGGCAAAAAAATTTGTTGACAAAAAAATCTTTAACCGTTTGTAAAAATACTTTAAAAGTATGGTAAACTGTCATCTCCCTTACTAAATACCCTTCGTGTTTGTTACTATTAATAGTAAATAGTTGTAAAAATGGTGCATTTTTATGTAAAAACTGCTTGCATAAATGATTTAAAAAATTAAGTTTTTTTTTTACTTTTAGAAAAGAAATACGTAGCCGTTGCATCAGAACTTTGAAAGGTCTAAAATATTATGATGTCGGATTTTCAATATCTTTTTAAGTTTACGAGATCTGAACGGGACAGACGGACGGTCAGACGGAAGGAGAGACATTGAACACAAAACTAAAAGCGTCTTTTCCACTTTTGGGGGCCGCTAAAAAAGATGACGCCATAATTAGGGTTGCACCGGATATTGTTTTTTGATATCCGTCGGAGCCGGATATGGCGGATAGTAAAATATGATATTCGGCCGGAGCCGGAGTCAGATACCTATATGACTTTCAAATATTTCTTGTTACTGAACATTTTCCAAATATTCAAATAACTAACCTATATTCTTATTAATTTATTTTTATTACGTTTATTTAGCTTATTTTTTTAAACTGCATTATTGAATGATAAATTAAGGTTTAACAGCATTTATTAACAGATTTATCAATCATTAACTGGTCATCAAGCTTGCTTTTTAGATGATATCAATCAGTAATAGAGTTTTAAGCAAGAAAGTAAATAAAAGAAAAAAAAATAATATGAATACAGGTATGTTATTTAGAAGATTTGCGAAAACTTCAGTAAAGTAGCTGTTTGAGTCATGTAGGTATTCGGCTCCGGTTGAATATCAAATTTTACTATCCGATCATATCCGGCTCCGGCTGAATATCAAAAAGTACTATCCGGTGCACCCCTAATATTGTCCAAGAAAGACAAGACAAGCATATAACTTGAACCCTGAAAATATAAGCAGATTATAATGTCTTAAATCTCAACGTTAATAAATTTCAGGCGCAGTTGCTGTACTGTAAAGCGCTTTACTTCTGAACCGGGTTCGTATCCTAGTGAAGACTGGGATTTTTAATTTGTGAAATTTTCGCGCCTCTAAGTCCAATCAGCTCTAAGGTGGTCAAAGATGGGCACGGTCGGCGTTCCTTCTTTAGGCTAAAGCATCTTTCACATCATGAAACCTTTTGCTGCAATGTGAGTGTGCCCACAGCATAAAGTCGACAGCCTTAATAAACATGTTGGGAAATAAATGTTAAAATTATAAAAGGAAGCATTTCTTTAGTGCAATGGTGGGGTACAATCAAGCGGTGAAGAGGCAGAAATTTGAACCTCTGTAGTGATGGAGGTGATTAAATCTGTTTCTTCTGGTGTACAGTCATAGAGATTCTTCTCCATCCACGAAGTTAGGAAGGTTTTATTTCCTCGATCAAGAGATCTAGTCCCAGATATGACTGTCACCTCCAGAGATGATAAACTATCAGGAATTTGGGAAGTCGTAGAACCCAATTGTGTCTTTAGCCGCAATTAGACACAAGTCGAAGGAAAAAGTCTAATGAATTCACGGATGTAGGAATAGCCACCTCTTAGTGTAAAAGGACTTAGTTTGAAAGCTTTTGTTGTCACTTTTACTGTGTCTAGATTTAGTAGGGCGGAAACCGCTTTGAGCTAGCCCGATTGGATTGATATCAAAGATAGAGATCGTCTATGAAGGAAAGTATTCTATTGATAAAGAGAGGAGATCGGCCCTTAACAAAGTCGTTGTGAGATTTGAAAAAAAACAACGAAAACCTTCTCCTTACTGTGGATATGGCCCATATGGTCAAACTGGCAAATTGACCAATAAGAGGAAATGTGAAATAAAAAGAAGGGAAAGTTTGGGGGAATAGAAACGACGTATAATACAGTGTTTAATTGTTTCTAATTACTATATCAGAGAATATATCAATGATATGCAAATTAAGACACACGGGCCTCGGGAAATATATGATTATATATATATATATAAATATATATATATATATATATATATATATATAAATATATATATATATATATATATATATATATATATATATATATATATATAAAGCTTGTCTTTGAGTTTGAAGATCAGTGAGGAATTCATTATTTCCCTTAGCTGCGCAACCCCAACTGCGACCTACATATTTTGCCACGTCCAGGGCAAGCATAACCATTGTCAGCAGGTGATCGATTTAGATTTTCTTTTCGCCGTCTGCGTCTGTCCTCGGCAGCGGATTTTCTTTTGGTCTCAAATATGTTGCCAGCGGCCTTTGTGAATGACCTCCAGCTGTCTCGTTCTAAGCTGCATGCAACCAGGTGCTCTCGTCTATGTCTGCTAAGGCAAGTTGGCGCTTAAGCTGGTCTTTGAAGCGTTTCCGTGGGGCGCCTCTGTTACGTCGACCACATATACATATTGATGAGTCGACTCCTTGACCTGTAGTTGTAAGACTTGAGCCTTAACTACAAGAAATATATGTTGTATTTCTACTGTGTACCACCACATTGCCGTTCTAGACTATTCATTTAATCTTATGGATTTTTCAATTTGTCAATACGTTAAGATTTTCTTATTTTTAAACATTTAAAATATTCTAGAACTTGACTAACATTTTAGTCAGCAAAAATACTTTAATGTATATTTTGTTTTTCAGATACAAGAACATCTAAACCACCATGGACTCGCAGCACCAACTACATCCTCTCAGCTCTACACATGCTCAAATAATGACTTTGACCATTTACATAACAACATCTTTCTTCAAGATATATCTATCGGCTCCATTCATTCCATTAGCATCGACACAATCTTATACGAATGATCAGTTTCAAAATACTAAAAAGACTCACCTTTTAAACAACAGTTTGAAAATTCTGACATTCGGTCTGGAAAACGAGCTGTTTAGTCACAGACTTAATCATTTTAAAGAAATTCATTATTTAAACAAAGTGTTGACAGAAGAATTAGCTTTGCTGAATTCAATATGTCAAGAAAAAACTTGCACAAACACTGTCTCTAATATGTCTCTAGAGGTTCAAAGAAAATTAAACTTGTATACCAATAGTATACACAAGAATTTAGAACAAGTGGATTATTTACAAGAGAAAAAAGTCAATAACCTTAGAGATTGGAAGAAAAGGCACGACAAAGTTAGACACAAACGCGCGGCCACAGCTTTGAAAGAAAGACTTTGGGATTATGGTGTTATTCCCTATACCATAGAGTCAAGATTTACTCCAAGGCAGAAAAATATGATGCGATCTGCAATGGAAACTTGGGAGAAAGACACTTGCATAATTTTCAAAGAAAAAGAACCAGAAGATAAAGACTATATTGTTTTCACAGTTAGAGCATGTGGATGTTGCTCTTATGTTGGTAAGAAAGGTGACGGTGAACAGACTGTCTCCATTGGAAAATACTGTGACAGACACGGAATAATTGTACATGAACTTGGCCATGCTATTGGCTTCTGGCACGAGCACACGAGACCGGACAGGGACCAATATGTTGAAATATTTCTAGACAATGTTATAACTAATTCAAAGAACAACTTTAACGCCCTGAACAGCTCAGAGATTAATTCTTTGGGCGAGCCTTATGACTTTGAAAGTATAATGCACTATGGAAGACTTCAGTTCGCTAAAAACACATTTCAGGATACACTCAGGGCAAGGAGACTTCCAGGAATGACATTTAGCGCTGACAGCATTGGTCAGAGAGTCAAACTTAGTCCTGGAGATATTCGACAAACAAACCTATTGTACAATTGTCCAAGCTGTGGCTCTACCCTCGTTGCGACTACTGGAAGCTTCAATTTTAGCTCCAAACTTGGACAACCTGAAGTGTGTCAGTGGCGAATCAAAGCATCTTACGGGGAACGTATCAAATTAAACATTACTTCTTTTTCAATTACAGTTTCAGACGACTGTGAGAGAAACTATTTAGAGATTAGGGACGGACACTACGTGAAATCTCCGAGTCTTGGTCGTTACTGTGGAAATAATGTCCCAGATGTTATTCTATCCTCTGGGAGGAGAATGTGGATAGAATTTAAAAGTAATGGAGGTCTGGATGAGTTCTCAGCTGAATACATTACACTCTGTGGTGGGGATATTAAAAAGGACGAACACTTTATTAACAGTCAGGGTTACCCTAATGAAAGATATCTCCCAAATAGCTACTGCGTCTGGAATATAACGGTGAAAGAGAACTTCCTTGTCATTATCAAGTTTGAAACTCTGGACTTGGAAGCGAGTGATGACACTGAATGCAAGTACGATTATCTTGAAGTGAGAAATGGTCATGGTGACCTTGCTGTACCTATCGGGAGATATTGTGGAGACGATCACCCCGAAGAGATCGTATCGTCTGGAAACAAAGTATCACTTGTGTTTGTCAGTGATTCAGAAATACAGAAGTTTGGATTTTCTGTTCATTACATTGCAGAAACGGATGAGTGTGAGACAGACGAGCATGGCTGCGATCATGTTTGTATCAATACAATCGGCAGTTTTAGGTGTGATTGTAGGATTGGATACGAGCTTCACTCTAATGGAAAGACTTGCAAAAAAGAATGTGGTGGTCAAATAACAGAAATGAAAGGCAACATTACCTCTCCCTCATTCCCAGACAACTACCCAGTGAGCAAGGTCTGCACGTGGTATATAACAGCACCCAAAGACAACAAAATTATTTTAATCTTCACACATTTTGATATTGAAGGCAACGAAGATCGATGTTATTTTGATTACGTTTCCGTGAATCTGATTGGTGATAATGATCCTAGGAAAACTCAATATTTTTGTGGAAATAACTTGCCAAAACCATTAATATCCAAAGGAAACTCTATGAAAATAGAATTCAAATCTGATGCTTTTGATATAAAAAGCGGTTTTGTGGCTCTGTTTTCTATTGATCGGAATGAATGCGAAGAAAGAAATGGAGGTTGCAGCCATATTTGTAAAAACACTATTGGGAGCTATCAATGTTTCTGTAGGGATGGCTATATACTTCAAAGTGACCAGCACTCATGCGTTGCGGGATGCCATAGAATAATCAGCTTTTCAAAAGGAAACATTACGAGTCCCAATTTTCCAAATCCTTATCCGAGAAGACTGGAATGCGAATGGCACTTTTCCACAATTTTGGGGCATAGAATAATGCTGAGTTTTAAAGAGTTTGACGTTGAGCCCCACCTCGAGTGTGACTATGACAATGTTGTCGTCTTTGACGGTGACAGCAAAAATTCAGCAACCCTTGGCAAATATTGCGGTTCGACTTTCCCGGAACAAATAATTTCTTCGGGAACAACCATGTTGCTTCAGTTTAACACAGATAACTCTGGGCAGAGAAAAGGTTTCAGGGCGGAACATGAAACTATCTGTGGTGCCATTCTGGAAGCAACATTCGAAAAACAGACTTTACTCTCGCATCCAGAGTTCAGTAAACAAAATTACGGTTTTTGGCAAGATTGTCCCTGGCTCTTCGAAGCTCCCGACGGGTTTAAAGTTGAACTAGAATTTGATAATTTCCATTTAGAAGCTTCTGGAGAGTGTCAGTATGACTCTGTTGCTGTATACGATGGTGACAGTGACACTGCTCCAAGTTTGGGAGTTTTTTGTGGCAAGTCAGTGCCTCCGAAGATTATGTCCTCAAAAAATGTTTTATTTCTTCATTTTCTAACAGACAATACCGTAAGTAGAAAAGGTTTTCAGCTCAACTTTCGTTGTATAGCTCGAGTCTCGAAAAAAACAGATTATGTCGATTAAAACCAATGGAATGCTTTGCATTATTGGCTTCGCTCTTCGGATAAATGGATCCCACATTGCTAATTCCAAAATATTAAAATATTCTTTCACTTTATTGCAAAACATGAAATACAGATCCATCTGGTAACAATCTTTAGAATCTTGACTGTTATTTTTTTTATGATCATCAATTATTTCCACCAAGAGTTGCTTAAAATGTGTACTTAAAATATATACTTAATAATAACTTCATTTTATTATCTTCAAAAATTGTAAGCTAGTGTTCATATTATTTAAAAAATATTGTGTAGGTTATAATTTGTTTAATATGGGTCAGTAGAGTCTGTGTTGATCAGAAGATTGCTTGAATGTTTCTGTTCGCGTAGGCTTACACTGGTTGAGTTCTTTTTAACAGACTTACAAAGGCATACTCAAGATTAAACTAACTGACAATTAGAATAAGTTAAATCTTAGACTTACTTAGACTTAGGTCATCCCGCGCCGTTCGGCGCATTGGGCGGCAAGCTGTCTCCACAAAGATCTGTCACTGGCAATGTCTGAAGCCTCCTCCTACCTGGTGTCCACTGTTTTGAGGTCCTCCATGAAGGTGTGTCGCCAAGTAACACGAGGGTGTCCCTGTTTGCGCTTTCCTTGTTTTGGCTTCCATGTTATCGCAACTCTTGGTGTGCGTAATTCATTTTGACGTAGAACATGTCCCGCAAACCTCATGCGACGTTCAGTCACAACCTCACCAAGTGTTCGACTCCCAGTTCGGCATAGGATTTCCTTGTTTGAGACCCGATCTGTGTAACTGACTCCCAAAATCCGTCTCAGCCATCTCTGTTGAGCCACATTTAGTCTTTTCTCAATTTTGACAGATGACATCCACGTCTCACATGCATATGTAGCAGTTGGAATGACGAGTGTTGAGAAGGTGTATTATTGTCCCGAGTCCAATGGCTTGGCTAGTCCAAATAGGCTGCAGCCTTTGGAAAATGCTCCCTGCCTTTCCTATTCGGCACTCTACATCATGGTAAGCATCTCCATCATTTGTTATGATGCTGCCAAGGTACGTGAACTTGTCCAGCTCTTCAAGCTTTGACTCGCCAAGTCTGACGGGGACACCCTTTGCCTTATATCCCACACGCATAATTTTAGTCTTATCCAAGTTTATGCGGAGGCCAATTTTGGGTGCCTCTCTGTCTAGGCTCTCCGTCATTTCTTGAATGCATTTATTTGTAGCCCCGAGTAGTGCAACATCATCAGCAAAGTCCAAGTCCGTCAATCGGAGCTGTTCATGCCATGGAATACCAAAGGCAGTCTGGTTCATTGCTCTCCTCATTATGTAGTCGATGGCTAGGAGGAAAAGGAAGGGAGATAAGATGCACCCCTGTCTCACACCTGTCTCGATTGTAAAAAACTCTGTTGTTCCCTCTTCTGTTATAATGCAGCAACTAGATTGACTGTAAAGGTGTCGTAGGATCTGGACGAATTTTTCTGGGATACCGTATTCTCTAACTATTTTCCATAGTGATTCTCGGTGGATACTATCAAACGCTTTTTTGAAGTCCACGAAACTGATCGTTAGCCGTTGTTGGTACTCAAGACTTTGTTCTGATATTTCGTAGAACGAAAATCTGCTCTGTACATGATCTGCCTCTTCGGAAACCTGCTTGTTCTTCTCTGAGCCTTTCATCTACAGACTGTTGAAGCCGTCTCAACAAAACAGTGCTGAAAACTTTGCCCGGGACAGAGAGGAGAGTAATGCCCCTCCAGTTGTTGCAGTCTGCCAAGTTGCCCTTTTTTGGAAGCTTTACAATCACTCCCTTTTGCCAGTCCTCTGGGACTTTTGAAGTTCGCCAACAGAGATTTAAAAGATCTGTCATTCTGTTAACAATGCACTGTCCCCCATATTTTAGCATTTCTGCTGATATCTTGTCTAGCCCTGGTGCTTTGTTATTCTTTAAAACTGCAATGGGCATGGTAACCTCCTCAGCAGTTATTGGGTCTGTCTTGACCTTGAGATCATTGTCTGGAGAGAGGTCCTTGAATATGTAAGTTTGGTCTTGCGACAGTTGGTTAAGGGTCTCTTTAAAGTGCTCTACTCATCTTGCATCCTGTTCTTCTTTCGTTAACAAAGTTTTGCCTTGCTTGTCTTTTATCGGTTAAATCATCGATCAATTACGATTAATTGATTCAGAGCAAAGACGGTCTAGTTTCAGTCATTATAACGATGAATATGTGAAAGTTGTGATAATTAATAAATAATTACATAGGATTCTTGTGTTTCTTAGTACTTGTTATGGAGAAGGTAGAATTTCAAATTGTTACTAGATCTGTTATATTTGGTAAACGGACTGATGAACATTCGATACACATTGAGCTTGTCAAAAGGGGGGCGATGCTACGTACGAGGCATAGTGTGAATGTGGAATGGTGCGAAGACGTGTTGAAAGAGGAAGACAGACAAAGAGATTAGAACAATGCAATCATGTCAACGAGATTATTATTGACTTCTAATTATTTGGTAAACCAAGATAAATGTTTTCATTATCTAATATTGATGGGTCTGCTTGGTATTTGATTAAGAGTTTCGTAACAGACGTTACTAAAACCATTGCCTCTACTGTAAATATATCTCTAAAAGGCACTGAGGAGGTCATCTATATCTAAGCTACACTCTCGCTTTGAATTCACTAGCTAACGCTTTAGTGCGTCTCTACAAAGGCTCTCAAGTTGTTCTTATTGTGACTTGTTTTTGTTTAACGCCATTGAGTGGGGCAGAACTGTTTGTTCAACTCTGGAAAGCATGTCCGTATTGACGTGATATCTCTTTGAAAACTGTTCTTTCACTTAGTCATTATTTCAGATTCACCTCTTCTGTCATTAGGTTCATATATTAAATATAGAATATGAAGCAGAAAGTAAGGCGTGTGTATAAATGTATGCATGTATGCATGTATGTATGTATGCATGTATGCATGTATGTATGTATGCATGTATGCATGTATGTATGTATGCATGTATGCATGTATGTATGTATGCATGTATGTATGTATGTATGTATGTATGTATGTATGTATGTATGTATGTATGTATGTATGTATGTATGTATGTATGTATGTATGTATGTATGTATGTATGTATGTATGTCCCGAATAGAAATCAAAACCGTTTGACCAATCTTGATAAAACTTGGCATAAATGTTCTTTGAATATTAACTGGAAAAGTATCAAATGTAAAGTAGCGCCCTCCCCCCCCCCCCCACCCAAAAAAAAAAACAAAAAAAAAAAATAAACGACATAACACTCTAAAAAAAAGCCCAACTCTATGAAAGTGTTACTTTTTTATGGATCTAGTTCTTTATTATTATAATGTCAAGGATATTTTTTTATAGAAGTCTATACATGATCAAGTTATTAATCGTCGTTTATAAGGGTCCAAGTTTATTTCTTATGTCATTGTTGCTTAGTGGGCGTGGTGGTGACTGGCTTACGAGTAAGGGGCACTCGGATATGGATCTCGATGAGGACTGTGACTTAGAAATTCGGGATTCTTAGGACGCCATTGAGTCTACCCAAATCTAATAGGTACCGGACATTAGTTGAGGAAAGTAAAGGTCGTTGTGCAATCCGCACCCTAGAAACAGATGACCTATACATTACCTGCCCAATAGATCGCAAGGTCTGGAAGCGCTTCTTTACTGTTGATTGTTTTATGTCATATAGGAAAGCTTTATTCATAAAAAAAATATTTTATTAAATTATAGAAATGTGTTTACTTGATTATTGTATGAAAACATCTTAGTTACTTTAGGTAGCAATGAAGTGTAAGGCTGCTCATCTGATAATGATGCTGAGATTTTTATCTTTAATTGTTATTAGTGTATTCCTGTGATGTCGGAATTGTAGATTCACAGTTTATCTTTCTAAAATAATGTTTTACTAACGTAAATGTTTCAGATTGATCTATGAGTAGGTCATGAGTTGAAAGCCTGAATTCGGAATAAGGAAAGAATGAATGGCACTACAAACACACTATTTGGGTGTGGTGTAATTAGTTTGGAGTGTCTTATTAATTAATAGTATAGCAAAGAAGTTAAGAAAGATTTTAAAAAATACCGTATATAATCGTCATTCATACAATCCTTTATCATGGATAAATATTCATCATTACTGTTACATTTTGTTTTTGTATTAACTTGGTTAGTGATACTTATTATATAGAGTTGAAACTCTGTTTAGTATTATGTATGCTGTTGATTTGTTTTATTTCTCTATTTACTTAAGTTGATCTTATTTATGAAATAATTATATGGTTTTATTTATAGTTGTATTTTATTGATTCAGTTTAATTTACTCTAATAAATACCTGATCCCATTTAATAGCATTTGTGTTTGTTCTGTTGTGCTCTTATGTAACCAAGTTTGTTTTCTAGTTCTGTTCATAGATAGAGCCAAGAAACTTTTGTAGAATTGTTTTAGTCTCTTAGTGTTCTATGTAAAGGAAAATAATCTTTTTGAGCCTCAATATCGCTATACTTTAGACGTAAGATGATGTAGGCTAATACAGATCTGATGACTTTGAATCTACTTTTTACAATCAGAAAGATAGTGATACTGATGGTACGATTCCATGAGAAAGATCAAAGGCTACTCTTTTTTTCTCTATAGACGGAGAAGATATAGGGATTGTTTACGTTACAGTGACAGAATTTAAAGGTCACGGGAGGGTCTAAGTACTATTAAATCATGTTTTTTTTTATTTTTACAAAGCTTATATTAACTCATTCTCTGTCTGTGGCATTTTATGTCTCGAGAGACGATCTTTTCCCTTTGCAACTTCTTATGTAGCTAAAGAGGCCAGTCCTTGATACACAGCTGCGGTTGCAGATTGGGCATATGAAATCACCAGGCGCAGTTGCATTTTCACCCTTTTTTCTGCTTCTGTTGTGTATGACATCTGCAATCCGAGACTCTACTCTTATGCTCTCTCTCCATGTGGATCTTTCCAGTGCTACCTTTTCCCAGCTGCTAGTATCGATTTTAAATAGTTTCATGTCGCGTTTGCATAGATCCGTATACCGTAAAAGTGGGCGACCAGCGGCTCTCCTGCCTTCTATTAGATCGCCATAAAGGATGTCTTGTGGAAGTCGACCTACTGGCATTCTGCAAACGTGGCCAAGCCAGCCAAGGCGTCTGCTGCTGATAACAGAGCGGATGTCCTGGCACCCTGCTCTACGTAGCACTTCCTCATTGGTTATCTTATCTTGCCAGCTTATCTTAAAGATTCGCATCAGAGGTGGAAGATATTCAGCTTTTTTCCCTGCTATGAGTAGGTTGACCATGTTTTACTTCCGTATAGTAAAGTGCTCATCACACGGGTCCGGTAGACTAAGGCTTTAGTACTGCTAGTCAGCAATATGTTGTCCCAGACTCTTTTCTGCAACCGTGACATGGTGGCCATTGCCTTGGCTTTTGTATTGAAAAAGTTTAGAAACATTGCACTAGACAAAAGGAAGCGCTCTACAATAAGCAAACGTTATGTAATAATGCTGATAGAGACTTGTGGGCTTAGAATAACTTTGATATCCGTTTCGATATTCGCATCTAGTACAACAGCCTATTCAAAGCTGTTATTACCTCTGAGATGTAACATGGAGAATTGGATCTCGCCTATAGTGATGAAGAGATAACATTCCATAAAAGAACCAAAAAATTATTGTTAATAAATTTGTTCTGAAAAGAATCTGTGTGATATATTTGTGTTGTAATAGACTTCTGTATAGGCATAAACAATGATAATGAACTCAAAATTAAACACTTTCAAACGGAGACTTTGTTATACAGGAATTAGAGATGGGAAACGAACCGAAACCGAACCGAACTAACCGAACTCAAACCTCACTTACAACCAAACCTAACCCGAACTTTAAAACTTCCATCACCTCATTAATTAGTGTAATGATCGGACTTCACAGTCATCTTCGATTTCCTAGGAAATGAGAAAGGGGCTTATCTTTGACGATGAAGCACTGCATCCATTGGTTTCTAAGAAAAGTTCTTCATTGTAGATTCAATGTTTTTGTGTGTATCTTTTCGTCGATATGGCCCGCGTGGTGGAAATCGCAATATGTTTGGTTTGTTTAAATTTTTTGTTTCACTGTTAGATTTGCTCTGCTAATACAGACACGTTGGGCGTCACTGTTTTATCTTAATAAATGAATATATTGAATTGAACATTACATCTACTTAGTTTTTGCTATTACTAATTTTATAACATCGAACTAAACCCGAACCATGCTCGTTATCGAACCTAACTGTACTCTAACTTAAATCTGACCGAACCGAACCCAACCGGTATAAAATGGGTTCGATTACCATCTCTAAGAGGAAGACATCATTTAAGAATGAACACGTGTATGCTCCTGCACACAGCTGTCCTGCTGTATCAAGAAACTAAATATTAATGCTAGGCGTGTCCTTCTGTGCCTGGTCACGATGTGTAGAGATGGCGAGGTGTTTATGTCTAAACAAACTCTCCCTTCAAGACAGTTTTCTACTAGAAATATTTACCTTTACTAGAACATTACTGCGTATTATATTTCTGTTCAGTTGTACAGCATCCTGTCCTAAGGCGGATCTAGACTTTTCGGTGGAAAAATATATATCTCTCCCCACTCAGAATGTTTATTGTAAAATTTATTTCTAACACTATCAGTATTTTTTTAAATTATTTTTTCTAGAAAAAAAAGATTTATAGTGTTTTTTAACCGTTATTTTGTTTAAATACTAAAATGTCTGTTTTATGTACTTCTTATGGTCTTTCTCTGTCTTTTTTTTTTTAAGATACCTCGTTTTTTTTTCTTATATTATCAGTTGTCGAGCTGTTTACATCCTTGGTGTCCCTGGGCTTTCGACTCATTTATGGTCTTTTTAGTATCTTTTTGGGCTCTCTTCCTGCGCATGGCTTTTACGTTTAGTTTGAAAGAATGTTTTTAAATATGAGAAAGCCAACGTTTGATAGAGTGTTATAGATTAAGACATAGCCCTGGACAGTACGAGATAAAGAGACACAGAGACCAAGACAAAACATGGGCCTCAGCTCTGAAAAAAAGCGTGTCATACGAATAACTCCCGGCTCCTCTACCACCAAAGCGAAAGCCATCTAGACCTGCAATATATGTGAACGGGAATGTCTCTCCAAGATAGGGGTACAGAGTCACACGAAAAAAAAAGGTTCGAGATGTACCATAGTCGTTCTACGACTGAAGGAGGCCTGAACAATTCATTCATGTTTAAAAATTGCCTGACCTAAGAATGAAAGGTGTAGTTTTTTTTTTGTTTCAATTAATTTTGTTTTTTCTACACAATCTCCTTTCATATATTTGAAAGATGTCCCGGCGATGTTTCCCTCTTCCAAAGCAAATTTCCAACAAGTCTTTTTAAAAAAGTGAACATTAAACATGTTTCCTACTGTAAATGAGCGCTAAGAAGACATAGATTGTTGATGCACGACATTGGTGAAGGGATACTTTATGCAGAAAGATCATAAAATTGTTCAGTGTGTGATTACTTTAACTCTTTATCTCCGTAAATATTTCCATGTTCGGACAGATTTGTTCCTTTTTTCCCATGTGTTCATTCTACCCTGTTATAATGAAACTTCAATAACATTTCAGTTTGTTATCAGGAAATGTTTTACTTTTGGTCTAGAATTAAAAGAGAATGCATGCTCTTTTTTATACAAAACTAATTCAAGTTTATAAAACCAAACATTAATTTAATTTAATGGGGTCGAATCAACGATGGCATTGTTAATTAGGAGAGAAAGAGTTAAACCATGTCGTGCCCGTAATAGTATATTAAATAAAACTGTAAACATTTCATGGATAGTTCGGAAACTATGTAGTTGGTTAGCAGACTACCTGGTCAGTTGCAGTGTTCTTGGGGCGTTTGCTCTTTTCCATTTTACTTCCGTGTCTAAGTTGCAACTCATTGAAAACAAACAAAAGCCGCCAGAGCAAAGAGAAATGTTGTTAAAGAAATGATGTAGAAGCAGTTCGTTTAGAAGCTTTTACCAAAAGTAAAACGTTTTGTGTTTCTAAACATTTCATCTCTCGGTCGATTTTCACAAAGATTGATGAAGTCTTTCTTTAGGTCTCATACAAAGTTTGAACACACTTTCTTTTGTTCGACTTCCCTGTCTTGGAGGAAGTTGAAACCTTACACATTTCTTTATTTTCGAATTGAATAGTTGATTAAATAGTGGTAATTTTTTGTTATCGCAAATCGTACATTATTGAGATATATGGCTAAAAATGTGGATTTATTCCCAATAGATACGCTTTGTTTTTTTTAATAAGTATTTTTTTTATCTTCTGCTTGTTTTCTAGTTGTCTTTTTTTTTTAATTTATCTCTCTCCCTCTTTCACTTTACCCTTTCCTTCTATCTCTCTCTCTCATCAGCATCTTTCACTATCTTTACTTTTTCTATCTTTTTTCTTATTGCTATAAATAGGGAAAAAATGTCAAACAAATGCTTCTTGTAACATGATGTAATAAATGTAACACTCAAAGTGCAGCTGCCTGACATTTAAAAATGTTTACATTAACTCGTACATCCTCCTATTTTATTACAAAAGAATGTGGAAGGGGGGGGTGTTCTAAAGCTCTTTAAGCCTCTTTAACCCTACACAAAGTGGGGCTCAGACTCATCTGTTCTTTAACTTACTCATTATTTCAGATTCATCTTTTCTGTCATCAGGTTCATATTTTAAATATATAATATGAAGCAGAAAGTAAGACGTATGTTTGTATGTATGTATGAATGTATTTATGTATGTATGTATGTATGTATGTATTTATGTGTGTATGTATGTATCTTATCTTATCTTATTTAATACAGACGTTACTTCAAAAAAGAAGATGATTACGTCCTACGCGTCATGCATTTAGTCATGCATATTAACCAATGACTTAAATTCTGCCAAGTCACTGGTTTTCCTGGCTAGCTCAGGCAACCCATTCTATGCTCTAATAGGACTAGGGAAGAAGGAGTATTTGTAGAAATTTGTCCTAGCATATGGGACGAGGAATGTGCCTTTATCTTTGTGTCTTTCAGAGTATTTTATTAAATTTTGTTTTTGTATTTGAAGATTATGGTTCAGTGTTTTATGTATAATTGCTACTTTACTTTTGAGTCTTCTGTCCTGAAGGCTTTCTAAATTTAGTGATTTCACTATAGGTGCTACTCTAGTCAAATGTGAATATTCATTTGCTATGAATCTCACTGCTCTATTTTGTGTCTGTTCCAGTTTCTTAATGTTGTCTTGAGTTGAGGGTTCCCAAACGGAGGATGCATGTTCTATTATTGGCCTAACCAAGGTTAAATAACATTTTAGTTTTATATTTTTATTTTATTTATAGAAATTTCTTTTAATAATTCCTAATGTTTTGTTTGATTTTTTTATAGTGGATTCATCAATATGTGGATTCCATGACAGTTTTTCGTTTATTATAACACCTAGGTATTTTGCGTTTTTAGTCTGTGTTACTGGTTTGCCATGAATAAGATAAAAAATTAATTTGTTTTAGTTTTTTTGTTACTCTAAACAACTGACATTTTTCTGGGTGGAAAGACATGCTCCAATTTGATTCCCATTTCTGTAATTCATCTAATTCTCTTTGTAAAATATCTGTGTCTTGTGTTGTTTTGTGTTGTGAAAGGTCACGCATGCGTCGAGCGAGGCTCCACCTGGGTTAACTCTTTCTCTCCTAAAAGACGATACCATCGTTGATTTTGACCTCATTAAATTAAAAAACATGTTTAGTTTTTTAAACTTCACTTTGAATTATTTAAAAAGAACATGCATTTTCCTTTAATTCTATACCAAATACAACATTTTGTGATAACAAACAACAAAGCTATTGAAGCCCAACCATAACAGGGGAGTGAAATATAAATGAGCAAAATGAAAAATGCTTTCAAAATGTGGAAAAATAATTACGGAGATAAAGAGTTAATTTTAAAACACTTCGCAAAGATAGTTTTTACTTGAGACACGAAAAAACAAAATATAGTCCATTGATTTTTTATTTAATTAAATTAATCTTCAAATGTGTGTTATAGCTGCGAATTGAGACATCTATGCGTAGGCCTACATTTCAATATCAATCATGCACCGCTTTATTCATTAGACTAGAAAGAAAATCTCTTAAAGCCTAGATTTAATTCTAGATGTAATTCTAAGATGATAGATTACTCTTCTTTAAGTTAGTTTTATACTTTAACACATGAACATTCAAATTTAGTTTATTCATTTCATATTTTTATAAAATATTTTTAAATTTTAATATTTAAAAAAAAATTACCTACAAATTTGTGTTTCTAAAGCATTTTTAAATACATTCGTTCACTATGGCTCAGACGTAGCCCAATAACTCTATTCATTCATCATATTGCGGACTTTTTACACTAGCAAATGTTTTGATTCAAACATTGGATTTAGGTCGATTAGCTATTATCTCCAATCTCAATTCATAATATTTTTATATTCACGCTTATAACATTATTATTTTGTTTAATTGTTTGTAATACACTTTATCAGTGACTAAATCAGTGATACGCAAATTAATGCCCACTGACCGCGGGTTATATTCGGCAAATATAGGCCTATGGCCCTATATATATATATATATTTATGTATTTATTTATATAGCATATATAGCTCACAGGTTAAAGCGAAGAGAAGATTGTATAGTTTCTATTGTTTATCTACTTTACGTTTGTGTTCCTAAGCCTGAGACGGCAGCCTATTCAGCTTATGCCACCACTTTAGTCAAATAATATTATTTCCTTGTTTGATATACAAATAGTTAATTAACTTTCTTTTATTGATTCCTGTGTTGTCAGGTAGAAGAAATAATTGTGCTAAATTTCAGCTTGATCCGAGTTTGGGTGTCTTAGAAATAACATGTACAAACTTTTGACAAGACTGACAGACAAACAGAGTGACAGAGTGAGTTGATGTACGTTTTGTAAAAAAAAAAACCTATAAACATTATTCTATAGCAATCAGTCATCTTTTTCATGATTGTCATGGCTTTATGATTTTTAAAAAAATACAGGAAATACATCATTTTTTTCTCGTTTGAATTTATTTACACTAATTGAAATAAAGTTGGTGTTTTGTTAAATAACATCCCGACAACTACATATGTAAAATGTAATTTGGCTTCTAATTAGATCCAGCAATGTGAGACATGTTCTCATAAAGCTGAATGACATATTCAGTAGACAAGAAATTAGATGCGTCTTACTAAGCAATTTTTTTTTTAAATTTTAACATAATATTTAAGCTAATATTAAATTAGAGTATTAAAAATATATATCAAAATAAAAGATTACAAAACGTCTACTATGCACTGCGAGTGAAAACATGGCGTATAGCAAGGTTTACGTTACACGGACAGCTCCACAAGGGAACTTCAAGGAAGAAAGACTTTGGGCTATTGTGTTCAGATTCTCCAGTGCAATCGAAAACGACGAATTGGTAGGCCCATGTGCAGGCGGAAGTCACTATGTTGCCGAAATGGAAGGAATCAGAAGAGCTATAGAATACATAGAGAAACATATTGAGAAAGGAACTGCGGCGCCGCCCAACGTGACCCTCTTTAAAGACTGACTCTCCTGCCTACAGGCATTCGAGAGCTCAGAAACACTGCCTCCATCACTAGAAAAGTCTATGGGGTTCTTGTTAGCGCTTAGAAAGAAAACACAAGGTATCTAGGCACGCATGGTGATGCAATGGATTTCCTCACATTGTGGAATCAAAGGAAACGAGAAGTTTGGCGAAGCTCCAAACGCTTTGAGACCCACCAGAGGAGACGTAATAATACTTCAGTTAAAAGCCAGGATTTGTGAATGGATCAAATCAAAATGGTAGGAAAGCTTGGACCCTTGTAGCACAGGACTCGAAGTCTGGAGGGTTCTCAAACGCTCGAATATTAACAGGAAGGACGAATGGTAGCAGCAAGACAGTAAGGATCAGACAATTTTAGCTCGATTTGTGTTAAGTAGTCACGCGAGTGTTAGTTAGACGACAGACGAACCAGAGAAAAAGTGAAGACGTGTTAGATTTTGTTTTAATGTAATTTTATACTATTTTTACTAGATTAATATCTAATGTCATGCTGAGTTTCGTGGATTGTTAATATAAATTATATTATGTTTGTTAAGGAAGAAGTCTTTTCAAGTTTATTTTTAAGTTGTTGAAAGTTCTACATTTAAGATTTAATTCACCTACACTGATGTAGTTGTTATCTGGAAGTATAATCAATCGACGGACTACAATACCACCATAAAATACAATGCTCGCGACATTTGAAGAGACAATGGCTAACTACCTACTCTCCTTATCATCACGAGCAATGTATCGGAACTTCAGAAACCCTCTGCAGGTTATCGTTCCTTTCTTTATGATCGTCTATCTATGTCCTGTTATAAACGTTTCCAAAATTAGGTCAGGTAACCTTTTTATATACTATGTGTTGCTATCTGTTTGAGTTCACACGTTGCAAGATTAAATTGGCAAGGTTTCTGTTCTTTCAATGCAGAATACTCTCCCCTGAACATCAATGTTGTCATTCATTGTGGAAGTCCGTATAATTAGAACAGCATGCAATGTATACCTTCATTCAAACAGGAGACATTGTGCATTGCTTGTGTGTGTGTGTGTGTGTAATCTCAGGCAATCAAGCTTGAAATAAACATTTTTTCAGGTATTAGGCCAGGTAAAATTGGGGTTGATAGTAGCCTATACCTTACAATATTTACGCTCAAAGTATCTAAAACTATCTTTTTACCTGCTGTGATTACCAAACAGTGGAACCGCTGACCGACTCGAAGTTTGTGTAAAAACAGAAACTCCTTTCTAATATTTAAGGGATTTCTTTGGCTCAAATTTTTCCGGGTTATTTTTTTAAAATTTTTTAAATGAATGTTATTTTAGTGTTTTTTTTATTAGCAGCCCTCAAAAGGGGGAAAGAGACTATTAGTTTTGTGTGGAATGTCTGTCCGTCCGTCGGTCCGTCCGGTTAGATCTCGTACACTAGAAAAGATAGTGAAAATTCGACATCAAAATATTTTAGACCATTCAAAGTTCTTATGCAATTGCTACTTTTTTTCTTTTCTGAAGGCGAAAAATCAAATTTTTTAAATCACTTCTGCAAGCAAACAACTATTCACTATTAATAGTATCAAAACACGGAAGGTTCGTTAGTAGTTGAGAAAGCTATTCAGCATATTTTTAACACATTTATGCAAACGGTTTTAGAATTTTTGTCAAAAATTATTCTATTTTTTTACATCTGTATTGCAAAGTTAAGAAAGTTCTACATTGAAAAAAATTTTTTTTTAATAGAAAAAAATCTATTTAGTATGCATATAAGTTGGACATAATTTAAAACAACAATTCATGGGCGCATCCAGGATTTTTTTTCGGGAGGGGTTTTGGAGACATAGAGTTATTCTCACTCCCCGCCTACCCCCCACGCGAAAAAAAAAATATGTATATATATATATATATGGATGTATGTGTGTGTGTGTGTGTACATAATTAATCTCTAATAGATTCTGACCCTTCATTCTTTCGGAAGACGTTTATTGTGTCCTAGAATAGGCTCTTCCTGGAGCCAAGCCGCCAAGCACTATTTCTGGTATTGAAAGCCAACTAATTGCATATTCTGAGGTATCTACAGTACATTATCTTGCTATTAAAAAGTTTTATTTCAAAAACCTAATGTGCTATTCTTACTGACTTAGACCCTGCTACGCTGGTCGGCCCATTTGCCAACAAGCTGTTTCCACCAAAATCTGTCTGAGGCAATGTCTGAAGCCTCTTCCCACCTGCTCTGAGGACCTCTATGAAAGTGTGGCGTTAAGTTGTACTAGGATGTAATCGCAAGGCTTATTATGCGTAATTCATTTTGTCGGAGAACATGTCCGCAAATCTCATGCGACGCTCCGTCACAACCTTAGTAAGGGGTCGACTCCCAGTTCGGCATAGGATTTCCTTGATTTAGATCCGATCTCTATAATTGACTCCTGAAATCTGCCTTAGTCATCTTTGTTGAACCACATTTAGTGTTTTTCAATTTCGGCAGAAATGTTGTTGTTTTTTAATTCAAAACCCCATTTAGCTACGAATTTAGCTAGAATTCATATAATTCAGTGACTGTAGCTTTCTTTAGAAATAATATTAAAGAGAGAGGCTTTCAACCTAAAAACGCTCTGTAGAGGGATTTTAAACTCAAAACCATCTGAGGAGTTTTAAACTTTAAAATAGCCATCTGGAGGAGAGGGGTTTAACTCAAAACCCCCCATTAGCTTGGCTACACTAAAAGACTTTTAGTGTGTAATTTACTTTTTTTTTTTATTGAAGAGGAATTTTTCAGCATCAAACCCCTCTGAAGGGAAATTTAAACTCAAAACCCCCAATTGGCTTGGCTAAGCTCATAGCATTTTGAGTGCGTAATTTTCTTTTTTTTTATATTGAAGAGTTATTTTTTAGCTTTAAACCCCGCTGGGGGAGGTTTATTAAACTCAAAACCCCTTTGGCAACACTCATAGATTTTAGAGTGTGTAATTTGCTTTTCTTATTTTGAAAATTTAGAGACCTGCCTTCCTGGCTGGACCACTTCGGGGCCGATTTTGAGTTTGTGTTTCCACACAAACTGTCTTTGCAACCTTGTTTATAACGAACATGATTTTTTAATTAGTTTTATTTTAATAATTTTTTTTGTTCATTTACTTTTTTTTTTTTTATTTTTTTTAGAAACTGAGATAGGAATTTCTTATTTTTAGATATGAGCCATAAAATGTATAGAATCTTTTTAAACCGCTTATAAGCACACGCTCTAAATAAATAAATGTATCTAATGATTTCAAAATTTGATACCAACTGAAATAGAGATGCGGTCTCAACGAACTAAGCAAGACAAGAACGAGGTTTTTTGAGCTGATACGGAAATAAAAATGGTAGCGTCTCAAACGTATTGATGGCTAGATGGCTAGTGCCATAGACAAGGAACACTTTATTAAGTTTATAAAATGTAGGTAGCACAAAGGTTCTCAAACTTTTATAAATAATATAACTCTTAATAAACATAATGAAGTAGCATATAGATTTATGACAATTTTTTTTTCTAACCATATGAAGCTTTTTTAAATTAAAATTTGTATTATATTTGTTATGGTTCTCTAATGTCGTTCTCGATATTACCAGCAATAGCAGCATTTCCTTTTGTGATTATATGAACCACTGAATCCCAGAATGGTGAGACGTTACATTATTTATAGATGTTATTGTGTGTGTGTTAGGGTTAGGGTGTGTGTTTCCAAGGTAACTATGAAGAAGGGGAGTATTTATTGTTAGCTATTGAAAGAATGAGCATTTAATTAAATGCAAGTCTTGTAGAATGATGGAAGTTAAGTCCGTCAGACGACTCCACGACGCCATTGTAATGACATATTTTTATTGTTACTTTGTGGGATGAGTGGTCGAGAGGTTAAGTACACTTGAACTTGACTACCTATGAAGGGGGCTTAAGTTCGACACCCGACCCCTGCAGAGGTGTGTTTACTGAGCGCCTAAAGGCAGCACGGAAAACCTCCCAGATATCCACTGGCCCCACTGATCCACAAATTAGTTTGGACCATAGCACTCTGAGCATGTTATAAACATGAAAGTAGCGCTATATAAAATCTATCATCTATCATTTATTTATTAATATCCGTTTACTAGACGTAAACTCCAATTGAATGTGTCTATATTATTTTTTTAAAAATATTACATTTACATTATTGAAGGAGTTAATCAAGTTATTAAAAGTATTGTAAGTTAAAACATAATACGCTTTCAGTAAATTAGTTGTCTACCAGTAGTTTGGTGCTGTAAATCAACGACCATCGACAGTAATAGATAAGATTAGTACACTGTAATACCCACTCTGATCTCCAGACATTCCACCACATCGTGTCGCATACATGGCAAAAACTAGTCTTTGGATAGGGAAAAAGTTTCAAAATTGACTCTTGAGACTTATATGTTCTCATTTTGACTTCGATTTCCCTTTCTTCAGCTCCTTGCAAATAAGAGATTTTAATGACAAAAAAATTTTTAAAAAATCATAGACTGAAATAATTGGACTTGTAGCATCTTCATATTTCACATGTTGATTATTTTCAAATGTTTAGTCGTAAAGTCTAAGCGGAGAAATATTTTAATAAAAACGCCCACGGAAATAAATATTTTGTTACAAAACTGTCCGCTCAATTTTTAATGACCAATTTTTATTATCATCATCATTGAGTCCTAACATATTATATAATTGGCTGTATATGCTGTTTTTTTCATAATATAATATTATTTTGAGCATTCCACATTATATGTATAAATGTAGGTCATGGAAAATGTTTTATTTTCAATTTGCGATCAGATTAGTTGTATGTCATAGACCTCTAAAAGAACAAGAACCTTTTTTTTTTACTGTCAAAAGAGTTGAGATTCTAGACTTGTAAGCCTATTTCAACAAAGCGCTATGTCTGGAAGAGGTCCAAGTCAAAGTCCATATTTAACACCACTATTTCCAAATGGGTCAGAGTCCAGGCTCACGGACTAGAAGACGTGGTCGAAGGCCGAGCGCACCGGGAACAACGGCCACTTTCCTACAGTGTACCACGCTAACCGTGAGATCTCGCCATTGATGAAACAGTCCCTTGAGGAACGGCGCCTGGCTATTGATCAAGTTGTGAACGTTCTCTTACAACTCCACACTGTGCGACGGAAATGCTCTTGCGCTCCCTTAGGCTGCACATTTCTACCAGTCAATGGGCTCCAATGAATCTCTCTAAAGCATTTAAAGTTTCGAGAGACGATCTTTTCCCTTTGCAACTTCCTTTGCTCCAATGAATAAAGTGCAGTAACTAGGTTGGAAGTCAGCTGCCGAAATTGAAAAAAAAAAAGACTAAATGTCGCTCAACAAATATGGCTATGACGGATTTCAGGAGTCAGTTATAGAGATCGGGTCTAATCAAGGAAATCCTATGTCGAACTGGGAGTCGACCACTTAGTGAGGTTGTGACAGAGCGTTGCATGAGGTTTGCGGGACATGTTCTCTGATAAAATGAATTACGCATACCAAGAACTGCGATGACATGGAGGCCATTACGAGAAACGCGGAAACAGGGAAATCATAGTACAACTTGACGCCACACTTTTATGGAGGACCTCAGAGCAGTGGACACCAGGTGGGAAGAGGCTTCAGACAGATTCTTGTGGAGACAGCTTGCTGCCCAATACGCCGAACGGCACGGGAGGATCTAAGTCCTAAGTAAGTAAGAATAACATATTAGTTTTTTTGACTTAAAATTTTGTAAAAGCAGGAACATGAACTGTAGATACCTCAGAATATGCATGTTTTTGTTTTAAATACCGGAAATAGTTTCTGGGGTCGGGGCTCAGCGCTCCCCCAGACTGCCTTTCTGACATTTTATTTCACTCACATCAGGAAGAACCTATTCTAGAGTACAATAAACGTCTTCCGAAAAAAGGAAAGGTCAGAATGTATTAAAGATTAATTATGCACACGCACACACACACATAAATGTAAATAGGTTATATGGGGGGGAAGAAAAAAAAAACACCCGAAAAGAAATCCTGGCTACGCCCATGATACAAATAAAGCTTAATCGTTTCCACATAGTTGAAACTGTCTGTTAGAGTTGAGCATTCGGCCCTTGGAACTTTAGCCTACTCTATGCCATCAAAAGCGAACAAGAGCTCACTCTCACTGGCCTTCATTTAACAGTCTGTTCTGTCTGGCGGGAAGGAGGTCGTACTCGGGATTTCACTAGTGTTAAGTTTGACTCTTTCATTTCCGATGGTCACTACGCGCGGACTATAGACGCGCCATTTTCATTTTCTATACCAGGCTAACCGCGGAGGACACGCTGTTAATATAACGGCCCCTTGAGAAACGGCTACTAGATTGTGACAAGGTTGTTGGAGCTATTTTACAACCCCGCACAGTGCAATGGAAATGCTCTCCACCCCGTTGGGCCACACCACGGTAGTTTTGTTTTGCTGCCTTTTGGACTAATTTACAAGAGCTTCCTTTAATTTCATTTAATAATAATTCAATTCTCACCTGCCTGAATGGCTGGCGGGGGTCAAACTCGCGGCCAGAGGCCGCGTACACTGGGACCCCCGTCATTTTCCTTTTCTCTAGCCGTGCTAACCATTTATGAAACGGCCCCTTGAGTAACGGCGCCTGGATTTGTGACAAGGTTGAAGGAGCCTTTTTCAACTTCGGGCAGTGCAATGAAGATGCTTTTGCTCCTCCTACAGAAGTCTTGTATTGCTACCATTTGGCCTAATCGTTTCCTCATACAATCGTTTCCATCCGGGCGCCACTATGAGGCAGGATAACATGCCCTGGAATCAAATAACTTAAAACACACACACAAAAATACACTTCCTTTATTATTATGTACATCAGATACACCAATAATCCTGCTATTTATGGTAAAGCATCCACGTGTAAAAATGTTCAATAGGCATAAGTCTACTAAAGTAGAGAAGCTGGGGGAGGTACTTGAGTCTATATATATATATATATATATATATAGCTCTAGAGAAGTTGGGGGAGGTACTTGAGTATATATATATATATATATATATATATAGCTCCTCCTTCGTGGTCGAAGATGAGCACATTTCTCATTTCATATGGACTCAAAGATGGCTGAGAAGTCAAATAATCGCTTTAAAAAGCCGGCCGCATATGTGGCATGGATGGGTTATGTCAGTTGCAGATAGGCCTGTTTCTTCTCTCAACCTTTTGTTGGTTCGGCGCTTTTTGAACCTGGCCTTTCTTCTTGCTTCAAATCTTGAGACTCCGAGATTCACAGCTTCTCGCTATGAGGAGCGTTCGAGAGCTAGTGCTTCCCAGCCGTGAATATCGAGCTCTAGAGAGTGTCTTTGTAGCGCTTGTATTGGCCTCCTTAGTAGCGCCTTCCTGCACACAACTCCTCGTACAGAAGTCGTTTGGGAAAGCGATTGTCTGGCATGCGGACTACTTGTCCCTCCCATCGAAGTTGGGACATTTTTATAGTCTCATTGATACTGTTCATGTTGGACAGCTTTAAGATTGTCTGGTATGTGGTCGGACCAACGTACCTTATGGATACTCCTTAGACAGCGTAGATAGAAGGAGGCAAGGAGCTTGGCCATTTTAGTGTGGTGAGTGTATCAACATGCTGTATATATGTATTTTTAGATTGAAAAAAAGGTGAATGAAATCACGATTAACACAAATGTAACCCGCTATGTAAACATAGAACATACCATTTTGATTTGATTTTTGTTGCTTGGTTTTTACGTGGCTATAATTATGGATTTACTATTAAAATATTGGGCTATTTTTAAGAGATTCAATACATTTGGAATACTTTTTTTTTCGAAGGCAACATACCTCAGTTTGTTTTATAATAAAATATTATGTTTCTGGGTTTCTGTGTCACGTTTTTCTTTCTTGTTCCAATACGTAGGTGTATCAGTTAAGTTTTAATTTCAGAAAAATTTAAAAAAAAATGAAAAGATAATTAAATAAATGTCAAACTATCGTGTTCTCTGTGAGATGTTTTAACGTTTCTATTTATAGAATCACTTCAAAAGCAGTTTTCTCTCTTGCTCAGCACAACGAAGGATCAGCTTTTACAAGTTACTTTTCACGTTACATTTAGTAGAACCTAGAATCTAAGTGGTTCCCAAACTGTTTTGGCTTGTAGACCCCCTGCATTGTTTTCCGGCATTTGGTAGACTCCCTGATTAGCTAATACTGTAATTCGCTGATTCATCATCTTCAAATGTATTTTTATTGATTTCTAGCCAAGTAGTGGGAAGGCCTGATCTGGATCTATTACAAATTTTATTACATGACTGATCCAAACTTAATATAAGCATTGTTAAAAGTCTGTTCAATAGGCAATGTCCGATTTTCTCACAATTAAATTTTATTTTCAAATGAGATATTTAACAAACAAGAACTCTGATACAGTGTCAAAAAGAAAAAAAAATCGTGTCAATAGCTTTTTGACAACCATCAAACTTCCGAGTGAAGGAGCAACTGATGTAACTTAGCGTCAAATTTCAAAACATATTTCACAATAAATTGTGTATTTAGCGCGTTAAAGTTGATTGAGTTAACTGCGGTTCTTACAAATTTAAGATATTCATGCAATCCAGCACTCAGATTTTTAGCTGTCGATGTATTATTAATAGTCCAGTTACACTATCTACCTTAGGACTCAACCGTTCATTGCTATTGAAACTATATTTGATTGCTTTATGCTTAAAGTAGTCCTTCAAACAGTTTTTTTTAACGCGCCCTTTTTGTCAATTATCAGTTTTCACAAAAAAAAAAAAAAAAAAAAAGTTTTTCTTGGATTTCATGATCCATATTAAAACGATCCTACGCCAATAAAAATGCTTCATTACAGTTCAGTCGTCGATTTCCATAAAGAAAAAAGTCGTTCGCAAATAATTGCATAAGAAACTTTCAATGTCACAGCTCATTTTATTAATGGGCTTTGAACTGTTTTGTTGCTAAGATAAATTCTGTAATAATATCAGATACAGGTTTGTGCATACAAAAAGTTTTAAAACTTCTTCAGCTGCTGGCAAATTCATTGTTTTCCAAATTTCACAATAAGTACAAGATATTTTAAAGACACTTGTAAACCATTATCTTTTTTATATGAAAGCAAAGATATTTTTCTTTCTAGGTCTTTTCTCAACTTTATCATTGACTGTTTAAAAGTATTTCAAATCTTAATACAATATATCAGAGTAGTATCTTCTCAAATGATTCAATGGTTTCAATGTATCATTACATAAACTTTGTTGCATAAAAAGCACATTAGGCAATATCAATGCGACAATAACATGCCACATTTAAAATCATTATCATTTCATACCATATTTAGATCGGCCATGCTAAATATTAGTTATCTGTAGCCTAAATTTAAATGAGGTATTAAAAGTTACAATACTTTTTCATTGGAATAACAAGATTCAACCACCACCCCCCCCAAATGAAATCCCCCCCCCCCCCCCGGGGAACGAAATTCAGTGACTAATTTTTTGCTTTCATTTTGTTTATTTTAGGTGAGATTTTAATACTAAACTATCACTTGCCCCAGCACAGCAAATGAGGTTTTGAGTTTAAAACCCCCTACCAGGGGTTTCTGAGTTTAAAACCCCTACCCGGGGGGTTTTGAGTTTAAAACCTTCTACCAGCAGAGTTTGAGTTTAAAACCCCCCTTCCAGGGGTTTTCGCAGTTAAATTCCCCTCTTCTGTAAAACAAAACAAAAAAAAATGCAAACGACAATCCCCCAAATTTCACAAGCACTGTTAAAGAAGATTTTGATTTTTAACCCCCCTCCAAAATTTACGATAAACCCCCTTTTCAATAGGAAAAAAAAAGAAAATTCCTCACTCAAAATTCTATGATCGTAGCCAAAGGGGTTTTGAGTTAACCCCCACTCCCTCTTCAGTAGGGTTTGAAGCTAAAAATACCTCTTCAATACCCGGTATAAAAAAATTACGCCCTCAAAATGTTATGAGCGTAGCTAAATGGGTTTTTACTCAGATTTGTGTTTAAACCCCCCTTCAGCGAGGTTTGAAGGAAAAAAATACCTCTTTAATATTGAAAAAAAAAAGCAAATTATACACTCAACATGTAATGAGTGTATTCAAAGGGGTTTTGAGTTTAAACTCCCCTCCGGTGAAGTTTGAAGCTAAAAAATACATCTTCATTATAAAAAAGAAAATTACACTCAGAAATCTATGAGCTTAGCCAAAAGGGTTTTGAGTTTAAACCCCGCGCAAGCGGGATTTAAAGCTAAAAAATTCATCTTCAATGTAAGAAAAAAGAAAATTACACACTCAAAATGCTATGAGTGTTGCCAAAAGGAGTTTTGAGTTTAAATCCCCCTCAGAGTGGTTTGATTCTAAAAAATACCTCTTCAATATAAAAAAAGCAAATTACACGCTAGAATTATTTGAGCGTAGACAAGATAATTGGGGGTTTTGAGTTTAAATCCCTCTCCTACTGATGGTATTTTTTAAAGTTTAAAACCCCTCCAGATGATTTTGAGTTTAAAATCCCCCTACAGAGTGTTTTGAGGTAGAAAACATCTATCTTCAATATTATTCTAAAGCAAACTACTGTTACTAAATTCTATGACCGTAGCTAAATGGGATTTTGAATTTAAAAAAAAAACATAACTACAGAGATTTTTTAAGTACCCATTATAGCTGGATGAACTCAGAGGCGTCCTAAAGATCCCGATATAAAACTATAAGTAATAATAATTAAACTACAGTCACTTAATTCCAAGAGCATATTCAAGAGAGGTAAAACATTTCTACTAGTGGTGGGGCTCAATGAATAAAGTGCAGTGAATAGGCATCTGCCGAAATTGAAAAACACTCAATGTGACTCAACAAAGATGGCTAAGACAGATTTTAGGAGTCAGTTATAGAGATCGGGTCTAAATCAAAGAAATCCTATGCCGAACTGAGAGTCGACCCCTTAGTAAGATTGTGACAGAGTGTAGCATGAGGTTTGCGGAACATGTTCCCCGACAAAATGAATTACGCATAATAAGAGTTGTGATGACATCCTAGTACAGCTTGACGCCACATATTCATGGAGGTCTTCAGAGCAGGTGGGAAGAGGCTTCAGACATTACCAGTGACAGATTTTGGTGGAAACAGCTTGACGGCAAATGCGCCGAACGGCGCGGGAGGGTCTAAGTCAGTAAGAATAGCACATTAGGTTTTTGAAATAAAACTTTTTAATAGCAGTAAAATGCACTGTAGATACCTCAGAATATGCATTTAGTAGGCTTTTTATATCAGAAATAGTGCTTGGCGACGGGGGTTAGGGTTAGGGTTAGGGGTTAGGGCCCCGCGCTGGGGGAACTCCTGGCGCTCCCCCAGACTTCTTTGCTGGCAATGGCGGGACGTCTACAATTTTCCACTATCTCCAGGAACAACCTATTCTAGGGCACAATAAGCGTCTTCGGAAAGAGGAGGGGGGGGGGAAATCCCCCTAAACCCTCCCCCTCGAAAAAAAATCCTGGCTACGCCCATGGTCTATATAGACTACCTTGGGAATCACTAATCTAAAACATGGATTTCATTGGCTACCACTTCGTATTAAAGACAATAGTGTCGTATTCACAAACTTAACATTGACCACATTGATTAGATTGTCCAAGTACCCATTATAGCTGGATGAACTCAGAGGCGTCCTAAAGATCCCGAAATTAAAAACTCCAGTCTTCACCAGGATTCCAACCCGGGACCTCCGGTTCAGAAACCAAGCGCTTTACCACTCAACCACCGCGCCTCCCGAAACGAAATTTGTTTTACAACTCTGATTAGCACTGATTTACAACAAATATATAGAATCTATACAAATCCCAAACATGACAAACATATACAAACTTCAAGCAATACAAACGATTAGAAATGGCCAACCAAATAAATATATGGGCATAGCAGCACAGACATTATGATCGATAGGAACTTTTACAGTACAGTACATTTGAAATGAAGCAATGAACTAATATAGCCACGGGAAATACTGCATTCCTCATTAATAATCGGACTCGAATACAAACATTATTGTAAAAAACAAAAATATATTATTACGTTGTCGATAAAAGTACACAGCTAATTGTAACAAGCTATTGCTGGTGTCAGAAGCAGGGGAGGAGAAAGGAAATGACCTCGACAGGAAATGTATTGTCAGTGCGTGGGTTACTGGGAAATTGTTTCCGCTTCTCTGTTACACACATCTTAATGTCTTTTTTTTTCTTTTCTATGTAGACTTGAATCAATGATCATCTAATTGGATACATGCAATAGTGTGATGTTGTGGACATTTGGAGAATAGGCAAGAGTGCAGATGTGAAGTACATAGTCTCACAGTGTTGACAGATGTTAAAGTTGGGGTTATGTATACCTTCACAAAAAAACACACACACACAAAACAACAACAATACATTGCCAACCCAAACGTGTGCAGTTAGCTACAGTAAATATAAGCTAGTGGTACCCAAGTTTATCTAGTACGGAGGACGTATAAATTTCCGACACGCTTGACATAAACCGTATTACTTAAACAATAAACATTAAAAATAGTTTTTTTTTCCTAACAAAACATAATCAAGCGGAACTATGCAATAAGTTTGGATCAGTCATGTAATTAAATGTGTCATGGATCTAGATTAACAATTTTAAATCTGTGCGATTAGAAATATTTCAACAATGGCAATGGTTTTTGTTTAGAGCAATGTCATACTTATAGCTTTCTCGATGTACTATATGATCCTATCACTTGTCTGGACTAGTTGGAAATGGGTGCGGGAGAAGGAAGGGGGTATCTAGGTGATCGCTATTAAATGCATTTATAAAAATAAAAAAGGTGAACAGCCTGAATCCGAACTCGAGGGTTATAGCTTCATAATTGATCTAGTGTGTGTGTGTGCGGTGACCACCACTCTGTCAGGAAAGATATAATGTATATAGAAGTTTTTATTGTGATCTAGCGTTGCTTTTAAAACTTTTCTCGCTACAAAGTATAAAGGGGACTAACTCAAAGTGTAACACTTTATCGGTCAAGTACATTTCTTTCACTAGTTCGAGATGCCAAACAAGATAGTTAGTTCCCTTTAAGTTAATGAACTTTTTGTTTGGAATTGATGCTTGTATTATCATGTACAGGAAATAATCGTACAATATTTCAGCTTTATCAGAGATTGGATGTGGGCAAAATAACATGTACAAACCTTTTATCAGACAGACATACAGACAGATAGTGTTGATAAAAGCTTTCTAAAAACAACACATACATTAAACATACACTACGGTCACCGCCATGATCTAAGGGACATTAATGCTAGGTTTTATCAAAATTATTATGCTAGGTTTTATTAAGATTAGTCAAGATTGGTTTTGATTTCTATGCGGGACATACGTACACACATACATGCATACTTATTACATTCTACTTGATATTATATATCTATATCTAAATAATATCAACGCGTTTGTACTTTGATACGGATGAACATCGTCTGAACGGTTATTAAGTCAATTACGTATGATTTGCTCAAAAACAACAATGACATCTTTGACATTTGTGCATACTGCGGCTGTTTGAGGGACAGCCGGGGGGGGGGGTGTAAACCTCGTTGGTGCCTGACAGTGTTTTGTACACTTTCCGAATCAAACTTTAATCTTAATACGTTGTTTTTGTTTTTCTAGCAAAGGGAAATAACTATGTTTTTTTTTTTTGCAACAAATGTAAAATAAATTCAGTAAACTTTGTTGTTTAAATAATTACCACTGTAAAATCCCTCACTTTGCCTCTCAGAATTAAAAGGGTGTTCCAGAAGTTAGACTCATGTGTGAATAATCAGCATTAATATAAAGATTTTGCATTTAAATAAAGAAAAAATTGTATTGCTTTATGCTTTTATCCATCCACGAGTCAATAGTATCAGGTTCTTTAGCATCAAGACGATTTTCAATGTTACATAATGGTCTTCCATCTGTGCCATTTATCCAAGGAAAGGAAAGTTTCCCGTTAAGACCTAGAGACTATATTGTACATACTGTAAGGATCATCTATTCTTGTGGGCGACGGTTAACGAGGGTTGCGTATGACCAACTCCATGACCAACCGACTTTACTTTCCAAACAAATTTCAGGTAATCATCAGAGTTTTGTGGACTCGGGGAGCATACTTAAAATCCAGACATTTAAAATCCCAACCTTTACTGAGATTCGAGGCCTAGATTCCTCTGTTCTAGCGATCTACCACAAAACCAACACGTCCGTTGCCCTTGGTACTTTATTTAATATTAGAAATTAAACGAAATATCAAATTTCTCGACTTTAGGAACGGGAACATAAAGCTTTGATATAAGAAGAAAGTGTCGATCAAATACTTATATCTTAAAACATTTACTATAACTCAATGTACTACTAAAAACCTTATATTAGATCAAATACTTATATGTTAAATGTTAAAACAATCATTATAGCTCAATGCATGAAGACCTACTAAAGACCTTATATTAGATCAAATACTTATATGTTAAATGTTAAAACAATCATTATAGCTCAATGTAAGAAGACCTACGAAATCTGATCCTTATAGTCTCCTTTCATTACGTTTGGCAAAAAGTTATTTTAATCTTGCTGGAAGTACAAACCTTTTTTTTTTAATTCCTATATGGGTTTTTTTTTCCATTGCCATAGGAAAAAATCCAACAACTTTGCTTCGTTACTGTTCATTGTATTTTGTGATACCATCACATGGCTTGGCATATTGAGGTGCACTTTTGAGACCAGATCGATGTTTCGTTGAATTACAAACCCGGAAGTAATTATATAACCCATCAAAACATTTCTTGCCATTGTCTCTCCTAAGCAGAGAACACTAGGCTTTACACTAGTCTCTACATTTTAATGTGCATGTTTCTAAATGTTAGTTCACAAAATAAATCCCAAACAATTGTTTGTTTATTGTTTATTGTTTAAATTGTTTATTTCCTTTTTTTGTCTAAATATTCTGTTCTTTATTTATTTTCTTTATACCACTTTCTCAATGAACTATAGATAGATAGATAATTAGATAGATAGATAGATTGATAGATAGATAGACAGATAGATAGATAGATAGATAAATAGATAGATACCGGGAAAATCTTTCCAAAATCAAATTAATACATTTAGTCACCTGAAAAAAACAAACGAAAAACTAATGTTTGAAACGAAAATGCGGCAGAAAAATGTAATCTATAATCTGCATATTTTAGCTTGATATGCGTTAGGTGTGGCAAAATATGTAGATCAAGGCTGATTTTTTATAACTACGTAAAATACTGCGTCATAAAGGCTCCTAAATGTTTCAAAATAGTTCTACACAAAAGAATATAAGTATTCCTTCAAATGCGACTGACAGATATATGTTCATATATGCATACACACAGTGGCGTCACTAGGGGGCGCGGGGGGGGGGGGGTGCGGTCCGCACCGGGTGACACCAGTTAGGGGGGTGGCACGGTGATACACATTTTCATTTAAATTAGCCATCAAAGAATCTTTTGTTTATTAGGATAAGGCATATCAGTAAAGACCACTCACTTCTCAGAGATATCAGGCTTATCAAGATAAAGAGAATTGAATACTCGCGTCAGTCCTACTTCCTAAGAGGCTTGCAACATGGTGCAAAGGGACTTAATTATTTACGTTTTATAACAAAATACAAGAGTTAGTGAACTTAGAATCGATTCTTTATTGCAGTGGTACAAGGTTCAACGAATGTATACACAATTATTGTTTGTAAAATAACTTATAATATAAAATGAAAACTCAATAATCGTTATTAGAAAAGTTGAAATGCTCAACCATAATACTCCATTGGCAGAATAGAATTTATGGTAAATGTTAAAAGGTATCTTTATGACGTGGCGATTTACAAGTCAAATGCTGTCCTTGTGACCTAGCGATCTACTAGTTAAATGATATCTTTGTGATCTAGCGATCTACTAGTTATATGTTATTTTTGTGACATAGCGATATACAAATTAAATATGTTACATTTCTTAGGAAGATTGTATGTAGCCAACGAAATTATAAAATGCTAATTCTTTTCCCTCCAAATATCATTCAACTCTCTTGACCTAAGCACATTATGTCATCTAGTACACTACAAACTTAATGAAAGTGATATTGACTTTTATCATCCCATTTATTAACCACGCTTTTAAAGTATGTTAATATTTAGGACTTGATTGTCGGTTTAAACCATCACTAAACAAATGTAGAAAGACATTTTTAGTTCTGTGTTTAGTTGATAGGCAATTTATAAAACCAGACTTGAAAACTTGAAAACTTTAATTACTACTTCATAAAAAAAAATAATGATAATCTACATAAATAAACTTCAGTTCTTAATTTATCATTTATTCATTTATCTAATATTTTTTTTACAATCAACCCATCCAGCTGTTCAGAGCGTTCAACATCGGGCAACCAAACTTTAAATAAAAAAAGACTAACGAAAGAAGTGCATTATGGGTACTGACAGGAAATGAGAAAGTCTAGCCACGTCTGCAGTGTTGTTGTAGATGAGAATGGAAAAAAAAAGAAGACATGTTGTGACTAACAGAACATCAGTGTCAAGGTCAAACGTGTAATAAATATAATTCCGTATATTTTTTATTGATTTTATCGAATGGTATTTACAATTTAATTATATGATAATTTCGTGCACTAATAAATAGTGCCATATCATCTCGAACTCTGATATTTTCTATAATTACAAAGAAAATGTAGAAGTCTAATAGTGTGAAATAAAATGTTTACCCAAGACCCAGCAACCCTTGCCTCCGGCACTGCTAACTCGAGAGTGTTTCAGCATAAACTCTTTATCTTTAAAAATAATATAGGGCCATGAAATGTTCAGTCAATCTAGTGCATTTTAAAACTAAAAAAAAACAAACAAGCAATAGAAAATGAATACATTAGAAAAGCAAATCTGATCTAAGGGAAAGAACTGCTAATTACTGCCAGTTTTCTGAAAATTTCAAGGTTAAGTTTCCTTTCTGCTATATAAAAAAAAATAATTAATTAGTATTAAATGATTAACTATTGTTTAATGTTTTAGATTGATTCGTGAATTGTTATCGACTATGAATAATTCTTAAAAATTCAAATTCATTCGAGAATTTATTAATTATTGGAAGTGGGAGAATGAATGTGTTATAACGCAAAAGGGAACAATATAAATTTATATTGTTATAAACCTGGTGGTGGCGCAGATGGGGGTAGTGGTGTGAGTCTAGTCAGCCGACGCAAATCGCCCCAGGCCAGCGATAGACGAGCGGTCAACCGTGACGAGTTACGACGGTCAGCCGAGTCGAGTGTCAACAGGACGTTTTCGGGAAGGATCGCCGTCGTGAACAGAGCTCAGGAGCGTCACGAGGGATGTAGTCATCTGACACCTAGAAACGTCGAGCGGCGTTCTGTCCGGTTCGAGAAGGCCAGTAGGGACCCTATATAAGAGCGGAGGTGTCGCAGTCAAGACGGTTGAGAAAAGGGGCTCAATACAGCACGGTTCACGACAGAAGGTTCACGGCAGGGGTTCAGAGCCCGGTTCACTACAGTCCGGTCGACTACAGCACAGTTCAGCGGTGTGGTTCTGTACGGAGCATTACGACGGTTCAGTGCGGAGTACTGTCAAGTACAGTTGAGACGACTGGCGTCTTGATCTTGGTCTGTGATCGAGTCCGACACAACGAGCCTAGTGTGTGAAGTCAGTCCTAAACTGTTGAACTCAGTGCAAGCCCGGAACAAGACGGAGAGGCCAGTGAAAGAGTTGATACGGCGGTACGGTGTTATCGGAGAGATATTTGTACAGTGTACGTGTTGCCAATTGTACAGTATTGGCTGTTATATATTCAACTATTAAAGTGTTACGTTACTCTGGCGCCCTGAGTTGTCAAGTTCTTAACGTTGGTGGTGTATGGTGCAGTTTGCAGAGAGCCTGGATAGTGAGATGCGTAACAATATATTTATCCACATCTCTTATTAAGTAGCATTTATTCCCCTTATTTCGAAATAAATCAACACATTTCTCAACAACAATTAATGAAATATTTTTTTTTATTAAATCAATTTTTGTCAGGTCCAATGAATAAGTGCAAAGCTTTAACTTGAGCCGAGGATGGAAAATGTGAGTATGAAATATGTTCAATCTTTTTACCAGACAGACAGAGTGAGTTAATATTAGATTTATAATTTATTTAAACAAAAAAGCATACATTTTGAAATCGTACTAAGGGCTTGGTTTGGGTAATGATTCCAGACATTTTAGAAAACGCTGCGCAATTTATTCCTGCTATTGGTGCTCTCTTTTTGTCATATATATATATACATTTATATATATACATATATATATATATATATATATATATATTTAAATTTGTAGAATGTTTATTTAAAAAGAAAGTAGAAGCCAATCTAAATGTCGTTTGAAGCTACCAAGTCCTATCTGACTAGTCTACAGAACTCTTCCTTTCTTCCCTAACCCATCTCAGGCCCAGATGTTATATTGAGCAATTATCCTTGTACGCTTTCTAACTGCGACTCTGATATACCAATGGGTATAGACTCTAAGGTGCAAATTTGATTATAAGAGGACACGTAACCTGGCATAGCATAAATAAACTTCAGTTAATGTAGTTTGTAATTATTTATGACTTTATTGTTGTTGAATGAACAAGGAATGTTTGTACAATGTGTAGCTTACTAAATAATCTCTTATTTGTATACAGCAGAGACAAAGCTGAAGCAGCTCTTGAAAAGATTAAAAACACAATGGCTGGTTACATACTGTAATATAAATATAAAAGAAAAGTAAAGTTTCCCTTTCAGACCTTGTGATCTATAGGGCAAATGATGTTAAAATAATATAAAGATCATCCGGTTTTTTTTTACCAACGGTTAATGAGCATGGTGAACTCAGAGGCGCCATAAAAATCGCGATATTCAATATCCAAGTTTTCACCAAGATTCGAATTTAGAACCCCAGGTTCAGAAGCAAAGCGCTTAACCACTCAGCCACCGCCCCCCCCCCCCAACCCAATTATAAATACATACAATAAATTAAATTTTAATCTTCTCCATCACAAGACATTTTTTTCTTAAATGTTATTTGAATGTATTAAGGGCAGCAAGACTGTACCAAGTTGACTTCATCAATGGAACTCTTTCACCAATCGTAAACAAACAATATTTAGCCACGTGATAATATTGATAAAACAATGAAAAAAAACTGTCACTTGACAGCCTGTGCGTATTACGTAATTTGTTTAGAAGAGATAGAGAACCACGTGGCTAAATGTTTACGATTGATGAATGAGGGCCATTCAAACCAAATATAGGTCAGAAAGAAAAAGAGAGAGAGAGAAAGAAAAGGATGAGTTCAGAACAAATTGGCAGAAAAACCGAAAGATTCCTAAGTTGCAGAAAGAAATAGATAGTAGAGACGAAAGAAACAAGAGAATGAGAAAGTAAGACAGTCTTGTAAAGAAACAGAAAGTGTGACAGACTTGTAAAGAAATAGAAAGTAAGACAGACTTGTAAAGAAACAGAAAGTGTGACAGACTTGTAAAGAAATAGAAAGTAAGACAGACTTGTAAAGAAACAAAAAGAAGTACAGAAAGTGTGACAGACTTGTAAAGAAACAAAAAGAAGTACAGAAAGTGTGACAGACTTGTAAAGAAACAAAAAGAAGTACAGAAAGTGTGACAGACTTGTAAAGAAACAAAAAGAAACAGAAAGTGTGACAGACTTGTAAAGAAACAGAAAGTGTGACAGACTTGTAAAGAAATAGAAAGTAAGACAGACTTGTAAAGAAATAGAAAGTAAGACAGACTTGTAAAGAAATAGAAAGTAAGACAGACTTGTAAAGAAACAAAAAGAAGTACAGAAAATAGATCTATGTACAAACTAATAGAACGACTCAACACTTTCAACTCAATAACCTTTTTTTTTTTGTTTATGTAACGAAACAAAACCTGGTCTGAAGCACGTGATCTTAATGCTAGAAGCGACCAGTGTAAACAAGTTGACGTCTAGACCTAAGGTGGCACGCACTCTACCCCTTACAATTAGTGAAGTTAATTATCATCGACGAGGACACACCCACGCAGGCAAAGACACTAACGATCAAGTCTTGAAACTTTTCCAACTCACGTGCAACCTGTACTACTTTTTTTTTTATAGAATTTAGAAATATATCTTTCATTTATACCCTTTTTTTTTTTACAAAGCTTTCTTTAAGAAAAAAAAAGTTTGGGTGAATGAACTTAATAGAAACAGTCTATCTACCTACATAGACATAGACTGGCTATAATTTCTTTTACTGTGGTTATAGATCTTAACTGACGTCTACTACAGGTTCAAGCTAACGTCAGGTCAATTAAATCCTTGGGGCATTGAATGGTTAGAAGATTTTGCTATAGGCGGCGTTAGGATTACGTGAGGCCTGGGGCCGACCATTTGAGAGAGCGTTAACTGTATATCTTTGTGAGATTAATATCTAGAGAGGATTCCAGCCTCTTAAATTATTTTTAAGACTGGCGTCCTATTCTTAGACGCAGAGGGCATTGCAGAACGGGAGTCCTGCAACATTCAACCTCAGAGATTGATTATATGGAGGAGCAGATAGTATTTTAATATTTAAAACGCGGCAATACAAAACTTTAAGTTAATCAACATTTTTTTTTCTTTCCTAATCGCAGCGTTATCGTATCCCAATGCTTCAAATGTCTTTTATTTTTAGTTTTAACTGAGCACATTTTCATACATAATAAAGGCACAAAGTTCTTCTCAGTGGCGTAGCAAGAAAATTGGGTACCCGGGAAGGAGGTGCTTGGCCTCTTTATGGGTCCCTGCAATTTGACATTCGACATTACGACATGAGATAATGTACTTTAAAAATATGTCTAAATGTGCGGAATAAGATGCATCACTGTCACTCATTTACATATACGACATAAATATATATATATAATTCTCTTCTTCGCTCAACAGTCTGGACGAGCAAGAAGTAAAGGAAAGATCACTCTCTTATTTCTGCGAATAGTAACCCCACAAAAAAAAAAACAAGAGGGGGGAGAACAAGTGGGTATTCACACGTCGCTACGGATGGTTGATCACTGGACTGTCAAAGTGCTAGCTCCCATCCCCCTTCGATCTGCGGTAGGTTTGGACTAAGAAGTAAACTATCTTCAACTCTGAAGGAACATCCGAAACATGTAAAACATTTTACAAACACTAAAAAGCAGCGCCAGACTTAACCATTAAGACCAAGAAGTCATGGAAAGAGAACTAGTAATTTACTATGTATATTCACCCGTCACTAAATAGCAGGGCCGGACTTAAGCATTGTGGGGCCCTATGCGAAACGGATTTCGCGGGGCCAGGTTTGGGTAGGGAAGCGGATAATAAGTGAAATTTAAGAGTTTGTATTAGAAAATAAATTCGTCTATGCCTTTTATTCATTCTTTACTACGTACAGAATTACTTTACGAGCCTTGCGTGTAGCAAAGTCATAGAATAAGTATATCATGATAATTCTGTTTCCTACATATATCACGATCAATAACAAAAATTACCAAATGTTTCAATCTATCTTTGAGAACTGTTTACCTCAAGTAATTCTTCATTAGTTGGAGCCGCGAAAGCTTCTTTCACCAGATTACACTATTACGGCTATTGCATGATGCCGTTTTTACTTAACGCTCGTAGGATTGGCGTTTTCCATATTGAATGACACCCCAAAATGACAATTTTTGTCTATATATTTCCGTATAGAACTTTTTCGTATATTTAGTAATTTCGGGAGATTTCCAGGAGCTCCTGGTAAATCGACAGGAGGGCGCAGGAAATCTGTTTTAAGTTATAATATGGTTTAATTTAATTATTTATACACCTAGAATTAGCGCGGGTCCTATGAAAGTGCGGGGCCCAATGTGGTCGCATAGATTGCTGTGGCCTAAGGCCGGTCCTGCAAAATAGCGGCGTATGCTACGCCGCCGGTCGACTACTAACAAGATAACATGGCATTTGCTTAATATTTAATCTAAAAAAAAATCGGACACTCATTTTGGGGGCCGGCTTATGTAGGGCACAGGGGGATTTTCAAATGTGGACCCTCTTTCGCCACCCTATCTACGCCACTGGTTCTTCTCTAGTTGTATCAGTAATTTGGCTAAAACCTAGAAAATGTTTCTATATCTCTACATGAGGTAACACTCAAAAATAACAAATGGTATACAATCGCACAATTTTAGGAATTTTAATTTTTTTTCATTTGCTATAAATAAAGGATTTCATTTTGTAGTTGGACCACGCATGACTTTTATTTAAAGCTTTCTGTCATAATCGTATAAACTATTTTGTATTAACTGTAAAACAAATTTTCATTGTCTTTTTTTTTTTTAGTGTCAAACATTTCGAAGATTTTTAGAGGCGAGAATCTCCTGTGGCAGTTGGGCCTTTGGGCCTACCTAATAGACTTACCTAATAGATAGTTCGTCCTATATTAGATTGCTAGCTCTGCTTTTCGATATGACGCATTTTTTGCTGCGTCGCATATATTATTGTTTTATTTTATAGAATGCCTGCATTTGTACTTTTGCCACTAACATATTGTTACGTAACATGAAGCAGCTATTGCACTAAGTTTATTTTTAGATTGAATATTTGCAGCGCAAGGTCATGACTGTATGTTGTTGACAAGTAATGTCAATTTTATTTAAAACAATGACGTTTTACCCGTAAGCTCTAAAAATAGTTTGGCTAATGCTAAAAGGGGGCAAGAAGACTTGCACATTCAGTTTAAGGGAGAGAGACTTGCAACTAGAGTAAAGATGTTAAATTGAATTGCATGTTACATTTATACATTTTATATAATATTAAAATGATTCCTAGTTTCAGAATAAAAGATTTATATTTAATTTAAGAAGATTTAAATTTTTAGAGAGAGTGAGAGAGAGAGAGAGAGTGAGAGAGAGAGAGAGAGAGTGACAGAGAGAGAGAGAGAGTGAGAGTGAGAGCGTGAGAGAGAGACAGAGAGAGTAAGAGAGAGAGTGAGAGAGAGAGAGAGCGAAAGAGTGAGAGAGATTCTTTGGAATTTAACGTCCTGAAAGATAATCTATTCCTTTTGCAACTTTGTATGTGCCTTTGTATGTTAAAACAAAATCCTTAATACAATCTGCGGTCACACATTGGTCTTCTGTATGAACTAGGCATTGTTGCACCTTTCTACTTTTGGTGTGTATGCCATCTGCACTCTAGGACACTTCCTTTATGCTTACTCTCCATAAAGATATATGTATCATGGGTGTGTGTGTGTACATAATCTTTATTACATTTTGACCCATCATTCTTTTGGAAGACGCTTATTGTGCCCTAGATCAGGTTCTTCCTGGAATTAGTGGGAAAATTGCAGACCCCCAGCCAATGCCAACAAGGTGTTCTGGGGGAGTGCTAGGAGCTCCCCAGCGCGGGGCGGAGCCCCGCCTCCAAGCACTATTTATGATATTGAAAGCCAACAAAATGCAAATTCTGAGGTATCTACAATGCATTTTCCTGCTATTAAAAAGTTTTATTTCAAAAAACAAATGTGCTATTTTTACTGATTTAGACCCTCCCGCGCCGTTCGACGCATTTGCAGTCAAACTGTTTCCACAAAATCAGTCACTGGTAATGTCTGAAGTCTCTTCCCACCTGCTCTGAAGACCTCCATGAATGTGTGGCGCCAAGTTGTACTAGGATGTCATCGCAACTCTTCCTATGCCTAATTCATTTTGTAGGAGAACATGTCCCGCAAACCTCAAGCGACACTCTGTCACAATCTTACTAAGGTGTCGACTCCGAGTTCGTCATAGGATTTCCTTGATTTAGACCCGATCTTTATAACTGACTCCTAAAATCTGTCTTAGCCATCTATGTTGAACCACATTGAGTGTTTTTCAATTTCGGCAGATGGCTATTCACTGCACTTATTAATTGAGCTCCGCCACTGGTAGAAATGTGTAACCTCTCTTGAATACGCTCTTGGAATTAAATGACTGTAGTTTGCTTTAGATTTTATATCGAAAAGTGAAGTGTTATCGTTAAAATCATCTGTTGGGGGTTTTAAACTAAAAAATCTCTGGAGTTATGTTGTTTTTCTTTAAATTCAAAACCCCATTTAGCTATGGACAAAGAATTTAAATTTGTAACTGTAGTTTGCTTTAGAAAATATTGAAAATAGAGGTTTTCCACCTCAAAACGCTCTGTAGAGGGATTTAAACTCAAAACCATCTGGAGGGGTTTTAAACTTTGAAAAACAGCCATCTCTGAGAGAGGGATTTAAACTCAAAACCCCCGATTGTCTTGGCTATGCTCAAATAATTTTAGTGTGTAATTTGCATTTTTTATATTGAAGAGGTATTTTTTTATCATCAAACAACTCTGAAGGGGGGTTTAAACTCAAAACCCTTTGGCTACGCTCATAGATTTCTTTTTTTTATATTGAAGAGGTATTTTTAGCTTCAAACCCTACTGAAGAGGGGGTAAGGGTTATTAAAAAAACCCTTTGGCTACGTTCATAGAATTTTGATTGTGTAATTTTCTTTTTTTATATTGAAGAGGGGGTTTATCGGAAATTTTGGAAGGTGTTTAAAAATCAAAATCTTCCTTAACTGTGCTCGTGAAATTTGGGGGATTGTCGTTTGTATTTTTTTATTTGTCTTATAGAAGAGGGGAATTTAACTGTGAAAACCCCTGGTAGGGGGGTTTCAAATGAACCGCCCCCTGGTAGGGGGTTTTAAACTCAAAAACCCCTGGTAGGGTTTTTTTAAATCAACCCCCCCCCCCGGTAGGGGGTTTTAAACTCAAAAATCCCTGGTAGGGGGTATTAACCTCAAAACCTCGTTTGCTGTGCTTGGGCAAGTAGTAGTTTAGTATTAAAATCTCACCTAAAATAAATAAAATCAAAGGAAAAAATCAGTCACTAAATTCCGACCCCCCCCCCCCGCAGGGATCTCATTTCGGGGGAGGGGTTTCAACCCCACCCCTGCCTGGCTACGCCCATGATATATATATATATATATATATATATATATATATATATCCTAGCATTACCCACCGGCTGCGCCCGTGGATTTGGTTCCTGTCTACATACTGTTTAAGTTGACATGTGCTCTCTTCCATTTTTTGTTTACTTTTAACATGGGCCAGCCCATAGATTCGAGTTTCACTTTTATGCACTCCAACCCCCCAATAACACTCCGCCTAAACAAATAGTCTTCTTTAAACAATCTGACTATACTTCAAATTATTCAGCTATTTTTAAATATTTTAGTCATACCATCACATAGCTTGCCAAAAAGAAAAGGCATGGAGCATTTTCTAAACCTAAAGTATGCATATGGGAAGCGTGGTCCAGAGGCTAAGTATGCTTGAACTTGGCTTGGGATGGCTACCTATGAAGGGGGCTTGAGGTTCAACATCCGACTCGAGCTGTGTTTACTGAGCGCCTAGGGGCAGCACGGATAACCTTCTCCCAGATACCCCCTCCCCCAACTAATCCACACACGAGATTGGACCTAGCGCTTTGAGCTATAAGCATGAAAGCAGCGCTATATAAAATCAATAATTTATGTATTTATTTTATTTATATCCTGCCGGTTTCGACAAGCCAAGCTATTGGACTACTACTACCTACTTAACACACAGCATCACAACAGCAACGTACGAATGAGAGACATAGAAAGAGAAATGTACGTACAAAAATAAGTTTAAATAATGCATATAAATGGAATAAAATTTCCATTCGTGTCCTTTCTTATATGTAGGCATTAAAATCTTAATGGTCTAACTTACGCATTTAGTAAATTTTCGATCGTAAAAGTTTCTTAGTTGTCCTAGGCACACAGAAAGTAATAATTGGTTAAACTTTCTTTAATTTTGTGCAGTGCAAGTCTAAGAGCGATATATTAGTAATTAATTAATCAGGGCCCTTATAAATATAAATATGTAGTTATTTATATAGGGAAAAAGAAGTAAAAAAAAATCTAATATTCGACAATAAACAAGGTTACAAAAGACAGTCTGTACGGAAACATAAACTCAAAATCGGCCCCCGAAGTGGTCCACCCAGGCAGGTAAAAGGCAGGTATCAATATTTTCAGAAAGAACATCTGAATGAAATTTTATCAAAGACAAATGAGAGATAAGAGTGGAGAAAGAAGGTTAACAGATCTTGTGTAGTGCCCCAACGGTCTAGCAGATCAAAGGATAGGTGAAAGTGAATGTAAAGTTAAATGTGAACCTGGCCTAACTAGTTCCCCTTTCAGACCTTCTGGTATATAGGGCAGATGATGTAAAGTTCATCTGTTTTTGTGGCCTACGGTTAACGATGGTGTCATGTAGCCAGCACAACGACCAACCGCCTTTACTTTTCCCCAGCTAATGTCAGGTACCTATTAGAGCTGAGTGGACTCAGAGGCGCCCAAAGATTCCAAAGTTAAAAATCACAGTCTTCACCAGGATTCGAACCCGCGCCTCTCTAGGTCTAACTGATGTCGTATAATTGATCTAATTTTTTTGAAATACCCATCTCTTTTTTTTTAAAAAAGTGTAAAAAAATAAAGTTTATAAAATTACTATTCGTTTTAAACTAGAACTAACTTATAATGCATACTAATTAGCTTTTTCTCTTTATAAAATACTTGCATAACTGATTTTAAAAATTAGATTTTTCACTTTCAGAAAAAAAAAGTAGACGTTGCATCAGAACTTGAATGGTCTAAAATATTGTGATGTCCGATTTTCAATATCTTTTCTAGTGAACGAGATCTAAACGGGTTAAAATCACTAATGCTAGCATTTTTTTCCCATAAAAATAAACTACTTTTTACAATTATTCACTATTAAAAGTAACAAATACGGGAGGCTCTTTAGCTGGGGAGATGACTATTTACCATATTTCTAGCACATTTATTCAAACGGTTATAGATTTATGTAAAAAAAAATTTTTACATTTGTTTTATTAAAGTAAATTAGTTCTGACATACAAACTACTACATATACACACATTTTTAGATACTTTTTTTAAAGAGAAAAAATCTATTTTGTATGCATATAAGTTGGACATAATTTAAAAGTGTATTTTTTGGAAAAATCAGCTTGCACAGATAATTTTAATAACTAAAATATCATGATGTCCGATTTTCATTTTCACTTCTAGTTCCTGAGATCTAAACGGGATGAACGGACGGACAGATAGGCTAGACAAAATTAATAGCGTCTTTTCCTCTTTCGGGGCCGCTAAAAAAACAAGACTTGAATATTCCTGGTTTATTGGTGAATTCGATTGGGGCTGCCTGTCTTTGTAATCTAGTTTTTTTTATTTTTTTCTACTCTTCGTGCCGACATTGAGAAGGGCAGAATACCACTAAGTCGCGTCAAGATATCGCCCGCATGCTGTAATTTGTAGTTTTTTCAAGTAATATCTTTATCTATAATAAAAGATTATGGAGGTGTCTTGGTTTCGCGTGAAATTATTGTACAGTTTATTAATCTAACCCTAGCGTTTTGTTGTAAATAAGTACCTTAAATATGAGTTTATTGGTGTCGCGTAAAAGTATTGTACAGTGTAAAGTGTCTAGACCTAGTGTTTTGTTATGAAATAGTATCTTGAATATGAGTTTGCTGGTGTCTTCGGGGTCGCGTGGAAGTATTGTACAGTTTAAAGTGTCTAGCCCTAGCGTTTGTTCTGAAAGAGTATCTTGAATATGAGTTTGCTGGTGTCTTAGGGTCGTGTTGAAGTATTGTACAGTTTAAAATGTTAGCCCTAATGTTTTGTTATGAAAAAGTATCTTGAATAATATGAGTTAGCTGGTGTCCTTGTGTCGTGTGAAAGTATTGTACAGTTTAAAGTGTGAGCCCTAGTGTTTTGTTATGAAATAGTATCTTGAATATGAATTTGCTGGTGTCGTGGGGTCGCATGGAAGTATTGTACAGTTTAAAGTGTTAGACCTAGTGTTTTGTTATGAAATAGTATCTTGAATATTACTTTGCCGGTTTCTTGACGTCGCGTGAAAGATTTTTGAAGTTTTGAGTTTTATTTATTTTAAGTATTAAGTGAACTAATGCCTTGTGACTAATTGTCGGTGGATCCTTAGGGTCGTGGATGTGTTCTGATGCTCCGAATGCGGTTGCTCGAAACTGGTATTGAGTTTTGTACTCAGTATGTGTCTGTAATGTAAGGTGTGGTTTATATGTAGGTGCGTGCTACATTGCCCTCCCCCCTAGTCTCATTAACTTTTAAGACACCTTAAATAAAGAACAGAACACCTCTGAGAGAACATAACATCTCATATATATATATATATACAGAGAGAGAGAGCGTTTAAAGAGAAAAAATCTATTTTGTATGCATATAAGTTGGACATAATTTAAAAGTGTATTTTTTGGAAAAATCAGCTTGCACAGATAATTTTAATAACTAAAATATCATGATGTCCGATTTTCATTTTCACTTCTAGTTCCTGAGATCTAAACGGGATGAACGGACGGACAGATAGGCTAGACAAAATTAATAGCGTCTTTTCCTCTTTCGGGGCCGCTAAAAAAACAAGACTTGAATATTCCTGGTTTATTGGTGAATTCGATTGGGGCTGCCTGTCTTTGTAATCTAGTTTTTTTTATTTTTTTCTACTCTTCGTGCCGACATTGAGAAGGGCAGAATACCACTAAGTCGCGTCAAGATATCGCCCGCATGCTGTAATTTGTAATTTTTTCAAGTAATATCATTATCTATAATAAAAGATTATGGAGGTGTCTTGGTTTCGCGTGAAATTATTGTACAGTTTATTAATCTAACCCTAGCGTTTTGTTGTAAATAAGTACCTTAAATATGAGTTTATTGGTGTCGCGTAGAAGTATTGTACAGTGTAAAGTGTCTAGACCTAGTGTTTTGTTATGAAATAGTATCTTGAATATGAGTTTGCTGGTGTCTTAGGGTCGTGTTGAAGTATTGTACAGTTTAAAGTGTTAGCCCTAGTATTTTGTTATGAAAAAGTATCTTGAATATGAGTTTGTTGGTGTCTTCGGGGTCGCGTGGAAGTATTGTACAGTTTAAAGTGTGAGCCCTAGTATTTTGTTATGAAATAGTGTCTTGAATAATATGAGTTTGCTGGTGTCTTGGGACCGCGTGGAAGTATTGTACAGTTCAAAGTGTTAGCCGTAGTGTTTTGTTATGAAATAGTATCTTGAATATGAGTTTATTGGTGTCTTAGGGTCGTGTTGAAGTATTGTACAGTGTAAAGTGTCTAGACCTAGTATTTTGTTATGAAATAGTATCTTGAATATGAGTTTGCTGGTGTCTTAGGGTCGTGTTGAAGCATTGTACAGTTTAAAGTTTTAGCCCTAGTATTTTGTTATGAAAAAGTATCTTGAATAATATGAGTTAGCTGGTGTCCTTGTGTCGTGTGAAAGTATTGTACAGTTTAAAGTGTGAGCCCTAGTGTTTTGTTATGAAATAGTAATTTGAATATGAATTTGCTGGTGTCGTGGGGTCGCATGGAAGTATTGTACAGTTTAAAGTGTTAGACCTAGTGTTTTGTTATGAAATAGTATCTTGAATATGACTTTGCCGGTTTCTTGACTTCGCGTGAAAGATTTTTGAAGTTTTTAGTCTTATTTTTTTTAAGTATTAAGTGAACTAATGCCTTGTGACTAATTGTCGGTGGATCCTTAGGGTCGTGGATGTGTTCTGATGCTCCGAATGCGGTTGCTTGAAACTGGTATTGAATTTTGTACTCAGTATGTGTCTGTAATGTGAGGTGTGGTTTATATGTAGGTGCGTGCTATATTGCCCTCCCCCCTAGTCTCATTAACTTTTAAGACACCTTAAATAAAGAACAGAGAACATCTGAGAGAACATAACATCTCATATATATATATATATATATATATATATATATATATACAGAGAGCGAGAGAGAGAGAGAGAGAGCGTTTAAAGAGAAAAAATCTATTTTGTATGCATATAAGTTGCACATAATTTAAAAGTGTATTCTTTGGAAAAATCAGCTTGCACAGATAATTTTAATAACTAAAATATCATGATGTCCGATTTTCATTTTCACTTCTAGTTCCTGAGATCTAAACGGGATGAACGGACGGACAGATAGGCTAGACAAAATTAATAGCGTCTTTTCCTCTTTCGAAGCCGCTAAAAAAACAAGACTTGAATATTCCTGGTTTATTGGTGAATTCGATTGGGGCTGCCTGTCTTTGTAATCTAGTTTTTTTTATTTTTTTCTACTCTTCGTGCCGACATTGAGAAGGGCAGAATACCACTAAGTCGCGTCAAGATATCGCCCGCATGCTGTAATTTGTAATTTTTTCAAGTAATATCTTTATCTATAATAAAAGATTATGGAGGTGTCTTGGTTTCGCGTGAAATTATTGTACAGTTTATTAATCTAACCCTAGCGTTTTGTTGTAAATAAGTACCTTAAATATGAGTTTATTGGTGTCGCGTAGAAGTATTGTACAGTGTAAAGTGTCTAGACCTAGTGTTTTGTTATGAAATAGTATCTTGAATATGAGTTTGCTGGTGTCTTAGGGTCGTGTTTAAGTATTGTACAGTTTAAAGTGTTAGCCCTAGTATTTTGTTATGAAAAAGTATCTTGAATATGAGTTTGTTGGTGTCTTCGGGGTCGCGTGGAAGTATTGTACAGTTTAAAGTGTGAGCCCTAGTATTTTGTTATGAAATAGTGTCTTGAATAATACGAGTTTGCTGGTGTCTTGGGGTCGCGTGGAAGTATTGTACAGTTTAAAGTGTTAGCCGTAGTGTTTTGTTATGAAATAGTATCTTGAATATGAGTTTATTGGTGTCTTGGGGTCGCGTTAAAGTATTGTACAGTGTAAAGTGTCTAGCCCTAGCGTTTGTTCTGAAAGAGTATCTTGAATATGAGTTTGCTGGCGTCTTAGGGTCGTGTTGAAGTATTGTACAGTTTAAAATGTTAGCCCTAATGTTTTGTTATGAAAAAGTATCTTGAATAATATGAGTTAGCTGGTGTCCTTGTGTCGTGTGAAAGTATTGTACAGTTTAAAGTGTGAGCCCTAGTGTTTTGTTATGAAATAGTATCTTAAATATGAGTTTGTTGGTGTCTTAGCGTCGCGTTAAAGTATTGTACAGTGTAAAGTGTCTAGCCCTAGCGTTTTTTCTGAAATAGTATCTTGAATATTAGTTTGTTGGTGTCTTAGGGTCGTGTTGAAGTATTGCACAGTTTAAAGTGTTAGCCCTAGTGTTTTGTTAAGAAATAGTATATTGAATATGAGTTTGCTGGTGTCGTGGGGTCGCGTGGAAGTATTGTACAGTTTAAAGTGTGAGCCCTAGTGTTTTGTTATGAAATAGTATCTTAAATATGAGTTTGCTGGTGTCGTGGGGTCGCGTGGAAGTATTGTACAGTTTAAAGTGTTAGACCTAGTTTTTTGTTATGAAATAGTATCTTGAATATGAGTTTGCTGGTTTCTTGACGTCGCGTGAAAGATTTTTGAAGTTTTGAGTCTTATTTATTTTAAGTATTAAGTGAACTAATGCCTTGTGACTAATTGTCGGTGGATCCTTAGGGTCGTGGATGTGTTCTGATGCTCCGAATGCGGTTGCTTGAAACTGGTATTGAATTTTGTACTCAGTATGTGTCTGTAATGTAAGGTGTGGTTTATATGTAGGTGCGTGCTATATTGCCCTCCTCCCTAGTCTCATTAACTTTTAAGACACCTTAAATAAAGAATAAAGAACCTCTGAGAGAACATAACATGTCAAATATATATATATATAGAGAGAGAGAGAGCGAGAGAGTCTATACAGCAACAACAAGTACCAGGCACATTGGATTTTCTAATATATTATTGGGGATTCTTTTTAACAACGAGAGTATGACCATGACAAAGTCGATTGTGATATTTGTACAGTATTTAAAACAAGGTTACAAAAGACAGTTTGTGTGTAAACACAAACTCAAAATCGGCCCCCCGAAGTGGTCCACCCAGGCAGGCTTCAATATTTTTAGAAAGAACATCTGAATGAAATTATATCAAAGACAAATGAGAGATAAGAATGGAGAAAGAAGGTTAACAGATCTTGTGTAGTGCCCCAACGGTCTAGCAAATCAAAGGATAGGTGAAAGTGAATGTAAAATTAGATGTGAACCTGGCCTAACTAGTTCCCCTTTCAGACCTTGTGATCTATAAGGGCAGATGATGTAAAGTTCATCTGTTTTTGTGGCCTACGGTTAACGAGAGCGTCATGTAGCCAGGACAATGACCAAACGCCTTTACTTTTCCCCAAGTAATATCAGGTACCAAAGCTAAGCGCTTTACCGCTTAGCCACCGCGCCTCCCCTGGCGTAACTGATGTTTTATAATTGATCTAATTTTTTTGAAAAAGCTTAATTTTTATTTTTTTTTAAATTTACAATTTATTTAATATCCACTAATTTGTAGACATTTAAAAAAAAACAACAACATGAGTGGTTACGAAATTACAATTCATTTAATATCTACTAATTTGACAACGCTAAGGTTGTCAATTGTAGTCAAACTAAATTTAAGTTATTTTATCTTGTAGACATTTTCAAAAAAATTAAACGAAGCAAAAAGAACTCTATAGTGTAATTGTATCCAATTAGTTTATGTTTCCTTTTAAGCACTTGGCATTTGTCGTTGTCACTTTATGGCTAAAGGGGACATAATGTATTGAACTTGTTGGTAGTACGAAGAGGAAAAAGTGACGGATTTAATACTAAGCCTCCATTCTGTCTCGTCAAATAGTATTTTAGACATATAATAATATTTAATTTTACACAACAGAACAACATCTTTTCTATGAAGTAATAAAGAGAAAAAGGACTCCCTTGATAAGTAGACTCAGTTTTATTGCTTTAACAGTAACAATGTTCAACATAAATGAGCTCATTAACAAAGCTGCACAGCAACATTAACAATCTTTCAGGAAATTGACTTTGAAGCAATGCTATGTTCCCAGGTAATAGCAAGTAATTAGGCAAGGCAAGCTAGTATAGGGTTTTATACAGCTGCCCTGTATGCCTTATGTATTTAAAAAAGACTGATCAGGGTTAATCCCTCTCACGACAATTTTTTAAAGGTCTCCTTGAGATGTAAGAGGAATACCTGTGTATCATCAAGGTGAACCTTGGGTCTGTTATGGAGGGATATTTAACCAAGCAAAGGTACTGCTGTATCACAATTGTTCAGGGTTCTGTTAGGGTCATGTGTAAATTATTTCAGGATAGGGGTGTCGATTAAGGATTCTTTTTTCTCTCATTACGAGGGGTTTAAAAAAATTAATAGATAAATAAAAAATAGTTAATTTGTCTTAAAATATTACATTATTCATAAAAGACTTTCAATTGTCTGTCTATATTCTTTAGGATTATTGGTTTTGGTTATTTTTGTTTCTAGTCTCTTCGCAGGCTCCATTCAGTTGCGTCTTGTTTTCTTGTTCCTTTGTTTCCCAGTATGTCTAGGATGAGGCTGCCGCTAAGATATAGACATTGTCATAGTGTTCTTGTTACGTTTCCACGGGCTTGCCGTGTTCTGTGAGTGTATTACAGACACACTTGATGTTGACTTGTGGCATGCTCTCCGATCATGTGATCAAAGAGGACGTAACCACGAGGGAGAAATAATTCTTCAAAAGTGTTGACTTCCCTTTAAAAGACAGTTCTTTAGTAGTTTTCCATAGATAAATAAAGTTCAATTTGATTCCTATCCCGCATCTCTCAGCCCAAACTCTCTTTAACCCGAGACATACACACACTCACACACTCACATAACCACTTAAACTAATTGACATAATACCAATAGAGTAACTTTACAGATTGATTACAGTATTTAGATTTTTATCTCTGAGGTCTGACATTTTAGTCAAGGACAATAAATTATACAATAATTACAATTTCTATCTAACCAGTATAGTTATCAATTCTATGTTCAATTATTTTTCTAAATATTAACTCTAGATTATAAGGATTTAAAGATACATTGTTATTAACAACTTTAATTCTACTCTGCCACACAAGACTTCTGTATTCACTCACCATTATTAGATTAAATTTATGAATCATCTTACTTTTGATTTTAGGCAATTTATTTACAACAATAGCTAGGTTAAGATTAACATTGGTGTTACAGTTTGCCTCTAGTAGGTCTTTCATAGTGCATCTAACATTATCAAATATTTTACATTTTAAAAACATATGGCTTTCAGTGTTACCATTATCTGTGTGACATAAAACACATGTGTGTACATTTCTTTTCTTACTTCCTACAGGCGTCATCCCGAAGATTAGTCTGTATGTTATTTCTCTGGCTTTAGGTGTAATGTGTTTGCTGTGTAGATTTATAAAAGTGTCTCTGAAATCTATTACACCTAACTCTCTACTCCATTTGATCCTATTGAATAATCTTTCTTGTAACTGTTTCTTAAGTGTTGTATATGTGTCTTTTAATTTACTGTGTATTAGATGTTCATTGCCGGGGAGTATTCTTGATATGGATCTGTAAAATGGATGTGTGTTTGTACCAAATTGGTGTGGGGTGTCATTTTTTATTGGAATTATTTTATTTAACCTTAAGCCGTTGTAGTATATTGTTAATGGAAAATTGTTTGGGCTCTTGGCTACTTGTCCTATGTATTTTAATCTAAGTGCTTGTATTTTGGTTCTGATGTCCTGTAAGTTTATCCACCCATCCTCTTTGTTTTGTATAAGTGTTGTGTGTTTAATTTTCCTGATAGTGCTTTTAAATATAAAATTCCTAATGATTGTGTTTATGCTTGGTATAAAAGTTGGTGGAGGTTCTGTGATGTTTGCTAAATAAACTATCTTCGGGATGACCAGGTTGTTTACTAGTATTGCTCTACCAAATATAGTCGTTGCTGCATAATGAAATCTTTTAAGTGTGTTTTGGTTTTCTTTAAAATATTTTTCCACTGCTGTGTGTGGTAATATGTTGGGTTGCTTGTACACGTGATGCCGCATATTTTAATTTCCTTCTCTATTTTAAGGTTAAAGGGGATGTTTGAGGGGATTTCCCACCTGCCTAATCCCATAATACAAGATTTATTTATGCTGATTTTTGACCCGCTTGCCCTCCCAAATTGAATAAACTTATCTATGATTGCGGCTATGTCTTTTCTGAGGAGGGAAAAAGGGTGGTGTCATCAGCGTATGCTTTAACTTTAACTACGGGCGTGGGGCCTGGGATTCTTATCCCCGTGATTCCACTATCTAGCCTGATGGTTTCTAAAAGGGGTTCTAGGCAAAGGGTGTATAAAAAGGGAGAAAGGGGACACCCTTGTCTAACAGATCTTCTACTAGGGATACTGCCACTAAGGGTTTGGTTTATTATGAGTTTGCTTGTGGCATCAGTGTAAACTAGCTTTATGTATTTCTTCATTCTTCCATCTGTCTTCGTCTTGTCTAGTATTTTGAAAAGGTAGTCATGGTCTATTCTGTCAAAGGCTTTTTCCTGGTCAATAGAAAAGAGGGCTGCTTTCAAGTCTTTGTCTTTACGGTAATATATAATGTCTCTTTAAAAATGGTTAAGTTCGTCGATGTTTTTGTCTGGGTTGCTACAGTTTTGGTCCTGTCCTATTAAGTGTGGTATGAGGGGTTTTAGTCTTAGAAAAATTGTTTTCGTCAGGAGTTTGTAGTCGGTGTTTAGAAGTGAGATCGGTCGAAAGTCGCTAGGTGAGGTGTTGTTTTCTTGTTTTTTTGGTAGAAGTGTGATGTATGCTAAGTTGAAATCTCTAGGTAACTGTTCTGTCACTAACATGTCGCTGTATAGATTTAATAGTAGGGGTCCTATTTGGGGAAAAAAGGCTTTGTAAAATTCAAACGTCAGACCGTCTGGGCCAGGGGATTTGTTGTTTTGTGTTGTATCTGAAGCAGCCCTCAGTTCGTCTAGCGTAAAGGGAGCGTCTGTCTCTATCTGTTCTGTCATTGCTTTTTCTTTGGAGTTCTGTAAAAATACTTTTTGTGCGTTGTCGTCCGTCTGTTCCTGGTCATACAAATTAGTAAAGTGTTTCGTAAATGTGTCTGTTATTTTGTCCATGTCGTGTATAGTTTCTCCTTTACTATCAACAATAGTTCTGTCAATTTGAATGTTTTGTTCTGCTGATAAAAAAAGTTTGTTAGGCCCTTCGGTTATTTTTTTACTTTTGCACCTCAATTCCGCTCCTTTGTATTGATAGTTAAATAGTTCTTCTAGTTGTGTTAGTATATGTGTTTTGGCTGCCTCGTCTTCTTCGTGTGTTAGTAAATTTTTAAGTCTTTCCTCTTCTTTTTTCCTTTTTGAGTTGACTAGTGTGGCCAGTATTTGGCTTTGCTGCTTAATGGAGCTTTTAATTAGCGTCCATATTTGTGTGACTTTGAAATGGGGTGTGTTTGAGTCATGTATTATATTTTTGAGGAGGTTTGCGATTGTTTTTAAATAGAGCGGGTCATTTAGGAGGTCGTTGTTAAGTTTCCAGATCGGTGTTTTTTGTTTTTTCTTTTTTAGTTTTGGGTTCAGCAGTTCCACTAAGACTCCTTTGTGGTCTGTATATTGTAACGTCTCTACGAGATGTGTTACACTTTTTGTTTCGCACGCCCTTGGCACATACACTCTATCTATCCGTGTTTCTATTTGGTGTGCTTTGTCCCTGAACGTGGTGACCCGGCCCGTGACCTCTACTTCTCTATAGGCATCTACTAACCGGAATGCGCTGATGACTCCCCCCAAATAGTCATGCGTTTTAATTGTTACATGAGGAGCAGGACCCTCTGTGTTTGTGTTTTGCTTGTCTTATTGGGAATCAATGTAATTTAAATCACCCCCTACTATCAAATTTTCTCCTGCGTACTGAGTGTGTAGAATGTCACTTAGCATTCCAAAAAACTCGTGTTTCTCTTTTTTTTGAGCGGGTGCATAAATGTTGACTAACGTGTATGTGTGTTTTTGTGAGCTTATCCTAATTATTACTATCCTCCCGCTATTGTCTTGATATGAGTGTGTGATTGAAAACCTATTGGATGTTTGTAAAATGGCTGTCCCTCGTGGCTTTCTACCTAAACTAAAATAACCCTCCCGGAGGCCCATAAGAGAGACTGCTTTTTTGGCCTTGTACTCTAACTGTGTGTTGGTCTCTTGCAGAAAGATAAAATCTGGCTTGTATTTCCTTGTGAGGTGTGCTATGTATGTGTGTTTATTGTTAAGCCCTCTGATGTTGTCGAAATTTTGATGTCTGCCATGAGTGTGAGATTGGTTTGCGTGTTTGTTATTCTATTGTGTGTGTATGCATTTTATCTTTAAGAGTTGCTTTGTTGTTTATGTGTTTGAATGTGTGTTATGGTCCTCGCCCTCATCTATGACTAGCACTGACGGGGAGACTGGAAAGTTCAGCTCGAGCTTGAACTGTTCTTCCTCTCTTTTCTCCTCCTCTACCCGGAGATCCTCGTTTAGATCCTCTGATGAGGAAGAGAGAGAGAGAGGACCCTCTTTCTTGTTATTTTGGTTGGGGTGGTGGGTGCTGAACTTGCCCCTCCGGATGTTTTAATTTTTTTACTTTGCTTAGATTTTTGTTTTCAGGGCTGTTAGGTGGGGGGAGACCACTTGGAGTAGCTCCCATAGCTTCTATTTGTTTTTTTCCCCCTCCTTTGCTGCTTTCAACCTTTGTGAAGCCATCTTTTTTTAGCTGTTGATCAATCTCGGATTGCTTTTTCTCTCCCTCACCTTTAAGGGCCATGGCATAGGAGATTTTCCCTCCTACCTCCTTTGCACCTTCTGTGGGGTTTTGGTCCCGTCTGGGGTTCGCCCTATTTGGACACTGGTTTGACCAGAGCTGATCCTGTCCGAGATGCCAGCACTGTTGTCTACGTCCCGGGATGGTCACGAGGACCTTGTAGGTCCTCGGATCGTCCTCGTATCGTAACTGAATATAATGGGGGAGTTCAGTCTGTTTGCGGATTTTTATCCAAGCCGCCCACTTATCTGAGTTGCCTAGCTTGATTGGCTCTGTCTTGGAGCCTTCTTCTGCAAAGGCTCCAAAGATGTCTTCTATCTTTGATTTGTTTATGGTTGGTGCTACCCAGTGAAGGGTAACCCTGATTTTTTCGTCTTCTAAGTAACAGACATCTACCTTGAAGTCCTTATCATTCCCGAATGATTTCCCTAGTATACGGGTTCTCACTCGGGCGTATGTTGGGACCAGGAACCATACAAAGGGGTTCTCGAAGCGATAGAGAGAACTCACTTCGTCCGGTCTTAGTTTCAGGCACTCTGTTAGGCTCGCCATAGTGGCCTTAACAGCCCCTTGGCCTGACAGCTTTAGAAGCAAGGTACCTGGGGCGTGGACAAGTCCACCATCCAGGTCCTTTTATTCAATAAAAAATGTCTTAACTGACATTATTACAAGGGTTTATCACAAGTACAGAGACAGAAAAGAGACGATAACTACACTACAAACTACACAGAACTTTACTACACAACCCTCGCGCCGTCCACTCTAAACAGTAACACACAAAAATCCACAGAATCACAAAAAAAAAAACACAGATACACAAGTAATCCACAGAATAAATCCTCAAGTGTTAGCTACTTAATCAATCACTTATTCGAATTCTCGGTGATGGTCTCCTACACATAACATATTGAGGACAATGATGTTTACAAGATTACTATTCGTTTTAAATTAGGTCTAAATTATGATGCATACTAATTACCTTTTTTTCTTTAAAAAACTGCTTGCATAACTGATTTTAAAAATAAGATTTTTCGCTTTCAGAAAAAAAAAATAGCCGTTGCATCAGAACTTTGAATGGTCTAAAATATTGTGATATCGTTTTTCAATATCTTTTCTAGTTTACGAGATCTAAACGGGACGGACGGACAGACGGACAGACATTTCGCACAAAACTTATAGCGTCTTTTCCACTTTCGGGGGCCGCTAAAAAATGTTGCTGTGCATCAATGCAAGAACACATATAAAATAAGGCGAATAGCAAGGCCTCTTCAAGGGTACGTAACTCATTCAATATTTGATTCATGTTTTCATGCTTAGAGTTAAGGACCCAAAATCTTTTATTCAAAAAACATAACTATTGGACTAGTGCAGGTGTGGGCAACCTTTTAGTATCGAGGGCCGCATTAAAAAAAGTTTGGGAATGGCGGGCCGCATATATGTATACATCTTAGAAACATACGCTCACTAACTGTGTAGAATGGCTTTTAACTATATTAGATTCACGTGTCTTTCTTTTTTTTTTTTCAGACTCCGCGTAACAAAAATGTGCAGTTTTTTAAATCAATTTTACGATTTGTTTAAAAATTGCTGTTGTCTTATTATATCACAATATCCCCACAAATATACAGTTGTACTTAATGTGCAGTATTTTTACTTTTTACACTCGTGCATGATGTTCCGGAACTGTGGAACTAGCTTACTAGTTTTTACCACTATGATTGCTGTCAAATTGACCAGTGATTATACTTATTTAGTTTCCACAAAAAAATGTTTGCTCACTGAATGAGACAATAATATATGTTCCGGAAGTTGAATGTCGGGACGAGCGAAACCTGCCCTTGTGGAGCATCACCAGAGAATGCTGACCATGTCCCTTCAATGGTGCATACTAAATAAAGAGACCCGAGCAAAACTCTCCAAAGACTATTCGGAGAACTGCCTGATCCGGAAACCACTGCGCGGTTCATCTCAAATGTAGAATTACTAATCTGAACCCTCCAACATGTAAAATGAGAACGAAGAAGAAGAAGAACGGATGTGTGTGCCCAAATAGTGTGAACAGCAGCAAAGTTTTTTTAAGTGTGGAAATACAGCTTCTGGCACCCATAAGACTACCGCGGTAGTAATGACTAGAACGTCTCTTTGCTTGGAGTTATGTCCTCTGGAGCTGAATCAGCTTCTGCGATAAATGGTGAGCTGATGGTATTGAAGACTGGCTCTTGACGTCTTAAAATTTGCTTTTATAAATTGCACATTTAAAGAATCTTAACAAATGTTATACTTTTAATCATTTCACTAAAAATAGTTTCACCTTTCAGCAAAGTAAAATGACAAAAACTATTTTCTTTTGCTTGCCTGTTGAAATGGAAAAGCCTTGTTTGAAAAGATTTAACATGCATTTACATTTCATTGCAATAGCAATTATAAAAACATGAAATGTCTTCCACTCTTCATTAGAAATATTGATAACAAAGACACAGCAAGTCCTTCAAGTAACATACGAGATTTTTTTACCTCATTAGCCTTGCCCGCGCTAAGCTAGCGGATACATTGGATTATTTTGTTCATAAATCGGAACTATCCGTGGTTAAAACATTCAGCTCTACTAAGTTTGATTTCAATTGTGTTTGATCCAATATTATATTGAAATTGTATGCAGCTTTGTGCAAACTTTCCTGTTTAGAGTTTATGGTTGGGATATTTTTTATTTAAAAAAAAAATGTCTTAGTCAAACATCGAACTCCATTAGTTGTTACACTTGCCATCTTGTTCCAAGCCTACCCACCACTCAGACATTGTGTCTTGAATCGAGTGTGCTGTTGATGTATAACCAATAAACAAATCTTTGTTTACATAAAACTTTTATAATGAGACAGTTTCAATAATTTATATAGATATTATTTTTAATATTTGCATTTTTATATGTATATACTGTGGGCACACCTGATTTCCATAGATAAAGGCGGGCCGCATAAAACACTTCGGCGGGCCGCATGTGGCCCGCGGGTCGTAATTTGCCCACCCCTGGACTAGTGTGTATATACGTAAAGTGATTTTGAATTGTAATTATCAAGACTGACTTCTAGTGAATACAAATTGATGTTTCTTTACATGCTCTTAACGAGACTTAAAGCTGATATCTTTAACCTTGACATTACAACAAGCCTTAATTCTCTGATGTTTAACTAATCAACATTTCTTGAATTACCTAATGGTTTGTGACATTACAACTGTCCTTAAGTCTCTGTCGTTTAACTAATCAACGCTTCTTGCATTATCTAATGGTTTGTGACATTACAACTGGCCTTAAGTCTGTCGTTTAAATAATCAACGCTTCTTGCATTACCTAATGGTTTGTGACATTACAACAAGCCTTTAGTCTCTGATGTTTAACTAATCAACATTTCTTGAATTACCTAATGGTTTGTGACATTACAGCTGACCTTAAGTCTCTGTCGTTTAACTAATCAACGCTTCTTGCATTATCTAATGGTTTGTGACATTACAGCTGGCCTTAAGTCTCTGTCGTTTAACTAATCAACGCTTCTTGCATTACCTAATGGTTTGTGACATTACTACTGGCCTTAAGTCTCTGTCGTTTAACTAATCAACGCTTCTTGCATTACCTAATGGTTTGTAATGGACGAACACAGCGTCAATACATACTACATACGGGGGTGCCGTATAGTCTGCAGTGGCAGTAAAGTCGTGGGACAGGTTTCATTCGTTAGGTTAGGCTCTACTATTTTCATTTGTTAGACTAGGCTCTACCATTTTCATTCATTAGGCTAGGTTCTACTATTCATTTTCATTCGTTAGGTTAGGCTCTAGTATTTTCATTCAATATACTAGGCTTTACCATTTTCATTCATTAGGCTAGGCTCTACCATTTTCATTCGTTAGGCTAGGCTCTACCATTTTCATTCGTTATGCTAGGCTCTACCATTTTCATTCGTTAGGCTAGGCTCTACCATTCATTTTCATTCGTTAGGATAGGCTCTACCATTTTCAATCGTTAGACTAGGCTCTACCATTTTCATTCGGTAGGATAGGCTCTACCATTTTCATTTGTTAGGCTATGCTCTACCATTTTCATTCGTTAGGCTAGGCTCTACCATTTTGATTCATTAGGCTAGGCTCTACCATTTTCATTCATTAGGCTAGGCTCTACTATTTTCATTCGTTAGGCTAGGCTATACCATTTTCATTCGTTAGGCTAGGCTCTACCATTTTCATTCGTTATAACATTTTCTTTCTTTCTTTTTCCCAAGCCATCATGAACATCGTGACTTAGAAGCATATAATGAACCAAGTTATCTGTAATAGCGAATCTTTGCAATTAGTCGAAATGTAGCTGTACCAGAGCGGAAAACTTTTTTGAAAACCCAATAAAAAATTTTTTTATATACTTGTAAAAAATATAAGTATTTTTTTTCAAGATAGTTGGGTTCTTTTGGTAGATTTAAAATGTATGAGACGTTTTGCCCAACTCTGTATCTAAATTGCAGAGGTAAAATAGGAATATTTTGTTTACCAAGTTACATTGTTGATTCCGTCTGTTGACACTTTTCTTTTCGAAATTCTCAGATAAAGTTGTAAGTGTGCACAATAATTTTATTGTCCATGACTATGAATGAATCGATAAAAATCAATCGGTTGATCAGTACAACTACTAGTTAATACCCAGTTATATGTGGTTATTAATTATTGTTTTTTTTATTTTAGAAAAGTAAGAGTGCATAATAACATTACAATATTAATAGATACCGTAGCAATTCAACAATGCTTTACCTTCAATCAATATTATTATTATAGCTTTTATATAGCGCTACTTTCATGCTTACAGCATGCTCAGAGCGCTTTTGGTCCAATCTCATTAGTGGACCAGTGAGGGGGAGTTGGTTTTCCGTGCTGCCTTTAGGCGCTCAGTAAACACAACTCTGCCCGAGTCCGGTGTCGAACCACGAGCCCCCTTCTAGGTAGCCAAGGTAATCCAAGTTCAAGCGCACTTGGCCTCTCGACCACGCGGCGAGTATATGTATATATATATACACACAGTGTTTGCTTATTATGATGGTACGCACCGGTACGGCGTACCGAAACCTTTTTCAAGGTGGAGAAAAAAATCATTACATTTCTTGTATTTTAACGTTTATTATTAATTTATTAGTAGTTAAAAGTTAGGCAATCCATCACTGAGTAGGGCTTTTTTTTTTCAAAAAAAAGCACTGTATAAAAATATATATGTATGTATGTATATTCCGGGGTTGCCTAACAGGTAGAGGAGACTTACTCCTATAAAATAAAATAAAATAAAAATTCTTTAGATGTAAATTGCACGTCTTTGTATAGTTATAATCAGCTCCCCTTTTTTTAGAAATACCATCAAGAAACAAGCAAAATATAAAAATCTTATATCTTAATATTGATTAATGTCTTGTCTATGTCAATAAATAACTGTTCGAAGTTTCAACCTGATCGAAGAATAGGTATTGGAGAAATAACGTCTACACACTTTTTACCAGACGGACAGACATACAGACAGTGTTGATATAAGCTTTGTAAAAAATGTAACGTTAAACGGCTTTTCTACACATGCGTATTGGAAAGTTAACTTGTGCACGTAATGGCCTCTCTCTCTCTCTCTCTCTCTGTCTATCTCTCTCTCTCTCTCTCTGTCTCTCTCTCTCTCTCTCTCTCTCTCTCTGTCTCTCTCTCTCCATGTGCAATGCAAGGTTATTCGTGTTATAGTTTTGTAAGTTGTGCCTTCCATTCCACATGTTTCTTTTTAAATTTAAAGAGTAATGAAAAACCGAACACTGGATACTCCCAGTTCATTTGAAGGGCTTATAGGTCAATCGGTATACGCTAGTAGTGTCTCATGTTTTAATGTTACTTCTCAAAAAAAAAAAAGGACTAGTACTTACCTGATACAAACTTTGTTTTTTGCAATAGTGAGATTGTGGTCAACTGGTCCACTGAACGTGTGCAGGGTAGATGATAAGATGTGTGAATTTTCAGTTGGTTGTGTAATGGAGAGAGTAAGTAGTGGACTGGACTGTGAAAGAGTAAGTAGTGAACTGGACTGTGAAAGAGTAAGTAGTGGACTGGACTCTGAAATAGAAAGTAGTGGACTGGACTATGAAAGAGTAAGTAGTGAACTGGACTCTGAAAGAGTATGTAGTGGACTGGACTTTGAAAGAGTAAGTAGTGTACTGGACTTTGAAAGAGTAAGTAGTGAACTGACTGTGAAAGAGTAAGTAGTGGACTGGACTGTGAAAGAGTAAGTAGTGGACTGGACTTTGAAAGAGTAAGTAGTGAACTGACTGTGAAAGAGTAAGTAGTGGACTGGACTCTGAGAGAGTAAGTAGTGGACTGGACTGTGAAAGAGTAAGTAGTGGACTGGACTCTGATAGAGTAAGTAATGGACTGAACTCTGAGAGAGCCAGCAAAACGACCTAACGCCTTTACTTTTCCCAACTAATGTCAAGCACCCATTAGAGCTGGATGGACTCCGAAATAAAAAAAATCCCAGTCGTCACTATGATTCGAACCCCTTAGGAAGTCAAGCGCTTTACCGCTCATCACCACGCCTCCCACCATGTAAATAAAGATTTAAAAAGCGAATTTGCAATATTTTTTTCAGTGGACCATTCTTCCCCATCCCCCTTTTTTTTTTCAACTGGTCCAGACAAGTGATAGGATCATAGCTTAGTGAGAAAGCTAAAAGGATGGAATTGCGCTAAACAAAAATAAAAATTGGTAAAAATATTTCTAATTGCACAGATTTATTATTGCTAGTCTAAATATAGTGCAAATTTAATGACACAGTTGGTGTAATCAAAATTAATTGATACAATTACAATTAATATAACAATATTACAATTATATAACCTTTTTTTAAAAAATATTTTTTTAATGGTTTAATCCGGCCGCCACATGTTTTGAAATGATGTTTAAAACATATGAATTTCATTTGCAATGTAAGAATCTAACTTATCAATACAAGATGAATCGTTAGAGTAATATTGCAAATTGGGATTTCCATGTTTCACTCAAAGTTGTTTTTCCATTAGTAGAGTTTCATGAGTAACTTAAACTCCGTTTTGATGCACGTTCAAGAACGCCCTCGAGTCCACCCAACTATAAAGGCTTCATGACAATAATGGGAAAAGTAAAGGCAGTTGACACCCTAATTAACGGTGGGTCACAGAAACAGATCCATTGATCGCAAAGAGGGGTATTTTCTTTTTTTTTATTATTATTTTTAAACATGTTTGCAAAAGATTTTAGCAATTAAATGTCAAATAAAAACGTAGAGTTGATTAAAAATGTATTTCTTAAAATGAGTGGAGCTAGAAGTACTTTTGGTGTATGTTAAAGACAAACCTCTGTCAGATGAACTTCTCCGTTTACTTTTAATAATAACTACGTCCGAAGCTGAAACAAATTGAGATGAACTATTATCGAAACACTCATATCTTCCTACAGCGTAAACTTAGTTCAACTTTGATATTATTTCTAATACTAAATTTCTGTAATTTCTTAATAAAATTAATATGCCCACTAAAATTTCCCATACATTTTTTGGCAAGCTCTTCAAAAAGTCTGCCCATCAGGGATTTAGACGATAAAAAGATGCCTAATTAAATGACCATAATTGCACAGTGACACAGTCTATAGGAGCAGTTGCAAATATTATGACGATTTGAAAAGCACTCGCCAGAAAAATCAGACTCGAACGCTCCTTGGTCACAACAACTTTGTTTGCGTGCGAATCGTAAACTCTAACTGCAGAACCTAAATGGAAAATCCTAGATGTGGAATACAGAATGAATCTAGTTTAAGGGACCACTTACCAAAACCGCTTTACAAATCATGAAATCCGAAACAGAATGGCTAGGACGACTAGATAAAGTAAGGTGAGTCTAACGATATGCTGTGGCTGAGCGGTAAAACACTTGGCTTCCAAACCGAGGGATCCGGGTTCGAATCCTGGTAGAGACTGAGATTTTTAATTTCGGTATTTCGGTTAGTTCACCCAGCTCTAATGGGTACCTGACATAAGTTGGGGAAAGTAAAGGTGATTGGTCGGTGTGCTGGCCACATGACACCACGAGGTCTGAAATGGGAACTTTACTTTACTTGACGCCATATTGCAAGATCTTCATGGCTCACAAAAACATTCTTACAGGGAAAGGTAACTGGGACAAAGGAGAGGAAGACACAAGAAGCAATGCGAAGATAAAATCAATGAATGAACAAGCCTGTCAAGGAAAGAGACTAATGCTGACTAAAAAGAGAGAGGAATGGAGGCATTCGACTGATCAGGTCATATCAGTAAGAAGAGCGATCTTAAACACTCATCAATTTGCATTCAATAAAAAAAAACCTCATACATCCTATTATCGATCAGTAAACTTTTTGCGATTTTTTAGCAAGAACATTAAATGTTATTTAAGTCAAAAGAACGATTTCAATTATTTGGCTTTTTTTTGTTATCATTTTTAAAATCCGGAGCAACCTATTATCGATAATAAGACTTTTGTGACCATTTAACAAGAGGAAAAGTAAGTTAGAAGAACGATCTTACAAATCTTTTGATATTCATTGGCTTTTTATTTTAAAAAAACGAACAACCTATTATCGATAATGAGATTTTTTGAAGTTTTGTAGCTCTAACTCTGTTAGATCATGTATAATGTAACTTTTATCTCTAACTCTGTTAGCTCATGTATAAATATAATTCTCTAGCTCTGTTAGATCATGCTTAAAGTAACTATTGTCGTGCGCGCGTGAAGTTTTCTTTTTTTATTTAATGTTACATGTATATGTATTAAGATAATGAGGAGAGCAATGGACCAGACTGCCTTTGGTATTTCATGGCATGAACAGCTCCGATTGACGGACTTGGACTTTGCTGATGATGTTGCACTACTCGGGGCTACAAATAAATGCATTCAAGAAATGACGGAGAGCCTAGACAGAGAGGCACCCAAAATTGGCCTCCGCATAAACTTGGATAAGACTAAAATTATGCGAGTGGGATATAAGGCAAAGGGTGTCCCCGTCAGACTTGGCGAGTCAAAGCTTGAAGAGCTGGACAAGTTCACGTACCTTGGCAGCATCATAACAAATGATGGAGATGCTTACCATGATGTAGAGTGCCGAATAGGAAAGGCAGGGAGCATTTTCCAAAGGCTGGAGCCTATTTGGACTAGCCAAGCCATTGGACTCGAGACAAAAAATACACCTTCTCAACACAATCGTCATTTCAACTGCTACATATGCATGTGAGACGTGGAAGTCATCTGTCAAAATTGAGAAAAGACTAAATGTGGCTCAACAGAGATGGCTGAGACGGATTTTGGGAGTCAGTTACACAGATCGGGTCTCAAACAAGGAAATCCTATGCCGAACTGGGAGTCGAACACTTGGTGAGGTTGTGACTGAGCGTCGCATGAGGTTTGCGGGACATGTTCTACGTCAAAATGAATTACGCACACCAAGAGTTGCGATAACATGGAAGCCAAAACAAGGAAAGCGCAAACAGGGACGCCCTCGTATTACTTGGCGACACACCTTCATGGAGGACCTCAAAACACTGGACACCAGGTGGGAGGAGGCTTCAGACATTGCCAGTGACAGATCTTTATGGAGACAACTTGCCGCCCAATGCGCCGAACGGCGCAGGAGGACCTAAGTCTAAGTAAGTCTAAGTATATGTATTTATGTGTATGTATGTTGTGTATGCGTGGTTACTTGTTGTCTCCCTTGTCCTATCGTTCACTATGTTCACGTGCTCGCATGTTTTTCTCAAGTATGTTATCAGTGTGTATTACAGTCTCCTGTTAGTTTTTTCACTTTCTTGTCATGTCAATAAAAATGGAGTTGTAATTTAAACAGCAGTGTTGTTTTTACATCCTAATTGATTATCTAACATTTAATAACTGTGTTTTAGTGTATAGGAAGTAGTTTGCATTAGGTGCATTTTTTTGTCTAGAATATTGTATATGTGTGTGTGTTTAAGTCATCCTTAGTTCCCGCAGTGGAGAGAGAGCTTCTTTTGTTAGCTGGGTAGCTGGTTTTCTGTTTCCCCGTTTTAACGGTACGTAAGTACATGGTTTTAGTAAGTAGGCTAATCTTTCGTTCTGTACGGGTGTCGTTAATAAATAGTTCTTTATTGTAGCGGCATCGCTAGATCTAGGTTTTCTTTCGTTTCAGGGTGTTAGGCTGGGGGCTATGGGAAAGAGTGTCGCCTTTCCGCCCATGGAGCCGTATTGTTAATTATTTTTGTTGGAGGTGTACGAAGTTACTATTCTGTAGGGTGCCGAGATGGAGGATGCGTGTGGGAAGTGTGTTATTGCTATTTGAATATTTATTAATGGAATGCTAACCACAATGCTATTGATATACATGTAAATAGTTTATTAATTTGCAATTACGTATTATTAAATATTTTTCACGTCGACAATTGGTATTTAATTAGTAACATTTCCGCTTATGTTTATTCCTTGTTCAAATTTATTTGTGATTCTACTGCTTAGTTCTCGGTTTACACTGTTCAGGAGCGGAAGCCCGGTCCCGTTCATCATACCCTAGATGAGACCGAAAATAAACCCTCCTTACAGCTATCAACTCTAACTCTAAGATCATGTTTAATGCAACTTTCAAATCTAACAGTCTAAGATTATGTTTAATGTAACTTTCGAATCTAACACTCTAAGATCATGTTTAATGTAACTTTGGAATCTAACACTCTAAGATCATGTTTAATGCAACTTTCAAATCTAACACTCTAATATCATGCTTAAAGAAACGGGCTCTACTCTAACTCGTATTTAATGTCAACACACAGGATGAGATTCCGAAACACATTGAACGAAAGACCACTAGTTTACTTCAGTCTAAGCTCATGAATAAATGAAGACATGAGAATATCAGAGATGACTATTGTGAAGAGATATTGTTTTTCTATCGATTCCAATCAATAGTTTAACAATGAGCTAATTTATACTATTTCTAGCCTGGAAATTTATACTATTTCTAGCTTGGAAATGTATACTATTTCTAGCCTGGAAATGTATACTATTTCTAGCCTGGAAATTTATACTATTTCTAGCCTGGAAATTTATACTATTTCTAGCCTGGAAATTTATACTGTTTCTAGCCTGGGAATGTATACTATTTCTAGCCTGGTAATGTATACTATTTCTAGCCTGGAAACTAACATATTATATACGTGTTTTGGTTCTTTTTAACACCATATTGCAAAATCCAACATTTTACACACCTATTGATCTGTAATGGTTAAGTTTTTGTCAAGAATATAAGATGTCACGTGTTACAGTGAGAAATAGATCGATTAGATAAAACGTAAAAATGGAATTTTTTTAAACATCATTTATGGCTCTGAATATAAAAATGCGTTCCAACAGCAGAAGTTAGGTTCAGGGCTAACACAGGTTAGCACTGAAAAGTTGACATGACCTTGTGGAGGTGACCCAGTTGAAGGCCGTACAGTAGTCCGTGTATTTACGCTGCAGACATTTCTGAAGACAACAGAAGTAGTCACTATTGGTCAGAGTAGCAAAAGGTTTGTCAAGCAGTTTTGTGTTCTTTTGTTTTTTAAAGTAGATTTCTTCTTGGCTGGCGCTACTCACGAGAACCTCCATTTCACAGGTATGTCATAGTTCACTAACGTAATTTCTGAAAGGAAATAGATTAAATCAAGTCATTAATGTAGCATAAATAATGAACGTTTACTGATGTCCGTAATAGATTCCCCGTTGGTTTTGACAATTTGTGATATAATATGTGTTTTGATTTAGGTCTACAGAAAATGAATATAATATTCTTTTTTTTTATTTTTCTATAATAACTTAGTTAATGATGTTTTTCTGAAGTAATTTTCCTGCGCATCCAAAACGGACAGACTTTCACCTGGTTTTTACATGACGTCACACAGATATATTAACTTAATCTGTTGACTTACTGTAAGACAGAAAACCATACAGTAAAGTTTACTTTCTCGTACAGAAATATATCTTCGTCTATGCAGTTAGATTAATCATCTTCTTTTTTTGAAGTAACGTCTGTATTATATAAGATAAGATTAGATCTAGATCGTGTAAGCAAAGTAAAAAAAATGCGTGTTTAAACACTAAAAGTAGATACAGTGTGTATTTACTTGCCTGATCACTATATGGCCTCCTTCAGTCGCGATCGACTATGGATCATTTCATAGAAATGAGATGAATGCCTGGGCATCAGCTGTGGTCGGAACGAAGTCGCCCACGCATCAGTTCCCCCATCTCCACGCAGCTGATGTATCCAAAGGAACGGCAGTGCCGATACAGTTTGGAGTCAGCGGCGTCGCAGGTTCTTGTTGCAGCAAACTGCCTTAAGGTTGCCAGTTCCTGATTTTTCCTCAGGGTTGACTCCCGAAACCTTTCCCATGATAGGATATAGCTGCAAGGCAGCAGAGGTTTGAATTCAGTTTTCCTTCTCCTAGGTGGGTAGCCAGCCATGGCCAAGGAGCCCCTCCTGCCCGACGCTTACTGTTAAAAGACCACTTAACACACAACAAAAACTATCGCTTGGTTGTCTTGTCCTGACCAACTACACGTAGTCTAGACTAGCCTTACACTGATAAGTTTGTTAGAATCAGTCAGACACACGATCTATTTTTATCTATTAGGACAGGGAGGGGTTACTTTTTTTTCTCGAGTTGGTTATCCTAATGCTTTTAGATCTATCTATCTATCTATCTATCTATCTATCTATCTATCTATCTATTTATCTATCTTTCTGTCTCTCTGTATATATATATATATATATATATATATATATATATATATGTATATATATATCATAGCTCTTGACCATAGCTCTGGACTAGGCCGTCACTAAGCGTAACAGCTTAACAGCTACTGTAACAATGAAGCGATACGATTGGTTCAATCGTATTTTCCTTTCAGTATTGTTGAGAGAAGTGACGTTTGACTGAGCTAAAAACAAAATATCAAAGAACCCAGTTTTTTTTAAATGTCAAGAATTTACTGTCTAATTTATTAATTTATATTATTAATTTTAATGTTTCTAAGCATTTAAATAGAAAATGATAAAATGTTACTATTACAACCTTTTGCGCAGAATTTAAATATTTCAATAACTCAAATTTAGAGTTATTAGAAAAATGAACTAAATATGTCAAATCAAAGGACGATAATGATTTTGGAAATATTTATTCATCCGACAAAGAATATTTGCTGGTAAATGCTTTACCCAGAGATAAATGGCTTTTTACAGCAACAATTATGTTTTAACATAATTCATAATATTTATTTTTATATGCTTGTTTCCTTGTTGTCAAAATAAAGTGAAATGATAACTTTATATTCAGAAAGAGCATGTCAACTAACACTACAAAGACTTACAAAGTAGTGTTTTTTAAATTTTGGAGTTCGTGGTAATATTACATTACATACTTTTATGTGTTTATAATCTATTTTTACAGAAATATGTCAGTGGAATGTATGCGCGAATGACCAGAAGTGTGTTAGTTTTTAAAGTAGGAGAGACCAGCGTGTGATATGTGCCATGAAGTAAAATAAAGTCTTTTGTTTTGATAGAGTTGTTAAGTGTTTGATGTAATTACAGCTGAATCCAGGGATGCCTAGACTTACGGGGAAACGAATGTAGTTTTTAGAGAGCTATTGAAATAGCGATTTAATAGAAGCTGTAACATCTCTACATTTCGAAACTTATCTTTTCTCAGCGACCTCTGAAAAACAAAAGCCGCTACTAGTTTTTTTTTTTTAAGTTTGTGCGTCCATCTCAAAAACTGGAAAAACTTTTAAAAATTTAATTTCATTTTTTGCAGCTTGCAAACATTTGATGCAAAGTGCAATTAGTGACTTCTGAAGACGCACCGTTTCCTTTTTGTTTTAAATTAAATATGTAGGCCTTTATTTTTCTAAATTAAAAAAAAATGAGAGTTACTAGAATGTTTATTATGTACACGACAAGTACATTGCAGGACTTTATCTTTTTTTTTTTGAAGTAACGTCTGTATTATATAAGATAAGATAATCTCCATAACAAAAACAAAAAAAGGAAATGTTGTATATAAATGTTGTTTACGTATCGATACCAAAAAGCCTCTTATCTCAAAACAGAAACTATAAATGGCTTCTTATTTTTTTAAATCTCCATTAACTAAATACCTAATTTAGTCAAAATAACATTCAATTGTTATTGCTGTTTTTTAGCGGCCACCGAAAGAGGAAAAGACGCTATTAGTTTTGTGTGAAATGTCTGTTGGTCTGTTCGTCCGTCTGTCCCATTTAGATCTCGTAACCTAGAAAAGATAGTGAAAATACGACATCATAATATATTAGTACATTCAAAGTTCTGATGCAACGGCTACTTTTTTCTTTTCTAAAAGCGAAAATTTTTTTTAAAATATTTTTTACATTTGTATTGCTACGTTATGTATGCTCTGTCCTACTAATTAAGATAATGTTTACTTTTTTTTAAGAGAAAAAAATCTATTTAGTATGTATATAAGTTGGACATAATTGAAAACAACAACTAATAAGTAGGTTTTCATATTATCTTGAACTGCAGACTCTTTTATCTCCATAATTTCAAAAATGTTTTAGGGATGCAGATCTAGATCAATGATAAAGGTATGCTTGCGAGACATGGAAGTCTTCTGTCAAACTAGAGAAAAGACTAAATGTGGCTAAACAAGGATGGCTAAGACGACTTTAGGAGTCAGTTGTAGAGATGAAAGAAAGAAATCCTGTGCCGAACAAAGATCGGGTCTCAAACAAGGAAATCCTATGCCTAAGATCGGGTCTCAAACAAAGAAATCCTGTGCCGAACTAAGATCGGGTCTCAAACAAGGAAATCCTATGCCAAACTAAGATCGGGTCTCAAGCAAAGAAATCCTATGCCGAACTAGGACTCGAGCTTGTTGCCAATCGTCGCTTGAGGTTTGTAAACATGTTCTCCGACAAAATGAACTGCGCATACCAAGAGTTGCGATGACATGGAGACCAATGCGAGGAGATCGCAAACATGGACGTCCTCGTATAACTTGACGCCATACTTTCATGGAGGAGCTCAGAGCAGTGGACACAAGGTGGGAAGAGGCTTTAGACATTGACAGTAACAGATTTTAGTGAAGACAGCTTGCCGCCCATTGCGCCAAACGACGTCTAATTATGTATGTATGTCTAAGTAAGCAAGATCTGGTTATAGAACTCCCGGGCGTGCTACCCTACGTCATAGTGGCGCCCTGATGGAAACGGTGTAAGAGGAAACGATTAGACCAAATAGGTAGAAAAACAAGACTCCCGTTGGATAGCCTAAGGGTTGCGAGAGTATTACAGTATTACCAATGTACTATTCGGGGTTGTAAGAGATCCAACGACCTTGTCAACAATCTAGGCTCCGTTCTTCAATGGGGCTTCTGAACAAATAGTGAATTGCGCATTTTTAGTCTGGTATAGAGAAGGAAATTTATTCCCGGTGTTCCCAGCATTCGGCCGTGTTTGCAATTCAGGAGTAACCAAATCACTGGAAATGATATTGTATATTGTAATATTCTCTCCCAGACAGAAAACTCTGCTCATTCTGTGAGAGGGAGCTTTAATTTTCGTTTTCAGTGGCTTAGAATTTTAAGTACCTGTAGCTCAACTCTGCCTGACAGTTTCAAATTGTTAGTAAGACTAGATCAAGTATCAGTCAACTTACTTTATATCAAGAAGTCTATCCTGCCAACTTACCTCATAACAATTCGTACATATCTCCCCACAATGGGTGAAGGACATGTAAAATTAAACGTGGCAGGACCTAGTGGCTCCGCTTGTTGGTAGCAGACTTTTGGCCATATACGTTCGGAAATTTTGCATATTGTCTTGGGTCTCTCGAAAAGGTTTCAATGTAAAAGTTTTTTAAACGGTAAGCCACCTGTTTCCCTAGATACACATCTTGTCTGTCGTGGGATTAAAAAAAAACATATTTAACGGAAAGTTAAGTTGTAAGTTATTAGAAAATTTAAATAGTATTTCACTAAAACATTTTTTTTACACAAAAGACATTTTAAAAAGTATTTGAATATACATTTGTCACGTGATGTCTTAAAAGTCAGAACTTTCTTCATTGGACTATCAAATTCTTTGGATGGATCAGCAAGTTGCTCTTAGTTCTAACTACTTAGGGTTCCCTTGTGGTATACTTTAAAGCTTGAAGTATTTTTACATAAATTCCTTTATTATATCTGCGAATTTAGATGTCCTGATGTGCATTCTTTCATTAAACATTACCGGAAAGGTTACACATCATTCAACTCTAAGATGATAGAACTTTTCTTCGCAAAGATAGTTTTATATTTTGAAAAACTAAAATACTAGTTATAGTCCATTAATTTTATATTTTAATCAAATTAACATTCAAATTTGTTTTTCTAAAGCATTTTTACATGAGTGCAACTCAAATCTTAATATCGCATGTATTTAGGTGAATTAGCTAATTTTAGCTTCATTTATAATATTTTTTTATTCATGAATTCATGCATTCGCTTAACTTATAACATTATTGTTTTCTTTAATTGTTTCTAATGCACTATATCAGTGACTACATCATCAATACGCGAGTTAAGACCCGCGGGCAGCGGGTAATATCTGTCTAGTATATATATTTATGTATATATTTTATATATATATATATATATAATACTTTTACCATTTTTTGATACATAATATCAATACTATTATCACTATTTAGATCAGTATTCTAGTCTAGACTACTGTTTAATGTGGTTGGGAGAGAATTGCGGTAGGGAAACAAAATTATCTGCCATTCATTAGTTTTTAAAACTGAATTAATCGTATTTTTTGCAATTCTTATGTTTTTGTTTTTTTTTCATGTTATTCTAAATAACATGATTTGTAGATTTTCTTTGTTAAAGTCTTGGTGTTTCTGTTCTAATTTCTGATTATAGTAACTCACATGCAAAATATTTTTTTAAAATTCCCTTTTTTTTTTTAAACAAAAAGCTTATCTCTGCACATACAACAATGTCTTTCTTATTGTAGAAGGTTTTTTTTTTCAATTATACAATATCAAACGAAATAATAAATGACAAATATATGGTTTCCTTTTTGGGGAGGGGGGAGAGGATATTTATGTCAAAGTTATTGTGTTCGCATTTTAAAAAAAATAGTGCTCACTTATGGCTTACGCCTTTACATGGGGATTAATTAAACTTATACCAACCCATCTGTCAAGTGCGATCTCTTTCCTTTTTCAAGATAACAAATAAAATAATTAATTACCAATAGTTAATAAGCTAATTGTTTAATTTTTTTTATTGATTCTTGTGTTGTCAGGTAAAGAAATGTGTAAAATTTCAGCTTGATCCACAATTTGGTGTGGAAGAAATAACGTGTACAGTATTTTTACCAAACAGACAGACAGAGTGAGGTGATATAAGAGTTGTAAAAACTATGAAACCAAATACCTGTTTGTAAGTTGTATTTTCTCTATAACAAACTGGCCACATAAGTCAACCATCCACCATGAATTGTAGAACTCGTGAGTGTGTTGACAGTGATTGTTGAATGCATTTGGGTCGTAGTTCCCATCAACCCCCAAGTAGGCGTAATACTGACCAAAATCGCTACACTGAACCGCAGGTTTGAATCTGGTAACGTTGTAAAGTGCTTCGATGTCTTCTTCGACCATTATCATCACAAAAATGTAGACGACTAGTGTGGTCATGGCAGTATCTCAGTAAAAAAGAAAAGCTGTCGTGAATATAGTCATGTTAGTTTCAATCATAATATCACTCACAAATTAACAACTTTTACAATATTTTATTAATTGGCCATGTAAAAATTTTGTAAAACAAAAAAGGAAAAAATTCAATTAAAAACACTTTAAAAAAACGTCTATATATTGAGTAAAATTGCATCAATTATTTTGAATTAGTTATGCAACTATTGTAACTAAATACACGCAATACCTTATAGCATTTGTGTCCCCCCCCCCCCAAAAAAAAAGGATATATCTTTTTAATGCAATTCTAGAGGATTATTAGAATCATCTTTATTGGCTCATCTTTATTTTGCAATAAATTTGTTTAGCGCAACTTTCATGCTTAAAGCTTACTCGGTGCGCTATTTTGCAATCATTTTTGTAAACCAGTGAAAGGATAGGATACCTCTGGGATAAGGTTTCTAAGATGTCTTTTGAAAATAATTTTTAAACAAGAAAAAAAAAAGTTTCTAGAGTCAGAAACTAAACTAGAGCCTCCTTGATAAATGTCCGACGTATTTGTCACTGGGTTATTTGAATATGTATAAAATAGTTTTTATTAGCCTATTGCAGGCTTAACATGTTTAACTTGTTTGGCGGAATGAGACTAAGTGTTGTCACCAGCTACCAATTGAGTTGAGTTTCCACATAGATATAACAACATTAATTAATTAGGACTAATTGATTGATATTTTCAATTAATTCAATGTGTTCGCATCGACAATAAATAATTGTGAAAAGTTTCAAGTGGGAACAAAATGAGTAGAACTTTGTGATCCCACTGACAGACGGACGTGAGTTTCTAGAAGTCTCTGACAAAGGATTTCTCTTTCTGATTTATACGTTTCATCTTATAAACTTGCAAACTCTTCAAGGGTTCAAGAATAGTGTTGGACATTACACGGGTATCCACGACTCTAACGATTTCACTAGAAAATGAAACAATTTGAGTGCCTATATCTTTGGGGAAAAAAATAAAATTACAACCTTGCGAAAACTTTAGTTTGACCTGTATAATTTTTAAAATTATAATTATCATTTTTTATTTTTGGCTTAGGCCTCTATATTTTGAACACGCTTAAACAGGAATGTGTATTAGTATTTAGTAATGAATTATATAAAAAGACATACATGACCTCCGTCTTATGCACAAATGAGCTGGACTTCAATTGAAGAATTTCATCGTACAAGCTCGTTGGAAAGGCTGATTGAAATATTTATATATAGTTCGTGTCATACTAGAGTGGTTTAGAGATGCGCGGTCTTCCATTATGGGACTGCATCAAGATTGTGTGGATGCTTTGCAGGTCCTCTTTTTTAAGGACTTCAGTATCTGATATTTTTTTCTTGCCATTTAACATTCAGTATTTTTCTTAGACATGTCATGTGGAAGTGGTTCAGTTGTTGTTTGTCTTGCCATTTAACATTCAGTATTTTTCTTAGACATGTCATGTGGAAGTGGTTCAGTTGTTGTTTGTCTTGCCATTTAACATTCAGTATTTTTCTTAGACATGTCATGTGGAAGTGGTTCAGTTGTTGTTTGTCTTGCCATTTAACATTCAGTATTTTTCTTAGACATGTCATGTGGAAGTGGTTCAGTTGTTGTTTGTCTTGCCATTTAACATTCAGTATTTTTCTTAGACATGTCATGTGGAAGTGGTTCAGTTGTTGTTTGTCTTGCCATTTAACATTCAGTATTTTTCTTAGACATGTCATGTGGAAGTGGTTCAGTTGTTGTTTGTCTTGCCATTTAACATTCAGTATTTTTCTTAGACATGTCATGTGGAAGTGGTTCAGTTGTTGTTTGTCTTGCCATTTAACATTCAGTATTTTTCTTAGACATGTCATGTGGAAGTGGTTCAGTTGTTGTTTGTCTTGCCATTTAACATTCAGTATTTTTCTTAGACATGTCATCTGGAAGTGGTTCAGTTGTTGTTTGTCTTGCCATTTAACATTCAGTATTTTTCTTAGACATGTCATGTGGAAGTGGTTCAGTTGTTGTTTGTCTTGCCATTTAACATTCAGTATTTTTCTTAGACATTTCATGTGGAAGTGGTTCAGTTGTTGTTTGTCTTGCCATTTAACATTCAGTATTTTTCTTAGACATGTCATCTGGAAGTGGTTCAGTTGTTGTTTGTCTTGTCATTTAACATTCAGTATTTTTCTTAGACATGTCATGTGGAAGTGGTTCAGTTGTTGTTTGTCTTGCCATTTAACATTCAGTATTTTTCTTAGACATGTCATGTGGAAGTGGTTCAGTTGTTGTTTGTCTTGCCATTTAACATTCAGTATTTTTCTTAGACATGTCATCTGGAAGTGGTTCAGTTGTTGTTTGTCTTGCCATTTAACATTCAGTATTTTTCTTAGACATGTCATGTGGAAGTGGTTCAGTTGTTGTTTGTCTTGCCATTTAACATTCAGTATTTTTCTTAGACATGTCATGTGGAAGTGGTTCAGTTGTTGTTTGTCTTGCCATTTAACATTCAGTATTTTTCTTAGACATGTCATGTGGAAGTGGTTCAGTTGTTGTTTGTCTTGCCATTTAACATTCAGTATTTTTCTTAGACATGTCATGTGGAAGTGGTTCAGTTGTTGTTTGTCTTGCCATTTAACATTCAGTATTTTTCTTAGACATGTCATGTGGAAGTGGTTCAGTTGTTGTTTGTCTTGCCATTTAACATTCAGTATTTTTCTTAGACATGTCATGTGGAAGTGGTTCAGTTGTTGTTTGTCTTGCCATTTAACATTCAGTATTTTTCTTAGACATGTCATCTGGAAGTGGTTCAGTTGTTGTTTGTCTTGCCATTTAACATTCAGTATTTTTCTTAGACATGTCATGTGGAAGTGGTTCAGTTGTTGTTTGTCTTGCCATTTAACATTCAGTATTTTTCTTAGACATGTCATGTGGAAGTGGTTCAGTTGTTGTTTGTCTTGCCATTTAACATTCAGTATTTTTCTTAGACATGTCATCTGGAAGTGGTTCAGTTGTTGTTTGTCTTGCCATTTAACATTCAGTATTTTTCTTAGACATGTCATGTGGAAGTGGTTCAGTTGTTGTTTGTCTTGCCATTTAACATTCAGTATTTTTCTTAGACATGTCATGTGGAAGTGGTTCAGTTGTTGTTTGTCTTGCCATTTAACATTCAGTATTTTTCTTAGACATGTCATGTGGAAGTGGTTCAGTTGTTGTTTGTCTTGCCATTTAACATTCAGTATTTTTCTTAGACATGTCATGTGGAAGTGGTTCAGTTGTTGTTTGTCTTGCCATTTAACATTCAGTATTTTTCTTAGACATGTCATGTGGAAGTGGTTCAGTTGTTGTTTGTCTTGCCATTTAACATTCAGTATTTTTCTTAGACATGTCATGTGGAAGTGGTTCAGTTGTTGTTTGTCTTGCCATTTAACATTCAGTATTTTTCTTAGACATGTCATGTGGAAGTGGTTCAGTTGTTGTTTGTCTTGCCATTTAACATTCAGTATTTTTCTTAGACATGTCATCTGGAAGTGGTTCAGTTGTTGTTTGTCTTGCCATTTAACATTCAGTATTTTTCTTAGACATGTCATGTGGAAGTGGTTCAGTTGTTGTTTGTCTTGCCATTTAACATTCAGTATTTTTCTTAGACATGTCATGTGGAAGTGGTTCAGTTGTTGTTTGTCTTGCCATTTAACATTCAGTATTTTTCTTAGACATGTCATGTGGAAGTGGTTCAGTTGTTGTTTGTCTTGCCATTTAACATTCAGTATTTTTCTTAGACATGTCATCTGGAAGTGGTTCAGTTGTTGTTTGTCTTGCCATTTAACATTCAGTATTTTTCTTAGACATGTCATGTGGAAGTGGTTCAGTTGTTGTTTGTCTTGCCATTTAACATTCAGTATTTTTCTTAGACATGTCATGTGGAAGTGGTTCAGTTGTTGTTTGTCTTGCCATTTAACATTCAGTATTTTTCTTAGACATGTCATCTGGAAGTGGTTCAGTTGTTGTTTGTCTTGCCATTTAACATTCAGTATTTTTCTTAGACATGTCATGTGGAAGTGGTTCAGTTGTTGTTTGTCTTGCCATTTAACATTCAGTATTTTTCTTAGACATGTCATGTGGAAGTGGTTCAGTTGTTGTTTGTCTTGCCATTTAACATTCAGTATTTTTCTTAGACATGTCATGTGGAAGTGGTTCAGTTGTTGTTTGTCTTGCCATTTAACATTCAGTATTTTTCTTAGACATGTCATCTGGAAGTGGTTCAGTTGTTGTTTGTCTTGTCATTTAACATTCAGTATTTTTCTTAGACATGTCATCTGGAAGTGGTTCAGTTGTTGTTTGTCTTGCCATTTAACATTCAGTATTTTTCTTAGACATGTCATGTGGAAGTGGTTCAGTTGTTGTTTGTCTTGCCATTTAACATTCAGTATTTTTCTTAGACATGTCATGTGGAAGTGGTTCAGTTGTTGTTTGTCTTGCCATTTAACATTCAGTATTTTTCTTAGACATGTCATGTGGAAGTGGTTCAGTTGTTGTTTGTCTTGCCATTTAACATTCAGTATTTTTCTTAGACATGTCATGTGGAAGTGGTTCAGTTGTAGTTTGTCTTGCCATTTAACATTCAGTATTTTTCTTAGACATGTCATGTGGAAGTGGTTCAGTTGTTGTTTGTCTTGCCATTTAACATTCAGTATTTTTCTTAGACATGTCATGTGGAAGTGGTTCAGTTGTTGTTTGTCTTGCCATTTAACATTCAGTATTTTTCTTAGACATGTCATGTGGAAGTGGTTCAGTTGTTGTTTGTCTTGCCATTTAACATTCAGTATTTTTCTTAGACATGTCATCTGGAAGTGGTTCAGTTGTTGTTTGTCTTGCCATTTAACATTCAGTATTTTTCTTAGACATGTCATCTGGAAGTGGTTCAGTTGTTGTTTGTCTTGCCATTTAACATTCAGTATTTTTCTTAGACATGTCATGTGGAAGTGGTTCAGTTGTTGTTTGTCTTGCCATTTAACATTCAGTATTTTTCTTAGACATGTCATGTGGAAGTGGTTCAGTTGTTGTTTGTCTTGCCATTTAACATTCAGTATTTTTTGCACGTGTTCTATCTACTGAGGTATAGAGCAATGTAGAGAGAATGACAGCTCGATAGACCCCTAGATTTGTTGTTTGTGTAGTTTATCATTTGTTAAAGACCTAGAAGCGAATACTTACATTGAGTTATAAGACCTAGTATCAGAAGACCTAGAATGAATACTTACATAGTTGTAGTAGTCCTAATTGGAATGGACATTTACATAGTAGTAGGTTTAGAAGCGAAAACTTACGTAGCAGATGTTTGCAATAACATTGACACATTTATTGTTAATAGCTATCTCCAGGCATTGATCCAAGACTGCCTTCATTACATGTTAATATTTGAAGCTAGCAACCTCTTTCTACAGCTGATCTTCATCAATTATTCACGTGACTCGCTCTCCTCTGATTCTGTAAGATCTTGTTTATTGTGAGAACATTGGCTGATGGAACCATGCAATGAGTCTGAGAACAATCGATCCTGAATTGTTTGATTTTTTTATATATTTTAATATTAATTCTATTTAACGGTTCAATCCTGTTTGGGTATTTTTTTATAAGAATATTTAATAATCAATAAAGCACAAACACACAAAAAAAGTTGATATTTATATACCGTCAACGCAATATATATCTTTTATCTATGTAAAATACATCTCAAATACATATTTGAATTGGATTTCAGACATACATATCTGCATCAGATTTCGCTACTGAATTGCAAATTTATAAACAAGAATGTTTAACCCTTCAAATTATACGTTTTAACCCACTGGTTTAGCTGTCTCTAAATGAGGTCCAATTAATGATTCTATCTCTTTATCTAACTCACTTGGAAGTCACAGTGGAGTAACAAGGGATTTTGGTGCTCGGGGGAGTGGCCTCTATAGGGGCTCCTGCATTTTAACATTTGACATCATGACATGAGGTAATGTACTTAATAAATCTAAGTTTAATGCGTGGAATACATGAAACATGGTCACTAATTTACATAACATCATGAAGAGCAAGATAGCATGGCATTTACTTACTATTTAATGTTAAAAGTACTTTAGACACTAATTTGGGGTGCCCTGAAGTTGGGAACTCGGGGAGTTTCAAAATTTGACTCCCTATGCACAGGTTCTTCTCTAGTTGTATCAGTATTTTGGCTAAACTCAAAAAAAAATTCTGTATCCCTACATGAGGTCACAAAACAACCACAGATTGTATAAAATTGGTAATGAATCTGTATAAGACATATGTGGTGTACAATCTTATATTATGTAAAAGTATTTTAGGAATTGTGTTTCCTATTTTACTTGCTATTAATAGAAGAATTTAATTTTTTGTCCGGACCAAATATTATGTAAAATTTATGACTTATTTATAGCTTTCTTTTTAGATTATGGGGCGCCTTTTTGAAAAAAAAAATTACTTTTCTTGTAATTTAAACCAACTTAAAAATCTATATTAAGCATCGGAGTTAGAAGATATTGAATTTTGTCTCTGCAAAGACAAGGTTGACCACGGTTAACTACCGTAAAGCAGAGTGCTTATCACACAGATCCGGTAGACTCTTTTCTCTCATCTGTCTCATGACTTTCGTCGTATGGGTGCTCCGACAGTTCGCGTACCTCCATTTGTCCCGGTCAGCAGCTGTTCTTAGTAGGAGTCTTGTACGTTAGGTAGCCAGATTTTCTTGGATTCTTATTTCAACCTCGGCGTTCAGTGTCCAACTTTCACAACCATATAGGTGTCTGGAGACCACTTGAGAAGAATACAGTTTTGATCTCACTGTGAAGCTGGTTATACGTCTTCAGATTTTCTTCATGGCGACGGATGCCGAACTTAAGCTGGTTTTTACCTCTTTTATTAATCCTTCATCTCTTGTTATGTTTTACCCAAAGTATTGAAATGACTCTTCTTCCACTTATGTTTGGCTATTAAACAGGCAGACTAGGACTTTGTTCTTGGTCATCAGCTAGATATTGCACCATATTCTTTTCTGCAGCCATTATTGATGCCTTTATCCAGTAGCACATCAATGGAAATGTAGTTGCTGAGTGGTAAAGCGCTTGGCTTCAGAACTGGTAAAGATTGGATTTGTTTTATTTTGAGATCTTTATGCACCTAAGAGTCCAGCAGCTCTAATGGGTACCTGACATTAGTATGTGAAAAGAAAGGCGGTTGGTCGTTCTGCTGCCACGTGACACCCTTCGTTAACCTCATAGACCTTACATCGTTGGAAATGATGGAGCGAGAACACAAAATGGTCAGCAAGCTTTAGTTGTTATCCATTAATGCTGCAGCGCTTGTGTTCTGAACTAGCAGCGTGGTCTTGCTTAATAATTAAGCGTAACTTCTGGCATGCAGCATACACTTTATCAAACATTGTCTTTAGCTGAGAATAATTTAATTATATCCTAACATTACCCACGGCTGATCACGTTGATTTGGTCCCAGGCTATATAATGTTTAATTTGACATGGGCTTCCCTCCATTTTTTTTCTTATTTCTAACATAGACCAGCCCGTAAATTCGAGTTTCACTTGTATACCACCCATAACCTCCGCCTTAACAAATAGTTGTCTATAAACTATATGACTGTACTTCAGCTTTTCAGCTATTTTGAAATATTTTAGCCCTACCATCACGTTAGGGGGCGCTGTGGTCGAATGGTTAATCGCTTGGCTTCTGAACCTGAGGTCCTGGGTTCGAATTTTGAATTTCCCGATTTTTAGGGCGCCCCTGAGTCCATCCAACTTTAATGGGTACCTTACTTTAATTGGGGAAAATAAAGGCGGTTGGTCGTTGTGCTGGCTACATTACACCATGCTCGTTAACCTTTGACCAAAGAAACAGATGACCTAAACATCATCTGCCCCATAGATCGCTAAGTCGAAAGGAGGAACAAATTTTTTTTTTACTACCATCACGCTGCTTGCCGAATTGGAACATTTTGTAAAGGATGCTGCCTATTTAGACAAGCCAAGCTATTGGACTATTACTACCTACTTAACACACTCGGCATCACAACAGCAATGTGGGACTTAGAAGAAGAAATGTACGCACAAAAAATAACTTTAAATAATTCATAAAAACTTATTTAAAACGGAAAAAAGCTTATATGTAGGCTTTCAAACCACATGGGTGTAAATTACGACTAACCGGCACCTAATCACTGAGTACAAAAAAAAAGGGAAAAAAATACTCTAATATTCTATAATAAAAAATGTTGATGTGCTTAAATAAGTCATAAGTATGCTTTGCTTTGATGTCATAAAATATGTTATTCTTAAAAGTAGAAAGTATTAACAAGTTTCATGTTTTGAAAACATTAGACGTGATAACTTCATGAATTATGCAAGCGAATTACTAAACAAAATTTGATTCATTCATTACTTTATTCGCGAAAAAAAAATACAATAACTGCTTGAACATTTGATTGTCTCATAAAGAGTGTTACATAACCAGGCCTGAATCTTGGTGAAAGACATTTACTTAGTCAATGTAAGAACACATGTAAAATAAGGCGAATATCAATGCCTCTACATCTCATTTAATATTTGATGCATGTTTTTATGCTACGAGTTAAAGCATTTAGTTGCCGTAGCCATTGCTGGTGTGTAATTCCGTTTTGGTTAGTGGGTACCTTGAACAAGAATCTTTCTATAACATCTCAATTCCACATGTAGGATTTGAATTTTAGGTTCACCAAATTGTTGTGACCAAGGTGCGTTTAAGTCTGATTTTTCTGGTCAGTAATTTTTAAATCGTCATAATCTGTGCAATAACTCATTCTGACTGTGCAATTCTAGTCATTTATTTAGGCATGGTTCTATAGTCTAAGACCGTGATGAGTACACTTTTCGAAGAGTAGCCAAAAAAATGAAAATTATAGAGGGCATTTTTATTTTATAAAAAAGAAGTTACAGAAATTTGTATCAGAATAAAAAAAAATTCAACGAAACTAACGCTCCAGGAAGCTATGAGAGTTTTGATAATAGTTCAATTCAATTTATTTCAGCTTCCTAGTAGTTCATCTGACAGAGGTCTGTCTTTAAAATACAAAAAAAAGTACTCCCATATCCACTCATCTTAAGAAACATATTTAGAATCAACTCTACATTTTTATTTGATATTTAATACAAACATGTTTAAAAACAATAAAAAAAAGAAAAAGAAAATACCCCTCTTAGACTTTGGGATTTATGGATCATCTGTTTCTGTGACATCTGTCAGATGGCCTCCTCAATTAATGCATTTACTTTGCCCAACTATTGTCATGTAGCCTTTATAGTTGGATTGATTCAAGAGGGGTAATGGGTCACCGAAAAAAAGTTACAAATTCGCGCTTTAAATAATCTTAATTTTGTTTAAGGGAGGTACGGTGGCTCAGCGGTAAAGCGCTTGGCTTCCGAACTGAGAGTCCCGGGTTCGAATCTGGGTAAAAAAGTGGTATTATTTAAGGATCCTTGGGCGCCCCTGACTCTTGTCCACCAAGCTCTAGTCCAATGGGTCCTGACATTGGTTGCGGAAAGGTAAAGGCGGTTGGTCGTTGTGCTGGCCACATGCCACCCTCATTAACCGTAGGCCACAAAAAAAGATGACATCATCTACCCTATATACCACAAGGTCTGAAAGGGGGGAACTTTACTTATTTAACTTTAATTTACTTTAAATGTACTTATCATATACACTTACAGTAGCTCATTCAACTCTCTCACAAATCCTCTATTTATCTAATACATTCACATTCAGCTTTCAAACGTTCATTTTCTTAATAGTCAACATGTAGAGACATATTACCCTGTAGAGATTTTTATCTGTTGTCCAATCTATTCAAATTGCTGTCTAAGAGACAAAAGCAAATAATACTATTACTTCTATGTTATATATATATCTATGTCTGTCTGTCTGATTATCTATCTTTCATTTTTTCAAGCACATGATTAGGTTAAATAAATATTGACTAGCAAAAGTAATGCCTAATAAAAAGGAGGTTAAATTAAAAACACTTGTATTAATGTTTGTCACCCCAATCGTAGTGTTACATCGAGATCGTGAACAGTTTCACCAAAGTGAACAACAGGTAAAGAAACAAATCCTTTGAATTGAAGCCCCTCTAATTATGGTTAAATGTATCTAAAAGGAAGATATTATTTCCTTTGAAATACAATTTACAGACATAAGGAGCACATGTAGTCAATGTCTTCCCCCTTTTTGTTCAACATTCTAACCAGTGTGTACATATGGGTGTGAAAGTTGACACTAAACGCTGAGGCTGAAAGAAGTATTCAAGCTTTGGGAATAAACACTACAGACAAATGCAGAGTATCAGATACTATGTAAAGAAAACAAATGATTTTGTATTTTTACTAGTCAATACTTTGACTGTACACCGATTGACCTATAAGCCCTTCAAATGAACTGGGAGTATCCAGAGTTCGGTTTTTTTTCATTTCTCCTTAAATTTAAAAAGAACATGTGGAATGGAAGGCACAACTTACAAATCTAAAAAAAGGATTACCTTGCATTGCACATGGAGAGAGAGAGAGAAAGAGAGGGCGTTACGTGCACAGGTTTACTTTCCACTACTCTAACGCATGTGTAGAAAAGTCCTTTACCTTAAAATTTTTTTACAAAGCTTATACCAACTCACTCTGTCTGTTGAGTAGACGTTATTTCTCCAACACCAATCTTGGATCGAGTTGAAACTTCGCGCAGTTATTTATTGACATAGATAAGACATGAATCAATAGTAAGATAAAATATTTGTTTCTTATATGTCGCTTGTTTCTTGATGGTCTTGTGCTAGTATTTCTAAATAAGAGGCTAACTATAACAATACAAAGACGCGTAATTTACATCTAAAGAATGTTTATTTTATTTTATAGGAGTAGGCCTAAGTCTCCACTACCTTGTTAAGCACACACACACACACATATATCTAAAATGAACAAGCAAAATATTAGAAATATTTTTTTAGACATAGCTTACATTGAGTAAAGAGGAAGTACTATTTCATTGCTACCGTATCTCTCAAAGTTTTATCCCCCTTTCTTTCTCAATAAATAAAAAAAAAAGATTAATTACCACAAATTGATTAACTAGTACTTTTACTGGTTAATTGATTTTTCATCGATTCATGTTTTGTCATGGACCATAAGTAATTGCGCACACTTACAAGTTAATCTGAGAATTTCAAAGTGGGAGGAAACAAAAGTGTAAGCAGACGGAGAAAACAATCTAACTCTGTCCACAAAATACCTACTTTACCTCTGCACTTTAGATACAGGGTGGGAAATAATGATCTCCAACATTTGAAATCTACAATTAGAACCCATTTATCAAGGAAACAATGTTTATAAATTTAAAAAGTATGTTAAAAAAACAGTTTTGCTTTAGGGGTTTTCAAAATAGTTTTCCACTCTGGTAAAGCTACATTTCGACTATGACAGATAACTTGGTTTCATTATTTGCTTCAAATTCACGATGTTCACATGTCCAATTTATGATGGCTTGGGAAAAAGAAAGAAAAAAATTATAATGATTGAAACTGGTAGAGCCTAGCCTAATGTTTGAACCTGTCCCACCTCTCTACTGCTACTAAAGCCTATACGGTGCACCCTCCAAATGTGAGAGATCTTTATACCCCATCCTGTATGTAGTATGAATTGACGCTGTGTCGACCACTACAAATCATAATGTAATGCAGGAGTAATTATATAGTTTAACAACAGAGACTAAGGGCCTGTCTTAATGTCAAGGTTAAAGATATCAGCTTCATGTCTTTTTTAAGTGCATGTAAAGATACAATTATTTGTATTCACTAGAAGTCAGTCTTGATAATTCTAATTTAAAATTACGTATATACAATAGTCTAATAGTTATGCTTTTAAAAAAAAAGAAAAGATTTCGGGATCTTAACGACAAGATGCTATGATGACTAAATGCTTTGACGATTAGATGCTATGACGACTAGAAGCTACTACTAGATGCTACGACAAATAGATATTATGACAAATAGATACTATAATATCTAAATGTAATGATGACTAATGCTATGACGAATAGATGTTATTGCGACTAGATGCTATGACGACAAGATTCAATGACGTCTAGATGCTTTGACGACTAGATGCTATGATGACTAGATGATTTGACGACTAGATGCTATGACTACTATATGGTATGACGACTTGATACTATGATGACTAGATGCATTGAAAACTAGATATTACGACAAATAGATGTTATGATGACTAGATGATATAACGACTAGATGCTATGACGACAAAATGCTATGATGACTAGATGCTACGATAAGTAGATGCTATGATGACTAAATGCTATGACGACTAGATGCTATGACGACTAGATGCTATGATGACTGGATGCTATGGCGACTAGATACTACGACAACTAGATGCTATGACGACTTGATACTATGATGACTAGATGCTACGATAAATAATGCTATGATAACTAAATGCTATGACGACTAGATGCTATGATAACTAAATGCTATGACGACTATATGCTATGATGACTAGATGCTATAATTACTAGATGCTTTGACGACTAGATGCTATTACGACTACATGGTACGATGACTAGATGCTTTGACGACTAGTTGTTATGACGACTAGATGCTACGACAACAAGATACTCTGATGACTAGATGCTATGACGACTAGATGATATGACGACTAGATGCTATAATGATTAATTGTAAAGTCGACTAGATGCTATGACGTCTAGATGCTACGATAACTAGATGCTTTGACAACTAGATGTTATGACGACTAGATGCTATGCCGACTAGATGCTATGATGACTAGATGCTATGACGACTAGATGCTAAGACGACAAATTGCTATGACGACTAGATGCTACGACAACTAGATGCTATGATGACTAGATGCTATGATGATTAATTGCTAAGTCGACTAGATGCTATGACGTCTAGATGCTATGACGACTAGATGCTTTGACGACTAGATGCTCTGATGATTAGGTGCTATGATAACTAGATGCTTTGACGATTAGATGCTAAGACGACAAATTGCTATGACGACTAGATGCTACGACAACTAGATGCTATGATGACTAGATGCTATGACGACTAGATGCTATGACTACTAGATGGTATGACGACTAGATACTATGACGACTAGATGCTATGACGACTAGATGGTATGATGACGTATTTTTATTTTTAAAAAAATAAAGTAAGGTGAGACTTTCCTACAGGGAACGGTAACTGCGACAAAAGAGAGGAAGACACAAGAAGCAATGCGAAGATAAAATCAATGAATGAACAAGCCTGTCAAGGAAAGAGACTAATGCTGGCAAAATAGAGAGAGAAATGGAGGCATTCGACTGATCAGGTCATATCAGTAAGAATAGTGATTGTCATTTTAAAAGTCATTTTAAAAAACTCGTACAGGAAATTTATTTTTGCGACATTTTAGGAAGAACATTAATTATTATACAAGTCAAGAACGATTTTAATCATTTGGCTTTTTTTTTTTATTATTTTTAAAATCCGAAGCAAACCAAATATAAATAAATAGAACTTTGTGACCATTTATTAAGAACCTTCAAGGAAAAATTAGATGAAAGATATGAAACAATCATTTAGCATGAATTTGCTTTTTTTATTATTAAAAATGGAACAACCTATTATAATAAGATTTTTAGACGTTTTGTAACTTCAATTCTAACTCTGTTTAAAACCGGTTTTAAACCATGCATCTTGTATCATAAAAATAATTTTTGTCAGCTAATAAGCTTTAATGATTAGTTTTACTATAATTTTGCCTAGCGGCCCCAGTTTGATCAGACATGCAGTGCTCCCTCTTATCTGCTTAACTGAACAAGAAGTTCTGCTTGGCAAAGGTCAAAACAGATGTCAACATTTTCAGCATTGTTTTTTTCAGCGATATGGACTTTGCTGAATCACGGCCTGATACGTAGCAGAAGTCCAAAGCAGACCGGAGACTAATGTCATTTTTCCTTACTAAGACAGTGCGGGACTCGCCATTTTTGAAACGGTCTCTTGAGGAAAGGCGAATGGACTTTTGACACGGTCATGTGATCTCTCTTACAGCCCCGCCCAGTGTAATAGGAACGGTCTTGTACTCCCTTAGGCTCTTTCAAGGGAGTTTAGTTTTGCTACCATTTGGCCTAGTCATTTCAACTTAAGACCATTTCCACCAGGGCGCCACTTTGAGGCATAGTAGCCTGCTCGGGTAAGCGCCCACCCCCACTGCCCTTTCTCATGTGCTTTCTCATTTTCATAAATTCGCCCTCCCCTGAGGTTGAAGACCACTGGTTTACAACAACTGTTATCCCCTTTTGTCAAGAACACAGAGCATATCAAGCTTTGGGTCAGTTTCAGTTCTTAATGTTTAAATCAAAAGAAATATTTTGAATTTTAAACATATTATTATTATTATTTTACATGCGTGGAGATAGGGTAATTGGAACTGATGTGTGCGTGACATGGTTCCAACCTTAAATAATACCCAGGCTGTCATCTTGCATTTCTACTGGATGAACCAAAGTGGTTCTACTACTAAACGACATCAATATTAGAAATACAATGTCTAAATAAAATGAACAAAGCTTACTCCGTCTGTGTAAAGTAAAGAAAACCCTAACCCCTTTCAGAACTTGCGATCTACAGGTCACATGCTGTTAAAATTATCAGTTTCTTTGGACAACGGTTAATGAGCAGGGTGTCATGTGGCCAGCACAACGAGCGTTATTCTTTCTAAAAACGTTTATTGTACCCTAGAATAGGTTCTTATTGGAGTTATGGAAAGACTGTAGACACCTCGCCCCTTTCCAACAAAGGGGTGGGGGAGGGGAACAAGCGGGGGATTTAAGATATTTAATTTTTTTTAAATGCATATTCTTAGGTATCAACAGTGCATTCTCCTGCTATTTAAAATTTTTTTTCAAAAATCAAATCCGCTATTCATTGCAACTTATAAATGGAGAAAAGGGAGGGTTTTAAGTTAGTTTGAACCTCAAAAACCATCTGGGGAGAATTTTAAACTCAAAACCCCTTTGGCTGCGCTGAGACAAATGATGTTTTAATATTAAAAACACACCTAAAATAATCAAAATCCAAGCAAAAATCAGTGATAAAATCCGCCCCCTACCTTAGGGGGTGTGTATTTCATTGCGGGGTTAAACTTCAACACCTTCCCTCCCCGATACGCTCATGCTATATACGTTTTGGTTCTATTCAAAAATCCAACATTTGACAAACCTATTGATCTGTAATGGTTAACAGTCTTTGTCAAACAAATAAGATGTCACATGTTACAATGAGAGATAGATCAATAAGATAGAAAGTACAAATGAATTTTATTATAAAAATCATTTTTGGCTATGAATATAAAAATGCGTTCCAACAGCAGAAGTTAGGTTCAGGGCTAACTCAGGGTTAACACTGAAAAGTTGACATGACCTCGTAGATGTGACCCAGTTGAAGGCCGTACAGTAGTCCGTGTATTTACGCTGCAGACATTTCTGAAGGCAACGGAAGTAGTCACTATTGGTCAGAGTAGCAAATGGTTTGTCAAGCAGTTTTGTGTTCTTTAGTTTCTTAAAGTAGGTTTCTTCTTGGCTGGCGCTACTCACGAGAACCTCCATTTCACAGATATGTAAGACTTCGCTAACATTATTTCTGAAAGGAAATATTATAGATTAAATCAATTTATTAATGTAGCAAAAACAATGTACAAGAAAATGGAATTCAAAAACTATTAGCCAACACCAAACTAAATAAAGCGTCTGGACCTGATGGTATTCCAGTTAGATTACTCAAAGAACTAAGCAATGATCTAGCCCCAGTGTTCAAAATACTCTTTCAGGCTTCACTTAACCAGGGCAGAGTACCAAAGTACTGGAAAGTTCACCACCATAGTTTGCTTAAAAAATTAAAATATTTTGGCATTAATGGTCCACTGCATCAGTGGATTAAAGATTTTCTGATAGGAAGAGAACAAACTGTAATAATAAATGGCTCTAAATCAACACCGATAACAGTAAACTCAAGTGTACTTCAAGGAACAGTTTTGGGTCCACTACTATTTTTAAGTTACATAAAGGATTTACCAAATTGCATTACTTCAGGAACAAAAGTCAGATTATTTGCAGACGATTGCATAATATATAGAACAATAAAAACAACACAAGACACAGATATTTTACAAAGAGAATTAGATGAATTACAGAAATGGGAATCAAATTGGAGCGTGTCTTTCCACCCAGAAAAGTGTCAGTTGAGACATTTCTTACATTTCAGGATTTAATCTATATGATAGAAAAATATATATTGACAGAAAGTTGTACATGACTGTGGTCGTGTATCGATACAACAAAAAAAGGCTCTAATCTCAACAAGAAAAACTATAAATGGCTTATTATTATTTGTGTCTTTCAGAGTATTTTATTAAATTTTATTTTTGTATTTGAAGATTATGGTTCAGTGTTTTACGTATAATTGCTACTTTACTTTTGAGTCTTCTGTCCTGAAGGCTTTCTAAATTTAGTGATTTTACTAAAAGTGTTACTCAAGTCAAATTTGAATATTCGTTTGTTATGAATCTCACTGCTATATTTTGTGTCTGTTCCAGTTTCTTAATGTTTTCTTGCGTTGAGGGGAGGCACATTCCTCGTCCCATATGCTAGGACAAATTTGTACAAATACTCCTTCTTCCCAAGTGCTATTAGTGCATGGAATGGGTTGCCTGAGCTAACCAGGAAAACCAGTGACTTGGCAGAATTTAAGTCAATGGTTAATATGCATGACTATATGCATGACGCGTAGGACGTAATCATCTTCTTTTTTGAAGTAACGTCTGTATTATATAAGATAAGATAAGTAAGTTGTAGAGATTGGGTTTCAAACAAAAAAATGCTTTACCGAACAAAAATTGGGTCTCAAACAAGGAAATCCAATGCCGAACTAAGATCGGGTCTCAAACAAGGAAATCCTATGCCGAACTAAGATCGGGTGTCAAACAAGGAAATCCTATGCCGAACTAAGATCGGGTCTCAAACAAGGAAATCCTATGCCGAACTGGGACTCGACCACTTAATGAGGTTGTTGCTAAACGTCGCATAAGGTTTGCGGAACATGTCCTCAAACAAAATGAACTACGCATACCAAGGGTGCCGATGACATGGAGGAAAATAGGAGGAAAGTGCAAACAGGGACGTCCTCGTATAACTTGACGCTATACTTTCATGGAGGACCTCAGAGCCGAGGACACAAAGTAGGAAGAGGCTTCCGACATTGCTATCTACAGATTTTAGTGGAGCCAGCTTCCCAGCTATTGCACCAAACGACGTCTAATGATGTAAGTCTAATAATAAGGCTAGTCTTCGAGTCCAAAGATTAGTGAGGAATGCAGTATTTCCCGTGGCTATGCAGTCCCAGCTGTGACCTACATATTTTGCCACATCCAAATGTGTATCCCGTGGCCTTCGTGAGTGACCTCCAGCTGTCTCGTTCTGAGGCCGCATGCATTAGGTGTTCTCTTCACGGAAAGTTGATGCCCTAGCTGGTCTATGAAGCGTTTCCGTGAGGCGCCTCTGTTACGTCGACCACCTTTTAGCTCACCGATAAGAGTGCAATTGGCAAACGTTCATCTCCTATACTGGATACATGCCCTACCTAGCGCAACTGTCGGACCAAAAGAAGCCCCTCTATACTCTCCATAGCGGCGTTCGCAATGACATCGCTGTAAGTCCAAGTAAGTAAGATCTGGTTATAGAACTCCCGGGCATGCCTCATAATGGCGCCCGAGTGGAAACGGTCGTAAGAGGAAACGATTAGACGAAACGGGTATCAAAGCAAGACTCCCGTGGGATAGCCTAAGGGGGACGAGAGTATTCCCATTGCACTATTTAGGGCTGTAAGAGCTCCCACGACCTTGTCTACAATCTAGACTCCGTTCCTCAATGGGCCGTCTAAAAAATGGCGAATCGCGAACTCTTAGCCTGGTATAGAAAAGGAAATGGCAGTGGTTCCCAGTGTTCCTAGCCTTCGACCGTGTCTCTAGTCTTCGATTTGGAAATGACCGAATCACTGGAAAAGACAGTGTCAGTACTTGTAATACTTTCTTCCAGACAGAACATTCGCTCTTGGTGGCTTAGAGCTTCAAGTGCCTATAGTTCACCTTTGCCTGACAATTTCAAAATGTTTACAAGACTAGATCAAGAATCTGCCAACTTACCTCATAATAATTCGTACATATCTCCCCACAATGGGTGAAGGACATGTAAAATTAAACGTAGCAGGACCTAGTGGCTCAAAATGTTGGTAGCAGACTTGGCCATAAACGTTCGGAAAGTTAGCAAATTGTCTTGGGTCTTTTGGAAAGATTTCAATGAAAAAGTTTCTTAAACGATAAGCCATCTGTTGCCCTAGATACACATCTTGTCTGTTGTAGGATTAAAGTATTTAAATGAAAATTAACTTGTAAGTTATTAGAAAATTTAAATTGTACTTCTTTACAACATTTATATTTACACAAAAGAAAAAAAAAAAATAAATTTTGTCACATTATGTCTTTCAAGTAAGACCCTTCTTCATTGGGGTATATGAGAATATTATCAGTTTCTTTGGATTGATCAGCACGTTGCTTTTAGTTCTAGTTACTACTAACACTCTTCTGGTATACTTTAGAGTACAATTTTTAGCGGCCCCCGACAGGGGAAAAGACGCTATTAGTTTTGTGTGGCCTGTCTGTCCGTCTGTCCATCCGTCCAGATTAGATCTCAGAAACCAGAAGAGAAAATGAAAATCGGAAATCATGATATTTTAGATCATTTAAAGTTCTGGCTACTGCTACTTTTTTGTTTTCTGAAAGCAAAAAATCTAATTTTTTAATTCAATTATGCAAGCAGTTGTTTCATAAAAATACACCATTTTTACAACTATTTACTATTAATAGTAACAAATACTGGAGGCTTTTATTATAGTAAGGCAGACAACTGTGTACCATTTTTTAACATATTTATGCAAATGGTTTTAGATTTTTGGTCAAAAAATATTTTTTTCTACATTTTTATTGCTAAGTTATGTACAAGTTCTGTCATACTAAATACTACATTTACAAAAAAAAATGTTTACTTTTTTTTTAATTAAAAAAATCTATTTAATAAGCAAATAAGTTGCACATAATTTAAAACAACAATTAATACATTGTTTTTCATATTATCGCGTGAATTGCAAATGACAAGCCAGACTTACAACGCAAAACTAAAGGATATTTTTTTAACGGAACTTTTTTTTTTTTTGAGGCTTTGAATAAGAGACTGATCTTTTACAAAACAATTAGATCAATTAGATACTCGTTATAAGATCAGTTAGGCTAGATTCACATCTAACTTCACATTCACTTTCACCTATCCCATGGTCTGCAGGACCTTTGGGTCACCACACAGGATCTGTCAACCTTTCTTTCTCCATTCTTCTCTGTCATTTTGTCTTCAATAGAATTTCATTATGATATTCTTTCTGAAAATATTGATACCTGCCTTTTTACCTGCCTGGGTGGACCACTTCTGATAGAATCAGTATTCTTCTGAAAATATTGAAACCTGTCTTCTTTCCTTCCTAGGTGGACCACTTTGTAGGCCGATTTTGAGTTTGTGTTTCTACACAAACTATCTTTGTCACCTTGTTTTTTATTTCATTTATGAAAAATGATGAAAAAGGCAAATATTTAAAATCTTCCAATAGACAGAGTGAGTTGATATAAGCATTGTAATAACAAATAATGGAGAGGTGAAGTGAATGCGATGATTTTTTTTAGAGAAATGTATACAAAAACTACAGATAAGATGCGCCTTTCTTTGGAAAACGCTTTTGAGAACTTCCCAGACATCAGCCAGAGAAACCATCGCATCGTATCCGTCAGAAGTGTTCACTATCTATACAGACGGATCTGTGCATACGCTCGAGGTCACTTTGAGAGTCGCTGGTCCGACTCGCTGGCAACCTTGAAAACGAAGAGCTGACGGGACCCTGACACGGAAAAAGTAGCCTCGAGGTTGAGCTGGAAGCAATGTTTAAAGCACTGGAATGGGTGGATGAAAAAAAGTAAAAAATGAATTTGCGCCAGCTGAGGACTTTGTCATCTTCACTGATCCGATCTCCGCCCTAAGAGCCCTCGAAGGGTAGTGTCCAGGTGTCAGAAGGCTGTAAGCGTCGTAGAAGAGTGGTAGAGCGTCTTCTACAATTTGATCGAAATAGTGCCTACCCATTGTGGTCTGGTTGGCCACGAAAAAGCCGATTTTTTAGCGAATACTGCGGTCCAGAAGCATTTTGCATGATGAACCTTGCACTTATCAAGGTGTACGATCCCTAGACGACAGTCGCTTGTTGGTACGATGGCTGAGACGTTTCCGACAAAGGCCGTGAGCTTCACAGGCAACTGAGAAGACCAGATCAAAAGCATTTGTGGTGGCAAATTAATAGTGCGGTATAGGCCGTCCTAGCCCAGATCCGAGTCGGTCACTGTCCATTTTGTATTTACTTCGGACGGTTTCGAGAAAACTGCACAAACGATTTAGTCCAATATCAAGGTTTTAGCTCTTTCACTGTGATATGTTTCCTTTCACTAGTCTGGACCAGTTGGGGAAAAAAAAAAGGGGGGGGGGGGAGAAAAAGGAGATAATTGGGTCAAAGTTATCGAGTTCACATTAAAAAAATTTGTTCACTTAGGGATTACGCATTTTCGAGGGGACTAATAAAACTTTTAGCACTATATCTGTGAAGTACGATTTCTTTCCCTTGTTCAAGGTAACAAATAAAATAATTAATTACCAATAGTTAATAAAATAATTGCTTATATTTTGAAAATTGATTCTAGTGTTGTCAGGTAAAAGAAATAAGTTCGAAATTTCAGACAGACAGAGTGAGTTGATGTAAGCGTTGTAAAAAAATATGAAACCAAATACCTGTTTGTAAGTTGTATTTTCTCTATAACAAACTGGCCACATAAGTCAACCATCCACCATGGATTGTAGAACTCGTGAGTGTGTTGACAGTGATTGTTGAATGCATTTGGGTCGTAGTTCCCATCAACCCCCAAGTAGGCGTAATACTGACCAAAATCGCTACACTGAACCGCAGGTTTGAATCTGGCAACGTTGTAAAGTGCTTCGATGTCTTCTTCGACCATTATCATCACAAAAAAGTAGACGACTAGTGTGGTCATGGCAGTATCTCAGTAAAAAAGAAAAGCTGTCCGTGAGTATAGTCTTGTTAGTTCCAAGCAGAATATCATACAGAATTGTACAATTCTAAAATAATTGATAAATTGGCAATGTAAAAAATTTTGTAAAACACAAGAGGAACAAATTCGATTAAAACAAGGTTACAAAGACAGTTTGTGTGGAAACAAGCTCAAAATCGGCCCCCAAAGTGGTCCGTTCAAGCAGGTAAAAAATGCAGGTTTAAAATTTTCAGAAGGAATATCAGAAACTATGAACTACAAACTATTAACAACTACAACACTACCTCCGCCGTCGAAACAAAAAGATGAGACGTGCTGTTGTACTGTTAGTTCGACTAACGACTTGATACCACAGGATACGGAGATTTATTAATGTTATTATTATTATGATGTCAATATTCATATGCATTCAATAAACTGTTAGTTTTGAAACTATAGTTAAATTCTAGGTGTCACTTATAAAGACCACATCACGAATGGAGAGATTAGAAACAGGATTAATAAAACAGCAATTGGACCCAACAATGACCTGCTAACCACGTCAGAAAACGTAAACTCAAACTCAATGACTTCATCACAAGGTCCTCAGGGCTCGCAAAGACCTTAATTCAGGGAACAGTACTAGGGAGAAGATGAAGTGGAAGACAGAGAAAGAGATGAGAAGGCGAAATCAAACATTGGACGGGCCTATAAACAAATAAAATTCTATCAAATCAAAGGATAGAGAGGAATGGAGAAAGACGGTGGCAGGTCTTGTGTGGTTCCCCAACGGTCCAGCAGACCAAGGGATAGGTGAAAGTGAAGATGAAGTTCGATTTTGACCTGTCCTAAATTATGTCATACAATGATTATCTAATTGATCTCATTGTTTTGTTAAAGGTCAATTTCTTATTCAAAGCTTTAAAAAAAAAAAAAAAAAAAAAATTCCGTGTAAAAAAAAAAAAAAAAAGCCATTAATTATGTTTTCCATGACCGTTGTACATTGCTGAGGTTCAAGGGATAATATGAAAAACTACTAATTAATTGTTGTTTTAATTTATTTTCTGCTTATATCCATACCAAATTTTTTTTTTCTCTTTTAAAAAAAAGTAAACATTTTTTTGTAAATGTAGTAGTTAGTTAGACAGAATATACAATACAATGGTTCATAAAATAATTTTTTTTTACAAAAAATCTAAAAACCATTTGCATAAATGTGTTCAAAAAATGGTAGATTGACATCTCCATTACTTAATATCCTCCCGTGTTTGTTACTATTAATCTTGAATAGCTGTAAAAATGGTGTATTTTCATGAAAAATCTGCTTGAATAGTTGATTTTAAAAATTACATTTTTCGTTTTCAAAAAAGAAAAAAAAGTAGCCATTGTTTCAGAACTTTGACTGTTTTAAAATATGATGTCGGATTTTCAATATCTTTTCTATTTTAAAAGATCTAAATGGAAAGTAGGGACAGACATGCCACACAAAAGTAATAGCGTCTATTCCCCTTTTGGGGGCCGCTAAAAAGTAGCCGTTGCATTAGAAAATGAAAGGTCTAAAATATCATGAAGTTGGATTTTTTTCTTTAATAGGATGAAAAATGAGCTGTAGATGTCAGGAGAATGCGTTTCTGTAGTGAAGAATGCAATAAAACGCTTTAGGCGTCGGGACTTCGCCCAGACCCCACCGGGGGAGCTTACGGCGCTCTCCCAGACACCCTAGCTGTCAAGAGAAAGGCTTCAACATGGCTAATTTTTTTTTGTTTTTTTTTATTTTTCGATCAATTTTCTTTCGGCAGCGATCCTCAAAGCCTTACTCTAAATATGTCGGGTATCTTACCTTTGCTAGGAACAAATTGGTTGTATTTGCAAGGTAGTAAGGGCATGTGAATTCATATTAAAATATTTTTCAAGTAAAACATTTTTCAAGGGGTCCTTTTTTAATTGGATGATTAATGAGCTGTAGTTGTAAGAAGAATGCGTTTCTGCAGTGAAAAATGCAAGAAAACGCTTTATGCGTAGAGGCTTCGCCGAAGGCTTAGAAACATTGCCATATTTTAAAGTTCTCATAAATATGCTGTACGCGCATTAATACTTAGGGTTAGGGTTTACTGGGCGTTAGGGTTAGGGTTTTGGAAAAAAATCGCCCCCCTCCCCACTTCAAAGTTCTGGATCCGATGGTGATCGTATGCGTAGTCATATCACCACATGGACACATGTGATTCGTAAAACATTCAAATAAAGAATAAACACTGCACTCATCATTAATCTTCGGAATCAATGACATTGGCATTTAGTAGACTATATTCAGATCGAATCCAGATTAAAAATCTTGATTCCATCTTGAGAACTAGATTGTCGCTAGTCTAGATCTAGCTATATCTGACTATCTATAACCTAACTTTATCTATCTGACAAAAGTTTATTAATTATTAGATCTAATAGGCATACAATATAGATTATTAAATACAGAGTCTATATCTAAATCTAGAAAAAGTATATAGTAAGTCTAGATCAGACTCTGTAGATCTACTATTTATACAATATTGAATATACTTCTACTTATAGATCTACTTTTACTATTCTAGTAGATCTACACTGATTCTATAGTCGAATATATATGATTATATAGATTACATATTCTAACTAGATTTTATAGATATATGACTATTATGACAAGGCCCATTGCATGTGTGAGATCAATTTTTGAAAGCAACTATAATTAATGGACTTCATCTAAAACAACTTCAAGTTCATTCATAAATTCACATGCGATTTTTAAAAATATATTAAGAAGCTTAGCATTATTTTGGACCAATGTTTCACAACCGCTGATAGGAGAAATCATGTTTAAACATCAGTAGAAAACCACGACCCCTTAACTCAAGAAAACATTAGGAAACTAGAACAGAAATAAAATAGACGTGAGGTTCATAATAAACGAATATTCACCTTTTAAAATACATTTACAAAAAATTATTACATTTTCTTTAAATCACTGCATTTTTTTTTTTACATTTTGTGTGTGTGTGTCAAATTGTGTATCGAAAAAATGCCGGGTACTTGAAATAAGCTGGTCCTAAAAAATAATTACACAGATCTTGGGTATAAGTCTCATCAAATAAAGTACTGTAAATGTGTAGGTCTTTTCTTGTAATAGCCTCTATCGGGTTTGATCCCAAATTCCCATATTTTTGTGAAGAATTTTTTCAGGTACGCTGAAATTCACAGCCTAATAGTGTCAGTTTAATTTTAAAAAAAAAGAACTGAAAATGTAAAAGATATATAGGAAAAAGGTACTTCTGGTCCAATTTACTAATTTTAGTTTTAATCAAAGAAGCGAAACGCCGTCGCGCAATATTGATTCATGTGTTCTCATCGACAACGAATAATAGTGCAAAATTTCAGGAGGGGAGAAAATGATTACAAGATTTTGACCAGATTGACAAAGTGAGCTTCTATAAGCTTTTTAAAGAATATTTTTTCTATAAATCTGATTTTTTACATTTCCTCTTATAGACTTGCAAACTCTTCAAGGGTTCAAGGATGTGGTTGAACACTAGACGGTATGTTTAAAAACGATTTTATTGGAAATTTAACAGATTGTGTACCTATATCTTTGGGGAACAAATTAAAATTACAGCCTAGTCAATAACTTTTGTTTGACCTGTATAATTTTTCAAAATCTTATTATCTTTTATTTAAATTTGGCTTACGCATTGTTATTTTAAACATGTTAAAGAGGAATGTGTATTAGTTTTTAGTAATGAATTATATAAATAGACATACATGACCTCCGTCTCATTCACAAATGAGCTGGACTTCAATTGAAGAACTTCATCGTACAAGCTCATTGGAAAGGCTGATTGAAATATTACGGCACTAGCATTACACACCGGCTACTCCTATTGATTTATTCACAGGTTATATATCGCTTATTTAATAAGGAACTGCCTTTTTTTAACTTCTAATAAGCGGGTTCTACATCAACGATCCCATTAACGTACTTTGAGCTCTTTATATCTAGTATCTGCTACACTGGATTCAAACGGCTAGATCTCTTTCCTTCTCTCTATATATACATCTTTCTCTCCTTTTCCCTGGAACCTCCTGTTTATTGTTTTATTTTTAACCTTTGCGTAGTTATGCTCTCTGACATAGACTTTTGACTTGAATTAAAACGGCCAGTTTTATGACTCTTACCCCTCGAGACACAGACATACACATACACACACGCAATTCTCAGCCGTAAATTAGAGTATCTTGACCACAACACATATTTTATATGTACACAACTTTTTCTTCGGCTTCTCAATTTAATATAGAAATGTTTTAATATACTCTTTGTTTCCTTTCTCCATGGACTCCACCTACCCACCTCCACTTCTACAATTTGGGGCACTTTGTTTTAATAGAATGACACCCCCTAACTTTTTATTTAGTATGCTCGAATGGATCAATTTTAACAATTAAACAATTTTATTAGTTTTGCCATATAGCCCATAAAACACCATTACCTTTTTTTTTTAGTTTTGCATCTTACAATCATAAGGAGAGCAGTGTACGGTACTAGACACCGCCGATACATACAAAAGTGAATGACTCAGTGAGTATTTTAAGAGTTGTCTGTCTGTCTGTCTGTACATTTGTGTGTTCCTTTTTATTTCTCCCATACCCAATGTCGGATCAATTGGACATTTTGCACTACTATTTCTTGTACATCTAAAAACAATAATCAAAAAAAAAACAAAAAAAAACATAAGTTTATGAATTATTGGTAATAAATGTGTGTTAATGTATCGAACAATGGAAAGAAAGTATATTGGCTTGAGAAGGCTTTAGCCCCCCGAGTTCGAATCAGGGCCTGGTCTTAGACCTTTGCAACCTATGCGGCACTTTTATAAGCCCCGCGTAATGCGAATTCTAGGTGTAAATTATTTAATTAAACCATTTTAACTTATTATTAAAAGGTTCCTTGAATTCTCCTGAAATTATAACAGACAAAATTGTCATTTCGGGGTGTCATTCAATATGGAAAACGCCAATCCTACTTGCGATTACAAAAAAAAAAAAACGTCACTGTCAGCTTTCATTTAATAAAAATGTGATAATAAGCCGAAATTTAATCAAAACAAGAACTTCAAATACTTAATCTACTTCAATAGTCACTGGAATACAAATATAGATCTAGATCTATCTCGACCTCTTTGAAAAAAACAACAAAAAAACCCGATATTTTGCTAGTCGATAGTAAATCTAAAAGGCAGATTGAAATTTTATCTGCTTTTTGTTGGAAAACTACTATCTACTGTAGATGGTTCGTAAAGCTAATTTGACACTGATTTTTTGTAAAACTTTTTTTTTTGTAATACAAAAACTTAATTTTCACTTATCATACATATCACAACCGAAATTAGGCCCCGCGCAATCGTTTCGCATAGGTCTCCTCAACCTGTAGGACCGGCCCTGGTTCGAATTATAGTCATACAACTTTAAAAATAAATACATTTAAAAGCAATGATTGGAATCTTAACCCAGAAACCCACTTTTTTCTCTATCAGTTCTCCCTTCCCTTGCTTAACTAGTCCCTATAAGTGATAGGATCATAGCATTAAAACCTAAAGGCAGGAAATAGTGCAACACAAAAATGGTTCATACATATTAATATAATAATTCTAATGGCATTAATTTATTATCGTTAGTGTAGACCTATTATATGTTTAATTACACGACAGATTTAACTAATGGATACAGTTTATCTAAAGTTGGATGTTATGAAAGTAAAGACCTAGAAGCCAACACTTACATTTACGTTATAGACCGAGAACAAAACATTAACACATGTAGTGTTGGTAACCATCTCCAGACATTGACCTAAGACTACCTTCATTAGATGTTAATATTTCAAGTTAGCAACCTCTCTATAGAGCTGGTTTTCATCAATTATTCACGTGACTCGCTCTCCTCTGATTCTGTAAGATCATGTTCAATGTGATAACAATTTAATGATGGAACCATGCAATGAGTTTGAGAAATATCGATCGTGAATTGTTTAGAGTTTTTTATATTTTTTGTTTTGTAAAATGTTTTCCATGTTCCATCAGAGTTGAAGATAATTTACTTCCTAGTCCAAACCTCAAGCAGGCGACGGGGGATGGGAGTGGGAGGGTTTAAACCCGGGACCATCGATAAATCCGAATGACTGTCCAGCGCGCAAACCGCACGACCAGGCAGCCATCCTTAATATTGATTCTATTCAACGGCTTTGTCCTGTGCGTGTATTTTTCTATAAGAATATTTAATACTTGAGGCACAAACACAAAACTCACTAAAAGTTGATATTTATATACCGTCAACGCAAAATGTATCTTTTATCTATATAAAAATACACCTGCATATTTGAATTGGATTCTAGACATACATTTCTGCATCAGATTTCGCTACTGAATTGTAATCTATAAACAAGTATGTTTAACAATTCAAACTCTACGTTTAAACTCATTGGTTTAACTGTCTCTGGATGAGGTCCAATTAATGATTCTATCTCTTTATCTAGTTAGGAAATAAAAAATGTACTAGTTCAATTTTTCGAAGACATAGAGCTACAGTAAATAGATGCAGATGCGCTTAAGTTTTCTAGACTCAATCTATAAGCCTTGTTTACATTCATTATTTTCATCCCATGGTTTTAAAAGGACATTGTCTAAACTTTTCTTTCCGTTAACTGAACGATTCTTTACTGTATCCATTTTTTTTTAATAATTGGGATTTTTTTAATCTATTTTTTTAGGGGGAAAATAGGTATTTTTATCAACATTAAAAGTGCTTCATAATGTTCAGACGATAGTGTATAAATGCTGTGGCATCATAATTAATGAACAAAGCTGTTCTTTTGTATTGGTGCTATCAGTGGTGTTTGCAAGTTCTATAGAATATTTTTAAAAAGCAAAGAAATATCTTAACTCGTTTCAGTTTTTATTATGATAATTAATCTCTATAATATCTACTATACATCTCTCTTTCTCTATCTACCTATCTATTTATTATGTGTGTATGTATCTATCTATATATCTACATATATAAATATCTACCTATCTATCTATCTACCTACCTATCGATCTATCTAATCTATCTACCTATCTATATATCGATCTACCTATGTATCTATCTATCTACCTATCAATCTATTTCTCTATCTATCTATTTAGTCATCTACCACATTATGAGTAACTAAGATTAGCAGATGGACTCGACATCAAAATCAAAGGTTTTATTTTATATTTTATTTTATATATTTTTGTTTCTACAGTTTTAAACACTTTGAAAACATAGAATTAAATTTTATTATGTTTATATCTCTTACACGAAATTGTGAGTACGTTTTACTTCCTTTGAAAAACTTTTTTAAACGAAAGAATGTCACAAGAATACTAATAATGACAAAGTTTTGTGATTAACAAGATAAACATTTAAAAAATATATTTAAAAAAGACAATACCTCAAATATTAAACTTCAAATATAATGAAATAATTAAAAGATTAATTCTTTAAAAATTTTGGTTCCATTGGGGTATCGAACCGGTAACAGCGTCAGCTGCTAGAACTTTCGCATTTTTTAATTGAAATGAGAAAGGCATACTTTTGCGATTATTTATTGATAATAGACCTCTAGATCCAACACTAGACTTCCAGTGCTGATTTAGAACTCTTAAGATCTAGCCCTAATCTACTTCTAGATCTATAAAAATAAGCAACGCTTATAAGCAACTTTAAATTTATTTTTAATGCATAATTACGGTAATACGGCTGACTACGCCATGTTGTCTCCAGCCAAATTTAGGCTACATTTATTTATTTTTTACTCTAAGAAATTTTAACGGTCAAACTAGAGTTTTACCAGTATTGTTCTGTTGTGACAGATAGATATTAACATTAACATAGTGTAGACATTAATTAATGATAATTATAACGGAGACTGGGATTATCAAAGTAGACATAGAAGACTCTCTTTTTATTTCCGTCAAATCCTTTTGCTTTCGCACAAAACATAAACAACAAACAATGACATAATATCATATAATATTAGCACACGTATGGCCAATGAGTTAGTAAGTCTTTTTTCAACGATATACATTAATTGTTAGATTTCTAGGAAAATCGTTAGAGCCATTGTTTAGATTAGCTGACCAGGTTTCTGCTGGTTCCCTGAAGATCTGGCTTGAACAGAGGTATTGCAAAAAAACAAAGTTGTACTGTTTAGTAGTGCTATATTTAATTAAATGTAAAAGTAAAGTTTTTCTTTCAGACCTTGCGATCTATTGGCCAACAGTCAACTAGCAGGGTATCATGTGGCCAGCACAATGACAAACCACCTTTACTTTCCCTCAACTAATGTTAAGTACCCAATAGATTTGGATGGACTCAGGGGCGACCTAAAAATCCCGAAATTCAAAATCGAAGTCTTCACCGAGATTTGAACCCATGATCACTCAGCCACTGCGCCCTCTAATTAAATATAGATTTAGGTTTAAAATATATAGAGATGTAATAAGATAAAGCTAATTCCCAATGCAAGGCTTTATTAAGCTAGTAAGACGTATGAACTGACAAAATATATTAAGACTAGCATTTTACATCAATATTGTGAACATATTGTGAACATGTCAACGATATCACCACTATAGATATCATTAAACACTGCTGTGTTTTTGGAAATAATTTCAACATAATTTTTTTTGGTACAATTCAATTTTTGAGTGGGGGGTCACAAAATGCTTTTTATTTTTAGAAGGTGCTCGAAGTTGTAAAACGTTAGACATCGGAAACTGCTTAGCATGTGTTGATTCTCTAAGAGTTGTGTCCCTTGAGCATGCATTGTTGGTTTCAGTTTCTTCTCTTCCGGGACTTTCTGTCACATCCATACGTTCTTTGTGAACCCATACTGAATGTAACTGACTGGTGCGGGGTGTTGTCAAAACTATAAATACATCCATTAAATAAATAAACTTCTTTTGAGTAGCATAGGTCATAAAATGTATCCAGAAATAGGCGGTATTTCAAGTCCTACATCTTTCTAAACAGAGAAAAAAATAAATATCAATTTTATATTCCTTCAAATAACAAACAGAAACTCTTTCAAAAATCACTTAAAATAAGAGTATAATTGAATGTTTAACCCTTTAACAGTACGTTCTAACGTATTGGTTTAACTGTCTCTGGATGAGGTCAAATTAATGATTCCAAGTTCTTTATTTTAACTCAATCAATATTTATGAACTAATAAATTTCATTTTTTTTAGAAGACATTGCTACAGTAGACATGATCCATCTGTTGCTGCAGTGAACATAATGAAAAGTACACATTTATAAACAGGTAATAGCGTGCCTAATAACATTACCATCAAATGTTAAAAATAGCTTCATTGTAATGGATAAGTTATAAATGTAATACATTCGAAACACTTTGTTGTCATATATACTTTATGTAATTACTGCAATGAATACGGCAAGAATAATGAAGGTAATTATTACAAGCAAATGATAGGTTGTTTAATCACTGCGGAGTTTGTATTTTTAAACTTACGACATTTAACAGTTACACATTCTTTAAGTTAATCTACCTATTTTGGGCAGTTAATTGAATACAGTAATTATTGTAATTAATCAATTACGAATAGCAATCTATATAAGGGAGATAAATGGGAAAATAAACTATGTTTTTTTTTTCAAAGTTGCGTTCCTTTTTTAAAAAACTTTGGTTATAGCGCAAGGCAGCAGAGGTTTGAATTCGGAGTTTTCTTTTTTCCTAGTTGGTTAACCAGCCAAGGTAAACGAGCCCCCTCCTGTCCGAAGCTTACAGGTTTAGGCGTTAGTTTCTCGCCTTGGCCCTTTCTGGAGAATGCCAGGAGTTTGACAGAACAAGAAAAGATGGTTACAGTGACACGTTACTCTTATACATCTGTTATAACCCTATACCCATAAATCACAATGATGTAACTGTTGTGTTGCCTATAAAAAATCTATAGCACTAACAGGAGCTAACTACAAACAATTTTAGTTTTTTACCTGTTTTTTTTTAAATCATGCCATACGTCGCCATTCCCAACAGTACAATGATCAATGAAGCTCTGGCCACGAGTTCTGCAGACGACACGCCATCTGTAAATGTAACGATATATTTTGTAAATGCACTGCTACTGTCTATCTAAGACAGTATAGAAGAGTGTCCATCTAATAATATAAGCTGTAATGTAGCCAAGTATGAACCACTTAGCTATTACGGATTAATGCAAATATTATTAAAAGTTGAATTTATTTTAGGCGAGCAGTTTACCCAGTAGTTTGTGCTTTACTTTCTTGTTATTGGCAGCTCTGTGACGAGTGAGTAACTAGGCTAAGTAACTGTCAGGGACAGGTATGGCAAGATTGAATGTGTTTTTCTTTGTTGCTAATTTGGTATGAAAGAGTTATATCCCTTTGTTTCTATCCCCAGGCATGAAGTAAACAGTATACACGAGATGTTTTTGAATGTGAGTCTTCCTTGTATGAGAGAGAGAAATTAGTAGTCACTTGTATCCTTGGCTGGTGTTTGTGTTAGTTGTAATAGTAGGAGAAGACGAATGTTTGTTTGCTATTATTGAGTGTTATCTAAATAAATTATAAACTTGTGATTTGATGAGTGATAAAGTTTTTCTGGATTCTTTTAGAAATATATTTGTTATCTATAAGTGTTTACTGTAGATCTGAAGTAATTGTTCGTAAGTAACCCCTAATGAGCAAAGAAAAGAACCTGACAGTAACCTAACAATAATATGAATATTTAATTGTAGAATAAAATCGTGTGGACTTACACTATGCATTGTTTGAACTTTACTTCAGGGTGGAAAGATATTACAGACTGTTCACCGCTACTGGAGTGATACAGTGATGTGACGATATCTATATAAGTGCTGAATGTGATGATGTCTTGATGTTACGATGAGACGGCGTTGATCAGACAAGGCGTTTATGAGTTATAATTTAGTATAGATTTCTCCTTTTAAACAAATTACTGAACACTCAAACAATATCCTGATGCCGGCGATACAAATGTAAACTATTTATTAAAAAAACTGAGATCCTCCAATAATGAATGCAAAACTGAAGTCTGGAACTAGGAATTACGTGACTAGTAGACACCCTTTCTACATCTTTTCTTATTTGAAAACAACCAATCAGCTCTCACGCCCACTGAACTTCTCCACCGCTCCTTTTATTGTCTGGAATTAACTTGCCGCCTTGACCTTATGATGCAATCATTCAACCGATGAAAGCATTCATAATTTGTTATTTTAAATGGCCTTGCGCTGCAGGAATACAATCTAAAAATAAACTTAATGCAACAGCTGCTTTATGTCACGTGACTAGTAAGTACTATAAAAAAACATTTATTTTACTTAGACTTAGGTGTTTTAGACTTTACTTCATAGATAAAGATAATTACGTGCTACTGTAAACCTCCTACTAAAGAGCATCGTAGATAGTTTATCAAGTCTAAAAAGGTTATAATTGAGATCAAATTGTTAGAACTAGTGGGACTATATTATGTGATTAATGATTGAGCACTAACCCATTTTATAAGCCATGCGTCCTAGGTATTCCTTAATTACTTACCCAGAGTTACACTGCATGCACAAGCGCGACGTTCGTCACAGATCTGATATTCCAGTGTAAATTGTCTGGAGGCTGCATCACTGCTGTCCAAAGTTATGTTAATGCAACCCTCTCCTACCCCGAGCAGACGACCTCTGTTGTAAAGCCAGACCTTACAGGGCGACGGAGCGAGCTCACAGCAAGCTCTAATGGCTGGTTCGGTTTCTTTCACGTGAAAGTGACATGTCTGGTCTCTTACTATTTGATCGTTGACAATAACGTGTGACCTCGACACATCTAAAGAAATTCAATAATCTACAATAAATACTGATTAATGAACTAATATAATAATGAGAGAATAAACAACAATATTGTCTATGGTTGTAGGGTACCTATGTGTTTAGACTAAGACTAAAACACACACACACACACACATATATATATATATATTTATATATATATATATATATTATATATATATATATATATATATATATATATATAATAAATAAATATATAAATATATATGTATAGATAGATAGATAGATAGATAGATAGATAGATAGATAGATAGATAGATAGATAGATAGATAGATAGATAGATATAGATATGTTCTCTACGTTGCCCATACATGCGGGACACCAGGCACGCACTCCGACTCTCTGACCCTCCTCCCGCCAGCACCTGCGCCTTCCTCACTTTCCAGGCATTTGCACACAGTCGTTTGCCCAAACCCACCACATTTGGACAAGTGTCTTTCATGAAGTGTTCACCTGTCACTAAATAGCGGCGTGTGCTACGCCGCGGGTTGGTTCGTTTAATATAATCTACGCTAGGGTGGCCAGATGGGATCTAAATTTGAAAATCCCACCTGGCACTCGCTTTATGCCCCCCCCCCCAAATAAGTGTCAGAAATTTGGTTTTATATTAAATATTACGCCATTATCTCATGTCATGATGTCGTATGTCCAAAAGGCACGAGCCCCTAAAAAGGTCAGGCCCCAAATACCTAAAACGCACTCACTCACACACACACAAACACACACACACACATATATATATATATATATATATATATATATATATATATATAGTAACGTTTCTCATTATTTCAGCACTCTGCAAAGTGCTCCACACAACACCACCAGCTTAAAGAACTTGACAACTCAGGGCTCTAAAGTAACGTAACACTTTAGTGTCCTATAAACCCCAGCCACTACTGTACAATGGGCAGAACGTAAAAAAAAAGACTACAACTATTTCTCCATTCACAATTAGTGAGTGAGGTTGTCGACTTCTAATACAGATCGTTACGTTACGTTGTTACAATTAGTGAGTGTGAGGTTATCGACTTCTAATACAGATCGTTACGTTACGTTGTTACAATTAGTGAGTGTGAGGTTGTCGACTTCAAATACAGATTGTTACGTTACGTTGTTACAATTAGTGAGTGAGGTTTTCGACTTCTAATACAGATCGTTACGTTACTAACCAAAGATTTGTGGCAGTAATCTTGTTTCTGTTTCTTTGTGTAGTGACAAAATGCTGGTCAAACTGCCTTTAAATCGAGCATTGCTGTATTCTTCGAGTGCAGGTAGAAGGCAGACTATGTTGTAGACTTCATTGTGACTACTCTCACAATAACATACCTCGTGGTGTTGTTTTCCAAGGCATTCATTTTTTAAGCTTACCATGTAATTCTATAACACAGTGAAAGTTGAGTAATGACAACATTTTAACATTTGGAATTACAAAAATAAACTGTTTTTACTTTGTGTTTATTTAAAATTGGTTATCAATGGTATAAGTACGTTATCACTATTTATTGTCTCGGTGTTGTGGGTGTCTACATAATGCTATGTAGAATTATCATTCTAAGCACTAGCGTTTATTCTGGTTTAGACAATAGTAGAGTTTCCCTTTTAGACTGGTGATCTATTTGGCAGCTGTAGTTAACAAATGTGTTTTGTTGTCAGCACAATGATTAACGCCCTTTACTTTCCCCCAACAATATCAGGTACCTATTAGTTGGGTACACTCAAGGGTGTCCTAAAAAATCACGACGTCCAAAATTCTAGTTTTCACCGAGATTCTAACCCGATTATTATTCATTGCCACACCCCCACAGTTCAGACAAGACAATAGTATTAGTAAATTTAAACAAAATATTAGCGTTGAGTAGAACCAAACTGCTAACTTTTATCAAGTTGCCTTCAATAACATGTTAATTTACTTTTTTTTTTTTCACATGTTTAGGAATGTCCACTTTTAACAGTAGAAACAGATGCGCTATTATAAACTACCTATTAAAAGTAAGTTTGACTAAAACAATATACTTTAATTCAGTAATACGCAATACTGTTTTGAAATATAACTTTGCAAATATACACGTTAGACTCCAATGGAAATAGTCTTACAATAAATTCAATATTTTAGCATCTAAGAACTTTTTTTCTATTACAAAAACAATAATTTAACAAGGTTACAAAGACAGTTGGCGTGGAAACACAAATTCAAAATCGGCACCGACGTGGTCCACTCAGGCAGGGAAAAAAGCAGGTTTCAATATTTTCCGAAAGAATTTCAGAATGAAATTCAACAAAGACTAATGACAGAGAAGAATGGAGAAAGAAGGTTGACAGATCTTGTGTGGTGCCTCAGCGGTCCAGCAGACCAAAGGATAGGTGAAAGTGAAGGTGACGTTAGATGTGAACCTGGCCTAACTGATGTGTTATAATGAGTATATAATTGATCTAATTGTTTTGTAAGGGGTTAATCTCTTATTCCTCAAGAAAAAAATATTTCCGTAAAAAAAAAATCCCTTAGTTAAGTGTCCTATCGTAATAGTGTATCTCTGCACTTCACGCGATAATATGAAAAACTACTTATTAATTGTTGTTTTAAATTATGTCCGACTTACTAAATAGATTTTTCTCTTTAAAAAAAAGTAAACATTTTTTTTTTTAAATGTAGTAGTATGACAGAAATGACTTAACTTAGCAATACAAATGTAAAAAAAAAAAAAAATTGACAAAAAATCTAAAACCTTTCTACCGGAAATAGTGCTTGGCGGCGGGGATCCGCCCCTAACCCCCGCTAGGGGAGCTTAAAGCGCACCCCAGGCCCCCTTTCTATCAAGAGCAGAGTGTGTACAATTTTTACATTAACTCCAGGAAAACCTATTCCAGGGTACAATAAACTCTTACGAAAAAATGAAGGGTCAGAATGTAATACAGATTAATCACGTACACACACACACAAAGACACACACATGCTGGGGGGTACAAGAAAAGTCCAACTCCCCCCTCCCGACAATTTATAGAGAAAGTGTGTAACTATAAAGACATAACATCTACATACATAATTCTCTTCATGGCTCAACAGTTTTGACAGCAAGAAGTAAAGGAAAGATCACTCTTTTGTTTCTGCAAGTCTGACAAGAGTTACCCCAAGAAAAAAGGGGGTGGGGAGAACAAGTACTATTCACCCGTCACTAAATAGCAGGGCCGGACTTAACCATTGTGACCAAGAAGGCATGGAAGATCACCTTTTATTTATTTCTACCCCACGTAACTTAGACGGCGAAAAAAAAAGAGGGACGGGGAGAACAAGTAATCTACTCTGTTTTCACCCGTCATTAAATAGCAGGGCCGAACTTAATTATTGTGGGGCCCTATTAGGGTAAACAATGTTATATCAAATGAACGCATAGTTAACACAGGGGCGCCACTGAGGGTTGTGACATCGCCATTGTGGTTCATTTTGTACACCAATGATTTTCAATCAGATAGTCCTTTTTGCTCATGCTCATTTTGGTCATATGAACGTGCGGGGCCCACTGCGGTTGCATAGGTAGCAGTGGTCTAAGGTCGGCCCTGCAAATTAGCGGCGCATGCTACGCCGTGGGTCGACTAGTATTTCTTTAATTCATTGTTTTACTTTTATCATAGCATCATTTGACAAATACTAAAATACCTACATAACTATTAGATTTTGTCTTCAACTGGAATTGTGCATATTTTCCCCAGTCATTGGATGCGTTTTGAAAGCTGACTTGACTCCTCAGAGCTATTGTGTCTTTGCTCTCTATAATACCAATAGAACATTGGGACACACTGCCTTGCTGATTGTTTTCTAAAAGTTCAATTTGTTGACATCTACACAAGGCTGGAACATTGGAACATACTATACTTTTTTGTAGTCAGAAAAGCATTAAATAATATATTAATTATAGGCATTTAATTAATATTTTAAAATGTAGTTTACAATATTTTTAAACTAGGGCTTGCCTTAGACATCGTCTGCATCTATTCAAAGTACAAAGTCTTCAACAGTTGTTTAAAATTTTAAAATATAGAGCATTGATCTTTTATCCGATCTCCTGTATCTATCTATCTATCCATCTATCTATTTATCTATCTATCTGTCTGTCTGTTTATCTATCTATCTATCTTTTTCTCTCCCTCTTCTCTGTATATATATATATAAATATATTGATGTGTATACTTACCCAGATAATACAAGAGGAAAAGTTGAAGGACCCTTAATTTTACGTACATTTTGTACAGCCTACAGGTAATCTATAAGCAGCTGAATGTGACTTTTATGTGCGTTACTTTTAGTGTAGACTGGGTGTTTCCTCGGGCTTTTTTTTTTAAATATATAAATATATAGTCCCCAACATAACCAACACCCTGTACGGCAGTGCTGAACAACTGAAGAAAACAGCACACTTTTTTTCCTTGGCACAGGCTGCAAAAGAGCTGACAGCTCAGCAGCAATAAAGCTGGCTAGAAGAAAAAGAAGAAGAAATGTGCGTTACTTTAACTGTAGGTGTATAGGCCTCCTAATCAATTCTGTAAATTTAAATCATTTATATAGAGCAACTGACACAACTTGGAAATTACAATAAAACTATTTTGTCAACCACATTACAAAGAGTTCTTTACAACCTATTATAAACTGAAGGAAAATCTGATAACAAAGATTATGGTGTGGTCATAGCAACCAGCCACTGTCCTCTATTTATCAATATAATTGGAACAAGAGACCTATTTGAGGTCAAAGTAAATTATAAAATATCAAATTTGAAGAGAAAAGGTGCAGGGCTTGTCTCTACTTTAACAATACATAAAAGAAAACTACATTATCCTTACATTATTTGGTCAAAATTGCAATTTTGTTTCCAAAAAAAGTATTTAAAAATGGCTCTATGACGTCTGCTATTGAGATATAAAAAAAAAGGAAACATGATTGTCCGCTGGGGTCTGTTTAAGTTTTTTTTACGCCTTCTAAGCTTGTTTTTCTACAAGTGATTTATTTATACATATAAGATCATCTGATTTCTAATAGTAAGAATTGGGATTCAAGTTTAGAAATAAAATAAACTTTTACACTCACTATATCTTTATGTTTGCATGTGTAAATAGACATATCTTTCACAATAATAGTAGAGTTTTCAATTTGGAATGGAAACGTTTGTTCTACATTTGGTTATGTTTACCAACATAAATGTTTTCTCCCTCTCTTCTCCTGAGCACAATTATTCGTTTTCTTGAAATGTTAGCTCAAAATATTGACAAGGACTTTCTGCAAATAGCGGTCGCTGTCGCTGCGTGTTTTAAGCGCTTGGCTTCCGAACCTGGGGGTACTGGGTTCGAATCTCGGTGAAGACTGGGATTTTGAATTTTGGGATTTTTAGGGTGCCCTTGAGTCTAGCCAACTCTAATGGGTGCCTGGCTTAAGTTGGGGAAAGTAAAGTCGGTTGGTTGTTGTGTTGGCCGCATGACACCCTACTCGTAAACCGTTGGTCAAAGAAACAAATGACCTTAACATCATCTGCCCTATAGACCGCAAGGTCTGAATGTGGAACTTTATGACAACTTCATGGGCAATTACACAGATTCTGTCGCTATGTTTGACTATTCTGTTTTAATAGTCACCTTTTTTTTTTTTAGAAAAGTAATGGGGCGCTATAGTGAAAACGATTATATAATGTAAGAGTCCTTCTCCATTTTAGAATTATTGCTAATGATTGCATTTGACAATAGAGAATAGGGGTGGAGTGACACAGTATAAAAATTAAATAAATAAATTATACATTTTATATTAGTGGCACATTGCTTTGTAAAAAAAATTCTTCAGTATTGATTTGATTTGATGCATTCGCCCTCTCCCCCCCCCCCCCCAAAAAAAAACAACTACCCCAGCGAATCTGCCAACATACCAGAAGAGGAGCGACACAAAATAAAATTTTATTAAATAGATATTCAACTAATTTCGTTCACAAAGTATGATTCCTGCATAAAGTAGGACTGCCGCTCTCACCAATTAAAGGGTGTGGGTGGGGAGGGCAGTAGATGTTATTCCCCCCCCCCCCCAACTGAATCTGCCAACATACCAGAAAGGGGTGGGCAACATAATGTAAAGATTGGTTAAAATATCCATAAGCAGCTTATACCATACAGATATGTAACTAAATCTGTTAACAAATGTGTGAATTCTAGAAAAGAAATTGGACCTCTCCACTAACTCGAGGATAGGGTCAGGGTGATAAGGTCGTGATCGAAGCAAACCTCACCACTTACCAAATCGGTCATCATACTAGATGGGAGGGTGAAATAAAATAAAACATTGGTTAAAATATAAATAATTAGTATTATTATCAACACAAGTAAGGATTTCGTTTACAAATTATGTAATTTGTTACTAAGACCTCGGACATGTGAGGGCGGGCGATCGCCTCTACAGGCTCCCGCCCCCCCCCCCTTGGATGCACCAGGTCTTCCAATCCATAACATCTCACAAATATTCAACTAATTAGAACTTAGCACTACCCTCAAATCAAGTTTAAACTCCAAGAAAAAAAAAACATTCCCAGTGTTATTTCAGTCAAAATGTCTTCAAGCTGTAGACCCCCCCCCTTCCCTCCCCAAACTAGACCCAAGATTAAATATCTCTGGGGTATTCAAGCTGTGATTGACGTGGAGCTATATTGAACTTTACTTCCGGGAAGAAATACTTATGGCTTCCTCATATTTATGTTCAATTTAATATCTATGCAAACACCATACATGATATTTTTTTTTTTAAGCCAGAACAAAGTTAATACTTTTCATCATTAAAAAAACAGATTTAGAAATTCAGCTCTTTCTACCTCAAACCATAACACACACACGAAAAAAAAAACAACCAATTAAATGCCTAAATGTAAAGAATTGCTTAATTTACATATTTAACTAATTTACATGAGTGTTCTGAGCATCAATGTTAAAGATCAATGACTAGATTAAACACAACATTACCTTCCCTCTCTTTTACAAGCTGTTTCAAAAGTCAACAAAACTTATGTGACTTATTTTGTAAGCATTTCAAACTTGACTACACAATACTCAAGGTAGGTACACACTGAGTATAGCTTATAAAGCTTAAACAGGTTGGAGTACAGTGTTGATATATCTCTATTGGTTTTGTCTGCTAAGGGTTTCCACTTATCGATCTCAATCAATGCCAATCATTTGACGCGTGTTGTTATCATGACATTGTAACCAGAATGGGATTTAAATGTCTTATGTTTGATCTGCTAGAAAAAAAAAATAATTGGGAGATTGTTTAAGAGATTGGCTTAAAGAAAGAAAACGAGATAAAAATTCGTAACCCTCCGCCGAATTGCCTTCTATGCCTTAATGGTCTCTTGACCTCCTAACATGAATCCAGTACATTGTATTTAATGATCCTATAAGCATTCTCTGTGTTTGGTAAATTCGTCAGTTTCCAATGGTTAGAAAAAGGCTCACGCAAATGATCAACCCCAGACCACGCATATTTATCGCAGAAGTTTCCAATTTGTTATTAAGAGTCTCTTGCTAACATTTACTAAATAGCGCTAATTTCTTTAATTGTCTTGTCCCTACAACTCCAGTTCTCCACAATCAATATTGGCATAGTCAGCGCTAAAAATAATGGTAAAAATCTAAAGATTACCTTGTCATTCCATGTTTTTGTCACCTTTAGCAAAAAAATATATATAAATAATTAATTAATAGAACAATACAATAAACTAAGCTAATAATCTCTGCAGTTTTTCCAGGCCTACTGATCATCAAACATAAATCAGTTGAGTGACAAAAATTAAATAAAGAACAAGAAGGTAAGGTGGAAATGTGGAGACTTTGTATGTTTTCATCAAATCCGATTTTTTAATAGAGGGGAGACATTGAGCATTCGCTTTAACAGACGATCAAAGGCCAGATGTCACCCTTAATCGGATAATCTAATCTTACTTCTGATAGATTTCAACGATGAAAATGACTAGATCTGGTCAACATAGTAAAGTGACATTCCCCTTTCGGATTGTCATCTATAAGCAGGTGATGTAAATGTTACCTGTTTTTATGACCCACTGTTAACGAGGGTATCATGTGACTGCACAACCATCAACCACCTTTATTTTGTCCAAATTTTCCCTATGTCAGGTACACATTAGAGCCGGGTTGATTCAGAGGCGCCTTAAGATCCCGAAATTAAAAATCTCATCCTTCACTGGTACATTAGTTTGAAAGTTAAGCGCTTTACCACTCAGCCACAGTAAGTATTCTTATTCCATACGCTAGAACAAATTCAAACAAATGCTCCTTCTTCTCTAGTGCATTAGACAATGGAATGGGTTGCCTGAATCAGCCAGGGAAACCAACGACTTAGCAGAATTTACGCCATTGATTATATTGCATGACTAGATGGTCACATGAAATGAGTAGGACGTTATTACCTTTTTTTCCAAAGTAACTTCTGTAATCTATAAGACTAGTCGACCCACGTAGTAGCATACGCCGCTATTTTGCAGGGCGCCCTTAGGCCACTGCAACCTATGCGACCGTAGTGGGCATCGCACTTTTATAGGACCCGCGCTAATTCTAGGTGTAAATTATTAAATTAAACCCTTTTATAACTTATAATTGAAACATTTGGTAATTCTTGCTATTGAGCGAGATCTATGTAGGAAATAGAATTTTTATCATATACTGTATGACTTCGCTACACGCAAGGCTCGTAAAGTAATTTTGAACGTAGTAAATAATGAATAAAATGCGAAGACGAATTTATTTTCTTATGCAAACTCTTAATTTTCACTAATTATCCCTACCCAAAATTGTCCCCAACAAATCCGTTTCGTATAGGGACTCACAATGGTTAAGTCCGGCCCTGCTGTTTAGTGACGGGTGAATACAGAGTAGACTACTTGTTGTACCTTCCCCCCTTTTTTTTCCGCAACTAAAGTTACGTGGTTGGCAGAAATAAAAGAGTAATATTTCCATGACTTCTTAGTCACAATGGTTAAGTTCGGCACTGCTATTTAGTGACGGGTGAATACTACTTGTTCTCCCCCCCCCCCTTCTTTTTTTTTCGCTCTAAAGTTACGTAAGAGAACTCTAGTCCGACTTGCAGTATGCTGTCTTGGCTGCCTTGGGAACGTTCATAGAATGCCACAAGGTCGACTTCCACAAGAAATTCTGCATGGTGATCTAACAGAAATCAGGAGAGCCGCTTTGTGACGATCACACTTGCAGGGGATTATATTATCAAACTTGACAATTCAATGAAGTGAAGAAAGAAACATCTCTCTGTATTTTCTTAAAACTTCTTTAATGATACTTCTTCAACTTTCACATCAAATAACTTCTCAATTCAATAACAACTTGACTTGATACTTCATAAATAAAACTTAAAGATACATGAAATTTCACTTAGTATAACTTCAACTTCAACTTCAAGTAATATAACTTCAGATAATATTACTTCAACTAATAAAACTTTAATTAAATGGACCCGCTAATATCACAAAACTTAACTAAACCTTTACTAAGAGAGAACTTAAGCGATCACTAAGCGAGGACCATCGCTCTACAAGAACTACTACTATGCGAGGACCCCGTCTAACTGACTTTCCCCCAATTAATACCTTTCTTAATCGTACATTCCAGAATCATGGAAACTTCTCCGAAAATTAATTTAGTAACTTTGACCTTCTAGCTAAAAGCTGACGTGTGCTATTTTTTTTCCTTAACCTCTTTCTTTGATTGGATACCTAAAATTAACTTGTTTACGCTGGAAACTTGCACTGGTTTGACCTCGCTTCAAGAAACTGGTCGAAATAGGTCACAGACTCGACTCGTGACACGCTGGTAGTCCACTTCTAAGGTATACTGATGTATTCAAACGCGACATGAAGCTCATTAAAATCGGCACTAACAGCTTAGAAAAAGTGTCACTGGATAGATCCACATGGACAGCGAGCATATAGGAATGGTCCCGGATTGCAGATGCCATACACAACAGTACAGAAAGAAGGTTAAAAATACAACGGTGCCTGGTGCCTAACCTTAGATATGTATCAAGGATTGTCCTCTTTAGTCACACAAGAAGTTGCAAAGGGAGAAATATTTTCGTACGGAATGTAAAATGCCTCAGACAAATACTTTATAGGCCCCTCAGTTTGTGTGTGTAGCCAGCTGGCACAGTGTACACAGGCAGCCCTAAAGGAGCGGTCAACTGGGACCAGTGACAACACTTCGACGTTTTGGGAAGAATTCTGGTTTTGAACAGTAATTAGACCAGTCACGTCAGATATAGACATGTGATCAACTAGAAAAGTCGAGCGAAGTTCCGTCGGTTTCTAGAAGGCCTTCGGGCACCCTGTATAGGAATAGTCACAGTCAAGACGGTTCACTACAGGCTTGGCTTGGTTCAGTTCAGTGCGGTACAGAGGTGTGGTTGTACGGTGCATAACGACGGTTCGGTGCGGAGTAGAGTCAAGACGCATCGTGAGTACGAAACAACGTCTTGATCTCGATGTAAGATTAGTAGTTGATACGGTAGTAAGTTTTAAGGATGAAACACTTGCACAGTTAGTGTCACATATTGCCAATCGTACATAATTGGTTTTGGACATCATAATTTTACGTCATTTTGGAGCCCAGTGTTGTCAAGTACATGGAGTTTGAGGTGTGTGGTGCTTTTTGCAGAGAGCCCGGATATATACAGGAATAAAAACAGCATGAATATAGAAGATGTAATGAAATAAAAGAATTCCTCTTGAAGAAATGGGTTATTTTAATATAACTAATTGTAATCAAAAAAGAAATTCGCATGCATAGAATGAATATGTAGCACGAAAGCTGACCCCTCCTTTTTTATAGGCAGAGCATAATACTAATTACTTGAATTTATAGTTAATTGCGTTGTTTAAAATTTGAAAATTCCTGTAAATCTCCTTTACTTTACTTATTAATGTAGTCTTATACTGGAAATACAGTTGTATGTTGACACTTTATATTCTGTTCTTGTTTATTCATACCGGACAACATGAAGTGGCATGTATACTTTATTATACACAAATAATAGAATAGTTCGTTTCATAAATAAAAAATATCACATAGCATTGAATGATTTTAATGTAGGCCTACATATTTATTAATTTATACATTTTTTTCTACCTTTAAGCTCAAGGACATCTATAAATTCAATGTTCAGACGATAGAACAGTGACGCAACAGCCGAAATTGAAATTAATATCACTTAATTGGTCTTTTATTAGATCTCTATTTGTACAGTGTTCCACCTAGAGTCACATATATCACATTTTAAAAGTGTTTTTAAAAATCCTATTTGTTACACCTTCTCCGATATAGACCCGTCTATATGCTATGCAATCATAACGACCTCAAAGCAGTGGATATTGGTGTTGACAAATGATAAGACATAGACCTAGCTGGCCATATGCTGTCCATCCCTCCAATGCCTTCGTGGTTACCATGGTGAAATAATACTGTTAATGCTTTGCAAATGTGACTGCTGCACCCTGCTAAAAGAAATGGAAAGAACAGAGAAAAAAATAATAATTCGGAATTGTAACTTGTTAGTAATGGCGTCACTTTGGTGGGTATCACCCTGTGCCGTGAATCTGATAAGTGTGCACTAAAAACAAAATACAAAGGTGCTTATAGTAAATTTTACTCTTATAAATATATCTTTTATCTTTTTTCTAAAACATTTATAAACTTTTCAACATTATAAATACTTTTTCGGTTATGGGTTTTATCCACACATTTCCATCATCTTATGGACATTCTATACTTAATAAAGACTCGTCGTTAATATGGTCACGAAAAGTCAAATATTCTGATTGTATAGAAACAATCTGTGCCACTGTCGCCTTCCATTGTTTTTCTTCTTTACACCAATCATAGCAACAACTTCCTTGTCCATTGTATTTGTAGCCAGATGCCCTTGTTTTCCAATTTTCCAATTCTGATGACTATTCTTGAGACGACTTTTGATATTCCAATTTCAGACTTTATTTCCTTATTTATTTATTTATTATTATTATTATTATTATTATATATTATTTATACACTTATTAAATTACTAATTTGTATCTCATTTCTATAGAATTAGTTGAAAATAGTTGACAAAAAAAAACAACATACATTTTCTTGCTATTTAGTGACTAAATCATACCCAATAGGAAGCATCAGAACCATTCTTTTAACAACTAGCGTGCTTTTCCTTTTGTGAAATAGACACACGACAAAAAGAAACTATCCCCTAAAATATTGAAGTCTATATAATTTATTTTATTATTGTAACTATTCATTCTACTTGGCTAGAGTTTCTTTGACATTCAACATCTGAAATTAAATCATCATCTTCAGAAATCTCGATAGCCACTTATTTACTTTCCAATTCTACAAAATTTACATTAATTACATGAGAGATTTCGATATTATTTTATGCCTGAAGAATGTGCAACAGTAACTAATGGTTGGCATTCTGATAATACGGTGCTAGCTACTATTTCAATAGATTTGATAAAAACATTGTTAAAAATCAAAGCTGTGTTTAATGGGTGTCACCTGGTGCGGACCGCACCCCCTAGAAGTGGCGTAGCATCCATGGCGCGAAGGGGTTCAATGAACCCGGGCCCACGACCATTAGAGGCCCACAGCTGTAGGCTAGCAACCATGGCGCGAAGGAGATCATCACACTTGGACCCATGATTCTTGGCCAGATAGGGGTTGGGGCCCACATTAGAACTTAATAAGAGCATTTGTTCGTTCATTAGAAACACTTTTAAATCGTTTAACTGTGTACAAGAAGTTGTAAAAACATTGACTTTTAAGACATTATTACTTATATAATATGCAATCCTAACTGAATTAAAGGTTATGACATATCTACTTATTAAAAAAAAGGTAGGCCTACGATCTTTGCATTGCAATGTCTTTACACTTATTGCTTATTTTTTGTCACACACTAAAATTGTCTTATTGGCTAGAGGGGGGCCCACAAAGATGTTATTGAACCCGGGCCCACGGGTACCTTGCTATACCACTTCCTATTGGTGTGGGCCTTGCACAAAACCCAAAGAATTTTTTTAATAGAATTTTTAATTGCGAAACACGAAACAGATCTCAAACATATCAGAACTTCATGGCGCTCTCTACTAGCCTAGCTCTAAGTGTCTAATCTAATTGAAGGTTTATTTACGAATGGTTAGATGTACTTGTTAGAGTACATATGCTAGAAGACCATTGTTTCTTGCTTTTGGTGAAATGTTTTAAACTTTATTTCTACTCTGGTGATCATGGATCGTCCATGAAACACATTCGTGCTATCGTGGCTATTTGAATTAAGTTATTTTTGAAATGTACATCTAGATATAGGTCGGTGTTTAGTTCATGGCGTATTTGTCGGTCTTCATTTTTTTTTTTTCAATTTTATATTGCTTTAGGTGACAACCAACCTTTTGTGCTACACGCTAAGGTCCTGAACGTTATCACCGACAGCACCTCGGGAGGTGGGATGGGGCTGGGGGGGGGGGGGCGCGAGACAGCAGGTAGATTGGTCATGGGGCCATAAGGTGAAAATCTGCAAAATCACTAATTCAGATTTGACAGTATGTTTCAGAATAGGAAAGAATAGATTCTAGAAAAAAACAGTTTAACACATTCAGATCTAGGTATTATAAAAGAAGGACTGAATCATTTATTTCAAAATAAAGTGCTGCACATATTTAAATGACTTGTTGTTGAGCGTCTCGCTAATGACACATGTCCTAGGTTCGATCCTTCAAATAAAATATATATTGTTATGACCCTACATTGCGCACTGTCATTAGGTGCGAGACTGTGCACCATGAGACACAAGACAGAGACACGAAGAGGAAGTTGAAGATGGCCGATTATTAAATCTAGGATGTAAACAAAAAAGAAGTGACGCTATTATTGGTTACTCTAGTGGTATATTTGTTATCGCATTACTATTGTTCTATTATTAAACTGTAGTTTTGATAAATCCCGTTCGTTGAGGCTCGCTGCTGGCTGAGTTCCAGCAATATGTTAAATGTTTTCTTGGAGATTCAGAGTTTGCTGATTTAAATTATTCCTACAGCGGATTCCAGCGGTGGTTGATTTTGAATCCAATAAGATGCCAATCCCACGAATTCTCATCGCATAACCTCAAAACCATCCACTCGAATTTTGTTTGTTTATTTGTTTGTTTGTTTTCTTGTGGTGGTTGATTTTGAAACCAATACGATGCCAATGCATACTCATTCTCATCGTATGACTTCAAAACCATCCATTCGAAGTTTGATTGTTTCTTTTCTTGCGGTGGTTGATTTTGAAACCGATACAACGGCAATGCCCACTCATTCTTCGTATGACCTCAAAACTATCCATTCGAAGTTTATTTGTTTTCTTGCGGTGGTTGATTTTGAAACCAATACGATGCCAATGCCCACTCACTCTCATCGTATGACCTCAAAATTATCTATTCGAAGTTTGTTTTTTTTTTTTGTTATCGGTTTGAAAGTCTAACCTACAAGATTACATAAGAGAGTTTGTGTTTGCTGTCAAGACATTGATACCTGCTCTTGTTGGCTAGAGTAGTTATCACTACGTCGACTAATATAATGTACTAGCCGGACATTACCCGCGACATGCCGGCCTTAGTTTGTGTTTACTAATCTAGTGGATTGGTTGGATTTAGATGTATGTTAAACTTAGCTATTGATCCTTTCAAGTCTGCCCCTGTCTCTCTCTCCAACACGGATCCTGGAGACCAACGTCACAGTCTGCGCAGTAGCCTACAAGTCAGTGGCGTAGCATCCATGGCGCGAAGGGGTTTAATGAACCAGGGCCCACGACCAATAGGAGCCCACAGCTTTGGCGTAGCAACCAAGGTGCGAAGGTTTTCATTACGCTTGGGCCCATGACTCATAACCAGTTGGAGCCCACAACTTAGGTAGAACATTTGTTTTTGCATTTGAAACATTTTAAATTCGTTTAACTCTTAAGAAGTTGTAAAAACATTGACTTTTAAGACATTATTACTTTTATGCAGTCCTAACTGAATCAAACGTTATAGCATAATTACTTTTTTTTTTAAAGGTACGATGTTTACACTGGAATGCCTTTACGTTTAGATTACTCATTTTTTTGTCACACGCTAAATTAGTCTTATTGGTTGGGGGGGCCCACCAAGATATTCTTGAACCCGGGCCCACGGGTACCTTAGAGATGCTACGCCACTGCCCCCTAGTGACGCCACTGCTTGTTAGTACGACTTTTTGATGATATGGCTTTTTTTAAAATTGATTTTGACATCAGATTTCTTTTTCAATTGTAAAAGTAAAAAAAAAGGCTTTTTCAAACAAACATCTACTTAGACTCTAGACTTAGACCTAGTTATCTTCTTCGTCTTTCATTAATAAAATTTAATAATAAGGCGAATTTAAGCTAAAACAGGAAGTTACATTTCTCTCAAGACGCATGCATTACTTCCCCCTGCAATAAATTTTTTTGGGTCAAAACGCCACAATGACCCAGTTGCAGCACCTCAAACGCGCTTGACTAAAAGGACAAAATTTTTTTAAACAAAGTTTTCAATGTGATGGGAATTACTAATGATATCTCTGAATCTGCTTAGTACACAATTTGTTCCAAAGACTGCATAGTAATTAACAGGAGACATAGTGTCCTAGAATGCCTAGACATTTTTTTAACTAGCTCCTCATTGATTTATTATTAGCCAGGCTCAGGGCTCCTGTGACTTGTAACTACTACTAGATCTAGATATAACTTAACTAACTAGAATAGACTAGTGTAACTCACTGAAGTGTAACACAGCATGTTGAACCATACCAGAAAACAACTAGCAGAAAATCTCAAGACCAAGAGATCTAGATTTAAGTAGGTACTTTGACAATACAACACTATAATAACTATATTATTATATATTAGATTTATCTATTCGAAATTCTAGTTATGACATTTATTAAATTTATAACTTATGTAGAGATAATATTTAGATCTAAATCTAGAACTTGCTGAGAGGTTTACAATACAAAGATACCAAATTTATCTCTAGAGACTATTCTAGACTCTTATGTTTAAAATATCAAAATCATTTGAAAGAAAGTTATGCCTATTTTAGGTACTTTGACAAAAAATTCAAAATAAACATAGATCTAGATCTATAACAACAGAAACTATCTAGAGGTTACTTCAACATCGCTATTTTTGTACACCGGAAGTGCGTTTAAAAGCTGGTCCTCATGGTTTCGGTCGCGTCCCCGGTTACTGTCGGAAAAGTGCGTAAAACATCATTATTTTTTAACCGATCTTCTAGATTAGATTATCATTTTGTCGGGGAGAAAATGGCGATTCTTTTGATACCAAATTTGACGGGATTGGTTTACTAGATCTTTTTTTTTTTAAGTTTCCAAAATTAGGGTGTGTTCCAGATATGATTACTTTTTTGTTTTGTAATTATTTATATTGGTTAGTAATTTGTAGTATCCATATCTACATAAGAATCACGTCTGATTATTAAGCTATTTTGGATGGCGCTCTTGGTATATGAAGGCCAAAATGACCACCAAATCGAAAGTAGCCATTTTTCTATCAATTCTACGAGAAGTAGTAATAAAATACTTATAAAATATTAAAACGTAGCTTCCTTGTTTATTAATATAGATAATGAAGCAAAAAAAAAACTCGTATTAATGTTGATCTAGATTTAGTAATAGATCTAGAGAAGCAACAGATAATGTAGAAAAATCAAATTTATTGTTTTAATCATACACTAGAGTGTAGATCTAGGTCTAATACTTAGATTTAGGCTTAGACTTAGATCTATTTTCTAGAATAGGAACAGAGATGCATAGATAGAATGAAATCTAGAATTAGATAAGATAGATATAGGCCTATAGATCTTTAATTGATTTGATATATACTAGTCTAGTCTATACTTAATTGTCTTAATAAACTAATACTAGTTTCTATATCTAGAATGTTGATGAGGACTAAATTAAGATCTATTTTTTTTATGTGAAATTTAATGGGAGAAAATCTGAGAAATAGCCTAAAAACTAAAACAGCTTTTCAATATATATTATAAATTAGATCTAGGTGTTATATTATAAGTTTGTTTAGATTTTATGACTGTATATATATATATATAGACTGTATATTTTAAACTTTATAAAAGAGACATTCTGATATCTAATCTTGGCAATTTGACTAATTGTATTGATTTCTAATGCCTCGCTCTCTCTTTCCCCCCCCCCCCCCCCCCCCCAACATATCCAAATATTTTGTAATTTTACATCTGCATTTTTTTTTAAAGTTTAAAGTCTCCTTTTAATTTTATGATTAAATATTAAGAAAAACTGTTCCCGTAGTACAATTTTTAAAAATAAATGTCACAGTTTTGAATTGCTTTTTTTCTTTAAAATTATTGTTTATTTTGTAGTTAATAACATGTTTAAAGTTTCTTGAAAATTTGAAATGGTAATATTAATAAATAAAAAAGTTGTGTGTGAATAAGTCAAATTCCGACCAAATTCGTCGGTTCTATTTTTAGCTTCGTCTGGCTGTAAAAGTATGAAAGATATATTTAGATGAAAGATTTGGGGGTTATAAAATGATATAAAGAACACGTAAAGTCTCCTGAAAATTTGAAATGGAAATATTGACAAATACAAAAGTTGTGCATGAATTAAGTCAAATTTCAACCAAATTTGGCGTCTCTAAATTTAGCTTCACCCATCTGTAAAAGTATAATAAATAGATTTAGATGAAAGATTTAGGGGTTATAAAATGATATAAAGAACATATAAAGTCTCCTGAAAATTTGAAATGGAAATATTGACAAATAAAAAAGTTGTGCATGAATTAAGTCAAATTTCGGCCAAATTAGTCGTCTCTATTTTCAGCTTCGCCCGGCTGTAAATATATGAAAAATCAGTTTAGATGAAAGATTGGGGTCATATCGTGCTTTAAATAACATACTTAAAGTCTTCTGAAAATTTTAACCAAAAATATTGAATAATAAGAAAGATATGCATGCTTTAATAACAAAAAGTCAAAATTCGGGTGCCAAAATTTTGTACTGAATACAAAGCCAAAGAAGGAAAAAAAATAAATACAAAAAAAAACATAACTTTGCTTCTACTTATCATAGAAACATAAATTTGATATTTTTGTAAATGGGACACCAAGCTCTATTTAGTGATATCAATTACAAAACTATATGATCAAACGTTTTTGTTGAAGTGCCTATATCTAGTTATGTAGAGATTGCTGAGAGGTTAACAAGTTAAGTATTATACGAAATTAATCTTTCTGTGTTATATAGATCTAGGAGCAAAGTTATATGTAAAAAAAACAATCAATCAACTAACAGATTTACTAACACCATGGGCAGCATAAGTTTGGAAGTCTTAGCCATGCTGTTTCAAAACTATATATATATTATATTATTAGAGTATTTAGACTATTAAAGAGTATAATATTAGAATTATTAGAATATATTTTATTATAGATATCGAGGATATAGATCTAGATCTCTAAGTCTAAGATATATTTGAATATAGATCTAGATCTCTATATTAATATAGATATAGACTATATCGATTATAGGTCTAGATCTATAATTTTTTCTATAGATCTAGATTCTAGACCCTATACTTTAAAATTAAATATAATTTGAACATTAAATTATTTGAAACACTTTTCTAATGTACACGCAGATATTGAATTATATTCCCCTGGTACCATAACTATCAAAACTATTTTAAATACTTTAAGTGGTTACTAACCTTATTATTTGTCAGTCAATTTAACATATTAACATGTTCATATTTTCTGTATATGCTGTATTGAAACTTTAATCCCCATTTCCATTGGGGGCTGATAATAGTGAGAATTAGTTATAGAGAAAGCAAGGGTACATTTAGATCTAGATTCTACTAGGTTTACATGGATATCCGCATTAAACATCACCCAGAGCATTGTCTTCCCCCATGGTCTGAAGAAAATGTATACATTTAATAAAAGATCTTTAGATCTTTTAAGTTCAATGCCATGTCCTCAATATATGTTTTCATTATTGTATTGTTTTTATTAATATATGTACATTGTTTTTATTTCTAAAGGCTTATTGACCAGAGTGCTTAGTCTTAGTAAAGACGACTGGTGGATCTGTATTAGTTATACCTGACTAGAAGTAGCTGGACAGTACTTCAGCATTATCATCATAAATTTTCCTCCATTCTTTACTGAGGAAGGTCTTTGGGTAAGTGATGATTTCGTTTCATCAGAACTGTAGTCAACTTTGCATAATTGTCACAGATATTGACAGTAGTCATGCTAATAAAATCCCAGCTTAGATGGTTTGTATCTCATAGTCAACTTCCCAAGTGACTTTTTTTTTTTTATAGGAGACTGTTCATGGAAGGGATTCTCAAAGTCAACAAAAGACAAGAGCTCACATAAGAAAGGCAAAACAAACACTTATGGTTGAGAAAGAAAAAAAAGAACTAGCAAGATTCTTTCTCATGGTGCAGAGCCATCATTGTCTTTGTCTAATAGAAGGTTAGCAAAGAGAATAGCAAACCATAAAAGTTAGAGCAAATGCATACAATACAACAATAGGCCCTGAATGCAATCAGAGAAGATCAGACTTCACAGCCAGGAGTTCCTAGGAAAATGAAAGTGCTTGTCCACGACCATCAAAAACATTTTTATTTGTGGCACATTCAATGAGGTAATTTAATTATCAGTATATTTTGTTTATAAATATATACTAGCCTGTCTAAGTTTGTGTTTACTAATCTAGTGGATTGGATTTAGATGTATGTTAAACTTAGCTAATGATCCTTTCAAGTTTTTTCTCTTTTGCTAGGAAAATAAAATTAGTTTTGCGAAAATGGGTTTACCCAAAGTCGATACATTCATATCTATAAAAAAAAACGAAAAGAGCGATAGCTTAGTTATGTGAATGGGATTATAAGGTGTGTATTAAACGAAATAATTTTTAGTATGCGATTCATGAATGAATATAGATCTAGGCCTATCTCAACTCGGCTTTGCAGCTTTCGTAAACGAATGTAGTCTCTTAAAAATGCTTTAGAAAACCAAATTTGAATGTTTATTTGATCAAAATATGAAATGAATGGACTATAATTAGTATGTTCATTTATACAACTATCTGTGCGAAGAGAAGTTTTATCATCTTAGAGTTGAATTAGAGTTTTATATCTAGGGATGGGATTATAATGTAAACAATTAAACGAATTAATTTTTAGTACGCAATTCATTACGGTATTGTCTAAAAATAAAAATTGTTTAAAAATACTTTTTTTTAAACTTCATATATATATATATGAAGTTTTAAAAAAAAGTATTTTTAAACTTCATCTCCAATTTTATCATTGTTTTTGTAGTTATTTACTGGCCAAAAACATTATCACTATATTCCCCCTTGTCTGCATTTAGTGCACAAGTGTCAGATTTTGACCCTCTTCATGTTTTCCCACAACTTTTTTTAAAATTCTGGTTTTCTGTAGATTTTGATCTTAATCTTAATTTCTTGGCATCTTCCCTGATTATCTTAGTTGGTTAGTTCTGAACTTGAAGTTGACAATTTGAATTCAATATTTTTTTCATCTTGCACTTTACTTGCACAATTTAAGCCTTTTTTTTTTTTTTTTAAAAAAAATAAACATTCAATAAGTAATGTTATTTTTAAAAGTTAGATCTATAAAGAGCCTGAATTTAATCTATGATCTATATATATTATGTATAGATTTACTAATGAGTAGATCTAGATTATAAATCTAGCATAAACTCTTTACATTGCCCATGGTTCTAAATCTCAAATCTGTTAATTGAGCATTTCAAAAGTATGTTGACTTACTGACATTGAGAACTGAATTTTTTTATTTTTTTTTCATTTTCTAAACATATCTAGGTCTACAAATTTCTCTATAGGGTCCAGATCTACATTTAGGATGGAATAGATATAAATATACATCTCTAGATCTACAAGCACAGTTACCAGTAGTAGTCTCATTATCTCTAAACAGAAAAGTAGTGAACTATTTTTTTATAGCATATATCTATATAGTATTTATATTTTTATAGTATGCACCCAAACTCTCTAGATATGTATTGATACATATTTACCCTGTGAAGGCATATATATGCTCTTCAAGTTTTGAATGGTGTAGGTCTACTTTATCTTACCATTTTGTTTTATTTAAGGTATACGTGTTTTTCATTTCTTCATATAGATGCATTTGGTTATTTTTTATAATAAATTATAACAATTATAAAATCAATCAAATTGTATTGTTTCTTGTAATAATTTGAATAAAGAATACTCTTAATTTCAGTGTTTCTGAAACTGATTTACAAATAAAAGTGTATAAAAATGTTTTCTGTATTTATAAAAATTGAGAAATTGAGTTTCAGGATTTACAGGGGAAAAAAGTGGCACCACTGCTTTGCATAATCTTAAAATAAAAAGCAAACAGTTGCAGTCTTATTTTTAAAAAATATTTTATATGGTGTACATGTTGTAGTGAGAATCCTAGCATTAAGAGGCCTGGGCTATATTTCACAAGAAAAAACCAGAAGGACTGTAATTTTTCAATTTTACCAGATAGTGTGTTAGTTTTCTATTTCAAAAATTCACTTCTTTATTGCTTTTCTTTTTTTTTTAACTTCGTTTTTATTCATTTTAGCTTCAGGTGAATAGCAAAATGGTCAATCGATTGGTGAGAACCTGCATTGAACTGATTTTTCAACAGCCTATCAATGTCAAGTGGAGTTCAGACTGTGAAAAAACATCTGAAAGAAAAAAAGAAGTAACCAGGTTTTGACTTGTAATGTCAATGCTAACTTGTCTGTTTTATAATTATATATCTATAGAATATATAATAAACTTAGTTATATATTAATTTACAATTTAGGCTCATTAGAAAAACAAAACAGAACATTTTTCAATATCAAAATGAGTCTTCAAGTCAACAGAGCAGTAACATGTATTTACTTGTTACCAACAATGTTGAGCTCACCATTCATTAGAAATTAATGCCTCATCTTATTAAATTAAAAAATAAGCATAACTCATTACATTCTATTTTTATATATGGAGGATACATTTTTTGGACTTGACAGTCTCTAATATAGTTTGACATCAATATTTCCAATTTCTTATAAATTTGATTTTTCAATGTCATTGCAATAGTCAAAGAGTCACTTTTTATTTACCTGTGGCTTAAGAAAATTACATCTTTTGAGCTATTTTTATTTTGTTGTACTAATTTTTTAAGAAGTATATACTTTGAATAGTGAAAAAGTCATAATAAAAAGCAACAAATAAAACTCCTGCTGTATTAAAAATTATTATTTAGATGATAATACTTGCTAATAAACATTTTTTTTTACTTAATTCTGACAAAATGAGCACCTGAAAAATAAAATTGAATAGTAGTTTTACCAGTTAATCAGTTTAACAGACTGCAGGTTTTTCTAGAAATTTGTCGGACTGAGGGTCTGTTACTTTGCAGGGCATAACTTTGTTAAATTACAGTATTTTTTGTTTTGTTTTATATATCAATTTGTTTGAAATTGAAAGGTCTTTCAATTTATCTGTTTGAAATCATTTTAAAATACATTTTTTTCTTTTTTTAAGAAATAATTTTTTTTTTTCAATAATTAAAATTTTATATAATTCACATTCACAAAGAAGGCAAAAATAGATATATGATAATGATATTTACATTTTATTAAAATACATTCAATTCTGTATATAACTGACAAAAATGAAGTTAATTCTTTGACAAACACATTTTTAAAAACAAAAATCATTTTATAGAAAAATATCACATCGACATAATTTTTTTAATAGTTAGAAATGTTTTTTTTTTAATTTACTTAAGGGGGATGCACAATGAAATTTCCATTTTTTTAATTTACAGTTTAAAAAAAAAGCTTTATGCATGACTTGATAGAACATATAGAGACATGAGTAATCATACATATTTTATGAGTGTAGTCTTTTTGGGTTGCTATGGAAATGGCGGCCATCTTGAAAATAAACAATGTTTACAAAATTCTTAAAATATTCTAAAGTACTCAATTTTTTTGTAATTTCTTGATTGCACCTGATAGATATTTGAATCCCATAGGTAACTGGCTAATTTTTTTTTTGGAAATTATTGCTGGTTTTAATTTTTATGAATTTTTAAAATTTTTATTTTTTTTGACCCCATTTTTCACCTGAGGTCACATCATTATTTTTCTTTTTTTATGAAAATTATTATACATATTGAAAATTTTTGCAGCCTATAACCTATGATATACTATCAATAAACTACATGTGAAAAATTATTAGTCTAACTTATACAGAACTAAAGATTTTGAGATTCTTGTGAACAACATGCACCTAAAAATACATCTTGAGAAAAACGCATTTAAAGTTTTTAAAATGATATAAAATATTTATTGTAACCATAAAAATGAAAAAAAGGGAATATTTACATAATATAACATAATAGATAATAAAAAAACAAAAAAGGCTATTCATTAAAATGGCCTGATTGATAGGTTGGACCTTCTAGAACCTCTGCCCGGTGCTCATGCTCAATTCTTCGTTTTTTCAAGTTTTTTCTCCTGGACACTAATGCGATTGACCTTTTTTTTTTTAACAAGCTGTAGTTTGACATTTTGCTTTTTCTCACTAGAAGAAATGCTCTTTAGTGTCCAGGGAACGCCTAATATGTCAAAAACTGATTTGATGCCAACAGGTCCATTATTGAAGGCTAAAACAGCAAGGTATGTCGCAGCCCTTACAGTTTTTAATGTTGCGAATTCTGTTTTGGGGCATCTTTGCCAAATGAGGGAATGAAAAGATTCATTGGCGTTTTGTGTTCCCATTCTTGAACATCTTTTTAACAGATCTGTGTCTGTTATTCTTTTCATTATAGGAAATAACAGTTTTCCTATTTCTGATGTGATGGTCTGATTATGTTTTTTGTATGGCTGTTTTAGTGCCTCTGATCTCTTAAAGTGACACCAAGATGTAGTGCCATCAGGACACAACCTGTGGTTATGATCTAGGTCTGAGCTCATCATATGAAAAAATGAGCCCATAACAGCCAGCTTCATTTTTTTAATGTCAGGAGCATTTTGGCGCAGAGCTTTGGAATAGTAATTTGTAATTTTTACAATTTTTGGCTTTGTAAGCCTATAATTTAGTTCTTTTTTGTTAGACATTTTTAAATTGTTCAACGCATTAAACATTCATTTTGAGATGTGGTTAATGCAGTCCTCTTTTAAGATTTCTACATCATATCCTGAGTTGGTAATGGCAGATGAATGCGATTTACTTTCGCCATCACACAGCATCGTGCCATAAACAAGTTTTCTGGATGCCACAGAGCGTGAAAAAATTTTGGATGCTGCTGCGGCCTCCATTGCATTTGCTGAGCCACTGAAGTTTTTTTGACACATATGCTTAGAGGCATCAAAATTTAGTTCTGCAGAGTTTGAATCACAAACACGGCAATAATTTGATAGGACTTCGGTGTCGATGACGAGCTCGGTATCAAAATCAATAACTGTGCCAATTCCTGAATGAGATGAGTGGCCCCTTTTATGCCAAGTCCCATCGAAAGAAACTGTAATAACAGGACAGCCTGTTGAACTTATTCTATCATCTGTAGTTAGAGGTTGTGAAATGTTGCTTCCATGCACAACAGCAGATGCCCTAATCATACATTCTTCACCAGCTTCAATTATAGCAGTGTTGACTGTTAGCTAGATTGTTATAGGTATTTCTGTGCATTAGGGTGGCCCATGCAGTATAGCAAAAAAATAAAAGTTTTAAACTTCACCTTCTCACCCTTCCAACTTGTTCCAATGTTGAAAATAAAATTTTCTGTGAAATATTTTCTGAAATTTCTCGACATTTAGAGGTGGCCCAACAATCTAGAAGTTTGAAGTACAAATATTTTAAAGTGGTTTTTATACGTTTTTGCTACTTGTACTGTGTTTGACGAAATTATGAGCAGCAAAATTATCTCATTTTTATTACAACATTAACTGTAGTGAAAACAGAGACATATTTGACAATAAACACACCTAACAACCGAAGCAGTTTACTAGTTTAGTTTATCACTGGGCCTATAGTCACTAGCCAGTCAAAGTCGACAAACTCATAAGTCGAACATTACTATCAGTCACACAGTCAGTACACATTAGGGTAAAATAACAACAGTGCATGGAACATGGAAACTGAAAACATGGTGATTGAACACAGTTTTTAGTCGTAACTACTAACTAAGATCAGTCCGAGTTTGATAGTTAAGGTGTCGTTGGCGTAGATGACATGGCCATCATGAGACCGGATTTGCTGCAGTCTGGAAACAGCCGGCGATGTTCGCTAACGACATGCAACATGAATTGAAGCTGTTCCTCATCCTTGGTTAGCTTCTTATTGTAGTCCTGAATGAGGGCTACCCCTCTCTCAGCTCTGTCATTCACAACAGCCAACCCTTTAACAGTTCTCAGTGCACAGTGGTATGTTTCATCCTCATCCCATTCTGATGGATCTTTTGACATAAATGACGTCTGTAACTGCAGAAGACGAAACATGGTCATTGAATTGGCTGTGCAGAACTGTTCGAGACCCTTGCTGTTTGTGAAGGCTGATGTTTCCACTCTGGGACGTTTAGGTGGATGCTAAAGTGCAGCATTCTCCATGGCTGCAAGCATCAGCTTCTTGGTTTCAGCTGGAACTCTAGAGTCAAACAGAGCGAGTGCTACCAGCTCTTCTGAAATATACCACAGATGCAGTCCCAGCTTTTTGCTGGTTACAGATGAAATGTTTCCATCGGGGTATTCAAGGAGCTGTCTCATCAACAGGAAATCATTCAATGGTGCATTTATTGCCAGTGGTGCTGTTATCCATACTCTGAGATAGACAAGCACACCAAATGCAGCAACAGCAGTGATTCCCTTCAGCTCACTCTGTGTCATCTTGAATTGTGCTCTGAAAAGCCGCATCTTGATACTGTACAGCACTTTAGCCAACCACCTTGCTGGATGCATTGCACCTGGAGACTGAAAGTGAATCCCCCTGGAAGGTAAATCATAGACAGTTCCAGGAACTCCCGGTAATCATCTCGTGGCTGCTGCTCTTCAAGTTGCATGCGAGCAAATTCCAACAATTCATTTCTACTATTAGCAATGAGATTGTCGATGAATGGATCTGTTTCTGCCGGCTGGTAGTTGTCACGATCTATGAATTTCCAGTGCTCCTTGAATCTTTTGAAGATTGATATGTCAGGGCTTGATGAACCTCGTAGCATTTGGTCAAATGCTGCACCGACAATAAGTTCCATGATGTGATGACGACAGGCCAAGTATAGGAGATCTTTGGCCAGCATCTGTTGAATTAAGACACAAGCACCTTGCTTATCACCAGTGTTTGAACTTGTGTCAAAACACAAAGCCACAACCTGCTTTTCGATGCCCCATTGCTTTATCTCGTTGACCACGGCAGTAGCTTGGGATTCACCAGTTCCAGATGACAGTTTTGGAACTGCAAGCAGCTGTTCACAACCAACACCTGAGATGAGAATTGGTAACCTGTCGACGTGTTCTCTAGTTGTCAAATCTTCCAATAACTTTCCATCCCAGTGGACAGTCAGATGGTTTACAGATAGAAATTCTGATTTCAGGTGTGATGCTGCAATTGTTCTAGCTTTACACCTGGCTCGGTGGATTGAGTTCCTGCTGATGTTGAGGGAATCAACATTGTGACCAAGGCTGGATGCTGTTTCACACAACACATAAACAGCATTTCTGGAGGATGTCTGTGTTCTGTCCAGAGCTGACATTAGCCCAGTAGTCAATACATCAGTCTTAGCTTTCTTTGGCACTGGCTTTGTGATACAGTCAGCAGGATCTGTTGATGAGGATGCAACAGGTTTATATTCATCATCACACATGGCAATCTGCTCTTGGTCATGGTCACTGTCTTCACCAGATGATGATTCGAGAGTTGTCAAACAAGCACTGATATTCATTTCATCTACTGACTTTTGCCGCCGCCTTGCTTCAGCCTGTTTGCGTTCACCAGCTGCTCTAGCTTTACGTTCAGTAACTTTATCCCGGACACCAATGGATCCTGGACGCCCTTTTTCTCTCTGGCGTAACAGGAATGCCCTGTCTTCTGGGTTGCTAATGATAGTTAGTGCATCCTGATGGGCTATGTCGAACAGATCTTCAAGATGAGAAACAAATTCATGCTCCTGTTTTTTGTGAGCTTCACCAGACCTCGACTTGTGTTTTTGGATACCCTTCCATTCATAAAAGACTGATTCAAGCTTCTGAATGCAGTGCTGTTCTGCTCTTGTCGGAATGCTTGCTTTTTTCCAGAACTCCATTATCACGTTGATTGTCAGTTTACTGGCTTCGCGAACAGTCATTTTTTCTACTTTATGTAGGTGTAGAAAGTACCCGAATGTCTGATAATACGATGGCAGCTTTGCACCAAGAATTTCAGGAACATATGATTTAATCAAGTAAACATTATCATTAGATCTTGTTTCCATTCTGTTAAATCTGAAACACAATAACATGGAGAGTGGAGACGATTAGGTTAAGCAAAACACTAGGCATAATTGAATGAACAACTGAAAAATTTTTAATTTGCTGTATAGTACAAGAGTACCAGTACATTTAACATTGTAAAATGCATTTAACAACGATGTGTTTTTGCAGTTAATTCAGCAAAGTAAAATACTGACTATTAATACATGAAGAGAACAAAGATTGCATAATTACATCTCGACTGGTGAGTAATAGCTGACTTTTTGTCTCAAAAATGAAAAACAAATATAAACATAAACAGAAGAGAATTAGCAAAGAATGTCTAATAAATTCAATAAAATACCAATAAATAAGTAACACTTAAATAGGTTAATCATCCATACTCTCTCAGTAACTGCTATATAACAAACCAATAACTCGCCCTGAATTACCGGCAAAGGAAACACCATGTCAAAACTTCATCACCAGTGGGCCACCTTTAAATATTGTCAAATTGCAGAAATATTTTGCACTAATTATTTTTATAGCAATTGGAACAACTTGGGAGGGTGAGAGTTGTTAGTTTTTAACTTTCAATTTTTTGGGCCACCCTACTGTGCATGCAGGGCATATTCATAAGTCCACAAAACCTATCAAATTTAGAATGCGAGATTCCAGATTCTTTTAATGCAGCGACAGCGCGGACATTAATATCCAGATGAACATTATTACTTTTTTTTTGAGGTCCAGTCGGACCACAAATATGTTTCACAATTTAGGCATTTGATTTTAATCAAATGAGCCATGCCTTTTGATTGTGTGATGCACATGGTTAATTTTTTGTCGAAGCAATGTGGACAGCACAACAAGGAGACCATTGTGGTCAATTCCATTGAATTCATCATGACATATATGAAATCTTCAGGCAGCCTCTTATTGGTGTTATCAGCGTTAGTAACTGCAGTTAGGGATATTTTTCGTTCAGCTGCACTTGCAGGTTGCGTTGTTGTTGCTTCAGACCCAGCTGTATCCAAAACAGAGCTGCAAACAAATAAAAAAAAAATTAGAGGTTCTTTAAAAAAAAATTTAATAGTATAAAGTACTCGTCACATCTATTTATGTACAACATGAAGATTATTTTAAATCTTATAATGCATTTTAGGAATCATATATTGTATTAATCATCAAAAGTAAAAAATGTAAAAGAGACATGTTACATGTAGATCTATATATATACTAGATCTTAAAAAAAAAAAAGACCAAGTTGAAGTCCTACAACTACATGATAATCTAGATTTAGATCTAGTCAATCTAGAATATCTAGTTCTAATGTGATCTATGCCCCTAATCTATACTAGATCTAAAAAAGATAGATCTCTATGTTTGCAATCACTTTCATGATATTTATTTAATGTCTATAGATCTAGATGTGATTTATTGATATGATAAACACCTTGTCGAATTGAAAGATTGATGAAGAAAAGGTTTCAATAAGGTTTCATTATCATTATTTTATGTGTAAGCACACGCTGGTCTAGTAAATAAAAAGTAAAAAAACTCTAGATCTAGACTTACCTTTGTAATTGTGCATTTGTCTTTGAAGCATGTCTTCCTCTGGGCTTACAGTAACGTTTTTTCTTTTCAAACATATAACCTTTTGTTGGCATTCTGAGTTTCACTAATGAATCGAGTGTTGATGTGAGGGAAGCTTCCAAATGTTTACAGAAAGACCGGTTCACGTCATGTGCGCAAGCGTGCAAATTTTGTTGTCAGCGAAACTTTTTCAGTGCGCATGCGTCTATATACAGTTACCAATGTAGCTTTGATAGTGCGCATGCGTAAATATGGCTTTGTGGGTGTGTATATGAGGATATAGGGAAAAAAAAGAGGTAGTGACGTATTTTGAAAGTTTATTGTAGTACTATTTATTAATAGAATGAGAAACCATGCACATAATCGGAACTAGAAAAGTAGACCTTTGTATCGATACCATCTGTTAGGGATAAGAGCGTACATTAGCTTATCAGCTTTAGCTTACAAAATGTTGATTTTTCATCAAAACATCAAAATTTTTCTTATACATCTACTTTTAAAATACAAAATTGATGTATAAAGCGCAGTGTTTTTAGTATTCTGATAGGGAATTCGTATTCTAGACATTTTAAACTATTAAAATCAATTAATTTTAAAATATCGATATTTTTGACCTAGATCAATGTTTTCTCACTGTGCATCCCCCTTCAACATCATAATTGTATTATAAACTATCCAGAAATAGAGTAAACCTTGTTATTTACACCACTTATTATATAGTACAGTGAGAAACAACAAAAAAAAACAGGGTTTTAGAGTAATTTGTGGTACTGAGACAAACAGTTTCTTTCTTTTTGAAAACATAAAAACACATCACACACCTTGCATTTAACACTAGTTCTCCTAACTATTTTTTCATAACTGTAACATAATTTACAATTCCCTCTATTATCCATTAACTGTTTATCTATTGCATGCTTAAAATGAACAGGGTGCTTAGACGCTATTGGTACAAGATTGTCCATACCTATATTTCCTAACTCTCTGATTAATTCTTCAGTAAAATTAAGTTGGCCATATCTTGTGGGTCTTTTCAGCTCAGGTACATCTTTCTTTTTATCCCTCCAGTTTTGAAAAAGAATATAGGAATTAACCCTAGCTATATCTAACATATGAAAAAAAAATTGTCTTCCAATATTTATTTGTTTTACGAAGTACATTATATTTATTAATTAGCTGGTCACTTTTGTCAACACCCCCCATGTATTTATTATAGTCATGTACAATAGTTGGTTGATTCACAGTTTAATTTTCAAATTATGCATTTGTTTTAGCCCGTCTTTTAGCTGTAACACTGTCATTGGCGTCATGAATAGTCAAAATTAATGATATGGTCTTATTGTCTCACCACTGAACTGTCAGGAACTGTCCATCCCTGATCCATCTCATGTCTCCCCTGTTAGATTTTCTTTCAAAATCTTTCAAAACCTTTTCTGGTCCTAAGAAAAGCTCCACATGCTCCAATCCCTATAAACCAAAGATCTTTTAATAATTGAACACTAGTATAAAAGTTATCGAAAAAAGCCTATTCCCCTGCCTAGTTATAGATTTAGTTAACTTCATCACCATCCCATAAGCTAATCCAAAAGGGCCATTATCCTGCTTTCCTAAATAGATATAAAAAACATAGGTATACCCACTTAAAGAATCAGCAAGGATCTACAGTTTCATGCCCCACTTTGTTGGCTTGTCTCAAATGTTTTGTCGAAATGCATATTTACCTTTATTCCGAACCATTCTTTCATCAATAGAGACATTTTGATGAGGTTGGTAAAGCTTTATACATTCATTCTAATGTATGTCGTTAACATTCTCACTTTACAGAGTTTATCATTGGGATCCTCTGTAAGTGGATTTGACACTTTAATAAAACACATTATTGCCTTGAATCTGTCACTTGACATAAAGGCTCTTGCCCAAAGTCCATTGTACAAAGATTTGGTTGACCAGAATCGCTCAATGTTGGGGACCTGAACAGTTCCAGCATACATAATAAGTCCACAGAATCTGTAGAATTCATCAGGGCTTAGTTCATACCAACTCTAGAACACACTAGGTTTCTGCAGTCCATGTTCAGTTGCATAGGTGTTGGTGTATTGACATATTTGTAAAACAATATCCATTGTAAAATAAAGTTTGAAAAGGTCAATAGCTCTGAAAAATTGTTTAGCAGTCTTGTGTCCTAACCTGGATAAAGCTGGATACCAGGAACCCTTTATAGAAGAAAGATTGCTTGGGCCTCTGGCTTAGTGTCCAGCACATCATAGCCATAGTTCTGTTGATAAACAAACAAACAAAAATCGAAAAATTGACAAATGTATTTTGTAATTACAAAATTAAAAAACTTTAGGACTAGTTTCTCTATTTCTAGATTTAAAATGATTTAGATTTGTATAATAATTAGAAATCAAACAGCTGTCAAGCTAGAAAATACAAAGTGTAACAAAGGCTTGAATCAGCTTGCTTTTTTTTTTGGCACCAAACTTTTTTAACTTCATTATATTTGTGGAGCTCTACTCTCACCTCTATGTTTAGAGTTTGTGTTTTTGCTTTGTTTTCTGTAACAGTATTTTGGACTTAGCTTAGCATATACTTCATATGCCTTAAACCTGATTTTCTCATGCATTCTTTTTCTGAACCAAGTTACTGCATGCTGAGCTAGATCTCAAATAGTATTTTGTATTTGGAGTTCTACATTAGAAACAGTTTGATTAGACATCTTTGAAACAGCTACTTTGCTATCTTTATCAATGGATAATATGGACGAGGTGTTAAGATCTTCATTGAAGAGTTGACCATCCTGTAGTTTACCAACAGATTGAACACCCAAGTCAACATGTTGTAAGTCTGTAGTTTGATTTGATTCTTTGGGTTTAATACATAGCACTGTTATCCCTTGCTGGGCTTGTGATACTCTGAAGGACCACTTTCCTAATGGGAGCTGGTTGTTGTTACCTATGTTTTGGAAAAGTTCTAAATAAGTCTCTATGCTTTCTTTTGTTTCGTGAAACGGTTTTTGATCAAAATATGCGGCGTGGCAATTTGGGTGATTTTGATTGACAGGATTCATCATTTACTTTTAATTTTTCTAACTCTCCTAAAAATAAAAAGTTTACATTTCCACGAAATGGAAATCTTTTTAGAATAATTACAAAAATGAGATTTACATTACAGAATGTATTTATCATGATATATAAAAAAAAATATACATCAAAATACTTTTTACAATCTAGATAAGGCATCGGCGATAACATTTTCGCTGCCTTTTATGTGTTTAAGATCTAGGTTGTACTCTTGTAAAAATAAACTCCACCTGAGAAGTCGTTGGTTCTTGCCAGACATTTTGTGGATAAATGTAAGGGGATTGTGGTCAGTAAATACAACCAGTGGCCATCTGGACCCACTGATATAAAAATCAAAGTGTTGTATAGAAAGAATCAACCCAAGACATTCTTTTTCCACAGTAGAATAATTTCTTTGATGTCTATTAAATTTCTTGGAAAAGAAACAAATAGGGTGCTCTACTTGGAAATTATCTTCTTGGTAAAGGACTGACCCAACACCTGTGTCACTGGCATCAATAGCTAACCTAAAAGGTTTTCCGAAGTCAGGAGCCATCAAAATGGGGGAGCTAGATAATATCTGCTTAATTTGGTTAAAGGCTTTCTGACATTCATCCGTCCAAGTAAATCGGACGTTCTTTCTCAGGAGGTTTGTTAAAGGACTGGCAATGACAGAAAAATTTTCGCAAAATTTTCTATAATATCCAGACAATCCCAAAAATCTTCGGAGTTGTTTCCGATCAGCAGGGATAGGGAAAGCTTGGATAGCTTCTACTTTGGCCATTACAGGTTTCACCTGGCCTTGTCCTACCATATGGCCTAAGTATTGGATGGAAGCCTGGCAAAATTCACTCTTACTCAGGTTTACAGTAATTTTTGCATGTACAAGTTTAGTAAAAAGACAATGCAGTTGTTTACAATGGCTAGAAAAATCTTGGCTAAAAATTACTACATCGTCTATGTATGCGTGGCAATTCTCCATGTCAGCAAGCAGGGCATTTATCATTCTCTGGAAAGTGGCAGGAGCATTCTTCATGCCAAATGGCATCACTTTGTATTGGTACAGACCATCAGGGGTGACAAAGGCGGAGATTTCCTTTGCCCTATCAGTCAGGGGAACCTGCCAATAACCTGAAAGTAGGTCTATTTTGGTGATGTACTTAGCGTCACCAATACGATCTATGAGATCGTCTATCCTAGGGATAGGAAACGAATCGGTCTTTGTTACAGCATTTACCTTACGGTAGTCTGTACAAAAACGATAAGTCTTGTCCTGTTTAGGTATCAAGACACATGGGGAGCTCCAGCTACTGGAACTTGGTTCAATGAGGTCATTTTCAAGCATATACTTGATTTCTGACCTAAGTATGGCAAGTTTTTCAGGGTTGACCCTGTAAGGATGCTGCTTGACTGGAGTAGCCTCGCCAACATCTACATCATGCATTATAACATTAGTCTGTTTTGGTACATCAGAAAAAATGTCATTAAATACATTAATGAGTTTCATGATAACTGGCCTTTCTGTCGAAGACAGATGAGACAGTTTTACATCCAAATTTTGTAATACAAACGAATTAGGTATTTTGTATTGTCCAAATTTCTCCTTTACAATATCATCATCAATAGGAGAAACATGGCTATTTGAACAACTTTTGACTGCGTCGCTCCTTTTCCCGCAGGAATTCTACATGGGTTTGACCATCCGATTTGCGACAATCCCTGAACTGCTTTCGGTAAGCTTCCGGAACAAGTTCATATGCCTTAAGAATTAAGGCCTTAACATTATAATCTTTTTGTTGTTCAATTGTCAAAGAACAAAATACCTCTGAAGCTCTACCAGTCAAAACTGTTTGCAGCAAAGTGGGCCACAAAGTTTCAGGTACATTAAAATTTTTCACAGAAAGTTCAAATTGTGGAAAATAATTGTCAATTGTGGCTTCATTAAAGCGTGGAATTATTTTCAAAAATTTTGTTGCTTCAGCAGTATGACTGGCAGGGGAAGAATCTGGTCTTACATTAGCAGCTAACTCTAATTTTCTTAACTCTATTTGTAATTTCATTTCTATTTCTTTCTGCTCTCTAGCCGCTGCAAGCTCTAATTCTTTTTGTTTAATTTCCTTCTCTTTTAAAGCTAACTGGGCTTCTATTTCCATTTGTTTTAATTTTATCTGAAGTTCTAAATCTGATTTACCCTCATCGGGTCTAAGGGTTTCTAAAAGGTCTTCAGAAAACACTTCCTCGTCTACATAATGGATTACAATGTTATCTCTGATTTCTTGTTTAAGGGCATTTGATTTTATTTTTAACCCTAAATGTTTAGAAATAAGGACCAGTTCCTTCCTAGTAAAAGCATCAAGCTCTTCCACAGAGGGATTTGCAAGAAAAACCTGAATATCCATGGCTAACTAACAACTATTACAAGAAAAAAAATGTATCCAATGTAAATATACAGTACAAAATCAGTACAACACAAGACCTTAAGAGAGTTTGGTCAGTACTATTGATATTTTACTTCCGACTCTTTGAAAAAAAAAAAAAATTTTGTTAAAGTCAACTTCGCCTTTACAAAATTACTCAAGTAAGATGAAAATAGGTTCAGAAAAATATCCCGGACGAGCCCCCAAGCTTCTTTTGTCACGTATTACGAATTGAATTCTATATCTATTCTAATTTTAATTGGCTTGCCTAGGGGAACGTGACAATAGAAAAAGCGGTTGTGTCACTTCTCTTAAGTCTGAATTTAACCAAAGACTTACAATGAATAACAAAAAAAAATGACACAAGAAATCGGAAGGTAAAATATCAACTTAATGTTTAATAAAATATAAATCAAATAGTACTTTTAAATGAATCACATAAAGTTACAAGCAAGAAAAACAAACATTTACTCAATACAGAATTGATGGGTTGACCAAACCCTTTTACAAAAATGGCATGTAAAAATATTACAATTCAAGAGTTTTAAAATATAACTACAAATACAAGCAAGGCCTTGAAAAAAAAGAAAAACCTTAACTTACACTATCAATAGGTATACCACGCAGGGGTCACGCAATGTCTCCGCTATTCTGTCTCACGGCTGTCCCAGTATGTCTTGTCCGTCTCAACGTTACACGGGCGGTCTTTTTTCTCCTCTACCGCACGTCGAGATCAAGACAAATCTCGTAGTTTTTTTAGAATACTACTCGAGAACAGAAAATGATAAAAAAAAAAACACCCTCTTTTTACCCAGAGGTACACACATAGGTCAAGGACCGGTCACACTGTCTGTGTTGCTTGACTCGCCGCCGCTAATAAAATAAAACAAAAAAAACTTATTACACAAAGGGGCAGACCACCTCGGGAATTTTCTACCCGTCTCTCGACCGCAACAGGTCAAAAAAAAAAAAAATAGGTAACAATGCCTAGATACGTAACACTTCATACGAAACATGTGGGATTCTTTTTCTCTTTCTCTATTTAATTTTTCTAATTATTTTTCCTTTTTCTGTGCTTAGTTTTCCCCTCTCATCAAACTTCGACTGGACGAATGTTGGTCTATCTTCTGGACTGCCTTTGTTACGGAAAAAAAAAATTGGTACCCAATTTTGTTAATTTTCAAGGAAAACTCGAATAACTTTTTTATTTTTCAATATTTTTATTTCAAATTTTCAGGAGACGTAGATCATGCATTTGGCAACACAATGAATAGTAAAGCTTTATTGAATACTTTTATGAAATACTTTTAACAAATTCTGTACTTACATGTCTGAAGGAAAATAATCCAAAAATTCTGCGCCGAAGCTACAAAAATTTGAATAACTTTTTTATTTTTCAATATTTTTATTTCAAATTTTCAGGAGACATAGATCATACATTTAACAACATAATGAATAGTAAAAATTTATAAAATACTTCTAAGAAATACTTTTAAAAAAACTTTGTACTTACATGTCGGAAGGAAAATAATCCAAAAATTGTACACTGAAGCTAAAAATGTTTCCTAGCTATTTCTGAGAATTAAAAAAAAATATTTTTTTTTTAATTCTCAGAAATAAATACATATATTAACAAAAGGGTTTAAACAGACTATTTATATCTATAAAAAAAGGAACACTATTCTTAAGAAAAATCTTTTTACAATTATTTTCTAAATGCTATCATTGAAAGAAAAAAAAAACCCTAATCAATAATTTATGCTATGATTTAATTAAAAATTCTTTTACTTTTTACTATAAATACTGTAGATTTATTTTATATATTTTAAATTAATATTAAATATGAACAAAACAAAAAGTATGAATAACAAATGGTTGAAAATATATACTGATTTAGGTAATTATTATTTGAAATTTCTAAAAGTTTATTTAAAAAGTTCTGGTATTACAACTATGGATAGCTAATTTAAATTTGATTGAATTAAAAGAGTGTTCAATTAATTTAATAGAATTTGAGATAAATCCAATAATTTTTTTTCCTTTTAAAAATGGTTAATATTGCAACAATAAAATAAAAAACGAAAACAAAACAAAATTAAAATAAAACAAAATAAAATAGAAAACAAATTCAAATACAACTATACAAAATGGAAATCTCCCATTACAACATCTGTAATAATTTGAGTTGTAGGGATGTCTGTCTGGCTTTCGCTGTCCCATACAATCCTGCAACACTTCTTCTGCCCTTTCTTCACATATCTGACTATCTTTCCATGAAACACTTGATCTTTCCCATCAACATTCCAGACATGTCTGATAGACAGAGGAAGGCAGTCAAATCTCTCTGAAAGCAAAGAAGACAATATTAGCTTAGTCTCTGTGGAAAGAGCAACAAAAATATCATTTCCAAATCCTGCATCTTTCTCTAAACACCCAAAACTTTTTTCTCAACCTTTTTCCTTTCTGTCTTATCCCTTTTCTGACCTATAACAATCTGTCTAGACATTATAGTCTTGCTCATAACTTGCACCCTCTCCTCTAAAACCTTTCTCTGCTTCCTAGCCTGCCTTACTGCAAATTTTATCAAGCTGCCCTGCTCCTTAACAGGTTTTGCCAGCAACCAGTCCATTGTTTTGTTGGCTTGGCACTTAACCTTGGCATCAACGAAACCAAAAGAGGCATTAGGGGCCCTGTGAAACTGACTGTCTACCATCCCCAGCACCCTCTCACTATGAATGTTATGTAAAGGGGCAGATGACGTTTGTTGCATCATAGCTTCCGTCGGGTTAGCCAGATCCCCTGTTAGATAGTCTTCTAACTGCCTTTCTAGAAACTTAACAAAACATGACGCTAAGACAGATACTGTCCTAAAGAACCGTTCTCCAGGCTGAAGCTCCACATCCCTTAGCACAACAAGCACATCATCAACAAGTAAGGGGTGTCCAAAAACATCAAACTCCTTGGTGAGGATCGAAGCAGGATTTAGTTGAAGCTCCTTCAATGTAGTGATGCTTCATCTCACAAAAGGGGTCTGTAACACACAGAAAATTAACCTTATAATTACTAATTTTAAAAAGCAGCTAGAAATATGAAATAAAAAAATCTTTACCATTTCCAAATGGCTCAGTTCTCTCAAACCACTGGACTTGTTGTAAAATAGTTTCATCCAAGGACCCGTCAAGAGCTTCCCAAAAAGACCTGGGGAAAAAATACTCTGTTGCATTTTATATGCATTGCATTTATATGTATAATAAAAAGGTATGTGTAAATCTGTGTTGTTTTTTTTTCATTATATATTTAATTTTATAATTACTTAGCTTCAAAGAATGATTATCAAAAGTGTAACATTATACCTAAGACTCTTATCTGCACCATTACATCTGGGTTGGTCAAATCTTTCTCTATTGCCTCTCTAAGTTGCATAGACTTGCAGAACTTTTCTAAATAGACTGCTAAGGAATCTTTAATCTTGTAGATTATCCCAGCAAGCAGAAATAAAACGTGCAATCTATTTCCAACATATCAAGGAATGTAAGTTTTTTTAAGACCTTCCCTCAGCAGATATGCCTTAAAGCCTTTGGGGTCTCATATTTAGTGCATGAGTTAAAAAATTCTAAACTGTGATTATATTAAAGGCTAGATGATTTCTTTTGATAAAAAGTAAATGGTCTACATAGGTACCTTAACTTTGACAGGGCATGAACAAGATTAGCTGCAGAGCCTTCATGTCCATAAAATGAGGTACTGACACTCCAATCGACATCCAACTTTTTAAGCTCTTTCCGGGCTTCAGAAGCCATTCCATCTAAAGGGTGCAAGAAACATTTCAACTGCACTAGCTTCCTATCAACCATTTCTTCCAGCTTGTCAGACACACACTTATTCACTTTGGCTCTGTCAGTTAATGTTGCCTGCAAAGATTGGAATAAAGTGTACAGTACAACATGTTGCTGTATTCCATTGTAGGTAGAGTACTGACAACCAATATCATGTATGGCATTTAGGATGTGCTCTAGATAATCCTCTGTTGTTCCGCCAGGCATTCCAAAAGTTTGCAGAGTCAGGTTCTGATGCTTTGAGGAAATATGGCAGGAATTTATTTGCTGACCATCAAGTGGTGTCGAGTCCCATGAGAATGTTAACTCATTTTCTTTAAACATTAGCTCACCAACTTGAAGATCAGAGAGGATTCCTAGCTCTAATGCCATATTAGATATAGTCCCAGTACATGGTAGAGCTGTGAAAGAGATTCCTGTTACTTCATGGACAATAAATTTAATTAATGAACAAGTTTTCTCAAACGGAACCTGATGCAAAATACAGCTATATATACATTTCCTAGTGGAAGGGTCAAACATTGTAGGCTTTTTTTTCTACATCCTCTGGTCTGGTGGTATCCAACTCAAAATCTTTTCTTTGTTACTCTAACATTCTTAACTTAGCCACCATTCTGTTCACTTGATCCTTAACATTTTTCAACTCCTTCCTAAACAATACAAGTTTTTCTTTATAATAAGATTTATTTACAACAGATGTTTTAGGTTTAAACTTTTTTGCCACTCTTAGTTCTACTTTCAATCTTTGATTTTCTTGCCTCAATTTCCGTATCACCTCATTTTTCCTGTTTTTCATTCTATTTACAAGCTTAACTTTATAAAGTCCAGAAAGAGATTTGAAACTTACTCTCATCTTCTTCAACTTACTATTCAGTACATTATACTTATCTATCCATTCTTTCCTTGTTGTCTCACATCGTTCACAATCGTTCCGTAGCTTCTGAACAGGAGTCGAGATCTCTTGAGCATGTTCTACATCTTCCAGCACATCTTCTGTTTCAGCCAAACTGGTTGAGGGCATCTGCTTCTTTCTTGATCTTGGCACTTGCACTGGACGTTCCAAAAGGTCTTGAATCCGCATCCAGTTGGAGCTCAACCGCCTTTTCCAGGAATTTATCTGATTCATCATATACTTGAGATTTTGTAATACTGTCAGCTGCTTTGATGTGTAACAGCTATCAGTCTTCTGCAAAAGTTGATCAATCTGTGTAGCAGTTACTTTCAAATCGGACTCATTCCGTTGGTACAAAAAAAGGGCATACCCATTCCTGACTGTTCCCTTGTCAGCATCATTGGCAAAAGTAGAAATGAAGCTATCCAAATCAGGGGATGAAGTCATTTCCAAAGGCAAAGAGCTTAACAGGATATAAAAAAAATTGCTTGACTTAGTAAGAATCCGACTATTTAACTTATTTTATTATGACAAATAATGTTTTATAATATGAAATATCTAAATTTTAGACTCCTAGCTAAACTCTGGGTCTAATTCTAATCACTAATAAAAACTCTCTTTACTTTTACAATACACTTTATAATATATTCTCTTTAGCTTTAGTGGCTTTTAGGTTTAGGTTGAACAGGTCAACCGTCAGTGATTAGTTATTAAAAAAAAGAAAAATCTAGGCCTGATTAGTCAAGCAAAGTAAACACTAAAATAGCCAAAATAACAGTAATTATCTTTAAAAGATTTAAAATAGATCTATATAGATCTGTGTTTAATTATCAAGATTATGAAGATATATGAGAATGTTATTTAAAACAAAAAAATCAAATTATTTTCATTAAAAAACGATTTTATTACTGTTTCCGGTTGGCTCGAAAATAGTAATGGCTACTTTCGTTTTGATAGCGATTTTGGCATTCATACCACAAGAGTGCCGGTAGAAAATGCATATTATTCTAAATTGATTAGTGTGTAGCTATGGATGCTTCAAATTACTAAGAAGTATGATTAATTACAAAGAAGAAACAAAAAAGCTATCAATATTCAAACTTACCTTATTTTCAACAGGTCCAAGAAAAAGAACGAACAAAACCACGCGGGTAAAGTTGGTATCAAAATAATCAGCTTTTCTTTCTGATTCAGATGACACCCAATTAGTATCGATTACTAAATAAAAAATTACGCTTAATTAGTTTTAACGGCGATAGCGACGATACTTGCCCGAATATGGAGGACCGATTCTCACGCAGTCTCGTGGCGCGTGAGAATAGCGTCTGTTGAAGTACCTACTTTAGGTAATTATTTTTTTATTAGAAAACATACAATTCCTTTTGGGTCAGCTTTATTGTTTATGAAACGTAGTTTAAAATTTATAATACTATTTTGCTATACATTCATTGTCATATAAATATCCTTTCTTGGTCTCCATAGTTTTGAGTTCAGTTTGGCATCTACTTGTCCAATGGGTGAAGATTGCATTTCAGCTCATTCAAAGATTTCTGCCATAATACATCACCCACTCTTCTTATTGTTGCATGGTTGACTGCTGCACGATCACTCAGTGTGTTGGAGATGTTTTTAATTATTGTTTCTCTACATGATTCATGGTCTAACTTCAGTAGTCAGCATAGAGGTGTGCTAAATCATCAATTGCATAAATAATATGCTGCTCTTAATCTTCTACCGTCCCACCACTTAAGGCATCCAGTGCAAAAACATAACAATCATTTTTGGTAGTAATGTGTACGGCATTGACATGAACATCTTCCTGTGTATTGGCATCAAATTTTGTGTTGACATTGCTACTTCTGCTGCCTGATAATGTGCAATCACACCTAATTCCCTCTCTATTTCCTCTGCAGAACTCTTCTGAGGTATAGAGCCATCTGTTATCCCCATAATCTTAGCATAGTTTGCAATTATAGTTGATATATAACCTGTGGAAACTTCACTATCTATGGCAGCGGTTCTCAACCTTTTTTCATTCTGCGACTCCCTAATGTAATTTCTCACTAAGTGGCGGCCCAACCGTAATTTTTTTTCCCGTCGACAAACACGTCAATTGTAGTGCGAAGGTTGAGCTTGTTTCTATTTCACTATATCAGGAATTCAGTAGCACAACGAATGTCATCTTCTGGATCAAGTCTATTTCTGAATTTGGAATTAAGTTATTACAAGCTGGGAAACCATGTTCTTGGAAATGGAAGAAGATGGCGCAACACAATCTCAAATAGAACTGGATTTGCTCAGCAATTCTCTTTTTTTTTTGTTTTTCTGTATTATATAAACTTATCATTTTTAAATAATAATTCTTGCCAGTTGTTGTCTTTTCATTTTTCAATTCTTGCCTGAGTAGAGTAACTGTTAAGTTTTTCTTCTCTTTAAAGAATGCGATAACACTCTGACCAAGTTAGGTAAATGTTTTACCTTGGCTTTATAGCCAGCAATATTTTTTTCTGTAATATTCTTTATCTTTTTTCCAGAACTGTGACAAAAAACAAAATTTATTTTTTCTAAATTTCTTCTTCCTGGGAGTGCATTTCTCTTGTCTTAACTTATATATGTCAGTGTATCATCAGTATCATATATCATTGATTCAGATGACAAAGCAAAAGAATCAGTAACAGTTTCATTCCTTTATCCGCTTGTAATAGGCTCACCAAGTTTGGTATCAGTCAAAACCTGCAGACTTTAGTTGGGCATTCGCTGCTTCTTTTTGTACCTGAGCTAATTGTATGTCTTTTTCTTTGATAAGACGTACTTCCTCTTTCATTCGGCGTTCATGTTCCATCTCTTCTTTTCGTTGTGCTAATACTTTCTTTTCATGTTCTTCAAGCTCTTGCTTTGCCCATTGTAGTCTTTCTGGTTTTGGCATGGCTAATTCTTTGGCCATCTCTAGAAAATCTTGTAGTGTTAACATTTTAGCTGCCATGGTAAATTAATTGCAAATAGTCTTGTACTTGTTAAATTAATAATTGAATATAAATAATTGCCGTAACTCAATAGTAGACTTGAATATATTCCAAGTAATATGTACTTGGCTTTTCTTTATTTAGAAGATACACTATAGTTCAATGTTTCACCTCATAAATCGTATAATTATAAGATGATTATTGTGATCACTTGTAAGTGATAGTAAATGGTAGTTGCCGCTTGATTAGGCAATTTGAAAACAATTACTTGTCGCTAGTAATTACAAATATACAAGGCGATCTAAGTTGATAGATCAAGCCTGTAAAATGACGTAAGGTTGTACTGACCTTGTCATAAAGACATGTAGTAGACTTGAACAAGAAAATTTCTTCGTAATGAGAGGCTGAGTAGTGATGTAGAACTATTGTCTGTAGTTCTAGTTTGTTGCAACACAACTGTCAAAGAGTTGTTTCAATTGTTGCAGGTTGATTATCTTGGCAGACATCAAAGGTTGCCAGATGAAAGTATTGATCCTGTAGTATCACGTTGATGAATAAATTGTTGTACATACAGCGTTGGAGGTGTCAATTTATGTCACAATTTATTATGTTTATTTGATCTTGATGGTATAAACTAGTGACATATGCGGGTCCGGAGGTGCCTTGATTATAGTTCAAACACTTTAATAACACTGGTAAACAGTGATTTTATTGCCAGTGATATTTGAATCATTTTATACAAAGTCAACTATGCTGATTTAGAATATGTAAGTGCTTTTGCTAGATTGGCTTTATTTTACGAGATAATTGAAATTAATTAAATAATGTGTGCACCGTGTTTGAAAATTGTCAACATGAAATAAAATAGTATACAAAAACTGTTAATAGTCATGCAGAAATTTATTCAAAAACATGTGTAATAGTGTTATAGAAGAAAACATTTTCATTTGAAAAAATAAGTATGACTAAATAATTAATATGTTTATTGTCTATGCTAATGCATTAGCAAATCGCTGTTTTGTCGACTTCCTTTTATGTGTGTCGTCGGGGCAATTGCGCTGGAGGCTCCAACAGTAGTCAGCCATCATGTGTATGTCCCATCTTCATTGATATCTCTCCTCCATCACCCTCATATCCTGATGGAACCTCTCGCCTTGTTCCTCACTGAAGTCTCCAAGGTTATCTGGAAATTTGTCTAAATGGCTGTGCAGGCAATGTACCTTGATGCTTATATTTGCTCCAATGTTTCTGTAACTAGCAAGCATTTCTTGCACCAGTTCTTCGTAATTCTCTGCTTTGTTATTACCTATGAAGTTCCTGACAACTGAAACAAAACTGTTCCATGAAGAAGCTTCAAGGTGATCCATGAAATTAGTGAAATTTCGATCGTTGATGAGTCTTCGAATCTGAGGACCGTCAAAAATCCCAGCTTTCAGCTTTTCCATGCTCAATCCGGGGAATGATCTGCAAATGTACTTGAAACACTTGCCAGATTTGTCCAAAGCCTTAACGAATTGTTTCATTAGACCCAATTTGATATGAAGCGGTGGGAGGATGATCTTATTTTTATCCACCAGTGGCTTGTTGATGATATTTTCCTTGCCTACAATCATGGTTTCCCTTGCAGGCCATGCCACTCTTTTCCAATGATCTTGCCTTGCCCTGCTATCCCAAAGGCACATGAAGCACGGGTATTAGGGTGGCCCTTACTTACAGGCAAAAAATAAAATTAAAAAAAACTAAGCTCTGACCCTCTTATTATCTTACATATGGTACAAAAACATTACACATAAAATTTCAGAAAGAAATTCTAACAATTAGTGGTAGCTCAAGCGATCTAAAGTTTACCTCACTGTCCACGTTTCTAATACAGTCCATACAAAATGTTAGCAGATGCTTGAAATTAACAGATTTTTTTATTTCACTTCTAGTATGTAATACAAAGTAAATTGCAACGATAAAGTAGCTTACAATGTCAAGCGTCTATCACCAACTGTCACTGGTGATCCATTAATGAGCGTTTCAGTGCGTTGGGGTACCGCTTGCGATTGTCAGAGACCAGCTGCATTAGGAACTGTAGTTGTTCTTCATTCTTGGTGAGGCGTCCGGAAAACTGTTCCACTAGAGCGACTCCCCTTTCAGCATGATCATTAATGACTGTAAGATGGTGAACACGTTTGGCTGCAGCCTGGTAGTCTTCACTCTGAGCCCACTGTTCGGCGGGTAAATGAAGGAATCCCTGTGGAAGATCCAGCGTGATGAACAAAGATCTGGTATTTTTCGTCACAAAGTCAGCTGTTGACATACGTTCTAGGTCGGCAGAGGAAACTTGATGTAATTGTATGCGCTTAGGAGGATCAGCTGCTCCATCAACTTCATTCATTGCTTGAACCATTCTGTCTTTGATCTCGTTGCTGATTGCATTATCAAAGAATGCCAAGCCAACCAAGTTCTCTGATAGGTACCACAAGTGATCCATCATCTTGTGGGATGTTACCTTTGAAATAGCACTGTTTGTAGAACTGTACTTTAATAGGCATTTCAGAAGCTGAAGATCATTGTTTGCTGCAGCACTTGCAAGAGGAGCTGTATACCAAGCCTTGACATAGACTGTCGCAAAAAATATGCTCAGTTGACGCAGACCTGTCTCCTCACGTGTGGACAGTTGAAACTGTGAACGGAACAGCCACACCTTGAAGGTGTAGATAATTTTTGACATCCACCTGGCTTGATGCATAGCCCCAGGCGCTCTGAAGTGTATTCCACGTTGTGGAGTTATGCCAAGATAGATCAGCGTTACTTCTGCTAACTCGCGGTAATCATCACGAGGTTGGTTTTCAGCCACAGCAGACATGAGCATCGTTCCAAGAGCCTCCTTGATGCTAGCAATGACAAGGGCACTTTCCTGATCAGAAGATGAATCTTGAAATTGACTCTTATCGATGAACTGCCAGTGTGCTTTAAATCTCTTGAAGAGAAGAACTTCTGGTGCTGATGAGGAACCCATAACTTGTGTGAATGCTGCACTGGCCACAAGTTCGAGCATATGATGACGGCAAGCAAGGTACAGAAGATCCCTACCAATCAGCTGTTGAAGCAAAACACAGGCTCCATTTTTTCGGCCAGTATTAGAGCTGGTGGTGTCAAAGCACAATCCTTGGACATTACTGGTTATTCCCCACTCATTCAGTGCATCAAAGACTGCACGGGCTTGCGCAGACCCTGTTCCTGCAGGAATTTTTGGAACGGCCAATAACTGTACATCCCCATCGGTAGAAGACACCAGTATAGGCAAGCGGTCCACCATTTCCTGACCACTGACATCAGGTAGAAGCTTGCCATCCCAGTGAACGACCAGTACACCACCAGGTTGAAAGCTTTGTTGAATCTTCTCTGCACATTCTGCTCGGCAGTGCTGTCTCTGGCGCTGAATACTACTCCTGTTGAGAGTCAGTGTACTAATGTCCTGCCTGAGTGATTTCGCTGTCTCACCAACAATCATTACAGCAGCCCGATCGGATACCTTGTTGCGATCTAGGAAGGCTGCCAGGTCGGGTGTCATAATAGTTTGTCGACCACGTTTTGCTGCAGGTGGTAACTCGGAACTGGTAACACCACTGGCCAAATGATATGAAACATCTTTATCAGTGTCGTCATCACTACTGCTACTGCTGCTACAGTCAATACTAACTTGTTCCTGCAAACTGTCCTGTTCAGAAGCAGATTTATATCGACGTTCCTGCTCCTTAATTAACTTCTGATGCTGTTTTGTTTCTTTCTTCGCTAATACAGTATCCACTGATGACATGCCGCCTCTACGCCCCTTTTCTCTCTGTGCAATTAGAAATTCTTTATCCTCATCAATTTTTATCATACTCATTGCCTCACCATGGGCTATATCAAACAGATCATCAAACAATTCTGTGAATTGCTCTTCATTCCTTTGCTGTGTATCTGTTCGTCTCGAGGCATTTTTCTTGAGAGATCGCCATTGATCAAACAATACTTCAATCTTCTTGATTGAATCCTGCTTATGACGAACCGGAATTCGTGCACGGTTCCAGAATTGTTCAATTTCATCAACAGTAAGCGTTGATGATTCGCGGACAGTCTTCTTCTGTTGTAGGTGCAGAAAGAGGAAGTGTCCAAGAGCCTGCCGGTTTGAGGGCAACTTCTGACCTCTGATTTCTTCTGTAAACTTCTCCAATAAGTACACAGGTTTTCTGCTTTTGGTGGTGGTACTTACAGAAGCCATAATAACACTAAAAAGATGAGTGTTCACTGAAGTGTTCACTGTTCAACTAATTAAACAAAAATGCTTTACATCACTGACAGTGTGAAAGAGACCACTTAACAATGACAGTCTGTCATGTAATCGCATGCTTGCTTAGGTAATACACAACACTGCAGGCTGACGCAATATTACATCAGACATATTAAATAGATGATGCAATGTTGCATCACCTAGAGTTGTTACTTAGATGATGCAATGTTGCATCACACATATTAATTACATGATGATGATGCAATATTGCTTCACATGTCATGCTGCTGAGTAATGAGTGCCTATTGTAAACTTCAATGTTATTGAGCTACCCCTAAATGATTAAATATCTGCGTAAAATTTTGCAAACAATGTTTTCTTATCATAAGGACACTTTCTGGAGGGTCAGAGGTTAGAAAATAAAAAGTTCAAAAATAAGGGCCACCCTAACGGGTATTTTGTGTATCCTGACTGCTGCCCAAGCAAGAAGTTTACCATTTTTAGATCAACACAAATCGACCACTGATGCTCATAATAATGGACTTTTTGCAACACTGTTTTGATATTTTCATACTCTTAAGTGTTGTTGAGTGAGCAATGGGAAGAGATGCATAACGGTTACCATTGTGTAGCAGAACACATTTCAAGCTTCTGATGGAACTGTCAATAAAAAGACGCCAGTCTTCGGAAGGGTAATCTTCTAGTCCCATTTGAAGCAGAAGTCCGGGGATGTCATTACAGTAAACAAGATCTTCCTCTTGGCTGTAATATGGAAGAAGAAACTCTTCTCTTTTCCAATAAGATGTTATTTTAACTTCAGGTTTGAGAAAATTTCTTTCATTGAGCCTGGACGCTAAAAGCTCAGATGCTTGCTTGGACAGATTTAGGTCTCGTATCAGATCGTTGAGTTCTTCTTGGCTGAATTGTTGAGGTGTTGAAGAACTTCCTTCATAATCGCTTCCACTGTTTTCACCTGCCAAAAACTCCAGATCTTGCCCCTCGTCGGAGTCTGATGAAAGCTCTATCAATCCAGAAAACTTTGGTATAGGAACTTCACTGCTATGTGGAATTGGTCTCCTTGCAGATTCAAGATCAGGATAATCCCACCTGGATTTCTTGTGACGATTGAAGCCTTTAACATTCACAATACAAAAATAGCAATCACCAAAATGGTCTTTCGGCTCTCGCCATACCATTGGTACACCAAAACTTAGACTTTTCTTTTCACCATTTGTCCATTGCCGTAGGCTTTCTACACAGTTTTTGCAAACCTTATGGGGAGCCCAAGATTTGTCTTGGTCTCCCAGCTTCACACCGAAATAAGCCAAATATGCCTGCTGCAAAAATCCGGTTATATTTCTTCTTTGCTTTTCGATCATGTATTCTCCACATATGTAACAAAATACATTCGGGTTATTTTTGCAGCATCTTCGTGATGAACTCATGATGCCTTTAGAACGAGCTGCTAATAAAAGAGAAAAAAAATAAACAAAATTATAACTTGGTAAACAATAAAATACAATCAATCTTTGAATGAAAAATATGCAATGTGAAGTAGTACGCAAAATTCACTCACCAATTAGCGAGATAGAGACAAATTTTCTGCAAACTTCTCAAGCGACCACGCACTTTAATCTTAACTTTGCGGTGATGTCACAACGCTAAATAAAATAAAATATTTCCAAATGCCTTTATGCTTCAGAAATGGCGATGGAGAACTTCCGCTATAATAATTTCAATGAGACGCAACAGACACCAAACTTATTGCATTTGTTTTACACAAAGGGTACAGTCATATTTTCAAAAGTGTTCAATATCTCAGAAACTAGAGCCAATTCAGCAAAAGGAGTGGCAGTTTTGAAATTAGCACCCATGAATATCTATAAATTCATTCAAACATTTTTGGCAATTCACAAAAAAAATTTTTTTGTTGGGCTGTGTAATCAATGAAGTAACAAAGTGCTGATAGGTTTTTCTTGAGTTTTAATTATTTAAAACTTGAACTTGAAACAATAAATGTATGTACAAAAATATATAAAACAGATACAGGATGCAGTAAAAATGATCAATAAACTGAGTAACTGTTTACTTTAAAACTAGCAACCCCTTAACTTTCTAGCTCTCCCTCTCGTCTCACGCTAACACTCCGCCTTTTATATCTTTCTTTATTAGAATAAAGAACCATAACATCTCAATACCCATCCTTGACCCGTTTACATTTAATTTTCCTTTTAATTGTTTTTGTAATTTAACCTACGTTAATTATGTTTCCCATCTGTAGCCTTGAACTAAGTTTTAATCGGCATCTTTCTAGCATTTAAGCATGGGTATGCTGACCTGATTTTAGATAGGTACAATGTCCTCATTTTGTGAACAATGAGGTGTCACTAGAGACGTGACATTTGGTACATGACAAAATATTTAACTACATAGTTTTTAAACTGAGGAAAATTCTGACCAATCATCTTTTTTCAATTTTTATCCTAGATAATTAAAGATCTACTTATTTTTTTTATCAAACAATAGTAAATAGTATTAATTGAAGATGTTAATATTTAGGCAGTGTGACATAATGGGGAGTTAATTACTTTCAGCTATTGTAAAGACAGGAGCAATTCCCCTTAGTAAGTTTATATAAGGCCTTGCAAACTGTGCTTAGTTGCCACTTGCTCCTGAGCTTGACCACTGGAAATAAACACATATCTCTGAAAAATGCCTTCATCTTACTCCTGTCCACTTCATCTCTTATGCATGGAAGTTCTTCTAGTTGTGACTCGTAAAGATTGTATACATCATTTTTCTTTCGTATTCTTTCCAATTCCATTGCCATTCTTCTATTTCTGCGATTCCTCGTCATTTTGTATTGTATTGACACCAAGTCAAAATTAAAAGAAAATAGCATTGCTTTTGAAAACAGGAAGTAAAGTTAATTCTTGGTATTTTTTAAGACACTATCTTGGGATTTCTTTGGAACATAAACAATAAAAAAATAGTAATAAAGATAGCTGACCTGTGAACTCCTTTAGAATTACCCATATTTGTTTTAGACAAATGACAACAAAAAAAATTAAGTTAAATTATTATCATTTTTGTTTATTCCTGAGTGAGATCAAGATAATATGATTTCTCAGAATTATTCACTTTTCTTGGAAACCATTTTGCTGCCCTTTGCCAGTCACACTCTGGGCATGATGCTCACCTTGACACCCCCCCCCCCACCCCCCCCCCCCCATCACCTATTGAGGTATCACAAGAAGCATTGTTGTGTCAACGATAACTTAATGAACTTCATTACAAACTATAATATTTTATATTTACCATAAGATCATACAATAAAATAATATACAATAGTAATGCAAAAAAACTAGTTTATATAATGTAATTCAAAATTACCCTTTAAAGCTAGCAAACATAATATTAAGAAGCTCATGTCTTATTAAAAAGTAAGACTTGTGAAATCTATCAATAAACGTTCATTATACTGGTACACTAGGAATTAATACTTGTATAAAAGTCTAAATGTGCACAAATTTTACTGTTGACAATGTTTTTAAAAACTTTGTGTATACCTTTTCATTCTTTCTAATCACCTGTCTAAACTTTTACCTAGTTGGACCCAGACTAAAATGATGTGATCTTGTCACCATTATAAAGAAAACATATAGAATAACATAAATGAACAGTTCTAAATTTTGATATATACATTAAATCAGATTTATTGAAGTCTTCATTGCACAGTTCACCAGCAACATTTAAAGAACAATGATCATGTGTTTGATAATCAAATCAAAGTCAAATCTTTAGATTGCAGGTTGGCGTTTGATCTGTCTCCATGGCTACATTTTATCTTTTTATGTTCTGGACTCTGAAATGAAGTATCTGAACTTCTTTTAGTTATTAAACTCTCAGAAATGATTAAACTCTCAGAAATTGCATTGATTGTCTTTCGCTAACATTTTGCAAACAACTAGAATTATTTACGTGTAGGTTTTATATAACTTTATTAGTTGAGTCACAATTCATTTCTTCTCTGAAAGTATGTATTATCTAACAAAGATAGTTGCATATCGTCAATTTTTTTTTAGAGTTGGTTTATATGCACTATCTAACAAAGCATTAAATGAAAAAATACCTTCAACTTATTTTCACTCAATGTCATAACAATGTTAATTATTCAGCCATGTTTTTTTTTTTTTTTATGCATGATGCAGTGGCATCAAAAGATGTTAGCAATTAATCCCACAAGTTCAGTAAATTTCAGGTGCTCATTTCCTAGTTATACATGAAGTATCTATGTTTTTAAGTTCATTAATCCCGTTATGATTTTATAATAAGTTCTTTTACATTTTTATTTTGATAGTATTTTCTTCATAGTGGAATGTTTTACAAGAATATTGAATACTTTTTCATTTCCTTAAATTGTGGTCAGAGAATTACAATTCGGCATATTGTGATAATATTTAAGGTTTCATCGGCATATTTTGATAATATTTAAGGTTTCATATTCAATGCCTTTTTTTTTCTTCATAGTTTTCTGTTATAATTACAATTAGACCTTTTTATTAATAATATTATATAACCTTTTACATTTGATGAGATGATTTTTTTTGTTGTTTTGTGAATAAACTAAAACATTAAACTTATTTTCTTGTTTTCTCTATGGATGTTGTTGTGTATTGACATGATACTTGTCTTTCTAAGTTTTGAGATATGCAAAATAAGTAAACAAACATGATTACAATATATTATTAGATAATTTGTTTTTGCACATCATAAACCATAAATAGAGTGGTAGCTGCCTTACTGTGGCCTAAGGATTAAACAGAAGTTTTGTTATGTTGCCAGAAGGACAATAAACTACTTTAATTGTACTTAGATAAAGATAGGTCTTGAAATCATGTGCTTTAATCCCCTTCACCTGGTGAATCTTGCAGTCTTTAGAGCAGGTAGTCCTAGTGTGTCAGTATCAAAGATGATTGTTAAAACAATTTGTAACATAGATCATTTCATCCTAAAGCTGCTTATGTTTAAGTAACACAATCTTAGAATAAAAAAAGTTTATTTAACTAGTATCATTTGTTTTAAACAGCAAAGGAATATAATAATGTGGAAAAAGACAACCAATTTTAGTTATAACTTATGTTTTATTAGCGGCCCCCAAAAGGGGAAAAGACCCTTTAGTTGGTGTGGCCTGTCTGTCCCGTTTAGATCTCAGAAACTAGATGAGAAAATTGGACATCATGATATTTTAGATCATTCAAAGTTCTGATGCAACGGCTACTTTTTTCTTTTCCAAAAGTGAACCATCTAATTTTTAAAATTATATATGCAAGAAGATTTTCAAAAAATTACATCACTTTTCAATGAAAAACTTCAGAGGAATTAAGTCTAATTAAAAAGTTCACAAGCTTTTTCATTAATAAAACAACTTCATTCATAGATTCGCGCATTGGTACAAAACATTTGCATCTAAGGTCACAATGGTAAAAGTGTCAACGGATCATAATCTATCTATAAATATAATTCTCTTCTTCCCTCAACAGTTTAAACGAGAAGAAGCAAAGGAAAGGTCACTCTCTTATTTCTGCTGACAGTCCACGAGAAAACAAGAAGGGGTGTGGGGAGAACACGTTCTCACAGCTCGCTACGGATGTCTGCGCGCTGGACTGTCTAACTCTGCCCGCTCCTACCCCCCCCCCCCCCATTTCGTCCGGCGGGAGGTTTGGACTAGGAAGTAAACTATCGTCAACTCTGAAGGAACATCATAAACATGTACAACATTTTACAAACACTAAATAGCAACGTCGGACTTAACCATTGTGACCAAGAAGTCATGGAAATAGAACAACTAATCTACTATGTATGTTTACAGGTCACTAAATAGCAGGGCCGGACTTTACCATTGTGGGGCCCTATGCGAAACGGATTTCGCGGGGCCAAGTTTGGGTAGGGAAGCGGATAAGTTAAATTTAAGAGTTTGTATTAGAAAATAAATTCGTCTATGCATTTTATTCATTCTTTACTACGTACAGAATTACTTTTTGAGCCTTGCGTACAGTGTATCATAATAATTCTGTTTCCCCACATAGATCACGCTCAATAGCAAGAATTACCAAATTTTTCAATCTATCTTTGAGAATTGTTGACAGCAAATAATTCTTCATTAGTTTGAGGCGCGAGAAGCTTCTTTCACCAGATTACACAATTACGGCTGATGCATAATGCCGTGCATAAGATTGAGTTTTCCATATTGATTGACACCCCAAATTGACAATTTTTGTGTATATATTTCGTATATTTTAAGGATTTTTTCGTAAATTTTGCGATTTCGGGAGATTTCCAGGAGCTCCTGGTAAATCGACTGGAGGGCGCGGGAAATCTGTTTTAAGTTATAAAATGGTACACCTTGAATGAGCGCGGGTCCTATGAAAGTGCGGGGCCCACTGCGGTCTTATAGGTTGCTGTAGCCAAAGGCCGCCCAGCAAAATAGCTGGTCGACTAGTAAAATATATTTTCCATTAATTATCTAACTCATTGAATAGAATACTGATTTAAATAATATATTTAAAAAAGAATTTTGATACGCACTTCGTTTTCAAAAAATACTTGCGGCCAATGATAATTGACAACTTTCTAATTGTAAATGTTAAACAAAAAAAAAAACTAAAGAAATTATTGTACATTTACTAAACATAAAAAAATAATGTTGCAGAAATTCAGATCAACAACCAAACCGTAGACCAAGTGCAAGAATCTAAATACCTAGATAGGCCTGCTACTATAAATATCAAGCCAAAATAAAGTGAACACTGCCAAAATCTTAGTATATATACAAAGTAAAAAAAAAACAACGATTAGCGACTAGACAGACATTCCACACAAAACTAATAGCGACTAGACAGACATTCCACACAAAACTAATAGCGACTAGACAGACATTCCACACAAAACTAATAGCGACTAGACAGACATTCCACACAAAACTAATAGCGACTAGACAGACATTCCACACAAAACTAATAGCGACTAGACAGACATTCCACACAAAACTAATAGCGACTAGACAGACATTCCACACAAAACTAATAGCGACTAGACAGACATTCCACACAAAACTAATAGCGACTAGACAGACATTCCACACAAAACTAATAGCGACTAGACAGACATTCCACACAAAACTAATAGCGACTAGACAGACATTCCACACAAAACTAATAGCGACTAGACAGACATTCCACACAAAACTAATTGCGACTAGACAGACATTCCACACAAAACTAATAGCGAATAGACAGACATTCCACACAAAACTAATAGCGACTAGACAGACATTCCACACAAAACTAATAGCGACTAGACAGACATTCCACACAAAACTAATAGCGACTAGACAGACATTCCACACAAAACTAATAGCGTCTTTCCCCCTCTGGGGCCGCTACAAATGTGTTCCTTTTTTTTTTTGTTGTTGTTGTAACTTATAATTAAGCTGATTTAGGCCTAGATGAAAAGCGACGTTGGCCATGAAATAAAATTTCTGGAAACATCATTCGTTAGCTATGCTATGCATAGTTAACACGCTTCACAGGAAGAAATACTTATCTTTCAGTAAACAGTGAAATCATCTGCAGACTAGACGCTACCTCAATTAGAAATATTCTAAGATTGAGATTTATTTCTAAAAAAGTGTACCAAATGTACATATGCTTTGTTTGATAGTTTAACGATTTGTTAGCCAAAGATTAGCTGTTGTTCCTCTCTACTACTAGAATTTCTAGAAATGTGACTTTTTTTTTTGCGCGTTTAACATTTTTTTTACTCGTCTATTCAATCATTGCTGGCCTCCTAAGTCGTAGAGCGACTATGGTTCATCTCGAACACTTTTTCGTGTGGCTTTGGAGCATTATTTTGGAGAGACACTCCCGTACTCTTTTATTACAAAATAGTATTTCGTGCCTGCACTAAACATTTAGCGGATGGGCCGCACATAAGGAGTTAGATCTAGAATGCCTAGATCTAAATAGCGGTATGCAGCTTGAGAACCGCATTTTGAGACGACTGAATTTGATATAGAATTCTAGATCTATATAAATTTAGGAATTAAATTTTCAACTCTAAAGGAACACCCGAAATCTAGATCTATATAGGTCTGTGTTTTAGACCTACAATCCACAACAATAGTTGAACGCATGCGCAAAAGCGAGCGGAAATTTTAAAATATGTTGTTTTGTTAGAAGGTAAACAAGAATGATGTCTAAATAGATAGATGTTTATATCTAGATTATAATATAATATTAGAATAGATCTAGATTAGATATATAGTTAATTTAGATGTATATTCAAGATATAGACTCCTTTCTAAATAGATCTACAAATTAACTATCTAAATCTAATTTGATAAATCTAGAGTTAAAGGTTAATAAAGTTAAAAGTAGTTTATTTAATCTATCTTATCTTTCAAAGTTTATATCTTATCTTATGACAGTCTTAGACTATGTACAGTAGGGAGGTGAAATAAAAAAAATTATCTTTATTTTGATATATTTAATTAATATGAAACTATCGTACAGTGTTATAATTTGCTCTATCTAGTCCATTTTCCAACGATTCTGACCCAATTTTTTTCCATTTACTGATTTCTAACTAAGCTGTCTTTTCTTTTTATGTTAACAAGAAAAAAGAATTTCAGATGTCTAGATCTAAGTCAGGTTGCTTGTTTTTTCCTGTTACCCGGATGACTTTGCTAAAGTCGAAAGTTTACCTCATCCTAGCCCAGGTTCTAATATCTAGATCTATATCTATATTTTTTGGTTAGCTAAGTCTATCCTCTATATATGCTAATTTGATTAATAGATCTAGAGTAGTATTCAATCCGGACTATACTCATTAGACGAATATTTACATAGTATATTCATGAATTCTGACACTCGCTGTTTTTGTGGTTATTAAACTTATTTAATCTTTATTTTGATAGATCTAGATCTATATATTTAATATGAAACTAACATACTGTATATTATAATGGGCTAGTCCATTTTCCAACGATTCTGACCCAATTTCTTTCCATTTTATTTTAGCTGTCTTTTTATGTTTACGTAAGAAAAAAGAATTTCAAATGTCTAGGTCTAAGTCAGGTTGTTGTTTTTTCCTGTTACCCGGGACTTTACTAAAGTCGAAAGTTTATCTCTTCCGAGGTTCTAATAATACTAATATCTATATTTTTTGGTTGGCTAAGTCTATGCTAATGAGCCTGGCAATATTTATTCTGTTTTTGGAGGTGTTTTATTTGATTTACAAGCCAAGTTGTTTGATTCCATACAAAAAAAATTAATTAAGGGTGTTTGAATTAAATTGATTTTCTTACCAAAATTTATTTCAAACAGCCAGTTTTGGACATCGATGTTAATGATCTTATATATTTATATTTGTTTTTTGTTGTTGTTTTTTATAGAGAATAAATGTGCAAATGTTTGGAGTGAGCTTGGTACATTGAATGAAGTTAAATACCTAGCTCTAGATAGATCTAGATTTATATCTAACTGAGAGAATATAGAAGAGGATTCAGCTATTTAGGCCAGAATGACTATCCTAACCTCTACTATACTACAAAAGATCATCTGTATTGGAAATTTATTAAATGAATAAATAAACAAAAAACAAACATTCAACACACATCTAATCATGCAAATATAAATTAAGTTTAAAAGTCTGTGTAGAAGTCACTATCCCAGTGACCTAATTTTGGTAGAAATATAGGTTAGGGGTTCAAAAATAAGTAGACATCATCCTTTTCTTCTTAAACTAAAGAACATTTTGGTACTTCATTTTCGTTTCTATGTCAAACCATTATCAAATAATGCGCTGTCAAAGTAGAAATAGAAACTACTCTAGAACAATGCTAGATCTATGTCTAGATCTATATTATATATAGATCTAGTATAGATCTACTTATACTAAAAATATTTAAATAGGGGTCAGGGCAGTGTTAAAGTGTTTTGTTTGTGCCTCTTGAACTTTTGATAAAGAATGCAGTTTTTAAGGACATGCTCAGGCTCAGCATTTTCTGGTGACACTCCACAAGGGCAGATTTCACTAGATTTAGATCTAGGTCTAGATTCTAGATATAGATATAAAGGTTAAACTATTTAATATATATATTTTTGCTCATCTTTTGTAGACTTATTGTTTATCGGATTGCTTGTTTCTTTTCTTTCAAAGTCATAAAACTTCTAGTTTATAGATTCACAAATGTATACTGACAAGTCAAGTAATGAAAGAAAAAAGTAAGTATCTCAAGAATCACAACTATTTTATAATAAATAAAATATAATATAGATTTCTTTTTAGAGCTATAGATTTATAGTAGTTGTAAAATATATTGTTTTAAAGTCACTTTATTTTTGTTGAAATATTTGTTCTTCAGGAAGTCTGATAACAGAAGATCATCTGTAAGTATACTTGAATGTCTGTTGTTTTATTTTTGTAAATAAAATGAATAAATAATTAAAAAAAGAGAGTTCAATTTCTTGTTATGAGAATTCTAAAAGGTCATCTTTTTTTGGTTGATTAAACATTTAAAAAACCTTCTGGCTCTATGTAGAGAATTTTTTGTTATTAAGGATGTATTTTTGTAATATCAAAAATACTATTGTTAAAGAAAATGTATGCTTATCACACGAAGAATGCTAATACAGTGACTCCTCACTAAACAATGGGTCTGTTTAACAACTAATCAAAGTTACAAGATAGACTTTCACGAATAACCATTAATTCTCCTTAATACTGATATACAACCAAATTTCTAAGATATGGTAGATTGCGAATGTTTCAAATTTTTGCCTGCGAATGTTACAAATTTTTGCCAGTGCACGGAGCAGTGGCAACACAGTGGTGTGTTGTGTACCATAGGCTGGCCTGAGACAGCTCATCTCAGCAATGCGATCTCACAATAACTTTATAAAAAATTGTTACTATCAAAATGCATCCCATCAACATGGCTCATACAAGATGTTCTACTTTCTTTTGTATTTGAATGCTTTTAAGTTGAATTTTATTGTTTCGCTCATAGTATGTGTTCTCTATGGAGTAGAATTATGTTTGAATGTTTTCTTTCTTTACAGGGTAATTTCATTGTGAAACATATTTCTGTAAAACTTTGTAATTTAATTTCTATATTCAACAGTTTTCTCAATAAAAAGATGTTTGTCAGCTTTATAATATATGTTCTAGATGTGCAATGTAATTTCAAGTGTATACAGTACTGTATCAAAAGAAAAAGTTACAGTTAATACCTAACCCAAATCTAGGGTCACACTTAACGATGAAACATGCTTAATGACAGACTTTCTGGTCACTAACCATGTCATTTAGCGGTTACTCGCTGTACTAGGACAATACAGAAATTATAACATTTTTCTTGAAAAAATATTTAATCTGATATTTTTCTAATATGAGCCTTAGAGTTTGAACAATGACAAATGTGAACAATTTTTCATTATTAATTCTTTCTTATATAGAAAATATAATAGAAGTTCCTTTTGATTTTCCTCAAAATCCTAATGACTTTTGCATTTTAGAATTTTTGTTTTTTGCAGAACATAATTTTATCCATTCTATCTATTTCTAGATTCTCAAAAAGCAAGATACTTTTAGGTTTGAGGTGAGCGTTCATGATGTGTTATGTAATTACTTTTTGGCTATATCAATAATATTAATAATAATAATAATTTCATTTATAAAGCGTTGTTAACAAACATAATGTAGGCTAAAGGCTCTCTAATAACTGTTACGAGCAGATGGTACTCTTAATTATACACCAAACAGACTCATCTATTGTGGATTATGAGGAATTAAATCTTGATTCAACAAATAAAATGTCAATAATAACCTCATTTTTGGATTCTTTCAATAAATAATAATATGTCAATAATAACCTCATTTACATTAGTCCATTTTTGGATTCTTTATCTTCCTCTTTCAATTTGCAATCACACCATCTAACATTCACACTATGCTGCGCACGTTAAAATAACAGACACTAACACGAGTTAAGATGACAAACTAATCTAAAAAGATTTTGAACATATAGGTCTTAATGTTCTTCTTGAATGTAGTGAAGCATGTTTTTTGTCTGTTATCAATGGGGAGAGAGTTACAAACCTTTTGTCCATGCACTGAAAAAGTCCACAAACTATAACTTTTGAGGGAGAAAAGTGGCATGACTAGAAGCATTGAGTTCATGGAGCTCAGAGTTCTCTGAGGAACTTATGGAATGATCAGTCGATTAAGGTTATAGGGCGTTTCTTTATTTTTTTTAGATGCACTGATGACAAAGTGTTGCCACTTTGTAGTCAATTCTTGCATTCACAGAAAGCCAATGAAATTTACGCAGGATGATTGTAGCAGAATCATGTCATGTTTTTCGTAGGACTATTTATGCAGCGTTGTTTTGAATCCTATGCATTTTTTCATGTTATATTTGCAAGCAAGGCATTGAAATTGTCAACGCGGGAGAGTATAAATGCCATTGTTAGCTTTTTAGTTGACTCAGGTGTCAAAGAAGATCATATGTGGCCTAATTTGCGCAGCTGCAGATAGAGACCTTTGTAGAATTGAGTCAAAGAAAACTCCAAGATTGCGAACTATGTGGACAAAAGAAACCTGGTAGTTAGTAAATGATAGAGATTCTGTACTCTCTAATTTTGTCTTGTTGTTTCAAGTGCCATTTTTTATTAGTTCTGTCTTATGCATCATTTTATTTTATCAATGTCCTTATTTTAGTCTCAACTCATACTAGTGCAATGGTCAAACAAGATATGCATTTTTAAAAACAAAAAAAGTGTCCAGTAAATAACTTGGATTAGTTAACTTATAAAACTTTGAAGAAAAAAAACAATATTGTTGACGCTCAATCTATTCCCATTAAAAAAATGTAAAAAAAAAGAATCTAAATAATTGGCTTAATGTAAAAATAAATAAATAAAAACATCACCACTTAAAGATTTTAGATTAAAAATTAGATGAAATCTAAATTTAATTTTTTTTCCTAAGTTCTTATAAGACACAAAAATATTTATTCATTCTATAAAATGCATACTCAATTTATTTTAAATTTGAAATATTCAATATTGTAATATTTACAAAAAAATAATATTTCAACTTCATATTGTAAGAATTTATTTTTATTATGCTATAGTGAATATCATTATATGCTTGTAAAAATTAATTCAGTGAAAGAGAATCCAATGGATGCTTATTGTTTATTTACAATGAAGAACTATGCATTGATTAAATATTAGACATCAAACAGTGAAAATCAGGTCTTGAAATCCTCTTTGCCAAACAGTTCTGAGGTTTCATAGTTCTTAGCTGCTACATCATGTACTGCTGTCAAGTGCTCTTTCTGTTCCTCAAGTAGATCTAGCAGAAGTTTCTGAGTGCTTCAACCACTTCTTCATTAACAGAGCTTTTGTTCCACATTTTGGACAAGTTTTCTACTAAAACACTGTGAAAATGCATTCTAGATTTCACTATTATAAAACTTCTTATTAGCAAACACTGGGGATTAGAACAGTTACTATTACACTGTTGCCTCTTTTTCTCTATACTTCTTTATCTTGTGGTGGTGACAGTGGTGTGCATAGCAGAATTAGAACCATTGTAATATCAACTCTTTTTAACAACAATTATTTGATAATTCTTTGTTTTTAAAAAGTCAGATCTTTTATTTGCAACTTACTTTTATGAAATTATGGAATTGTGTAGACTGTAAAATATTTTTATTTCATAATATTTTTGATTTCTTTTTACACCCATTTCCATATATGACTAGATAACTAAATTTTTCACTTACATTTACTACAGAATACTGAAGGAATTAGTGATGGGCCTCGAACTCCTAGGCGTGTTAGTTTTGCAAGCACCTACACTATAAAGTAAGATCCCTGAAATTGTTTTCTTTTAATACACTAATCTGTTGTCTATTACTAATTGCTATTTCATTTTTTATAGAAATTAAAAAAATCAATGTATTTTGGTTCCCCCTTACCAATTTGATGATCTTGGGATCAAATCTATCTGGAGGCCCTGTGGTGTTTCATTGGCACTGTAACAATGGATTCAAGTCTCTTAGTTCACCCAGTTCCAAATCTGGCTTTGGCTGCCTCATAGTGCTGAACATACAATGTCCTTGTGAATTATTGGCCATGAAATAAGTCAACTTGACATCATTTGCCCTATGTATGTCTTGGTCTTAAATGAACTTGACCTATTTGACAATATCTTTAATAAGCTAAATTTTAAAAGTAATTTATTTGTCTTTGATACTTTGGCTTATTTAGATGCCCTTCCCTACACACAATCACTGTTAGCTATAATTAGATTTTTTCCAAACAATTTCTATTGAAGGCATTTCAACCCAATACCTTGGCACAACAGTGTGAGTGATGAAAGTTCTAGCAGCAGTGGAACTAACCATGAAACTTTTACATCTGCTCTGGTAACTATTGAAATAATTCTCTGCCATCTTGTCAATAAATGATTTAAAATAGTAAATTTTACATTTCTATAATGTCAGTGTTCTTTTGTGATTCACACAACTTTACCTACACGTATACTTTTTGTACCATACATCGTTTAGTCTATTGACATTAATTCAAAAAGAAAATTAGCAAGCATTAAGCAATAAAAAATTAATTTTTTTCTGGAAGGTTTCAATGGTGTTTAATTACCTATTTCAGTTCACTACAGAAGTTTATATAAATAGATATGTCACAAAGATAGAGTTATTGGATTAATTTTTGTTTTTAAATTGACCTATTCTTAGGAAAGCAATGAAACTTTTCAAAAGATAAATACTACAGCTTGTGCAAATCAAGATACTTATCACCAACTAGAAGAAAATGGTTTCCAGAATTTGGATGTAAGATTGACAGAGTAAGTCAAATGTATATATAGATATATATATATATATATATATATATATATATATATATATATATATATATATATATATATATATATATATATATATATATATATATATATTGAATCTCATAAAGTACATTTAATAAAGTAAATTAGCATCAAAAATTTTTTTTTCCTCTTCAATCCAGTTCATTATGACCTATAGAAGCATACGTATACTCAGATTTTAAAGTCTCTGCTACAGGAGAGACATGAGCTTTATCATGAGGGATCCTTATATTTGGAGGCAAATCTATGTTTATGTGGTGTACATAATAAAAATTTATGCTTAATTTAGCTCTATAAAATTAAATTTTAAAGCTCTTCTGTTGTAGCAGTCTCTTTTTTTTTGTCTTTTGGGAAATATTAAACATAGTTAGGGCATTATTGATCTTCATGTTTATATGAACCAAATAGAAAATTCTGTTTCCTTCTTTTGAAACTAAGGAAGCAAACAACACTTAAATTTTTTTTTCTCTTAAGTTTATATATATTTCTAAATCTGGGATTGCTTCATGAACACATGCATGTTTACTATACTATATATTACTATAGTGTTAAAGGTTGTTTTATTAAGTCTATGTCAAGAATATATGACAAAAGAATGTGTATGCTGGACCTTTTTATTTAATTTGGGTAGGGAAGAAATTATGTTGTTTTTTTTAAGTACTTTGTTATGGGAGATGAGTATAAGGCAAAGGTTTTGTTAACTTTCTTTACAACTGGTGGGATGTTAATTTCAGTTAGAGTGTTGCATCTTGAAAATAAATCTAGAACTGATGATGAACCAAAGAAATGTCTTTCTGGGTGCATTTTAGGTGAAGACTTCATTGTGAATAAGAGTATTTTATTCTCATCAGCTTTAATTTTAGGGGCCTAAGAAAAGTCTGTTATTGTGTATAGGAGCATCCTTTTTGCTTTTTGAGAGGAACAAAGCAAGTGTCTTTTATTATTAGGACTACTAGAATCCACAGGGCAAACATTCAGTATGTGGTTGGGGTATTATAACGTGGATCATTATATATAGGATTTAAAATAAAGGTTTTTAGTGAAGATGAATGTTTACCAACATTTTCAGTATTGCATTGGACTTATAACAACTGCAACTGTGTCTATATCAAAGTGAAAGAAATGTCCTCCTTAAGCTCTACTAGAATTCATGGATTAATTGTTAGTGTTTGTGTATGAGGAGAGGGAAATATAATGGGCTGGCTGTTCTATTTCAGGATACAAAAACTTGTTCCTGTAAAAAAAATAAACATATATATACCAACTGTTTCAACTTAGGAAAGCTAAGTATCAGCTTATTTTTTGAACTAAACTTACTATTTGATTGCAGTTTTAATAACTTAATATTGTCAGTATTTATGTGGTCTGATGATTTCTTTGTTTCATCTAAATTATCTATAATGGATAAATGTTTTTTTAAAAATATTTTTTGTTTGTTTTCATTGAAATAAATGTTAAAAATGTATTTCTAGCTATATGGTGTACATTTTAAATTATTTATGATGATTCTTTCTAGAATGAGCTTATTGTTTATTCCAGCTGTGTGAAGGAATCAGATCATCAACCTCATATTAACTGTACAATTGTCTTTAGTGACAAAGATGAGACAGGATGCATGATGGAAACCACAGCTAATATCTCACAACTTTCTACCTCACTTGATGAACCTGACATAGATTCAGTTTTTTTAAATAAAGATTTGCAAGAAACCGCAGCAGAATCAACTAATATATCTGAAGCTAAAAAGCCAAAAATCTTAGATAATTTGTTTGCCTTGATTAAAAAAGGTCAATCTGTTGATGAGACAGAATGCTTGATGGAAACCACAGCTAATATCTCACAACTTTCAACTTTACTGGAACAGCCTGCTTTAGATTCAGTATTTGTGGTTGAAGATATGCAGGAAATCACACAAGAAACAGCTTATATATCAGAAGCTACAAAGCCAAAAATCTTAAATAATTTGTTTGCCTTGATTAAAAAAGATGATTCTGTTGATGAGATAGAATGCATGATGGAAAGGACAGCTTTTGATAAAGATGTGCATGAAACCACAGCAGAAAGAACTAATATATCAGAAGCTAAAAAGCCAAAAATCTTAGATAATTTGTTTGCCTTGATTAAAAAAGATGAATCTGTTGATGAGACAGAATGCATGATGGAAACCACAGCTAACATCTCACAACTTTCAACTTTACTGGAAGAGCCTGCTTTAGATTCGGTATTTGTGGTTGAAGATATGCAGGAAATCACACAAGAAACAGCGTATATATCAGAAGCTACAAAGCCAAAAATCTTAAATAATTTGTTTGCCTTGATTAAAACAGATGAATCTGTTGATGAGGTAGAATGCATGATGGAAATGACAACTTTTGATAAAAATGTGCAGGAAACCACAGCAGAAAGAACTAATATATCAGAAGCTAAAAAGCCAAAATTCTTAGATAATTTGTTTACCTTGATTAAAAAAGATGAATCTGTTGATGAGACAGAATGCATGATGGAAACCACAGCTAACATCTCACAACTTTCAACTTCATTTAAAGAACCTGCCATGGATTCAGTTTTTTTTAAAGACATACAGGAAACTACACAAGCAACAATTAGTATTTCAGAAGCTGTAAAGCCGAGAATCTTAGATAATTTATTTGCCTTAATTAAAAAAGATCTACCTATTGAAGATGTTTCGAGTACTGTAATGCCAGCACAAAATAGAATCTCTGGAATGCCACTAAGTACCATCTCCGAATTTGACATGACTCCTATAAAAGAACTTTCTTTAACTTCAACTAATCATTCATTAAGTGAACCTCGGAAAGGTCTAAGTGTCATGCCAATCAGTTCTCAGGCATTACAGCTAAGTCAAATTGGCTTGAAATTAGATAAAGTTGTTGATAGGTCGATTGCTACAAAAGAAAATAGTATTCATGCTTGTGAGAAAGAGAATTACAAAGGGCTATGTTTACAGTTATCCCTCACACAGCCATTAAACCTTGGTAAAAGAAAATCCACCAACTTTAATCTTATTCTAGGCAACAAGAAAAAACGATTAGCTCCTGTTACCAAAATAAGTGGCCTTCAGTCATCTAACTGTGAAAGTCCAAAGTCATTAGATAACATAACTACTAACCTGAATTTTGTAAGTCCAGAAAGGCCATTCCAAATAAGTAACTTTGATGAAGGCATGTCACCATTACCAGATATATTTGGTCAGACTCCAACTATTACGAGTGAAGCCAAAAGTAAAATTAGAGAACCTATTGAAGACTATGATGACCTAGAACTGTTAGGAAACCAGGAAATGCCAGAGTTAGCCAACAGTAATGATAATTCTTTCACAGGTAATATCTTGAAAAGTACATTTCTGTCTTTTTACAATACATCTATCAACTCACTCTGTCTGTCTGGTACACAGCTTCTATCAACTCACTCTGTCTGTCTGGTACACAGCTTCTATCAACTCACTCTGTCTGTCTGGTACACAGCTTCTATCAACTCACTCTGTCGGTCTGGTTTGAACTTGTTTTTTTCCTCCCTTTTCCCATTTTCAGATCAAGTTCAAACTTTGCACAATTATTCATTAAACCTGACAAGACATGAATCAATCAAAAAAAAAATTTAACACAGTGATGGGAGTTTTCCGAAAATTTCGTATTACTATATTCTATCTTATCTTATATAATACAGACAAAAAAAGATGATTACGTCCTATGGGTCATGCATTTAGTCATGCATATCAACCAACGGCCTGAATTCTTCCTGCCAAGTCACTGGTTTTCCTGGCTAGCTCAGACAACCCATTCCATGCTCTAATAGCGCTAGGGAAGAAGGAGCATTTGTACACATTTGTCCTAGCATATGGAACGAGGAATGTGCCTTTATCTTTGTGTCTCTCTGAGTACCCCATTAAATTTTGTTTTTACACCCGAAAACTTATGTCTCAGTATTTCATGCACAAGTGAATGCAGTTTTATTGCTAAACATTCTCTTAATCTAATCATTGCTCCTTATCTGGTTGTTCTTGCTTGTCTTGCTTAAGAATTCAGCAGAGATTCAGCAGCTTTCTCTCAATTGCTTTTCAAGCATTATTTGGTGGACTTCATGTACAAAGTTTAATAAATAGTTTCTCCTGTATAAAATTTAATAATCAGTGAAACAAACAGAAGTTAGCTCATACTTTTGAAGTATTTCCAAGTATATTTTGATTTTCAAACACATTAATTCTTTACAGTTGTTTGAAAGTGAGAAGTTGTTACAATAACTGTAAAGCAGTTATCTATTATAGAATGCTCAGACTGCCTGAACCCAGATATAAAGCATCTAAGCTTTCTCCTCTCATCTATATGTACAAACAATAGTGCCTTGAATGCATTTTGTGTGCAGTAAAGCTTATACAGTGTAATCATGTAATGCAACATTATTTAAAGAAAATATTAAATAAAATGATTCTACATAATTCTAAAAAAAATCAGCAACATCTTTTTTAAGTCACAGCGACAGGCCAGTTCAAAAACGGGGGTGTACAAAATTTCCTACAAATTTTTTCAAAGTCTGTTTCCACCACTGTTAACATTTAGTTAATTAATTGTTGGTGATTAATTATTATAATTTTTTTGTGTGGAAATGTAGAGAAGCTTAAAGACGGCAATACTGCAGCAGTGTTCCAATTGAAACTTACGAACCGCTTTGAGGCTCTTGCAGATATATTGACCCTTGAAGAAGAGTGGGCCAACTTCAAAGATACCACTATTGGGTGCGCGGAAGAAGTTATCGGAAGGAGGCGAGGTTCATACAAGGAACGGTGGATACAAGACAGAACATGGAAATTGATAGATGAGAAGAAAGAGGCCAAACGTAGACGAGATCAGAAAAATGAAACACAGGATCGCAGCCTAGCGGAAGAAGCCTATAGGGAAGCAGATCTGAAAGTAAAGAGAAGTTGTCGGCGAGATAAATGGGACTGGATTGAGCAGAAGGGACAAGAGGCACAAGCAGCTGCAAGCAGAAATGACACAAAAACCCTCCATCGTGGACATGGGGCACCGATAAAAGACAAGGAAGGCAAAACTTTGTTAACGAAAGAAAAACAGGATGCAAGATGGGTAGAGCACTTTAAAGAGACCCTTAACCAACTGTCGCCAGACCAAACTTACATATTCAAGGACAATGATCTCAAGGTCAAGACAGACCCAATAACTGCTGAGGAGGTTACCATGGCCATGGCAGTGTTAAAGAATAACAAAGCACCAGGGCTAGACATGATATCAGCAGAAATGCTAAAATATGGGGGACAGTGCATTGTTAACAGAATGACAGATCTTTTAAATCTCTGTTGGCAAACTTCAAAAGTCCCAGAGGACTGGCAAAAGGGAGTGATTGTAAAGCTTCCAAAAAAGGCAACTTGGCAGACTGCAACAACTGGAGGGGCATTACTCTCCTCTCTGTCCAGGGCAAAGTTTTCAGCGCTGTTTTGTTGAGACTGCTTCAACAGTCTGTAGATGAAAGGCTCTGAGAAGAACAAGCAGGTTTCCGAAGAGGCAGATCATGTACAGAGCAGATTTTCGTTCTACAAAATATCATAGAACAAAGTCTTGAGTACCAACAACGGCTAACGATCAGTTTTGTGGACTTCAAAAAAGCGTTTGATAGTGTCCACCGAGAATCACTATGGAAAATAGTTAGAGAATACGGTATCCCAGAAAAATTCGTCCAGATCCTACGACACCTTTACAGTCAATCTAGTTGCTGCATTAAAACAGAAGAGGGAACAACAGAGTTTTTTACAATCGAGACAGGTGAGAGACAGGGGTGCATCTTATCTCCCTTCCTTTTCCTCCTAGCCATCGACTACATAATAAGGAGAGCAATGAACCAGACTGCCTTTGGTATTCCATGGCATGAACAGCTCCGATTGACGGACTTGGACTTTGCTGATGATGTTGCACTACTCAGGGCTACAAATAAATGCATTCAAGAAATGACAGAGAGGCATCCAAAATTGGCCTCCGCATAAACTTGGATAAGACTAAAATTATGCGAGTGGGATATAAGGCAAAGGGTGTCCCCGTCAGACTTGGCGAGTCAAAGCTTGAAGAGCTGGACAAGTTCACGTACCTTGGCAGCATCATAACAAATGATGGAGATGCTTACCATGATGTAGAGTGCCGAATAGGAAAGGCAGGGAGCATTTTCCAAAGGCTGCAGCCTATTTGGACTAGCCAAGCCATTGGACTCGAGACAAAAATACACCTTCTCAACACAATCATCATTCCAACTGCTACATATGCATGTGAGACGTGGAAGTCATCTGTCAAAATTGAGAAAAGACTAAATGTGGCTCAACAGAGATGGCTGAGACGGATTTTGGGAGTCAGTTACACAGATCGGGTCTCAAACAAGGAAATCCTATGCCGAACTGGGAGTCGAACACTTGGTGAGGTTGTGACTGAGCTTCGCATGAGGTTTGCTGGACATGTTCTACGTCAAAATGAATTACGCACACCAAGAGTTGCGATAACATGGAAGCCAAAACAAGGAAAGCGCAAACAGGGACGCCCTCGTATTACTTGGCGACACACCTTCATGGAGGACCTCAAAACAGTGGACACCAGGTGGGAGGAGGTTTCAGACATTGCCAGTGACAGATCTTTATGGAGACAGCTTGCCGCCCAATGCGCTGAACGGCGCGGGAGGACCTAAGTCTAAGTGTGGAAATAATGAGATTAAAGGCCGCTTCCCATTCTAAGATCAAGATGAAATTTTGCATAATTATTCTTAGATGATTACGTCTTGTTCCAACTTTCTAAAAAAATTTCACGACATTTTTTGTAGTGTTAAAAAATCTCCATGTCCAGTCTAGATATAGTATATATAAATCTATGGGCAGTACTTAGGGGTTCCTTCCCTTAGATAAGTTTTCTTTTTAAAAAGTTTTCTTTGTACTATTGTTTGTTTTTACTGATCAATTTCTGATTTACAATCAACATTATGTGTCGCTCAATTTTATACATCAACATTTAGTCTGAAGTTTTTTTGTTTTTTCTTTCTCCATTTTTTGTTTTGAATATGACCATTTTTGGACACTACCTTAAATAGGATTTGCAATGTATTTACTTTCTTTTAATTAGTGTTAAAATTAATTATTGCCATATTTAATTTATTTTTATACATTTTGTAATATAAATCTGCTATCTTTGTCTTATAATGCTTTTTCTGTTGAAAAAAACAACATAATATTATCTCTAAGTGACATCAACATAGCATTCTCTTATACCAAGGTCCCCCCCCAAAAAAGTCCCTATTAACATGACATTAACAATGCTGAAATAATAAACCAAATAAATATTAATTTGTGTGTTTATATCAATTCCAGAAAGTACACAGTCATTATATAAGTTGCCTACTTCAAATTTGAATCAACATCATAAGTTAGAAAAGTTTAAAGTAAGTTGAATATTATATGAATATAAGATGTTAATTTAAATTACGATGTCATGTCCCTTATTATGCAATAAATTTTGAAAAAAAAATTTAGCATTTATTGCACAATTTAATTTTAATAATTTTTCCTATATAAAAGCTGAAAAGTGAAGAATACTCCTGTATATAGGACTATTTTCTAAGGCGTAGAGAGTTGAGGGAGGGTATGTCAAATAATATTATCCAATTCTCTGACAAAAAAAATATGTCTTTGGGAGGGGTAAAGTAGGCCATTCCAATTAAAACTTAACATATTGTAAGAAACCTGATGGTGGCACATATGGGGATAGTGGTGTGTGTGTGTGTATAGACAGAGACACAAATCGCCCCCTGGCCAGCACTAGGTGAGCGGTCAATCATGACTAGCTAATACTGACATCTAGAGTGGATACTACTCAAACCAGGCACGTAGGATTTGGTTTTGTGATAACCAGAAGGGTCAAGAAACGTTATAATATACTAAAATACACAGGCCAAAAAGTGGTGTTGTTAAAATGTGGGCTGTTTTATTTAAAATGTGCAAAAAAATTAAGGAATCAAGTGGAATTTATGGCTGGTCCAATTCAACATAATAGATACTAGAATTAGTTGACCAAAGGAGTGGAGCATTTTTTAAGTAACATCTGCAATCTATAAGATATCATTATATAGTTATAAGTAACAAAAAAATAGGAGTGGTCCATAGCTGGGAATAAATCAACAGGCTAGGCCAGTGGGTAATGCTAGTGTGTGTATATATATATATATATAACATTAAATGTATAATGTATATGTATGTTTTTTTTTATTTTTTAGAGTGCTACTTCTGTAAGTGATCTCCTGGTATCTTTAGGCATCAAGCATTCAAGAAATGTGCCCAATAAAGTGCTATCTTTTGTGGTAAAATTTTTGCTTTATCTCTTCTGCAAAATTCATTTTATTTCAACTGTAAACTATTAAAGGCATTGTTCCGGGTTTCTTCCAAGTCACGTGGCGGTTGTGTTGACATCACGCGATATGTTTACAGTTAGTTTATAGTGGGAACCTGAAGCGCTTTAAGTCAATATTTAGTGGTTTTAATTTATTCAAACTCTAGTTTTTTAATAACAGGAGAATCTAGAGATCCATTTTCAAATAGTTTCAACTAAAACAGTTAATACTTTGATAGAAGCTACGGAAGCGTTGCCCTAAAGTCTACTATACTGAGATATAGATTTCTTGATCTACACTGACTACACTTGCAGTTAAGTTCATAGCATTCGAGTAACCAACACTAGGATCTCCTCCATCTCTGCCCAAAAGTAAACAAGCTTGAACTAGAGTAGAACACTACAAGTTCGACAGCAGACCTGCCAGTATGTATTGCCATCAACAAATCCAACACTCAAACACATCTGTTCAGTACCTGAGATATCTATATTTTTATTAACAAAATACCAAGAAAATGAAGTTAATGCATGCTGCTGCTTGTATATTTTGATTGCTTTTGCTTCCATCAATACAAAGCAACATTTTGACACGGGTGGTATTGGAAGAACTTTTAAAATTTTTATTATTTTTTTACTCCAAGACATAAAAAAATACTTTTATCATATTCTAGGTCTTTACTAAATAAAATGAAAACAAATCGTAGGACTATTGTGCTATTGAAAATTGAATTGCTAGCGTACATGGTTGGGCATTAGCTACAGAATAACTTGTTACAGTTTATAACAACAATAGCTTATCCTTATTAACTTTATTTTAATGGAAGCACTACATGTTAAGTTGCTTCCTAGCAGAAGTTAATTGATATGAAAGTGTACAAAACTGGCTAAAATAGGCTACCCAGAATTCAGAGGGGTGTTCTATAACTAGTTCAGAGTCCTCTTGTACAAGGTGCCACTGTTGTGCTTAAGTGGTTCTGAGATGAACTCCTATTGAAAAATCATAGCAGGAAGGACTCAATCCTCCTGTAGTGCTCTGCCAAGAAACTGGGCTGTTCGGCATAATGCCTCATAGCTACCATACAAGTCGAGTGACTGCCTAGATACATGCCCCTTAGCTCTCAGAGCTGGGGACACTCGTACAAGATATGCGTCACTGTTTCAACGCTCTCTACACAGTGACGGCATCAGGGATCATAGTTCGGATGGAACCAGGCAAGGTATGCCCCAATAGGACAGTGTTCCATCCTACACTGTGCAATGATAGATTGTTCTGACCTCTTCATTCAACTGCCACCACGGATCGTCACGATCTTGGTGACGCACATGCTGCCAGACACTACATGCTCTATCGGATTCCTCTCAGGACTTAAGCCACTTCTCATGAATGAGTGCTCGGATTTGTGCAGTTGCTTGTAAAAACGTGCTTGGTGCTTCGAGGTGTGTGGCTGCCAAAGCACCCTCCCTTGCGAGGGCGTCTGCCTTTTCATTGCCCCTCACGCCGCAATATGAGGGGGCGCCCACTGCTTAAAAATGACAGCTTCAAAGGCTCGGCAGATATTATCTGCGGCGCCAACTGCCTCTTCTATTACAGGCGACCATCCCCTGCCGCCACCCATAGCTAGGAAACTGGAGCGAGAGTCAGTGACTAGTACCGGTACCACAGTAGTGGCGCTAGTTTCATGTTGGGTCATTCGGGCTCTAATAGCCTCGAATGCCCGAGTTATCCCTGTAAGCCGATCTGGTTCTGTCCGGTCTGGGTAGACTTTAAGGGCCACATACCCAGATCTATCGAGGTCCCTCAATACCGACCCATCGGTATAACAGAAAATGGCATCGGATGGGTAGGATTTAATTGTTACCAATGCCAAATTTTGAAGGATGGCTGGTGTTAAATGCCTCTTGGTGGCTTTTTTGCCCTATAAGGGAGGGCAAGTACTAATTCTCCTAATTGGGATTCTGTCAGTGGAGAGCCCAGCTGTTTTTGACAAATTGACTGCAATATGGATGAACAATCGCATTTTATGCGGTTCCTCTCTCTGCACTGTTGCACTAAAATAGATGTGGGTAGCCTAGAGTCGCCCCTTATCTAGCGCTTGTAGGCTGTCAGAACCGCCTCTCTCTCCTTGAATTTAAGATTTTTTGGTAAGATTTCAGCAGCGTTTGTTGGACTTGTCCCAATGGTGCCACAAATGAACCTTAGTGCCTGTGCTTTTACTCAGTCGAGTGATTCGAGGGCAGTATACTTGAAATGTATAGCTGTACTCTATTTGTGATCTTACTTCCCCTAAGTACAATGTGCGTAGCATGTCAGTAACGCTAACTTCTCCGAGGCTTTCCTTTCAACTTCCTGGATGTGCTGGAGCATTGACAGTTTTCTATCCAGGGTCACCCAGTGGTTATCAGAATATTGTGTCATTGTATAATAAATGTCTAAATCTAAAAAAACAGAATATTAATGTGAACTTACGAAGTTTTCCATTGGGCTGTTTTGGATACACCATTTTTTGTCTTTTGACAGAATATTCCATTATCAAGTGTCCAAGATCAACTGAAGACACTACTCACATTTGTTCCAAAGGCTGAGGCGCTAAGACATTATCTTACTAATATTGAATCTTCCAAAGAGCTGTGAGTACAAACATTGAACTGAATAAGGTTTTAATCTAATTACATCATTTTGTGCATTTATAGGGTTTTTAAGGTCTCCATTTTTGTCTTATACTGTCTGTCACATTTGGTTCTCAATTTTTAAAAACAAAAGAGCACATGTAAATTTGTTTTTACTACTGCCTTTATCATGTTGGATATTGAATTTGAGCTACACCCTTTTTTTTTTTTTTTTTTTTTTTTTTTACCATTTTTTTTAATGGTCTTATAATTAGGTGTGGGTTACATTCGTTGCCTGTGATTACACAACTTATAATTTCATTGATGTACCACTAACTTAAACATTGCATTGTTTTTATGTCATTTTCCTTTCCATGTAGCACTATGCCTGAATCCACTTTCATCCATGAATTGAAAGTTGTGTTCCATTTCTTTTCTAGTTAGTTGTTTTTTTTTTATAAAGTTTTATTAAAGTCAGTAATCCCCCTCCCCATAGAAAATTAGAATTTTACACGAGATTTATTAATTATCATTTTCCCTAATCACATTTTACATCATGGTATTAAGAGAAATGATGGCCTTTCGTATGTTATTTTTCCCATTCATGACTGTACAAATACATCTGCCATCTGCTGAAAAACTGGTGGGAGTATTTATTCAATTAATATTTTTATAAAACCAGTGATATAGCCCTTCAACAAAAATCAAGGACTACTGTATGTCTTATTTTGTTTGAATATTTTTTGTTTTGTTGCGTAACTAATCTTCAGAATTCTCTTTCCCATGTAATGAATCGTAGCAAATTTTTATACCCCTCCCATCTCTATAAACATGTAATTGTTATTAATTGATTGAAAAAATGGATTTTTGGAAATTGTTTATTGAAGATCACTGCAAAATAAATGAGTTTTTTTTTAGTTTATGGCACATCTGGTTCCATACTGAGGAAATAAATGGGTAAAATAAAAATCTTTCAAAAATATTTCATTTTCAGATGTCACCAAGAAATTAAACTAAAACTAGCAGAATGTATTGAAGAATCAGCAGCTTACACTTACTTTTCTACAAATGATGTATGTAACCATGTTTTGTTTCATTTTTTAATTGGTGTATTTTTTTTTAGAAACATTTATTGTACAAATGACTAGTTTGTTGCTTATTGAACTACTATCTAGGGCAGTGATTCCCAAAGTGGTCTATATAGACCCCCCCATGGGTCTACGAAAGTGAAATAATAAATTGGGGGTCTATGAGATGTCCATGGGGGTCTACGATAATAGAATCCATTTAAGCAGGTCTTAACTTTAATTTTTACATCCCAATAATGTCATTATTTTATTCACTAATATTTGATTGGTATTTGTACTTTTGATTTTCCTTTAAATAGTTATTCTGCTATTCAATCAAAAATTTGTATTTAATTTCAATACTGATTGAAATAGCTTAACTCTTTCTCTCCGTAATTATTTACCACATTCTGGTGGAATCAATGCTGGTATCGTCAGTTAGGAGAAAAAGAGTTATTTTTGTCTACTTGTAACTAATGTTTAACAAAAAGAAATGTAGATCGTACAGCGTTGATTATTTAAAATTGGGATTCATTCTTTCCTTGTCAAACAAGCGGTCGCCAGAGCCTTTCTTATGACAAAATAAAACCATTTATGCTGGAGAACAAAGTCACCCTGACAAGATAAAGATTTGAAAAACCTTTGAACCCTCAAAGATAAAGTATAGAATAGACCCACAAAATCTATCTTCGACATCATATAGAGAAGATGGTGGTTTGTGAACGTCTTACAATATCTTTTTACTTATAGCAAAATACAGAAAACACTATAAAGAAAACATTGATTTTACCAGCCATTGTAGTTTTAAAAACTTTTACACAAAACTACAACTGAATTTCTTTAAGCAGCAATACAATTCAAAGGATTATCGGGGGTATGAGCTATAAAATTAAAAGCTTCTTTTGTAAATCTTTGCAAATGAGTTTGGGATCAGCAGCATCACAGCCTCTGAAAGCTTGTAGCGCTGTGTGATGCAAACTGCCTAATGGTCGCCGGCTCCTTTTTTCTTCAGGCTTGGGTTTAGTTGCTATGCAGCAGAGTTTTGAATTCAGTTTTCCTTCTAGTAGGTAGGTAGCAAGCCAATGCTAAGGAGCACTATCTACTCGAAGCTTACTGGTTTAGGTGACAGTTACTCGCCTTTGTCCTTTCTGTTAGTGAAAACTGTTCCAGCCGACAAATATCTGATCCAAACTGCTCTTTGAAAAAATATTACAATGATACTTACAAATTAATTAATTCATTAATATTTACTTTTGAAGAACTACTTCAAAGAATAACAAATTCCTATATGAACTATATTATCCATAAAAAACAACAACATTCCTAGTGTATTTGGTGATACATATTGTTATTTTAATTGGTTTTAATTTGAATTTTATCAATAAAAAGATAGAGCTCTATAACATAATATGCAGCTTTGAATTACCTTTTTACTTTTTAACTCACTACAGTTAGAAATAGTTTTAAAAAAATGTTGATGAATTTTCAAAAATATGTAAGTTAAGCAGGGGGCCTACCGAAAGCCAGAAAACATAGCAAGAGGTGTACGAGATAAAAAAAGTTTGGGAACCACTGATCTAGTGAATTGTTTTTTATGTAGATCACTATCTCATTTAGTATTTATAAATTATCCTTGCTATTTCTAAAAATGTATTGAATCAATCACTTGTTTTCTAATTGATTGTTAACTGTAACAGTAGTTAGTCTTTTGTTCACCACATGACATGTTCATTTTAGTTCAACTAAACATTTAAGACCTCTTAGGTCTCAAAAGTTTCACTTTCACCTGTCCACAACCAATTGACTTCATCCCTCTTCTATCATCCCTAACATCTTATATTATTTATGTATCCTAAGACTCATTGATTTCTATTTCCTTTGCCTGCCTCTCACACTCCCTAGGGCTGTTCCTAATTTTTATGAATTCCTATTACATGTCTCCTTTTTCTAAGTTTATTTATTTTTTGTTACCATTGTCATCATCATCACCAAACTTCATTTGAGTAAGGGCTTGAAAGGCTCAAATCCTCTCTTGCAAAAGCCCTGGACAGAAACCCTGCTGTTTTGCATAGTGCATACAGGTTGAGAATTTATTGGTTTCCCAGAGCTGCGGAGATCAGCAAGTGGCTTCATCCACAGGTGGATCCACAGGCTTTTTGTGACTTGTCTCAGCACTCAAACCACTTTTTCATTTCTGTTTTTTTTTATGATGAAAACTCACAGCCTGTTCGATAGAACCAGGAACCAGCACCACTACTTTGCAGCAAACAAGTCTGACATCCACTATGACCCCTTTATGAAAAGTTATCATTTTAAAGCCTATATTGAATGATTAACAAAAAGAAAATCTATTTTCTTTATATGTCCTGATTAAACTATAGAACATGTCATAATATATGTTGATTCCAAAAATATTTTTTTAATTTGGACTTAATAATATTCATTGCTAGGAATACTGCTGACCCAATTGGGTTTATGAAGGTAAAAAAAATGCTCTACCCCACATTCTGAAAAAGATTACAAACTGTGCTAACTATTTCAGAGAGTGACTTGTGGCTTATACTGTTTTTTTTCTTGTTTCTTTTTTTTTTTAAGCCTACAAACAAAAAAAAATTGTTGGAAATGATAGAGGCCAGTAAGTTGCTAGCACATAGCAAGTGGAAAAAAATGAAAGCCAATCATTTACTGAAATATTACACTGATAGAGAGGTAATGTGTTCATTTCATAAAATTATTTAATGTGTAAAATAGTACATGAAATGATAGCACTTGCTTCAGTATCAGATTTGTTTCAGGCTGTTCATGAGGCTTTCAATGTTGAGGTTAGGGATGTTCTAGCAGCTACAGAATCCATTCTAGCAGTAACATCAGACATTGACAAACGTAAGTATATAATTGCATTCTTTTCTAGCCAAAATGATTGTTATGACAAAAGAGTTATTTGTTATTTCTTTTTTTTTATCATTTTTCTGCAATTATTTTATATAATTTACTCAAATATCCAAATTTAATAGAACGTAAGTATAAATCATGTTCATTGAACTATGCGCTAGCTTAATAACATAGAGTATACTAGTTCAATTTCTTGTCAGATTGAAAAAATGGTCAAGTGGTATACAATGTCACATCGAAACTCCTTCAGTGGCTTTTTGCATAACTCATCTGTTAAAAGTTGGACATGATTTGCTTCTTTCTCCATCATTTTATTGAAGAATACTTTTGTCAGTGTACTCCTGCTGTTTGATCAGCTTGTATACAATAGGGTGTTAACCATCAATAGAAAACTGAAACACCTGATGTGATCCATCCACTGAATAGTTTGTTCAGGCATATTATCCTCAAAATTGAATGTTCCACTATGTTTCTGAAAATCTGTGACTTACCATGTCTTTGGCTATTTATATATATAATCTTCTTCCCAGTTGTTATAGTAATTCTCTACATCTGGCAGAGCATTATTCAATTCTTGGAAGGCAATATTTACATTGGCAAGTGGAAGACATGAAAGAGCTAGCCAAATGTATTAGGGGATAAAGAATGTGATGACCATTTTGTCTAATTCTGTCAACCCTAAGTGTACTGAGACATTCAGATTAGATCAAATACATGTATCATTATATATCCTACATATGGTGGGTGTTATTTGGTTAGGAACTAGGATGCCAATATCAAATTCTAGAAGAAAAAATAACTGCACAATTCAGGCAATATCTGTTTTTTTTAAAGCCATGGTAGTGTTTTTTAAGTCTCAGCATAACTGAAAGTATGAGAACAAATAAATCAGATCAAATGGAAGCAGTTTACTTAAGTTCAAGATATTCCATTTTTTTTCTCTCCAGGTTTAAATGAAATTGATTTTCTATTGCAAGATCACAAAGGTAATTCTTTACTATTTAAATTAGACTTTTAACTAGATTGTACATCTTCATATATTTTTACATCTGTAGTTATAAATTGATAATGTTGATCCTGTTTCAATGAAGTCAAATGTCTTAAAGGCTTTACATTTATTTCCTATTCTAGAAACCAGTGAACTAACATCCTGTGAAAAGTAAGTATTTCTGTGCTCTTGCAAACTAGTTTGATTTGTACACATTTTTTTAGTGGTTTGTTTTTTATTTTGAATCTTGAATCATATCTTTAAATTAAAAAGAAAATGATCTACTCTCTCTTCAGTGAAAATGCTGAACTTAGATTGCGATGCCTTGAATTAACAAACTCTGTTGAATGTCTCCAAGCTGAAAATGATTGCTCTTTGAGAAGATCATCTGATTCTCTTCAAAGAGTTTATTCTATATCAGGAATACTACAATGGATGAACAGGTACTTGATAAAATGGAGCTTTTTTTTTTTCTCTTCATTATTTAAGCTCAAAGTTTAAGTCAAGCTTTCAATTGATTAAATATACTGGTTTCTCAGTTGAACTATGTACCAGACCTCAGCTGAGAAAGTACAGTGGTTAGATATGCTTTGATGGGGGAAAAAATCCCTCCCCCCCCCCCCTTTTTTTTTTAAATTTACATTTCATAGATAGAAATAAAATATTTAAGAATATACATCTAGATGTTATAGTCTAGACTAGTTATAGGCCAACTGAAAAAGAAAATATTCAAACAACAATAATAAGCAGTGTTCCATATTTTACAAGTGAAGCTTAAATGCAGAGTACATATAGTACACTTCAACATTTAATCAAATGGAAAAGTTTCTTACTTACAACAGTAAATATACTTGCAACAGAGCTATTTTTTCTGAATTATATTTAACATACGCCAAACCTTTGTCTACAGCAATTGACTAAATTATGAATTATCTGATGCAACCAGTTGTGACTCATAAATTAAAATGCGCAATATTATCATTTCTCCAATGTTTTAACTCTGATTTTATATAATTTTATATCATGAGTGAAAATGCTACCTTTCAACTATTATTAATTCAAACTGTATATCTTTTTTCTCTACTTTATAACCCACAGTTTAAAAAAGGCATTTTGAATTTATTTACATCTTTTTTCTTTTTTTTTTTTTAATAGCATTGAAATCTTGCAATCTTGTAGTTCTCTATCAAGTTTCATAATCCCTAATCATTTCAATGAACCTCATCAAATAAGATATGTCATTTTTTTTTAGATTCCTCTGTAGCTCAATGCTGGTTCAATTATTTCACGTTTTCTCCTGGAAGAAAGACAGTGTTTTGTTTTTCTACTCCTACAACTTGCTTTCATTTATTCAACATGTTTCAGTAGTTCTTTGAACATAGGGAAGAAAATCTTGAAAAAATGTTTGTAAGCTCACACAAGTGAATATTACATTAAGAAATAATTTTATATTAAGATAGTATTACTGGTGATGTCTTGTATAGTGCTGTGTAGGAAAAAAACATTGCAAATGAGACACATTGAGTTGTCTTCAAAGTTCTTAAAAGCTTTGTTTATTACATCAAGAAATAATTTTATATTAAGTTAGTTTTACTAGTACCGTATTTTTCGCTGTATAAGACGCTCCGGCATATAAGACGCACCCAATTTTAAAGGAGGAAAATCTAGAAAAAAAAGATTCTGAACCAAATACTGTACTAAAATATTTTATATCAACTGTATAAAGTAAACAGCAGTTTAAGAACAATTTTATGTCAACCATGTAACATATTAAGAACAATCTTTACTCTCATTAACAGTCAGTAAAGTCAGTAAACAGTGAAAGTAACAAAAATCAGTCTGTAATGTTTTTATTCGAACCCCAAGAATTCCTCGTCTTCGATGCTATCAGAAATGAGGAAGGACAGATCCTCGCAGTCATTGTCATCACTTTCTTCCTCACTGGTGTCAAATAAGACGTCATCTTCTGTTCCGTCCAAGGCATTACTAATGCCACACTTCTTGAAGGATTTTACAACAATGTCCTCCTTCATGGAGTCCCATGACCTTTTAACCCATTCACACACTTGTGTGATAGTGGGCCTCTTCATCCGCCCAGTAGGTGTCAGATCATGGTTCCCAGCTGCCATCCAGGTGTTCCACTCCTCACGCATCAGAACTTTGAATGGCTTGTTAATGGAAACGTCCAGAGGTTGCAGCTGGCTAGTGAGGCCACCAGGAATCACAGCTATTTGGGTTTTAACTTCCTTAAAGTTCTTTTTAGTATTTTCCGTAATGTGCGCTCTAAACTGGTCAAGCACCAACAAGGAAGATTTCCTCAGAAGACCGCCAGGACGTTTGGACCACACTTTGTCAATCCACAGCCTCATGCCATTTTCGTCCATCCACCCTTTATCGTGAACATGCACGACGACTCCCCGTGGGATTGTTTCTTTTGGGAACGTTTTCCTTTTAAAAATCAACATCGGAGGCAGTTTGGTACCATCGGCACAGCAGGACAGCACAACCGTGTAGTGGGTTTTCTCATGCCCTGAGGTTTTTACGGTTATGGTTTTTGCTCCTTTGTTATCTACGGTTCTGTTAGATGGCACATCAAACGTTAGCGGGACTTCATCCATGTTCCCGATCTGGCTAATTTCAAAGTTATTCTTCTTCCTCGCATCAATAACAAACGTGTGAAAAGAAAGAATCTTTGATTCGTATTCCTTAGGCATTTTTTGTGCAATTCTGGTTTTGGTGCGCATAGAAAGGCCAGATCTCTTCATAAATCTATAGCATCACGATGGTAATCCGGTGAAATCCCGAATGCCTTTCTCCACAGCAATACGTCTGGCCTCATAGATTATCATTTTTGTTGAGACAGAAAGTCCATTTTGCCTGTGATGTGCGATCCACTCCTTCACTTCCACCTCTAACTCTGGCCACTTTGCAGTTGGTCCACGTAAGGTGTGCTTGCTTATATCCAACTTTTGGAGCTAATCCTCCTGTTTCCTCCACTCTCTTATCATTTTCTCAGTTGGAGGGAGGGAGGGAGAGGGAAGCCCGAACACACACAGCCTGGCCGTGCAGGGAGGGTCACAGAAGTCACCACAGCCCGCAGTACGTGCCCCAAATCCAGCCCGCAGCACACACTGCATAAGGAAAGGACTGCGAGTAAGCGCCACACAAAGTTGGGGGCAGTTTTAATGCATGTAAAATGTGTATTTGCCGTATAAGACGCACCAACTTTTCCCCCCCAGTTTTGGATAAGAAAAAGTGCGTCTTATACAGCGAAAAATACGGTATTTCTTGTTGCATCAGATGACAATCGCATCCCGAAAGTCATTCACTACAAACAACTTGCAACTGGCTCAAGAAAAACTGGTCTCCCCAACATGTTAGTGGATGTAATAAAATTGGACCTCAAATCAGTGAACATGGATACTGACGATTGGAAATACCGAGCTCTAGATCACACTAGATAGAGAGAGAGACAGTGACCAAGAAAGCTAAAAACAACAAAAAAATCATGGGCCTCAGCTCTGGAAGAAAATCGTACCATGCGAAAAATGGCCAGCTCCTCTACCATCAAAGCAAAAGCCACCTTAACCTGCGATATTTGTGGACAGTAGTGTCTCTCCAAAATAGGGCTCCAAAGCCAACATTCAAAGATGTATTTTATGACATTCTGAATCAGCTGCAAATTGTAATATGTGAATTGTAAAAGTAAAAATTCTCAATATTATTGTTATTATAACTTGAATTTTCACATTGTGAGTAAAATTATTTTAATTATAATTGCAAAACATGAGGTGGGCCAGATTAAACTTTTCTGGTAGCCCCCATTGAGCTACAGGTCATAGTTTGCTCAACACTGGTCTAGATCAAAACATAGTCTAAAACTTCTAATTTGGATTAGATCTAGAAATATCTAGAATAGATTGGAATAATTGGATCTAGATGATCGTATAGATATTGCAACAAATGATAAAATACAATTTTATTAATTAAAATCCCTTGAAAACTTCTGGAGGCAAAACTTAGATCTGTAGGCTTACATAATATTACTGAACATTGTCCATCTCAAAAGCATTGTTTGTCTTATTGTTGTTCTTGCAGTTTCAAAAGCTTTCTCTCAGTTTAAACATTTTTAAGTGACTTTGTTTTATTCAGTTCAATAGCGGCTGAAACAAGTAGTAGTATAAGATAAGATAAAATCATTGTTATTGATCCAATCAAATGGAAATTCAGTTAGACTACAATTGACAACCTCAGCGTAACTACTGTACAATAACAATAGCTCATACTTCAGAAATATCATGGCCAGCTCAAACAAAATATGCATTTTACATTACTGGTCCATTATACCAATGGATTCGGGATTTCCTGATATTTAAAGAACAAACTGTAATAATAAATGGCTTCAAATCAACACCCCATTACAGTAAACTCAGTGCACCTCAAGGAACAGTCTTAGGCCCACTACTGATTGTAGTCCTAAAGGAGTCCAGTGGGCAATTCAACTAGAGATTTTTTGGTATTTTTATATTGTAAAGATTTTGTGTGGAAGTGGTATTTTATCTTTATGGGTTACAACTGAATGGGGAAATTAATATGACTGTGTTTTAGGGGTGTCTAGATAATGAAAGAATCAATTAGTAATAAAATAAAGAAAAGTGGGGTGTACAAAATTATGGAAAGGAGTTGTCCTATTTCTTGTAGACAACAGATAAATGTGTGTGTGTGTGGGGTAGTCTGCATTGGTGGGGTGCTTGCCATTTGATTAAAAGGTGCAAATTGACAAAAGAGTAAAAGTACTTCAAGGGCCAAAAGGTGAGTGCTAGGGGAGTGAGTATCAAGTAGGCAAATAGATGTAAAAATAAAATTGTGAGGAGATGCATTAAATTTTTAAAATATATATATATATACATCAACTATCTCATCATAAAGGAACCAGCTAGTTGTTTTATACACACAATAGTAAGACACATTTTGCAATTGAACATGTTGCTTAGGATTTTTTTCAGAGAATGTTGTACAAAGTTGAAAATAAATTAATATACAAAATTTGTCTTCTATTATTAATATTTTAGAATGACAGAATGGAGTTTATTGAAATGCACAGAGAATGAGTTGGAGTTTGGCTTTTTGTGGCAAACAGTTGTATTACATATTGACTATTCACAGTCTAGCAGAAGAATTGTACAGGTTTCTATAAGACAACATTTGTCAGGTAATAGTTCAATGTTTTTGTTTTTTTTAATTTCTGTTAAGCTCATTCGAAATTTTCTTTTTTCATTTGAATACACTTATTGCATACGTGACAATCGTTTTTTGAAAATAATAAATTTTTCAGGGTCATACGTATATTTTCAGGATCATAATAGTACAAAAAAAAATAGATGAGGAGAAACAGGAAGATACAAATGTCAATTATTCTGGTCACATTTTTAGTCTGGCTCAGAACTTTATTCATCTCATTGTACTGGCTAATTAGGCAGAAAATTCTATTTTGTTAATTTAAGTTTAATAAAAATAATATTAAGGCTTGTCTTATAGTCCGAAGATTAAGGAATGCAGTATTTCCATGGATACACAGCCCCAGCTGTGACCTACAATATTACTGAAAGCATCTACTAGTTTAGTTCTTTGTATGCAGGAATGAGACTTCTTATGTTATTCTTTCTTTAGAAAGCAGCAAACCTTGGGCTAAACTGGCTGTCACATATGCAGTATCAAGCATCAACTGTCGACAGTTACTGGAGACCTATCCCAACATTAGCCAGATGAATCAGGTTCAATGCTATTTTTATTTTATTTTGACACACCTTGGCTTAAATTGCTATGCTTGTTTGTCAGGTTGGAATTTTGTTGCAATTTTCTTTTTCTTATCACCATTTTTGTTGTTGTTAGGAAGATAAACAACAGGGGCTGACTTGGCATCTAATTGGCCATGGCTTTACTATACTCTCTGACCTTCAAATTGTGTGCTATATAGTAATGATGGGAACCCATTCCTACCTACCTCATAATAACTTGCATTTGAAGAATAAATGTAATCTCAATGCATACTGGCCAAACCTTAGGTTAAATGACTTAATATGATTGGACTATGTTCACACCAGTAAATTCTATAGGGCGTTACAAAGAAGCCTTATATTGTAATTTAATCATTATGAGCTATCTATGTTTAAAGGATTGAAACTCACCATGGTATAATGGTTAAAGGCTATTAAATTTTTTTAGAAAATGTGTTGCCTATTATTACACTTAAGTGTAAAAGATATTTTGTGATATTCTATGGGCACCTTTTGTAAGAGAAAATTATACAATTTTTTTACTGTTTTACAAGCTAAATTTAATTTACAAGTAGCACTCTTTGACAGCTCCCCATTTAGGTGTCAGCGTACCTGACAAAAGCGTGGTCTAGAGGCTAAGTGCGCTTGAACTTGGCTTGGCTACCTATGAAGGGGGCTCGAGGTTCGACCCTTGACTCGGGCAGAGTTGTTTACTAAGCGCCTGAATGCAGCACGAAAAAATCTTCTCCTAGATACACCCCCCCCCCCCCCTCCCACTGGTCCACAACTGAGATTGGACCAAAGCGCTCTGAGCATGCTATAAGCATGAAAGTAGCACTATATAAAAGCCATAATTTATTTAGTTACCTAGCATTTGCCCAAATTCTCATATATTCAGTCCAGTCCTGAGAAAGATCAATACACTTATTAATATGAGAAAAAATAGACTGGGCTAGACCCATCTGCTATATTAGCTTTGATAAATATGAGTTAGTTGGACCTGCATATATGAAATACTGCCATCTTTAAGGTTGAGAAAGTATTCCATACTATTGTTATTAGTACAGAGTTATGAGAAACCGGAAAAGAATGAAAAAACAGAATACATTTGCTTATAATATGCTCAAAGAGAAATAAAAACCTGTTATAATTCAGATCTATACTTTTGCTACATAAGCCTAAAAAAAATATTTAAAAAATATTTATTACTCTTTCAATCTATTAATAATATGGATTCTAACATGCATATGTTATTATTCTTTTTTTCTTTCTCATTGATAAAATACTAAATCATGAATATTTTTGCTTTTTTTTTTAGTGCATAAAATTTCAATAAAAGGTTAAAAAAAAACAGTTATTTGAATCTATTTGCACTTTTGTTTAGCTACTTCAGGATGTGTCAACTGTGATGTTTTTAAGCCGTCAACTTTCTACAGAGTTGAAGTATGCTTTCTTGAACCATTATGTGAATATTGACAAAAATAGGTATAAAATGTTTTTTTATTCTTATAACTGAATGTAAATGTTAACATACAATTCATTTTAATGTTTTTAATACCTGTACATATATCACATACAACATTGCTTTTTACAAAGCTTACATCAATTCACTCTGTCTGGAAAAAAGCTAGTAAACGTTATTTCTCCCACACAGTCTCAGATCAAGCTGAAATTTTACACAATTATTTCTTTTACCTGACAACACAAGAATCAATTAAAAAAAATAACCAATTAATTAATTATTTTGTTTGGTATCTCAAAAACAAGAACAACATGAAAAAATAAGACTATAGATTACCTGTGTAGAAACAATAGATAACTATACAATATTCTATGTTTATAGACACTCCACTAGCAGAGTTGGCTGAAAAAGGCGTTTTATCTTCTTGTTTGATTTGTAAAACTTTCTTTGAATACATTTTAATACTTTGATTTTTTTTTAAATTTCATCAATATGGGGATTTCATGATAACTTTTTAGAGTTGTAGTTCATTTTTCTTATAAATTATAAATTTAATGAAATCATTTTTGTGGATTGACTTGTGTCCCTTAGGTAATGCTTGCAGACTACTTTAGATTGAAAGTACTTCAGTGCCATGAAGAGTTGATTTAGTGATGTTGGCCAAAATGTATTATTAATTTTATTTTCAGCCCTTAGGAAAAATAGTGCATATAATCATATAATTGACTTAGTAGTTTTAATCCTTTTGAGTCCCAGTGAAATAATGGGCTGCAACAATACTTCGCCATTGGATTCTGTTCTTGGAAATTCCCTTCAGTTTGGTTCATGTCCATCATGTTTGCTTTGATCTCCCAGCCTTTCTCTTGCATATTGTTTTGCAATTTTTTTCTGTTATATTTTGCGGCTAATCCAACCCCATTTGCATAATTTGATTTCTTGTTCTTTTCGTGTTTGCTGAGCATTTCCCACAGGCTGTAATTTAAGATTTTGGTCAGCAATTTAGCATCAATTATATGTTGCAAGCATTTGTTGGTGAATGCCTGGAGCTTGTCTGTATTGTTAATTGTTATTTCCCCTGTGCCATATAAAAGAACTGCATTCACATTTGTGTTGAAGACACTGGCAGATGGTCCTTACTTTAATAAAATCTTCCCTAGCTTAGTTGATCCAATGTTTTACTTCTGCACCTCAGCTTTCAGTACCATTTTATTGTTATTGTATTAATAGCTTTTGAGAAATGGTAAGGTGTCAAAACAAAAATCACATTAGCTCTTCAGTTTTGTATGAAATAAAGACATTGATATGATTAACAGAGTTGCCTACAAGTACGCATCTTGCGTACGCAAATGGACACAAATACGCGATTATGGTTTGCTGCACATTTTAGATCTTACTGATCTAAATTAAAGCGGAGTTCCTTTCAATGTATCAGTTTTATATAGTCTATGAAGTCTTCAAACTGATTTGGAATCGATTGATTAGTTTATTTCATCTAGACTGGATCTAGAACTATTGATATTTTACAATGTCACTCACAGGCACATAGAATTTACGTAAATCTAGATTTAGAATTTAGATCCAGATAGATTATTCTAGATCTAATTCTAGTCTAGATCTAGATGTGATCATGAATGTCTGTATGTAACAGTACTAGATTTAGAACTAATCTAGATCACAGTACATTTAATTATAGATTTAAACTACTGAGTAGATCTAGGTTTAGTAGTTAAAAGCTCTAGAAATCTGTAACTAAAATCTAGATCTACTCAAAAGCAGCAATTTCTGCTATCTTATAAAGATTTATTGATTTCCTTTCTTAACCTTTATGGAATCTAAAATAAAACAAGGGGCTTTCTAGCTTTGCATAGGTCTAGATCTAGTTTTTCACTTTCACGATAGAGCCTATAATTCCGTGGTGTTAAAATACCTTTAAATAGTCCTATGCCAATGAATTGTTAATGAAGCTGCCTTCTGATCTAGATCTATTGTAGATTTGTTATAAACCACTAAATTCAGGAGAGAGTTCTTTTGAGAAAAAAAGTGAGAAGGGCAGAGGTTTTAATAGAAGGAATATTGGTTGAGCTTAACCTCTGTCTTGCACGATAAAGGGAATCATACTGATGTTTCCTAACTCGCAGAAGGTATCATCTATGGTAGATCAAAAGTTACTGTTATAGTTACTAGCAAATAAATAGCTAGGTTCCATTACTTATGAAGACCTAAATTCAAATAATGAAATCTTTGACATTCAAGGCTGAGTGTGTTTGCAAAAGAAAAGCTTTAATTATGCTAATAAAAATTATTAAATTCTTGATTCCTTGCGCCCTCCTTCAACACATATGTATGTTTAATAAAACAGCTCCAAGCATCAGAAACCAGAATTATCTTACAATAGCAACATCTATTCAGCAGACTCAATAGCCCAGTTTTTATATTAGAAATAAGTCCAATGACTAATTAGGATTATTTGCCTGAAAAACAAAAAAAATTCTTTAAAACATTTGTTACTAGTGATTGCTGAGTAAGCTAAAGCTTTCATTGCTAACTCTGCAAAGAATGGTCTTAAAGAAGAAAATCTGAACTCTTTCAAAATGTGATAAAATATTTTCAGTGTCAGGATACATTGTATCGAAATTGCCTATAAACAAAACTACTTTTATAGAATTATATGTCACTGAGCTAGCTAAGCAAACCTTCACATCTGGTTTAAATCTAATTTCACTTGCAACAAAAATTCCCATTCCTTTGAATGAATTTTCTGTTCTGTATTATGGAATGCTCATAAAATCATTCCCAAGTGAAATAACGGCATTATTCTAACATATTCTAGAAAAGTCTATGACAAAAACTAAAAGTTAAATATTTTGACAAATGCACAAAATAACTACACTGTCGTAAATAACATTTTACTGTGTTAACTTTAAGATTTCTGCATTGTATGGTATATGCTTGAATGATTTTTAGTCTTTCCTGAGTATATTTCTTTATATTTAGAAAAATACAAATTTTCATTTGGGCATGTAGGTATCTCTGGGTTAAACATAAATCAGTGTGCCCCAATGTATTATTCACAGCATTCTTTGTTTCCATAGCCTAACTACATTATAACATTATAACCAAAATGCATTATAGCATAACTACATAACATCCTAGCCAAAATACATTATAACATAACTACATCATTACATCATAGCCAAAATACATTATAGCATAACTACATCATTACATCATAGCCAAAATACATTATAGCATAACTACATCATTACATCATCGCCAAACTAAATCTTAGCTTAATAACATCATAGATATTGCAAATTTTTGTCTTTTTTTTAAAAGGTATTTTTAAGCTGCCATTAAAACCTGAAATGTATTTAGTCTATAGGTTGTGTAATACTTTCAGCTTATTTAGACCCATAATTTGATAAATGTCTAATCAATCTTATCACATATTCAACAGCTTGACAGTAGTTTTATCGGACAGATTGACGTGTCAGAAGATAAGCATGACAGCATCCTTGGTTCCTAATAGTTATCCTTATCGACCATTAAATTGGATCATTACACCATTAATAGGTCATACATCGTAAGTTGTTTTTTCTTTTATAGTAACTAGCATCAGCAATGAAAAATGTATTCCTTTATATTTTAAAATAACTTTTCCTCATACAGTAGGAAATGTATTGTTGCAAGTTATTTGTAGTCACTAGACATGCAATGATAGCACACAAGAATGTTTTATTATCAATCTTCTGTAGAGAGGAAATGTAACATGAAATATGGTTTTGATAAGAAAGTTTTCTTTCTCATATCTTAGTTCTTAAATAATGTTCTTCAAATTATATTTCTGTTTGCTCTAGAGTTTGTTATCATTAACTTACTTTTCTCAGATTGGAAGCTGTTCATAAAGCCATTGAAAGTATACCTGGAGGAGATCAGTATTTCACTCAGCTCCTAGCAGCAGTACAACTCTGTATGACTACATCTTTGGCTCAACATTAGCAGGAGTCATATATTATTAAGTCAGCAGCATAAATGTGCAAATGTCAATGAGTTTTTAATGAAATAGTTTTTTTTTTTTTTTTGTGTTGAAAACATGAGTAGATGAAAGAAAAAACAAGTGTGTAATGATCTAGCATAGAAACACTGAGTTTGTCTTGAACATTATTGTGGAATCCATCTTCTTGAAAACTGCACTCTTACACTTTTCAGGTTGCTCTCTAGACTGAGAGTGTTATTTAAATGTCACAGACAAAATATTTCATCTTTTGTTCAATAGATTTAGATAATCTGTCAATTTAAAAAAGTTACTTTATAATTTTTGCTGAAGTTTCTTCAAATTTTGTTTTGTAACTAAAACCACATTGTTCTAAATGCGAAACTGTCAGATAGTAACTATAATCTAGGGGAAAAGTGCTTGTTAATTATTCATTTTGCCTTTAGTGGTGCTCAGTTGAATGTCTTGATTTTGATACAGGAATTTATTACAGTAATTATTGTAACATTTCAATGCACATAAAACTCTGGATTCTATGTTACTGACACACAATGAAACTGGCAAAGCTTCCCTCTCTTGTCAGTGAGTGTCCCACTAAGCTCTTTTGATTCCATCAGTATCTCCGATGAATAGCTAAGTAATTGTGTTATTGGTTTGATCATTATCACTTGATTTTTAGATAGATGTAAAATACACAATATCAAATACATATTTATGATTTGAACGTACATTTGTATATGTTCTCTTGAGAATGTTTATGAATGCAATATGCTTACAGTAAACATGTGTATCATGTACATTATCACCTTTGAATATAAATTCTATTACTGTCATGAATGTACAAAGATATTGAACTCAGTAGTAGGCTTGCCTTGTAAAATGTGTTAGTATTTTTGTATTTTAAAAACATGGCACTATTTATTTTTTCTTTATGTAAATATTCCTATGGTTAAAATAAAACAATTTTTAACTCTTCAGTTACTATGCCTTTTCTGAATTTTATGTTCATTATACCATGTCTAAAATATTTGCACTTAGGAAAATTTCAGGCACCAAAATTATCATTCACCTTCACCTATCCCTTAGTCTGTTGGGGTACCACACATGATATGTTCACCATCTTTCTCCATTCCTCTCTGTCTATTGTATGGGGTCCAATCACAGTATCAATCCTTTTTTCTAATCTCTGGCATTCCAGTCTCATTGTACAACAAGGATGTACTTTTACTACAATGACAATGATATATGAACAATAATAATGATAAAGAAAATAGAAATGCATATAGATCCAATATGATGTGAAAATTCAGTAATTGGAATAGTATTACAATAAATATTTAATTAATATTTTAAAATCAATACAATCACCTTAACTTATAAGGTTCCATAATATTGTCCACACAGTGACAATCTTTCAAGTCAACAACTGGTAATACACGTAGATCTATATTCCAGCCAAGAAACAGTTCACCGACGACGATCCACAAGTAAAAGTTCAAGGTAGCATCCAAAGCACCACCAGGTCTGGATATAGCAACTCCCAGTCTGGAATCTGGAACTTAAGACTCGAACCTCAGTCCCGAAACTTGAGGCGAAAACCTCAGTCCTGTAACCTAAAACTGAGTTCTCACTCCTGAGACCCAATAGAAAGATAAGGAACAGATTCTTCTAATAAATGAAATCCCGATATTGATAAAACTATCAAAAAATCAAACAAAGCCTTGGGTTTATTAAAATAAATTTCTATAAATCAAATAAGAACATAAAACTAAAATGTTATATAACCTTGGTTAGGCCAATAATAGAATATGCATCCTCTGTTTGGGACCCCTCAACTCAAGAAAACATTAAGAAACTGGAACAGACACAAAATAGAGCAGTGAGATTCATAACAAATGAATATTCACATTTGACTAGAGTAACACTATTAGTAAAATCACTAAATTTAGAAAGCCTTCAGGATAGAAGACTCAAGAGTAAAGTAGCAATTAAACACTGAACCATAATCTTCAAATACAAAAACAAAATTTAATAAAATACCCAGAAAGACACAAAGATAAAGGCACATTCCTCGTTCCATATGCTAGGACACATTTGTACAAAGGCTCTTTCTTCCTTAGCGCTATCAGAGCATGGAATGGGTTGCCTGAGCTAGCCAGGAAAACCAGTGACTTGGCAGAATTTAAGTCATTGGTTAATATGCATGACTGAATGCATGACGCGTAGGACGTAATCATCTTTTTTTTGAAGTAACGTCTGTATTATATAAGATAGGATAAGATAATTTGCAATGTGTGTAAGTGTTATAATTTTTTTATAACCTATATTACGTTAAGTCCCAAGATCAGCCCAACAGACACACTATACACACCCAGTTGTACATAAAATAATAAATGATGTGTATGATGATTTAAATTAAAATATAAAATTTAATCAAAATGATATTTATACAATGACATATGATTAATGTTAAGGATAAACAAATAAAAGTATATATAGTATGATGTGAAAATTTCAGTACTTATAGAAGGTTTCCAATAAATACTTAATTAGAATTTAAAAAAACAAGAATTACTTATAAGGTTCAGTAATATTGTCCACAACAATATTTCTCACAATTGTTAATTCCAAGACAAATAATACAAGTAGATCTATCTTCCAGCCAAGATATTGTTCACCGACGATACATAATCCAAGTTAAGAGAAGCACCAAAGCTCTTAACTCCACAATGTACACCAAGTCTGGATAAAGAAAACCCGCAATCTGGAACCTTCAATTTGAAGACTGAGACTCGAGCCTAAAACCCTCAGACTTGAAAACTGAGACAGAAACAGGAGCATCTCACTCCTGAAACCTGAGACCCTAAAGAAAAACAAATAACAGATTTTTCTTCGTTCCATATGCTAGGACAAATTTGTACAATATTAAAAATAAATATACAATGTGAAATAAAACTTATCTAAACAGGGGTCAAATAATCCTTCAAGAATATATCCAAAGCAAAACGCTATGGCTGTCCAGTAACATATGCACAAGGAGAATTCAAGAACTCAAGGATACACTTATAGCTCTACAGCTCAAGATGGAGTGAAAAGAACCAAACGATCAAGAAGAAAAGTGTTACGTCATACAAAATAATTATGACGAAGCTAAAGGGAAGATCACTATAGTGCACAAGAAAAATTATACTAAAAATGACGTCATCAATATTGATGAAAGCGGCGCTATTAAAAAAAAGAACATTTTAACTATGCCACTAATGTAATAGTTGCGATAGTATTGTAGATCAATTCACTTTATGCGATTTTAAACTTTACTGTAAGCTTTTGCGTTATATAATAAGTCAATAGAATTAAACAATGAAATTAGCTTTCTTTCTAAAGCTTTAAAAACGAGGCAAAAACACACACACACATGCACATCTTTGTTTTATTTCATTGTGCAAAGAACGTATGTAAGAAACATTAAATGCAAAGAACGTAGGCCTATGTAAAAAAAAAATCTTCCTTAATTAATACTGATTTTATCGTGGTTTCTGTAACTGTAACAAAAGGGCACGGTAATAAGCCTATGGGTGTTAGGAAAAGTAAATCAACATTAATATTTATTTACAGTGTAGTATGCTTCCTTAGCTTGTTGTGTTTTTCCATTCGGGCTTAAAAATGGTCAATGTCTATCAGTAAATGGAGTGACAAGGCCTAACTAAATAAACTAAAGGAGATGTTTAGTTCTTCCTTTAAAGATAAGCCTAGTCGTGTCTTTTAGGCTAATATATACAAACCTGAGCCTTGTACTTAAGTCACAGTATGGCTTTAGGGCAGGTAGATCTACAACAGATATGATTTTCTCTCTGCGGCAGCTACAGGAGAAGAGCAGAGAACAAAAGCAGCCACTCTTCATAGCATTTATTCATTTGTTTGCAGAAGCGGTCTGTTTGCTGTACTAGAGAGAATCGGCTGCCCAAAAAAGTTAAGAAAACTAGTGTCAGCTTTTCACGAAAATATGCAGGGCACTGTTCAGTTTGAAAGTTCTTCCTCCAGGCCATTCTCCATCAAGAGCGGTGTAAAACAAAGATGTGTAGTAGCCCCTACACTATTTGGCATCTTCTTCTCAGTCGTACTAACCAGTGCTTTTAAATCCATGGAAGACGGAATATATATCTCTTTAACCTGGCACGTCTTAAAGCCAAAACGAAAAGATGTCGTATCTTGATAAGGGAGCTGCTGTTTGCTGATGACACGGCACTCGTATCTCACTCACAAGGAGGTCTACAGAAGCCAGTGAACGCCTTAGCAGCTGCTTGCCAAGAGTTTAGCCTTACTATAAGTCTCTCCAAGACCGAAATCCTTGCACAAGACGTCGCAGAAATGCCTATAATACATATTGGGAACCACACCCTTTCAGTGGTGCAGGAATTTACCTACTTGGGTTCAACAATTGTCAGTAACCTAGACTTAGACATCGAGCTGACAAAAAGGATAGGAAAAACTACCAAAGCATTGGCAAAACTCTCCAAGCGCGTCTTGGAAAATGGTAAATTGACCACACCGACCAAAATCCTAGTCTACAACGCCTGTGTTGTGAGCACTTTCCTTTATGGCAGTGAAAGTTGGTCAACATACATGTACCAAGAGCACAGATTGAATAGTTTTCATTTGCGCTGCCTGAGACGCATAATGGGCATCTCTTGGAGGGACCATGTCTCCAATCAGGAAGTTTTGAGATTGGCCAATATGAACAGTATGCATGCTCTCCTGACACAAAGAAGATTACGCTGGCTCGGAAATGTCACCCGCACGCCTGATGGTAGAATCCCGAAAGATATCTTATATGCTGAGCTTGTGGAAGGAGTCAGACACAAGGGCCGCCCAAGACTAACATATAGAGATGTCTGCAAGCGAGACATGAGAGCCACAGGCATCAGCGAAAGTATGAGGGAAAACATAGACTCGTGACAATTGGCTCATAGGTTTCCCTGAAGCTCATCACGACCCTTTTGTTATTTATAGCTTGTGGGCTTTATTCTTTTTTCCCTTTGATTCCATTAAACGGCCCGTTGCAAGTTCAGATAGTTGTTTCTCTTCTAAAATCATCTGACTTTTTTTCTGGGTGACACAACATAAGACTGTCTTCTGCTATTTCTTTGTCCTGGGACTGACAGGGCTCTTCCCACTGGAACACTCCTACGTCGAGAAGGGTTTTGACTTGGCGAGGTTTTGTCCTAGAAACCTGAAAATTAAGTTCCACCTCCTCTTTACCATGAACATCGGTAACACTAGTTTCTGGAAGCCCTTGGTCAGCAACAGTTTCTAAAAAATCTTTTGCTGTGTACTTTGGAACCCTGGATCTTTGATAATAGCCATACAAGTCACATAACCACTATTTTGATGATAGCTGTTAAATTACGAGTGAATAGTCAAGGCTTCATATAATAAACTAAAAATTGTAATTAAAGTTCTTTATATTATAAAGAACCCAAACTACTGTAATTTAGCCCTATGCATGGAACTCCTGACATTTTTAAACCACACATTTGAAAATGAAACGTATTTTTCAATAAATCAATAAATGACCTTTATCTCCACATGGCAAAGGCAAAATCGATTTCTGATTTCACTTTGTGCAGAAGAAAGACCAGCATTATTCGCCACATCTCTGGACATTTTTTAGCATCTACTAATACAGATTTTGATATCAACATCCCATTTTTTACATAGGCATTTAGCCTTTTCTATCACTTCTTCACCGATCTTGTGTCATATCTCTTTACGTTCAGTCACTAATGGTTCAAGATCATGGAATGCATGTTTAAATTTCATTTTAGGATCTTGTAATCTGAGCTGCACATGATCAATTATCCTTCTCATTTCTGAAATCTGATCAGCATTAAATTTGCCTAAAATTGTATTTTCTGTTAAGGATGCATCTTTACCATGTATTTCAGTTAATCCCAAAAAGGATTCTTTGATTTAAACTTAATAGTTGGTAAACTTAATAGTTGATAAAATCAACATTTGCTTATCTAATGAGCAATATCAGGAGTTGAATCCATTGTGTAACTAATGCTAAGACTGAAAACACAACTAGATTATTGTAATGACACTACCATTACAACAGAACAGCACAGGACGATTACACCAGAAATAGTAAAGTGTCCACTGTGCATGGTACTGTGCAAATCTTCTATAAAACTAAAACTATCTTATTTTTTTAGACAAATGACAAAAAAATTAAGTCGTTATTATAATTTTTGTTTATTCCTGAAAGAGATCAAGATAATACGATTTCTTAGGATAATTAACTTTTCTTAGAAACCATTTTGCTGCCCTTTGCCAGTCACACCCTGGGCATGATGCTCATCTTGGACCCCCCGCCCCACACCTATTGAGGTATCACAAGAAACATTGTCGTTTCAACGATAACTTAATTAATGAACTTTATTACAAACTATATTATTTTATAAGTACCATAAAATCATACAATAAAATAATATACAATAAAAATGAAAAAAAAAACAACAAGTTTATTAAACGTAATTTAAAATTACCCTTTAAAGTTACCAAACATAATATTAAGAAGCTCATGTCTTATTAAAAAGTAAGACATGTGAAATCTATCAATTGACGTTCATTATACACTTGGAATTAATACTTGTATAACAGTCTAAATGTGCACAAATATTACAGTTGACAATGTTTGCATAAACTTTTTACTTGTGTATACTTTTTTATTCTTTCTAATCACTTTTACCTAGTTGGACCTAGACTAAACTGATGTGATATGTCACCAAATTGAAGAAAAAAATATATAGAATGACATAAATGAACACTTCTAAATCTTGATATTTCCCCTAAATCAGAAAGTTTAAAAATTGTAATAATTTATTGCAGGATGTACCATAATATTGCACATTACTTTTTTGTTTTGCTATGGTATAATTTTTAGCTTTTAGAGCACAAGTGTATTTCATTTTGAACTGCCGAAGGGGAAATTTCCTATATATCATTAAATAAAAAAATAACTTCAAAACTTATTTTCACTCAATTTCATAATAATGTTATTTATTCAGCCATGTTTTTTTTTTGATGAATGACAAGAGTATGTGACATCAAAAGTTGTTAGTAATTAATCCCATAAGTTCAATAAATTTCAGGTGCTCATTTCCTAATATACATGCAGTATTTATGTTTTTAAGTTCATTAATATCCTTATGATTTTATAAGTGCATTTTATTTTTATTATGAAAGTATTTTGTTCACAGTGGAACGATTTACAAGTATATTCCACACTTCTTCATTTTCTTTCATTTCTGGTCAGAGAATTACAATTGAGCATTGTCACAGCCTAGTTCTTGTTGTAGGCGTGATAACGCGAATGTCGTGTTATGTCGATACCTCTTGTAGATAATATAATATTCTTTGTACTCTTAGTTAAATGCTTTCACTCGCGTACTAGATTCGCTAGTACGAGAGGACACTAACTTGCTGAACTCTTTGACCACAATATTTAGAATAATTAATAGACTCACTGGTAGCAGACATGGTTTTTATTACATATAATAATGAATCATAAAAGATATTGGCAAGTCCAGCCATCAAGAAATATTCACAAAAACATAGTACATTATAATCCAATGAAATACTTCAGATATCACATATACTCCAAAATCAACCTTAATATCTACCGGTATACATTACTACACTGGACAAGATATCCATAATAAACCTCTCTCTACGAGAGTCCAAGATCAACTGAGGTGTCCACCTCGTGGTCAGTCCCCGACCAGGAAAAATCTCGTGCTAACAGCACGGAATGGTTCAGTGATTACTAGTCACCAAATATTACAGGGGTTCTAAAACTATACATATGTCATACATGACAAGCATATTGTGATAATATTTAAGGTTTCATATTCAATGCCTTTTCTTCTCATAGTTTTCTGTTATAATTACAGTTAGACCTTTGTTAATAATATTATACATGCACGATTATATCAGTAATGTATATGAATGATACTGATAGTGTATTTATGATAAATGTGTTTATAAACATTTATTTACACGTATATATGATGATTGAATCACCAGTTTGTGTATGATAGAATTAAGTATCATCAGTGTTTAAAGTTGTATTATTGGAGGATTATGTATGCTTAATGAATGGGTATTTATTTTACGATCAATGATTGTATTGTGTACATGATAATATTTCTATGATAATCACAAGATTATGCATGATAAATGATTGCATTAGCAGTGAATGAATAAATGATGGTATCGCATGTATCTGTATATATATAATTAATAACTGCATTACCAATATGTGTGTGTGCAAAATTAATGAATAAATAATATGAATATATTGTCCACCTTGATGGGCAAGACGTGGGGACTGTGGGAGAGACTCGCCCAGAACCGAGATGCCTGGGGGAAGCTGGTTGGTGGCTTATGTCCTAGAAGAGACCACGGGCAGAGATTAGATGAATATTTAATGATTGAGTGATTGGAATGTGTTGCTTTGATATAATCTGACTGAACTGAAAACAGGAAGTATAAAAGGTGTAAATTTATTTGCAACTACAGCAAAAGATAAGATACAACTAATATTTGGTTGTCTTTGTCCACATTTTTATATTCCTTTGCTGTTTAAAACAAATGATACTAGTTTAATACACTTTCTAAGATTGTGTTACTTAAACATGAACAGCTTTTGGATGAAATGATCTATGTTACAAAATTGTTTTAAAAATATTTTTGATACTGACACACTGGGACTACCTGCTCTAGAGGCTGCAAGATTCACCAGGTGAAGGGGATTAGAACACATGATTTCAAGACCTATCTTTATCTAAGTACAATTAAAGGTAGTTTATTGTCCTTCTGGCAACATAACAAAACTTCTGTTTAATCCTTAGGCTACAGTAAGGCAGCTGCCACTCTATTTATGGTTTATGATGTGCAAAAACAAATTATGTAACAATATATTGTAATCATGTTTGTTTACTTATTTTGCATATCTCAAAACTTAGAAAGACAAGTATCATGTCAATACACAACAACATCCATAGAGAAAACAAAAAAAAAATAAGTTTTCTGTTATGTTTCACTTTATTCATAAACAAATTTTTAAAAAAGTCATCTCATCAAATGTAAAAGGTATATACTATTAATAAAACTGTTTAATGTACCGTTAAATTAAGTTACATATACTGGTACTAATACTACTAGTATTGGTTATTAAACACACTGACGATTTCACTATTTAACTTACATACACATACGCAATCATGTGTTCAAACATTCTCAGCAGTTTCAATTGTATATCGTAACCAAAAATAGCTTGAATACATTATTGTTACAAAATGCTTCTCCAACCAACCTTGACAAGAAGTAGTGACTAAATGTTCCTTGATTAAAAAAGAATCACTGAGCATTTTGATGTATTCTTTTACAATGAATTGTTAAGCATGAAAGAGCTATTGCTGATATAACTGTCATCAATGTTAAGCCTACTTGACTGGGGCACTTTGATCAAAACTGTTTGACTTTAAGTATGTCACTTTCATAGCGTCTGTTAATTAAAAATAATATAAGTTGTACCGTATAAGAAATTAAATGTAAAAGTATATAATTTAATTATTTGTCTAAATTTAATATCCAACCTAATAAACTGAATAACTTATGTATATGTGACTCCTGTTATAACAAATAATAATTTCTTTATTTATTGATAATGTGTAAGATTGGAGCTTACGATGACCTGCTAACTTGTAAAAAAACGCAAGCTAAAAATCTATAGCCATATTTGAAGGTCTTCGGGGCTCCAAAGACATTTCTTCAGGGAACAGTACCAGGAAAAAGAAGAAAAAGAGGCAGACAGAGCAAGCCATGAGAAGACAACGTACAAGAATGGACGGGCCTGCCATTGAAAGAGGTTCCATATAATGAAACAGTTCTTAAAAATCCTTTATAAAACAAACATAAGGCAAAAGACAAAGAGGAATGGAGAAAGTCGGTTGACAAATCTTGCATGGTGCCCCAACGGTCCAACAGACTTAGGGATAGGTAAAGGTAAACAAATTGTGTAGAATTGTAAACTATGTACTTACATATCATTGTTTTTTTTGCCTGAAAAAAAACGTTATTTTTACAAATTTAGTTAAAACACAAATAAGTTGGTTAATGACTTCTTGTAATCTTATTTTGTCTTACACTACAGTTAGTAAGCAGCCATTATATGATTATGACCAACAAATAGTCTCACTAGCATCATTACATTTTAAAGTGAATTCCTAATGGAAATTTAATCTAGAAATGTTAAGTGTTCAATTACCAGCAACAAAATGCTTGCATCTCCAGCATATATACATGATAGTTCCCACAATAAAAATCACAATGCTGCTGACAGGGACAATGAGTTTTAATGTTATGTCATAACTGCCGGACTCTTTATCCATCCCTATTAGTATGAAGACAGAAAGAAACATTTCAACCAGTGGACTAACACATTTAGTGAAGTCTTGGCTTCAGTGGCAATCAATAAGAAATTAAACGTTTAAATAAAAAAAATTCTAATGTAATTTAAATCGATAGAATTTTCTGTGACATTTTACCTCTCGAAAGACATTCTTTTTTATTTGTACACTGGTGTAGCTAGCAATTTGCCATCATTTGGGGGCCTGGGGAGCTTGACCTCTTTAGTGGCCCCTTCATTTAGACATTCGACATCATGACATAAGAAAATGGCGTAGTGGCTATTTAATATTAAATGTAAAAAAAATAAATTCGAACACTCATATGTGCCCCTCCTTAAGTAGGAACCTGGGGGGATTTTCTAATGCTCCTCCCCCCCATGATAGGTCCCATCCCCCACGATAGCTACGCCATTGCATGTGCAACTTCTCATGTGACTAAAGAGGCCGATCCTTGATACACAGCTACGGTCACAGGTTGGTCATTTTTAATCACCAGTCATTTTAACTTTGAAAAATACAGATAGATGCTCTACTACACTTCGGACTTTATAAGTAGTCACATGTTTTTCGTCAAAATGGCGGACTACCAACTAGAGGTTTTCGTATTTGTTGATTTTCGTATACGGCGAATTGTTTTTAACTACCTTACTTTTTAATTTATTCGATGTACAAAATAAAGAAAAATTGTTGAGCCATATTTTAAAAAGAAATGTGATAAATTGTGTGCATTATTTAGTACTGCATAATACAATTTTGAAAGTTCTTCCATTTTTAGCATCAAATAATTTTAATACCGGGTATGCATAAAAAAATAGACTCATTTTATGACATAAAAACTTATATAGAAAAAAAAATATAACTACCAACTGCACAATATAGCAAGAGACAAAAGTCAACTTTCCTGCACTGAGAAATTTTTAAAGGTATACATCAATTCTTTATATAGTTAGCAACAGTGAAGTTGTGTCGTTGTTTAGTTCGCTGTAAAAATCTCCTATATTCTAAAAGTGTAGCGACACTTATGAACATTTGTTTTTCTTTAAACATCGATTTTCAGTTGTAGAAATGTTGCCCACAAATAAAAGTATTAGAATAGTTTGACTTTTTAAAGAAATGCTCCCATTAAATTTGTTTACACTTACCAGTTTGTAATGGTGTTAACTGGCATCTATATGAATGAGCCAAGTTAGGCTGGCCGCATGCCTCGGAGGTAAAGGTAAAGTCCTTTATGGCCCCTTCAGGTATCGTATATCTGACGCAGTCCTTGGCTTTGACTTGGGTCACGCCCATGTGATGTATGATAGCGTCACAAGGAGATGCCATGTAATTACAGCACAGCGTTATTTCTGAAGTATCTTTCTCCAGTTCAATACCCGAACAACCGTGTGTCAGTGAGTGACCGTTGAGGGTTAAAGTTGCATTCCACCAATCTAGGAATTGAGGAATTGAGGATTAGGAAGATAGAAGATACAACCTGGAATTGATGTCTTGAAATAAACTTTAATATAGCTTTTCATTTGTGTTTGTTTTCGAAAAGATTCTCAAGAATTGTTTCATTATATAATAAAAAGAATTTTTTAGGGCATGTTTAGGAGTTTTGTCGCGACAAGTTATCTGTTTCTTGGAAAGGGTCAAGTCTTGGCTTAAAGACCACGATGTGAACTAGACTAGGACGAGGTGGAACGAAAGTAAACACACAATACGGCCTTAGAGAGAGTTGACGTTTTTTAGATTTCTGATAGTTATCTGATTGGTAGTTGTACGGCGTGTGACGGTTCCATGTATTCAAGTATTATTTGACTTCGTTCATCGGGGTCGAGTTGGTTTCATTGTTGGCCTTTCACCTGTGTTGTTTGGGTACCTCAGTTGTCTACAGCAGACACAGCACGGAGGCGCCTACATAGCTTTGTTTCCCACATTCAGTCAATACTTAGCTCCCCTTGAACATCTTCAATCAACTAACATCTTCCACTGGACATACCACATCCACATACACACACACACACACACACATACACACACACACGAACACACACACACACACGCAACACGTCTACTTCCAGTAGCGTAACGTTAGGAAATGGACCATGGTTTCAGGTTTAAAAATGTGATGATACCCCCCCCCCCCCCTTACGCACACACACTCTAGTACCAGTAGTCATTCAGAATGAATCAGTACATTTACAAAAAGACATTCCAACTGTGGCTACAACCTTCTATAAGTAATAGTGCCCATACAATCAGTAACGATTTGTTATTGTCATGACACCCAATGTAAAAGAAAGGAAAGAAACAACTCTATTTCATAAAAACTTATAGGCTCCTATCAGTCATTTGTTAGAGGCGCAATGAACCCTTTCGCGCACTTGTGGCTACGCCACTGTCTACTTTGTTTTCTGTATTTGTCATTGGAACGGAATTCTAACCAATACCCCCAAAACACATAATTAAAATTAATTACTTTTAAAACTCCTCACAGCTTAATTGTTGAATTCTGTATAAAAATCAAGATAAGCTAAGAAAAGAACACTTACTGTATATTTTGGGTAGTTTGACAAAGTTTCCTAACTGCGAGTTTTCATCAGTAAATACTCGTATTACGACTTCCTTCTCACTGAGTGAAACATCCGCTGTCATATTCAGATACACGTGAAAGACATTAGCGCTGTCTGTTTTCTCACAGTAAAATGATTCTGTGTGCAATCCATGACCAAAGCAAAGGTCTAAAGGTGCATAATAGAGCTGAGTATGATACAAATAAAGACTTTATGAAAGTGCTTTGACACACACACAATAATGTTTAGAAATGGCTTGCAAGGTTTCGTATTTCAGGCTGTTACTAAGCAATTTATTCTTCATCAATGAATGCATTGTAAGAACTTTTATGTTGCTTCTCAAGTGTTAGGCTTGTCTCTTTTTATTCTATCAAATAGTTCGCAAATCATTTAATAAATCATTCTATCCAAACTAATTTAGATTATATCTCGATGTTGGAATATGGTACGTAATAATAGGCCTATGAGAAGTCACGTTTGCATGATTGCGTTCAGTTTTATTAAAACTTTAATTATTATGAACATCATTTGGCAATCAGTTAGTGGGCTGGCTCGTATGGTGACGCCTGGACCGATTACGACACCCAGTGCGCCCCTGGGCGTATCCTTGATTGAATTAAAATATAAAAAAAAGCGGACTGTACGTTGAAAAATGGTTCCAAAAACAAACAAACTATTATAGAAATAATAACTCATGGTTCTAAAGAATACATTCAGATTAACTTTAATTTAGACTCACATCTGAGGGATCTTTGCTTTCATCGAGTTTTAACTGTATTGATGCAACAGTTCCCATGGGTGGATCTGGGGCTTGAACGTAAATTTTACAAGATAAAACTAAGCGATCAACATTGGCCAGCAAGCCATCCTGGCACTTGGTTATACAATCTGTTTGCTTAAATGGATTTAACACGACCCTGAATTCATTCGAGTTACCTTTGGAAATAAAATGAAACATGAAGATATTTGGTAAATTGAATTTTCTTTCTAATTAAGTTAGCGCAATTGTTCTAAGCTCATTTCTGTTACGTTAGTGCAAATCTTATTCTAACATGTAAGCTTCAGTTAATAAAAAAAAAACCTAAATGACAAGGACGAATCCAAAATAAGAATCTTATAGCATCCTGTCTTTTTAGTATAAGCAAATGACATTTTGTTATTAGTAAAGAAGGACAAAATGTCGCGTTATCCATTGGACTTCTTTGTGTTTGTAGCCTAGTTCTAATACCAATAACTCAATTTAAAACGTTATTATATAGACATAAAGACATTTTCCTTTGTCTGTTACACTCAGACACATGGTTCTGGTACTTTCTAAAATTATTAATGACCCATAAGTTCACATACGTGGCAAAGAGCACGACTCTGTCCTCCCACATAATTAGGAAAACAATAAAATAACTTTCGTTTCGAAACTCAATTATACCGATTCCCAAGGTAATAATATAGAAGAAAATCAAATTTTTATTTTTTACAAACAAGTAATTATTACTTCAATAATAAACATTTCTTATTAATCTATTTCGCATAACTAATTAAAGCACTTTATTTGTGTCTAAAGAAAATCCAAACAAAAGACGACTGGGACTTACTTAAATGCACGCATCCTATGCAAAATAAACACAGTTTGAAATGAAAAAATATAAGACTACATCTAAGGTAGGGCCAGTCCATGATCTTGACTACATGTAGGAAATGTCATAAGTTACAATCTGTAAAACAAATGTTGAACCATATGGTAACCTTAAAAAATATTATGCTGTATTTACTTAGCAAAAATCTTCAGAGACACAATCCAAATAGATTAAACCCTCGAATATTTATAATTCCATATCGATTATCTACGTTTACCCCGAGCATATTGTTTTATAAGCATTTAACCGAGATATTTTATTAATTTATAGAAAGGATTGATTGGTGTATTTTTACACTAAAATTTAATCACTGAAATTTGGTCTTACTGTTACATGGTCTTGAAGCAATAAAGTCAGTCAAAGAAGGGAAAAAAGTTGCCAAAAAGAATAAAAACCCATTGAAAAACTTTAAAAATCAATAGAGAAAAATAAGAGAGATTTAAAAAATAAAAAAAGCAAACTAAAAAATGTCAATGATGCCATATTAAAACATCATTGTTGGCAACTAAATAATACAAATTAACTTATCTTATCTTATAAAATACAGACGTTACTTCAAAAAAAAAAAGATGATTACGTCCTACGCTTCATGCATCTAGTCATGCATGTTAACCAATGACCTAAATTCTGGTAAGTCATTGGTTTTCCTGACTGGCTCAGGCAACCCATTCCATGTTTTAATTGCACTAGGAAAGAAGGAGCATTAGTACAACTTTGTCAGAAATATCTAGACTCTTCAACAGACATTGGTTTCATTTGGGAAAATAAATTTTTATGCGTATGGAAACTGTGATCTTTAATTTTATATATACAATTTTCCACCCGATGTAGATCTATTTTGGTAAATCTTTGGCCGACATCTCATAGCTACAGATTATTTACAGTTCGATTAGTTTCAAGATATTTTTTTTATCAGAACGCCCAAATAATCGTTACTCAAAAATAAGTGATCATAATAGCTACCTGCGATAATAAGAACACTTAGATCTATAATATCTTCTTCTTCTTATATAATACAGACGTTACTTCAAAAAAGAAGATGATTACGTCCTATGCGCAATGCATTTAGTCATGCTTATTAACCAATGATCTAAATTCTGCTAAGTCACTGGTTTTCCTGGCTAGCTCAGGCAACCCATTCCATGCTCAAATAGCGCTAGGGAATAAGGAGCATGTGTACAAATTTGTCCTAGCATATGTTATAATATTTAAAAAAAGTTGTATTAAATATTTCTCAGATTATCAAAATCTCATCCTTCAACATTGCAACACTCTTTAAAGCTCTTCAGGACACTCTGAAATAAATTGCGGCAAACATTTCGATCTTCAAGTTCTGTGAATGGCTGATGAATTTATTGTTTTGTTTTTTTTCTCATAAACCTTATTTTTACCAACACCAGAGAAAAATAAATCCATAGGTGTTAGGTCAGGTGAACGTGATGGCCATTCAACGAACGAACCATATTAAAGGTAGTTTAATAACTGTAAACCTACTTTTGGGACACCTTTTTTTTTTGCTGCTGGTAGCAGTTGTATTATTAGATAAAAGTAAGCCCGTGACAAAATCTTAAAGTTAAAAGTCTATATTTGTTCTGCAAGAGTAATTGTTTATAAAATTTGATTCTACAGTGCTGAAAATTGCACACAAATTATTATAGGGCTTAATAAAATACATCACTTATCAATACTTATCAATACTTATCAATATTTATCAATTCATATCAATACTTATCTTATTCTGTATGTCTGACAAACCGAAATTATTTCAGGATATGCACGTCATTTACGGTCATCTCTAATAATAGTATACAATTCAGTGCACTCTGATGATATATATTTGTGAAATATCTTTTAAACCAACTTAAAAAAACAATTAAAACATTACATGAGTATCTATTTTTATTCCAATTTCAAGGAATGCTGTAATAAGGAGTTAGATATGTTAATAAAAAGTTCTCGAACTATGCACAACCCGGAAACTCCTGGACGTTTTGCTAATTAAAGGCAACACAATGGTTTCATGACTGCTGGACTGTATCGCATGAACTTCAATAAATGTCGGGTTTTTTATATTAATTACGTGTCATTCATAAGTCTTATTTTTTCTTTAATTAACTCTTTCTCTCCGTAATTATTTTTCCACGTTTTGGAAGGAATTCTTTAGTTTGCTCATTACTATTTCACTCCCCTGTTATGATTGGGCTTCAATAGCTTCGTTGTTTGTTATTAGAAACTGTTGTATTTGGTATAGAATTAAAGGGAAATGCATGCTTTTTTTATGTAACACAAAGTCAAGTTTGAAAATTTAACATTAATTTAATTTAATGAGGTCAAAATCAACGATGGTATCGTCGATTAGGAGAGAAAGAGTTAAGTGGCCACTCTTCGCACTAGTAACGAATAGTTTTAGTTACAAGAAAATAATTTTACAAAATGTTGCAAAGTAAAACAAAAATAATTAAAGATTGGAATATCGTCTATTTTGTTGGTTCGTTATCTGTAACAGCTGAATGAGTCTGGAATGAAAAGAAATGTAACGCTAACTCTAGAACTCAACACATTATTAGTATTATTATCTCTCTAGCGAGCAAGAGATTAACAAGTTAGACAATGTTGAATGGAACTATTAGGTATAAGGAATTCTAGATTACATTTTACAAGGATGATAAGGATATGAAATATACAAAATAAAGAGAAATACTTGCATATACAAATTGAAATCTGTGGGGTTTTTTTTGGTTATGTTTTATTTATTTTTTGTTTTGCTTTCATAAAACATACAGCATTGCTATTATATAATTATTATACTTATTATCATTATTCGTAGATCATAATATCATAATATGTTCTTTCAAAGCCAAACAGAAGCAACTAGTGTCAATTATAGGCCTAATTAGTATACATATATTAGTTCATCAAAGATTTATAGATGTATCTAATAGCCTGAATATGAGGGGAACACTTTCCCCGTCGCCATGGGGACAATCTGTATGTTGCTAAGGGCACATTATTTCGAGTCCAACCTATTTATATCTTTAACAAAATAATGAACCATATTAGAGATATTTCATATGGCTTTGATTTTAGATGGCGACAGTTATGTAATGTAACATTTTGGGGATAACATAACATTTTGTCAACAAACTTATAGTTAGCTCCCCCCCCCCCCCCCCCCCCCCAGATTTATTGTTCTTCGTTTAAATATCAGAAAACATAGTTTAGCATAACTAGAAAATAAATAGACCCAAATATTTCAATACTAAGACAGTAGTTTACATACTTATATTCAACAAATTTTATTAACTATTCAGATGGGCTTCTGAATATTATAAATAAAAAACATTAAATCGAATAAAAGAAAATACGATTTATTGCTATCAATGTCTAACTAACCTACTAACCACCGTTCCTAGATGATCGCGGATGCTTTATCAAAATATCTACGTCATAACGGGTATATCACATTAGTGTTGTAATTTATTTTTAGCGACACTCTCTGAAGGAAAAAGCCGATATGATTTTTGTGTGGTGTGTTTGCCGCATTTCACTATTAGATCTAACAAAATATTAAAAAATCTATTTAATGTCTGGTTTGACAATGATTTGAAGTTTAATGATGTCTAATTGCATGGCTACTTCTGAGTTTCGGAACAAGTTTATTGATGTTTTCTATTTCCAAAACACGTGTACATTCGTCTATTCATAAAAAACATAAAGTTTTAAAACAGGTACATACCAGCAGACGTACACAAGGCACGTAGATGTAAGGGAACTACCCAGACAACTTTTATTTAGATTTGTGTTACCAATCTATATATTATTTGTTACTTATCAATGTTGGCCTAGATATGTGTATATGTATTTTAATATCGATATCTTTGGTAACAATAATTATACTCGGACCTATATTATTTGTTACTTATATGAATAATGTAGGCATATAACAGTGCTTTTTGTGACGGTTGGCACCGGTACGCCGTACCGGCACCTTTTTTCAATGTGTGGAAATTTTTATTGCATTTTAACGTTTATTATTAATTTATTAGTAGCTAAAAGTTAGGCAATTTATCAAAACAAGCAGTGTGTGTATAAATATTGTTATAAACCTTGTGGTGGCACAAATGGGGGTAGTGGTGTGTGTATAGTCAGCCGACGCTAGACGAGCGGTCAACCGTGACGAGTTACGACGGTCAGCCGAGACGAGTGTCAACATGACGGTTCGGGAAGGATCACCGTCGTGAACAGAGCTCAGGATCGTCACGAGGGATGTAGTCATGTGACGAAGCTAGAAACGTCCAGCGACGTTCTGTCCGGTTCTAGAAGGCCAGCAGGGACCCTATATAAAAAGCGGAGATGTCGCAGTCAAGATGGTTCACGAGAGAAGGTTCACGAAAGGGCTCAGAACACGGTCGACTACAGCACAGTTCAACGGTGTGGTTCTATTCGGAGCATTACGACGGTTCAGTGCGGAGTACTGTCAAGTACAGTTGAGACCACTGGCGTCTTGATCTTGGTCTGCGATCGAGTCCCACACAACGAGCCTAGTGTGTGAAGTCAGTCCTGAACTGTTGAACCCAGTGCAAGCCCGAACGAGACGGAGAGGCCAGTGCAAGAGTTGATACGGCGGTACGGTGTTATCGGAGAGATATTTGTACATTCTTGTGTTACGTGCTGCCAATTGTACAGTATTGGCTGTTATTTATTCAACTATTAAAGTGTTACATTACTTTGGAGCCCTGAGTTGTCAAGTTCTTTAAGTTGGTGGTGTATGGTGCAGTTTGCAGATAGCCTGAATAGTGAGATTCGTAACAATATATATATATATGAATATCACTATCTATCTATCTATCTATCTATCTATCTATCTATCTATCTATCTATCTATCTATCTATCTATCTATCTATCTATCTATCTATCTATCTATCTATCAACCTACCTACCTATCTACCTACCTACCTACATATCTCTCTCTCTCTCTCTCTCTTTCTCTCTCTCTCTCTATATATATATATACATATATATATATATATAGTAATATTTATATTTTAGTTATCTATCTATCTATCTATCTATCTATCTATCTATCTATCTATCTATCTATCTATCTATCTATCTATCTATCTATCTTTCTATCTATCTATCTATCTATCTATCTATCTATCTATCTATCTCTCTCTCTCTCTCTCTCTCTCTCTCTCTCTCTCTCTCTCTATATATATATATATATATATATATATATATATATAAACAACCTAAGACTAAAATTTAGCAAATGCTAAGGGAAATCTATTTTTTTGTTGTTGTAGCGATGCTCTTTATTTTTTTCTGTCTTGATTAATAACATGAATTTTCTCAACAGATCTTGAATATGTCTGATTTCTTTGATGGTCATTCATTCATTTTATTTGATAAAGGTTAAATTAAAAAAAAATATTTGAAAACAATAGACAATGTTTAGACACACACACACACACATTAAGTCTTTTTTTTAAACAAATGTACAAATGAATTTTGTTTATTTCTTCAAAAGCCTAAACATGTTCACATTTTGACCGTTAGTGTATCATTTGTTTCTCTAGAGTTATATATTCAATCAATGTAATTTTAGCATTTTACAAAATATTACAAAAATGAAATTAATAGGCTTATGGTCTTTAGAATCAGGAGAATACAGGTAGTGAAGAAACACTAAATTGAATGTTAATCTTTTTATACTTATTAAGAAAACAAATTTACATTTGGTATAGGCCTAAATAGCTTAATAAAATGAAACCTCCAACGATATTACAATATAAACATAAATGTATTTATTTCAACTAAAATGTGAGACCTACAATATAAAAATCTTTGTCCTGACCACTCATTCAATTATTTGTTTTCACTCATGATGTTTATTTCTCCAAGCTGCCATGGAGGAACAAATAAGAACAATTTAGCATATCTTCTTACTGAACTGAATCCTAGGACAGCTAAAGCCATCTTCAAGATCGGATTTTTTTTTTTACCAAAAATGTTTTTTTTTACTAGTCACAATTCTACCAACAACTTATTTGAAAGCCGACATTTGAATGTCTAAAGTACAAAACAATCAATTGTCTTTCCGCTTGAGTATTTATTAACACTTTTTTGGTGTGTAACTTTCTTTCGTTCCATTTTGTAATTTACGTCTACTTCTTTACAGGTCTAGATCTTTAATGTATGCTCATCCACGTGAGGTTAATTATTAGAGTGTATGTGGTGGATTAAGTTTATAGTTTAATTTTAAATCAACATTTTTTTTTCACTTAAGAATTATTTCTATATTAGTCTACCTATTACACTGGGCAACAGCCAAAAAATCGTCGGGGGTTTCTCAGCTGATTTAGACTAATTTTGGTGTCCTGAGTCCGAATATCACATTGGTTTTGCTCAATCAGGTCAAATTTTTGAGCTATCTGACAATCTACACAATGGTAATAAACGCACAACAAAACACCATCGATATCCACCATCGATATCTTACCAACATAGAAATTAATTTAGATCAATAGAACCGATATTAAAATAACATAAAATGATACAAAGACTACTGATTTACAAATATGTATATATAGAGCTTACTCTGCTGCTATTTCATTTACTAAAAAATAACTATCTAACTAATATCTAAAATGGCTTCAGCACGACGTTCATGCACGAATAACCCTGACGTTTTCTGCTACATTTGCGGAGAGTACACACTGTCAGCTGATAGGATGAACATCACAAAATTTGTGAAACATGCCTACCAGGCTTACTTTGAAATCAAGCTGGGTGACCAAGACAAGTCTTGGGCACCGCACACGGTGTGCAAAACATGCGTGGAATACCTCCGGCGGTGGACGAAAGGCGAGAAAACATCACTAAAGTTTGGAATTCCGATGGTATGGAGGGAGCCATTTGACCACGCATCGGATTGTTATTTCTGTGCCATCAATACTGCAGGCATCAACCGAAAAAATCGGCGCAGCCTCCAGTACCCCGACCTTCCATCTGCTCGTCGTCCAGTTCCTCATTGCGAAGAAATACCCGTGCCAACGTTCCGAGAGATTCCAGGCAGCGACGACGAGGCCACCACTTCAGACGAGAAATGTGGTACAGAAGAGGAGTATGAAGCACAATATGGTCCGCAGCCCTTCACACAATGTGAGCTCAATGATCTAGTTCGGGACCTAAGCCTGTCGAAGAATTCCTCCGAGCTGTTGGCTTCCAGGCTCAAAGAGAAAAACCTGCTTCACAAGGACGCGCGTATTACCTTCTTTCGTAGAAGGCATGAGGAGTACATGGACTACTTCTGCCAGGAGGAAAACCTTGTGTACTGCCGAGATGTCGCCGGTCTTCTTGATAAACTGGGCGGTCCTCAATACGATGCGAGAAATTGGCGACTCTTTATTGACAGTTGCAAGCGTTCTTTGAAGTGTGTGCTCCTCCACAATGGGAACGATAAACGATGCAGAGTTCTGTAGCTCCATGAACTCACTTGAGTGCGCCGCCTGGGAATCCTTTGTGCAGGTGATGAACAACTTCCTGGGGAACACTAAGGCAGCAAACCACGCAAGGCTCATCAGCACCATGATTGAGGATTTTCAAGAACTCGGGTGTTTGATGAGCATAAAGATGCATTTCTTGTTTTCGCACATGGATAAGTTTCCGGAAAACCTTGGGGCGATGAGCGATGAGCAGGGAGAAAGATTCCATCAGGACATGCACCAAATGGAGGAAAGGTACCAGGGGAGGTGGGATGCAGTCATGCTGGCGGACTACTGCTGGTCGCTGAAGAGAGACAACCCAGCAGCTGCTCACACACGGGAATCTAAGAAACGCAGATTTATGCCCTGAACTTTTTCTTCATATTATGCCAATTATGCTAATAAAATTTGATAAACTAAACAAAAACTGAATTAATTGAATTGTGTTGACTTCAATTATTGAGGAATACCGAAAAAATCGGCAGGGGTTTATCGACTGGTGAGCCGCAAAAATTTTGTTTTTTACAAAAAACGATTTTTTAAAAGTTTCTGTAGCAAAACATTCTGACCTGATTGAGCGAAACCAAGCTCATTTTCGGACTCAGGGCATCAACATTAGTCTAATTCAGCTGAAAAACCCTGGACGATTTTTCAAAAAATTTTTTTTTGTTGCCCAGTGTTATGTTTGATAAATATATCATCTTCCCATTACATAAAAATAAATATTAAAATAACAAATATTATATTGTAAATTAGTTACAAGTAAAACTTGATGCTGAGAAAATGTACAAACAACTTGTTTATTAGAAAAATTCAATTTCTGAAAGAAAGTCTTTGCGCTTTAAAGTGTTTCTAACATCTCTCTCTGTTTTATTTTTAACAACGGACCCATCTCCTTCAAATCTGGTGCTGCTAGAATCACAGTATTACTGTTTTCTTTGTCAGAGATGATGTGGTCAACATCGTTGAAGTTATGGTCAACATTTTGTGTCTCTACTTCATTCTTTCCTTTCATGAGTCCAGGTACAGTTTGTTTGCTGTCTACAAAAGAAAGATAAAATGAACAAAATACAGAATCTAAGAGTTTTTTTTGTTGTTTTAAACTATGGAATTATTAAATATATTTATAGACTATATTTATATATAATTTGTATTTAAGAAAAAAAATGGTTTAAAAAGCGTATTTGTCTAAAATATTCTAATAATTCTAATCTATATATATAATTTTCTTCTTCCCTCAACAGTTTAAACAAGAAGTAAAGGAAAGATCACTCTCTTCTTTCTGCGGATAGTTCACGAGAAAACAAGAGTAGTATTCACACTACGGATGACTGTCTGCGCGCTTGACTGTCGTTTAAATTTATCAAACCCTGCCCGCTCCCACCCTCTTTGTCCTGCGGAAGGTTTGGACTAGGAACTAATCTAAGTAATCTACTATGTATATATATATATATATATATATATATATATATATATAGCAGGGCCGGACTTAACCATTGTGAGGGCCTATGCGAAACGGATTTCGCGGGCAAGTTTGGGTAGGGAAGCGGATAATAAGTGAAATTTAAGAGTTTGTATTAGAAAATAAATTCGTCTTTGCATTTTATTCATTCTTTACTACGTACAGAATTACTTTACGAGCCTTGTGTGTAGCAAAGTCTTACAGTATATCATAATAATTCTGTTTCCTACATAGATCACGCTCAATAGCAAGAATTACCGAATGTTTCAATCCATCTTTGAGAATTGTTTTCCACATTGAATAACACCCCAAAATGACATAGATCACGCTCAATACCAAGAATTACCGAATGTTTCAATTTATCTTTGAGAATTGTTTTCCACATTGAATAACACCCCAAAATGACAATTTTTGTGCATATATTTCCGTATATTTTAAGGACTTTTTAGTATATTTTGCGATTTCGGGAGAGTTCAAGGAGCTACTGGTAAATCGAAAGGAGGGCGCGGGAAATCTGTTTTAAGTTATAAAATGGTTTAATTTAATAATTTATACACTTTGAATAAGAGAGGGTCCTATGAAAGTGCGGATCCTTTGAAAGTGGGGCCCCACTGCGGTCGCATAGGTTACAGTGGCCTAGGACCGGCCATGCAAAATAGCGGCGAATGCTACGCCACCGGTCGATAATTTAAAATAATTTAACCAGTGCTACTTACTATTTTTAAAACGCCTTATCAAGATTGTTGACATAAATATCACAGTAAAGAGAGATAGACAAAGAGTCAGACCTATTACCACTTCAGTGGAGATCACATTTGTCTCGTACCTACTTTCTTCACCACTTTCGATTTCTAGGATAAAATTAATTTAAAATATAAAGTTGATAGAAAAACAAGGTGACACTTACTCAACTGTGCATCACAAAGACAATTAACATACACATTTGACTAGAAATTGTCATAATATTCAGAATCATGATCAAATTAAGCCTTCACGCACTAAACACATTCATCCTTAAAAATTAGAACAATCAGGAATCCAATCCTTTAATCCAATACGTAATGCGTATGAAAATTAACCCTAATGTCTGTCAATTAAAAATATATATCAGGCAGTCTAGAAATATCTCAGTGATGCTCACGATAACATTTAAGCTTTTAAACCTTGCTATTTGATTTCTTATTACGCAGTTATAACAGAAGCGATACTTACTGTAGATAAAATGTTCTTTCAATGAATATATTTTGTCCGATTCACTACCTGTGACGTTGGGGTAGACACTAACAACAATGTCATAATAACCAGGTGTCAGGTCTGTTAACGTGACCCTGCACTGTGTGTTGTAATAGAGAGGCTCAGTGATTCTTGGTAGATGTATGTACACAGGATCTAATAAGAGCTAAAAAGTTATATGGATAATGTGTAGTATCACACTTACACATATATATATATATATATGTATGTATATATATTGTGCTTTTTTGTGACGGTACGCAACGGTACGGTGTACCACAACCTTTATCGACGTGAGGATAAAAATTCTTACTTTTCTTGTATTTTAACGTTTATTATTAAGTTGTTAGTAGTTAAAAGTTAGGCAATCCATAACTGAGTACCGGCACCTATAATCACTGAGTACCGGTACCTATTTTTTTTTTATATAAAAAGCACTATATATATATATATTATCTTTGTTTGTCCTCCTTCAGTAACGAAGCATATATGGCTCATCTCAAAGATTGAGATGAACGCTTGAGGATTAGCTATGGTCTGAGGGATGTTACCCCAACTGCAGTTGCCCTCTCTACACAGTTGATTGATCGACGAAAGGCACGTTAAGTACCGATAGAATCCAAGATCAGCGCCGTTGCAAGTTCAGCCAGAGTTTAGCAATATTGCTGCACCCTTCTTAAAGCTCCTGATTTTCCTTAAGGTTGATTCTTGAAGCCTTTTTTTGCTGTTTAGGTATAGCCGCAGGAAATCCGAGTTATTTATTCAAAGTAGTCTTCTCCAAAGTTGATAGGCTAACGAGCCCTTCCTGCCCGAAATATAATTAAACACATTTAAACTATATCAGGTTTATACCATTAAATGTATTAATCAGTTTCACTGTTGTCAAATCAAAAATAGACTTATCCATTTTTTTTTTCATTTAATTATTGTAAAAAAAATTGTTACATATCAATATTAAATGATAATTAAAAAAATCAACATCCCGCGCACACAAAAGCACTTACTTTCTGTCCTCCTACAGTAAACTCACAGTTAGCGGAAGGATACACTTTCTGGGCGAGACAAATAACAGTCAAGACACTTTCAGTAGGATTCAATACACAGTCTAGTAGCTTAGCTCTGGCTTTAGAAAAAAAAAAGCAACAAAAACAACATATAGTTGTATAACAATTTTTTTTTATCATTAGGGAGTTTATCATGCGACTAATACATTTACTGCACAGCTCAGGTTAATTAATAAATAAAATAAAATATATTACTATATCATATCACTACTTAGCCCTACCAAATCTAAGGCAACCTCTATAACATACAGGACTAGCTTTTAAACACAATAGATCATCAATACCGCCTATAGTGCATTTTTTTAATATATTTTTTTCCCTCAATATATTTCAATATTTTACATGCATTAAGCTTACTTTTTAAAAACTTATTCAGAGTAAATGTAACATTACAAACCTATAATCAAAGGATCATACACCACTGGAACAGACTCTTCTCCTGTAGAGGTTTGACCTCGACATTCTTGACCTGAAATACCGTACAAGTTTATATTTTGTATTGCCTACATCGCACAAGTTTTCTTTTAATACATTAAAATTCTAAATTACTTTTGAATTGCGTTACATAAAAAGACTAAAATCTATGTGTATATATTAAAGATTAATAGTAAATATTACAATTGTGAATGGGCAAATTACAGTATTGTTTGGATGTGTTACTTAATGGTTGGAAGGAAGTTGTATACAAATGACAAATAGGCTAATTGTTCCAAGATTCACACCTGAAAAAAAATTATTCCGCAAACAGTCGCATATACATAACTTTAGCATACATATTTATTTAATCACCTAAAATAATAAAGACAATGCTTTATTAATATTTACAGAATGGTGATGCACATTACATATATCCAAGTTTAAACGTCCAAATTAGATATTCAAAGGTATTATTGAATACACATCAAACATAGAATATCTATTTCATAGTACAATCTAAATATTGAGTTTAAATTGTGTGAATTCCAACAATCTCTCCTCTCTTTCAACACAGTAGTTGTATTTTTTTTCGAAAATTTGTAATATGATTACCAGAACATATATACATACGACTTGAGGGATACTTCTTCACCTTCATCTTTCCCTTTGTTTGATTGACCATTGGGGCACCACACACAGATTTGTCATCCGTCTTTCTCCATTCCTTCTTTTGTTTTTTTGTAAAATGTTTTCCATGTTTCGGATGTTCCTTCAGAGCTGAGGATAATTTACTTCCTAGTCCCAATCTCCCGCAGGACGACGGGGGATGACAACGGGCAGGGTTTGAGGCCTGGACCACCGGTAAGTCCGATCGGCGGTCTAGCTCGGAATCGAATCGCTTAGGTAAACCTGTATTAAATCTCTTCGTTTATGATTTATGATGCGCATACCTAGGATCCTTCTTTAGCATCTCAATCCATTGCTAATACCCTCCTCTTTAGCTCTGCAGTTAGCTTCCAAATTTAAGGACTACATTTTTGATTTCTTTAGAATGTAGCATAATTCATAGGCCCAGGAAATACTGCACTCGTCTTTAATCTTTAAACTTGAACTCAAAATTTATTAATAATAATAATATTATCATCATTATTACTCTGTAATGTACTGATTATTTATTGTATTCCTACACCAGATATAACTCTCCTAATTTTCAATCAAAATATGATGTTTACAAAAAACAATGTAATGTACATTATTCTTTTCACTAGTCTGTTTGGACGCAGGTAGTGACAGTACATTATTCACTAGTCTGTTTAAACGCAGGTAGTGACAGTACAATTTTCTTACCACTAGTCTGTATGGACGCAGGTAGTGACAGTGCATTTTGTTACCACTAGTCTGTTTGGACGCAGGTCGAGACAGTACATTTTTTTTACAACTACTCTGTTTGATCGCAGGTAGTGACAGTACAATTTTCTTACCACTAGTCTGTTTGGACGCAGGTAGTGACAGTACATTATTCTTACCACTAGTCTGTATGGACGCAGGTAGTGACAGTGCATTTTGTTACCACTAGTCTGTTTGGACGCAGGTCGAGACAGTACATTTTTTTTACAACTACTCTGTTTGATCGCAGGTAGTGACAGTACATTATTCTTTTCACTAGTCTGTTTGGACGCATGTAGAGACAGTACATTTTTCTTACCACTAGTCTGTTTGGACGCAGGTAGTGACAGTACGTTTTTCTTACAACTAGTCTGTTTGGACACAGGTAGTGACTGTACAATTTTCTTACCTCTAGTCTGTATGGACGCAGGTAGAGACATTAAATTTTTCTCACCACTAGTCTGTTTGGACGCAGGTAGTGACAGTACATTATTCTTTCCACTAGTCTGTATAGCCGTAGGTAGTGACATTAAATTTTTCTTACCTCTACTCTCTATGGACGCAGGTAGAGACAGTAAATTTTTCTTACCACTGGTCTGTTTGGACGCAGGTAGTGACATTAAATTTTTCTCACCACTAGTCTGTTTGGACGCAGGTAGTGACAGTACATTATTCTTTCCACTAGTCTGTATGGACGCAGGTAGTGACAGTGCATTTTTCTTACCACTAGTCTGTTTGGACGCAGGTAGAGACAGTAAATTTGTCTTACCACTAGTCTGTTTATACGCAGGAAGTGACAGTACATTTCCACCGTTGTTGATCAAAGATCCATTTGTTTGGAACCAAGAATATTTCAAGTCCACTTCAGTTTCATTGTTTTTAGCACACGTGCAACTTAGCATTGTATTCTCTTCCAACATCTTGGGGCAGTCTACGAGTGTAGGAGCTGGGTACTCTGAAGAAAACATTAACATTAATATTTCGTTATCTAGTCTAAAAAACATAACAAAAATAAAATAACACAAAACAAAAAACAATAATGTCTTAAAATGTCTTTGCTAATTTTTCTAGTCGAAATTATTTACAGACATGTATTCAAATATTTATTATTAGAAACTTCTCATTTTAATAATTCTCATTTTTTTAAATTTAGATCTAAACATTTCTGTATATAATTTAAATAGCTTCAATTTATATACAAAGGAGTTAATGTGAGAAAACTATAAATGAACAACAGGATTTCCTAAAACTGAACATAAATGTGTACGCCAAAATGCCTTTTGTTGAGACAAAGTGCTATGTCAATTTCAAAATTATCAAAGAATTGTCTAAATTAATGAATCGTATAGTAAAATACTTATTTTAGAAAACATCATTAAAAAAGCATCAAAAATTACACTTACAACATTACCACATTTAAAGGAACTTTTTGAACAAAAGTGCCTAAGAAAAATCGAAAAAATCTTGGAAGACAACGGCCACCCGCTCCATCAGAACTACGCCAGGTCGTCGCGAAGTGGGCGACTGCTGTCAATCAAAACAAGAACGGAGCGGTACAAAAACTCGTTCGTACCTCACTCGGTCAGACTCTATCACCGCCACTCATTGATCAGGGAATATGAAATGCACCAAGATACCTGTGTGTAGTCGCTGAATGAACTCTTTATGTTGTCTGTTGTATTTGTGTGTATTTTTCTGTTTTGTTGTCTTTATATGAGAAAAGAGTCCTTGTAATCACAACAAATTTCCGTAAGGATCAATAAAGCAGTCTTAGTCTTAGTCTTAATTCACATTAGTATACATTTATATATATTTTATTAATTGATTTAAAGGCTATTACAATTTATTTAATACTATTCATTTCGAGAGACTGAAATAATATGACATACATTGTAACATAAATAGTAGACAATGATCGTACCGTAAACAAATAATTTGCAAGAAAACAAAGGTTCTTGTTTTCTCAGGCTGGCCAGGCCAAGATACTTCATAGACCAAATTGTTTCATCCACATCGGTTACGTTTCTTATAATTAGTTTGTACTGGACACTGCCATCACCAGACATCGTTATGGTCGTGGAGGTTTTAATGTCCGAATAGTCGAAGCAAGCCATTCTGGACTGACACATTGAAACTGGAGTTTTGTTTCTTAACCATACAATTTCCAGGGGCTCATTGATTGTGTGACGAAAGTTGCCTTGAAAGCTGTATTCTTTTTTCTTTATAGCAGGAGAACAAATAGCTGATACTGTAACTGCTGTTAGAGCTGTAGGTCAATAAATTCGTTTACAATTCAAATATTAGTTATGAAAAATATGATATATATATATATATATATAATTAGTGATATATAAAACTGTTACTATCGTTTAGATGATCACATTTTCTTTCTTATAATTTCTTTCCATATTTCTATATTCGTGTAAGTTGTACATTAAATGCAAAACAATATTATAAATAAAAGATAAATTTACTGCCAGTTATGACAAATTGTATGACATATTTAAAATAAATTAAGTACTTATGTTTTTGTGTATAATGATAAAAAGAAATTTTAAGGAATCAACATGAATTGAACTTCATACAGGACTACTTTCGTTTTGTTTGTGTCTTACCAAAGATTATCAGTGCTGCAATGTGAGGACGTCTAGATCTCATTATGTCTTACCAAAGATTATCAGTGCTGCAATGTGAGGACGTCTAGATCTCATTATGTCTTACCAAAGATTATCAGTGCTGCAATGTGAGGACGTCTAGATCTCATTATGTCTTACCAAAGATTATCAGTGCTGCAATGTGAGGACGTCTAGATCTCATTATGTCTTACCAAAGATTATCAGTGCTGCAATGTGAGGACGTCTAGATCTCATTATGTCTTACCTAAGATTATCAGTGCTGCAATGTGAGGACGTCTAGATCTCATTATGTCTTACCAAAGATTATCAGTGCTGCAATGTGAGGACGTCTAGATCTCATTATGTCTTACCAAAGATTATCAGTGCTGCAATGTGAGGACGTCTAGATCTCATTATGTGCTATCTATAAATAAAAAATCAGAGTGGACATCAGTACATTAAAAGATTGCACACTATTTCCAATGAAAGTATTTAACATAGGATCTAGTTATAGCTAGTAAGATTGCATAGCTTATAATTTATCAAACTGATGGTGAGGAGGTTTACATTTTTATCTTCTTAGTGTCAAAGTAATCAAAGACTATAATGCTATTTGGGTACAAAAACGAAATGAAATTAACCTGAAACTATTTGATTTCAGTAAATCCTGTACTTCTTTAATTAATGGGATGCTTGAAATTTTTCTTTTATTTTTACTTAAAATATGAGCAACACTGTAGCTAGCTTTATAACCGACTCATTTTCTTGTCTTTTTTTGGTAAATATTTCCATCAATCCACCCATCTCTAGGCGTAGTTTAACAACCTTTTATTCGCTGCTCAAACCAAGAATGCTGGGATATTGGATGTTTATATGTTGTTCTTTTTTAAAACAGCTACACTTTCTTTACAAATCAAAATATGTTGGTTTATTATCATGTTTTACAAAAAAAGTAAAAAAAAGTAACGATCCGTTCACTTTTCCTGGTAGATTCTACATTCAGAGTCTTATTTTATAAACTCACAAATTTTAAGGGTCATTGTACCAATCCATCAGAGAAAAAATATGTCTCTAACTAAGGTAAAAAAAAACCAACATTTTCATTGCTTTTTTTTACATATATATATATATATATATATAGACCTAAATATATATAACTGTATATTTTTTTATACACACTTACACACACAAATATATATATATATATATATATATATATATATATATATATATATATATATATATATATATGTATATGTATATATTGTTAGTCAGCAATATGTTGTCCCAGACTCTTTTCTGCAGCCGTGACATGGTGGCCATTGCCTTGGCTATCCTGTTGTTTATGTCTTTATCCAGTAGAGTGTTATTGGATATGATGGAGCCAAGGTAACAAAAGTGATCAACAATTTCTAGTGGTTGGCCATTAATGCTTACTTGAGGTGCAGTGTTTGTGTTTTGGACAAGTATCTTGCTTAGTCTTGCTTTGACTGATGTTTAAGCCGAACTTCTGGCAAGCAGCAGATAATTTGTCAACCAGGCACTGTAGCTGAATCAGCCACAATAGCTGCATCATCAGCATACAGGAGTTCCCTGACGAGTAGCTTCCTAACCTTGGTTTTTGCCCGCAGCCTTGATACATTAAATAGTTTTCCAGAGGATCTTGTATGGAGAAGATATCATGTCTACAGTGGATCTACCACTCCTGAATCCACACTGAGACTCTGGGTAGACTCTAGAAGCTATCACTTGCAGCCTGGATAGTGCCACTCTAGCAAAGATCTTGCCCACTATACTGAGGAGAGAGATACCCCTGTAATTGTTGCAGTCACTCCGATCCCCTTTGTTCTTGTATATTGTGACTATAGTTGCGTCACGCATGTCCTGTGGGACATGACCTGTTTCCCAACAGCGGCAGAGGAGAATATAGAGTTCCGGGAGCAGGAGTGATTCGTTGACTTTCACTACTTCCACTGGGATACCATCACTCCCAGGAGATTTTC